>OX465295.1:3891328-5336234 GCA_949987735.1 Leucophora obtusa
AAATGCGGCGACTAGTCTAGGTATTCCAGAAATTCAGATTTTGTTTACTGACCACCGGTGATAAATCACATTTTCATGGAGCAACTCCACAAAAAACTGATAGGATATAAGTGTGATACACCAAAATGTTCGTATGAATAAGGCCTATTTGTGTCCATAATTAGAAATGCGGCGACTAGTCTAGGTATTCCAGAAATTCAGATTTTGTTTACTGACCACCGGTGATAAATCACATTTTCATGGAGCAACTCCACAAAAAACTGATAGGATATAAGTGTGATACACAAAAATGTTCGTATGAATAAGGCCTATTTGTGTCCATAATTAGAAATGCGGCGACTAGTCTAGGTATTCCAGAAATTCAGATTTTGTTTACTGACCACCATTGGTGAATCACATTTTCATGGAGCAACTCCACAAAAAACTGATAGGATATAAGTGTGATACACCAAAATGTTCGTATGAATAAGGCCTATTTGTGTCCATAATTAGAAATGCGGCGACTACTCTAGGTATTCCAGAAATTCAGATTTTGTTTACTGACCACCATTGGTGAATCACATTTTCATGGAGCAACTCCAGAAAAAACTGATAGGATATAAGTGTGATACACCAAAATGTTCGTATGAATAAGGCCTATTTGTGTCCATAATTAGAAATGCGGCGACTAGTCTAGGTATTCCAGAAATTCAGATTTTGTTTACTGACCACCGGTGATAAATCACATTTTCATGGAGCAACTCCACAAAAAACTGATAGGATATAAGTGTGATACACCAAAATGTTCGTATGAATAAGGCCTATTTGTGTCCATAATTAGAAATGCGGCGACTAGTCTAGGTATTCCAGAAATTCAGATTTTGTTTACTGACCACCATTGGTGAATCACATTTTCATGGAGCAGCTCCACAAAAAACTGATAGGATATAAGTGTGATACACCAAAATGTTCGTATGAATAAGGCCTATTTGTGTCCATAATTAGAAATGCGGCGACTAGTCTAGGTATTCCAGAAATTCAGATTTTGTTTACTGACCACCATTGGTGAATCACATTTTCATGGAGCAACTCCACAAAAAACTGATAGGATATAAGTGTGATACACCAAAATGTTCGTATGAATAAGGCCTATTTGTGTCCATAATTAGAAATGCGGCGACTACTCTAGGTATTCCAGAAATTCAGATTTTGTTTACTGACTACCGGTGATGAATCACATTTTCATGGAGCAACTCCACAAAAAACTGATAGGATATAAGTGTGATACACCAAAATGTTCGTATGAATAAGGCCTATTTGTGTCCATAATTAGAAATGCGGCGACTACTCTAGGTATTCCAGAAATTCAGATTTTGTTTACTGACCACCATTGGTGAATCACATTTTCATGGAGCAACTCCACAAAAAACTGATAGGATATAAGTGTGATACACCAAAATGTTCGTATGAATAAGGCCTATTTGTGTCCATAATTAGAAATGCGGCGACTAGTCTAGGTATTCCAGAAATTCAGATTTTGTTTACTGACCACCGGTGATAAATCACATTTTCATGGAGCAACTCCACAAAAAACTGATAGGATATAAGTGTGATACACCAAAATGTTCGTATGAATAAGGCCTATTTGTGTCCATAATTAGAAATGCGGCGACTAGTCTAGGTATTCCAGAAATTCAGATTTTGTTTACTGACCACCATTGGTGAATCACATTTTCATGGAGCAACTCCACAAAAAACTGATAGGATATAAGTGTGATACACCAAAATGTTCGTATGAATAAGGCCTATTTGTGTCCATAATTAGAAATGCGGCGACTACTCTAGGTATTCCAGAAATTCAGATTTTGTTTACTGACCACCAGTGATGAATCACATTTTCATGGAGCAACTCCACAAAAAACTGATAGGATATAAGTGTGATACACCAAAATGTTCGTATGAATAAGGCCTATTTGTGTCCATAATTAGAAATGCGGCAACTACTCTAGGTATTCCAGAAATTCAGATTTTGTTTACTGACCACCATTGGTGAATCACATTTTCATGGAGCACCTCCACAAAAAACTGATAGGATATAAGTGTGATACACCAAAATGTTCGTATGAATAATTCCTATTTGTGTCCATAATTAGAAATGCGGCGACTACTCTAGGTATTCCAGAAATTCAGATTTTGTTTACTGACCACCGGTGATGAATCACATTTTCATGGAGCAACTCCACAAAAAACTGATAGGATATAAGTGTGATACACCAAAATGTTCGTATGAATAAGGCCTATTTGTGTCCATAATTAGAAATGCGGCAACTACTCTAGGTATTCCAGAAATTCAGATTTTGTTTACTGACCACCATTGGTGAATCACATTTTCATGGAGCAACTCCACAAAAAACTGATAGGATATAAGTGTGATACACCAAAATGTTCGTATGAATAATTCCTATTTGTGTCCATAATTAGAAATGCGGCGACTACTCTAGGTATTCCAGAAATTCAGATTTTGTTTACTGACCACCGGTGATGAATCACATTTTCATGGAGCAACTCCACAAAAAACTGATAGGATATAAGTGTGATACACCAAAATGTTCGTATGAATAAGGCCTATTTGTGTCCATAATTAGAAATGCGGCGACTAGTCTAGGTATTCCAGAAATTCAGATTTTGTTTACTGACCACCGGTGATAAATCACATTTTCATGGAGCAACTCCACAAAAAACTGATAGGATATAAGTGTGATACACCAAAATGTTCGTATGAATAAGGCCTATTTGTATCCATAATTAGAAATGCGGCAACTACTCTAGGTATTCCAGAAATTCAGATTTTGTTTACTGACCACCATTGGTGAATCACATTTTCATGGAGCAACTCCACAAAAAACTGATAGGATATAAGTGTGATACACCAAAACGTTCGTATGAATAAGGCCTATTTGTGTCCATAATTAGAAATGCGGCGACTAGTCTAGGTATTCCAGAAATTCAGAGTTTGGTTACTGACCACCGGTGATGAATCACATTTTCATGGAGCAACTCCACAAAAAACTGATAGGATATAAGTGTGATACACCAAAATGTTTGTATGAATAAGGCCTATTTGTGTCCATAATTAGAAATGCGGCGACTAGTCTAGGTATTCCAGAAATTCAGAGTTTGTTTACTGACCACCGGTGATGAATCACATTTTCATGGAGCAACTCCACAAAAAACTGATAGGATATAAGTGTGATACACCAAAATGTTTGTATGAATAAGGCCTATTTGTGTCCATAATTAGAAATGCGGCGACTAGTCTAGGTATTCCAGAAATTCAGATTTTGTTTACTGACCACCGGTGATGAATCACATTTTCATGGAGCAACTCCACAAAAAACTGATAGGATATAAGTGTGATACACCAAAATGTTCGTATGAATAAGGCCTATTTGTGTCCATAATTAGAAATGCGGCGACTACTCTAGGTATTCCAGAAATTCAGATTTTGTTTACTGATCACCAGTGATGAATCACATTTTCATGGAGCAACTCCACAAAAAACTGATAGGATATAAGTGTGATACACCAAAATGTTCGTATGAATAAGGCCTATTTGTGTCCATAATTAAAAATGCGGCGACTACTCTAGGTATTCCAGAAATTCAGATTTTGTTTACTGACCACCGGTGATGAATCACATTTTCATGGAGCAACTCCACAAAAAACTGATAGGATATAAGTGTGATACACCAAAATGTTCGTGTGAATAAGGCCTATTTGTGTCCATAATTAAAAATGCGGCGACTACTCTAGGTATTCCAGAAATTCAGATTTTGTTTACTGACCACCGGTGATGAATCACATTTTCATGGAGCAACTCCACAAAAAACTGATAGGATATACGTGTGATACACCAAAATGTTCGTATGAATAAGGCCTATTTGTGTCCATAATTAGAAATGCGGCGACTACTCTAGGTATTCCAGAAATTCAGATTTTGTTTACTGACCACCAGTGATGAATCACATTTTCATGGAGCAACTCCACAAAAAACTGATAGGATATAAGTGTGATACACCAAAATGTTCGTATGAATAAGGCCTATTTGTGTCCATAATTAGAAATGCGGCAACTACTCTAGGTATTCCAGAAATTCAGATTTTGTTTACTGACCACCATTGGTGAATCACATTTTCATGGAGCAACTCCACAAAAAACTGATAGGATATAAGTGTGATACACCAAAATGTTCGTATGAATAAGGCCTATTTGTGTCCATAATTAGAAATGCGGCGACTACTCTAGGTATTCCAGAAATTCAGATTTTGTTTACTGACCACCGGTGATGAATCACATTTTCATGGAGCAACTCCACAAAAAACTGATAGGATATAAGTGTGATACACCAAAATGTTCGTATGAATAAGGCCTATTTGTGTCCATAATTAGAAATGCGGCGACTACTCTAGGTATTCCAGAAATTCAGATTTTGTTTACTGACCACCGGTGATGAATCACATTTTCATGGAGCAACTCCACAAAAAACTGATAGGATATAAGTGTGATACACCAAAATGTTCGTATGAATAAGGCCTATTTGCGTCCATAATTAGAAATGCGGCGACTACTCTAGGTATTCCAGAAATTCAGATTTTCTTTACTGACCACCGGTGATGAATCACATTTTCATGGAGCAACTCCACAAAAAACTGGTAGGATATAAGTGTAATACACCCAAATGTTCGTATGAATAAGGCCTATTTGCGTCCATAATTAGAAATGCGGCGACTACTCTAGGTATTCCAGAAATTCAGATTTTGTTTACTGACCACCGGTGATGAATCACATTTTCATGGAGCAACTCCACAAAAAACTGATAGGATATAAGTGTGATACACCAAAATGTTCGTATGAATAAGGCCTATTTGTGTCCATAATTAGAAATGCGGCAACTACTCTAGGTATTCCAGAAATTCAGATTTTGTTTACTGACCACCATTGGTGAATCACATTTTCATGGAGCAACTCCACAAAAAACTGATAGGATATAAGTGTGATACACCAAAATGTTCGTATGAATAAGGCCTATTTGTGTCCATAATTAGAAATGCGGCGACTACTCTAGGTATTCCAGAAATTCAGATTTTGTTTACTGACCACCGGTGATGAATCACATTTTCATGGAGCAACTCCACAAAAAACTGATAGGATATAAGTGTGATACACCAAAATGTTCGTATGAATAAGGCCTATTTGTGTCCATAATTAGAAATGCGGCAACTACTCTAGGTATTCCAGAAATTCAGATTTTGTTTACTGACCACCATTGGTGAATCACATTTTCATGGAGCAACTCCACAAAAAACTGATAGGATATAAGTGTGATACACCAAAATGTTCGTATGAATAATTCCTATTTGTGTCCATAATTAGAAATGCGGCGACTACTCTAGGTATTCCAGAAATTCAGATTTTGTTTACTGACCACCGGTGATGAATCACATTTTCATGGAGCAACTCCACAAAAAACTGATAGGATATAAGTGTGATACACCAAAATGTTCGTATGAATAAGGCCTATTTGTGTCCATAATTAGAAATGCGGCGACTACTCTAGGTATTCCAGAAATTCAGATTTTGTTTACTGACCACCGGTGATGAATCACAATTTCGTGGAGCAACTCCACAAAAAACTGATAGGATATAAGTGTGATACACCAAAATGTTCGTATGAATAAGGCCTATTTGTGTCCATAATTAGAAATGCGGCGACTACTCTAGGTATTCCAGAAATTCAGATTTTGTTTACTGACCACCGGTGATGAATCACATTTTCATGGAGCAACTCCACAAAAAACTGATAGGATATAAGTGTGATACACCAAAATGTTCGTATGAATAAGGCCTATTTGTGTCCATAATTAGAAATGCGGCAACTACTCTAGGTATTCCAGAAATTCAGATTTTGTTTACTGACCACCATTGGTGAATCACATTTTCATGGAGCAACTCCACAAAAAACTGATAGGATATAAGTGTGATACACCAAAATGTTCGTATGAATAAGGCCTATTTGTGTCCATAATTAGAAATGCGGCGACTACTCTACGTATTCCAGAAATTCAGATTTTGTTTACTGACCACCATTGGTGAATCACATTTTCATGGAGCAACTCCACAAAAAACTGATAGGATATAAGTGTGATACACCAAAATCTTCGTATGAATACGGCCTATTTGTGTCCATAATTAGAAATGCGGCGACTAGTCTAGGTATTCCAGAAATTCAGATTTTGTTTACTGACCACCATTGGTGAATCACATTTTCATGGAGCAACTCCACAAAAAACTGATAGGATATAAGTGTGATACACCAAAATGTTCGTATGAATAAGGCCTATTTGTGTCCATAATTAGAAATGCGGCGACTACTCTAGGTATTCCAGAAATTCAGATTTTGTTTACTGACCACCATTGGTGAATCACATTTTCATGGAGCAACTCCACAAAAAACTGATAGGATATAAGTGTGATACACCAAAATGTTCGTATGAATAAGGCCTATTTGTGTCCATAATTAGAAATGCGGCGACTACTCTAGGTATTCCAGAAATTCAGATTTTGTTTACTGACCACCGGTGATAAATCACATTTTCATGGAGCAACTCCACAAAAAACTGATAGGATATAAGTGTGATACACCAAAATGTTCGTATGAATAAGGCCTATTTGTGTCCATAATTAGAAATGCGGCGACTACTCTAGGTATTCCAGAAATTCAGATTTTGTTTACTGACCACCATTGGTGAATCACATTTTCATGGAGCAACTCCACAAAAAACTGACAGGATATAAGTGTGATACACCAAAATGTTCGTATGAATAAGGCCTATTTGTGTCCATAATTAGAAATGCGGCGACTAGTCTAGGTATTCCAGAAATTCAGATTTTGTTTACTGACCACCATTGGTGAATCACATTTTCATGGAGCAACTCCACAAAAAACTGATAGGATATAAGTGTGATACACCAAAATGTTCGTATGAATAAGGCCTATTTGTGTCCATAATTAGAAATGCGGCGACTACTCTAGGTATTCCAGAAATTCAGATTTTGTTTACTGACTACCGGTGATGAATCACATTTTCATGGAGCAACTCCACAAAAAACTGATAGGATATAAGTGTGATACACCAAAATGTTCGTATGAATAAGGCCTATTTGTGTCCATAATTAGAAATGCGGCGACTACTCTAGGTATTCCAGAAATTCAGATTTTGTTTACTGACCACCATTGGTGAATCACATTTTCATGGAGCAACTCCACAAAAAACTGATAGGATATAAGTGTGATACACCAAAATGTTCGTATGAATAAGGCCTATTTGTGTCCATAATTAGAAATGCGGCGACTAGTCTAGGTATTCCAGAAATTCAGATTTTGTTTACTGACCACCGGTGATAAATCACATTTTCATGGAGCAACTCCACAAAAAACTGATAGGATATAAGTGTGATACACCAAAATGTTCGTATGAATAAGGCCTATTTGTGTCCATAATTAGAAATGCGGCGACTAGTCTAGGTATTCCAGAAATTCAGATTTTGTTTACTGACCACCATTGGTGAATCACATTTTCATGGAGCAACTCCACAAAAAACTGATAGGATATAAGTGTGATACACCAAAATGTTCGTATGAATAAGGCCTATTTGTGTCCATAATTAGAAATGCGGCGACTACTCTAGGTATTCCAGAAATTCAGATTTTGTTTACTGACCACCAGTGATGAATCACATTTTCATGGAGCAACTCCACAAAAAACTGATAGGATATAAGTGTGATACACCAAAATGTTCGTATGAATAAGGCCTATTTGTGTCCATAATTAGAAATGCGGCAACTACTCTAGGTATTCCAGAAATTCAGATTTTGTTTACTGACCACCATTGGTGAATCACATTTTCATGGAGCACCTCCACAAAAAACTGATAGGATATAAGTGTGATACACCAAAATGTTCGTATGAATAATTCCTATTTGTGTCCATAATTAGAAATGCGGCGACTACTCTAGGTATTCCAGAAATTCAGATTTTGTTTACTGACCACCGGTGATGAATCACATTTTCATGGAGCAACTCCACAAAAAACTGATAGGATATAAGTGTGATACACCAAAATGTTCGTATGAATAAGGCCTATTTGTGTCCATAATTAGAAATGCGGCAACTACTCTAGGTATTCCAGAAATTCAGATTTTGTTTACTGACCACCATTGGTGAATCACATTTTCATGGAGCAACTCCACAAAAAACTGATAGGATATAAGTGTGATACACCAAAATGTTCGTATGAATAATTCCTATTTGTGTCCATAATTAGAAATGCGGCGACTACTCTAGGTATTCCAGAAATTCAGATTTTGTTTACTGACCACCGGTGATGAATCACATTTTCATGGAGCAACTCCACAAAAAACTGATAGGATATAAGTGTGATACACCAAAATGTTCGTATGAATAAGGCCTATTTGTGTCCATAATTAGAAATGCGGCGACTAGTCTAGGTATTCCAGAAATTCAGATTTTGTTTACTGACCACCGGTGATAAATCACATTTTCATGGAGCAACTCCACAAAAAACTGATAGGATATAAGTGTGATACACCAAAATGTTCGTATGAATAAGGCCTATTTGTATCCATAATTAGAAATGCGGCAACTACTCTAGGTATTCCAGAAATTCAGATTTTGTTACTGACCACCATTGGTGAATCACATTTTCATGGAGCAACTCCACAAAAAACTGATAGGATATAAGTGTGATACACCAAAACGTTCGTATGAATAAGGCCTATTTGTGTCCATAATTAGAAATGCGGCGACTAGTCTAGGTATTCCAGAAATTCAGAGTTTGGTTACTGACCACCGGTGATGAATCACATTTTCATGGAGCAACTCCACAAAAAACTGATAGGATATAAGTGTGATACACCAAAATGTTTGTATGAATAAGGCCTATTTGTGTCCATAATTAGAAATGCGGCGACTAGTCTAGGTATTCCAGAAATTCAGAGTTTGTTTACTGACCACCGGTGATGAATCACATTTTCATGGAGCAACTCCACAAAAAACTGATAGGATATAAGTGTGATACACCAAAATGTTTGTATGAATAAGGCCTATTTGTGTCCATAATTAGAAATGCGGCGACTAGTCTAGGTATTCCAGAAATTCAGATTTTGTTTACTGACCACCGGTGATGAATCACATTTTCATGGAGCAACTCCACAAAAAACTGATAGGATATAAGTGTGATACACCAAAATGTTCGTATGAATAAGGCCTATTTGTGTCCATAATTAGAAATGCGGCGACTACTCTAGGTATTCCAGAAATTCAGATTTTGTTTACTGATCACCAGTGATGAATCACATTTTCATGGAGCAACTCCACAAAAAACTGATAGGATATAAGTGTGATACACCAAAATGTTCGTATGAATAAGGCCTATTTGTGTCCATAATTAAAAATGCGGCGACTACTCTAGGTATTCCAGAAATTCAGATTTTGTTTACTGACCACCGGTGATGAATCACATTTTCATGGAGCAACTCCACAAAAAACTGATAGGATATAAGTGTGATACACCAAAATGTTCGTATGAATAAGGCCTATTTGTGTCCATAATTAAAAATGCGGCGACTACTCTAGGTATTCCAGAAATTCAGATTTTGTTTACTGACCACCGGTGATGAATCACATTTTCATGGAGCAACTCCACAAAAAACTGATAGGATATACGTGTGATACACCAAAATGTTCGTATGAATAAGGCCTATTTGTGTCCATAATTAGAAATGCGGCGACTACTCTAGGTATTCCAGAAATTCAGATTTTGTTTACTGACCACCATTGGTGAATCACATTTTCATGGAGCAACTCCACAAAAAACTGATAGGATATAAGTGTGATACACCAAAATGTTCGTATGAATAAGGCCTATTTGTGTCCATAATTAGAAATGCGGCGACTAGTCTAGGTATTCCAGAAATTCAGATTTTGTTTACTGACCACCGGTGATAAATCACATTTTCATGGAGCAACTCCACAAAAAACTGATAGGATATAAGTGTGATACACCAAAATGTTCGTATGAATAAGGCCTATTTGTGTCCATAATTAGAAATGCGGCGACTAGTCTAGGTATTCCAGAAATTCAGATTTTGTTTACTGACCACCATTGGTGAATCACATTTTCATGGAGCAACTCCACAAAAAACTGATAGGATATAAGTGTGATACACCAAAATGTTCGTATGAATAAGGCCTATTTGTGTCCATAATTAGAAATGCGGCGACTACTCTAGGTATTCCAGAAATTCAGATTTTGTTTACTGACCACCGGTGATGAATCACATTTTCATGGAGCAACTCCACAAAAAACTGATAGGATATAAGTGTGATACACCAAAATGTTCGTATGAATAAGGCCTATTTGTGTCCATAATTAGAAATGCGGCGACTACTCTAGGTATTCCAGAAATTCAGATTTTGTTTACTGACCACCATTGGTGAATCACATTTTCATGGAGCAACTCCACAAAAAACTGATAGGATATAAGTGTGATACACCAAAATGTTCGTATGAATAAGGCCTATTTGTGTCCATAATTAGAAATGCGGCAACTACTCTAGGTATTCCAGAAATTCAGATTTTGTTTACTGACCACCATTGGTGAATCACATTTTCATGGAGCAACTCCACAAAAAACTGATAGGATATAAGTGTGATACACCAAAATGTTCGTATGAATAAGGCCTATTTGTGTCCATAATTAGAAATGCGGCGACTACTCTAGGTATTCCAGAAATTCAGATTTTGTTTACTGACCACCGGTGATGAATCACATTTTCATGGAGCAACTCCACAAAAAACTGATAGGATATAAGTGTGATACACCAAAATGTTCGTATGAATAAGGCCTATTTGTGTCCATAATTAGAAATGCGGCGACTACTCTAGGTATTCCAGAAATTCAGATTTTGTTTACTGACCACCGGTGATGAATCACATTTTCATGGAGCAACTCCACAAAAAACTGATAGGATATAAGTGTGATACACCAAAATGTTCGTATGAATAAGGCCTATTTGCGTCCATAATTAGAAATGCGGCGACTACTCTAGGTATTCCAGAAATTCAGATTTTCTTTACTGACCACCGGTGATGAATCACATTTTCATGGAGCAACTCCACAAAAAACTGGTAGGATATAAGTGTAATACACCCAAATGTTCGTATGAATAAGGCCTATATGCGTCCATAATTAGAAATGCGGCGACTACTCTAGGTATTCCAGAAATTCAGATTTTGTTTACTGACCACCGGTGATGAATCACATTTTCATGGAGCAACTCCACAAAAAACTGATAGGATATAAGTGTGATACACCAAAATGTTCGTATGAATAATTCCTATTTGTGTCCATAATTAGAAATGCGGCGACTACTCTAGGTATTCCAGAAATTCAGATTTTGTTTACTGACCACCGGTGATGAATCACATTTTCATGGAGCAACTCCACAAAAAACTGATAGGATATAAGTGTGATACACCAAAATGTTCGTATGAATAAGGCCTATTTGTGTCCATAATTAGAAATGCGGCAACTACTCTAGGTATTCCAGAAATTCAGATTTTGTTTACTGACCACCATTGGTGAATCACATTTTCATGGAGCAACTCCACAAAAAACTGATAGGATATAAGTGTGATACACCAAAATGTTCGTATGAATAAGGCCTATTTGTGTCCATAATTAGAAATGCGGCGACTACTCTAGGTATTCCAGAAATTCAGATTTTGTTTACTGACCACCGGTGATGAATCACATTTTCATGGAGCAACTCCACAAAAAACTGATAGGATATAAGTGTGATACACCAAAATGTTCGTATGAATAAGGCCTATTTGTGTCCATAATTAGAAATGCGGCAACTACTCTAGGTATTCCAGAAATTCAGATTTTGTTTACTGACCACCATTGGTGAATCACATTTTCATGGAGCAACTCCACAAAAAACTGATAGGATATAAGTGTGATACACCAAAATGTTCGTATGAATAATTCCTATTTGTGTCCATAATTAGAAATGCGGCGACTACTCTAGGTATTCCAGAAATTCAGATTTTGTTTACTGACCACCGGTGATGAATCACATTTTCATGGAGCAACTCCACAAAAAACTGATAGGATATAAGTGTGATACACCAAAATGTTCGTATGAATAAGGCCTATTTGTGTCCATAATTAGAAATGCGGCGACTACTCTAGGTATTCCAGAAATTCAGATTTTGTTTACTGACCACCGGTGATGAATCACAATTTCGTGGAGCAACTCCACAAAAAACTGATAGGATATAAGTGTGATACACCAAAATGTTCGTATGAATAAGGCCTATTTGTGTCCATAATTAGAAATGCGGCGACTACTCTAGGTATTCCAGAAATTCAGATTTTGTTTACTGACCACCGGTGATGAATCACATTTTCATGGAGCAACTCCACAAAAAACTGATAGGATATAAGTGTGATACACCAAAATGTTCGTATGAATAAGGCCTATTTGTGTCCATAATTAGAAATGCGGCGACTAGTCTAGGTATTCCAGAAATTCAGATTTTGTTTACTGACCACCATTGGTGAATCACATTTTCATGGAGCAACTCCACAAAAAACTGATAGGATATAAGTGTGATACACCAAAATGTTCGTATGAATAAGGCCTATTTGTGTCCATAATTAGAAATGCGGCGACTACTCTAGGTATTCCAGAAATTCAGATTTTGTTTACTGACCACCGGTGATGAATCACATTTTCATGGAGCAACTCCACAAAAAACTGATAGGATATAAGTGTGATACACCAAAATGTTCGTATGAATAAGGCCTATTTGTGTCCATAATTAGAAATGCGGCGACTACTCTAGGTATTCCAGAAATTCAGATTTTGTTTACTGACCACCATTGGTGAATCACATTTTCATGGAGCAACTCCACAAAAAACTGATAGGATATAAGTGTGATACACCAAAATGTTCGTATGAATAAGGCCTATTTGTGTCCATAATTAGAAATGCGGCGACTACTCTAGGTATTCCAGAAATTCAGATTTTGTTTAGTGACCACCGGTGATGAATCACATTTTCATGGAGCAACTCCACAAAAAACTGATAGGATATAAGTGTGATACACCAAAATGTTCGTATGAATAAGGCCTATTTGTGTCCATAATTAGAAATGCGGCGACTACTCTACGTATTCCAGAAATTCAGATTTTGTTTACTGACCACCATTGGTGAATCACATTTTCATGGAGCAACTCCACAAAAAACTGATAGGATATAAGTGTGATACACCAAAATCTTCGTATGAATACGGCCTATTTGTGTCCATAATTAGAAATGCGGCGACTAGTCTAGGTATTCCAGAAATTCAGATTTTGTTTACTGACCACCATTGGTGAATCACATTTTCATGGAGCAACTCCACAAAAAACTGATAGGATATAAGTGTGATACACCAAAATGTTCGTATGAATAAGGCCTATTTGTGTCCATAATTAGAAATGCGGCGACTACTCTAGGTATTCCAGAAATTCAGATTTTGTTTACTGACCACCATTGGTGAATCACATTTTCATGGAGCAACTCCACAAAAAACTGATAGGATATAAGTGTGATACACCAAAATGTTCGTATGAATAAGGCCTATTTGTGTCCATAATTAGAAATGCGGCGACTACTCTAGGTATTCCAGAAATTCAGATTTTGTTTACTGACCACCGGTGATAAATCACATTTTCATGGAGCAACTCCACAAAAAACTGATAGGATATAAGTGTGATACACCAAAATGTTCGTATGAATAAGGCCTATTTGTGTCCATAATTAGAAATGCGGCAACTACTCTAGGTATTCCAGAAATTCAGATTTTGTTTACTGACCACCATTGGTGAATCACATTTTCATGGAGCAACTCCACAAAAAACTGATAGGATATAAGTGTGATACACCAAAATGTTCGTATGAATAAGGCCTATTTGTGTCCATAATTAGAAATGCGGCGACTACTCTAGGTATTCCAGAAATTCAGATTTTGTTTACTGACCACCGGTGATGAATCACATTTTCATGGAGCAACTCCACAAAAAACTGATAGGATATACGTGTGATACACCAAAATGTTCGTATGAATAAGGCCTATTTGTGTCCATAATTAGAAATGCGGCGACTACTCTAGGTATTCCAGAAATTCAGATTTTGTTTACTGACCACCAGTGATGAATCACATTTTCATGGAGCAACTCCACAAAAAACTGATAGGATATAAGTGTGATACACCAAAATGTTCGTATGAATAAGGCCTATTTGTGTCCATAATTAGAAATGCGGCAACTACTCTAGGTATTCCAGAAATTCAGATTTTGTTTACTGACCACCATTGGTGAATCACATTTTCATGGAGCAACTCCACAAAAAACTGATAGGATATAAGTGTGATACACCAAAATGTTCGTATGAATAAGGCCTATTTGTGTCCATAATTAGAAATGCGGCGACTACTCTAGGTATTCCAGAAATTCAGATTTTGTTTACTGACCACCGGTGATGAATCACATTTTCATGGAGCAACTCCACAAAAAACTGATAGGATATAAGTGTGATACACCAAAATGTTCGTATGAATAAGGCCTATTTGTGTCCATAATTAGAAATGCGGCAACTACTCTAGGTATTCCAGAAATTCAGATTTTGTTTACTGACCACCATTGGTGAATCACATTTTCATGGAGCAACTCCACAAAAAACTGATAGGATATAAGTGTGATACACCAAAATCTTCGTATGAATAATTCCTATTTGTGTCCATAATTAGAAATGCGGCGACTACTCTAGGTATTCCAGACATTCAGATTTTGTTTACTGACCACCGGTGATGAATCACAATTTCGTGGAGCAACTCCACAAAAAACTGATAGGATATAAGTGTGATACACCAAAATGTTCGTATGAATAAGGCCTATTTGTGTCCATAATTAGAAATGCGGCGACTAGTCTAGGTATTCCAGAAATTCAGATTTTGTTTACTGACCACCATTGGTGAATCACATTTTCATGGAGCAACTCCACAAAAAACTGATAGGATATAAGTGTGATACACCAAAATGTTCGTATGAATAAGGCCTATTTGTGTCCATAATTAGAAATGCGGCGACTACTCTAGGTATTCCAGAAATTCAGATTTTGTTTACTGACCACCGGTGATGAATCACATTTTCATGGAGCAACTCCACAAAAAACTGATAGGATATAAGTGTGATACACCAAAATGTTCGTATGAATAAGGCCTATTTGTGTCCATAATTAGAAATGCGGCGACTACTCTAGGTATTCCAGAAATTCAGATTTTGTTTACTGACCACCATTGGTGAATCACATTTTCATGGAGCAACTCCACAAAAAACTGATAGGATATAAGTGTGATACACCAAAATGTTCGTATGAATAAGGCCTATTTGTGTCCATAATTAGAAATGCGGCGACTACTCTAGGTATTCCAGAAATTCAGATTTTGTTTAGTGACCACCGGTGATGAATCACATTTTCATGGAGCAACTCCACAAAAAACTGATAGGATATAAGTGTGATACACCAAAATGTTCGTATGAATAAGGCCTATTTGTGTCCATAATTAGAAATGCGGCGACTACTCTACGTATTCCAGAAATTCAGATTTTGTTTACTGACCACCATTGGTGAATCACATTTTCATGGAGCAACTCCACAAAAAACTGATAGGATATAAGTGTGATACACCAAAATCTTCGTATGAATACGGCCTATTTGTGTCCATAATTAGAAATGCGGCGACTAGTCTAGGTATTCCAGAAATTCAGATTTTGTTTACTGACCACCATTGGTGAATCACATTTTCATGGAGCAACTCCACAAAAAACTGATAGGATATAAGTGTGATACACCAAAATGTTCGTATGAATAAGGCCTATTTGTGTCCATAATTAGAAATGCGGCGACTACTCTAGGTATTCCAGAAATTCAGATTTTGTTTACTGACCACCATTGGTGAATCACATTTTCATGGAGCAACTCCACAAAAAACTGATAGGATATAAGTGTGATACACCAAAATGTTCGTATGAATAAGGCCTATTTGTGTCCATAATTAGAAATGCGGCGACTACTCTAGGTATTCCAGAAATTCAGATTTTGTTTACTGACCACCGGTGATAAATCACATTTTCATGGAGCAACTCCACAAAAAACTGATAGGATATAAGTGTGATACACCAAAATGTTCGTATGAATAAGGCCTATTTGTGTCCATAATTAGAAATGCGGCAACTACTCTAGGTATTCCAGAAATTCAGATTTTGTTTACTGACCACCATTGGTGAATCACATTTTCATGGAGCAACTCCACAAAAAACTGATAGGATATAAGTGTGATACACCAAAATGTTCGTATGAATAAGGCCTATTTGTGTCCATAATTAGAAATGCGGCGACTACTCTAGGTATTCCAGAAATTCAGATTTTGTTTACTGACCACCGGTGATGAATCACATTTTCATGGAGCAACTCCACAAAAAACTGATAGGATATACGTGTGATACACCAAAATGTTCGTATGAATAAGGCCTATTTGTGTCCATAATTAGAAATGCGGCGACTACTCTAGGTATTCCAGAAATTCAGATTTTGTTTACTGACCACCAGTGATGAATCACATTTTCATGGAGCAACTCCACAAAAAACTGATAGGATATAAGTGTGATACACCAAAATGTTCGTATGAATAAGGCCTATTTGTGTCCATAATTAGAAATGCGGCAACTACTCTAGGTATTCCAGAAATTCAGATTTTGTTTACTGACCACCATTGGTGAATCACATTTTCATGGAGCAACTCCACAAAAAACTGATAGGATATAAGTGTGATACACCAAAATGTTCGTATGAATAAGGCCTATTTGTGTCCATAATTAGAAATGCGGCGACTACTCTAGGTATTCCAGAAATTCAGATTTTGTTTACTGACCACCGGTGATGAATCACATTTTCATGGAGCAACTCCACAAAAAACTGATAGGATATAAGTGTGATACACCAAAATGTTCGTATGAATAAGGCCTATTTGTGTCCATAATTAGAAATGCGGCAACTACTCTAGGTATTCCAGAAATTCAGATTTTGTTTACTGACCACCATTGGTGAATCACATTTTCATGGAGCAACTCCACAAAAAACTGATAGGATATAAGTGTGATACACCAAAATCTTCGTATGAATACGGCCTATTTGTGTCCATAATTAAAAATGCGGCGACTACTCTAGGTATTCCAGAAATTCAGATTTTGTTTACTGACCACCGGTGATGAATCACATTTTCATGGAGCAACTCCACAAAAAACTGATAGGATATACGTGTGATACACCAAAATGTTCGTATGAATAAGGCCTATTTGTGTCCATAATTAGAAATGCGGCGACTACTCTAGGTATTCCAGAAATTCAGATTTTGTTTACTGACCACCAGTGATGAATCACATTTTCATGGAGCAACTCCACAAAAAACTGATAGGATATAAGTGTGATACACCAAAATGTTCGTATGAATAAGGCCTATTTGTGTCCATAATTAGAAATGCGGCAACTACTCTAGGTATTCCAGAAATTCAGATTTTGTTTACTGACCACCATTGGTGAATCACATTTTCATGGAGCAACTCCACAAAAAACTGATAGGATATAAGTGTGATACACCAAAATGTTCGTATGAATAAGGCCTATTTGTGTCCATAATTAGAAATGCGGCGACTACTCTAGGTATTCCAGAAATTCAGATTTTGTTTACTGACCACCGGTGATGAATCACATTTTCATGGAGCAACTCCACAAAAAACTGATAGGATATAAGTGTGATACACCAAAATGTTCGTATGAATAAGGCCTATTTGTGTCCATAATTAGAAATGCGGCGACTACTCTAGGTATTCCAGAAATTCAGATTTTGTTTACTGACCACCGGTGATGAATCACATTTTCATGGAGCAACTCCACAAAAAACTGATAGGATATAAGTGTGATACACCAAAATGTTCGTATGAATAAGGCCTATTTGCGTCCATAATTAGAAATGCGGCGACTACTCTAGGTATTCCAGAAATTCAGATTTTCTTTACTGACCACCGGTGATGAATCACATTTTCATGGAGCAACTCCACAAAAAACTGGTAGGATATAAGTGTAATACACCCAAATGTTCGTATGAATAAGGCCTATTTGCGTCCATAATTAGAAATGCGGCGACTACTCTAGGTATTCCAGAAATTCAGATTTTGTTTACTGACCACCGGTGATGAATCACATTTTCATGGAGCAACTCCACAAAAAACTGATAGGATATAAGTGTGATACACCAAAATGTTCGTATGAATAATTCCTATTTGTGTCCATAATTAGAAATGCGGCGACTACTCTAGGTATTCCAGAAATTCAGATTTTGTTTACTGACCACCGGTGATGAATCACATTTTCATGGAGCAACTCCACAAAAAACTGATAGGATATAAGTGTGATACACCAAAATGTTCGTATGAATAAGGCCTATTTGTGTCCATAATTAGAAATGCGGCAACTACTCTAGGTATTCCAGAAATTCAGATTTTGTTTACTGACCACCATTGGTGAATCACATTTTCATGGAGCAACTCCACAAAAAACTGATAGGATATAAGTGTGATACACCAAAATGTTCGTATGAATAAGGCCTATTTGTGTCCATAATTAGAAATGCGGCGACTACTCTAGGTATTCCAGAAATTCAGATTTTGTTTACTGACCACCGGTGATGAATCACATTTTCATGGAGCAACTCCACAAAAAACTGATAGGATATAAGTGTGATACACCAAAATGTTCGTATGAATAAGGCCTATTTGTGTCCATAATTAGAAATGCGGCAACTACTCTAGGTATTCCAGAAATTCAGATTTTGTTTACTGACCACCATTGGTGAATCACATTTTCATGGAGCAACTCCACAAAAAACTGATAGGATATAAGTGTGATACACCAAAATGTTCGTATGAATAATTCCTATTTGTGTCCATAATTAGAAATGCGGCGACTACTCTAGGTATTCCAGAAATTCAGATTTTGTTTACTGACCACCGGTGATGAATCACATTTTCATGGAGCAACTCCACAAAAAACTGATAGGATATAAGTGTGATACACCAAAATGTTCGTATGAATAAGGCCTATTTGTGTCCATAATTAGAAATGCGGCGACTACTCTAGGTATTCCAGAAATTCAGATTTTGTTTACTGACCACCGGTGATGAATCACAATTTCGTGGAGCAACTCCACAAAAAACTGATAGGATATAAGTGTGATACACCAAAATGTTCGTATGAATAAGGCCTATTTGTGTCCATAATTAGAAATGCGGCGACTACTCTAGGTATTCCAGAAATTCAGATTTTGTTTACTGACCACCGGTGATGAATCACATTTTCATGGAGCAACTCCACAAAAAACTGATAGGATATAAGTGTGATACACCAAAATGTTCGTATGAATAAGGCCTATTTGTGTCCATAATTAGAAATGCGGCAACTACTCTAGGTATTCCAGAAATTCAGATTTTGTTTACTGACCACCATTGGTGAATCACATTTTCATGGAGCAACTCCACAAAAAACTGATAGGATATAAGTGTGATACACCAAAATGTTCGTATGAATAATTCCTATTTGTGTCCATAATTAGAAATGCGGCGACTACTCTAGGTATTCCAGACATTCAGATTTTGTTTACTGACCACCGGTGATGAATCACAATTTCGTGGAGCAACTCCACAAAAAACTGATAGGATATAAGTGTGATACACCAAAATGTTCGTATGAATAAGGCCTATTTGTGTCCATAATTAGAAATGCGGCGACTAGTCTAGGTATTCCAGAAATTCAGATTTTGTTTACTGACCACCATTGGTGAATCACATTTTCATGGAGCAACTCCACAAAAAACTGATAGGATATAAGTGTGATACACCAAAATGTTCGTATGAATAAGGCCTATTTGTGTCCATAATTAGAAATGCGGCGACTACTCTAGGTATTCCAGAAATTCAGATTTTGTTTACTGACCACCGGTGATGAATCACATTTTCATGGAGCAACTCCACAAAAAACTGATAGGATATAAGTGTGATACACCAAAATGTTCGTATGAATAAGGCCTATTTGTGTCCATAATTAGAAATGCGGCGACTACTCTAGGTATTCCAGAAATTCAGATTTTGTTTACTGACCACCATTGGTGAATCACATTTTCATGGAGCAACTCCACAAAAAACTGATAGGATATAAGTGTGATACACCAAAATGTTCGTATGAATAAGGCCTATTTGTGTCCATAATTAGAAATGCGGCGACTACTCTAGGTATTCCAGAAATTCAGATTTTGTTTAGTGACCACCGGTGATGAATCACATTTTCATGGAGCAACTCCACAAAAAACTGATAGGATATAAGTGTGATACACCAAAATGTTCGTATGAATAAGGCCTATTTGTGTCCATAATTAGAAATGCGGCGACTACTCTACGTATTCCAGAAATTCAGATTTTGTTTACTGACCACCATTGGTGAATCACATTTTCATGGAGCAACTCCACAAAAAACTGATAGGATATAAGTGTGATACACCAAAATCTTCGTATGAATACGGCCTATTTGTGTCCATAATTAGAAATGCGGCGACTAGTCTAGGTATTCCAGAAATTCAGATTTTGTTTACTGACCACCATTGGTGAATCACATTTTCATGGAGCAACTCCACAAAAAACTGATAGGATATAAGTGTGATACACCAAAATGTTCGTATGAATAAGGCCTATTTGTGTCCATAATTAGAAATGCGGCGACTACTCTAGGTATTCCAGAAATTCAGATTTTGTTTACTGACCACCATTGGTGAATCACATTTTCATGGAGCAACTCCACAAAAAACTGATAGGATATAAGTGTGATACACCAAAATGTTCGTATGAATAAGGCCTATTTGTGTCCATAATTAGAAATGCGGCGACTACTCTAGGTATTCCAGAAATTCAGATTTTGTTTACTGACCACCGGTGATAAATCACATTTTCATGGAGCAACTCCACAAAAAACTGATAGGATATAAGTGTGATACACCAAAATGTTCGTATGAATAAGGCCTATTTGTGTCCATAATTAGAAATGCGGCGACTACTCTAGGTATTCCAGAAATTCAGATTTTGTTTACTGACCACCATTGGTGAATCACATTTTCATGGAGCAACTCCACAAAAAACTGACAGGATATAAGTGTGATACACCAAAATGTTCGTATGAATAAGGCCTATTTGTGTCCATAATTAGAAATGCGGCGACTACTCTAGGTATTCCAGAAATTCAGATTTTGTTTACTGACCACCATTGGTGAATCACATTTTCATGGAGCAACTCCACAAAAAACTGATAGGATATAAGTGTGATACACCAAAATGTTCGTATGAATAAGGCCTATTTGTGTCCATAATTAGAAATGCGGCGACTACTCTAGGTATTCCAGAAATTCAGATTTTGTTTACTGACCACCGGTGATGAATCACATTTTCATGGAGCAACTCCACAAAAAACTGATAGGATATAAGTGTGATACACCAAAATGTTCGTATGAATAAGGCCTATTTGTGTCCATAATTAGAAATGCGGCGACTAGTCTAGGTATTCCAGAAATTCAGATTTTGTTTACTGACCACCATTGGTGAATCACATTTTCATGGAGCAACTCCACAAAAAACTGATAGGATATAAGTGTGATACACCAAAATGTTCGTATGAATAAGGCCTATTTGTGTCCATAATTAGAAATGCGGCGACTAGTCTAGGTATTCCAGAAATTCAGATTTTGTTTACTGACCACCATTGGTGAATCACATTTTCATGGAGCAACTCCACAAAAAACTGATAGGATATAAGTGTGATACACCAAAATGTTCGTATGAATAAGGCCTATTTGTGTCCATAATTAGAAATGCGGCGACTAGTCTAGGTATTCCAGAAATTCAGATTTTGTTTACTGACCACCATTGGTGAATCACATTTTCATGGAGCAACTCCACAAAAAACTGATAGGATATAAGTGTGATACACCAAAATGTTCGTATGAATAAGGCCTATTTGTGTCCATAATTAGAAATGCGGCGACTACTCTAGGTATTCCAGAAATTCAGATTTTGTTTACTGACCACCGGTGATGAATCACATTTTCATGGAGCAACTCCACAAAAAACTGATAGGATATAAGTGTGATACACCAAAATGTTCGTATGAATAAGGCCTATTTGTGTCCATAATTAGAAATGCGGCGACTACTCTAGGTATTCCAGAAATTCAGATTTTGTGTACTGACCACCATTGGTGAATCACATTTTCATGGAGCAACTCCACAAAAAACTGATAGGATATAAGTGTGATACACCAAAATGTTCGTATGAATAAGGCCTATTTGTGTCCATAATTAGAAATGCGGCGACTACTCTAGGTATTCCAGAAATTCAGATTTTGTTTAGTGACCACCGGTGATGAATCACATTTTCATGGAGCAACTCCACAAAAAACTGATAGGATATAAGTGTGATACACCAAAATGTTCGTATGAATAAGGCCTATTTGTGTCCATAATTAGAAATGCGGCGACTACTCTACGTATTCCAGAAATTCAGATTTTGTTTACTGACCACCATTGGTGAATCACATTTTCATGGAGCAACTCCACAAAAAACTGATAGGATATAAGTGTGATACACCAAAATCTTCGTATGAATACGGCCTATTTGTGTCCATAATTAGAAATGCGGCGACTAGTCTAGGTATTCCAGAAATTCAGATTTTGTTTACTGACCACCATTGGTGAATCACATTTTCATGGAGCAACTCCACAAAAAACTGATAGGATATAAGTGTGATACACCAAAATGTTCGTATGAATAAGGCCTATTTGTGTCCATAATTAGAAATGCGGCGACTACTCTAGGTATTCCAGAAATTCAGATTTTGTTTACTGACCACCGGTGATGAATCACATTTTCATGGAGCAACTCCACAAAAAACTGATAGGATATAAGTGTGATACACCAAAATGTTCGTATGAATAAGGCCTATTTGTGTCCATAATTAGAAATGCGGCGACTACTCTAGGTATTCCAGAAATTCAGATTTTGTTTACTGACCACCAGTGATGAATCACATTTTCATGGAGCAACTCCACAAAAAACTGATAGGATATAAGTGTGATACACCAAAATGTTCGTATGAATAAGGCCTATTTGTGTCCATAATTAGAAATGCGGCAACTACTCTAGGTATTCCAGAAATTCAGATTTTGTTTACTGACCACCGGTGATGAATCACATTTTCATGGAGCAACTCCACAAAAAACTGATAGGATATAAGTGTGATACACCAAAATGTTCGTATGAATAAGGCCTATTTGTGTCCATAATTAGAAATGCGGCGACTACTCTAGGTATTCCAGAAATTCAGATTTTGTTTACTGACCACCGGTGATGAATCACATTTTCATGGAGCAACTCCACAAAAAACTGATAGGATATAAGTGTGATACACCAAAATGTTCGTATGAATAAGGCCTATTTGTGTCCATAATTAGAAATGCGGCGACTACTCTTGGTATTCCAGAAATTCAGATTTTGTTTACTGACCACCGGTGATGAATCACATTTTCATGGAGCAACTCCACAAAAAACTGATAGGATATAAGTGTGATACACCAAAATGTTCGTATGAATAAGGCCTATTTGTGTCCATAATTAGAAATGCGGCGACTACTCTAGGTATTCCAGAAATTCAGATTTTGTTTACTGACCACCAGTGATGAATCACATTTTCATAGAGCAACTCCACAAAAAACTGATAGGATATAAGTGTGATACACCAAAATGTTCGTATGAGTAATTCCTATTTGTGTCCATAATTAGAAATGCGGCGACTACTCTAGGTATTCCAGAAATTCAGATTTTGTTTACTGACCACCGGTGGTGAATCACATTTTCATGGAGCAACTCCACAAAAAACTGATAGGATATAAGTGTGATACACCAAAATGTTCGTATGAATAAGGCCTATTTGTGTCCATAATTAGAAATGCGGCGACTACTCTAGGTATTCCAGAAATTCAGATTTTGTTTACTGACCACCGGTGATGAATCACATTTTCATGGAGCAACTCCACAAAAAACTGATAGGATATAAGTGTGATACACCAAAATGTTCGTATGAATAAGGCCTATTTGTGTCCATAATTAGAAATGCGGCGACTACTCTAGGTATTCCAGAAATTCAGATTTTGTTTACTGACCACCGGTGATGAATCACATTTTCATGGAGCAACTCCACAAAAAACTGATAGGATATAAGTGTGATACACCAAAATGTTCGTATGAATAAGGCCTATTTGTGTCCATAATTAGAAATGCGGCAACTACTCTAGGTATTCCAGAAATTCAGATTTTGTTTACTGACCACCATTGGTGAATCACATTTTCATGGAGCAACTCCACAAAAAACTGATAGGATATAAGTGTGATACACCAAAATGTTCGTATGAATAAGGCCTATTTGTGTCCATAATTAGAAATGCGGCGACTACTCTAGGTATTCCAGAAATTCAGATTTTGTTTACTGACCACCGGTGATGAATCACATTTTCATGGAGCAACTCCACAAAAAACTGATAGGATATAAGTGTGATACACCAAAATGTTCGTATGAATAAGGCCTATTTGTGTCCATAATTAGAAATGCGGCGACTACTCTAGGTATTCCAGAAATTCAGATTTTGTTTACTGACCACCGGTGATGAATCACATTTTCATGGAGCAACTCCACAAAAAACTGATAGGATATAAGTGTGATACACCAAAATGTTCGTATGAATAAGGCCTATTTGTGTCCATAATTAGAAATGCGGCGACTACTCTAGGTATTCCAGAAATTCAGATTTTGTTTACTGACCACCGGTGATGAATCACATTTTCATGGAGCAACTCCACAAAAAACTGATAGGATATAAGTGTGATACACCAAAATGTTCGTATGAATAAGGCCTATTTGTGTCCATAATTAGAAATGCGGCGACTACTCTAGGTATTCCAGAAATTCAGATTTTGTTTACTGACCACCATTGGTGAATCACATTTTCATGGAGCAACTCCACAAAAAACTGATAGGATATAAGTGTGATACACCAAAATGTTCGTATGAATAAGGCCTATTTGTGTCCATAATTAGAAATGCGGCGACTACTCTAGGTATTCCAGAAATTCAGATTTTGTTTACTGACCACCGGTGATGAATCACATTTTCATGGAGCAACTCCACAAAAAACTGATAGGATATAAGTGTGATACACCAAAATGTTCGTATGAATAAGGCCTATTTGTGTCCATAATTAGAAATGCGGCGACTACTCTAGGTATTCCAGAAATTCAGATTTTGTTTACTGACCACCAGTGATGAATCACATTTTCATGGAGCAACTCCACAAAAAACTGATAGGATATAAGTGTGATACACCAAAATGTTCGTATGAATAAGGCCTATTTGCGTCCATAATTAGAAATGCGGCAACTACTCTAGGTATTCCAGAAATTCAGATTTTGTTTACTGACCACCGGTGATGAATCACATTTTCATGGAGCAACTCCACAAAAAACTGATAGGATATAAGTGTGATACACCAAAATGTTCGTATGAATAAGGCATATTTGTGTCCATAATTAGAAATGCGGCGACTACTCTAGCTATTCCAGAAATTCAGATTTTGTTTACTGACCACCATAGGTGAATCACATTTTCATGGAGCAACTCCACAAAAAACTGATAGGATATAAGTGTGATACACCAAAATGTTCGTATGAATAAGGCCTATTTGTGTCCATAATTAGAAATGCGGCGACTACTCTAGGTATTCCAGAAATTCAGATTTTGTTTACTGACCACCGGTGATGAATCACATTTTCATGGAGCAACTCCACAAAAAACTGATAGGATATAAGTGTGATACACCAAAATGTTCGTATGAATAAGGCCTATTTGTGTCCATAATTAGAAATGCGGCGACTACTCTAGGTATTCCAGAAATTCAGATTTTGTTTACTGACCACCATTGGTGAATCACATTTTCATGGAGCAACTCCACAAAAAACTGATAGGATATAAGTGTGATACACCAAAATGTTCGTATGAATAAGGCCTATTTGTGTCCATAATTAGAAATGCGGCGACTAGTCTAGGTATTCCAGAAATTCAGATTTTGTTTACTGACCACCGGTGATGAATCACATTTTCATGGAGCAACTCCACAAAAAACTGATAGGATATAAGTGTGATACACCAAAATGTTCGTATGAATAAGGCCTATTTGTGTCCATAATTAGAAATGCGGCGACTACTCTAGGTATTCCAGAAATTCAGATTTTGTTTACTGACCACCGGTGATGAATCACATTTTCATGGAGCAACTCCACAAAAAACTGATAGGATATAAGTGTGATACACCAAAATGTTCGTATGAATAAGGCCTATTTGTGTCCATAATTAGAAATGCGGCAACTACTCTAGGTATTCCAGAAATTCAGATTTTGTTTACTGACCACCATTGGTGAATCACATTTTCATGGAGCAACTCCACAAAAAACTGATAGGATATAAGTGTGATACACCAAAATGTTCGTATGAATAAGGCCTATTTGTGTCCATAATTAGAAATGCGGCGACTACTCTAGGTATTCCAGAAATTCAGATTTTGTTTACTGACCACCGGTGATGAATCACATTTTCATGGAGCAACTCCACAAAAAACTGATAGGATATAAGTGTGATACACCAAAATGTTCGTATGAATAAGGCCTATTTGTGTCCATAATTATAAATGCGGCGACTACTCTAGGTATTCCAGAAATTCAGATTTTGTTTACTGACCACCAGTGATGAATCACATTTTCATGGAGCAACTCCACAAAAAACTGATAGGATATAAGTGTGATACACCAAAATGTTCGTATGAATAAGGCCTATTTGCGTCCATAATTAGAAATGCGGCAACTACTCTAGGTATTCCAGAAATTCAGATTTTGTTTACTGACCACCGGTGATGAATCACATTTTCATGGAGCAACTCCACAAAAAACTGATAGGATATAAGTGTGATACACCAAAATGTTCGTATGAATAAGGCCTATTTGTGTCCATAATTAGAAATGCGGCGACTACTCTAGCTATTCCAGAAATTCAGATTTTGTTTACTGACCACCATAGGTGAATCACATTTTCATGGAGCAACTCCACAAAAAACTGATAGGATATAAGTGTGATACACCAAAATGTTCGTATGAATAAGGCCTATTTGTGTCCATAATTAGAAATGCGGCGACTACTCTAGGTATTCCAGAAATTCAGATTTTGTTTACTGACCACCATTGGTGAATCACATTTTCATGGAGCAACTCCACAAAAAACTGATCGGATATAAGTGTGATACACCAAAATGTTCGTATGAATAAGGCCTATTTGTGTCCATAATTAGAAATGCGGCGACTACTCTAGGTATTCCAGAAATTCAGATTTTGTTTACTGACCACCATTGGTGAATCACATTTTCATGGAGCAACTCCACAAAAAACTGATAGGATATAAGTGTGATACACCAAAATGTTCGTATGAATAAGGCCTATTTGTGTCCATAATTAGAAATGCGGCGACTACTCTAGGTATTCCAGAAATTCAGATTTTGTTTACTGACCACCATTGGTGAATCACATTTTCATGGAGCAACTCCACAAAAAACTGATAGGATATAAGTGTGATACACCAAAATGTTCGTATGAATAAGGCCTATTTGTGTCCATAATTAGAAATGCGGCGACTACTCTAGGTATTCCAGAAATTCAGATTTTGTTTACTGACCACCATTGTTGAATCACATTTTCATGGAGCAACTCCACAAACAACTGATAGGATATAAGTGTGATACACCAAAATGTTCGTATGAATAAGGCCTATTTGTGTCCATAATTAGAAATGCGGCGACTAGTCTAGGTATTCCAGAAATTCAGATTTTGTTTACTGACCACCATTGGTGAATCACATTTTCATGGAGCAACTCCACAAAAAACTGATAGGATATAAGTGTGATACACCAAAATGTTCGTATGAATAAGGCCTATTTGTGTCCATAATTAGAAATGCGGCGACTACTCTAGGTATTCCAGAAATTCAGATTTTGTTTACTGACCACCGGTGATAAATCACATTTTCATGGAGCAACTCCACAAAAAACTGATAGGATATAAGTGTGATACACCAAAATGTTCGTATGAATAAGGCCTATTTGTGTCCATAATTAGAAATGCGGCGACTACTCTAGGTATTCCAGAAATTCAGATTTTGTTTACTGACCACCATTGGTGAATCACATTTTCATGGAGCAACTCCACAAAAAACTGACAGGATATAAGTGTGATACACCAAAATGTTCGTATGAATAAGGCCTATTTGTGTCCATAATTAGAAATGCGGCGACTACTCTAGGTATTCCAGAAATTCAGATTTTGTTTACTGACCACCATTGGTGAATCACATTTTCATGGAGCAACTCCACAAAAAACTGATCGGATATAAGTGTGATACACCAAAATGTTCGTATGAATAAGGCCTATTTGTGTCCATAATTAGAAATGCGGCGACTACTCTAGGTATTCCAGAAATTCAGATTTTGTTTACTGACCACCGGTGATGAATCACATTTTCATGGAGCAACTCCACAAAAAACTGACAGGATATAAGTGTGATACACCAAAATGTTCGTATGAATAAGGCCTATTTGTGTCCATAATTAGAAATGCGGCTACTACTCTAGGTATTCCAGAAATTCAGATTTTGTTTACTGACCACCATTGGTGAATCACATTTTCATGGAGCAACTCCACAAAAAACTGATCGGATATAAGTGTGATACACCAAAATGTTCGTATGATTAAGGCCTATTTGTGTCCATAATTAGAAATGCGGCGACTACTCTAGGTATTCCAGAAATTCAGATTTTGTTTACTGACCACCGGTGATGAATCACATTTTCATGGAGCAACTCCACAAAAAACTGATAGGATATAAGTGTGATACACCAAAATGTTCGTATGAATAAGGCCTATTTGTGTCCATAATTAGAAATGCGGCGACTAGTCTAGGTATTCCAGAAATTCAGATTTTGTTTACTGACCACCATTGGTGAATCACATTTTCATGGAGCAACTCCACAAAAAACTGATAGGATATAAGTGTGATACACCAAAATGTTCGTATGAATAAGGCCTATTTGTGTCCATAATTAGAAATGCGGCGACTACTCTAGGTATTCCAGAAATTCAGATTTTGTTTACTGACCACCATTGGTGAATCACATTTTCATGGAGCAACTCCACAAAAAACTGATAGGATATAAGTGTGATACACCAGAATGTTCGTATGAATAAGGCCTATTTGTGTCCATACATATTAATATATATGGGGACATATATATTTATACTGATCTATATATGACATCATATAAGAAATTTTTGAAAAACTCAAAGCCATACATAATTATATCCGCAAAGATATATTGTCACACTTAACTATATATAAACATATTAGTCCATATTAAATTATATAATTTTCTATATAACTATTTTTACTCGGGTGTTAATTTGTAATTTTTATTAGGTATAAGTATTTTAGTTTCGCCACCTAAAATCTAAGCAATCAATGGTAGCATTCAGCAGAAAAACCTTAAACTGATATCGGTGACTTGTAGCGATTTATGATTACTTACTCTGCTAAGGGTGTTTTCTTTGCTTTGTTTTTAAATATACTTTTTCTATAGTTTCCTTTGATTTTTTAAAAATTTTGTTTTTTAATTATATTTGTATGTTTTTAATTGTCATTCCTTCAAAAAATTTTCTTTTTAAATCAACAACAACAAATGTATCACTCGCTCTTTGATCAAAAGTAGGAAACATTTTTTACGCTACCAAAATATGAGACTGGGCGGTTAGTGATCAGGTCGTTCAGCATATATTTAGTTTTGCAACTGTTGTAGAACTTTTGACTATCATATACAGTAAAACTCGCTTAAGACGAACGCCGGGGAACTAGATAAATTAATTCGTTGTAAGCGAGGTTCGTATTAACCGGGGTAAAATTTATTTAAAATGTTCTAATCATCTACAAATATATTTAAATTTCCTTAAAACAACTTTAAAAATTTCAAAATTATTACATTTGGTTTCCTAAATATATTGTTTGTAAAATATTTAAGAAAAAATGTCTGTGTGTTCGGTTTAAAATTTGTCAGAAAACAAGAAAAAATATAGAAAAAATAGTTGAATTTTGTAAAGTTCGTACCAAAAGTGGAAAATTATATAGAAATTTGTTTGTGGGACCATCACAAAATTAATGAACTAAAATTAAGTTTTCACCTTACTAACACAACGTATATAAGCTTTTACTAAAAATGAGTTTAAAACGAGTAAAAAAATTAAAGTCGGGCATGCCGAAATAAAAAGTGATTCTGAATCTAGGTCCAATATTTTTTGGTTGTTACAAATATCAGCAGTAATTTGAAAATTTGGTATAATTAGTTTAGTGCTGAAAAATATAACTAAAATATAAAAAAAAACTTATGAAAACTAGTACACTTGATATAACAGATGTTTTATTAATTTTTCTACTAACTTATTTATTTTTTTTTTGAGTGTAAAAGATCAGATTTTTTGTACATAATTTTAGAATTCAATGCGTTTGCATTATTGGTGATTTGAATCAATTTTTATATTACACAAGATCAACTCTACTATTTTATTTACGCGAGTTAACACTCAGAAAAGTTGTGCAGTTATTATGCGACAGTTATTTGTGTACTAATGCGGTTGTAGTAATTTAAACTGCAATTGCATTTGTTCTAATATGATGTGTTTTGACAATTTTTATTCAATGTAATTTGAAAATGCTAAAAAAATTTTAATTGGCAATTCAAAAGGAATATATATACTTTTTTTTTAATTCAGAACTAGGTCTGAATTTTTAGTACAATAGAAAATTTAATTTATCTAAAAACCGACCAAAATTTTTTTTTTATTTTTTTTTTTATTTTAAGAAAAGCTTAGATTTCCTTTTTTCCATAAAGAAATTTTTATGATATTATTTCACTTGGTATTGGATAAAATATTCCTTGAATATTGTATATCGCAAATATTCTGTGTAAATGAATAACAAATATTTCGATTCACACAGAACATTTGCGATATACAATATTTAAGGAATATTTTATCCAAAACGAAGCCGAGCAATACTATAAAACTTTCTGCGTAGAAAACAAAATCAAAAATATGTTGGCCGATTTTTAGATAAATTGAGTTAATCTGTAAGCATAATCAAATTTGTAGCTTTTGCTTTCATTTAATTACACTCTAAAAAAATGCTTGTAAATTTTTTTAAATTAAAAAAAGCGGCTAATCAGTTTTCGGATACGTTTTTGGACACACTACTTGCTACTGAAACACACAAAATTTTCATTCTCACTTTAAGACATTTCTGCTCAACTCCATGTACTTAAGAAATAATTGATTTTAATCTATATGATCTTGATTTTAATAATCATGTTTTATGCACTTCTGAAACTATTCACTAAACTTTTGGCAAAAATTTGTTTTAGGTATATTTGTTTTGACATCAGAAGGATCTATAGAAATTAGCCAAGCCAATTCTCATTTTTTTTTAAATCCGTTTTATAAAACCCTTTTCTACAAAAAAAAAAATCATTTATATGAAGCAAAGAACTGTCCAATATTTTGCTGGCAAAAAAAGGAAAGCAAAAGTTATGAAGTATATTCAATTTAAGAAAATTGCAATATTGGCTGCTGTTGTTATAGTTTTTGCACAACCCGCATTTAAAAAAGAAAATTTTTGTCGTTTCCGTCCTTTACAAACACCAACACAGAGACATGTGGAAACACGAGTGTAAAAAGACCATAATATTACTTACCACGATAGTACGTTGTACATTAGGATGTCCCCTAAAACAGAATGAGACGAATATAGAAAAAGATTGCTTTTACGCCAAATAAAATTTTAATCAAAAAGAACATAAGTTATCAGAAAATCAATTTTAAAAATTTAAGAGAGAAATTCAATATAAAAAATCGTCTTGCTAGGGTCTTGGAGAACATACTAACAATGGCTGAAATCAACGGGATACCCTAATGTACATGAAGTAAAAAAGAGATGCTTAGTTTGTTGGTTTATTTAGAATCTCTCTAGAGAACAATAGCCCACACATGTAGAACTGTCAGGGGCAAATGTTTATGTGACACTAAACAAATTCAAAAATATTTATAATAAAATAACAAATAAAGAAAACAAATATTTAAAATATATTTTTTTACATATTTTTTTTCTAAATTTTTATGAAATTAAATAGAACAATAAATCATATAATTTTACAAAAAATATTTTATAATTCATACATACATAAATCTTTTAAAATAGTATGCAAAATGTTTATAAGTTGACACTGTAAAATAGTCAACTTTTGAAAATTTTGAGATAAGGATGCGGAATGGTTTCCACATAATGGAGAACTCGTTTGGCTTGAATATCACAAGTTTAAAATAAATTTTACTTTTTAGTTATTAAGTTATGACCATCGTTAAGTTTATGTGGGTGTTTATAATTTTAATGTGCATAGAAAAATTGTCCATTTTATGCAAATCATACACTAATTAGGTAATATTAACAAAAAGAAATTAAGTAAATATTTTAATTGCCGCAAATAATTGTACAAGATGTCGCACATTGTCGTATTTCCATAATTTAAAAAATAAATTATAAAATATATAGTGGTGGCAAATTTAATAGGAACGATTCAAGTTTTTTCTAATTTTATTTTTGTTGGCTTTATTTTTAAAGATCAAAATAGTGGCTAAATTCGGCCCGAAAGGCAAATATGTGGTTGTAAGGGCTTAAATGAAAGGCGTGCGAGTCGTGTGGTGGTTTTAAATTGAACTAACTTTATTTACAAATTTATTCCTACTTATATACTAACATATTTTACTTAAAAACTATTTAATATCTAATTCCATTTATAGATAAGGAAAGGTAAGCATAACATTCTTGTCTCAACCTTTCCCTATCTACCTGCTCGAACACTAAATGCATTAGTAGCATAACTAACGCATTGTGTTCGTCTCCAGGTGAAATGCACTAAAATGTATCATACTAATGTATATTTAATCACTTATATTCTATTATCTTAGCAGTTGTCTATGGAAAGATATTTATAACCATAGAACCACCTTCTAAGAATCTATTGTTCAAGGTTGAACAGTGGTCTAGAATTTTGTGCAGAATTTTAACGTAATGTCTGTTTTTTTTTATTTTGTCACTTGTTTTAAGTGGGCGTTGCTTTTAATGAAAAATTAGAGATATCGACCTGTTCTCAAATTACATAGTAAAATTTAGCAAGTGCTGATCGAATCTATACAAACCGTACATTTTTGGAAATTCTGCGAAATTTCCTTAAGTCTTGCATTATTTTTATCCAGAAATGGTCGCCAGAATTAAAATGACATTGCCTTTAACATGAAAAAAGTTTTCTTTGTTTTTAGCGATTTTAAAATAAAGTTAACAACACTGAAATTTTAAAGCGAATAGTTTTATGCTATACTTGCTACGATATAACAGATAAGTCAAGTTTTTTTCTATGTTAAGTATAAAGCATTTCCTATTAAAATTTCAGTGTTGTTAACTTTATTTTAAAATCGCTAAAAACAAAGAAAACTTTTTTCATGTTTAAGGCGCTGTCATTTTAAGTCTGGCTACCATTTCTGGATAAAAATATTATTATTTTTATTGGTTGAAAAAAATTAAAATCGAGCATTGTGCAAAATTTAGTACCAATTTGAATAAACTGGTTGCAGATTCGAAATTAGCACCCCCCCCCCTAATTATTCCAAATCTACTGCACAGTTGGGCGACTTATAAATATTACCTTATTTTGTAGAGCTGTGTAGTAAAGTATGTACTACGGTTCTGTAAATAGTTGGTGTAAAATATACAGTTAAAAACAACATTTTCTAAAAAATTTTAAAATGTATCTTTTCGCCTGATAACCAAATACTGACCAATTTTCAATAACGATTTTTCTTTTATCCACCGTAGTAAAAATGATTTTTATATAGTCATATATGATTTTTATACAATCATTTATGATTTTATACAATTATAACTTGTCGAGTATTGTGAAACATATATTTGTACAGGATTATAACAAAAGATATTTAATTATATAAAATTATATTAACCCATACATGATTTGATCCGGAAAATGGTGGATCTGGTTAATATAATTTTATATAATTAAATATCTTTTGATATAATTATATAAAAATATATGTTTCACAATATTCGACAAGTTGTAATTGTATAAAATCATTAATGATTATATAAAAATCATATCTGATTATATAAAAATCATTTTTACTAGGGCAATCATCGCCAAATTACCTATCAGTAATTTTTATATTTATTTAAATATATATATATATTTATTCCCGTCGTTCCAAGTTGGAGCATAGGGCCATTTAAATTATTTAAATATAGACTGAAATAAATAAATGATTAAATAAAATATCGGAAAAAGAAAAAATATGCGTTCGAGAAAATTTAGTTGGGAATAATATATGGCTATGCATATCCATATAGAATGCCAAAAACTTTATATATTTTCTACAACAAGTAGAAAGTTTATATATGCTCCTTTTAAATCTCTTTCTATTAATTTCTCAATTTATATACTCGTAGCTCCTTTAGAAATATTAAATTAGTCAAAAAAAAACAAAAATTATAAATTTTTGTCACTATTTTTCACTACTTAAATTACAGAGATGGCACTTTCAAAAAAGTTATTTTTATTATCTGTCCAGAGACCCAAAATAACTGTTATATTTATTAAAAAGTCACAACCCAAATTTGTTTAATTATAATATTTCAATAATACACTTATTTTATAAATCATATTGCACAAAAAAATCACAAAGTTTGGCAAACATTTTAATTTTTTCAATTATTATATTCTACTCTAAAAATTTCTGTTGTTTTTTGATTTTTATTTTAAAACTTTTTATAAAAGTTACAGAATGATTTTTTTTTAAATTAAGCACTAACTTTTCTATTTGATAATAAAATAAAAATTAAAAATCGACCTAAATTGAATGCCGGAAGTTGCTAGAATATACATATTTACTCATTTTAAATCATCAGGATATTATAATTGTTGAAGTCACTGGTTCTATAGCTTTTGATTTATATTCTTAATTGTTAATTTTTGATAAAGAAAAAAAAAATCACAAAATAACTTTTATTATTTTTGAAAAAATAAAAATCGTGTTTGGATTGTTTTTGTTTGAATTAAAAATAAAAATCAAACAGAGCAAATAAATAGAAAATTAAAAATATTCAAACAAGAAATAATTGTAAAACAACAAGTTTTTTGAATAAAAGTTATAACTGTAACGTCCCTGTCTCTGTCACATTTGAATTTCATCCAAATACTACTAGTTACCTTGTACTGCGAATAAATATTGTGTACGTATGATCGATTTATCTTTATAAAAAAATCACTCAAACGCAATGGTGGCGTATTTCGATTTGAATTATATATGGTTTGCATGCTTAACCTCTATGGAATCATTCAAAGGAAAAATTCAAAATGTTCATATTTTATTGGCATTTTTTTTTTTTTTTTTTTTTGAAAAGTGAAAACCCGTTGAAAAATGTTTGTGTATGCTTCAATATCTTCATGTATGGACAAATATGCATATTAGAAATATATATAATTTTACCTGTCGCACCTATTAAGGAACATGTTTTTCAAAAGATTTCCCGCATATGCCTTCGAGAAGTTCGCACCCATCTTTGTTGGAGATCAACTACGTGCCAAAATTTAGAAGTAAAGTGTTGTACTCCATATTGTGTCCAATGACGCCTATCTATAAAAGAGTGTCACTGCTGTGAAGACAAAAAACATCTAACAAGTGTTATCTTGCAAAACCAAAGAAGAGTTAGAAAATACAAATTTCTAATTATATTTTATATATTTTCAGTATTCGTACTATCTGTACATATTTATGTAAGTAATGCAATTTTAAGTTTGTCTGACATTTATAATTCCTTTTTTAATTTATTAAGAAAACTATATCGTCATTTAACCATAATATACATAATTTTTATTTTTAAGTTATTTTTCTCAGAAAAAATATATTCAAACTTTTTTCGTTTAATTTATTGACTAGCTTCATTAAAGCATGAACCGTACATACATATACGAGTACCTACTCTCAATAAGTTTATCAAAGTTTTAAATATATCACGTGCTAAGGAAGCAATTTTGATTTTTATATCCTTAACATACACACATACAAACATTAGGACACACTTGGGTATATCACTGTATGTATGTATACTACACACATTTATTATTTAAGACGGACAAGGACACCTCTTTTGTAGTACTTCAAAGTCTTTTAAAACTTTGGCGACAAAGTTTTTTTTTTTTTTGTTGCCTCACCTTCTTCTTCATCTTAGTTTTACCAATGTAATTTTAAAACTAAGACGTGACATTTTATGAGTAAATATAAGAAAAATGTATTATGAAATTTAATGAGATATTTGATATTGAAAATAATTCAATCGTAATGAAAAAGCAATTGCATTTGGGTCTCTTTTTATTCAATAGACGAGATTTGAAAAACACAATATTCGAAAAAACAGTTTAACTCTAGGGAAATTTCGGTCATTTAATATCATCTTCATTTTAAATGAAAACCTAATTTTCAACCAAACTGTCTAAATCGTAAACGACACAATATGAGTTCAAAGAGAATTCAGAATTCGTTGACAATATAATACATTTACCTTTTTTATTTTAAACTCCGCATTAAAAGGTATTTAAGTGTAAGTTGCCGAAAAAAAAATAAGCATTTTAGATTAGCTTTTGATGCAAAAAAATGTGATAAATGTTCTGGAATTTTTAAAAATATTCCCTAAAACCAACTAAAATATACTACAAGCAATATAAACATTACTAACCTAGCGCACCGATCAAGCAATGGTGCCTTTAAGAACAACCAACATGAAATCAATTATATTATATTTTCTAAACTCAAAAATTACTTGAAACCCGGTCTACTGACTTTTCATTCAAATCGAAAGAACTTTTCATTTATTTTTAAATGTTAATAAATTAACTAAAAAGTCTTTAAAAGTCTTTTTTAACTTACAAAAAATTAACTTCAAAATCCGTAAGAATAAATGATATTTAGTTTATTTCGTTTTTATAACTGATGTAGAAATTTAAAAGGTTTTCTTTTTTTAACAAAACATTTTAAATGAAAATATTAACCGTAACAGAAAATCCGTATTTATATATAATTTATTTTTTAAATAAAAGACAAAAACAGTTGAAAATGTATTTGTTTTCAGTTTAACTGTATAATCATTTAAAAATAAAGGTACGGATAACTTTTTAAATAAACTACAGTTAGTTACTGTAATAATATTTTCAGTGTAGTTACTTTAGAGCTATAGTTAGTTTCGAACAGCATCATTTTGGCAATGAGGTTAACTAACTAAATTAATCATTCTTTTTAGTGACTATGTCATTATAATTCGTTAAAATCGTTATTTTTTGTTATCAGCTGTGATTCAAAAACGATTCGTGTACTGTGTCTGTCGTTCGTTTGACAATTTGTTAGTGCACTACATGCAGAGCAATTCTGACTAACTATGGAATCATTGAATTCTGAAACTTCAATTTTACACATTGAATGAAGTCTTAATTGCTCTCATTCGATTTAATTTGAGAGAATTCAATCATTTTTCACCACTCGACTTGTTCAGTTACTGAATTCAATCGCTAGGATTTTAATCTTTAGGAATTCAATCGATTTTTGCTCAATCGATTTAAAAGTTTGTGAATTATCGATTTTTAGTTCATTCCACTGAGTGATTTTCTTCTTTCATAATTATTATTTCAAAATTTAAATTTGAACAAAGCGTGTGATTTTAGACAATAATTTAGTGATGGCATTCAGAGTTCGAAATATTTTAAGTAATAAACATTTTGCATAACTTTGGAAATTTCAGCTTCTTTTGTAAGTTTAGGAATACAATTTGTTTTTTTATATTTTCTTCTTTATAAGAAATTGTTAATTTTACTATAATAAAATACATAATTGTTAATTTTGAAAATTCGAATATCATTCCCAAATTGTTCAATCAAATGACAAAAATCGAAATTGTCAATTGAATGACAAAGTAACGATTGACTTTATTGATTGACGCAATCGACTGAGATACTCGTAAATTGATTAAATTCCTTAAAACTGAATTCGATCTAGTGAATTCCAAAGAATGAAGTCTGTGCGAAAGGCTACAAATAAATTCGTTTTCGAAATATTTTGGAAATAATTCAGCCATTTTTTATCGGCTGGGTGGATTTAAATGAAATTCCACGAGCCCATAAAAACGTAATTCTGAGCTAAAGTTTTGACGTCCGATCACCCACATCCACCAGAAGCTACGCTACTGGCCTCCAAATTAAGGCGCCTGGAGAATATGAAAATTTTTAATGCTTGCCATTTTTTTATTTTTTAGATTTTAATTTTTTTTGGGGAATTGTGGGATTTTTTTCATTTTGTCTCAAATTTTTATTTTTTATACCCTACACCACTACGTGGTCAGGGTATTATAAGCTTGTGCTGATATTTGTAACACCAAAAAATATTGGTCCTAGACCCACGTTATAGTATACCGATCGGCTCAGAATTTTCTTTATTTCGATTGAACGATGCCCGTCTGTCCGTCCGTCCGTCTGTCTGTCCATGCATTTTTGTGCGCACTCTACAGGTCGCAAACAATAAACAATCAGATATTTTGATGAAACTTCATAGACTTATGTCGGCCCAAGGACAACGCCTGTTGATTTTGGTTAAAATCGGTCCATGTTTAGACCTAGTGCCCATATAATGGTCCCCCCCAAAATTATATTGTTTATACGCTGCAGGTCGCAAATATTCAGATATTTTGATGAAATTAGTCACACAGACCTATATTGACCCAAGGACGAAGCCTATTGATTTTGGTGAACATCGGTCCATGTTTAGACCTAGTGCCCATATAAGGGTCCCCCCAAAATTATATTGTTTATACGCTGCAGGTCGCAAATATTAAGATATGTTGATGAAATTTGGTACCCCGACCTATATCAGCCCAAGGACGAAGCCTATTGATTTTAGTTAACAGCGGTCCCAACTAACGTGAGTGTATGAAATGACACCCCATACATTTTCACTTGTAAATTAAAATATTATTATTTAACTAAACAAAAATATTTGTTTTTAATCACGTTAGCATTGAAAAATATAATTGAAAATTGTGTACAAATATTAATGATACTGCATAATTTATTTTGCTTGAAAAAGGACATAATACACTCAAAATATTAGGTCTGTTGGCTGGACAGAAAAATTTGTTACTTTAACAAAATTTATTCCTGTTTTTTGGCTTAAAATAAAATTTGTTAATTTTAACAAATTCTTTTGTTAAATTTAACAAATCTAAATTTAAGTAAAAAATTTGTAAAACTACAGTTTTATCTCTAATTATACTAAGTCGTAGAATTTTCCAAATTTAGGGTCTCGGGCCCTCCCCGGGCCTAGTCCATATCATGTGAGGGCATATAAAGGCACTTTTGTCCATTTTGCTCTATCTCGCTTAGTTTTCGAGATATGGGCCTTTTGATGAAGTTGAAAATTTTTATTAAAAATGGTGGAGGGTCTAAGGTCCCGCCAAGGTCCATTTTTGGATACAGATACCCCCTTTCGCAGGGATATTACACGATTAGTGGTAGTCGAAATTTTCGTCAATTTTGCTCTATCTCTCTTAGTTTTCGAAATATGGGCCATTTTAAAAAATCGGGAGAGAAAGAAATAGCGCTATCATTAAAACTTCGGATACATTGGTGGCACCATCTACCGGGTAATAACAGTAACATGAAAATATTATATTTTAACAATAAATTTTGTAAAATTTAACGAATGGGTTTTTAAAAATTAGTTTTACATAATTTTGAAAATTAACACTCAAAATTAGTTAAAGCACTGCGGATATTTAATATTGTGTTAAATGAAGATAACTAAAATCTTTGCTTAAATCAGTGTTTCAACTAAAAATTTGTTAAAAATTAGACAGATCGATTTGAAACTGGTTTGACAGATTTTTCTACTGACGTATTATTTTAAGTGTAAGAATTCTTAATGAAAATCCGAAAATCCTAGAGAGGCAAATCCGTCAAACTGTCAAGAACTCAGGCCAGTGGAGAGATATTGGGCATTAATAAAAAGAAAGATGAAGAGCACAAAGCAAGTCGCCGATAACGTAAAAAAAATCATCGGAAATGGAGTTTGTCAAGCAAGAAGATCGGTGAAAATACCAATAACGCCCTAGTGGGTGGTTTTCCAGATAAAGCTAAAACTTTCATACCAAATAATTAGTATACCTTAATTAATAATAAAATATAAATTCAAATGAAACTCCTTTCAATAAAATCTTATATTTATTTAAATATGACGTTTAGTTCAAAAGCTATTGCGGTTAATTCGTGCACTAGTTATTTCGGGCGCAAACCTTAGCAAAATCCCCAAAAAGTTTGGATATCGCCGTATAAAAGGTTAATTTTTTTCTTCATCACTGTATAAAATATGAGGAAAAAAATGTCTAAAAATTCGTCTAAGCTTTTTGCTATGTTCTGATGTTCACAACTAAATATCCCAGTGTAGAAAATCATTACCAGATATGTGGTTATGTAACTACATACTTGGTAATGGTAACTAGTTACTTTTGTTATTACATTTCTTATTACCTTTATATGGCGATGTCGCGAAAAATAATGAGTTGTCGTTACACACCAGCATACGAAAAATCAAAAAATATATCGTTACCTATGTGCTTACCAGTATTGACAAAAATAATGAGTCTAAAAATAGATGTTCAAAAAAATAAATTATATAAAAAAATATTTTTTATTGTATTTTTTTTTTAATAAAATTTGATGGTACGGGAATCGAACCTGGGTCTAGAGATTGCCAGTCAATAGCTCTACCATCTGAGCTATATCGACATGTAATATTTAATAGATAAAAATATAATTGACCTGCTGCACACAAGTAAGCTTACGCGCCAACATACGAAAAATAAAAAAATATGTGGTTACATATATCCTTACCAGTGTTTAAAAAATATTGAATCTAAAAATAGATTTCAAAAAATTTTCAAAAAAATCAAGAAAATTATTTTCTATTTGAAATAATGATAAAAATAAGTCATTATCAGTAACTCATTATTATATGTTACAAAATAATGCAGAAGGTAAGTGGGTGTCATTACTGGTAGTCCAAAAAATAATGATATGTCATTACCGATTCTACACTGGGATTATAGTGACTTTTTTGTAAACTATTTAACTCTATATGTGCCTTCTTTTTTTATTACTCAAGAAATACGAAAAACTTTCCTAAGATGATCGTCTTAAAGGGCAAAATCTTATATGATTATTTTTGGTTGAAAATTTCAGTAACAACCTACTCCATAACCAAATGTTTTATGGTCGGAATCATAAAATTAAAAAAAGTACCTAAAAAAAAGTCGTGTGCTATTCGAAAAAGTACATATTATTTAACAACAAACAAAATTTGTAAACTCTTGAAATCTCCTGTAAAACGATCCTAACAGTAAAACGCAATTTTACACAACCCTAGTGTACACCTCTATTGTAAATATCAATAGACTGCAGCGACCTAATTATCTAAGTCAAAAAGTGGTACTTTTAACGTTTTATTAAAGTTCCCAAAAAATAACAGTGCAACTGACATGTTAAAACAAATCCCCGCAATTAAATCCTAATTTGAATTATATGCGATGACAATACTATGATTTTGCTTATAAATCGTATTTAGATTCATAACACCTATATTAATTATTCGAGTACACGGAAGTCGAGCCTTAAGTTTTCCGGTCCTAAATTATATATGTGCTCGATGAAGTGATCAAAATTTTATTAAAAAAAAATCATTTCCAATATCACCTCTATTTTTCTGTTTTGGAGGGTTTCTATGTACATAACGTTAGTCGTTCTTCTAATGAGTGTCTACATGCATTTTCTTTTTAAATTTATTATATTTTAATTCATTTGACTAAAAACGTCATCTAGAAACACCACGTTAACGTTTTATTTTGTCATTCGTTCTGTTGGTTTTATATCAAAACCATAACTACATGGCCTATTCATTTTATACGTAAATGCGTATTCATATGTAAACATCTGAGATTAAGTGTTTATAAATTTGTGCTCTTAAATGTAATCTTATATAAGACTCAAACAAACAAGCAAACACTTGCTTACTAAATATATATAACTATTTATATCGCAGTGTTGCCACTCTATAAATAATTATTCAAAAACAGGATAATTTAAAAATTTTTTATTCTTTTGCGATAAAATTTTAGAACTAGAAAGTTACTTCAGTTTTTTTTTTTTCAAAAACTTTTACTTCATCATAGAAAAATTCAAATAATATTTGATTGTATGAATAAAAAAAATATATATTACTGATAGGGGAATACTTCCCCCTAATTACTTTACAATTCTGGTCAGCTTGCGAGTAGACTAAAAATTTAACTTTTTGATTTTCATTTATATTTCAGGCTATTCTACAAGTCTATGTATAAATCTGGTGTTAAAAGTCATTACAAAGCCGAAAGTGATTGCTTCGAAGTAATTGGTAAGTTTTGTTCATATGACCCATTATATTCCATTTTATAAACTTTTATACAATAATAAATATTTAACTTGGCAGACAAATGCAGTAATCAGAAGTTTCAGAACTATTGTACCACATTTATGAAACATAAACCATAATTTGTGTTTCGACGTGAAAAGAGAAAGAGATTAATATTTTAAGTTTGTTATGTATGATAAAAAAAATAATAAATTTTCATAAGGTAGGAATTTAGATATGTAACGAACATAAAAATTGTTCGTAACTTAAACTTAATAATTAGAGTTTACATACAATGACGATAATGGATAAGCGAACATATGTTCCTTTTAAAGAACCTGAAACAATTACTTGACATACCATCATCGGAAGAGGCATCCGAAACTAGATTACAATATTGAAAAAAGTATTTATATACACTCGCTTAACGCTGTACTTGAAAAACAATGCATTGTACTAGCATAAAAAGTAGGAAGAAATATGTAACAGAAGGATTTGCTCTACAAGAATTATAAATAAAAAATAATGTAACAAAAACTTTTATAGTTTTTTTGCAAGATGCATCTGTACACAATTTTACTTCGTTGGTGGCAACACTACTACATGTATACCAGAGTGGAGCGAAACTCATAAAACTGGAAATCTTAAAAGGAAATAGCTCGTAACAAAGAAAGATTAGGAAAAGTAATTGCTGAACTCGTTTGACCAATTTGCACTCCAAACAAACTTTTAATAGATTAGATTATTTTAAACCCAAACAAATTGGAAAAGTAAATGGACAACTTGACAATAATTTTCATAAATATTTTTATAAAAGGATTTCGAACTTCTTTTTGAAAATGTTTCGTTGTACTCCAAAGTAACTTTAGAACTCGTTCCGTTCTTAGCCACAATAATAATTTAATTTGTTTAAAATTGTTCAACTTTTATTCGAGTTTTCATTCAAATAGGGTCAACATCGACTTTGCATTTAATTATTAACATTTTTAACATGTCAAAGGTAAAAATTAGCAAATACCAGAGACTAATAATTATAGAGATAGGAAATCAAAACTTAGACTATTCACCGGTAGAGGGCGCTGTAATTTAGTTTTACCTGAGCATTTAGTATCAGCTGGCCTACATTTAAAATCTCAAAAGCTGCTGAGAATATTTTAGAAATCTGAAACATGTTGGATTTATAGAATTCTAAGATATTCTGATTCTGCTCCACCATGCTGCGTTAACAAAATGTTTGTCTGGTCAAAGCCCAGTATCATGATAACTACAGCAAAAGAATTTTCAGACATTAGAAATCGCAATCACAACAAACTCAAACTGTCCCATTCTTTCGCTGAATTTTTAAATGTTCTTGCAAACCAAGAGAATTTTTAAAAGAATCTTGACAATTATTTTCGCACAAAAAAAACAAAAGGCGGTGCTTTAAACAAAACAAAAAAATACATATCACCATTTTTGATTTCTGCTAAATTGTGTTTAGTGTTGAAAAAATTTACAAAAGAAATTCTCCAGAAGATGAAGATTTGTGGTAAATGTTTCACTGAGAAACTTGTTTATTCTAAATATCGACTAAATTTAATTAATTTTTAAAAAGCTCCGAGACTTTAAAAGATTTACGGAAATTTCTATAAAAAGTGAAATTACACAAAAATGTCATTATTCAAAAATTATCCAACGAATGTGTAAACAGTCCCATTTTTGAATAATTATTCAAAAAGTGGCAACACTGGTGTGATGTCCGTTGGAATAAGCATGCTTTTCAGATGTCGAAAGAAGCATTCAAGTGTCTACGGTTTTTATGTATGTGCAAGAAGTAGTCCACTCCATCCCATTTACTCACTATTTGTACCACCTATATCCGACCGAAGTTGAAATATAACTACCATATATGGGCAGAAGCTTCGAAGTCCACTTTTGGAGCTTTTGGGCTGTGTGAAAAGGAGGGCGTCGGAGCTTATCAATGACAGCAGGGTATCCAGCTCTTTTGACTCATTGGAGCATCGTCGGAATGTGGGTTGTGTGACCCTGTTCTATCATTATTACAATGGGAAGTGCTCTGCTGAGATAAGTGAACTTGTCCCCAAAGCCCAAGTTTTTATTCGTAATACTCGCTTATCAAGTAGAGCAAATCCGTTTGTAGTCGATTGTCCAGTGGATCGCACGGCGCATTACAGAGAGAATTCGTTTATCAGTCGCACCAGCCATATGTGGAATAAACTCCCCGCAGAAGTCATCCCTGTTACTTAAATGTTGAGAAATTTAAATTAAATATTCACAAACACTACTCCCTCTTTCCTCCTCCCCATAACCTATTTTCCTAATATCAACACAAAACACTGCGTTAGTAGGGGGCATCCCCTGAGTGTTGGACTAACATAAAAAAAATGGGGGTGTCATTGGAGTTAAGTGGTTGCCTAAAGCTTACCAGTATAGACTCAAATAAGTCATTATGAAGAAAGTACTGAAGTTGTTACTTGTAATATTAAATTCACTAGTTAGGAATGGCGCCTAAAGTCAGTACATACTTCTATGAAGTAAAATAATTTGTTGCACATTCGTACGTAATTCATTGATTACATATAGGAAATAAAATAGGACGTTACTATTAATGAACGTTAAACTCATTACAAATAAGAACAATATAACACAATATCAGTAATGCATTATTTTAAAACCTCCAAATAATATATCTCTATATCGGTAACTCATTTTTTTCATAGCTCAAACATAAGTATTGAGGTAACACATTATTAGTAACGTATTACTATAGGTTTCAAAGTAAAACAAATGGTAGAGGGGTAGCCATTGCCAGGCAATGCTTAAAATAGGTCCAAACCATTACCAAGGTTTTGCTGGGAATGTGTATTAAGCTTGCAATAATATGATATGGCATATGAGAAGCATAAAGTCTCTTTGTTTTTTATGATTCATGCTAAATTATGCCGCTTGCGCTCTTAGTCATTATTTCGGGACTTGTTCTCAGTACGATAACTGCTGGCCTTTCTTAAGAATTTCTTTTTTAATTAAGGGTTTCAGGATAACACTGTGCGAGTTAAAATCTGACAAGCGGTGGATAAAGTGGTTCTAAAGTGGTTCATTTTTAAAATAAGGCTAATTGGGTGAGCCTTGTTTTAAAAATGGTCAATATCGGTGTAGCAGTTCAAAAGATGTGAGTAAAAATGTAGGGGCACTCTGAAATTTTCTTTACAAAATGGTATACTTTATTGCTTTATTAAATTATTTCAAAATCTATTAAAATTTTAATTGAATTGCAAAATCTGTATTAGAGATTTTAAAGGTGTCCTCACATCAGCCAGACCGATTTGGATAGTTTTAAATATAAAGCTGCACAGGAGAGTAACAAACAACGTAATTCAAACTAATGCTAACCCAGGAAAATTTTCTGTTCCAAAGAATCGGTTGTAGAATAGCTACTTTTCATTCACAACCCCTTCTATAGAAGGGGTCGATTCTAACACCGATTGTTTTTGTTTGAATTTGTCCCAAAAGCAACCCCTTCTATAGCTCCAAAGTGGAACCGGTTGCTCTAGAATCAGTTCTAGAACTAGTTCTGGAACTGTTTCTACGTCACCCACACCTTCCATATAGGATCCCAAGAACTGGTTCCGGAACCAGTTCCCGCTTGTCGGAAAAAAATGTCTTCGATTCGAGTATAGTGAAATTATTACAAATAAAAGAAATAAATATTTTTTTTTTAATATTCCGTTTTTGGTTCCGTGGAACCGCTAGGACAATGGAGATTGGTTACCAAAGAACACGTTTAAGAACGTATTATATTAACGAGCAAGCAATTTTTCTGCCTTGCTTTATTTTACACAATTTATCGCAAGATCTAAAATCATTTAAACTTCGGTTCACTCTGATTTACATATTTACAAGTAACCGTCAACCTAGAAAATTGCGTTGGCTAAGTGTTAAGCCTTTTTATTCCCGCAATATAACATTAAAAATATGAAATTCCGCAATCACTGAGGCATGTCGACCCACCAAACAGGGGTTGTGCGTGCGTGTGTGTGTGTAAGTTTGAGATAGAATTCAAAAGTTGTTGAAGTCTACAAATGTGTGTTGTGTAGTTAAGTATTTTGCCAGCCTAAGCAGCTGGTTGACGGCTGACAACGTCATATGCCACCAAAGACTGTAAGTAATTTGTATATGAGAGTGTGTTTGTTATTTTGTAATAAAACTTTTAATAGTATGAGCTTTAGTCTTCCATATTTAAATATATATACATATATACACGTAGTATATTATGTCTCTGGGTATCATACTATATTTTTATCATTATTTTTTAATGTTGTGTTAGCTTTTGCTTAAAATAAAGCTAATCAAAAGCCACTTACTTGAAAAAAAAATATGTTTAAGATGAATTTCAGTATGAGTATTTTAGATTTATGCAAATTATGTAAAAAGTTCAAAACTCAACATATAAGCAAGTAAAAGTTTTAAAAAGGTTTTAAAAGCTAAAAAGTTTATTTCTTAATTTCAAAAAATGCATATTTAATTTTGTTTCTTTAAAAACAGATACAAAAAAATACCATACAATATTTCAAGAAACGATAGAACACTTTTTATGTGGGGTTCGTTTCTTTAACATTATTCTTTTGTAAATTTCAACAGTTTGTCGTGGTAAGATCCCAAGCTTTTCTTTTATCTTAAGTATTAAACAAACACATTTCTTTTAGATATTAATTTAATAAAGTGTTCAAATTATTCATAAATCATTAAAGAATGTATACAGTTAGATATTGTTTTGTTAATGTCAATATGGGCATTAACAACACAGTTAAAGGTAAGTAAAATTTGTTTGGCTTAAGTATGTATAATTTATATCACAATATCAATTTCCATAAGATGAAAATTACATCAGTACCTATATTTAATCGGACTTTGACACAACAATACTATTGGAATAATATATTTGTGTGTATTTTGTGCAATAACTCAAAATCTTATACACAATCAGGGTTGGTAGGCAATACTGCTAAAATACCGTTATCTATTCAAAACCAATGGCCTTGCAACTCTCTCAATATTTTTTATTTGAAAAAATATTATGCGGCTTGGAACAGGAACGAACTCCGACTGGTTAATCAGGGATGGAAAAGGCTCACTTGATCGGGCTCTTATACCAAAAAATGTTAGATCGCTCTTACATATTTAAAAATGTAAGTAACTAAAAAATAGCTTCCTCTTTGGCTCGTTAAAAAAAATTCAAATTAAATATTTAGATATTAGCAAATATTAGCACAAATTGCGGAAAAAAAACATTTGCAAAAAGCGAAATTTTTGCAACAATATATTCGTTTGCAGAATGTCGATCGGTGATTGCCTCTTTTAATTCATTTTCTGTACCATAAAGCCTTTTTCGAATTCTGCCGTTATTTTGCAACTTTTTAAGTGCGTTTTTTTTTAAATATATTACCTACCCAGTCATAAATCGCCAGTGGTACAAAAAATCAAGCACTGCCATACCACTGGGTAACCACGGTATTAAAAATAAATGACTGGCAGAACACTCATTTGGTACGCTTCGCCAGCGTTTGCAAAAAGCATTTTACCAGTATTTGTTCTACAAAAATTTCGGTGGTTTATAAAAAAAAAACCACTGGCAAAGAATTGGCTTAGAGTGATATGCCAAGGTTTGCAACCAGTGGTTATTGTGCTACGCTACCAGGCGTACAAAAATCAATTCACTGGTAGACCAATGATTTTATAAAAATGCTGACGCTTTGTTAAAAAATGTTTGTAGTCAGAAGGTTCCGAGTTCAAATCCGGTTGCAAGCAAAAAATTTTTTTTGGATTTTTTTTAATTAAAAATTTTTTTGCTTTATAAAACTAATTTTTTTTTGTTTGTGGGAAAGCTCCTTCAGGACCCACTTTTCTTTTGCCCTCCCAACACTGGCATACTAGTTACAAAAAATTGTTTGCCAGCATTTTGGCACAGCCAGTAGTTGTCCAGCTATTATCACTCATTTATGTGTTTAGCCATCAAATATTACATGTCTCGTTAGCTCACTGGGTAGAGCTAATCTGCCAATCTGACGGCCTGGGTTCAAAACACGGCAGGACCAAAAAAATACATATGAACTTTTTTTAAATTTTATTTTGGAAAATATATTTCCAGACGACCTATTTATTAATTTTGCCAACGTTTAAAAATTATGTTCCTCCAGTGCTTTTCCGGCGCTTTTTGAACAGCCGGTCCTTTTGTCTAATGATGTTATGCCAGTGCTTTTACCACCTGTTAAAGTGCTTTGCCACCGCATTCCCGTTTGTATTTTTCTGACTGGGTAGGGATTAAATTTTTGTACCTAAAGTCTTTTTTCAAATTCCGTGATTATTTTGCAATTTTTTAAGTGTGGTTTTTTTAAATTTATAATCTATGGTCTATAGTACCAATTTTATACACAAAAGTTTGGTGCTTAGTTTGGAAAAAAAAAAATAAATCGCGAAAAAAATATTTGCAAAAAGGAAAATTTTTGCGTCATTGTATTCATTTGCAGATTGGTAATCGCTGACTTAGTTTTTTAATTATTTTTTTCTACCACAAAGTCTTTTTTCGCGTTCCTCTATTATTTTGCAATTTTTTAAGTGCGGTTTTTTAAATTTATAATCTACGGAGTATAATGCCCATTTCATAAAACAAAGTTTGGGGGTAAGTTGCAAAAAAAGGAAAATTTTGGCATCGTTTGCAGAATGTAAATCTTTTAATTAATTTTTTGAACCCCAAAGCCTTTTTTCCCATTCCGATATTATTTTGCTATTTTTTACGTACGATTTTCTAAAATTCATAATCAAGAGCTATAATACTGTTGAAATAGTATAATTCCATAGTATAGTTCCATTCTTGATTTTTATAACTAAATTATTATTTTCCATCCCTGGTTACAATCGATGTTTTGAGTCATACAAAGAGCGCACATAATGACCCTGCAAACATTTAAAAGATACCTTCCAAGAAGATATTAAAGCGATATCTTCTATTTGTCATTTGAATGAAAATAATCTAGTAGTATTTATTTTGAAATTGTCTTCCTTTTATCACTTGGAAGATAATTCGGCGATATTTGGAAAAAAATAATTAAAAAATTTTATCTTTTGTCATAACTTTTTATGACAATATTGCGGCAATATCACCTTTGTATCATTTGGATGATAAAGCAAATTTGTTTGAAATCTTTTATCAATTTTGAAAAAATTAAAACTAAATTTGTTCAAAAACAATCAAAAGATTCATATATAGGAAATAAACTCGTGAAAAGTTAAGATTAATTGCGCGGGAAAAATCGGCTAAGATGAATTCAAGATAATTTATAAGTTGGTCAATGGACTATGTATGCAGATATTGTTTTTCAGGCTTAAATTTAATAATGAAAAAATTAAATCGTTTTTTATTGTACCGGGAGTTTATTTAGCGATATCCCTTTTACCTTCCATATGAGTTATTGCTTTCATAGTATAACAGTTGTTTCCGAGTATAACAGTTGTTTCCGACGAAGAAAACTTCCGGAATACGAAATTGATATTGCCGGCAATAAATCTTTTCTTCCTGGCGATATGTTCGGAGAATCTTCTTCGTATTGCCATATTTGCTGGGTGATATTGGTTTGAGTATGTTCCTGTTCCAAGGCACATAATAGAACAAATGCTTTCTCAGTGATAGAGAGTCCCCCAATCTCTTTATTATGTATACTCTTTGTCAAAACCCTTTTAACTGCCTATAGTTGAGATATCGTTGTCCTTAAAAGCCATTACCGAAACAAATTAAACATCGTTATCCCTAAAATACCGATGGCGAAATAAATAAAATAGCATTACCCACAAAATATGTTACAGCCCAGCAAAAATTTTTTGAACTGGTTGCCTTTGAATCTGTTCTAGAATAGGTGTTGTTACCACCGGTTCCGTGGAACAAGTTCTATAATTGATTCTTGGAAGTCAAAATGGAAGGATTCACTGTCGCAGAACCGGTTATATAACTGGTTCTAGAATCGGTTCCGAAGCAACCTGTTCTAGTTTGGAGGAACAGAACCTGTTGCTTTTTGGACAAATTCAAACAAAAATCACCGATGATAGAACATAACTTAGAACAGGTTGCATGCAAGTACAAGTTGTTCTACAACCGGTTCTTTGCATCCGACAATTTTGCTGGGCGTTACTGAAATATTATTCTATTGCAAAATAAAAAATGTTTTCCGATTCGCTTGAAACTCAGCTCATACTTACACTAATATGTAGAAAAAAGTCTGTAAAAAATTTTGTTAAAACTACTACAAATTAGTCAAAAATTATGCTGCATAAAAAACTGCTAAATTAAACAGCAAAAATAAAACTGCTAAATACACAGAATTTTAGTTATATTTGAATAAATTTTTGTTAACACAAAATAACAAATTAACCTGCCAAAATCAGCAAAAAATTTTGCTAAATAATTAGTAGCCTAAAAAATCACAAAATGTTTAAAATTTTCGAAGATTTTCTTCGATTTTTTTTAATGCAAACAAAAATTGAGCCTTTTGAAAACAGCAGTTTACAATTTTTTTAGCAAATATTTTCGTTAATTTAGCAGGACAGACTGCTATATGCATTCAACTAAATTTAGCTTAAAAATAACAAAAATTTTGTACACCCAGAAAACAGATTCGGTGCTGACAACCCCATTTGTAGCCAATCAAAATCAAATGGTTCAGTTGCATCAAATGAATTTTTCGGTTGCGGATACCGAATTATTCTTGATACAATTGAAACTCCGTTGCCACAGTCAAATTAGTCCTGTCTCAATTGGTTTTTCATTGTTATTATTATTATTCTTTATTTCAGTCTATGGATACAATATTATTCTTACAGACTAGCAACTTATATCTAAAACTAATTACACAGTACAACAGCCAATCTGGGGGGTGAGAAATTCCAAGTCAGGGTGATGGTACTAGGTCAGTATAGTAAAACCCTCAAAGGGTTTGGCGTTCGTATGTGTCATTTTTTTTTTATGACCTTTTAAATTTTTTCCTTATCTTGATGTTTTTCGCTTAGTTGTAACTCGAGAACCACTTGTCCGATTTTGATGAAACAAATTTAGAAAAATTTACAATTACAATTTCTTTAATCCGTCCATATAACATTTTTTTTTATAATCAACAGTTTTGCCGGTAAAAATAAATTTGTGGAGAAAAAAAAATATTTTTTTGCCTAAAAATTAAAAATTTTTTTTTTTTAAATTCATAAAAAATTTTAATTTTTAGGCAAAAAAATATTTTTTTTTCTCCACAAATTTATTTTTACCGGCAAAACTGTTGAGTATAAAGAAAAATGTTATATGAACGGATTAAAGAAATTGTAATTCTAAATTTTTCTAAATTTGTTTCATCAAAATCGGACAAGTGGTTCTCGAGTTACAACTAAGCGAAAAAACATCAAGATAAGGAAAAAATTTAAAAGGTCATAAAAAAAATGACACATACGAACGCCAAACCCTTTGAGGGTTTTACTATACTGACCTAGTACCATCACCCTGACTTGGAATTTCTCACCCCCCAGACAATAATCCCAAAAATGTTCCATAGTGTTATTTATAACAATTTATTTAAAAGAGTTTTAAACTTAAAATTAGAAATACTTAAATCTAAATTTTCACAAAGATTATTGAATAACCTCATTGACTTAGTAATTGGTTCATTCAAAGCATAATCAGTTCTATGAATATCTACATGGAAGAAATTATTTCGCCTAAGTGTTCTCTGCGGAACTATAATTTTAATTAAATGCAATAAATCAGGACAATCAATTACACCACAGAAAATGCCTTTCAAAAATAATAAAGCCGTAATTTTCCTACGACATTCAAGAGATTTCAAGGAAATCCAAGAACATCTATGCTCATGAGATGTAAGGGGAGTTGAAAAATTCAAAAAAGAAAAAGTAAACTTTAGGAATTTTTTTTGAATTCTTTCCACACGGTTAATGTGGGTATTAGCATTAGGACTCCAAATGAATGAAGCATATTCCAATCTAGAACGGACAAATGATGAATATAAAATTTTTTTAGTATGATAATCAAACAGATTATCAGTGTTACGGCGAATAAAACTTAGGAGAGAATAAGCCTTTGGTACTATGTAGTTCAAATGACTACAAAACGTAAGCTTAGAATCAAATACTACTCCTAAATCTAAAATTTTAATAACGGTTTTCTGTTGCCACAACTGAAAAATTCGGCTACCATGCCGAACCATGCGATTGGCTACAAATGCGGTTATCATAACTAAATATGTTTTCTGGGTGTAGATATAACAGTTTGTTTTTGCTATTTTTTGTCCACTAACATTTAACAAAATTGTTTGCAGATTTTACAGTACAATTTGTCATTTTCAATTGACTAAAAGTTAACTTAAATATAACAAAAATTCTATTATTAAAATCCAGTATAAAAAGTGCGTCAATAGAAAATTTAGTACTGAGATGTTTTTATCATTTTTGGCATCAATGTCCTTCTTAGCACTTTCGTCCCAAACTTTCTGAACTTTAGCTTGAGAACTTAAGCCCAAAGTAGATATTCTAAGCTATGCGTACAAAAACTTACGAACATTGGAATATATTTGGAATCATCCTCAATAGCTTCTCCACACTTTTTTCTTTGGTTCGTTTCATAGATTATTTTGCTTTACACTGATAGAATTTTGTGCATAGTATTAATGAATTTGTTCATTAAACCAATGATTTTTTCATTGAAAAGTCCCCAAAGAACGCGTTCATTAAATCAATGAAACATGTTCATTAAATGAAAACTAATTGAAAAAAATATATTTTTTTTTGCGTTACTTATTTATTTATTATTTTTTAATTTTTATTTTTACATAAATTTCTTTTTTGTTTTTATAACGTTTTTGACATCTCAGAACCCTAGCGTTCATTACAGGAACATATATCTATTTTAGTAATTAGCATATTCAAAACCCTTACAAAAATTATAGCATATCTTACGGGTTAGTTGAAAATATATAATAAAAAAATTCATTAAATTAATGAAGTTTTCATTAATTCAATCAAATATTTTCATTAAGTCATTGAACTCAGATTAATGAAATCGATTCATTAATAATATGAACGAAAACTCTATCAGTGAACCCGTTCAGGCTTTCTTTCAATTATTAGATCGTTGTTGAACTTTTCGACAACTCTTCAAAAACATTGTCTGATCACGCGTACTTCTGTTGAAATTTTTTTATATGCCCACATTGGATTATTTTGAATAGTTTTAATAATTTTTTTGTACACTTCTCTTTGATTATCCATTATAAACTAATAAACCACTCCAACTTTATGCACCGATGCATTTTTAAATCTGACATATTCATCAAACTTTTCTATATGAAATAAAAAACTTAGTTGCAAATATAACCAAAATCTTAAAAAAAATCGGACTTGAATTTGCCAAAGGCGAATGGCAAAAAACCGGTTCAGTTTATTTCAAAAATGTACAATTTTTATTTTCAACTATATAAATAAATTAATATTTTTCTTGTGGACCTTACAAAAATGTTATATTTTTTAAAGTCAGTTATTTAATAAAAAAAAAAAGAATAGTGGCAAGCTTCTAAAATTTAAGCATGTTCCAGATGAGGCCCTAATGCTTCACCTACTGATAAGTCTGTGGGATTCATCTTCAAAACTTAGCTCTAAATTAAATCGGTATGTACCCCTTGGCAATATGACTAGATGGTAAGAAAAAGCTAAATTATCTCAAAAATACTAATCCCACGTGTAATGAAAGAAAACATTTAAAATTTAACTATAAAATTATTTGGATATAAACAGAATTTTCTTGTTAAATTCATCCTGCATAGAAATTTGGCAAACACTATCACATTTAAATACTTTTTAGTCAACCTAACATGGGTTAAACGCTATTTTGTTGTCTTTGTGTCTTCAACTTACCTACTACATTGCCTTTCATTAACAATACTTTAGTGTATTTAAGTGAAAAGTTTTTTCCAGCTCTTTTTTCACAGAGAAACTTTAATGACAATAGCTCATTAAGTGGTGTATGTTTAAACTTTTTAATTGAATTAGGTTTGTATGTGAATGCAACGGACGCAAGGAAAAGTTAAATACTGGAACATGTTTTTTCCACAACATTTTGTCTACACAGTAACGGACAATACAATAGAATCAAATACTTAAAGTTTTTCCTCATGTTATTCTCGTTATTTTTATTTTTAAAGATCAAAGTAAATAATTGTTAAATTCGGCCCGAGAAGCTAGAAGATGGTCCAGAAAATTGTACAGATTTTAATGTAACGTTTGTGTCTCTTAATTGTGTCACCTGTTTTAAATGGCCTTTAATGAAATATTACCAATATCGATCTTTCATCAAATTACATAGTAAAATTTTGCGAGTAATGATCGAATCTATTATACATATGTATATTGTTGCAAATAGTAAAAAATTATTTTTATTCACAAATACCCTCTCCCTTTTTAGCCGTTATAAAATAAAGTTAACGGCACAGAAATTTTAAATTGACTTGGATTATGCTATACTTACAACGATATAACAAATCATTGAAGCTTTTTCACATCATTTTGTATTATAATTTCAGTTTTTCAACTCAACTTTAAAATCACTAAAAACAAAGAAAAATTTGTTCGTGTTTAAGGCACTGTGATGTTTAAACTAATGCAGGAATTAAGGAAATTTTATTGGATTTCCAACAGTATAAATACATTTCGTATAAATCCGATCAGAACTTGCTAAATTTTAATATATAATTTGATAAAATGTCGATATCGCTAATTTTTCACTAAAGGCCACGCCTACTTAAAACGGCTAGCAAAATTAAAAACACAAATGCCACATTAAAAATTTATACAATTTTCTGCATCACATTCCAGTTTCTCGGGGAAAGTTTAAGGTCATTTTGCTCTTTAAAATAAAGGACGCAAGCATAAATTTGGAAGAAAACTCAATTGCTTCTATTCTATTGTCCCCCACTGTACATAAAATAGTAACGTGATACACTTTATGACTGATTGACTGACTGACTTACTGGTTGACTGACTAACTGACTAACTGTCCGACTGACGGAGCAAAAAGGGAAAGCCTCCCTTTGACGGTCCACGGTACACATTTTTTCAGCTTCTGAATGATCAAAACTAAAAAACTAGTGGATCTTATACACGCAGACCCTTTACGTCAGAAATTTTAAACCGAACATTAAAATATACTGTTAAAAGTTTAAGTTAATTTATTAAAAAAGAAAAATCATAAGAAAAAGAATAAAATATTCTTCTAAATATATTCCAATATATAACGATACAAAACTTTCGGCAACGAAGTATCGTGCTTTTAAACTAGTATACATATAAATATAATTATTTTTTTATCCACAACTTCTACATAAATACACTAAGGAAGTGGTAACAACAAGTTAATCATAAATTACTGGGACAAATTAAAAACAAAATAAAAACCATAGTATATACATTAGGCCGGGTCGATTTGTGGGGAGGCAAAAAAATCGCCCTTGGCTCAGGGAAAATCGTATTCTAGGGATCAAAATAAGAAACTTTGCCGAAGGAATCATACCTCTAAAACGAATTCTACTACTCCCAACTGTTGACTTTTGTCCCGTAGGGTCAAGTTTTGAAAAATCACACTGTGACCCATTTAGAGTGCCCCAATCGAGTCCAAATGTATGACCGACCCCCACTAACTTTGGAGGGCCGATCCACCCATGCCAGTGGCACACCCCCTGGAACTCCCCTGGGGGGTTCCCCATACAAACATTTTAAAAAATCACCATTTTTGGCACTTTATTTTATTATTTTTTATTTATTTTATTTATTTTTATTATTTTCTTTATTTTTTCTCTTTACAAATTTATTTAGTCAGAACATATGTAAATGAAAAAATTAATTTAACTTAGTAATAGAAAAGAAAATAAAAAAAATTACTGTTTGAAGTCTTTTTTGCTTTCAAGTCTGGGCAATTTCGCACGGCTCTCTAATGTCGTCACCATAACAGCCTCCACATTTTCCGGTATAACTCGTTTGGAAACGTTAGCTAGCAATTGAACGTGTCGTTCTGTTTCTTGTATGTGTGATGGAATTTTTGGATCATTAAACGGTGGATCATCTTGATTTAAATATTCTTTCAAAGTATCGTATGGAATGCTTCGCGTGAATGGTGGTTCAAATACGTCATTTATGTCATTCATATTGATCATTTCCGTGTAACTTGTGCAATAAAAGTTTATATCTGGTTTTTTATAAGCTCTAAGTCCCGTTGGGTCGTCAACATCGGTTCGATAGCGTAGAATTATCTTGATAGCACAGTCGCGCTTTTCTTTGCTATCATCAAACAACATTGATAACAAGATATTTTCCGAATGCGCATAATATGAATTATCTGTAATTACTTTATTGACAATTTTGCGTAAACGAGGTTCTAGAAATCTTGACCAACTAATGAATTTGAAAAATAATCTACTACCGTACACGACAGAGCTGTAATACTTGATATTGAAGTACATTGGCACATAACATGTAATTATAAATTCAACCAGTATTCTTAAATTTGCATCTGGATTTTCCGTTGTCACATATAATCGTAATAGTCTAGCGGCCTTGGTGAGCCACCGAGAATGTACAATTTTCCCTGGTTTGATGTTTGCCAGATCCACTGAAACCACGCCGCTAGAAATTGCATGGGCCATGTCGTATAAGTACTTGGAATCGGTGGAAAATTCAATTTTTTCTGGAGCAGGGGGCATATTTTTCAACTCAATTTTCTGAAAGCCGTCCACCACCTGAAAATATATAAAAATAAAACAATTAAAAACGGTTGACAATTATAATAAATGAGTGATAGCAATAACTTACCGGAAGAGTTTCACAAGTTTCGATTTGACGGCTCAATTTTCCGGTTGCCGATCTTGGTCCAATGCTGGTTGATTTATCCAAAGCTTCAAACAAATGCCGAAACGGAAGTTCGTTGAAGTGTAGAAGGCAAACGAACCAATGCAATGGTCTTTTTAACAGCAATTCGAATCGTCGTATAATTCCACCGTTTGGGCCAGTGTTTGTTGGCTCACCGTCAGTGCATATGCCAATTAATGCATCCAGTGATATATTTTTATCGTTGAAAAAATCATTTAATTTGGTTGTTTTGTATTCAGCGGTTTTTCATGTTCCAGTCTTACGTAACCAATCAATTCAGAATTCGGTTCTCTCAAAATAACAAGATGAGGTTCTTTTACCATTCTAGTATGATACTTCTCATCAATTGTATCTCTCGTTAAAGTATCATCTTTTCTGCCATCGAATGAAAATGCTAACAAATTGGTATCATCTAACCGTTTGCGAAGCACTTCTTGTCTGCATTTCTCTTTTTCTCGGCGAACTTTCGATTTATCCATGATGAGAGGTTTGCCATGGATATCTTTCATTTTAAAATCTTGGAAAAGAGCTGTTCCCATTGCTGATGCTACTCTATCAGGCACGCCAAATCTGTCACATATCAAGGCAAAGTTAAAACAATCGTATCTCTGTGTGTATTGTGAACTTGTGCTTATATCCAAATCTTCTTGAACCGGTGGCGGTGCGTATGTTGAATCATCGGGATCTTGGTATGTTGGCATTGATGACATAGACGTTGCTCCTTGCTCTTCAATTTCCATCGCAAATCCATCCATTGTTAGACTTCTCTGATTATGTTGATCGTGCATAAACTCTTTGAGGCGTTCGGGAACCAAACCGCATGCACATGGAGCTGCCTTCAAATCGCATTTACATGTTCCAATGAAAAAAATTGTTTCCAGAGATTTTACATACTCTGTAAATTGTTGGGGTTTGTTTCTTCTCTTGATTTGCTCTTGATATTTGTCAAGCAATCTATTCAATTCATTACATACACTTTTTTTCAGCATTATTTCCATACCAAGTTTTTCCCAAATTCCAATCAACTTATCTTGTACTTGAATAGTGAATGCTTTATAGGACAACTTTTTTTGTTCGCTCAAGTAAAAATAATATCTCAAGATATCCAGATGGGTTGGTAAATTAAGATCAGTCAAATCAGTAGACACACCAAAAACAGTAACATCATGCCTGGGTATATGACTCATTGGGTTTTCGATAGTTGTTGATGTTGTTATTGCTTCATCTTGCGGTGTAGAGGATGGTGGATTCATTGTAAACTTCTTGATTTGGAATGATTTTTTTTTAAATATTTTTTTATCTCAAATTAGCACTTCACACTTCGAGTTCTTCACAACGACTTAATGCATTCACAAAAACTGTTGCGTTATATATGGTCTAGGAGACGAGGTAATAAGAATGAAATGGTAATTTCAATTCTACCTGTAACCGATTTTGTTGTCAAAACTGCCCATAAAGTACTTACATGTAAATTAAACGTTAATCTGACCACAAATTCTGTTAAGCAAGTGCGCCTTTTATTACTTCTGGAAAATCCTTTATGATAATTTTATGCTCAATTCTACCTGTAACCGATTTAGCTTAAGTAAGTTTACGACATGCAGCTGTGTCTTGTGGTGGCTTAAAAAACCCACACAACCTATTTTACGACCTGCAACAGAACGACACGTTCAATTGCTAGCTAGCGTTTCCAAACGAGTTATACCGGAAAATGTAGAGGCTGTTATGGTGACGACATTAGAGAGCCGTGCGAAATTGCCCAGACTTGAAAGCAAAAAAGACTTCAAACAGTAATTTTTTTTATTTTCTTTTCTATTACTAAGTTAAATTAATTTTTTCATTTACATATGTTCTGACTAAATAAATTTGTAAAGAGAAAAAATAAAGAAAATAATAAAAATAAATAAAATAAATAAAAAATAATAAAATAAAGTGCCAAAAATGGTGATTTTTTAAAATGTTTGTATGGGGAACCCCCCAGGGGAGTTCCAGGGGGTGTGCCACTGGCATGGGTGGATCGGCCCTCCAAAGTTAGTGGGGGTCGGTTATACATTTGGGCTCGATTGGGGCACTCTAAATGGGTCAGAGTGTGATTTTTCAAAACTTGACCCTACGGGACAAAAGTCAACAGTTGGGGGTAGTAGAATTCGTTTTAGAGGTATGGTTCCTTCGGCAAGGTTTCTTATTTTGATCCCTAGATTTTCACTGAGCCATGGGCGATTATTAAATCGACCCGCCCTAATATACATATATTGACGAAAATAGAGATTCAAAATTGAATCAATGAACTCATTACTCTAAGAAAATCATTATAAGCAAAGGAGTATTTCTATTGTTGTCAAAAATTAAAAAAAAAAAAAAAAAAAACATTTATTCAAATATGTATATAATTTTTTCATTAAAAGAACATGTTAGCGTAATAGTATTTTCAACAAATATTAATCTTAGTTGTCGTCAACAATAATCGGGAGGGTGGAGATTGAGAATCCATTATTGGCCGTTTTTAATAAAAGGAAAAAAATCGACATCTTAAAGGAGATTTTTAATTCCAAATAACTTGAGAAGTTCTTATAGTGGCCAGATTTTTTTTCAGTCTTTGCTGTACAGCGGCCACACAAGCATAGAAATTCAAAAGAATAAACAAATTGCTTGCGGTTTACTACAAATTAAAAAAGTGCCACGATAAGGACTAATGACTACAAAATAAAAAACAAAACTGAATCGAAATAAGACAATTTTGAACTTTCCACCGCTAAGAAAGTTAATAAGAATAATAAAAACAATTATGATAGTACTTACATAGGACAACAAGAGTTTCCAAGCTTTCTTGCTTAAAATTTCATAACATGTTATCTGCTACACATTTTGCTGATAGGGTTCCTCTGGGAAATATGAATTTTTTATTTGTCTGTGCAAAATTGCCACACTTTCTGTAAAATTTATCACTTTTATTTATTTATCCATCACTTTGATTTAAAATTTAGTTTCTTTCGATCAATTGAATAGCCTAGTACGAACAAATCAAAATTTCGTAAATTTCAGATACGTTTCCATAGAAAAATAGACTTGTTTTTTATTCCACATTTTAACTTTAAAGTGAATATTATACTTTTATGGATCTATATCATTGGACAGTAAATGTTCCATCAATTTTCTCATTCTAAATTTATGATCAACAGAAAAAAAATATTAAAAAAGAGAAAATTACAAATGATTACTAACATTTGTGAGGCCACTATTATCTTGCAGAAACTCTGTCCCATTCAGCTCAAATTATAGCTTATATCAAAAGACAAGCCACATAAATATGTATTAATTCAAGTATTTTATGCACTCGGTTTCAATAATTGCTAAATCATAAAACGCGAACATTACAAGCAACTAAACTCACTTAAATTTATATTTCTAAAGTACACATTACAAACTGCAGACACTTAGTTTTGAATTAATTGAGGTGGTCAACTTTGACATCCTGTTTTGAAGCAGGGAGCTTCTAATAAAATTATTTTATCAGACACAATGCACTAGTCGTCAGCAAAGTACGAGTATAAAAGCTTAATTCATTTTGGACACACTCTTCCGTTTTTAGCTCACTATTTTAACGGCCATATTTTTTTCCCCGGAAAATGATTATTCAGTGGCTTAGAGACCGTAACATAATATAAAACCTTGACCAGATATTTACTTAAAAAAAAATATTTTTACCATTTTTGATGTAACCTTTTCCAAAATTATTGAAAAATATAAAAGGGACTACCATTTTATATTTTTTATTTAAATATTGATGTCAAAATATGAAATTTTATCAATATACCAAAAATTATTTCGTCAATTGATATGGCCACTGCAACAATATATAATAAATATGAATAAATATGTAGTACACCATAAAAAAAGCCCGTACATATATTTCAAAATTCTGCTAACATAACAGGAAATAGTACCTGTATATGCGCCAGCAGAATTTTCAATGAAGTTGAGAATTATGGTCTGCTAAATTTAGGTAAGCTAAATTTTACACACTGCCAAAAACACAGACAATTCTAGTTAACTTAGCTAAGAAATTTGACCTAAATTCAACAGAAACATTAACTGATTCAACTGAAAATTTCTGTTAAAATGTCGCTTATAGTCTTTGTTTTGGAGCTCTACGGATCTGTCCCAAGACAGGCCCATATTTATTTTTGGGAGTGGCTTATAAAGATTCATAAGTTCGTAGTATCGAATTTTTATCCATTTTGCTCTATCTCTCTTAGTTTCTGAGATATAAGCCATTTTGTGATTATACAATAAAAAATTATGTTATTGTTTAATTATTAACATTGGGTGGTTAAAATTAGCTGAAAAATTTGTAAAATTAAGAAAAATACATTACTAAAAAGTTGGATGCAAAGCTAGTTCAAATATGGATGATGGTAATTGTTATGCTAAATGCGATTTACAAAAAATATTAGTTCAATCCTAAATTTTAAGAAAAAATAACAGAAAAAATTAGTTCATTTGCGCCAGAACGCGTTTAACAGACTTTGTACTAACTTTTTTTTATAAGTGTACTAATATTGAAACTTATTTTTCAATACAATTGTAGTATATTTAATCAAATTTATTTCAAATCCTAACAAAACATTAGATAACAGATCTCATTCAAAAAATGTATGTTCTGCCAAAAATTTTTAATTTTAGAATTTGAGCCACTATAGTTACAAAAGTTATTGAGATATTGATACACACTTAAGTTTGAAAAATAGGGTGCGAAATTACCCAGAAAAAAAAGGTTCTAGAATTGATTCCTGGGAGTCAAAATGTAAGGTTTTACTGTCGCAGAACCAGTTCTATAACTGGTTCTAGAACCCGTTCCAAAGCAACTTGTTCCAGTTTAGAGGAAAAGAACCTGTTGATTTTGGGACAAACTCAAACAAAAATCACCGATGATAGAACATAAAGTAGAACAGGTTACATGCAAGTACAAGTTGTTCTACAACCGGTTCTTTGCATCCGACAATTTTGCTGGGTAAGCTTAGACTGGGTAAATGGTTTTCTTTCCGGAATTATAGTTACTAAGTTATAAAATTTTTATTGAAAAAATTGTGCAAAATCTAGAACCAATTTGAACGAATCGGTGGCAGATTCGAAATCAGCACCCCCAATTATCCTAAATCCACTGCAATATCATTCACTCTTTTCATAGAGCAGTTTTATTATTTACGATATGATCCATTATTTATATTGGCTAAATTCCAATGAAATATTTAACATAACTACAGGGCTATACTTCCCCAGAATAATCATCTGGCCATATCAATCCACAGCCCACAATTTCATAGTTTAAAGTTATAAAAATTAAATTTGAACAAAAAAAAAGAAGAGCCGTGTGACAGAAATAGCGTATCAACAGTTTATTTCAGGATATGAATTAAATATAAATTTTTTTTAATACAACAATAACAAAGTGGTGTTGAAGCGTATATAACTATATGATTTTTGTGCGTATTTTATTTGTTCCGGACCGGAACAGAAAATAAAGAAATATTGAAAAAGAGAAATAAAAACGCCTCACGTTCGTTTTAACAACAATTCATAGAAATTTGTCAGCAATTGAATTTACGCCAAATTATATTGGCCAACTACAAGTGATGCCAAATAGTCACTCAGCCGTGACAACGAAGTTTTTATTTCACCCCAAATGTATTCAGAATAAAAATATATTCATTCATACATATAACGTTATTTTGTAACAAAGCATTAAAAAAAATGTGCTGCTTTCTTTTTTCTCCTTTTTTTACTATGCCCACATCCTTTTATATAAAATGAATGAATGAACGAATAACTATATACATACATATGTATGAATGTACAAATGTATGGGTTGATTTGTTTTGCGATGATGATCATGATATCAATACATTTATACATTGTTGTCTCACATGCATACATACCACACACACACACACACAGATACATTTATTTAAGTATAAGGGACAAATTCACCCAGAAAACGTTTGGCATTTTGCCGAAATGCAATCAGCAAGAACTAAATCATGTTTAACTAAACCAATTTGAAAAGGAAATGCGTGTCCATTTATATGAATATATAAACGAATGTTTGTTGGTTCATTCGTTTAAATATGTGTGTGTGTGTATGTGTGTGTGTGTGTGTGTGAGTGAAGATTTATATTCTCAAATATGAAATACACACTTAACTATTTCTTTTATTTTTTTGCAGCACATTTAAATACAAGGACAACAAGTAATAAAATTATTTATTTAAATTTTTACTCAACTTTATTTTTGTTTATTAGGGCCAGTGTTATAGCAAAGACTTAAGTGAAGTCAAACACTTAAGTAAACATTTTTTGCAGGAATAGAATATTTTAAATTGTGAGATGATCAGCTTAAAAGCATGTTCAATAGTAATAGTACGTTTAACTTCCTATAACTATTACTACAAAACTGGCCCTTAATATATCTTAGACTATTGACCCTTTACTTATTTCATTTACTCCCATTTTTTATGTTTTCTTTGGTACATTTTTAATTTTAATAAATATTCTATAGCATACTTGGAAAAACTTGTATTTTCTTTATTCTCGATAAGGTTCTTATTCTAGAATTTTTATTTTTATTTTGCATTAAAGGAGCAGCTTTTAATATTTTGTTTTTGCTCCTCTAACTACGATATATATATTTTAACATAGTTGCATTAGGGTTTCATTCATCATTTCTTTAAATTATAATCTCAAGTATGATGTTAATAAGTAAGAAGGAAGCTTGTTCGACCCTGCTACAAGTGCTACTCGTATGTTTGTGATGAAGTGTATCAGCCAGCTGTTATTACGTGCCAACCAAGATTTTCAAGTAATTTTCATAAATTCATTTCTTTGAAAAGGGTTTTTCATATTTGCTATATGATATTGTAATAAGCTTCAGTTTTATTCAGGCGGAAACAAAAGGGGGTAAGTACGATAGTAGTGGTGGACGTAGTAGGCAAAATATATAAACTGCCAAACAATTTTAATTTAAATATTTTTTGAAAAGTTTAAGGAATTATATATGTAGCTAAAAGAAATATAACATTTTTGAATATTGAAATAATTTTTTTTTTAGCGTAATGGAATTATATTTGTTTAATTTTTATTTGCAAAGAAAAGAAGAAAATTGTGACCTTTACTTGCATTAAATTATATCGGAAAATCTTAACAGTAACACTTTTATGCCTTTTAATTTCCAAATCTACATGTCAGAAGTTGTCCAATATAAACATGGTTATTAAAATATTTTAAAGTCTGTAAGTTAAAAATTTAATAAAAATTTCAAAATATTATTTATATCTTCAACATTTCCAGTGAAAATATGCGATCGAAAAGAAATTAACCCAGCAAAACTTGTTAAGAAAGCAACGCGAAAAAGTTATATTATATGTGAAGTTATAGAAGTACTTATATATTCGTGCAAAGTAATCACTTACTGGTAATTGATTAAATAAGTACAGACTAAGTCTTTTTTATATTAATATTTTATTTATAAGTTTGTTTTGAACTAAATAGGAAATTTTCCAAAGTAAAAAGTTTTTTTTTTGCCAATGTGACCAACTATTTCAAAATGTAGGGTAACCACTTATTTCCTAACTTCTGAGTAACCACTTATTCCATATTTGTGAGTAACTACTTATTCTTTCACCATGGGTAACTCGTTATTCGCACTTGTTTTGTAAGCGAGAGGGTAATGACCACCCATGAATTTGTGGCCATCGCGAACAAAAGTAATGTTACGAGTAAATAGCCTGGTAAGTAGTGAAACCCCTTGTGTGCTACTTACTCGCTTAATTGCTCGGTAATGTCTGTTTTTGCTGGGAATATTACAGATTTACATGGTCTTGTTTTCAAAATAAGTAGGTAATGTTAGTTGTTTGAGGTATATTTATTTCCTCTGAGATAAAAATATATATCACGAATATTTTATTACAATGACAAAGTAATTTTGTATATTATACAGTGCTATTAGTGGTGCCAAGATAAAATAATCAAATAATATTTTTGACAAGTCGCGAAATAAATGAAATTTTTATAGTGGTAGTATATTTACTTCCTTGACTGTACATCTCTGCCTTTACAAATGAGGGCAATGACATATGCTTGTGAAATCTAAGTTAGAATTGAGTTTAAAGCCCAAAGTAGATAGTGCAAGTGCCGGTGAACTGTGAAAGTTGTGTCAAAATTTGTTCTTGAATTTCGCGAAACCTAGTCAGTATTTTTTTAAATTTCTTATTGATTTTTATTTAACGGCCGCTCTTGCTAATTTAGAAAATGTTTTAATTACTCGACAGTGGGAAATAAATAATAAATGCTTAATTACAGCATTGCTTTTCACTTCATGGATTCTATAATTTGAGAGTTTTGAAATATACTTTAAAAGTAATTCACATCACTCCATTAAAATCTTTGATAGTTTTTGTTATCTCAGTTTTAAAGCGAAATTATTCTTCTAAACTATATTACAAATACAATGCATTTATGTATTTTTTTCTATCATTGTTATTATAATAGAAATAAAAACAAAAAAGAAAATAAAACAAAAAATTAAAACCACTTAAAAAGTTATTCCACTTATGTTGGTTCTCTAAAGGGCTTTTGCTAACAAAAAATACAATATTAGATGAAAATTACATTTCTGCCATACAGAAATGACTGTGTATAAAGCAGAATAAAAAGCAACCAGAAAACTCCAACTTCTCAACACTTAATACTCTGACCACAGCTTTCGAATACAAATACAACAAGAACAAATGTTGGACAGAGACTTAAACAAACATACTTTTAAATGCCCTTGTAAAAGTACTTACATGCCATTACGAATGAGAGATTTTATATTATAGAAAATATGAAAAACAACTGGAAGAAAACATTTTAAGTTATAGACAGACCTAAAAGTTAGTAACTAGTTGAAGTTTCTTTTTCTCCATCTTTTTTTGAAATGAAGCTAAACAAAAATAAATCACAGTTCAAAGACAATAAACTGGGCTATGCTGCATTGTTAACAGAATAAATAATAACAATTATCTCAATTTTTGCATTAAAAATACAAAAATTGTTTTTTCGGACTTTCTATATTTTCATATATTTAGATAGAACATTCTTCTACCTCAAGTCCAATTTCTAATATGATATTTGTCATATTAGATTTTATTTGTTGATTCAAAAAGGGTTGATCATTTTCATGATAGACAATACAATTGTTTCGTAGACATCATTCTACTCTTCAGTTGTCCGCAATAAGAAAATGATAACTTTCCTACTCAAACCGAGACATTACATAAGGTACAAAAAATCAACGGGATGAGAATTTGTACTTTCGTATATGAACTGTCTGATTTGGTAAAACTAGCTATAAATCATCTCCTTTTTGAAAGCAACAACTACATAAAAGTACCCTTTGGGTACTACTTATATGTATGTTTGTTGTCAATACATTTTGTAAAAACAACTAACTTTAAACTCAAAACAAAATAAATATTTGAATGAGATTGTAGCCGTGGTGTGCCTATTTTCAACAATTATCTTAATTTTTGCATTAAAAATACAAAAATTGTTTTTTCGGACTTTCTATATTTTCATATAAATAATTTTCATTCTAGCTGATTTGTAAAAAAAAACAATTAAATTTATTTTCAATAAGTATAAGTATAATGGATTTGTTTTTCTATACCCATACTCCCACTGTGCAGGAGAATGCCGTATATATCAGTTTGTGCATGATAATGGAATGTGCAATTCATGGACAAAAAAGATTTGGAAACAAAGGCTATCTATATCAGAGGTCGGCATCACCTATGCCCATGGACGCTCTCTCACACCTACATAAGCTCACACATAGAACAAAAAAAATAATCAGTCGCATACAAGGTTTCAATGAAGTAGGTTGTCACATCGCTTGTTTGCCAGATTTTTTACACTCTGCATAATGTTTATTGATACATTTTTTTGGTAATTATTTTTAAGCAGAGACCCAAAATAACTGTTATATTTCTAAAAAAGTCACCACCCAAATTTATTTAATTATAATATTTCAATAATGCACTATATTTTATAAATCATATTGCACAAAAAAATTACAAAGTTTGGCAAAGATTTTAATTTTTTCAATTTTTATATTTTACTATATAAATTTCTGTTGTTTTTTGATTTTTATTTTAAAACTTTTTATAAAAGTTACAGAATGATTTTTTTGAAAAAATTAAGCAGTAACTTTTTTATTTGATAATAAAATAAAAATTAAAAATTGACCTATATTGAATGCCGGAAGGTGATGGAATATACAAATTTACTCACTTTAAATCACTGTTCAATCTTTTATTAACACTAGTTGACATCATCAGGATATTATAATTGTTGAAGTCATTGGTTCTATGGCTTTTGATTTGTATTCTTAATTGTTATTTTTTGATAAAGAAAAAAAATCACAAAATAACTTTTATTATTTTTGAAAAAATAAAAATCATGTTTGGATTGTTTTTGTTTGTTTAAAAATAAAAATCAAACAAAGCAAATAAAAAGAAAATTAAAAATACTCAAACAAGAAATAATTGTAAAACAATCACTTTTTTGAATAAAAGTTATAACTGTTACGTCCCTGTTTTTAAGTTTTTTTGTTTTTATTTTTTTTTTTTTTGTGTTGTTGTTTTTTGATTTATGTTTTCGTAGTTGATGTTTGCTTTTAAATTTTTATTTTATATTCCCATTATAAACATTTAAAATTTTCGAATTATTATACAAACGTTCTTTGTCAGTGCATTGAGAGTGAGAGGCTGCAACTCACTCATACAAGCACAAAATAAGGTTGTATGTGTTTGCCGATCCCTGATCTATATGAACCATTTATTTTGCAAGTGTTATGAGTTCATTTTCAAAAGAACAAAAAAAAAAAGAAATTACTTGATTATGGGGTACCATAGTATTTATATTTTTTGCGCTGATGTTAGTAACTATCAAAAATAATGGGCGTAGACCCACCAGTTTACTGATCGGATCAGAATCAATTGTTGAGTCAATTTCTTCCGTCCGTCTAATGAACGACACTTATGGATGAAATGCGGTACATAATTTTAAGTGCACTAAGAAAGAAAAAGATGCTAAAAATCGAACCATGTTTTCACTTTGTAAACACCAATCAAATTTTCAATCTATTTCCGGTGCGACTTTTCTTTAGCCCAATCGAAAAAATTAGCCCAATCGAAGTTTTAAAATTCAGATTTGTAAATTAAAAAAAAAATCCCATCTTTGGTTATACCTGGGACTAGGTTATCAAAACCCAAGACAGACAAAAATTTATATCTGAATATTTGTGGACCTTAGAAATGAAACTATTTTACAAAATTGTAAATTTGTTGCAAAGATATTTTAGTTTTTACGATTTTTAAAATTTATCGCATTTTAACCCTACAATGGTCTGAGGAAATTGCAATTACTAAAATATTTTCAAACCGATTTTGGACTTTTATACATTACCAGAAAGGTAATTCAGTCTAGATTATGATTCTATTTAAAGTTTCTAAATAGGGGGGGGGGGGGGGGGGCCGCCTTAAATCGCAAGTTGAAAAATAAGGTGTTATTCTGTAAATTTCCTAGTGGGGCGTTTTTGGCCAAAAGTATAAAAATTAACCCCATATGGATCACATTACACAAAATAATTATTTTTATCCACTTGAGATTTTTTTTTTATAAATTTAATGGCTTTACAATCTCGTAGTCATAATTAATATTAAGTTATATGGGTCTTTTCTGACCCCAGGCCACTAAGGGTTAGATTTTTTTAAAGAAATGAAAAGATAATTATAATCTAACCAAATTTAAGTGCTGTTTTTCCGAAAACCGTGTAAAATTTGATGAAAACATTAAAATTTCTAAAATTTTTGATAAAATGAGCAATTTTTGTAAAATGTCTTTAAAAGCAGACGCTCCAAACACAAACTCGAATTATCATTTTTCCAATTTATTTTTTTTTTCTTTTATATCAACTATTATGTGGTACAAATAGCAATCGACATCTCCAAATTAGGCATTTTAAAAATTCTTTAAAATTAATTTTAAAAATAATACGTTTTTGTATTTTTATCAAATTCGTGGGTCATTGTGGACTCCAGGCTAAAGTGGGTTAATGATATACGATGAAGTCAAAATTCCATTTATGAATCATTTTGACTATATTAAATGAATAAATGGAATAAAAAATAATTTTTTTCGAAATTTCGAATTTTGGGAATTTTTAATAGTAATACACTTTTTTTCCAAAAGGGGGTTTCGTCCAACTTTCGGCACGGGTTAACGTTTTTCAAAAAAAAAAAATCCATTTCTTCCAAATAAAAAAATAAAATAAAACTGGGGGGTGTAATGAACGCAAATCGACAAATCGCTATTTTAAAGGACAGTCTAATGAGCATATATTGTTTAAATGGCACCATATATGATAATATATGGCATCATACTAAATTATATAAAATTTGATCCGAAAAATGGATTAATCAAATTATATATAAACGAATAAAAAATATATTTGAATTGATATGTTGAATTTTTATTTAATGTTAATAAGATATTTTTATTTAAAAACAATAAAAGTCAATCAATTCCCTTGACAAACTATTACTTATTTGAAAATTTATAGCCAAATCAACAAATTTGTTTGTTAAATTTGACCATTTAATTGAAATTTAACAATCAAGTAACAAAAATATTACTTGTATATGCAAATTGCATTGTATGCTCTATTTCAATTAAAAATTTAATTGTATTTACAAATAGTTTAACTATATTTACAACTGTTTTATCTGTGTATGCAGTTAAAATAGTTCTTCATCATAAAATAAAACAAAATACCTATTTCAGCACTTTCTTTTGCTCTAGTAAAATTTTAATCAGTATTGTAGATTTAAAACCAAATTCATTAACTCCCCTAAAATAATTGAACAGAAATAAAAATCTGGTCTGAGCTTAAGCCGGACGACATTTTTATACTCATATAAACTGTGTTTGTCACATCCATGCAATCCAAACTAAGTATCTAGTTCTCCATTGTGATATTATAACTCGTTTTCCGTAAACGCTTATATTTGTTGTTATTTACACTGGCATTTCGTACATTTTTGTAAAAATTTAATTTAGTTAAACCAAAGAAACTTCATAGATCTTATAAGCAATTCATTAACATCGTGGCGTCAATTCTTTCAGAGTACAAAACACAGTTAAATATTATGATTCGGATTATGAAGAATTTACTGAATTTACATAATAGCCAGGAGGCTATTGAATGGCTATCTGTCACTATATATTATTACATGGGTTTAAACACGACAGCGGAGTTAGTCTATTTCGACTGTAATTTGGGCTTAGTTTCTTAGTATTGAAAATAGCGTAAATTATTTGAAATACTATTGTATTTGTTCCAAAATGTGCTCAAATATGTATATGAAAGAAACTGAAGTAAACGTGAAGTAAGTATGTGTGAGCATCTACACATTCTTTCATTCATTCAAGTATTCATGAATAAAACATAATATTTCTTTAATGCTTGAATGTAAGTGACACCGTTAAATAGCGAAAACTTACTATTATGTTTTTGTTTTCTTCAAAGTTTATGGTTTTTATAGCCTTTTCGCGCAAGGATTTTCATAGTTGAAGAAAAAGCCCCTTATACTTTAATACATAACTATATAGAAAAAATAAAAATATATACATAGAAGATAACACAAAGGCATTTACACTTTTGTATCCATAAGTAACATTATGTATGTAAAGAATTAATGCTAAGACATAAACGCAAACACTCCAAAAATCCTACACATGAGTCAGAATCAGGCATTTGCTCCCCGAAAAGCAGAACAAACCAGAAAAACATCTATTTAGTGTTGCATAAATTTTTGTTAAAATATTTTTTATAAAGTGTCCTTTAAGTTACGAATTTTCGGATTTCAAAGCTTCTAGCATTATTGATATTCCCCAATTTTTTTGTTCAATTTGGCCTCAAGTGTACCAATTTGATACTTGGGAGTAAAGCACTGTGGCATTACTTTCTTCGTATAAATGCCAATGCTTTGGCATTAGCATTTATATGTTAACAACAATGATTCAATGGTTTTTCTGCAAGTATGAACAATTTAAGAAAATATTTTTTTCTAAATTGTGATGCATCGTTTGGATTACATCGTAAAACTTTTTGAATTTTTTACAAATGTATAAGCAAATCTGCGAACTTTCTTTCCATTTATAAAAGTATTACTTCCGAAAATAAAGCCAAGACACAAAGTAAAGACCTTATTTATGTATCCCACAATTAATTTTTTAGAAACAAATAGCTATTTTCTTAGGAGCAGCTACGAGGTATTTTGCAGAGAAGGTTCTTGTTTAAATATTTTGGAAATAATTCTGCTATTTCTAACCCGTTCTTCGGATTCACACGGATTTACACACACCCACAGTAAATGTAGTTTTGAGGTTAAATTTCGCGGCCGACCCCACAGACCTAATGGAAGCAGTGCCACTAGAGGCTAAAGTAGAGTATTTCGAGTATAACCAAATTTTTAAAGTTTGCCATATTTCGATTTATAAACCAGTTTAAAAAAAATAATAATATTTTTCTAATCTGCTAGTACTTTAGTATATTAAAATGTCTTTAGTACGATACTAACCTTAATAAAAAATGTATTTATTGCTATAACTTTTGCAAATGGAAACTGTTTTGCTTTAAATTTTGCAAGAACAATTTTTAGAGGTGATATTATACTTCTAGTATAATATGGGGGAAAAATTGCGATTTTAACGTATGAATATATTTTTTTTAAGTATTTTCCTTTTAATTGCCTCTTTACTAAGCCATATCATTTATTAAGGCCGATTTTGCTTTCAGCGATTAAATTGGCTAAAACCTTAAAAAACCGTAAAAATCCATATAAAACGCGAACAGTCAAGATTTATGCATCAAATTTTAAGCCTAAATATGAATACAGGTTCTGTGCCTACATTTCACCACACAAAACTTATTGCATTTGAAAATTTTTGTATATAAATAACTAAATGGAAAACCGCTAAACTTTAAAGGCACTTCGCGAAAAATCTGTACCTTAGATTGAAAAATAAAGTACGCCATTGTAATCAGCATGTCCGAAGTAAATAGAATTGATGGTCAGAGCTCAATTAATTTTTAAAAGTCAAGATTTTGTCATGCAGTGTAATTGAATAACAAAAAATTTGGTTATGTTCGGACATGTTTTGTATACCGGTAGATGCGTGTCCAAAAAAGCTTTCATTTGGCACCCAATTTGTTCATTTATTAGAAATAAATTAAAAAATCATAAAACTGGATAATTTTTGATCCCACTTTTTAACCGCTAAATATGAGTGGGCCGCTAAAAAAGATACGTGTACCTCAAAAAAAAGTTCGCCGTACACCCTCCAGTATGAAGTATTTTTGCAAGGCAATTTCAAAAAAAAAAATTTTTTTTTTTACCGAACGTAGGGGTCGCCTTTTTCAATTTTTCGTTATAGCTTCGGCATTTAAAATCGGATTTTAAAGTGTGATATATCGATTTTTTTGCCTCGAGGAGACCAGGATAAAGGAAAATCCAATGAAAAAAAATTTAAAAAGGCGACCTCTACGTTCGGCAACCAATATATAAAAAAAAAAGTCTACTGGGTTTATCTAAAAACTTCATTAGCTTTAATTTTCTGACATTAGGGTTGTACATTAGGGTTGTACATTAGGGTTGTAGCAACTGAGATCTGGTGGCTAACTACTAGAACGGGATACTTGAGGTGAATGGCCCTCGAGAGAAAAACACTGGTCTCCTCGAGAGAAAAACATCGATGTATCATACGTTAAGATCCGACTGTAAATGCCAAAGATATAACGAAAAATGTAAAATGGCGACCCATACGTTCGGCCAAAAAAAATAAAATTTTTTTTTTAAAACCTCCTTGCAAAAATACCCAGCAAAACCTTTCATTACCATGTAATGAGTTTTAGGTATTGAAATCTTAAGTGTTCACTAGTTACCTTTTAATTACTAAACTACTTATTTTAACATGGTGATGTCATTGGAGGAAAGTCATTACACTGATGTTACCTGTAAGTAGTTTATCAGCTGTTCTATAAATAGATGTTGAATATAGATTTAAAAAAATATAAAAATTTAAAAACCAATAGGAGCTGACACGTATTGATCAGCGTACCCCACGATTGTCAGGCAAACACTCTAACCATTAGACCACGACATCACTATGATTTTTATTGCTTTACTTATGTACACATTTATTGTGGCAACTGTTATACATGTCTATTTTTCACAAAACTTGTTGTTATTAAATACTGCTTAATGAACATCAACATTTCTATAAATAGATGTTTAATATAAATTACAAAAAAAAAAAACAATAATGGAAGCTAACACGAGTTGAGCAGCGATCCTCATGTCTGTCAGGCAAAAACGATAACCACTAGGCTACGCCATAGTTATGGTTTTTAATGATTTAGAACATATATTATTGGTTTCAGCTATTGTGAAATAGTAATGTGTGGGGTATAATTATCGGTAACTCATTACATTCAGTTTAAAAGTAATTCAACGGGTAATGAGATATGAGATCTAAGTAATGCATGTAGTAATGACCAGTCATTACCAAGGTTTTGCTGGGTACTTCATATTGGAGGGTGTACGGTGAACTTTTTTTTTTGCCTCTAAGGTGGTACGCTCTAGTGTACATTCTTCTCTATCTCACATCCGAATCTCATTAAGATCAAAGAGAGCCCATTGCGATACCTTCCTTGTGAGTGCACCGCTAAAGTTAATTCAAAAACGAACCACTGTGGGGTGGTACAATTAAAATTCGACAATTCTTAATTTAAGGGACGCTTTAATTTATTATACTCCGTATTTCAGCTTATATTTTCTTAAGGATATTTTTTTCTTTTCCTTCTTACAAAATATATAAATGTTGTGCTTGCTAAAGTAGATTTAATAATACGCCAACACATAAACATTAACATGTATATTTGTATCCTTGTTTTTTGTTTGCTGTTGTGTGTGTTACCTACATACACAACAGCAAATACAATGCGAAGGATTTACCAAAAATAGAGTACGATCTGTTTCATTTTATTTTTTTTCTACTGGTTCTGCTTATATTAGAAAAGACATCATCAACATTTGTAACAGAGTAACAACATTAAATAAGGCCATAAAATAATTGCACATTATTGTGTGGTTGACATTTGTTGTATATATATTTTTTTTTCCACACCTTGTTTAATATATTCAAGTAGTATATGATATTTAATGTCATACATTTTCATCATTATTGTTTAAATCACAGCCATATTTAATATATGGCGCGTAGGATATTAACGCCTTTTTTAAAAAAATATTTAATATTTTATTAAATACGTTTTAATTTTAAGCTCTATTATCAACGGCGGGCAAATTCAAATATTTTTATAAATTAATTTTCCATACAAAATGGTACTTAATATTAGTTTTTGTTAAAAAGGTTTAACCAATTAGATTTTCGCAATGAACATATACATGTAGAAACTGTAATGACATATCATTATTTTTTGGACTACCAGTAATGACACCGACTTACTTTCTGAATTATTTTAAAAGATATAATAATGAGTTACTAATAAATACTTACTTTTTTCATTATTTCAAAAAAAAGTAATATTCTTGATTTTTTTGTAAATTTTTTTGAAATCTATTTTCAGACTCAATATTTTTTCAACACTGGTAATAATATATGTAACCACATATTTTTTGATTTTTTGTATGTTGGCGAGTAAGCTAAATTGTGCGCAGCAAGTCAATTATGTTTTTATCTATCAAATATTACATGTCGAGATATTACATGCTCAGATGGTATAGCTATAGACTGTCAGTCTGGAGTCCCAGGTACAATTCATGTGATTTTCATTGTAATACATAAAATAACAAAGTAAAAATATTTGAGTTTACTTCTCGATACGTTTTTTATTTTAGAGTTAAGGTAAATACAAAAACTAAAATCTACATTATAACGTAGAGACAACCCAATAAAGACTGTAACGTTTCTTTTAATTCGGTCGATTTATAAAGGGAACGGCTATCTACTGGTTCGGCTGTGCTCGTTGATGAGGGGGGGGGGGGTTTATTATGTTCCCAAAAGAAAATATATTTATTGAATCGTTTACAATAGATTTTAAGTGTTGGTAATAATTTAAAAAAACTATAAAACCAAAAATGAACCGAAAAATATGTTGATGATAGAACTGTAGCTTATGGTGGAATTTGCTACACTTGTCCGATGCCCACCCTCCATGCTGACTGTAGAGTAAATTTAAGTCAGCCCACTAAAAAATATAATAAAAAAACCTACATACTCACATACCTAGAACTTCTGAATGAAATAATTCTTGTTTTGCGTTGAAGTTCCTGGTTGACTCTTGACGTTTTGAAAATGTTGCAGTTTTTGTATGTGTGAGCATATTTTTAAGAATTAAAATTTGAATTTTTCGATTTTCAATACATTGTTAATGTTCATGAAAAACAGTTATACATAAATATATGAAGGTCCTAGCACTAGTCATCACAAATTCAGCAGAATAAAAAAAAACAAAACATAATTGTGGTTATTTATCCATTGATTGCTAATATTTTCTCTCTTATCTATTATTTTCTGAATAATTTATGAACTCGGTTATTTTATGAACAGTCAATTTTCCTACAAATTATTCCCACAGTTATTTAAATACATATTACCTAAAGTACTACGCAAACATATTTATAATTGACTCATTTTAACAAGTCATCACGAAAACTAAAATTGAATAGAACGAATATACAAAGAAGTATTGAAATTTTTGTTTTTCGTAAACTAATAGATTAAATAAATAACAAAATTCCAATAACTAAGAAAATGATTAGATCTCCTACGAGTATATGGAATATTTGTAATGAACAAACAAATAACATGATGCTGAGATACAAATATGTAGATAGATGTACGTGTACGTGTAGGTGTATGTAGTTCTTAAATAATCGCTTTTGCCTTAGGCCATTACTGATGTGTATTACTACTTCTATTAATGCTGACTCGTCTCAATTCATCTCTGACAGGATTTAACCGAAAGTGGATAGATAATAACTTGAAAATATCATAACAGGTGACTAAAGGACGTAGAATTGTTTTGTACGTTGTCGAGAATATTAGCTCACTTTGCGGTTTTTTTTTTTTTGTATTGTAATCATATAGATAATGCCCTTCAATGATGTCATCATCCTATGGTTTCATACACACACTTGACATTTGTGTTGTTTTTGTTTTTTTTTTCTTCTCGTGCTAATGTCATGTTATAAATGAAAATTGAAGTTACAAAATGATTGTCAATCGAATTGAAATAAACTGAAATTCAAAAAGGATAATAAAACATACAAACAAACAAATACTATACAATTATCTTGCAATTTTGTTGTTTTTCGTTTTTTGCTATTGATGCTATCAATATTCTATCGTTAGGAATCCAATCCTATTCGTTTTTCATCAGTTTGCAACATGTCATGAGGAGAGTTATGGAGATATTGAGCTGTCTAAGTGCTGATGCCAGATAATCAGTTTGCTGACAATGAAATTTTTGCAATTGATATTATTTTTCATACTCAATATCAAAATTCAAAACGTAGGGCTGAAGAGACGGACGATTGCTTTTGTTTTCAGTGTGAGTTAACTAAAGTACCCAGCAAAATCTTTTGTTGCAAAATAATTGGTTATATAATGAAACTAAAAAAAAAAAAACTACTTGTAATTCGGCGTCAGAACTAGTTATTTTTGTTAGATGAAGGTGTTTTTGTAAGCTCCAAAAATTCAAAAAAATAATTTTCAACTCCACAATGCAATAACTCCATAAATCATCTACATATTTTTAGAGTAATTTAACATTCTTCAGTGATGAGGGTTCATAATTTGATAGCAGGGAAAATACTTGATTTTTGTTTACTTGTTGGTTATCTCAATACTTTGTAAACCAATAAATAGATCAGCGCTATCATTTGGGTGTCAAGAAAGCACTTTAATTTTTTTATTTAGGCGTTGGGAAAGCATTTGATTTTTATATTTCTGGGTGCCTTCCCAGGTCTTTGTAAAGCATTGACACCACCGTGGGCGTTTGGAATGCACTGTCAATGAGTGCTTACTCATACCACCCATTTCGGTACGTTGCCCCTTTGTAATTTTCTACCCTCGGACCTTCTCGAATAAAAATAATTTTTCACACTGAATTATATACAGAACACCCTAATTATACTTCTTATTATTTATTTATTTATTTATTTATTTATTTATTTATTATCTTATCACCATTACTGAGATTTTGCTGGGTATTTAACATAAGTATGAATGTGATACAAATACATATAAGCATATTAGAGAGCCTCATTTTTAGGGTTCAAAAATAAAAATATATGGTACACGCCCCTGAAAAAAAAACATAAATATGTTTCATGACTGCTTCCAAAATACTTCGACTCTAGCGATATCCACCCGTGTGCCAGACCGTTTTTACAAAATCTCGAAAAATTTAATTTTATATGTCTAAAAAATTAAGAGAGGAAATTTATCATGATACGCTACAACTTAACTGTTGTTGAGATAGTTTTTCCGTCGAAAGCGATAATAAAATTGACAGCTTTTGACTGCAAATAATTGGAAAATCGTTTAGTGTTCCTATAGTTTAAAAATAATCCAATATTTTAGTGGGAAAACAATATTAGAAGTTGTTTTAAGGTACAACCAAAAACTATCTCAATGTGCATATAAAGTGGTTTAGAAAATATAATATTTTGTCTGTTAATTACAAATAAACCTAGTCTAACATTTACCAAATATTTAAACAAGTTTGCATTTAATATTATTTAGGTTTACAAAATATTTACTTTTTGCATTTCAAGTGCATTCAAAACTTTTCTTAGTAATTACAGACTTAAAAGTCGAAAATTTAAGGTAAACATGGGCGTAAGTAAAAATAAAACAAAATGCTGCTGCTTTCAATTCTAATAATTAACCCTAAACTCCACTGTATCACATTTTTGTCACATGAACCTAGGGAGCAGTTAAGAGTTAATTGATTGCTGAAAATTATGCCAGCAGTCAAGACTTTTCACCGACTTCTTAAAACGTAAAAATCAACCAAAAACCGAAAATATATTTTAACTATGTTATTTATCACTTATACTACACATTTGTATTCTGATAATAAAGCAACACAAAGTACTTAAGGGTTAATGTGGTACTTAAACTAAACGCACCAGTCAACAGCTTTCTTAGTATGTATTTGAAATGGAAAACGGTTGAAAAATTAAAGAGAGTTATTTAGATTTTCATGAACATCAAACAAATTAGATAAAAATATCATTATATCGAATACCTGGGGGCAGATTACCGCCATCGATCGAGTTTTATTCGATAGCAATTATTATTACTTAAAACATTAAAAAGATTAAAACTAGGTTAGGGGTGAAGCACTTCGTTCCTATGATACAAATATAAGTTAAAATTAGAACAATAGTTATTCATTTTCTTTTATTTGCAAATTAAAAGCGTGATCTTTTAACAATTTCGAACGCTTACGACTGCGGGAATCTGGCCCCTGGTTTGATTTTTAAAATATTTTGATGCAGTATTTAAGAATTCTTTAATGTTTTTAAAATTTGACAAAACTTGTTTTAACATTTTTTTTTATTCAAAAAATACAATTTAGCTCACTGGCGGTTTCAGCTAAACCGAAATAATTGGAGAATTATAACAAACCATGCCAAGTTTTTTTTTAGGGAGGTGCATCAAAAAAATTTTTTTTTTTTTTTGAGGCACTTTAATGTAAATCTATATTATGTGTCTTTGTGGTTTGATATATTTGGCTATTATTTTTCAAATAACCCCCAGTAATGTCTTGTCAATTAACTTACAAAAATAAATTTTGTGTCTTTGCGGAGGTTTCGTACACTGAAAGAGAATTTATTTGCATTAGCAAGAGATTAAACAAAAAAGTCTATATCTGCATACACTGAGCGAAATTTAATAAGAAGAAGATAGGTTTTCTTTAAATTCTATATTTTACAACTTGTACACCAAAATATAAGACCTCCTCAAATCAATTTATTTCGAAATTTAATAAATTTCTGCTTGAAGTTTAATTAATTTCTGCTTAACTTATTTAATTTATACACTCATAAAAAAAAGTTAGTACAAAGTCTGTTAAACGCGTTCTGATTAAATTGAACTAATTTTTCTGTTATTTTCTCTAAAAAAGCCCGTACAAATAGGTAAAAATTCAGCTAAAATAACAGGAAATAGTACATGTATTTGCGCCAGGACAATTTTGACCTATTTGTACGGGATTTTTTTTTATTAGTGTAATATTAGGCTTTTTCACTTCAATCATTTTTTTTTTTCATAATTTCCAACAGGAAGTAATAAATTCTAAAGTTTTTATGAAGTAGTTCTATAAAACGATAAATGTGTTTTTTAGCTCTGCTAAGAAATATGTATTTCTAAAATAAGTGTTTTAGTCAAAAGTCCACAGAAAGTCACAATTTAACATGGAGTGTTCATAGGGATCGGGACAATTGTCCTCAAATAGCTACGTAGGAATTAGTGGTAGAACTAATTTGAAAATTATAATTTAAGAAAATATTATTCTTTTTTTTTCTTTTGTTTAGAATAAAGTCTGTTGAAATTAACAACATTTTGTGTCAAAAATTAGTAAACCCATAAATAATTTATGTTGAATAACAAAATTTTGTTAACATTTTATTAGTTTCAACAAATTTTATTTTAAGCCAAAAATTAGAAATTGTTTTCTTAATCCCAAGCAACTTTCAGCTAAAAAACTATCAATATCCAGACAGCGTTTGAAAAGTTGTCATTGACACATGTGATAGTCTAAACCTCTTTTCAAAATTGCTTTTAGTTTAACAGTTATAACTGGGGCTCGGATTTTCGTTCATTTATAATCGTGTTTTATGTATATACACTCCGTTTCATATAAAAGACCTTATAACTAAAACTTACATCTAAAATAGATATATTTCAAAAAAAAAAAATAAAAATTTAAGGTAGATTAATTTAAATCGCCATTTTTATTTTACTAGTGTTTCATAACTACCCAGTGTAGAAACGGTAATGACATATCATTATTTTTTGGACTACCAGTAATGACACCCACTTACCTTCTGTATTATTTTAAAAGATATAATAATGAGTTACTGATAATGACTTATTTTTATCATTATTTCAAATAGAAAATTATTTTTTAGATTTTTTGAAAATTTTTTGAAATCTATTTTTAGACTCAATATTTTTTAAACACTGGTAAGGATATATGTAATCACATATTTTTTGAGTTTTTGTATGTCGGCGAGTAAGCTTACTTGTGTGCAGCAGGTCAATTATATTTTTATCTATTAAATATTACATGTCGATATAGCTCAGGTGGTAGAGCTATTGTCTGGCAATCTGTAGACCCAGGTTCGATTCCCGCACCAGCAAATTTTATTAAAAAAAAAAATACAATAAAAAATATTTTTTTTTATATAATTTATTTTTTAGAAAATCTATTTTTAGACTCATTATTTTTGTCAGTACTGGTAAGCACATAGGTAACGATATATTTTTTTGATTTTTCGTATGCTGGTGTGTAACGACAACTCATTATTTTTCGCGACACCGCCATATAAAGGTAATAAGAAATGTAATAACAAAAGTAACTAGTTACCATTACCAAGTATGTAGTTACATAACCACATATCTGGTCATGATTTTCTACACTGGGAATTTTGTTGATTATATAAACATATGTAAATATTTGGAATGCCCAACTATCCCTCCTTCTAGGTCCGTTCAAAAACTAAAACTCCTAAATTTGTAATTTTTAGTACAATTTTCTACTGTAATATTTTGGGAAAAAATCTTAAACATCTTTAAATTACGTGCATAATGTTCTATCAAGCCGATCAAACCGCCGCCGCCGATTATTTTGATCGGCTTGTTTCTCTGGCCGGTCGCATCCCCAAATGTTTCCTAATAAATTTCAATTTTTTTTTTCATGAAACCTAATCAAATATCAAATATGTATTTTTCAACTGCCCACGTAAACGTTGTAATCAAACTACAGATCGCAAATATTAAGATATTTGAATGAAATCTGACACATTGAATTGGCTTGGCCCCTTGAACTTTATTGAAATTGGTTAAAATCTGTCCATATTCAGACTTACCTCCCATAGAAAGGTCCTATCTGAATTGGGCTTAACTTGCATTTGAACATATAAAACAGTAGATATCTGGTTCTTATTTAGGTTTCGAACTATATACATATATTTAGAACCATAAATCATCCTTCTAATAATTTAGAGAAATTAAGTACACATTTGGACCTAGTCTCAAGTTTAACCCACCTTCCCAAATTTGCTTTTCTGAACTTTTTCAGCAATTTCATTCCGAATTTTCACTATATTATACCGTTAATTACCCCGGAATATCACTCAAATCTTATTGTGGTGTAATATATGGTCGGGCTTGACCGACTACAATTTTTTTTATTGTACTTTTTATGATTGATTGTAGTTCCATTAGCGTTATCTTGAATAAATCAATATATGAAAACTCAAGAAAAATGTGTTTCCTTTAGTTGAATTTCACACACTTTATATGATATAAAATAAACTCCTTTAGTGATTTATATATGGGTGAAATCAAAAAATATTCTGAAATTATGGAAACAAATTTAAGGCACATTGTCATACGGATTTGTCAAAATAAAGTCATTTTTGAAGCGATTCCAAACCAATAAAATGCAAAATCACACTTATATTTTCCTTGGGAGTCAAAAACAGATTACCATTTCTATATTGATAATAAGAAAAGGATTCCTTTCGTTATTTTGAAGAGATCCCTCCGCACCGAAGTCAGCCGAACCGAAAAATCCGTAGAATGACACATAGGTGGCGCCGCTAATGAAAAATCCATATGATTTGTTGGAACTACCGACCTTCAAATGAGACATGTCAAAATTTAACGACAACTCGTTTATTAGTGAACAAGTTACAGTTGTTTTAGTGACGCTACTTCAGCGATTTTGGAAACAATGGATTCACAGCAACATCGTGTGTTGATTTATCATTGCTTTTTAATGGAATAAAACAACGTTAACGCCAAAGCTTGGCTTGATGAGTGTTATTCGGACTCTGCTCCATCGAGACAAATGGTAGAAAAGTGGTTTGCTGACTTTAAACGTGGTCGTACAAACGCCGATGACGCGAAACGCTCTGGTCACCCAACAGAGGTGGTGATACCGGAAAAAATCAAAAAAGTTCACAAAATCGTTTTGGCAGACCATAAAGTGAAATTTCAGAAGATAGCTGATACTTTAAAGATATCGAAGGAATGAGCCGGTTTTATTTTACATGACCATTTGTCCATGAGAAAGCTGTTTTCGAAATGGGGGCCGCGTTTGCTCACAGTGCACCAAAAACAACAACGTTTCGATGATTCTGAGAGCTGTTTCGGTGAGATAAAAAGGACTTTTTGCATCGGTATGTAACAATGGACAAAACTAGGATCTACCACTTCACTCCAGAATCGAATCGGCAGTCAGCTCAATGGACAGCAACTGGCGAATCTCGCCCGAAGAAGCCAAAGACGGAACAGCTGGTAAAGTTATGGCATCAATATTTTGGGATGCGGCTAGAATTTTGTACATTGACTACCAGACTATCAATAGCGATCGCTACGTGGCCTGGTTGTAGAACAACTCGTACTTGCATGCAACGTGTTCTACTTGTTTGAGTTTGTCCCAAAAGCAACAGGTTCTTTTCCTCCGAACTAGAACAGGTTGCTTTGGAACCGGTTCTAGAACCAGTTATAGGACTGGTTCTACGACAGTAATACCTTACATTTTGACTCCCAGTAATCAGTTCTGGAACGTGTTCGTGGAACAGGTTCTAGAACCGGTGGTAAAAAGAGCTGTTCTAGAACAGATTCAGAGGTAACCAGTTCAAAAAATTTTTGCTGGGATGCGCCGTGTCACAAGTCTTTGGCTACCATGGCCAAATTGCACGAATTACACTTTCAGTTGCTTCCGCACCCAACCAAAGATAAATCATTTATATAAAAAAGGTACCGAAATGTGAGAAAAGCGTTGGAGTAATAAAGTCGAATATTGAAAAAAAATTCATATTTTATTGGTTATCCTACGGACGTTTCAGCGATGTATTATACTCAAATAAAGGATTACCCAGGAAAATTTTCTGTTCCAAAGAATCGGTTGTACAATAGCTACTTTTCATTCACAACCCCTTCTATTGTCGATTCTAACACCGATTTTTTTTGTTTGAAATTGTCCAAAAACCAACCATTTCTATAGCTCCAAAGTGGAACCTGTTGCCCTAGAATCAGTTCTGGAACTAGTTCTAGAACTGATTTTACGTCAGTCATACCTTCCATATAGGATCCCAGGAACTAGTTCCGGAACCAGTTACATGAAATCGGTTGCAGTGGAACCAGTTGTAAAATAGGTGTGGTTGGCTACCGATTGGAAAAAATTTTCCTGGGTAGTTAATGTAGAATTTAAAACTGCCCAAAATTTTAAGACAAAAATTTCAAATTTCAAGTCAAATAAAAATCTGTGTAGTTAGCTAAATATAAAAAATCGCTAATATGAAAACTAATTGACTTTGCTAAAATGTTGCCAAAATTCGGATTCATGTAATGTAATGATATTAATTTAAATGCCGACATTATAATACTCTACACCCGCCTGGTTAAAAGCCAACTAATGTTTGGATCCGAAATTCGAATGGGTTAAAATGGGACTTGTGTCAAAATTTTCTATAATGTGAGTCAGCGAACCCAATTTCATTAAAATATCTTAATATTTGCGACCTGCAGTTTGTAACCAAGCCAATTTTGGGGGGACCCTTATATGGGCACTAGGTCTAAAGATGGACCGATTTTAACCAAAATCAATAGGCTTCGTCCTTGAGCCGATATAAGTCGGTGTTTCATCAAAATATCTTAATATTTGCGACCTGCAGAGTGCGCCCAAGAATGCATGGACAGACAGACGGACGGACAGACGGACATCGTTAAATTGAAATAAAAAAAATTCTGAGCCGATCGGTATAATATAAGGTGGGTCTAGGTCCAATATTTTTTGGTGTTACAAACATAAGTACCTCTCTCCACGTAGTGGTGTGGGTATAAGGAACAAAATTAGTGCGGTAACTTTTCCAACGACCGCGCAAAATAATATTATATTTTTATATTTTTCCAGGGTCTAGAATGTTAAGACAATATTTGCAAAAAAAAAAAGCAAAAAAGGTATATTCATCATGAGCATACTTACCTGGAACGTATAATACTTTTAGCTACATTTGTTAGAACTTTTTGTGCTTCTTATGTTTAATTTTCTTTTTCTCGTTTTGCAATTATTGGTTTATTTGTACTATTTTCTTTGAAAGTTAAGCTTATATTAGCATTTTTCTTGGAGAAAAGAGCACTATTCTTCTTTTTCCCCATAAAAGCGGTAATTTTATATATTTTTTAAAGTCGAGCTAACTTTTTAAAATTAAAATTTGATTTCTAAAATTTTGAATTTATGTCTCTTGTTAAAACAAAAAAAAGGAGTTGATTTATAGCTGGTTTTACCAAATCAGACAGTTCATATACGAAATTACAAAATTCTCGTCCCGTTGATTTTTTGTACCTTATGTAATATCTCGGTTTGAGTAAGTTATCATTTTCTTATTGCAGACAACTGAAGAGTAGAGTGATGTCTACGAAACAATTGTATTGTCTATCATGAAAATGATCAACCCCTTTTTGAAACAACAAATAAAAATCTAATATGACAATATCATATTAGAATTTGGACTTGAGGTGGAAGAATATTCTAACTAAATATATGAAAATATAGAAAGTCCGAAAAAACAATTTTTGTATTTTTTAATGCAAAAATTAAAATAATTGTTCAAAATTTTGAATTTTTTTAACCTGAAGTGCAACAGTACAAATATGTTACAACCTTGTTTGGCTACAGTAGATCCGAGGAATGTAACAAAAAACTTTATTTTTACGGTAATTGTAATGAAGACTTAGAAAAGAATTCAGAGCTCTTCTGGAAGAGGTTAAAACATTAGGCTACTATTAGGGTATTCTCTTAATCGGCTTTTTATTTTAATCGATTAATCGTGCAAATAATTATTCGGGTTTTTTGCTCAACCGATTAATCGAAAAAAATTTAAAAATTAATCGATTAATCGTAAAAATTGTTATATAAAATAATATACAAATATTTTTTGTATTTTTAGTAATTTTATTTAAAAAAAAAGGAACAAATATAATATCAGTAACTCTTATAAAATTCCTAAAAACAAAAATTGTAATAATTGAGATAATATTTTATCAAAATGTTTATTTTGTCTGTCCTCTCCGTCATATAATCAAATTTTATCCAAATCGGAAGGAACCACACCGCAGACCTTTCTGGTAAATTTAGCATTTTAAGTTAAGCCTGAATTAGCCAGACGTAATCGCAGCCATCTATAATATGTTTAATAAGTTAAAGGAGAGTAAAACAATTCTTATATTAATTTGTATCTCTTTCGTATGCATTGAACACATAAAAAAACCTAAATGCAGGAAAACTTCGGTTGAGATATTATTTTCCCTCTACGTGAACGTCCTTCAATCCATTTATTTTATTTGCTAAAGGATAATATGAATGCAGAGTGCTCACTAAACAAGCTTTTTTACATTGGGAATTAATTATGATTAATAATTATAATGCTTATTAATTATAATAATTATTAAGTCTTTCGTTTAATATTAATATTTAAAAAATTGTAAAAAAAATAATTAAAAATTTCATTATATGTATTTAAATAGATACTACTAAATTGCAAGATCTGACAAAACAAAAGATTAGTATTTTGGAAGATGACACAGCAAACTGCGACAATTTTTTGTTGTTTTTATTTTTCTTGTATATTTAAGATGTCTCTTAATGCTCCTAGAAGAAAACAATAAATTCTCATTGAGTTTAAGCTGCTCATATTTGATCTTAAAACCGACCAAAAATAACACTCATTAAGCTAATAAAGAGTTATAGGAATTCTAAAAAGTTGTCCCGTCATGATTATCTTAGGCCAGACTGAAATCCGGGTTGGTACAAGCCTACACCAAATTATTTTTCACAATTTCTTAAACAAGTTTGGGATTTTAGCATATTTACTTTAATATAATTATATATATTTTTAAACATTTGTGAAATTTTTTGCCAATTTCGATTAATCGTATTAAATTATTCGAATTATTCGTTATTCGAAATTTGGGCTTTTTAAATTATTCGAACAATTTTTGATCGAAATTGTTCGATTAATCGAATAACGATTAACGATTTTGGAAAAAAAAATTTTTTTTTTTAATTTTCACAAAAAATATTTTTTAACCCCTTTTGATTTGGCCATACAGTACTTGTTGGACGTTTTTGGACTCCTCAGCGCAAGTTTAACGATTTTATGAGCGACGCTTTAGGTATAAAAGACAATATAAAGTCCAACGGAAAATTCTAAATTATATTTTTCATCAAAAACTTTAATATTTGATACGTATTTGACATCCAACAAGGATGGGTTAGTAATGCCTAAAAAAGTTTATATTAAATAACATATAAAATCAACAATTGAAATTTCCGCACTCTATTTGAATTGTATGAAACTTGCTATAACTATAAGATATGTGACTGGTTGATATATCACTTTAAAGCTTCTGAAAGCATGCCTGAAGTTGGTCTGCAACTCATTCTTTAATTTGATAATTTCTGATTTATTAAAAAAAATTTAAATTTTTGAGATTTTTTTTTTTTATTTAGGGAATTCAACGAAAAAGTTAATTCCTTAGGGAATTAAACGCAAATTTTAATTCCTTAGGGAATTAATTCCTTGACCAAAAGTTGAATTAACTAGAATTGAATGAATTCCTTGACTTAAAACTGAGTTAACTCGTGCTGAATGAATTCTTTAATTTTAATGCTTTGGTCAGGGAATTCATACTCTAAATTTGAATTCTTTGAATTTATTCACAGGAATTTATTCGTGCTTCTGAATTCATTCCTTGAATTAAAAAATTGAATTAAATTTTGGGAATTCTTTCCAAAAAGGAATTAATTCTTTAAAGCTCTGATTAGACATAACCTGTTTTCTATTCAGGTAACGGAGTTTATAGTTGGCCTATAAAAATTCTCATATTATTATAAATTTTGTAGAACAGTAACTAATACGCCGATATAAACCGAAATATATAATTAAAATAAAAACATACATTACATATTGGCCGGTTACATGGTTTTTATCGTACTTTTGTGATAGCATCCATATATCCAAACTAATTTTCACAAATATTTATATTTATTTCATTCAAAAAAGCTATAGTCATTTATTTTCATTTAGTAAGTATTTAGTATTATTATTGAAAACAAAATTTTATATCTGCAAACTGTACAATCAACCAATCTCATATGCAGTTATAAGGTTTGTTGGTTGATTGTTTATGGTTTGTGTTGTATATACATTAGACCGTACCTCAAAAAAAGTTCGCCGTACACCCTCTAAAGAGAAATATTTTTGAAAGGCGATTTCAAAAAAAATTTTTTTTTTTTTTGCCGAACGTAGGGGTCGCCTTTTTTAATTTTTTTTATAGCTTTGGCATTTAAAATCGGATTTTAAAGTGTGATATATCGATTTTTTTGCCTCGAGGAGACCAGTGTTTTGGTATATAGTAAAAATCCAATTAAAAAGAATTTAAAAAGGCAACCACTACGTTCGGCAACCAATATATGAAAAAAATTTCTACTGGGTTTAGCGAAAAACTTCCTTAGCAAAAGTTTAATGAATTTTTGCGAGCTTTAATTTTCTGACATTAGGGACGTACATTAGGGTTGTAGCAACTGAGATCTGGTGGGTAACTACTAGAACGGGATACTTGAGCTCAAAATGCCCTTAGAGCAAAACACTGGTCTCCTCGAGAGAAAAACATCGATGTATCATACTTTAAGATCCGACTGTAAATGCCAAAAAAAATAAAAAAAAATTTTTTGAAACCTCCTTGAAAAAATACTTCATATTGGAGGGTGTACGGCGCACTTTTTGTTTTTTGCCTGTAAGGTGGTACGCTCTAATATACATATAAATAGCCATATGTATGTATGTTTATTAGGGTGTCAGTATTTAATTTTTGAGTGAATATTAAGAATATTGTTTATATTGACGCTATAATCTAAATTCTAAATTAACTTTATTCTTGACTGGTGGATATTGGAAATCAAAGAAACTTTGGCAGCTGCGATATATGGCCGAAAATAAGGATGCCTTAAATAATTGAAAAATTTGTGCAGTAAGCGATAATTAAATATTTCAAATTTGGCAACCCAGTTGGGTTGTTAATGTGATTTTTCATGGACAATGGTTAAAGGATATGACAAACTAAATGGATTGTTAGCAAAAGTAACGATAATTCGAAAAATATTTATTAGCATACCAAAAATTTCTTAGAAAAACCGCTGCCACCCTAATAAACATACATACATGCAAATATAGATTTGTGTATCTTCGTAGGAATTCAGTTTTATTTTAGTTCTTTAGTTGAAATAAAATTATTTTTGTTAACCCATTTTATTGATTATTTTCAAGTTCAAACAAATTTAAATAATAAAATTGACTCTCTCATTCTGCCATTTCAGTCACAATTTAATGAATTCCTTTATAGTTGAGTAAAACATTATTTAAATTCCGGAAAACTACTTTAACCTCCTCTTCAATCATCACCATACGAAAGAAAAACATCAACATCATCAACAATAACATTCCATTAGTTTATTCTTTGGGAAAAATGTTGAATATTGTTTGTTTTGTTGGTTGTTTTATCGGTTGGTCGGTTGGTCGGTTGGTCGGTTGGTCGGTGAGTCGGTCTCTCGTTTGTTCGGTTAGGTTTGGCATTAAATTGAGTTCTTTACTATAATAGTATTACCACATTGATTATTCAAACACAACTTTAGCATAGATTTAACAAACTACCAAAACAACAACAACAAAGCAACAAAAAATGTATAAATGTAAAACCTTAAAATGACTGAATGTTTTATCCACATAATGAATACATCTCTATCTATTCTATGTTCTGAATTCGTCTGATATGAGTTGTGTGTAATGTGGTTGTATCTGTATTTAGATATTTGGTCGTTTGGGAATGAGTGTGTGCGCGTATCTGTGTAACTGTGTCTGTGTGTCAGTTTTCGGTCAATGAAATGTATGGTTATGTGTTTTTCATTGTGAGGTTTAGGTTTCAAAATTAATCTAGTAGGACAATTTGCTTATAAACCACATAAAAGCAAATCTTTAGTTTTCTGAAATTCTTAAACAACAACAAAAAAAAATCAAATCCTAGCAATGATGTTGGACTTTAATTTAAATAAACATATGCCAAATTTACATAATATCGTCGTACGTATGTATACTCCAAAAAAACAAAACAGTAAAGAAATTTTGAAAATTGAAATAAACATATTTACATTAGGTACATATTTATGCATATTTTGTATTTAGTTAAAAGTTAATTAACAAGCAAATTAACTTTTATTAATAATTCATTATATGATATCTAGCATATATTAATATTAACAATAAGAAGAGATAAACTCAGTTTTGAGCAAGCTTGAAATATCAGTGTGCAAAAAGTAAAAACGTGGAAATATCCAAAAAAAATTTCTAGTTTTGGAGAAAGTATTCGTTAAATATTGTCTACCTCAAATACTCAATAACAACATTTTATAATATTTGTTCTATAGCACTATACAAAATCTCTGGAAATCAAACTTATTTAATTAATTTTTAAAAATAATCTGTTGAAGGCGTGCCCTTATCCGGATATCATTCTTGCCTAAGGATATTGTCAGGGGTCGATGTGTTTAATATTTCTAGAAATATCCGTTAGGTTAAATTTCACACTCAATGAGAATTTCTTGCTTTTGCCTAGCAGCGTTACTCAATATTTAAAATATAAAAAAAAAACAAAACCAACAACCAAAAATTTACCACAATTTGCATTGTCATCTTCAAAATACTAAACAAATACTACTAAAAACCTTCGACTGCAATATATCTTTTTGCATTAACTTTAATGTCCTGAATCCAAATCTGGCAAGAGAACGAATTTCCAGTGGACGGTTTTAGAGAAAACGCTTTTCGTATTTTTTGTCGATACCCGCTTTTTATAATTTTTTATAATGCACATATTAACATAAAAATCAAATTAACCTTGCATATGAGTATAATCACGACGGCGGATATTCCAGCAAATTATGAACATTAAGACAATCACTTAATCGATTATTAGCTGCCTTAAGAGCCTAGAAAAACTGCTAGCACTACTGGATTCAGCGTACTCGAATTAAGTATGCACACGGGGTTCACCGTTTGTCGGATTTTTCAATTAGCACAGTTAGTTATGAGCGCACAAGGATATATGGACGGAGAGAGAGTCAGATGGATGGACGGACACACAGTGGAATATTTCACAAAATTGTTGGAAATAATTCGGCCATTTCTTACTTAGTGGTTCGATTGGAATGAAATTCAGAACAGGCGTAGCTGAGGTAATATCGAACTTAAGTTTAGACATTGGACCTCACAGACACTGCGGGGACGGCAATATGACCACCAAATTAGGGTACCTTTTCTTTTACAGTTCCCTAGATATTCCCATTTGAAAATGTAAAATTCCAAATTTAGTTCGACTCAGGTCCAGTTGAGCCATTTCCAATCCCTGCTTCAAATGTAGACACGGCAACAAAAAATATAAAACATCCCATTTTTGCAAATCTTAAATTCTTACATCAGTTTCTTATTAACGACTTTAAAACCTATTTAAGTCCAACAAATCGTTTGATTAATAAATATTTCATGGAATAACAAAAATTTATATTTTGACAAAAACGCAATTTTTACCTTCCAATTAGTACATGATTTGATCATCGAAGTGACGCTTTATTAGCAATTACTAAAACTCAGTTCAACTTTCCACAAAATGCTGCACTGGTGTCGCGGTTCTATATTCATTGGAGTTGATTGTGTATTATTTCTTGAACTATTGTCAACAATGAATCATTAAAAGATCTGAAAATTTTGTTGCATCGAAGAAATGTTTAATGTTGGTTAAGTGTCGAATTTTTTAATTAAATAAAATACCAAACAAATTTTTAAAAATTGGTATAAAAACCACCACACTAAAAGTTCCTGGAATGCCATTTGTCTTGCAAACATTTTATTTATATACATCAAAAGATGAAGTTTTAAAACTAATGTTCATTAATTTCCATTTTTTTTTTCATCTTTTTATGGAGTTAATTGCTAAAAATTATCTTTAACATAATCACCACAGAGTGTCCTATTGAGAGTAATATAAAAAAACGTGGAATTATTTTTACATTAAATTTAATGACTTTTTGTTTAAATCATTATTTATTTAAATTTAAAAAATTGCCTTACGTAATCAATGATCAGTAATAATAAATATAGCAAATATTTTATAAAATATTTCCCTTTTAAATAATTCTATTGCTAGGATAATCAGTATATGGTTATACCTTTAATTTCAATCCTTATAACCGAAATCGTTTTTAATTTTCCATCGCTTCAACTAATATTTTCGGCTATAATAACTGAAACAAGTACTAAAAAGTTACCTTTAAAAAATTCGGTTGTAAGGAAAGAAATTTTTACAGAATTTTGTGATAGTACATGGGACCGCATAAATTCGATTGGCAACAAATTCGGTTGCTACAACGAATCTATTTTCTGGGTGTGACATGATTTTTGTTCGCGATGTCCCACTTAGAAGCAACAAATTACAACAAAAATACAACAACACCAAGACTCTGCCTTCTTTTAGTGCATTTTTAGAAGGGAGAGAAAAGAGAATCGGTTATGCGCTTCTTGTTCTGCATTGTTTTTGAAAGCGTGTCTACTTTTTGCTGGGTTCTTATTATGAGTCTTTGTATTCATACCCAGCAAAAACATGGTAATGACAGGTCATTACCATACGGATTACCAAGTAATAATAGGTCATTACATTTTGCATTACTTTAAAATACAAAGACTTACCGATAACAAGTTATAGAAGTACTTATATATTCGTGCAAAGTAATCACCTACTGGTAATTGATTAAATAAGTACTGATTAAGTCTTTTTTATATTAACATTTTATTTATAAATTTTTTTTTGAACTAAATAGGAAATTTTCAAAGGTAAAAAGTTTTATTTTGCCAATATGACCAACTATTTTACAATGTAGGGTAACCACTTATTTCCTAACTTCTGAATAACCACTTATTCTATCTTTGTGAGTAACTTCTTATTCTTTTACTATGGGTAACTCGTTATTCGCACTTTTTTGTAAGCGAGAGGTTAAATTTTTTGGACATCGCGAACAAAAGTAATGTTGCGAGTAAATAGCCTGGTAAGTAGTGAAACCCTTTGTGTGCTACTTACTCGCTTAATTACTCGGTAGTGTCTGTTTTTGCTGGGTAACTTACATAATTGGGAGTAGTAAAAAGTAGTAGTAGTTTTTTTATTTCTTTAAAGTAGGGTATACACGTTCAATATTATTGATCAACTTTTCAAAAATAAACCAATCGAAACATTTTATTTTTAAATATTTTGTTCTGATTGGTTTATTTTAAAAACATTGATCAATTATATTGAACGTGTATGTTTGCCTTAACTTCTAAAAAATTTTTGTCAGGAGTTAAAAATACCGTTGTTGTGAAATATTCCGCTTTAAGACATCGGCTAATCGAGAGAAAAAATGACTCGGAGTTGAGCGGTATATTAAAAGGCGAGCCTAGGTCCAATATTTTCCGGTGTTACAAACATCAACACAAACTTACTGTACCCTGTCCACTAGAGCGTACCACCTTACAGGCAAAAAAAAAAACTGCGCCGTACACCATCCAATGCAAGGAGGTTTCAAAAAATTTTTTTTTATTTTTAATTGCCGAACGTAGGGGTCGCCATTTTACATTTTTCGTTATATCTTTGGTATTTACAGTCGGATCTTAAAGTATGATACATCGATGTTTTTCTTTCTAGGAGACCAGTGCTCTGATGACATTTTGACCTCAAGTATTCCGTTCTAGTAGTTACCCACCAGATCTCAGTTGCTACCACCCTAATGTACCACCCTAATGTCAGAAAATTAAAGCTCGCAAAAAATCATTAAACTTTTGCTAAGGAAGTTTTTCGCTAAACCCAGTAGAAATTTTATTATATATTGGTTGCCGAACGTAGGGGTCGCCTTTTTAAATTTTTTTTAGTTTGATTTTTACTATATAGCAAAACACTGGTCTCCTCGAGGCAAAAAAATCGATATATCACACTTTAAAATCCGATTTTAAATGCAAAAGCTATAACAAAAAATTAAAAAAGGCGACCCCTACGGTCGGATAAAAAAATTTTTTTTTTTTTAAATCGCCTTTCAAAAATGCATCATATTGGAGGGTGTACGGCGAACTTTTTTTTTGAGGTACGGTTTACTGTCCACGTAGTGGTGTAGGGTGTAATAAAAAAAGGAACAGCAATAACAACACTAATTAAATTAATAATTTAAATGTTTTATCAATTTCACTTAAAATTGTAATTGCATAAGTTAAAAATTAAATTGAAAATTAACATAAATGAGTTCAGTTCTACAGTTAGTTTGGTCTAAATCCAGAAACGATAGTACCCAGGTAGAAAAATACAAACGGCACAATGTTGGCCCGGTATTGGAGGCGGTAGTACATGTACTGGCAATGCGTCGGATTATTAACTTTCACTGTACTGCCATGTTGTCGAAATGATAACACCAATAAACCCTTGGCCGTAGTTATTTCTCAACGTTGGCGCAGGCTTGGGATTTTATTTTTTTGGTATTATCCCAGTACATTTAATAACAAATTTAGTAGTTTGCTAGAACTTTACTGTCCTCTTAGTGTACATCACAGATTTTTTTTATTATTTTTGTTTTTTGGCAATGTCTTGAGACTTAATGGAATTTCTTCAAATGTATTCTTTCGAAACTTCAGAAGAAAAGAATGGCGATGTCTCTCTTACATAAATAATTGTGTTATAGATGTAAAAATACGTGAAATTTATAAAATTGTTAATTTTAATAAATTATAAAAAGCTCGTTCAGAAAACAGTACTGGCAAAGCACGTTTTAAGTAGTACCGGCATTTCGTAAAAAACAGTGCTCTCCCAGTACAACTTTTGTTGTAACGTCGGCAATTTCTACTTGGGTAGTTGTGTAGCCAAAAAAAAAACCTGAAGTAAATATCAATGACAAACTGTAGCCTCACCTACTTCTAAACAGATCAAGCACATGGTTGTATAAAGGAACAAATGTATCGCTGAAATTAATGAATTACTTGTGTTGTTGGGTTGGAATCTCTTTTCCGTAACATTTTGTTTAAATAAACTGTAGAAAGCTTTAAATAAACCTAATTTATTCTTATTTAGCGTTTGTGAATAAGAGCGTAAGTATTAAGTACTGCAAGACATAATCAACGCCTAAATTGTACAATCTTGCATTCAAAATCTTAATCCAATAAATAGAATTTATAGCAGTTATTTTATAAATTTGTATTCTTACCCCTCAATTCATAAATGCTTTGTAAAGTTATAGCAGGTTTACAAAACGTCATTTTCATATAGAATTTGTTCAATAAACCTCCTATAATTTTACAAAGCGTTTATGAATTTAGGGGTTAATCTCTATTTCCTCGATATTTTGTGTCAGTTATCCAATTTGATAATCTATTTTATTACGTTAAAATAATATGTTAATTTTTGACAACAACAAAAATGTCTTTTGGTATGTATGGACGGATGTATGAGAATTTTAAAGAATTTTATGTATGTAATTTTTAGCTAGGGTGGCTTCAGATCAGCTTATATTGTAATGTTGCAGCAACTGACGCCAAGCAAGTAGTGTATTTATGGGACTACGAGCAATTACCGCGAAGAAGCATTGCAGCGTTGCCAGATTGTTGTGATTTGGATCCTGAATCGGGATCCCGGATCCCCTGTGGGGATTTTGGGTATTTTGTGGGTATTTTGTGTTTATTTTGTGGGGATTTAGAGTTGCCACCTTCGGCGTTGTCATGTTGGGTGTTGCCACCTTGGGTGTTGCCATATTGGAAGTAGTCAGTTGGTGGTAAGAGTGTTGCCATCTTCGCGAGGTTCCAATTGGTGGTTGTAGTCAGATCGTTGGGGTTTGTGTCCTGGATGTTGCCATTAGGGGGGGTTTGTGTCCCGGATGTTGCCATTAGGGGTGTTGCCAGATTGCTCAGTGAATGTATTCCGCCCCAGACCCCCGATCCCCAGCATGGTTGCCACATCTTGCGTTTAACGTTCAAGTGTGTGATCAAGCAAATCAATGGGAATGCAGCCAGATTGTTTGGTGAATGTCCCCAGCCCCAGACCCCCAGCCCCAGACCCCCCGCCCCAGACCCCCGCCCCAGACCACCGATCACCAGCATGGTTTCCACATCTTGCTTGATACCAAGTGAGTTGAACGTTCAAGTGCTCGATCAAGCAAATCAATGGGAATGCAGCCAGATTGTTTGGTGAATTTCCCCAGCCCCAGACCCCCCGCCCCAGACCCCCCGCCCCAGACCCCCCGCCCCAGACCACCGATCACCAGCATGGTTTCCACATCTTGCTTGATACCAAGTGAGTTGAACGTTCAAGTGCTCGATCAAGCAAATCAATGGGAATGCAGCCAGATTGTTTGGTGAATGTCCCCAGCCCCAGACCCCCCGCCCCAGACCCCCCGATCCCACCACTCGCAATGTTCGCCAGATCCACGTCCCGATCCCCCAGTCGGAATGTTAAAGTCTGGTGTGGCAACTCCAAGAGCTGTGCTTGATGATCACTAGTTATCAAGCAATGAATAAATATGTTTATACATATGTTTTGATTTAAGCAATGACTAATCATTAAGCTTTTTGTTATCGCAATGTTTGTTATTTAAAATATTTCGAGTTGGATAAAATATTGTATTTGTCAATAGTCTTGTTATTTAGTCTTACTTTATATTTTGGAAAACGATATACCATTTAATTATTAAAAATGTCGTCTTTACGTGCGGAAATAAATGAGTTCCTTTATAATTATAATGGATTCATTTGCGGCAAAGATTTACTATTTATAGAGAAATTCTTGAAAGATCTCCATATTTATGAACACAAAAAACTTGAGGAATCAATTCATGGTGAACATTTTAGTGATTGTGAATGGTCGAATGATCTGTGTTTGGAAGGCGTTGACACCTGTAGATGTTTTATTTTCATCTTCAAAAGACGAGCAATTTATAATCTTATAAATTTATATAAAAAATATCTAAATTTTTTAAAAAAAAAAGCTGAAAAATAAAAGTTCCTATTTGAAATTAAAAGATTATTATTTTTATTTTTATTAATTTCTTTATTTATTAATAAATTAAAAAGCTGCAAAGAAAAGTTGAAAAATAAAATACCCTATTGGAAATGAAAAGACATTTTTTTTATTTTTTGTTTATTATTTATAAATTTTTTATTTAATTAAAAAAAAAAAAGTTGAAAAAATAAAAACACCTATTGGAAATGAAAAGACTATTTTTTTTATTTTTTATTTAATATTTTTTATTTATAAATTTTTTATTTAAATATAAAAAAATTTTAAATCTAAATATTACTTATTTTAAATTTTACTGCTTTGTCGGCCTCCTTAGACTCCTTTATTAGTTTAAAAGTTCCGGATCCCATCGCCGTCACCTCCTCATCACTTAGATCGTTGTATCTTTGGGGTAAGAATATTACATTATTCTGAGTCTCGACCAAAACACACATCCCAAAGGGTGTGTTCGTCCTCCTGGCTCTTAAAATCCGGACCTCACCCAGGTACGGTATTTCCTTAAGTTTAAGGATGGGTTTCGCCTCACTTATTTTATTGAAATTTGATAGTAAACTTGACATCTTATTTGTGGAATATTGAATTGATATAGAAAATTAGAAAGATCGTCTATTTATATCAAATTATGTTGAAGAAATTGTGTTGATAATATAATATTATGTACACGCGCATATGCAAATTTTTTTATTTTTTGCAGAGAGCATTCAAAGCTTATAAAAAGTAAACGTTTGCTGATAACAAAGTGCAAAAAAAAAAAGAATAATTATACAAAGTGAAACATGTTTCTAAACGTTTCCAAATATGCTTTCTATTATCAGCTTTAAATGGGCAACAATAAAATTCGAAATTTATGTAAATACAATAATACACGCACGATAGCTATTCAAGTTCATTGGCACGACTTTTTTATACCGAATTGTGTTGAAGAAATTGTGGTGATAATATAATATTATGCACACGCGCTCAAAATGTGTATTTTATTATTAAGCATTTAAAGTTGATAAAAAAAAAGAATAATTATGCAAAGTGAAACATGTTTCTAAACTTTTCCAAATATGCTTTTTTTTTTATCAGCTTTAAATGGGTAATAATAAAATTCGAAATTTATGTAAATATAATGGTATATGTATGACTACTCAAGTCAAGCTCATTGTCATACTTTTTTTGATGTTGGGTTAGTTTATATTCATGGAAAAATTATGTAAATCACCACACATGTTAATTGATTAAGTTCATTAACATTATTAGCAAAACACTCATTAATTATTTTGGAAATATGGTGATTAAATAAACTTAAATATGGATGTGAATATTGTAGTAGAGTCTTCAAAGATCTATAAAAAATACAGCGTTTACTGATAAGAAAGTAAAATAATTAAGCAGGGCAAAACATGATTCTAAACATATACAAAAATGTTTTCTGTAATTAGCATAAACTGACTACTAATAAAATTCGAAATTTATTTAAATATAAAGAAACTTGTGTACCTTCCACACATGGTAAATATTTGAGTTCAATGTCATTACTTAAATCACACGTTTAGAAAGTATGTAATTAAAATGTATACGTATATTTTTTTATTATTTTTTAGCTTTTATATAATATGTACTGATAATAAATTGAAATAATACGATTTTTGAAAAATGATTATAAACGGATCTTTATTTAAAATTTCTTGTATGAAATACATTAATGAGATTTTTATATTTCTTTATTAAAGCTTGAATAGATCTTCTTTGCATCCAAAAAAATACGCATTCACAGGTGTCTGTCACCAAAAAGTGTACATCGGTGGAATATCTGCATAAAAAAAGCATAATTATACAAAGTGAAACATGCTTCTAAACGTTTCCAAATATGCTTTCTATTATCAGCTTTAAATGGGCAGCAAAAATTAGTACGCATGACAACTATTCAAGTTCATTGCAATGACTTTTTTATACACGCGCGCTCAAAATATATATTTTATTATTAATCATTTAAAGCAGATAAAAAAAAGAATAATTATGTAAAGTGAAACACGTTTCTAAACGTTTCCAAATATGTTTTTTTTTTTTTTTTTTTTTTTTTTTTTTTTATCAACTTTAAATGGATAATAATAAAATTCGAAATTTATGAAAATATAATGATATATGTATGACTACTCAAGTCAAGTTCATTGTCATACTTTTTTGATGTTGGGTTAGTTTATATTCATGGAAAAATTATGTAAATCACCACACATGTTAATTGATTAAGTTCATTAACATTATTATCAAAACACTCATTAATTATTTTGGAAATATGGTGATTAAATAATCTTAAAGACGGATGTGAATATTGTAGTAGAGTCTTCAAAGATTTATAAAAAATACAGCGTTTACTGATAGTTTCGCGGTTTGGTTATGTAATTATTTTTACGTTTTTTCGACTAATGGGATTGAGAATTTATTTAGCTGCGAAAAGAAATAAAATAGTTGTGCTTGATGATTACAAGTTATCATGTACATTTTATTATTAATCATTTAAAGCTGATAAAAAAAAGAATAATTATACAAAGTGAAACATGCTTCTAAACGTTTCCAAATATGCTTTCTATTATCAGCTTTAAATGGGTAGCAAAAATTAGTACGCATGACAATTATTCAAGTTCATTGAAATGACTTTTTTTATACACGCGCACTCAAAAATATATATTTTATTATTAATCATTTAAAGCAAATAAAAAAGAGAATAATTATGTAAAGTGAAACACGTTTCTAAACGTTTCCAAATATGTTTTTTTTTTTTTCTTTTTTTTTTTTTTATCAGCTTTAAATGGGTAATAATAAAATTCGAAATTTATGAAAATATCAAGTCAAGTTCATTGTCATACTTTTTTGATGTTGGGTTAGTTTATATTCATGGAAAAATTATGTAAATCACCACACATGTTAATTGATTAAGTCCATTAACATTATTATCAAAACACTCATTAATTATTTTGGAAATATGGTGATTAAATAATCTTAAAGGCGGATGTGAATATTGTAGTAGAGTCTTCAAAGATCTATAAAAAATACAGTGTTTACTGATAGTTTCGCGGTTTGGTTATATAATTATTTTTACGTTTTTTCAACTATTGGGATTGAGAATTTATTTAATTGCGAAAAGAAATAAAATACTTGATATGTAAAAAATTAATATAAATTCCAAACCAATTTCTTCACAAGTTAAGTATATTACTTTCCTTTGTACGAGTTAGACCAAAAAATAAAAAAAAAAAGAAATGGAATCAATTATCATCAACAACAACATTGATTTGGATGAATGCGAGGAGTTTGCTGCTTCTTTCAATATATTAGGATATAAGCCGACAATTGAAGTGGACTCATTAATATTCAACACCCCATATGCTGTATATGATGCTGACAGGGTATCAATCAATGAGGAAGAACGAATATTGTTGATTTTAGAAGATTTTATACTAATTCTCCCAAGACGATATTTGGTGATATCCAACCAACAATTAGCTTTATTCAAAAAGAAAATTTTTTCTATTATAAGGAAAAAAAAGTGTTTTTTCTGATTCATTAGAATTAAATTTTTAATAAAAATAAAATATTTATATAAAAATAAAATTATTTATATAAAAATAAAATGTATATTTTTATTTAATTTTTAGTTTTCTTTTTCACTTTATTTTAATTTTCTTATAAATATATCTACATTTTGATTTCTTAGTTCTATAAGTGCATATATCATTCTAATACATTTTTCTGGAACGTTTATCTTTACTTCATACATTATACATTAAATGTATAGTGGGAGTTGTATTAAAATGTACAGTCTTCATCGTTCAAGATGTTAAATGTTAAATTAATTTACCCACCCCCTACCCCCCCCCCCCTTAATTAAAGTAAATAAAAAAGATTTAAATTTGAGTTTACAGAAAATTAAAAAGTTGTGTTTTTATTTTATAATTTGTTTGTGATTATGATATATTATTATTAAGTTTGAAATTAAAATAATTTTGTAACATAAAGGCTTTTTTGAGAGCACAATTTTTAGTGGTATGGTTTTCACATCCAGAACAGTAGGGATATTCTTCTTCAAGAGTCTTAAAATTCATACATACATTGTCTTCAATGTTTAAGACTTCTCTTCCCAGCACATTTTCCAAAAACTCTTGTTTCTCACTACCTTTTACGTATATTTTGTATACTCCTGCGGTATTTTGTTGAAGAATTTCATTTAGTTTGGAGTAGGGTACAGTTCCATCTTCCCACCGCAATCCATGAAAGTTTTTAGTCAGCCAGTATGTTAACCTTCTTTTGTCTGCAGATAATTTGGAGATGTGGTATGGTGGTTCAACTATAAAATTAAGATATTCCTGACCAGCAACCATAGCTACTTCTTTTATTATAAACTTATTGTTATTTCCTCGGAATCCCTGCAAGTCTACGAAAACGCGTTCTGTATGCATTATTTAAATTTTTTATTTTTTGTTGATTTTTTAGATGATTTTTCGCACCAACCCCGTCAATGGCGTGTACTCGATTAAGCGATCATGAATTAAAATACAATGAGCTGTTGTATTCTCTGGAATATTTTTAGATGTTTCAAATTCGACTTTGATATCAATTGGTCCACTTGAAACTGACTCATTTTGATGAGAGACATCAACAACAATAATTGGGGCTTTATTCTTAAAATCTTGACATGAGAGTAATGGTTGAGGCTCTTTCATGTAGTAGTTTTGTTGAAATTTCACATACATTTCATAGAGAACAGCAAAGCGTTCTTTTTCAAAGTTGAGATTTAAATCGTCATACGGATATGACTCAGAATTCAAATGTACTTTCAAGTTAGTTAAATCACAATTAATAATTTTATCAGCATTCTGGAAGGCAATCAAAACAAATCGTGGGCGTTCTCTATTCACAGCCAATTTAACATTCCAAATGTGATTAGTTCCTGTTGTTAGTTTGGGATTAAAATGAGAATCCCAACTGCGAAATGCCAATGGGAGGGATGATCCACTCTTGATAGTTTTCATCATATTTAATTTACTCGTATCGGAGAGGTGGACATGTGGAATTCGCCATGAGATATTTGTGATGGTTAATTTCGGCTTTTCAGTAGCCATACTTGATGTAACCAATCCGTCATCGCTTTTGGAACGCAATAATATTAGTTCGTGTTTGCTATTTAGTATGATTTTGTTAAAATCTTCGGCAAATCCCAGCAAACTCTTTAGAGGTACATAAAAGTTAAAGTTTGAATTTGTTAGTGGTATACCATTCCCATTATTCCAACTAGCATTTTGCATCATTGTACCCTCCATTGAATTCAATGAAACATAGTTTTTTATTGTGCTTGCAATACCCAAATATCTTGTGCGATCAATTTCAACTCCGTTAAGTTCATAGCGAATATCATCAAATAGATATGGAACAACGTTATTCTTCATTTTGAAAACATTCGCTATAAAACTATTTTTAGAGGCATCTAAAACATTACCTTCGACATAAAGATAACTTTCGCTGGGCAAGAGATATAAATCCTGATTTTGTACTGAGATTCGAATTTCATCATTGTTGTTAAATGACTGCAAGTATGGGGTATATGTGTGATAATCTTTTTTTATAATGGTATCATCCGATACAGGTTTTTCCAAGACATTAATGATGGAACTCATTTTAGTTTAAATTTTAAACTTTTAAGAAACTGTATGTTTGCAGGTGTTAAACGTTTAGATGACTTTAACGATCTCGATTCTCCAACTGGTGGGGATATAATGTTTGGATGTGGAGTTATAAGCCCCTTTTTATTGTAAATAATCATTATAGCTTTGGTCTCAAATGTATTCGAAGTGTGATTTCTTCTCCACGAAAATTAATTAAATCACCGTCCTGATCAACTATTCGTACGTTTAGTGAACTTATCTCCTTGCAGTTGAGTGGCAAATAAATTAAATTTCGGGGCATCTCATCTATTTTATATCCAGGTGATACTCTTATCCCAAATTCATGTAGCGTGTGAGCATTAGTATTATTAATATAGGTATTGACTACAATGTTGCATTCAATCCGCAACAGATTGATTTTAAATATGTTCACAGGTTGATCTGAAATATGTTCTATTCCATGCTCCAAAGTATTTGCATCGAATCCTAAAAGTTCTCCAATTGAATTTTCTTTATCAAAGTATATCGGATCATGAGAGCTATATATTACAATTTGCATTGTATTGTTATTTGACTCTATTTCTATCTTCTTATCAAAATTTTCTCGCTCATATTCCTCTGTTATAAAGTCTACAATATCTTGAAGTTCATATGATCCAACAGGTATTTCGATAATATTGTCTCCAATGTGAAACAAATTATTGTATATATCAACATTTGGTATGCTGTTGTATGAATGAAAATCAACTAGTGCAGCTTCATACTCCCCGTTAAGCTCTACGGGGGGAAAGTAGTCAGCCGATAATTCTGACGAGTTGCCACTTAAGGTTAATGTTACTGACATTTTGACTACTAAATGTAGAATGAGATAAATAAAAGAATAGCTTTCTATTTTAAATAAGTTTATTTTTTATTTAATATAAATATATATAGATAATATTACAATATTTCATTTTTATTAATCCAAGAATTGTGTTCGTTCGAAAATCCCAACCACTTAACAAATATCTTAACTCCACTAGTTTTTAAAATCTTTTCAACTAAATAAGTATTTGGATAGCGAGTTTTAGCGAGTTCTTCATCATAGAATCCACCTTCAACTGGATTGCCTTGATAATCTTCCAAAATGTATGTTGTGGGGTATGTATTTTTTATTAATTTAATTTTAAATATTTCTGTTGTCCAGTTGGGTGTGTAGCCTTTTTCAAAAATGTGCTTATATTTACTGATGCGTACATGATCGCCTACATGATATTTTGAGGGTGGATGGATTTTTAGATGACTGTAAACTGTATTTAACAATTTTTCCTCATTTGATTTGTTTACTTTTCTCGGCGGCATTTTAATAGTGCGATGAATTTTACTATTGTATACATCAAGCAAATCTTTGTACATATCAATCCAATGATATGTCCCATTGTAGCTAAACTCTTTCCACATCAAACCTTTCAAAGTTCTATTGAATCGTTCAACAATTGACGCTTTCATAACACTGAATGTAGAGTAATGATTTATTTTATGTTTTTTCATCAGCATGCCAAACGATTTGTTGAAAAACTCTTTACCATCATCAGTCTGCAAGTTTTTTGGAATACGCCCAAATTTAAAAATATTTTCCATAGCTTCGGTCACTTCCATAGAAGTTTTGGTTTTGATTGGAGCAGCCCAAGCAAATTTTGAAAATGTATCGATAACTGTTAGAAGATAGCGATACCCTTTATTATCCGTGGAATAGTTCCCCATTTCAACTAAATCTGCTTGCCATAAATCATCTATACCCTTCATAATAACTCTTCGTCGTTTAAAGATTTTTCGCGCCTGTCTATGTAGTTCGTTGACTAGAGTCCGTTTTTGATCCTTCTCCATTACTGATCATATACTCTACTCTTTTAAGATTCTCATCTTCAACATCTTTCTCACCATTTATATACTTAATTATCGGCTTTTCTGACACTTGCCTTTCGCCCAACATTTCCAATTGCGTATTTTCCAGTCGATGAATTGTATTATTCAGCGATTTAATTGCTCCATTCATATACGTCTGTTGTTTCACACTTATTTCACTAATTTTTTCATCAACCACTCTAATTATCTGACTTATATCCAAATTTATTTCTTGCTGCACTTTTTGCACTTGTGAGTGCATGAATTCTTTTGTGACGGCGTCTTTTTCATCAGTAGGATAACCAACATTTTTGATTCTTTTATTTTGGATATTAATATTCCTATCCCTATCAACAAGGAAGCCCATACTTTTAGAAACATGCTTTCTTGATGAATCTGTCTTGTCTTCAGCAAAATGACCAAATTTGTCAACAGGCATCAAACTATTATTATTTTGTTATTAATAAATTTATTCAATTATATTGGCTTCTTGTAATTCCTCAATGATTGAGGCAATTTCGTTGTTGTGGTTGGTGTGTCCGGCCGCCTGTGATGCGACCAATAGTCTAAGTCGTTCTACCAATTCATTTGGATCGTCCCAGTATAAATAGTTTGATTTCTGGGGATTTAACTGCATCATTCCACTACCTGATTTAAAATCTTTTATCAGATTACTTATTATTTTTTGATATTTGGTAGCTCTTGTACCCTTTATTTGTCCAGCTTCTTTATAATTACGTCTATACGCATTGGTTTTCTCCAAGATTTTCTTGTAGATTTCCAATTCTGTTTTATCATAATTCTTGGGATCATTGTAAAATAATAATTCAAATAGACCATGAGTACGTGCCCAACTCTGATTTCCAATCACTATTTTATCTTCACTCAGTTTTAGAGGACTGTTTCCAAACATCCATTCACCATTTGATACATTTTTGTGAGGACCGTAGAGTGTATCCAATATATTTTGTCTACCCAAATCGGATAAATCATTGATGTCATCATTTTCAGCAATAGTAGGTTGAGTATAAAATTTATTATCTTCTGTAGTATTTTTACTAAGCATACTTTCATCAAGTGTCTTGCTTTTATTTTTTACCCTTTTTGGAGTACTTGTCTCCATTTTCATTGGCATGTTGTCAAATGTATTACTATAATCGTTTGACATTTCATCCTTTAATGTACTTTGCTCTTTTTTGGAAATAAGTAGATTTTTGTTCGATCCATCAATTAATTGTTTCAGTGGTCGCGTTATAGGTTTAAAAGTGTATTCTAATCGATCGAATGTAGCGGCTTCACCCATCTTTATACTACGAAATTTCTTCTTCAACTCATTTCTATTTTTTATTAACTCTTTCAACACTTTTTCACTCATATTTAAATATATTAGTTATCAGATCAGGTATCGGATCAGGTATCAGGTATCAGACCAGGTATCAGAATAGGTATCAGATCAGGTATTCGATCAGGTATCAGACCAGGTATCAGATCAGGGGTGGGTTGTGATAGCCTCAAAGGTAAATCTTTTACTAATATCTATATTCATAATTGGCGGGATTTTATATTTTTATGAATGTATCAAATAATTTTCTATAGCGACCTTCATTCAAACCGTCATCTTTGCTTATCACCAAAAAACCATATTTATCTTTCCAACATTCTCGACACATGGCATAAAACTTTTCAAAATTCATATCCGCTCCAACGTGATCACTATATACATGTTTCATATTCATTTCATCCTGCTTAAACATGATTATAAAATTCGCATTATCACGAATTAAGTGTTTTGGAATTCGAGTATACGTTTGACACAAATAAAATGAATCAACATTTTTATGACGACCCATACAAAAATACTGACGAATATTATTCTGCTTCTCACATGCTACATCATCAAATATCATAATCGAATTTTTTCTAGCTTTTTCAGGCGATATTACTGTTTCATTATCAGAAAATGTATAATAGCCCATTCCTTTTATTGGTGTCACCAATTCTTTCAAATATTCATATTTAGGTTGATAAAGTGATTTGGAATATATGTAAATATTCTCAAATTTTAGTTCATTGGGACTTTCAATCAATCCAAGCATAACATTAGTCTTTCCACAGTTAGACGGACCCACTATTAAAGCACGAATAGAATTAGGTAATAAAGAACTATGTCTTTTCTCCGCCCCATGGGTGTTGGTGGAAAAATCTAGATTCCTTACTGCAATACTTTTATGTTGTTTTACTAAACGCATTTTGAGAACTGACAATGCATTTATTTATCTCCTAATTTATATTTATAGCATCCGCTTTATAAAATGATTCAACATTATAAAATGTTAATCATTTTTGTATGAGAAATCGAATAAAATGGTTGTCCATTATCGAAAAAATGTTAATCGTAAGACAACTGTCTATGGAAAAGGATTAGTAGATCGGTTGATAAACTCTTTACCATTCGAATTACACTTACCAGGCTATCAATTTTGCGGACCAGGAACAAAACTACAAAAACGTCTAAGCAGAGGTGACAAAGGCATAAATCCATTAGATTCAGCGTGCAGAGAGCACGATATAATATATTCAGAGCATAAAGACATTAATTCAAGACATCAAGCCGACCAAGTACTTGAAAATAGAGCGTGGGAAAGAATTTTAGCTAAAGACAGCAACCTACAAGAAAAAACAAACGCATACCTAATAACCAACGCAATGAAAGCTAAAGTTAAATTCGGTATGGGTGTGAAATCACAAAAAACAAAGCGTGTGAAAAAATCATGTGGTAATAAACTTTTCAATAGCGCGATAAAAACAGCTACTAATATTCTAAAAAAACAAAAACCGCAAGATATTAACAATGCCATTAAAATTGCGCGTAAATCTATATACAAATCTTTAAAGGGCAAAAAGTCGCAAATAACAATACCACGCATCATTAATGTCCCAAAAATTGGTGGTTTTCTACCACTTATACCTATACTTAGCGCTCTAAGTGCTATTGGTGGACTGGCTACCGGAGGAGCTGCCATCGCTAAAACTGTAAATGCCGCAAAAGCAGCCAAACATCAACTCGAAGAGGCCAGCAGACATAACAAAGTAATAGAGGCGATTGCAATGGGAAAAGGTCTATATCTAAAACCATACAAAAAGGGTTATGGTATTGTATGTACACCTCCAAAAAACTTCTAAATCAGCTACCCAAAAGACCTTTAACAGATGCTGACTTGATGAAATTTAGTGTGAATATTCCACATTTTAGAGGGGTTTTCATGAGAGACTCACTTCCAAAACGCCCCAAAATCTTTGAGACTGGAATAGTGAACCTCGATAACTCAGAAGGTGTCGGCACACATTGGGTAGCGTATTGGAAAAACAAAAATCAAGCAGAATATTTTGATAGTTTTGGAAACTTACAACCTCCTTTGGAAGTTGTGAAATACTTGGGAAATAATATTAAGTATAACTATAACCAACATCAAAATTATAATTCATTTAATTGTGGGCACTTGTGTCTAAAATTTTTACATGAAATTACTAAAAAATAAATAAAGAAAATACACATTTATAAAATTTAATACATCTTTGTTTTATTTGACACGAAAAAAGAATGAAGAAGATTACAATATAATTTCACAAATTCACTTAACTAATATTCATTTTATACGTTTGCTTATATTTTTTAACATCAATTAATTCAACATCACTTCTAGAATCAGTATTGGGTATGACCACAACCTCAACTTCACCATTACTTAAAATTCGTTCAGCTTGGAATTCATGGTATTCGAAACAGTAAATATTTAGAGATCGTAGATTATAGTTACTAACATATGTGCATCGGACGGTTATAGAGTTCTCATCGTACTCCAATTTAAAATGTCTGTAAAAAGGATGCTCACTTTGAATTATTCCGGCTATTTCCATTTCTTTTAAAATTAATTCTTGCCTGAAGGCTTCAATGGCTTCCTCAACAGAAAAAAATTCTCTGGTTGGTGGTGTTCTCATTGTTGTAGTTGTTGTTGATGTTAGATTTGCTGATTTCGAAGGTTCATCTCCATAGGGAATGCTGGCTTTAAGTAAATTGAAATTGATTTCAATTTTAACCGTATCGTTATTGGGGAGTTGAAGATCAAATTCAATATTTTTATTGTTGGTATCATAGTTGGATAGCTTAATGGGTATGCTTGCCCCAACACTCGAATTAACGAGATTACAACAACAAGTCACAAATAATATAAAATTTATTATTTTCATTTTTTTTTTTATATTTTATTCTTTTTTTCTCAATAAAAAATACTTCTTGTCAAAACGATGTTCGTAAATAAACTAATTCACATTTGCATATTTCGATCGAAAGCGGTAAATGGACATCGTGAATATTTCTTTCGGCTATTCATTTCATCGGCTCCATCGTATGATTGTCCGAGTAAAGTAATATATCCACCAATCACTTCAATTGAGACATGTTCTCTCGGCTCAAACTAAAAATCTGTCAGTGTGAGAAATTTCGGGATATGATGAAATTGTGTGATATCTAGAAGTGTTTTTGCTAAACCATCGTAACACTGCATATAAATTTTTATCGGAGAATATGTGGCATATATGTCAACAATTTTGAAACATTTCCATACATCGTTACATATACAATATTTTTGTGACGCATCTACTTGCTATATAAGAAACATTTTGACAAACTATTTCTCGAACTCTCTATTTTATACCAAATAATTTCATCAGCTTTCCATCATCTAGTTCTTCCTTATTATCTTTTTTATTGCCACCGATTTCATCAAAATCGGAAAATGGACACGTTAAATGATAATCATCCACAATTCTTGTTTGTGATGAGCCAACATGAGATGCACCAATCAAGGTTATTTTTCCACCTACTACCTCAATTTTTACATGCTCCTTTGGTGAAAACTCAAATTTTGATGTAAGCAAATATTCTGGAGGGTCACACCTTCTGGGGAGCTCTAGGAGTTTTCTCCTAGTTCCGTCATAATTTTGTATATAAATTTCCAAATATTCTCGCTCTGCCTGCAAATGTATAATTTTAAAGTATCGCCAAGAGTCTTGACAAATACAATATTTCATCCAACTCGAAATATTTTGAATAACAAACATTGTGATAACAAAACGCTTTATGATTAATTATTACTCAAATCCCACTTATATATACATATACAGTCAAATTCTAGCACACATCCTCACGACGGCGTATTTTAATATCGAATTCTACAATATAAAACCTCTACAAAATTGTGAAATTAATTTATTAGTAAAATGGGTTCTAGAAATCGTAGTAATCTCCAAATAAAACTGTTTGCTTTCTTTGACTTAATGAGTCAGCAGCACGTTGAAATTCAAGACTTGCTTTTTAATAAGGAATATATAATTCTAAGTGCCCGAAAAGAATTATCTCACGATGGGACGCTGCTCAGATTATTGTTGGAGCTACCAGGAATGATTCTGTCACTACCTCAGCGATATGTAATTATAAGTGACGAAATGATGGAAGAATTAAATACTCAACAGTATTCCATAATGAAGCAAGAATTTGTTGGACATTTATTTTTCCTCTCAATACAGGAAAATAATGCGGGGTTGCCGATTGTATTAGAATGAATAAAAAATAATAAGATTAAAATTAATAAAAATATAAAAAATAAATAAAAACTTTTAAATAGAAAAAAAAAAAAAAATAGATATAGTCTTCTCATTTAAAATAGAGACTGACTGGGGGATCGGGACGGGGATCTGGCGAACATTGCGAGTGGTGGGATCGGGGGGTCTGGGGCGGGGGGTCTGGGGCTGGGGACATTCACCAAACAATCTGGCTGCATTCCCATTGATTTGCTTGATCGAGCACTTGAACGTTCAACTCACTTGGTATCAAGCAAGATGTGGAAACCATGCTGGTGATCGGAGGTCTGGGGCGGGGGGTCTGGGGCGGGGGGTCTGGGGCTGGGGACATTCACCAAACAATCTGGCTGCATTCCCATTGATTTGCTTGATCACACACTTGAACGTTAAACGCAAGATGTGGCAACCATGCTGGGGATCGGGGGTCTGGGGCGGAATACATTCACTGAGCAATCTGGCAACACCCCTAATGGCAACATCCGGGACACAAACCCCCCCTAATGGCAACATCCAGGACACAAACCCCAACGATCTGACTACAACCACCAATTGGAACCTCGCGAAGATGGCAACACTCTTACCACCAACTGACTACTTCCAATATGGCAACACCCAAGGTGGCAACACCCAACATGACAACGCCGAAGGTGGCAACTCTAAATCCCCACGAAATAAACACAAAATACCCACAAAATACCCAAAATCCCCACAGGGGATCCGGGATCCCCGATTCAGGATCCCAAATCACAACAATCTGGCAACGCTGCAATGCTTCTTCGCGGTAATTGCTCGTAGTCCCCATAAATACACTACTCAAGCATATTAATTTCAAATGGCATCAAAAAATATGTACACATATAGAATAAAAATTTACACAACTACAGATAAAAATGGCACCCAGCAAAACTTAACATAGAAAGAACTTTGAAATCGGAGTACAGTTTCACATATTTAATCACAAAAACTTTTTGTCTTTTATGAAAGGATAATTGTTGGATTGTCGTTTTGTTATTAACTTATTTAATTAAATACAGATTTTTGATTATTGTGAGCAGGGCAAGTTCAGAATGGCATAAAAAGAGTTGAAATTATCGCGCAAAATGGCACGAAAAAACAGTCAAATTTGCACAAAAAAAAGCCAAAAATGGCACGATAATTCCAAAAATTTGAAGTACAAACAAAATTTTTTACAATAATATAGGAATAAACAGTTGAACTGCCAAATGCAATCGGTGTAAATTAGTATGATTTTTAAAGATTGAAATTTTCGTTACTGTAAAGAAATCCGGAACATTGAAAAGAATTTTTTTTTTTTTTGTAAATTTTTTATTGGGTTGGGTTTTTACTACATATTATAGCAATTTTTTAATGAAGAATCTCAAAAATCGACAAAATGGCATTTTTTGGCAAGGATTTATAAGTGGTAAAAATGGCATTTAATGGCAAATACCAAAAGTAATTGCCCTGGTTATGAGTATTTTGTATAGTATATATGACAACTAGGGATGTGCGATTAATCAAACAGTATGATTAATCAGAACTTTGATTAATCAGTTAATTGATTAATTGAAAATTTGATTAATCAGAACTATGATTAATCGATTAATTTCAATTTTGATTAATCAAAACTTGAATAATTTAATTAATATTGAAAAAATGCTCAAAAATAAAAGAGTTACAAAAATTTTGTCTTTGTTTTGTGGCGATGCTATATATATATCCAAATAAAGAAAATCAAACAGACTATTTGCTCACTGGTCATACTTGACCAATGTCCATTATTAAGTTTCATGTATCTCTGTTGAACTGGAGTTAAAAAGCGTCTTCAACGCAGCAAAGCAAGATATTCAATTATCCATAAATTTGATTAATAAAAATCATATCATGGCTAATCAATTAATCATTATTTTGAATAATCAAAACAACTGATTAATCATGTTTTTGATCAATCAAAATTGTTGAATAATCGATTAATCGATTAATCGAACATCCCTAATTTCAACGCCTTTACAACCAAATGTATATTAAAGTAAAATTGAGGCTACTATCATGATTTGAAATTTCGAATTTATTTTAACACGATATTTTTTCAATTGTTGAGCAATATCTTTTGACATATCAAAACTATTGGCCTTACTATCTTAATTTTTCAAATGTATATTTTAGTGGCAGTATGCCTTGACTTGGTTTATTTTTGGAGCATTCTGATTGGTGAATTTATTTGCAACCAATCAAAATATTTGAAAATATAAATATTTTTGTAGGGTTTTCATACACAAAATGAACAACACCGTATGATAAAAATAAAGTCGACTTTAAATTTAAAATACTCTTTTATATTAAGGGCCTACATTTTTAACTTTTACGTTCATATTGCATATTACAAATTCCATGGGATTTAAAGAAAACTTCCCGAGAGTGTCCCGCGTTTTTTTTTTTTTTTTTTTTAAAGAGAAGCAACACTCCGAAAATTCTTCCTATTTTATTCACAATTTTCATTCACACCCACAGTTTCCACAGTTCTTGTAGCATAGTCATATGCATAATCACTTTTAAAATTTATAAGTGACTTATAAAACAAATTTGCAATACAAAATTCATTTTATAAATGTGTTATAAGTTTTTTTCAATTTATTATGTATATGCACTTTATTCTAGATCCAATAAGCTTGTTCGTTTACTTACTAAAAGTTACTTCTTTTACTACAGCTGGAAAAATTCAATATATAAAGTAAACAAAACTTTCGAATTGTAGTAAAAGTAGCAAGAACTTCGAGTAAACGAACAAATTTGTTCTCTTCCCATACATTATTTTCCCCTAAGGAAATTAATAAATTTTTGGTCAATTGAAAACACTGTGCTAGTTGCAAATTTCAAAAAGCTGGCACCCTACTGGTAAAGCTAATTCGGGTACGCTGAATTCAATAGTGATAGCCGTTTTTCAAAGTTAACGTTGGTATTCCCGATATTCGCTATTAGAAATTTTGACGCTAAGGTACCAAAAAAATTATATCTTCTGGGATCATTTTTAATTATAAATTTATCAAATTTGATTAAAAATATTTTTTGGCAATAACATATTTTTCTGCAAATAAAAAGTACAATCGCAGCAAAACCTTGGTAATGTGTGGGTATTACTATGCATATTACTTGATAATATAACAACCGCTTACCACATGCTTTACTTTGGACCCTTACACCTTACCTTTGCATACCAAACTCATACATTTGGAAATATCATTGGTATAAATATTTCGTTTTTCTATAAAATTTTAGAAATTTAATTTTTTGTTAAAAATCTGTGAATTTAAAATTAATATTCAGTTTAAAAAATTACCCTCAATTCATAAATGCTTTGTAAAGTTATAGCAGGTTTACAAAACGTCATTTGCATACAAAATTTGTTCAATAAAGTTCCTATAATTTTACAAAGCGTTTATGAATTTAGGGGTTAGAATTTAAAAAAAATCGCCCTTACTATAAAAGTAAGTAAAAGTGTGTATGAAAACCCTACAAAAATATTTATATTTTCAAACATTTTGATTGGATGAATATAAATTATCCAATCAGAATGCTCCAAAAATAAAACAAGTCAAGGCATACTGCCACCCAATATTTTAACTAAAGTCGACTTTAACTAAAATTTACATTTGAAAAATTTAGATAGTAAGGGCGAATGTTTTTGAAAACTCACTACCTGTAAGTTCGGAATAACATATTACTAGGTAAGGAGTTACTTCGATGGACATGCCCTTGTTAAAATAATAGCTTTTGTAGCAGAAAGGTAAGAGGGTACCTACTAGGGATGCCAAACGGTAAATCCCGAATCCCGAAATCCCGGGATTTTCGGGATTGGCAAAATCACGAATCCCGGGATTATTTCTCAAAAATCCCGGGATTTTCTTATTTTTTAATATTAATATAAACGCAAATAAACAAAGTGAGCAATTTTAGATTACCTACGTTTTTTCTTGAATTTTCTCATATTGACAAGAAATTGATGCCAAGATATTGGTAAAATTATAAATTAAGTAGATTATTCGAGTAAACTATGCAAAAACTTTGCAGAAAAATTTGAAATTTTGGTAAACAATATTAAGTTTTTGAGTAATATATGCGAAAAATCAAGTTTGTTTGTTATTTTACCGATTTATTCTTCCAAGCGAAATTCGATTTCTGAAACTGGGACTGTAAGTTTTGGCTGGGACTGTAAGTTTGAATTCTTCCATGAAAACATTTGATAACGATAACCAAATAACTTTGTTGCTGTAATTACACGATTTAGTGGGCAAGTTTATCGCAACGAATCTGTTTTAAAATCTGCTTACAAAATACTGGGCGCAAGTGTACTTAATGGCAGGCCTTCATATATTATCCCAGCCAGAAAAATACAAACGGAAAAGCGATGGCAAGGTATTTTAACAGGTGGTACAAGTACTGACAAAAATTGCTTTCCAATTTCCAATATGATAACGTCAATAGACAAAAGGACCGGCAGTTCAAAAAGCGCCGGAAAAGTACTGGAGAAACAAAATTTTTAATTTTGGCAAAACGCTGCCAAAACCAATAAATAGGTGGTTTGGAATTATATTTTCCAAAATAAAATTTAAAAAAAGTTCATATGTATCTTTTTTTTGCCCTGCTGTGATGTTTTGTAAAACAAATACTGGCAAAACGATTTTTGCAAACGCTGGCAAAGCGTCCCAAATGAGTGTTCTGCCAGTGATTTATTTTTAACATCGCGGTTACCCAGTGGTATGCAAGTACTTTATTTTTTGTACCACTGTCAATTTCTGACTGAGATGTTTCAATATTCATAAAATGTACCACATTATTAATTAACAACTATTAAATAATTATAAAACGCTTTATTCTACAAAAAAATTAGTTACATAACATAAAAATTTTTACAAATAAAGGAAAATTTAAATCCCGAAATCCCGTAAAATCCCGGGATCCCGAAAAATCCTGTAGTCCCGAAAATTTCATACAAAATCCCGAATCTCGGGATTTTCAAAAATCAATCCCGATTGGCATCCCTAGTACCTACCTTTATTTCTTCTTACCAAAGTCATTACCGAGTAATAGAAGGTTTTGCTGGGATGTTATGTTTTTTTGTGTACATTCAATAGGGTTTAGAAAAATATTCAATAGAGTTAAGAAAAAAAATTTCTTTCAAAACAAAAATTCGCGAAGAAAAAATTTTCTGCCAAAAATTATATTTAATTATTTAATTATATTTAAATATATCAATATTTTTTCAACACTGGTAAGGATATACATATGTAACCACATATTTTTTGATTTTTTGTATGTTGGCGAGTAAGCTTACTTGTGTGCAGCAGGTCACTTATGTTTTTATCTATTAAATATTACATGCCGATATAGCTCAGATGGTAGAGCTATTGACTGACGACCTGGAGTCCCAGGTTCGATTCCCGCAATAGAAAATTTTATTAAAAACAATTTGACAATAAAAACTTTTTGTTTATAAAACTTATTTTTTGAAAATCTATTTTTAGACTCATTCTTATTGTCTGTACTGCCCAAGTAAAAAAGTTTTGATATAGTCATATATTATCATACAAAATTTTGTATAATAATATATTGGAACATATATACCTAGATATAATTATATAAAATTTTACGAAATTATATCCTAAATATATAACTATATCTTGTTATATATTGCACAATATATACTTCAACATATTACAATATCCAATTATATATAGACCTATATATGGTTACATATGTCTCATATAATTATGTATAATTGTATTGAATTATATACCTTTATATCTAGTTGGATATGATTATATTATATTTGATACATTTGGATGAGGACAAAATCCGGATAAAATTGTATCCAACCATATCTTATTCCATCAAATTATATCTAATTGTGTCAAATTAGATCTAATATGATCATAATACGATCTAATGTGATACAATTAGATGTTCTCATTTTTCGGATATATTATTATATATAATATCAAAATGATAATGATATATTTTTAGATATTTCGTATGCTGGTGTTTAAGCATAATGAGTATTTTTCGCGACATCGCCATACAAAGGTGATAAGAAATGTAATAAAAAAATTAAAAAGTTACCATTAGCAGGTTATCATTACCAGGTAACCACATATCTGGTAATGAATTTCTACACTGAGATATAGCGAAGTATGCTCTATCCAAATAAAATATAAAAACAAAAAATCGATAATTTTTTTTTTTATAGTCGATACCATACGAGTAATAAGAGTTATTTTATAGAGATTTTTAAGTTTTTCTAAAATAAAAATACTGTTAAATTACGTTAGATTTATCCGATGATTTTCATATTTTTTTTAATTCCTTAATAAAAATTATGTTCGTTTTCTTTTGATTGGCTTTTACTTGTTTTTATTTGTTTAATAATTTTCGATTGAAATAATGTTTTAATATTTCTTTTTTAAAGTTTAATTGCCATAATATATATGGAATTATAAAAATAAACGTTTGCTTAACTTACTCTTTCCTTTTCAAACTCAATTGGCCAAAAATATAGAAAATATTTTTTATTTCTTTAAAAACTAAACTGAACGCAATGTTATTATTACATATTTACATTAGACGATGTTTGGTACACACACTTGAAGAAAAAACTGGGTGAAAGAAATACTAAACTAAGGGCAGTTACGGGTTTCATGATCTTTGACCTAATAAGAGTTATGCCAAAAAAAAATTGGCTCCATTGAACCCCTCATTTCGGTTGCCGAAAATATTTGCCATTTGACGAACCTGCCGTTCCGGAAGAAGCGATTTTTATTATATTTTTATTTTCATGATCTGCAACTAAATTATAGATATTTCACAAAAAATTCCCCTCCTAGACCCCTTGCTTTACCTTCATTTCGCTTGTCAAAGTTTGTGCTTTTTACCCCTAAAATGAAGAATTCTAGATAACCAACTTCGAGGGTCGCAATGAGAGAGTGGGACTAGGAAGGGATTTACCGCCTACTACACTTTTCTTTTCTCAACCCTCCTCTACAAATTGCCTTTAGACATATTTACTCTATCTTTTGTCTGGGCAAGCATACTTGCCTGTGGTCGTCAAAGGGTTAAAACGTGATATTTTGATATTGCAAAAATCTAAACCGATTATTCGGTTCAGAATGCTTTGTTTTAATAAAAATTATTTTGAATATTTGTCCAGAAAATTATTTAAAATATAAAAAAAAATATAAATAAATATAAATATAATTTCAAATGAGATAAATTTATTTTATTTGTGTAAACAAAATTATTTATGAAAACTAGTTTTTTTATGAGAAGATTTTTCAACCATAAATAAGTACGTGCTGCTATTTACAAATTTTGTTAAAATTTACTTGCATTTTGCTAACGAATTATTCAAAATGTACATATCCGTGTTCCGTGGGGGTTATAAAATTGAAACTGAACAAAATACTTAATTTGAATTTTCTAATTTTCATTTATGTTATGAATTAAATATATTTAATATATCATTAAAAATATGTAGCTACATTTATTTCAAACTTTACAAAAATTGAAAATCTTCCATTTGTTCTAGAAAAATATAACAACTTTTTTTTTCGTTGAGTGTAAAATTTCACTTGTGTGCTGTTAAAAAGTCAGTATGCAAACTTTTCCACCATAAGAAGATATACTTCATGATGTTGTTGTTCCTCAATTTATATTTTCTTTTTCTAATCTTTGGTTGTAGTTAGTCCAACAAAAACAAGAATAACATAAACATAACTTCTTCCAAAGAATTTCGCAACAAAAAAAATTAATTAAAAGACAAGTAAAAAAATAGTCGGGCCCTTCGACTATATGAAACCCTACACTACCGTACGGTTTGGGCCATATGCCGAATTTTAATTAACGGTGAAATTCGGGGATCTATTCTGTCTGCTAACTCAGATATTCTATTTTTCCAATTGGTGCTTTCATTAAAAATCGGCTCGACCATTTTCGAAATAGGTCCAAATCGAAAATTTTTAGTCTTTTGGTTTTTTTCTTGGAGCTTTAAATTTTACACGTCAAACTTTTTCCTTTCTCGACGAGTCAGGTATTCAAAGGTTGGTCTATCAGGTTAGCCTCGATTTCTACTTTCCGAACTGGATGGAGTCTGTAAATATACAGAAGATTTCGGCATTTAAACACAATAAAAACAAAATTTTTTTTTTGCAGGAAGGATCACTATCTTACTCATGAATAAAATTATATGGGACCAGTGCTAGAAATTTATTTGTTTTGATAATATCATTTAAGCTCAATACATTTAATCTCAAATAAACTTTTGATGGCGTCTGGAGCAAAACATGGACTAATTTCCAACATTTTCACAGAGGTTTGTTCCTGGCGCTCTATAAACTTATGTAACAAATATCGTCTAATTATCTTCAGTATTGCGACCTGTAGGTTGATAATAAGGGACCTACATTTCAAATGGACACACGAAAGGACGGACAACGCTAAATCGACTCAGAGAGTGATACGAGGCAATTGGGATACTACAGGGTGGGTTGACACCCATTACCATTACATTTGCACATTATTGCATAGAGCGGTGTAGGGTAAAAAAAACCAAACTAAATTGCAGCAACGTGGAATTTCCTACCAACATTTTTTCTACGTTAACTAGTTTTATTATATACATATACATATATAATATGAGTTATATAGTCTGCATGAAGTTTAGACATGGAATGAGAAAATAAACTAAATAATCGTCGAATATAATTAAAATTTGGCAAAGTTTTTTCTTTTTTTGTTGTAGTTTTTCTTCCTTAAAACACAATTCCCATACTCTTAACGGAAATTCCATATAATTTATTTTCATAAATATGCAATTTCTTGTTTAAAAAACAATCTTAAGGAATGAAATTAAATTTCTAAATATTTTGTAGATACACATTAAGGTATCCCATTAACTACGAATTATGTATTTTTAATGCTAACCTTAATTCGTTATACTAACGAGTAAAAAGGTTAAAGTCGGGCATGCCGACTATAGAATACCCTACACCAGTCTGGGTAAAAGCCAACTAATGTCACCAAAATCAATAGGCTGCGTTATTGGGCCAATATAGGTCTGTGTACCAAATTTCATCAAAATATCTTAATATTTGCGACCTGCAGCGTATAAACAGTATAATTTTGGTAGGACCCTTATATGGGCACTAGGTCTAAACATGGACCGATGTTCATCAAAATCAATAGGCTTCGTCCGTGGGCCAAAATAGGTCTGTGTACCAAATTTCGTCAAAATATCTTAATATTTACGACGTGCATCGTATAAACAATATAATTTTGGGGGGACCCTTATATGGGCACTAGGTCTAAACATAGACCGATGTTCACCAAAATCAATAGGCTTCGTCCTTCGGCTGCCATAAGTCGGTGTACCAAATTTCATCAAAATATCTTAATATTTGCGACCTGCAGCGTATAAACAATATAATTTTGGTAGGACCCTTATATGGGCACTAGGTCTAAACATAGACCGATGTTCACCAAAATCAATAGGCTTTGTCCTTGGGCCAACGTAGGTCTGTGTACCAAATTTTATCAAAATATCTTAGTATTTGCGACCTGCAGCGTATAAACCATATAATTTTAGTAGGACCCTTATATGGGCACTAGGTCTAAACATGGACCGATGTTCACCAAAATCAATAGGCTGCGTTACTGGGCCAATGTAGGTCTGTATACCAAATTTTATCAAAATATCTTAATATTTACGACCTGCAGCGTATAAAAAGTATAATTTTGGTAGGACCCTTATATGGGCACTAGGTCTAAACATGGACCGATGTTCACCAAAATCAATAGCCTGCGTTATTGGGCCAATATAGGTCTGTGTACCAAATTTCATCAAAATATCTTAATATTTACGACCTGCAGCGTATAAACAATATAATTTTGGTAGGACCCTTATATGGGCACTAGGTCTAAACATGGACCGATGTTCAAAAAAATCAAACTTGTTCGTCCTTGGGCCAACATAGGTCTATGTACCAAATTTCATCGAAATATCTTAATAGGTGCGACCTGTAGAGTGCGTACAAGATTGCATGGACAGACAGACAGACGGACGGACGGACGGACGGACAGACGGACATCGTTAAATCGAAATAAAAAAAAATTCTGAACCGATCGGTATACTATAAGGTGGGTCTACGACCAATATTTTTTGGTGTTACAAACATCAGCACAAACTTATAATACCCTGACCACATAGTGGTGTAGGGTATAATAACAGGAAAAACATCTGTAAAATAGTTTTAAAAATTTTTAGATTTTTAATAATATTTCATGCAAAATTTTAAGATGTCTTTGGAACATTTCAGCATTAATTTAAAACGGAATACGCTTTTTCACAATGAATGGCATGTTTGCGGAATGGATAGTAAGCAATAGAGTATTCAAATTGAGTCAACCGAGTAAAAGATATATTGCAGGGGTTTGGCATCACCAAAAAAATAAGTTATAAAAAATTGTTATCACTAGATGGCACTTTGTTCAAAAAATTGACAATTTTCTTTTTTTATTTAAATTTAAATAATAACAAACAATGAAGCAAAAAAACAAACGGATATCTCACATTTTATTATTTTTATTTTTTATTATTTCCGCGCTTGTTTTTTCCTTATTTGAGCAGTTTTCAGCAGTTTTTCAGTTTTTAAATATAGGCTCACCTGATACTAAACTGATACTAAATAGCTGCTCAGGTAATACTAAATTACAGCGCCCTCTATCGGTGAGTAGTGTAAGTTCTTCTAACTTTGTCAATCCATTTTCAAATGTAAAAATTTCTTAATATGTAGTAGAACCCATCAAATAAAAATCATTTTAAGAGAAACCAATTTTTTATTACTACTTATTCCTTATAAACGATTTTTACCCTTACTCGAAAAAGTGTTCGGGTAAGAATTACTCGACCAAAAAGCAGTTTTGTTTATTAAAAAACGTCACTGGACCAAAACTACTCAATTAAATTAATAATGATTAATAATTTAAATAATTTCAGTTGGTTCTCTATCTTTTCCATGTTGCCAAAAGTTTAAATATTTCTACTGGTCCACATTTAAAATAGATAAAAGGCTTACTCGATTTTTCAAAACAATTTACGATTTCTGGCATCGATTTGTTGGAGCATATTTTTGAATACTTTGCTCATAAGAGCATATTTTTGTATAAAGGGTCTCATATTTTTAATCATATTTTGGCATTGTTTCCCAGTTGGAAATTTGGTGATGACATCTTCACGACGGCTTAGCGACATGTCGCTGTCTTGGCTGACTTACTGATCCACTACCATACAAAATATCTATAGACAACGCTGACATTTTTCATACAATTGTAAAAATGTCGTCAAGGCCAGTCATCAGGATGTCAATGTGATGAATAAATTATGACATATCTTTATAAAGTCGTCAATGATATTTCCAGCACTGGTCAGTAAGTTTGTATTACCACCTCAACTCTTTCTTTTCCTTGTAGTTAATTTTCTAAATTTCTAAAGTTCTAAATTTTTTATTTATACGTATCACACCAAGCCTCGAACCCATTCACCTAAACCATAATACAAATTATTGACCGAAATAACCGAAATACCGTTAACCTTAAAATACCGATACCAAAATTAATTAGATATCGATACCTTTAAAATACCGTTACTGAAATAAATGTAACACCGTTACCCTTCAAATACCATTACCGTTATTTTTAATTTTCTGCTTTTGGTAATTGCACGTGGTTATTGGGAATTTTTCATACACTAAGTTGGTAAATTGATTCTGTTTTTAATCTCATTTGTTTTTTTAAAAAAAAATTGCGGGATGCATCGAAATAACTGGCTACCGTTATCCTTACAATACCATTACCGAAATAACTGAAATACCATTAACCTTAAAATACCGTTACCTAAATAATCAAAAAACCGTTGTCCTTAAAATACTGTTACCGAAATAACTAAAATACCGTTTTCCATATAATTTTTATAGTATTAGTATTTTTCGTACAGCAAAAAAAATTGGAAGTAATGCTTTACAAACTACTTCTTTCACTGCTTCACAAGTATCCGTTAGTGTATTTTTACTGCTTTTTTAGAAGTTATTCTGAACAACTTCAAAAAATCACTCAAGTATTGCTTCTAAAGAGTAATTGCTCTAAAAGTGATCGTAAAAAGTGGTTTTGGTATCATTTGGCATTTCCGAACAGAGGGTCCCGGGTTCGATTCCCGGCGGGACCAATATTTTTTTTTAATTTTTTTAATTTTTTTTTTCTTCTATTAATTTTTTTTTAATAACTAATTTGTTTAAATTCAATATTTTTTTAATTTTTAAATTCCTAATAATATGCATATATAAAAAAATGGTGAGAAATTGCTTTTTATGCACCTGTAAAAATAGTACTGAAAATAATATTGAATTGGAGTGCACCTTTTAGACTTGTTCAATAAATACTTTCATTGAAGAGAATAGGGAACAATATCTCGCAGTAACAAAGTGGTGTTTTTATGTCAGCTCATCGATAGAGCGCTAGACTAGCAATCGTGGGGTCGCAAGTTCGATACCCGGTGGCGGCAATAAAAAACTTTTGTAAAATAAAATAATATAATTTTGTTTTTGTGAAGAATTTTTTTTAAACTTTTAATTGGTGAAAAAGAGCTTCTTTTGCACTCGTTCATGAAGTACTGGAAAAATGTTGAAGTGGGAGTACTCCTCTCCTATAACAACTTAATGTTAAAATCATTAGTGTTTATGTTAAAAAAGAAGTACATCTAGATCACCAATTGTAGTGCTTTTTCTACTGCTTTTTTTGCCGGGACATTAATAATTTTGATTGCAACAACCAACTATGATAGTAGAGAACATAGTTTTGTAGCCGTGATGATATTGCTACAATACATTTTCTCGGCATGAATAATGACTTATTTTTTCATTATTTGAAATATATTTTTGAGTAATCTTGGGATTTTTTTTGTAAGATATATTTTTATACTTAATATTTTTCTAACACTTGCAAGGATATGTATGACCATATACAATATTTTGTTTTTTTTTTTTTTGTATTCTGGCGCGTAATCATAATTGTGCGCATCAAGTCAATTATGTTTTTATTTTACCTATCAAATATAACACGTCGAGATAGCTAAGATAGTAGAGCTGTACAACTGACAATCTGGAGTCTCAGGTTCGATTTCCGGCACGAGCAAATTTCATTAAAAAAAATTTATAATAAAAATATTTTTTTATAAAACTTATTTTTTTTAAACCTATTTTTAGAGTCATTATTTTTGTCAATACTGGTAAGCATATAGTTAAAGACATTCTTTTGGATTTTTCGTATGCCAGTGGGTAAGCATAACTCATTATTTTGCGTATAACTCATTATTACTAGCTATAACTACCAGATATGTAGTTATAACATATAACCACATATCTGGTAGTAATTTTCTACACTGGATATTTACATATGTTTTACAAACAGAAAGAGATAAATTTAGTTATTCTATAGACAGCGAATTTATCTGCACAGGAAATATAATAAATGCATTTCATTTGAAAGGAAACTGTATTCGGTTTTTAGGAAATTTATTCGTAAATAAATTAAGTTTTTGAAAATCTGACTACTTTTCGTAGAAAATCCACAATTTCTGCTTAAACTTAAAACTATAATATTTTCTCAAAATATTTTTTATAACTATTCTTTCACAATATATGTAAAATAGACCATACCATCTTGCAAGCAAAAAAAAAAATGCGCCGTCCACCTTCAAATATAAAGTATTTGCAATTTCAACAAAAAAAATGAAAATTTGTGCTGGATTTATCGAAAAAATTCCTTAGAAAAGTTTAATGATTTTTTTCCAGCTTTATTTCTCTGACATTAGGGTTGTACATTAGGGTGAAAAAATTTTTAAAAACTCCTTGGAAAAATAATTTAGAAAAAAAATACTGGACGGTGTACGACCAAATTTTTTTTTAAGGTTCGGTCTAATGTACTTTAACACTTTAAAGTTTAAATGCTTTACTTATGTACATGTAAATAGTGAAATTTAAGTGTAAATGAAACAACATTACTAAGCCATCAACACACTTATTTATAGAAAAGAAGGTATATAATATTAACAAGAAAGTGATTTTCTTAGCAAAAGACTGACAAAAAATTTTATAAAACTTTGTTCACTTTTTAAAGATAAGTATCAGACTTTGTTATCGTTTTGGAGAAGTCTGTCAGGTTATCACGTTTTTACAAATTCACTGTACTCAAAAACATTAAAAATTGTGTTAATTTTAAATTTTCCGACGTAAAAATTTTATGATTTGCTCAGAAAATTACAAAGAATAAAAGAAATGTATCTATCTACTCGCCCACTTCGCCCATTTTAGACATTAATACAACACTTACGGTAATTTTGCCTCATAAGTATATGTATGATTATAAAATAATATATATGAAAACATTTATTTTCAATTATTTTTCAAATATGTATGCAAAGAACACCAAAATCTCAAACGAATTGTAAGTTTATACGTAGGTAGCTGTATAAGTATAAATAAATGTTTATATTTGTTCTCTTATACATATAAGTAAAAACATATATTATTTCTACACTACAATATTCATTTTTAGATTTCCTAAAGTATTTGTTTTAAAATTGTTTTTATTTGAAATTGTACACCACAAACATATACATACATATGTGTGTTTACTTGTGTACACCCAACCACCCAAGCGTTTACACAAACGCTCCCACACTCACACAAACATATATGTATAAATAAATGGGATTTGTAGTAAAAGTGTTGAATAAGTGTGTTTTCAATATCTAAATATTTACTTAAGCAAATTGCATAGAAATCACTTTAAAATACAATCACACAAATCCATACAAACTCACACAATCCAACGCAAACACACATAAGTTGATATAAATACTACCCACACTTGGTTTGAAATCATTAATTTACAAAAAAAAAAAAAAAAAATTACAGAAAGTAAGTGTAGTGTTTTAAAGCAATTTAGTCCCACTGTGAGACCAAATTGCTTTAATTGTAGTAAGAAAATTGCCATATCTCTTAAATGCCCATCACGATTTATATGAAAATTATGTTGATACTTTTTGGATAAACATACAAAAAAACTTCAAACCGCCATATCCCTTTAAGGAACGAAATTTAGGAAATAGAGCTCATTAAATTTTCTATCAAAAAAAATATATATTGGCAGAAGGGCGTAGTTAAATCGACTATGGAACTGAATCTATTATCGCCTGGTGGATTTAGGCTAGGGCAATGTTCCTTTTGATAAGAAATATTTTTGACAATCTCCTTAGATAAAAAAAAAATGTATGAGTTAAAGTTGCGGCGTCACGTTTCTTTTGAAAATAATTTTTTAATTAATAATATTTTCGAAAGGTTATAATACTGAGTTGTAAATATTTTTAATTTTCTAAGATTTTGCGACTGAAGTATAAGTCGCAATTTTGTTTATCCCGATAAAAATAAATTTGAATATTTATACCCTACACCACTACGTGGATAGGGTATAATAAGTTTGTGCTGGGTTTTGTAGCATCAAAAAATATTGGACCCAGATCCAACTATTGGTATACCGATCGACTCAAAATCACTTTTTGTTTCGATTTAACGTTGTCCGTCCGTCCGTCCGTTGGTCGATGCATTCTTGTGCGCACTTTACAGGTCGCAAATATTAAGATATTTTGATGAAATTTGGTACACCTACTTACGTCGGCCCAAGGACGAAGTCTATTGATTTTGGTTTTATAAGGGTCCCCCCCCCCCAAATTGGTTTTACACTGCAGGTCGCAAATACGAAGATATTTCAATGAAATTTGGTTCGCTGACTCACATGGTCCCAAGGACAAAGACTATTGATTCTAGATAGGAGCGGTCCATATGTGGACCTATCGTCCATATGGGCTGTATTTCCAATTTTCCTTTATTTTATCATTTTATAGAAAATTTTGAAACAATTTCATTTTAACCCATTCGAATTTCGGATCCAAACATTAGTTGGCTTTTAAACAGACTAGTGTAGGGTATTATATAGTCGGCATGACCGAATTTAACTTTTTTATTCATTTTCTTTTGTTTTCAATAAATTATATATCTAGAATGTTAGTTAAGTTAAAATTTATATCGCCTATTGATATCGCCTAAGATATCGTCTGTCAACTTCTCAAGTACCTTTAAATTTAAATAATATTTTGTACATGTGTACTCTGTGGAAATAATTTCGTGTTTGATTTCGCCAGAAACTAACTCGTGAAGTCATTAGTGTTTTTTAATTTATGAAAAATTAAAAAAATAATCAATCGATAAAATACTTAGTAACTAAATAAGAAGGGAATTCATTTTAGTTTTGTTCTAAAAGTGTAATTGAATTTTTAAAATTTCTAAACTATTTACTTGTAATGTACAATAATTTCTTTTGAATCTGGAATTTCTTTACGGTTTTTTTTTCCTATAAATTGCAGAAGGTGCTTTGTTTGATCCACATGTATTGTTATGGAGTGCATCAAAATACTTTGATTTTCATTGGAAAACTTGAGATATTGTGTAATATATTGGCAAAACTGTGCAATTTTAATTTTGCGCTGTTTATGTTTATGTACATTTTGAGGTTATATAGTTATGTTATATGACATAAAATATTGTTGGGGATATTTTGTAACATATATGTTGCAATTTACTGAATATTGTGTGGCAGAACTATAAAAAATACTGTGCCATTATTTTGGCCAGGATTTATTGTATAGTGTATAACAAAACTATAGAAATACTTGCATACTATGTCCAATACATTATATTGTATGGGGACCCTTAGTTTGATTCTGCCTTTAATATAGTGCTAATTTTCATTCCAGAACATCAATTCTTGATTCAAGAAATCATCGGAGAACTTTTCTCTAAAAAGTTGCTATGTTTTAAGTTTAACAGACTTTTTTAATCTTAATATTTATTTTAACAAAAATTGTGGACACATTCTCGGATTTTTCGTTTACGAAGAATCAAAAACAAAAATGTTTCAATAAATCGATAGAGTACATGAGTGCATAATATTGTTTAAATTTAAAGACACTTGGTAAGATGATGAAAGATTTTTAAAAGTATTGGCGATTTATATTTAGACTTTATTTTTCATATAATTATCATCCTATTGACATTTGAAGCACAAAATTAATTAAAAAATATAATTTTTTTTCTGACATCTGAATAATTTTTAAAAGTCTAAAAGAATTTAAAATATTTAAGACTTTTATTATATTAACATTTTGAAAATATTATTAAATATTATTTTATCAAAAGGAGTATACAATTACTGAGATATAACGAAACCAATATTTAAAACTGAAAAAAATACGCTGTCGCGAAAAAAAGTAAGAAAATTTTAAAAAAATATTTTCAATAAAAGAAACATATTTGAGGGGAAGATTTGAAAAATTCAAAACTTTAGTTTTGAATTATTTTCACGGTACTCCAATAATTATATCTTGTTAAGTGTGACTAACAAGCTTTCGAAAATCAACCAAAAATCATCTTTAATAAAATTATAAAACTTTGATGTAATAACATTTGATCATTTTCCTCAAAACATTTTATGAAATAGTATATTATATATAATATTTAATACAACATTTTTTTTAACTCCACAATTTTCTTGAACTCAAGGTTTGTTTTTTATATATAAAACGTTTTTTATTATTTTCGATATTTCGGTACTCCATTGTGTAGCATCTTCAGGAAATGGAGTAACGAAATATCGAAAATAATAAAAAACTTTTTATATATATAAAAAACAAACCTTGAGCTCAAGAAAATTGTGGAGTTAAAACGTAAAAAAGAAGGTTAAATAAACTACAAGAAAAAACAACATTATATTATTTAGGGGGTAATTTTGTAAACCACTTCGGTGAAGTGTTGCGTTATTTCTATAGAAATTGTTTTTGTTACAAAAACAATTTACATTGAAAGTTCCCTTCACTTCACCCAAGTGTTTTACGAAATTAGGTACTAAATGTCTTTCCCATGCCGTTTTTAAAAATAAAAACAAGAAAATTTTTAAGTAGGGACCAACAATAGAATTTTTAAATACAAAAAATATTGTTTTTTTTATCACTTTGAATTTTTATTTTTAAAAATTTTTATATGAAAAATAACATTTTACAAACATTTAAAACAAAAAAATTGTGGGAAATTGAATTTTAGTTTAATAGAAAGCTCTTAGTGTTTACAACAACCATTGGTAGTGCCTACTTTTGTTCTGTATAAGTATATATAATTCAATAGGGAAATTGACCCAATGTTATCAGGCCTTAGTTGTATAATTTTATATATATTGATGAAATTATACACAATTTTGTGGTAACCCCCATGCAGCAAACCTATCATCAACTATTATCACACTAACTGCAGCCAACTTCGTAAGGATGCTAAGTTGAATTAAAGTGTTCAACACAAAATAAAATGCCCACTTTTCAAATTACAAGTAACAAAGCTAATACCGCTCATCAAGAAACCAGGAAGATTGCTTGCTTCCCAGCAAAACCTTCTATTACCAGGTAAAGGGAAATGGAATAAGAAACCAAAAATTGTAACTACCCTACGGGAAATTTTAACAAACTGTCACCGATCTGGCCCCTTTATATGAAATAGGTTACTGAACTTTGTTTTTCAGTAACCTGTCCTAGGATTTGTCTTGTGACATGTCACAAGGGGTCAATTTCCCCCTCCTATGACAACGCCATATAAAAGTGACCAGTCTATTTCATATAAAGAGGCCAGTTCGGTGACAGTTTGTTAAAATTTCCCGTAGGGCACTTACACTTTGGTCGCATAGCACATTATTTTAACATGGGGGTATAATTGGGGGTAAATGGTTGCCTAAATCGTACCGGTATAGGCTAAAATAAGTGATTACTGAAATAAGTTGTTAATTGTAATATTAAATTCACTAGTTAGCTAAAATAAGTACATACTTGTATGGAGTGAAATAAGTCGTTACACTTTACTACAAATTTCATTGGTTACAAATAGGGAATAAAATAAGACGTTACCAGTAATGACTTTTTTTAAAAGTACACCGATCCAAGCAATGTAATTAGATTCTAAATTTTTATTAAATCGTACTTTCGCATAATAAGTAGTTATAATATAATACGAATAACTTATTATTTTTACCCTTATTAATAAGTTATTATTTAACACAATATCGGTAATATATTATTTTAAAGGCTCCAAATAAGTAGTGATATATCTCCATATCGGTAACTCATTATTTCATACCTCCCACATAAGTATTGATGTATCACAATATAAGTAACGTATTACTCTAAGTTTCTAAGTAAAACCAAGGGTAAAGGGGTACCCATTGCCAGGCAATGCGTAAAAAAGGTCAAACCCATTACCAAGGTTTTGCTGGGCAACAACACCACAAAATACTATATACATAAATTAAATATTTTTTTCTGTGAATTCATGATTTCAAACCATGTGTGTGCCACGTACTGAAATATTTTGGGGAATCTTAAAAAATGTTGCGTACATTTTATTATAATTCACAATTTCTGCAGTTCCGATACTTCAGTTATGTATTAGTTAGCAATAGTGGCTAAAATAAGTACATACTTGTATGGAGTGAAATAACTCGTTACACATGAGTACATATTTCATTGGTTACATATAGGGAAGAAAATAACAAGTTACCAGTAATGACTTTATACATTACAGAGAAGAACTTACGTAATTGCTTGCATATCAACAGTATTATAATATTGCAATAACAATAAAATTACGTGTCTGCAATTGAGATGAAATCATTTTGATAATTGTTTGATATCATTTTATTTCATGTCAAGACCTTAGGTTATGATGTACAGCGATCCGAGCAATGTAATTAGTAGGGCAAGGAATTACATGCACTTAAAAATGGAAAAAAGCGCCTAAAATATACGGCTAAAAAAGAAAAATATGCATTAAAAATATGAAAAATATGCACTAAAAACAATTATTTTTGCAAAAACAATGAACTTTAAAATTTAAAAACATCCCGGTGAAAAATGTCCATATATGAACATTTATGGTTCAACCATATATGTATGGATCCGAAAAATGAGGTAAAACCTAAGTTTATGTTCATATATGGACATATATAAACATATATTTATTAAATATATGCTAATACATGCGAACGTTGCTGTCCTTTATTATAAGGTTGTACTATAGATATAAATTTATGTATGACATTCAAATTAGGCGCTACATATGTTCCTTTTTTTATTCATGGCATTAAATATAATTCCATATTTATCCAAATATGAGTTCCTTTTGCATATATAGAAAAATGTATTCTTCGAAATATGTTCACATACAAGTCCCTTTTGCATAAATTGAATAACATATACTTTCATATTTGTCCATATATGAGTGCCATTTCCATATATGAAATAACAGATGCTTCCATATATGTCTGTATATGAAATTTTTTACATATATGGAATCACATATACTTCCGTATATGTTCACATAAAATCCATATATGTTCATAAAAAATCCATATTTGTTCATATGTGTGCATACATAAACCATAAACGAACATGTTTGAGCGTATATGAACATTTTTCACCGGTATATTTAAATTAGTTATTTTGCAAACAGACACAGAACTCGAAGATTTTCCAATTTAAGAATTTTTAAAAATGTTTATTTTGATTGAATCATTATATGTGACAGCGCATAGAGAAAGGGACCTAAGGGTAAAAAATCAATTTTTTTTTTTTTTGATGTGGACAACATCAAATGATACCGATCCCATGCCCTTTTTTTACCCTTTTTACCCTTAGGTCCCTTTCTATTTTGCGCGTCACATATGAAAACATATACATTTTTTATATTTTTTTACAATATAAAAAATGCTCCTAAAAATGCAAAATATGCACAAATATGAGATAAAAAGCCCAACATATGCATTAAAAAGGCACCAAATATGCATTTAAAGTCCAAATATGCACAAACATGCATTTTTGATGCTATATTGTTTCATATTTGATTATCCGGATAAATATCTAGTCCATATTAGTGTTGGACTATCGAGAAAAAACATGCATTTTCATGGAATTCCTTGACCTAGTAATTAGATTATAACTTTTTGTTAAATGGTACTTCTGCCTAGTAAGTAGTTATATAATGCAATAGCAATAACTTAATATTTTTGCCCTTATTAATAAGGTATTATATAACACGATATCAGTAATGTATTATTTTAAAGCCTCCAAATAAGAAGTGTTATATCTCTATATCGGTAACTCATTATTTTATACCTCCCACATAAGTGTTGATGTATCACAATATAAGTAACGTATTACTTTAGGTTTATAAGTAAAACCAAGGGTAAATTATACAAAAGGTCAAACCCACTACTAAGGTTTTGCTGGGCACTTCCAAATACTTGAAATTTGGAGTAAAAATTGAAAACGGTTTTCCAGTTTTTATCTTTTTTTTTGCATTGCAGATACAATAAAATTTTTTGAGTTTTATTTCCAAATTAAGAATATATCGATAACAACAAATATAAACTAAACACGAATTCTAAAATCATCAACGAATTCTTGTAAATAAACTTTCCTTAAAGTATACACTTGTTGTTAAATTTGTATATTTCTTTTGGTAAGTTTAGCACACGATTTTGAAAACTTAGTAAAATATTTTTCTGAAATCAGCAACGAAAATTAGAAGAAAAAACTTCGTAATTTGTAATAAGAGAATAGCAAAAATTATTACTAAAAAAAAAAGAAATTGTACCAAAAATAGTAAAGTGCGATTGAAAACTGTTTGCAAATTTTTTTTAACAACTTTTTGATCTGATTGTATCTTTTGGCGTCATTCATAAAAAAAGTTAGCTATTCTAACAAGCACTGCTATCACAAAATGAATCCTTAATCTTCTTTTGAATAAATGATCTAATATTAATTTGTATGTCACCAAAGTATCCCCATTTTCCCTGGAATCATGTTACGATTTATACTTGCAATAAAATACCCTAAAACTAAATACACAAACTGCTATAAAATGTATATATATATTTATGTAGTTAAAAACATTTTCCATATTGATGTATTTACTTTCTGATGTCGACAACTAAGAAAGAAAATATAAAATTTTAATTGCTATCTATCGAATAAAATATAAACTATATACATAGCACCCTACTCAACGATAAAAATATTTACTATATAAATATGATTTAGAAATCTAAAATATTGAAAAGCAAATCTTTATTAACACTGATTCATGTAACAAAAATATTCCAAAGCATACAACATTTTTACACAAACACATATGTACATGAACTTTGGTAATAAATCCGAATAATCAGTGTGTTCATTTACTCGATTTTCTTACTACTTTTACTACAATTGGAAAGTTTTGTTTACTTTTTGTATTGAATTTTTCCAGCTGTAGTAAATGTAGTAAGTAAACGAACAAGCTTAATATTTTTCTTTAATATTAAATACAAAATTGTCGTAAATGTTTTAATTAAAATTTGTATTTTATGCTTAAAAATTTAAAATGAATGGATTTGATTGTTTTCTCTGTATTATAATCTCTCTCTCTGTAATGTTAATAAATCCTTTATTACTTTATACTTGACTTGATTTTTAATATTTATGTCCTGTTTTTTATGTCTGTGTTTATATTTGCTATATGTTACTTATGTTAGATAATTCTTTTTTTGTTATTGTTGGACGCAATAAACATTCATATTTTTCTTAAAGTTGTTTTTGCTGCAGGACTTCATAAAGAAATTTGTCGTTTTTTTTTCTTTCTTGTTTGCTTGTAGTTTTTTCATTGTACGTACAGTTTACCAACAATAAATTCAACAATTTTACAATTCATTAAATTTGATTAAGAAAATTTTGCCAATAAACTTTTTCTTCGGCCACGAAAGTAAAGAAAGACCTTTCAATTGTCGACATTTTTGTTGAGCTTAAACGGCAAACAGCATATAAAATATTTGAAAAAAAAGAAAAAAAAAATATTTTGTGATTTAGAACATAAAATTAGTGATAGGATTTTTTGTTTAACCCATTAGTGTTAGCTCAAAGACTATAATAGGGGCTGTTAGCAGAATTCAACAAAAAATTGGCATATTTATACAAAATAAATGTATTTGTATAAATCGACATAATGAAATAATATAAATTTGAACATACAACATAATTATATAGTTAAGAAATGTGTCCTTAAAATGAATATCAAATACACTAATGCTTTTTTTTTTAATTTTATTTTATGGGGATATACATTAATTGCATTAAAGGAATTAAATATGCTAAAATCCCAAACGTATTTTACAAATTGTGAAAAATAATCCATTGTAGGCATGTCCCTATCCGGATTTCGTTCTTGCCTAAGGAAATCGTCAGGGGACGAGGTTTTTATAATTTCTGGAAATATTTGTTAAGTTAAATTACAAACTCAATGAGAATTTCTTGTTCTCGTCTAGGAGCGTTATTAAATATTTAAAATATCAAAGAAAAAACAAAAACAACAACAAAAAATTTTCCACAATTTGCTTTGTCATCTTCCGATATACTACTCTGTTGTTTTGACAGATCTAGGAATGTAATGACATCCATTCATGTATAAACAACAATTGAAAACAATGTTTCCTAAAGTGTCAGTAACATTTAAATTTGCACAAGTACTTGCATATTAGTTTTTTTAATTTTATTTTATGGGGATATACATTAATTGCATTAAAGGAATTAAATATGCTAAAATCCCAAACGTATTTAATAATGCCTTTCTGTATTAACGCATTTTCTTTAAGTATCAGAATTGCTTTTTGTTTTCTACATTCAAAACATAAATCGTTACCAATCAATTGATAAAATATCACCTAAGTAATAAAACTCTTTCATAGTAATTATGAATAATTTAATTTGAGCATTCGTATTTGCAATGTATCACTGCTCTGCGCGTCTACAACTAATTTTCAAATCACCTGATGCGTGTTTGACATTTGTTTGCCTATCATCTGCTTTAGCGATGTATTTTTGAACATGTGATAATTGTTGTGCCGATGCTTTTCGGAATTCGCTGCGTATGACATGCAAAGTAGTGATTCATTTCCGAATAGGTCTGATGATCTTTTTGGGGTTTCGGACTTATTTTCTCTAGCTAAATAGAGTGTACAAATAAATATGACAACAATTTGATTTCACAATATTATTTTTTACGTGTTGCGAAGTTTTTGTGACCGGCATTGAGAACTAGGGATAAAATATACATGAATAGAATATAAATATAATTCTTAATTAATATCCTGCCTATACTTGGTTACAATATCGCTAATTTGAAAATAAATAGAAAATTACTCACCAAATGACTTTTAAGGGCTCCAAATAACAATTTTATGCAATTGGCAATATCGGTTATAATTCGGAGATCAGGGAAAACATATTTTAGAATCCGTAAAATTAAAAATAATAAAACACAGTGTAATCCACTATGCAATAAAAAGAGAGTCATGGACAAAGGCGTCGAAGAGGTGTTGATGATTCCTATACCAGATAAATGTATTAGGTAAGTGTAGTTAAACCCCAACAGGGTTTTGCACTGCGCGGTTGCACTCACAGTATTTAACCGTTAAAAATTGTGATTTTTTTAGCCAAAACTCTATAAAAAAAAATACCAAAAACAACAGCATAACAGTTCTTCTGAGCTTAATTCTGTTTTCGGCTGTCTACAGTAAAAGTTTAGGAACAAATTTTTCGTGGAACACTATTAACCCTATATATGATTTATGGGTCATTTAAGTAATTTTTTAAGTAATACTAAAAAAGTGCCAAAAACAGACGTCTTTAGGACGAAAATTTTCTCCGAATTTCACTATGGGTTACCAAAGACCATAACTTAATTCGGAGGTGTTTAATCGTGAAAATGGGGAAGTGAACAGTATTTTTTTATTGTGACCCAATCCCATGTTTAGGGGTTAAAAAGTGATATGGTCCAAATTTTTAATTTATTTCTTATAATTTCAAAGAAATTTATGCAAACGAAGTCTGTTTTGGAGACGCATATGCCTGAATATGTCCAACATTTTTAGACTAACACATTTGTTGAATGGGGGAATATTTAGTTGATCTCTTATTTTTAAGTAAATGAATGTTCCTTCTAGTTTGACTCTAGATCATAAATTAATATCACTTTCTGTTTAAATTATTCTCAATTCAAAGAAAGATGATACAATTTTCACAAGTAAATTACAAAGAATAAAAATATATTTGAAAGAATTCGATAAGACCAGCAATACAGAATACGTATTTTCGGCTTTCGCTACAAAGCCATCATCAGTGTATTTCGTCTTGTGTGGGCTGATATTTTAATGTTGTCTACTTATGTGACCGCTGAAAGAAAATCGAATTTCGTATAAATTTTGTTTGGAAATTGTTCTTGATTTTAGCTCAAATTTACTTAAAATAAGGCCTATTTCATTTAATGAGGGGGTGTCTGACCTTTTTTCGATAATCGTTACCATTCGACTTTAGATCCACTTTTTTCAAAGCACCTTTTTCACCTACATTTCATATATTTCAAATAAGTGGCAACCCTGAGTCACAACAACAGCCCAGTCAGAAAAATACAAACGGGAAAGCGGTGGCAAAGCACTTTAACAGGTGGTACAAGTACTGGCAAAAAGTGCTTTCCCATTCCCAAAATGATAACATCGTTAGACAAAAGGACCGGCTAATCAAAAAGCGCCGGAAAAGCACTGGAGGAACAAAATTTTTAAACGTTGGCAAAACGCTGGCAAAACCAATAAATAGGTGGTCTGGAAATATATTTTCCAAAATAAAATTTAAAAAAAGTTCATATGTATTTTTTTTTGGTCCTGCCGTGATTTGAACCCAGGCCATCAGATTGGCAGACGATTGCTCTACCCACTGAGCTAACGAGACATATAATATTTGATAGCTAAACACATAAATGAGTGACAATAGCTGGACAACTACTGGCTGCGCCAAAATCCTAATACTGGCAAACAATTTTTTGTAACTAGTATGCCAGTGTTGGAAGGGCAAAAAAAAAGTTGGTCTTAAAGGAGCTTTCCCACAAACAAAAAAATTGATTTTATAAAACAAAAAAAATTTTAAATTAAAAAAATCCAAAAATATTTTTTTGCTTGCAACCGGATTTGAACTCGGAACCTTCCGACTACAAACATTTTTTAACGAAGTGTCAGCATTTTTATAAAATCATTGGTTTTCCAGTGAATTTATTTTTGTACGCCTGGTAGTATTGGCTAGGTAGCACTGGATAACCACTGGTTGCAAACCTTGGCATATTAATCTAAACCAATTCTTTGCCAGTGGTTTTTTTTTATAAACCACCGAAATTTTTGTAAAACAAATACTGGTAAAACGCTTTTTGCAAACGCTTGCAAAGCGTCCCAAATGAGTGTTGTGCCTGTCATTTATTTTTAACACCCAGTGGTATGCCAGTGCTTGATTTTTTGTACCACTGGCGGTTTCTGACTGGGAGGTTTTCCTATAAAAATGGGTTAGTGTTTGATCGATAAAAAAATACGTATCTCTTATTTTTAACTTCTCTATCGCATGTCCGAATTTCATTAAAATCTGATAGAACTAATTGGGATACTCGTACCTTTATTGGCAGCTATTTTTTGAGAAACCAATTTTAAACACATAGATAGAAAGAAACTGAACTTATATTATAATTTTGCTGCCGATGTTTTATTCAAATGACAAAAATCTTCGATACATTGATGGTTGTTGGTACTGATAGCAATTCTGAGGATAATAGTTTTTCAATATTGATTACAAAAGCCAATATTTTGGATAATATGACAAGTGTTTGGGTTAATGTTATATATTTTCAAATGACAATTAAATTTAAATTTTCTTATGATGAATTTCAATTTAAAAAAAATCTAATTTATTTTATGTGTGTATGTTCCAATAAAAAATATAAAGTAATAGCCGTTTTTTCTAATCACTTGGATTTAATAAATCCAAAAAGTATTTCTAAAAGTGCTCAACAGATGGGGTTAGATTCTCCCTATTTTAAAAAGAATTTTCTGTCCGACACTTCTTTCACCCTAATTTTTAATACCGAATTCGATGATGAAGGATTTTACTTTAACTTTTAATTTTTAATTAAATTTTATATAAAATAGCGAAAAACAGTCTGTCTTTTCAGTTTTATCACTTCAATTTATATTTTTACACAATTGAAAAATTCCATTGCAATATTTAATATTCACTAATTGGATTTAATTAAATTACTTACTGTAGAGTGAAAAATTGTCATTACTATTTCAGCTATTTCTCAATGTCCAAGATTAAAAATATGTATTTGGTGAGGTGTAGTTCTTTTTTCTAAACATATTTCATAAAAAAAATTTAATAAAAACCTTTTATTTGTTAGTTTTTCAATTTTTTTGTTTCTCTTTTAATTTTTATTCGTATTTTTTTCTGACATTAAATTAATAGGCTGTTTCATATATTTGTGCTTTTATTATGGATTTATTAAATCCAGCTTTTTTTTTTTGATTTAATAAATCCACTTTTTGTATGAAAAATTTTAAATCCAGGTGATTAAAAAACACGCTAAATATCACCAAATAAGTAAAACATATTTCGATGGGATTTTTAGCTCTCTTCCGCTTTTTAAGTTAGCGATATAGATTTATATTTGTAAAACAAGTTTCCAATTTTTGAACCAAATTTAATTAAAATTCTAGTAATGACGAATCCGTTACAAAAACAAATTTTTTTATTTTCTTTTTTTTTTACTTTTTTTTGATACAATTCCAATTGTATAAAAAAAAAATATGCATGGTATCGTTAGCCTTATTCACAAGGAAGGTATTTGTCGGGATGCCCTAATGTATGTTTATGGCGAAAAATTTTGTGCATCAATTTAATTTTCAATTTTATGTATTCTATACTTTTGCTGTTTACTTTAGTGTTAAACCAAAAATCAGCAATCCATATATACTTAAATATGTACTCGTATATATGTATGTAAGAATGTACTAGTACAGTGGTTGCCAAAGTGGGGGAAATTTTCAGTATTGTGAGAGGGAAATTCTATTTACACTCCCATAACAATACCATAGTGACAGCCGTTATTTTTTAAACCGAATCGGCAACCGATTTCAGTTGTGGCAACTGAATTCGTTTGGGACAACCAGATTGCGTGGTTGTGGCATATGCTATAAATGCATATTTTTATGCATATTTTAACATACTCTAATGCATATTTTGCATATTTCCACACATTTCCGCATATTTTTCTAAAACTCCATTTATATATATTTTGTATTTTTTTTTCTTGTTGTATTTACAAATGAAATGAAATATGTAATGAAATTTGAAAATAACACACAAAGTTACAACAACGAAAATAATTTTGATGTCGCTTTGTGTGTAATCTGCAAATTTTATGATATTTTTTATTCAATTTGAAGAAAATGTGTATGAGAAAATTAAAGTGGAATCAGAAAATAATTTACAACAAAGCGATGGCTTTAAAAAATTTATATTATTTTTAGTTTAGGTTCTGGCAAAGAAAGTGAATTCGGAAACGAATATTACACAAAGAAATTAGCAGCTTTGAAGTATACACCAATAACTTCCGTGGAAGTAGAACAATAATTTTCAATGTATAAAGGCTACCAGGAAAATTGTTTACAGTCGGTAGCCAACCACACCCATTCTGCAAGTGGTTACACTGCAACCGATTCCATGGAACTGGTTCCGGAACCAGTTCCTGGGATCCTATATGGAAGGTGTGGGTGACGTAGAACCAGTTCCAGAACTAGTTTCAAAACTGATTCTAGAGCAACCGGTTCCACTTTGGAACTATAAAAGGGGTTGCTTTTGGGACAATTTCAAACAAGAAGAATCAGTGTTAGAATCGACAGTAGAAGGGGTTGTGAATGAAAAGTAGCTATTCTATAACCGATTCTTTGGAACAGAAAATTTTCTTGGGCTTTCTAAGACCAAATCGTCAAAGTTTTTCTTTTGAAAATTTAAAAAAAAAAACTTGTTTATTTGTATAAATAAAGCGTTCAATTAAGTTTTATACAAACATTTTATCTATATTTGTATGTTAATGAGACTTAATTGTTTTTGTTATGTTCCTTATGTTATTGCTATTAACAAACATTGAAATAAATAAATAACAATTGTATATTTCTTTAGTTTTAAACGCCATTTTTTAATTTTTAATACATGTTTTATGTACATAAAACACGATTATAAATTCATGAAAATCCGAGCCCCAGTCATAACCAACTTGCGCAGTACTGTTTCCAAAGAGTTACTTCAGAAGCGTTCGCCTCGCCTTGGTGATTTATGGCTGGTTTTACCAAATCAGATAGTTCATATACGAATACAAAATTTTTGGTTTGTGTATTCAGGTTATCATTTTCTTATTGCGGGCAACCGAAGAGTTGGGGTGATGCCCACGAAATAATTGTATTGACTGTCTTGAAAATTACCAATCTTTTTGAAACAACAATTAAAATCTAATATGACAATATCATATTAGCATTTGGCCTTTAGTTAGAAAAATATTCTAACTAAATATATGAAAGTATGTATATATATTTGAAAATACCAGGCGATTTTCTTTTAAAACCCATTAAAAAATTCAAAATCGGTTAAAAAATTACTAATCCAGTGTAGAAAATAATTACCAGATATGCAGTTATGTAACTGTATAGCTGGTAATGGTAACTAGTTACTTTTCTTATTACATTTCGTATTACCTTTGTATGGCAGCATACGAAAAATATAAAAATAAGTCGTTACCTATATGCTTACCAGTACTGACAAAAAGAATGAGTGTAAAAATAGATTTTCAAAAAAAAATAAGTTTTATAAAAAAAAATATTTTTTTATTGTAAAATTTTTTTTAATAAAATGTTCTAGTGCGAGAATCGAACCTGGGACTACAGGTTGCCAGTCAATAGCTCTACCATCTGAGCTATCTCGAAATGTAATGTTTGATAGATAAAAACATACTTGACTTGCTGCACACAAGTCAGCTTACTCGCCAACATAAAAAAAATCAAAAAGTATGTGGTTACATATATCCTTACCAGTGTTGAAAAATATTGAGTCTAAAAATATATATTAAAAAAATTTACAAAAATTCTATAAAACTACTTTCTATTTGAAATAATGATAAAATTAAGTCATTATCAGTAATTCATTATTATATGTTTTAAAATAATGGTGCAGGTAAGTCGGTGTCATTAATGGTAGTCCACAAAATAATGATATGTCATTACGGTTTCTACACTGGGAAGTTACAAATGTTTTAATGCGCCAATTTCAAAAAATACTCTTTTACCGTTATCTCGAAAATTTGAGGGCATATTGCAACTTCTCAAATCGGTGTTGTAATATACTCTGCTAGTCCTACAACCTACACTAGGTCACTTGACGAGTGATTTTTCAGTTTAGCACAGTGTATATAAAAAAATTTGTCAATTACAAAAGAGGTACATGGAAGTTTTTAAAATTCGAAGTACGGCTATGGCATAAAAAAGGTTGGGAACCACTATACCAGTACGTATAACAAATGACATTGATTGTGTCACATCCCAAGACTATTTTTTTTTTTTTCATTTTTTCTTTGACACTCCAGAGATTGTCACATTGTTAGACATCAGGAGTTTGTACAAAGAGAATAAATTCAATAAGTTTTTTATTTGTACAAATAAGGATTTCTTTTCAGTGACAAATAAATTAAAAGTATTGAAATTCCGATTTTGTATTAAAACAATGTATCTCAAAATTATTTGCTTAATTGCAAAAAACAAATACAGTGAGAGAAACGATAAATCGGACCGTAATAGCATCTTCATTTTCAAAAAATATATAAACAAAAACCTCAATAAAATCTAGAGTAGAATGTATGTCTATTGGATCACTTCTGAAAGTAAAAAACAATAACAGAAAGCTGACTAGGAAAAGAAACTACCCAGTCAGAAAAATACAAACGGGAAAGCGATGGCAAAGCACTTTAGCAGGTGGTACAAATACTGGCAAAAAGTGCTTTCCCATTCCCAAAATGATAACATCATTAGACAAAAGGACCGGCTGTTCAAAAAGCAACGGAAAAGCACTGGAGAAACAAAATTTTTGAACGTTGGCAAAACGCTGGCCAAAATAAAATTTAAAAAAAGTTCATATGTATTTTTTTGGTCCTGCCGTGATTTGAACCCAGGCCTTCAGATTGGCAGACGATTGCTCTACCCACTAAGCTAACGACACATATAATATTTGATAGCTAAACACATAAATAAGTGATAATCGCTGGACAACTACTGGCTGTGCGAAAAAGCTAGCACTGGCAAACTGTTTTTTGGAACTAATATGCCAGCGTTGGGATAGCAAAAAAAAAAAGTTGGTCTTAAAGGAGCTTTTCCACAAACAAAAAAAATTGATATCATAGAACAAAAAAAAATTTTATATTAAAAAAAATCCAAAAAAAAATTTTTGCTTGCAACCGGATTTGAACTCGGAACCTCCTGACTACAAACCTTTTTCAACGAAGCGTCAGCATTTTTATTAAATCATTGCTATACCAGTGAATTGGTTTTTGTATGCCTGGTAGCATTTGCTAGGTAGCACTGGATAACCACTGGTTGCAAACCTTGGCATATCACTCTAAGCCAATTCTTTGCCTTTGGTTTTTTTTATAAATCACCGAAATTTTTGTAAAACAAATGCTGGCAAAACGCTTTTTGCAAGCGCTGGCAAAGCGTCCAAAATGAGTGCTCACCCAGTCATTTATTTTCAACACCATGGTTACCCAGTGGTATCCCAGTGCTTGATTTTTTGTACCACTGGCGATTTCTGATTGGGTATGAATTAGCTGCACTATATGCAAGGCCATACGTGGGTTAGATGGCTAAGCTGTCGAACTTTAGTATAGCTACGTTTGTAATGTAGGAATAGGCACAGGTTCGATTCCTACAGCCGACGGGTTGTTGAAAAAATTATCTTATAGAGACAATCTGACAATAAAAACTAAACAATTAGCGTGTTTTTTAATCACCTGTATTTAGAATTTTTCATACAAAAAGCGGATTTAGTAAATCCAAAAAAACTGGATTTAATAAATCCATAATAAAAGCACAAATATATGAAACAGCCTATTAATTTAATGTCAGAAAAAGATACGAATAAAAATTAAAAGAGAAACAAAAAAATTTAAAAACTAACAAATAAAAGGTTTTTATTAAATTTTTTATGAAATATGTTTAGAAAAAAAACTACACCTCACCAAATACATATTTTTAATCTTGGACATGGATAAATAGCTGAAATACAAATGGCAATTTTTCACTCCACTGTAAGTGATTTAATTACATCCAATTAGTGAATGTTAAATATTGCAATGGAATTTTTCAATTGTGTAAAAATATAAATTGAAGTGATAAAACTGAAAAGGCAGACTGTCTATCGCTGTTTTATATAAAATATAATTAAAAGTTAAAGTAAAATCCTTCATCATCAAATTCGGTATTAAAAATTAGGGTAAAAGAAGTGTCGGGCAGAAAATTCTTTTTAAAATAGGGAGAATCTTACCCCATCTGTTGAGCACTTTTATAAATACTTTTTGGATTTGTTAAATGCAAGTGATTAGAAAAAACGGCTAATAATACAATTTAATGGAAAATCACTGATGAAGCCTGCCCATAGACAAACAAAGGCAGAAACTGGATCTAGTCTGATTTGCAAATTTAAAATGTGTTTATAACTTTTGACAAACAATGTTTATTCTTCTTCTTAACCTCGAACCTACAAAATTAAGTTAAACTTGTCACGTGAGTGCTGTGGTGTAAAGGTTGGCGCAATGGACTGCTACGCAGAAGATAATAATATCTATTTGCTAAAATTATACATAGCGAAACGCCCTCCTTTGGTGTTGTCGTAGCATTTGACCCCATCTAAGTAAACTAATTTAACAAGGCTATGACGCTTCTGCAACTTCGTCAACTCTCAATCAGATGGCGAGCAACAACTGTGCTAAAATTTAACATCTCGCGTTATTACAGTGTTGCCAACCTCTATCCGGTTTCCAAAGAAAGCAACTCATTAATTAATAGGAAAAATTTCAAGAACTTTGCTTCTAGGGTATTTAATCAATTGAGTAGCGGCGATGCAAAATTAGTTCGTTGCACATTAACTAAATTTTGGGAAGAAGCAGAAAACTTGTTGCAGCTACTTAAATTAACATAATTAGTTGAATGCTTTTAATTCTTAAATGTTATGCCATTCTTGATTAACAACTCTACAGTTGAAAAATCGAAAATCTTCTTACAAAGAGCCAAAGAACTGTGAGAATCAATTGTCTGCTACTCAATTAATAGTTATGTTATTAAAATATCAAATTTCGAATAATTTAATACGTTTTTTCGAAATTGGTAAAGAGAATAATTTTTTATAGAGTTCTAAAGATTTTAGTGTGTCAATTGATCAAAGTAAATTTAATTGTTAATTTGTTTCTATATGAAAAACTTTTTTGTATGCCAAGACGGGGAATCGAACAGTACATTTTATTCTGTAATTTTTTGTAAGAACCATCGACAAAATTAATTGGAATTTTAGTTATTTTGAAACTGTATGAGTTAACCAGAATTGTTAATACAAACTTTGAAAAATTTTCTATTCTGATAAGTTAGCGATATTTTATTTATTTCTTACCACATTTAACGATTTTTTTCCCGAAATTATAAATGTTTGTTTAACAAGAAATTCTAAGATTTCTGTTCAAAAAAAATTATTCATGTTATTCCCTATAGCACACACTTATAACCGTGTCTGCGATCCTAAATGAAAATAACTTTCGTTACAAATATTTGAAAAATAAAAACAAATTTTTTTAGTAGTTAATTACTAGTAGTTAAAACCATACAACAGAAAAGCTTAAAATTTAAAATTCTTTAGTGATAAAATTCTTCAAGTATTTTTTTGAAAAAAATACTTCATAACTTTTAAATAAAATTCTTTATGATATTTTTTTAAATTCAGTAAAGAGTTTTAAAGGAAAAATTCTCTATTGAATAGTATTTTGAATTTTATAGAGTTTTATTTTCCTATAAAAAAGTATACATAAATGTATTTAAAATTGGTAAAAATTTAAATTTGTTATAAAGATTAGCATGTAGTTAACAAAATTTTATATTAAGAGTATTTCTGAACATTTTGTTCCCTTCATTCAATAATATCACGACATCCTTTTTCGCATTTAGCCATTATTTTGTAATTTTATAAGTGAGGTTATTTAAAATTTATAATCAAGAGACCATAAAACCTTATACCAAAGTTTGGTAATTAGTTTGCAAAAAAATTCAAAAAAAAAATCTTGATAAAAGAAAAATGTTGGCATCAATACATTAGATTTGATTAAGTTTTCAAATTAATCTCTTGTACCATAAAGTCTTTTTTCGTGTTCTGCTATAATTTTTAAATTTTTAAGTGAGGTTTTTTTTTAATTTATAATCTAGGGACTAAAATAAGAATTTCTTACACCAAAGTTTGGAAGTTCGTTTACAATAAAAAATTCGCGAAAAAATATTTCGCAAAAAGGAAAATGTTTGCATCAATATATTCGTTTGCAGAATGACTGACTAAGCTTGTTAATGAATATTTTGTACCATAAAGGCTTTTTTCGCTTTCCGCCATTATTTTGAAATTCTTTAAGTGCGGTTTTTTAATTCATAATCTATTAACTTTAATACTCATTTTTTATCACAAAACTTGGTGGTTAGTTTGCAAAAAAATTCGCAAAAAAATTTTTGCAAAAAGGAAAATGTTTGTATCAATATATATGCTTGCAGAATGTAAATCACTGAATAAGCCTTTTAGCAAATATTTTGAACCATAAAGACTTTTTTCGCGTTCCGCTATTATTTTGCAATTTTTTAAGTGCAGTTATTTTAAATTCAGTATATAGGAACTATATTAATAATATTTTAATAAATATTTTGCACCATAAAGACTATTTTCGCGTTCCGCCATTACTTTGCAATTTCTTGAGAGCGCCTTTTTTAAATTCATATTCTAGGAACTATAATCACCATTTCTTATAAAAAACTTTAGTGATTAGTTTGCAAAAAAATTCGCAAAAAAATTTTGCAAAACGGAAAATGTTTGTATCAATATATTCCTTTGCATAATGTAAATCGCTGAATATGCCTTTTAGCAAATATTTTGTACCATATAGACTTTTTTCGCGTTCCGCTATTATTTTGCAATTTTTTAAGTGCTGTTATTTTAAATTCATAATCTAGGAATAATACCGATTTTTTCTAAAAAAGTTTAGTGGTTAGTTTGCAAAAAAACAAAATATTTTGCAAAACTGAAAATTTTTGCATCAATATATTCGTTAGCGGAATATAAATCGTTGATTAAGTTTTTTAATTAATTTTTTGTAGCATATACAATTTTTCACAATTGCGCGTTTTGAGTACAAAGTATTAATTTATCGATCAAATCTGCGAACACCATAAAAACTAAAGAACTCGAAATACCGGATTTAGTTATATAGTTTGTATATTTAGTTTTTTATTGTACTTTATTTCTTATTCAGTTTATCCACCAAACGATTATTGAAAGAGCTATTTTGCGAAATTTGCATATAAGACGCCATATAAAAATATTGATTTATTGATAAAATTTGCAAACACCGAAAAAATTAGAAAAAAATACGAAATTACTGGTTTGATTTCAAGTTTTGTGTATTTAATATTTTTTATTGTAATGTTTTTATTTTTTCGTTTTGCATTTTTCAAATAACAATTCAAAGAATTATTTAAACATTTGTTAAAAATAAAATTCTCTAAATTTTGAGATTTTTATTTTCCAAATTTAAAATTCATACATTTTTGGGAATTTTCTTTTAAACAAAAATAAAATTTCAAATATTTATGGATTTTTAAATAAAATTCAGAATTTTTCCTTGTCTGGTTAAAACTTTTAAAAAGCTTATATACTGACAACTTCTTAATTAAAAAATAAATAAAAACGTTAATATCTTTTTCCATTAGCTTTATTTAAAATTTTCATTAATTTCAATTATTATGATAGATTCAGTAGTATTTTCTTTTTGCATTTTTTCTCAGTTTCGTATTAAACATTTTTTCCAATGAAGTAATTAATGAAAGTAATTTCAAATAATTTCTTATTATCATTGTTTTTCACATTGAACCTGTCCTTCTTCAAACGTTATCATTTACCTCTAAGCAATAAATTTTCATTTTATCATGACAGCAAATCGTTATTTTTTTATATTTAATTTTTTTTTTTTTTTTTTTGTTCTTGTAGTTATAAAATGTGCTATATTGTGTGTAATCTTAAAAAAGCCAATAAATGTTAATTAAATTTTAAATTTTAAAATTAAACAAAAAGTAATCGGATTATATTTGTAAGTCAATGATAAGCTTCTAAAATTGTTCAATGTTGAGTTTCTACATTTTATATAATAAAAGATACTTGTATATACACAAAAACTAGTACACACACAGAGAAAAATGTTATTGGTTTCCAACTGAACCTTCGGTTTTAAAAATCAAAATTGGTTGACACAACTGAATATTGTGTTTTACAAACAAATTCGGTTAATATTTTCAATTTTTGGGTTGCACTGATTAAAATTTAATTGATTGTACTAACTGAATTTATTGGTTGTACCAACCAAAATGCCCTATTTGATTTTGCACTTTATTTTTATTTTTTGTGTGTACAAATATAAAGAAAATTGTGTTGGTTAGAAAAATACATAGTAGAGGAAGAACAGTGGAAAATATTTAGATTGAGTAATAATATTATCAACAAAAGGTCAAATGAAGTAAAGCAGTTAAACATAAGTTGAAATACACGCAGTAATAAATGCAACAAATGTGATGATTTATTTAATATCACTCATACGTATGGGTGCTTTTACCAATTTGTAATTTTATAAAAAAAACAAAATAGTTTTGTACCTTTTTCTACGTTCTTTATTTAAGAGGCTTCTATTGGGCACACTGTGCTGTATGATGAGAGTATAAAATGACGGCGTGCTTAAGTTCAAGTTAAATGAAAGGTCGAAGCATACGGAATTTCCTAATTTTGTACGCATTTAACTTGAAAAAACTCGAAATCTAAAAGTTTTAATATTCCCAAAATATCGTCCATTTGGGTCATTAGTGCTAAAATCCATACAAATTCTCCTGAAGCACCGATATTGTCACAGAGAATAAGGAATGTAGATATTTATGGCGTTGAAAAATGTCATTTCACACTAAATAAGAACAACGTTGCTAATAAAATATTTATCAATACTGAAAAATAATGAGAAGGCGATTTGATGATGACGGTTATACAACAATGCATGTGTTGGTACATTTAAGAATAAATTAGAGATGAGATAAGACCAGAAAGCAACTGACATACCTCTGCAACAAAAAACTCGTGTTCTACTGAGCGCAAATAAAATACAAACCAACTTTCTTTCGATAAGGTAAAAATATTAAATGAAGAAAGAAACTATGCAAGAAAATTTACTTTAGAAATGCTGAACACTATCAACTTATCCGAAAAGAAATTAAACATATATATGAACCTTAAGCTGTAAAACACCACTAAACTAAAACTTTCATTTAAAGATAAAATTATAGGTTTTTTTAAGTTTCGCCACCTTCACTCTGTCGTGTGCAGGTATTAGAGGGTTAGGTGTAAAAATGTTATTAGGGAATATGTTAAATTGACACACAGATTTGTATACGAAACTACCCTATAGACAACTGTGTGGAGGTTAGATAAATTTATTTTTATTGACAAGACTAATGTCAATAGAAAATGAAAAAAAAGATGGTCAGGAAAATGGAGGCATTGAAACTTCCTTTCTAATTGGGGTTTCGAGAAAAATGGACGGCTAAGTGGTCTGTAGCGGAAAATATTGACAGCACAACCATCATTTTTTTATATAATTTTATTTAACGTTTATTTTAATACACGGTAAATACATCAACAAAATATATTACAAAAGCAATAAAATATAGTACAAAAGCATCAAAATATATGATATCAAGAAGGAAGTTAGCCACACAACCTTACCACCACAAGAAAATCCAGCTACAGCCACACAACTCTACCACCTCTAGCCGGTCCCATCGTTGGAGAAGCAGCTTAAGCACCATCCATCCTGGGGTGCTAGGTATTTCGTACAAAGGTTTTTACTGTTTAACTAGCGTGAGATTTCACCTGGACACTACTGACAGACTGAAAATAAAATAAAACAAAAAAAATATATATTATAAAAAAACAAATATATACATTTATAAGGATTTTATTAGGGAAAACATTTGAACTTTCCTGTGTGTGTTTTATAACCCAGTCCCTTTTAAGAGTTTAGAGAAAGGTGCGCGGAAAACTTTAGGGTGAGCTCAGGCCTAGGGAATCGTTTGTTGAATTCGGGATAAATTGCCCTATAACTTAACCCAAATGTTAACCCTACATTGAAAATAAAATAAAGTAAAAAAATAAAATAAATTAAAAGCCATAAAAAAAAAAATTAAATAAATTATAAAAGAAATATATATATAAGAAAAATTAAATATACTTACCGGAAAACCCAGACCTTAGACTGAAAGACGAACTGACCAAACCTTTCGGGTAAACCTAAAAGAAAAGAAGCAAATAAATTACTTACCACCGCTGCATCCAAGAAAACCTGTAAGGAAAGAGAAAGGAGAAGATAGGGATGAAAAATTATTAGAAGCTGCACAAGTTCACCGTAACCTGAAAAAAAAATATAGTTGAAACAAGAAAAATTTGATGGAAAAGTGAAAAATACTTAGTTTTGTTGAAATTAAGAAAATTTAAAGCAATTTCTTTTGGCTTAATGTGAAAATTTTTGAAAATGTTATAGAGAAATTTTTACTTTTGGCATCCATTTTGAAACCATTTTGTTCGTTTGCAATTTTTTTATTTGTTTAAAGTCAAACCCCTAATTATTTAATATAAAAAAAAAGCATTGATTTCTATTGAAACTTTCTAGTTAAAATTTATTGGCTGTAAATTAAAATTTTGTGGATAAAAAAATACCGAGATTTTAAATGAAATATTTAAATTTGAATTAAATTTTATTTATAATAAAAAACAAAATGTTTATAACGTTTACATGAAAATTTGAAAATGTTATCATTTAGAATGAAGTGCTAGGTTTTTTTAAAAGCGGTAAGTAGGGGAGTTTAAAATGTCTGTGGAGGAAGATTTGGGACATCAAAACTTCGACATCAGATGTCATGGTGAAATCCAAATGGATTTCAAGTGGGAGGGTTAATGTTCGGCGTAAGACCGGCCGAACTTGTATTTTTGAATGGACGACAGGGAGACTTGTGTTTGTGTTATTTTTTTTTGTGTTTTTTAATTTTCTTGTACGCCTTGCTTCGGGACAATTTTTTTATCAAACTTTTAGAACCCTTTATTTATTTTTTTTTGAACAGCTGGCATGATTTTTTTTTTTCTTGTTCTGTCAAGGTACAGATGTGTTGGCAAAGAACCACCCCGTCCGACGAGCTCTAGCCGAGCATAACGCGGGCATGCCAGCGATGCCAACGATCTGGCCACTTTTTAACTTTTTAACAACAGCTGACAGTACAACTCTCCAGCAAAATCTTTTGTTACCAAATAAGTGGTTATATAATGAAATTAAAATGTTTTACTGCTTATAATTTGGCGTCAGTACTAGTTATTTTTGTTTAACGAAGACGTGTTTATAAGGAGTCCAACTTACGCGCGACTACTTATTTAATTACAAAAATAATTTGATATTGGTAACTACTTATTTTTTAACCACTAATAAGTATATGAGTAAGCCTTATTTTTAACAACTTGTAACCACTTATTTTTTAACTGCTTATTAACACCCGAATAACTACTTATATTATATATTTTTATAATGCAGCGGGTAAGCGGGTGAACACATTTTATGTGTTTTTTTCCTGCAACGAATATGGACAACTACTTACAAAAACGACCTTGTCGAACAAAAATAATGAGTTTTGACACCGAATAATATGTAGCAGACCGTAATTAAGCTGCTTATTATTTGGATATTAGTAATGAGCACCCATTACTGAGATTTTTCTGGGTCCTAGAATCAGCGTTTATTACGTTAGAAATGAAGGACTATCATAACGTGTTAAAAACTTGATGAATTGCCTCATTACTGATTGAACTCGAACTCTGTTATAACTCCACGGCAAAAACATGGTAAAGACAGGTATAGATTACTAAGTCATGACAACTCATTACCTTTTACATTACTTTAACATACGAAACAATAACTTGCTGACAATAAATTATAGAATAACTTATATATTCTAACAAAATAAGCACTTACTTGTAATTGATTAAATAAGTACTGATTTAATATTTGTTTATTATAATTATTAATTTTTTTTTTAATTTTTCAACAAAATAGAAAATTTTCCAAGTCAAAAATTTATTTTGCAAAAATTTAAAGATTTTAAAGAGTCCCTTAAAAACGCTAAAGCTTTTTTCAGATGTTCTTATTTATTTTTACATTTGAGCAACAAAGCAATTGAAAGTGTAAATCGTGCATTCTGCCCATGGTAGCCAACGACTTGTGACACTGCACATTGTCTTGGTTGAAAAGCACTTTTTCTTCTTCATATGGGGCCATTTTTGCGATTTCCTCCTTAAAACGCACCAGTTTCGCCATGTAGCGATCGCTATTTGTGGTCTGGCCTTTTTCAAGGTAATCAATGTACAAAATTCCATACGCCTCCCAAAATGCTGTTGACATAACTTTACCAGCTAACTGTTGCGTCATTGGCTTCTTCAGGCGAGGTTCGCCAGTTGCTGTCCACTCAGCTGACTGCCGATTGGACTCTGGAGTGAAGGGGCAGATCCAAGTTTCCTCCATTGTTACATACCGATGCAAAAAGTCCTTTTTATCTCGCCAAAACAACTCCAAACAGCTCTCGGAATCATCAACACGTTATTGTTTTTGGTGCACTCTGAGCAAACGCGGCACCCATTTCCAAAAGAGCTTTCTGTTCATGTTCATGCAAAATAAAGCCGACACGTTCCTTCGTTGTCTTTAAGGTATCAGCTATCCCTGAGACTTCACTTTACGTTCTGCCAAAACGATTTAGTGAACTTATTTTTTCCGGTATCACCACCTCTTTTGGGCGACCAGAGTGTTCGGCGTCATCGGTGTTTGTGCGACCACTTTTAAAGACAGCAAACCACTTTTTTACCATTTGTCTCGATGCAGCAGAGTCCGAATAACACCTATCAAGCCAGGCTTTGGCTTGAACGGCGTTTTTTCATTGCTCTGAATCCATTGTTTTCAAAATCCAAAAACTAGCGTCACTAAAACAGCTGTAACTTGTGCCATAATGAACGAATTGTCATTAAATTTGACAGGTATCATTTTAAGCTTGGTAATTCCAAAAAATCATATAGATTTTTCATTAGTCGCGCCACCTATGTGTAATCCTATGAATTTTCAGCCGATGTGTTACAACAATCGGCCAAATTTTGTTTTTTTTTTTTTTGTTTTATGTACAAAGAGTTTCATTTTAGAGAAAGTAGTCGTTGAAATTGTGTAGCTCAAATATTTAAACTCGAATGTTTTTCTGTGAGCAATAATAACGTATAATCCGCATCATATTTATATATTTTCAGGTGTCCATAACTCACCTGGAATTTTTTAATTGGTATTGAAATTTCATTAGCAGTAGTTGACTAATGCTAATTCCAAAAAATTTCATTACCATTTACTGCTACTGAAATATTTTAGCATTACAATTTGTCGTACTAATGCTAATGAAATCGCAATTATGCCATTAAAACTCATTTCAATTGAGCCTAAAAAGCATTTCCACATAGAAAAAAGATTGGTTGGAATTCGATCAAAACAATTTAAATTAATTTGTAAGGACGTTATTTTATTTGGAATTTCCTAAAATCGATTACTAAATCAAAAATATTTTATTAAGAATTAAAAATAGTGAAAACAAACTAAAAAACAAACTTATTAAATTAATGTCAGTTTAGTAATTCTGTACAGTAGAAGCAGCTATTTATTTAGTGAATATACTAGAAAATTGGTGTTATCTTTCACATTTTTAAAAAATGTTCAATATTCGAAAGTGGTAACTACAAATACGGGTATCCTAATCAAATATGACCTTAAAGTCGAGTGTCTGTTGAACCAACCGAATTGTGGATTGTATTGATAACACACACTACTATTGATTGGTAATCGAATTTTATACAGTATTTGTTTTCCAAACAAAACATATAAATTTAAAATAAGACATTAAAATTATTAAGTTTTTGTGGTGTAGTGGGTAGATGCGTAGCCTAGTACGCCGGATTCCCGAGTTCGAACACCGCAAAACACAAAAATGTTGATGTATACGAGTAAGCTCAAATATTATTCATGTATGCTCATATATGATCATATATGGTCATATACCTTCATACCATATGCCTCAAATTTCCATACCATATACCTCAAATTTCGGATCCAAGGATATATGGAAATATATGAGATATATGTTCATGTATGCCCATGCATGATCATATATGTTCATATAAATTTCTATTATCACATGGGATAGTAACAATTAAAACATTGATTACGATATACCTACATTTTGATAGGATATACTTTTTTTGTTTGTATGGAAAACCTCATATATGAAATTAATTCACTTGATAATTACCATTTACCAGTTGAATACTTTTGCTATTTATTTAAGCTTGCATTCAAACATTTTTTTGGAATTTTAAATCAGTTCAATAAAAACAATTAATATACAGAGCAAAAACAAAAAGCTTTCAATATGTTTTAAATAAGTAAATAATAATTTTTATGAATAAACATGTCAGTCTTTATTAATTTATACATTGCTCAGTCAATTGTGATTAATATTTAATCTACAAATTAAAAAATGTTTACCCAAGTAAAAAACGTTTCGAAAAACAAATCTAATTGTATCATCTTAAATCGTATTATATCTTATTAGATCTATCTTAATACAGTTGGATCTAATTTGATGGAATAAGATACAGTTCATTACAATTTTATCCGTATTTTATCCTCATCCAAATGCATCAACTGTAATATAATACAATCATATCCAACTAGATATAATGGTATGTAATACGATACAATTATTTATAGCATAGTTACAAAGTGAACAAAATAAAAAGTTGGACACTATATAAAATAAAATGAACAACCATGTTATTTAAATTAACAGTAATTAAATTAATTAGTTAATTAATTTATTAAATTAACAGTAAATTTATGCTCTTCAATATCTTCATTCGTTTTTTGTATTTTTTTAAATTACACCTCTTTTTATTTTAATATATAATGTGTCCGACTTTTTTTTGTGCACTGTATATTGGTTTATATGTGCACTGAAAATAATACGCCAGTAGAAAAATCTGTCAAACGGGTTTCAAACCGATTTGCTAATTTTTAACAAATTATTAATTGAAGCACTGATTTAAACAAGGACTTTAATTATCTTCATTTAACACAATACTACACCCAGGAAAAAGATTGGTTGGAATTCGATCAAAACCATTAAAATGAATTTACCAGGACGTTATTTTATTTGAAGTTGCCTATAAGTGAATACTACACCAGAAATATTTTACTAGGTATTAAAAATAGGGAAAATTAATTAAAAAACAATCCTTTTAATAAATTATTGGTATCTCCAATCAATTTTAAAATTAGTATCAGTTTAATAATTCTATGCAGTAGAAGCAGCCATTTATTTAGCGTATATACAAGAAAATTGGTGTTACCGATAACCTTTATTAAAAAAATTTCAATATTCGAAAGTGGTAACTACAAATACGGGTATCCTAATCAAATATGACCTTAAAGTCGAGTTTCTGTAGAACCAACCGAATTGTGGATTTTATTGATAACACACACAACTATTGATTGGTATTGGTAGACGAATTTTTTACTATATTTGTTTTCCAAGCAAATAATATAAATTCAAAATTAGACTTCAAAATTAATAACAAACACACATAGCTACATATTGAGTAGCACATGAACTAGAGTACGAAAAGTAGAGTATTTTTGAGTGAGTTTGGGGAAACTCCAAACAATTATTGAAAATAATGGGATCAGAGAAAGACTCCGCCCAATCAATGACAATAGTAGATCAATAAGTTATTGAGTGATTTTAGTAAATCTCTCTTAGAGAAGAAGTTCTGGACGTTATGTCAACTTCTGATGAGTAGTATAAATACCAGAGTAAATTGAATAAAGAGACAGTCTTTAATTTAAATCAAAACGCGACGTCTTTCTTTTACTTACCAGCACTACTGCGATCCTCAAGAGGCCCTCCAGTAGCGCTGCAACAAACCCCTGGAACTAGTACAGGACTAGTTCCCTACAAAGTGTTTGTGGTGTAGTCGGTAGAGACTTGGCCTAGTACGCCGGATTTCCGAGTTCGAATCCCGGAAAAGACAAAAATTTATATGTTTTTTTTTTTAAATTAAAATAAAATATTCATATGTATAAACAGTAAATATGGCAATAAAATTAAAAGTAGTTGTGGTGCAGTGGGTAAGAGTGTGAACTATTAACCTGAATGGCCGCGCTCAATACCAGAAAATTCAAATTCAATAAAATTTTGTGGAACATAATAATATTTATGTGGAACATAATATTGAATAAGACAACCGAATATTGGCTTTCACGACGAAAAATATAATTTAATATAAAGATAGTTGTAGTAACCGCACGAATTCGATTGGCAACAAATTCGGTGGCCACAACTGAGACTGTTTTCTGGGTGTAAATATCCTCAGTACTTTAACTAATTTTGTGCGTTAATTTTCAAAATTATTTAAAACTAGTTTTTGAGAACCCATTTGTCAAATTTTACATAATTTATTGTTAAAACATAATATTTTCATATTTCCGCTATTACCAGATAAATAGCGGCACCAATGTGTCCTAAGTTTTATAGATGGCGCTACTTCTTAACCTCCCGATTTTTTAAAATGGCCCATATCTCTAAAACTAGGGGAGATAGAGCAAAACGGACGAAAATTTCGATTAACCCCTAATTATGCAACACCCCTGTGAAAAGACTATCTCTGTCCAAAACAGGTCATTGGTGGGACCCTCGGAAAGGTTTAATAAAAAATGTTCACTTCATAAAATGGCCCATATCTCGAAAACTAAGCAAAATAGATGATATGGACTAGGCCCGGGGAGGGTTCCGAGACCCTAAATTTGAAATAATTTTATGGGTCAGTATAATTACAAATAAAACTGTGGGTTTGCTAAATTCTTACTTTAATTTGGAGTTGTTAAATTTAACAAAAAATATTTTAAAATCAACTAATTTTATTTTAAGCCCAAAAAACACAGGAATAAATTTTGTTAAAATAACAAATTTTTCTGTCCACCCAACAGACATATTATTTTGAGTGTAGTTGGATATTGTAATATATTGCACTTTATGAAGTGCTATATAAAACAAGATATAGTTATATATTTATGTGTAAATTCATAAATGCTTTAAAAAGTTATAGGAGGCTTATGAAACAAATTTTGTATGAAGACTTTAATTTGTAAGCCTCCTTCTTATACAGTTGTATGGCATCACCAAAAAATAAGTTATAAAAAAATCGTTATTACTACACTCATAAAAAAAAGTTAGTACAAAAGTCTGTTAAACGCTTTCTGATTAATTTTTCTGTTATTTTCTCTAAAAAAGCCCGTACAAATAGGTAAAAATTCTGCACAATTTTAACCTATTTGTACGGGATATTTTTTATTAGTGTAGATGGCACTTTGTAAAAAAAATTGACAATTTTCTTTTTTTATTTAAATTTAAATAATAACAAACAACAAAGGAAAAAATACAAACAAATATTTCAAATTTTATTATTTGAATATATTCCGCGTTTGTTTTTTCCTTATTTTGTGTAGTTTTTAGCAGTTTTTCAGTTTATAAATATAGGCTCAACTGATATTAAACTGATACTAAATAGTTGCTCCGGTAATACTAAATATCGGTGAGTAGTTTAAGTTTTGATTTCCTATCTCTATAATTAATAGTCTCTGCTCATATAACTTTATAAAGCATTTATGAATTAATAACTTAAAATATAATTTCCTATAATATAATTTAACTATGTCTTGGCAAATATGTCCCAATATGTAATTATACAAAATTGTATACATAAATATGTTAATATTTGACTGTATCAAAACTTCTTTACTTGGGTATAAAACTAATTGTTGATGAGAGCAAAAATAATAATATTTTGTCATTTACAAAAACATACCATCAGAGACACTCAAAGATATCGATTCATTACGAAACATGTGACAACATTTTTTACCGTTGTACTACCAAAAATTACTTAAAAATTATGCTGCAGAAAAAACTCCTAAAATTAGCAGATTATTTTTGCTATATATTAGTAATGTAGGAACAGCAAAAATAAAACTGTTAAATGTACAGAATTTTAATTATATTTTAGTTAAATTTTTATTAATGGGAAATAGCAAATTAACAAAACTTTTTGCTGATTTTAGCAGGTAGTAGCCTAAAAAATTTAAAAATTTCAAAGTTTCTTCTCGAGTTTTTTTTTAAATGCAAATAAAAATCTAGCCTTTTGAAAACAGCAGTTTATAATTTTTTTAACAAATATTTTTGCTAATTTTAGCAGGATACGTAGACTGCTATTTGCATTCAACTAAATTTAGCTTAAAAATTGCAAAAATTTGTAGATATAACAGTTTATTTTTGCTATTTTTAGTCTACTAATATTTAGCAAAATTTTCCGCAGATTTTACAGTATAATTTGTTATCTTCAATTAACCAAAATTTAACTTAAATGTAACTAAAATTCTGTAAATTTAACAGTCTGCTAATTTTACCAGGTTTTTTCTGCAGCATCATTTTTAGCTAATTTTTAGTAACTTTTTCTGCTATTTTTACAGATTTATTTCTATGAGTGTATGGCAATTACAAAATTAAACATTCAAAACAACGAAATATTATTTAAAAAAAATATTTTTTACTGTTGATTTTTTTTACTAAAATGTGCTCATGCCAAATAATCGAACTTTGGTCTCCAGATTCCCAGTCGAAAGCTCTACCATCTAAGGTATTGCGAAATGTTAAACCTACTTCACAAAAGTATCGAATGCTTTACGCACCAGCATAGGAAAAATCAGAAATATTTGATTATAATTATGTGATTGTGAATAAAATATATTTCTATACAAGAAATAATGATGAAAGTTAATCATTATTGCTAATGCATTTTTGTTTGTAATTAATTTAAAAAAAAAGTAACTAGTTATTAGTAATTGATTATTATATGTTTTAAAATAATGCAGAAAGTATATTTGTATCATTTATGGTAGTCCAAAAAATAATGCAACCCTATTACCATTTCTACACTGCGTGGTGGAAAAATTTTAACAAGGAAAATTATGAATGGTTTTTAATATTGACGAAACGATTTTAATTTTTTTTTTTATATATTTTTTCCATAAGCTCTATTGTTTGCCCACAGTTGTTGTGGATATTTCCCATACTTTTATACAAGTATCTACAACTAATACATTTTTTAAAGTTTTGTTTTATTTCAATGAATCTCTTTAACGCTTTTTGCTTAAAATACTGCATAAAATAAAATCGATTTACGGCCACAATATTATCATTGTGAAACTATCTTTATCAACATTTGTATGCGAGAAGCAGAGAATGAGTGCGAGAGATAAAAGTGAAAGAAGAAAAAACCTTTTGGAAACTGATTTATTGTTGTTATATCACCTTACTATGTGTTTGCAATACTTCAACACTTTATTACTACTGCCACTAGTACGATGTACTCTTCTACTATCAAACCAACTGAAACTACATTCAACTATTTTTATACGTAAGTTTGTTACATTTGTTGTTGATAGTTTGTAATACATGCTACGTACCTGCTACATAGATGTGCAACGAAAACAACAAGAAACAGAAGAAGCAAACAAACAAACAAACTTTTCACATTTACGTGAATTCATTTCGATTACAGACAACAACTACAAAACGAAATGAAAAGGAGAATTTTTCGATTCATTTTCATTTCCTCTCCCGCCCTTCCCAAAAAAAAAAAAAAAACTTTTAAAAAAAAAGTGTGTTAAGACTGGTTAGAACAGCTCACACTCTCCAGAGTGTTTCTATCTACAATATATAAGCACATTCGACATAGGAAATTGTGATAGTTCTGGTAAATGATGCAAATGAAAAAAAGTATTTTGTATATTGTATTTGAAGTGGTAAGTATATAAAAAATTATTGCAAAAGTTTTCCGAAATTATTTTGAATTCAGTAAATAATGGTAGCTTGATGAAGGTCCCTTTTGTATGGTCATTTTTACTACTATAATCAAATTGAAATCTTTGCCACACATGTTTGTAGTGTCTTAAAAATATTTTGAATTGGAGCACATTTAATTCTAAAGAAATAACATGTGTAAAGCTATAGATATGCATACAAATACTATTAGAAACTATTCACAAAGTTTCACATTTCTACATTGTAAAAAACTAGTAGTAAAATAATATAAACCTCGAATTAACAGAAAAAAAAATAAATAAAATCGGCAGTGTTTTTCGTATTACATAGAAATTAAATTAGCTCAGAAAATTATTTTTTAGGCCTCAACAAAATGTCTAACAAAGTTTCATCAAAGTTCAGTATCCTCCCAGTAAATTTAATAAGAATTTGCCAATATTTTACTGTACTTTTAGCCTAACCGAGCAAAATCTTTCATTACCAAATAAGTAGTTATATAATAGAAGTTCATAGCTCCGAACAACTTCTTTTTTGGCGTCTAAACTCATTATTTTTCTTTGGCGTGGTCGTTTTTATAAGTTGTCACGCTTACCCGCTCGCTTACTAAAAAATGAAAAGTAAGTAGTTATGAGATTTTGAATAATAAGTGGTTACACAAATGGTTACGAAAAGTTGAATTAAAAGTGGTTATCCGAGAAATTAAAGTTTTTGCTAGTGTGTAATTTTAGAACTCGTCATAAAAATTTAAATACAAAACATATTTACATATTATAAATAAAAATGTTTAACTCTACTATTTTCTTGAGCTTAAGGTTTGAAATATCGAAAATAAAAAACTTTTTATAAATAAAAACCAAACCTTAAGCTCAAGAAAATAGTAGAGTTAAAAATTGAAAAAGAAGGTTAAATAAACGAAAAGAATTTATAAATAAAAATGTATAAAATTTAACTTTCTAGAAAGTACTTATTTAAACTATTGCGAGTAAGTCATTATTTTAAGTTTAAGAGTAATGACTACAGCAGGCCGTTATTAGGAAGTCATTATTTTATATTACAAAATAATGCAAAAGGTAATGATATATCATTATTGGTAATGCAGACAGCAATGATGTGCCATTACCGATATTTTGCTGGGAACATTTAGATTAGATTAGATACGAAGGCACTACGCACCGCGACCAATATAGATGTTTCGAGCTGCCTAGAGTTCCCTAGAGATTCGGGCTACCAACAAAGCCAATAATCCCGTTAGGAGAATTTCCCCAAACGTCTGAAGATGACACAAAGCGGTCACCCAGAAATCTGAGTCTCCTGTCGCACAGTATCGGACATTCGCAGAGAATATGCTCCGATGTCTCATTTTCCAGCTCACAAAACCTGCAAACATCAGTGTCTGACCGGCCCTGTTTGTTTTATTAAATGAAAAGGCCATCGGTCTTAACAGTTCCATTTCGAATATTTATTTAACTCTTTCACTACACTTGTAAACTACAGTGTACACATCTTTAAAGGAATATATAAAATTTAATAATGCTAAAAAAAACTTTATACTTTCTGTAAGTAAGTTTATTAGGCTCTTGGCCTTTAAATAAAAATTATAATATATTTAAACAGGTCAACATGGCAAGAGAGTCCAGATATTTGTTAATAAAGTCTAATTTTTTTAATATATCATAATTTCCGTGAAAAGGGGGTTTCTCATAAACTAATGAAGATAGATAATTAAAATTTGGCATATAGCTTCATTATATGACGAAAATAAACTTAATAAAAGGAATTTTGGCTATTTGAATATTTAAGGCGTAAAACAGGGGTGAGAATTTCAAAAAATCGATTTTCAAACGTCATTTTCGGTGGATAGGAGGGGGTGGGGCAAATTTGTTACAATGCCTTTTTCTCATTTTTACTTCTTTTTGCATTTTATTAATTTTTGTTTCTCAGCTTTAAAATAGCTTTTTCTTAAGATTTTTGAGCTTTGAATTGCTTTTTTTCTTACTTTTTGACCAAAAATACTGTTTTTGCTTACAAAAAAAAAAAATGTTTCTTTTAACTTTTTACTAACTGTGGGTTTTCCAAATTTTTTTACTTTTGCTTTTTTTTTTTTGTTTTTTACAATATTTTTTGGTTTAAACACATCGGATATTTCTTTTTTTGTCTTTGCTAATGAATTTGCAAAATCGTTAACGTATGAGTGTTATATGTGATCGAAATTATATTACTCATACGTACAGTAAGTAACCCCTTTTCTCAGAGCAACAAGCTAGAGTAAACTACACCTTTTGCAACTGTAATTCAGAAAATATCAATTGAAATTCAGAAATCGTCATTTGAAATTCAGAAAATATCAATTGAAATTCAGAAACCGTCATTTGAAATTCAGAAAATATTAATTGAAATTCAGAAAATATTTGAAATTCAGATAATATCAATTGAAATTCAGAAAATATCAATTGAAATTCAGAAATCGTCATTTGAAATTCAGAAAATATCAATCGAAATTCAGAAACCGTCATTTGAAATTCAGAAAATATCAATTGAAATTCAGAAATCGTCATTTTAAATTCAGAAAATATCAATAGAAATTCAGAAATCGTCATTTGAAATTCAGAAAATATCAATAGAAATTCAGAAACCGTCATTTGAAATTCAGAAAATATCATTTGAAATTCAGAAAATATCAATTGAAATTCAGAAATCGTCATTTGAAATTCAGAAAATATCAATAGAAATTCAGAAACCGTCATTTGAAAATCAGAAAATATCAATTGAAATTCAGAAAATATCATTTGAAATTCAGAAAATATCAATTGAAATTCAGAAAATATCAATTGAAATTCAGAAAATATCAATTGAAATTCAGAAATCGTCATTTGAAATTCAGAAAATATCAATCGAAATTCAGAAACCGTCATTTGAAATTCAGAAAATATCAATTGAAATTCAGAAAATATCATTTGAAATTTAGAAAATATCAATTGATATTCAGAAAACATCAATTGAAATTCATAAAATGTCAATTGAAATTCAGAAAATATCAATTGAAATTCAGAAATCGTCATTTGAAATTCAGAAAATATCAATAGAAATTCAGAAACAGTCATTTGAAATTCAGAAAATATCAATTGAAATTCAGAAATTTCAATTGATATTTTCTGAATTTCAAATGACGATTTCTGAATTTCAATTGATATCTTCTGAATTTCAAATGATATTTTCTGAATTTCAATTGATATTTTCTGAATTTCAAATGATATTTTCTGAATTTAAAATGGAAATTCTGAATTTCAATTGATTTTTTCTTAATTTCAAATGGAAATTCTGAATTTCAATTGATATTTTCTGAATTACAGTTGCAAAAGGTGTAGTAAATAAAACGATTGGGCGTGAAACTTTATTATACAAAAGGTTCTACGAATCTGACACAGATTCTACTTTGTTTGGCTGTTTTTTTATAATTTAAATATAACGCTGAAATCTGTTTTAAAACCATGATGAATAAAAGACAATCCCAGGAATAAAGTTATAAATATGTATTAAATAAAATGTTTGGTAATGATTACACAGTACAACACTCAATATGCATCGCAAATGCTGCCTATTAAAATTGATACATTTTACTTATATGGATACAAAATTTTAAAATTAGGTTCAGTTCTTTACATATTCGCAAATTTATCTTCTAAAAACATGTTTTTTCTTTAAAATTGCTTTTTATTACACATAACCAAATTTCGGATAATTTTTAATGTGGGCTTACAGTATGTACTTTGAGCTTTAAGAACCAATGTATTTCAATGAGGTGAAGGATATAGGATATCCTTCAATTACAGTGAAACTTTACTCATTTCTCAATTCTTGAATAATCTCTTAATCGGGTTTGCAAAATTTTAATGCATGGTGTTACTTTGTATTCCACTTAATTTCTTTTATCAAACAGATGACAGCTTTTCTATGAAAATTTTCAAAAAATTCATTCTGAAATATAAATTTTACAGCTTTGGTGAAAAGAAGTAAAGTATATTTTTGAACATTCATGTTTTAAAATGGATATTTTTTAGAAAAATGTACTTCAGTTAACTAAACCTCGATTGGTGTTGATTAGGAAGCATTATTATTACATGTCTGAATGTTTTTATTTGAATTTAATTAACTAACATTTATCACAAACTCTTTCTTTCGAAGGTATACAAAATATCAATTTTTTAGAATTAGTGAATTTTTTCTTAAAACTAAGAAAGAAAGTAGGCAATTCGTTTTACAAATTAAGCCACATGTGATGTTTGTTAAATGCACAAATCAAAATTTTGGGTCTTCTTTTCATTGTAGATTATTTATTAGCGAAATTGTGAAAAAAAAGAGAAATTTTAACTTGAAAAAAATTTATCAAAAAGTTGATTTTTCCCACAAAAAACAGTTTTACAAATATTTCTTAAACTATAGCTTACTTTTTAATTCTAAGTGTCATGTGCGTGATAAAAGTCTATAACAAATGATATGTCGCAACCCTGATGCATCAACTTGTCCTTATTTTGTTGTAATGTGTTATTAAAAGATAACATTAGATAAGTATGAGAACTATAAACTTGATAATTGAATACAAAAAAAAAAGAATTATAATTTAGAGTAATGAGGGGAGCATAAATGGGGATAAATATCTGCATTAAATATGTAACTCTACACACAAAAAAATTATTTTCATATTTGAATACGAAAATCGCAGATTCAATAAAAACAAATTTTTGAATTTCCTGTGATGACGATTTTTGCAGAATTGATAATGAAAATTGTAAACACGTTGTTGAAATTATTTTGTTTTTCTGTCAATAAAGAATGTTGTTGATTTGATAAAACATAATTATTGAATTTTTGTGATTTTTTAATGAGAGAATGTGTTGATTTAACACAAAGTTTTAATAATTTTTTTAATAAAAAAACATGTTAAATTTAATTTAAATTTATTTATTGAAAAATAAAAAATCAACAAAAATTATAAAAGGTACAATAAAATCCTAAATCTTTCATATTACTAAATAAGTTCATTAAACTTTTCCGGTTCACACATAATATGTGCAACCGCATCAAAGTCCAAAGAGCAACTAAAATATGAAACTTTAAACGTAATAGACAAATTTACAAAAAGAAAAACAAAACATAGCATGCCTTGAAAAAAAAGTCAAAATAACGGCCAAAATTTTAAAAATTTGATTTTTACTTTGATTCATGTATTATGTTTATTGAAAATGAAAAATTATTCAATTATTTGTTTATTAAATACATTTTGTTGAGTGTTATTTTTAAAAGTTGCAATAGTGATAAACATAATGTTTGAATCAAATTCAAAGGGTTATTGGATTTAACTTTTATATCAAACAAACGAGTTTGTTAAATTTTTTTCTGGTATATTTTTTTGTGTGTAGAACTTAAAACAGTCTATTCTGATTTCGTAAAAATGCTCGAAATATACGCTGTCAAATTATTTTTTTTTTTTCTTTGAGATTTCTATAGTTAACTTTTTCGACTTTAAAAATTTAAAAGAAAGTTGCATTTTGGCAAAAAATTTTATCATTTCACTAGGCTGCAAGGCACACTTGTCAACTGTATTAAAACATCAAATCAACATTAAATTGAATTCGTACTTGAGTCTGTGTAGTGCTTTCAATAAAGAAATTATAATTAACAAACACACACAATTTAAATATAACATACAAAGTTCCAGTAAATGTGATCTTTCATATCACCTTTGGATATGATACAACACAAATACATAGGTATAATTATATTAACCATATTATTCAATAATGTTTATGTAACAATACTCGTACATGTGTATTTTTGATTATGTAATGTACAATTTATATATATAGTTACAAAAACACACACACGCACACACACACTCAAATGTATGCATGCAATACGTAAATAAAATGTGTAACGAAATTGACAACTCAATATAATACAATGAACAAAAAAAAATAACAGAAAATAATAACATTACGTATGCAAATTAAATACAGCCAAACATAAAGTATGAATGAACATAATAATTTCAAGGATACGATAAAGAAGAAGCACACATATTCAGTGCATAAACAGGGTGGGTCAAGTTATGATTCCTTTTTTAAATTTACTAACTTTTTACATTTGTCCAGATATGACTACGGGGTTAAACTTATGTTTTTTAAACAATATTTTTCTTAAAATTCGAAAGTTTTATAGTGATATTTAAAAATAAAAGTCACGGAAACTAGACAATATATAAAACATGTGGGTATTACTGTGCATACCAGTTGCACACCTTACCGCATAATATATCATCAAACTCCTTACCATTGCATTACTTCGGAACCTTACACCTTAGCCTTCTATTATTTCCAATACCAAATTTCGACATTTGGAATATCAATAGGTATAAATAATTCCTTTTTCTATAAAATTTTATCAATTTTATTTTTTGTTAAAAATTTGTGAATTTCAAATTATTATTCTGTTTAAAAAACTAAAATTCAAATAATATGTTTTTGAAAGCCTCCTACCTGTTAGCAAAGTTTTGAAGAATTAGGGGGTTATTTTGTAATACGCAACGCCTTGCGTTGCGTTGTTTTCCATACAAATTGTTTTATATTGTCACCTGTTTTACAAACTTTATAACAATCTGACCAATTTTTGGTTAATACATAAAATTTGTGACCAATTTTATAGGCCAAATGTAAACTCCGCAACAAGTAAGTCATAAGGTTTTTTAACATTAATAGCTTATATTTTAATAATCAATAAAGCTAAACACTAACTGTAAGAATTTTTATGAAGAGGAAAAGTGCCGTTTTTAATAAAAATTAATACATTTTACAAACTTTTTCGTATATCTTAGCTATCACGACTTCAACTCTGTAACGATTTTTCGTCATAATTTTTGATAAAAATGCATATACCATAATTTTGGAGTTATCTATTATTTGCGAAAAGTATAATGTTATTTATACTCAAATGATCGTTGGACTGTAAGTAATCATCCAGTATAACAGACTTGAAGCTTTTCTGCAGCATGTAAGATTCTCGAGATGAAAAAGGATGTCTTTAATAAGATTTGAAAAAATGTTGTAAACTCCGTTCCTAATTTTTACACCGAACTATTTAACGAGTAAGAAAAACAATGTCATATTTGGATTAACCTTGTAGGCATCATGCGATTTTGTTTCGGAAAAAAAATTCTGACAAAGCGTTTCTGAAAGAAAACGAAACAAGTAACCCAATGTAAACTCCGTAACTGTAAAATCCGTAACCACAATTGTTTGCATCAGATTTCATTCGAATAAATGTAGATAAATGTTTAAAATATTTTAAAATAACCATAAACAGAGGCGATTCAACTAATATTTATGTGTCATAAGACGATTCAACTAATAATTTTGCGTCAAATCAAAAAAGTTATCAGTTTTTTACCCTAAGCTGCTGGAGCGAAAAACGATTGATTTTGCATTTCATTGGTCTTGAATCGATATTTCGAGTCATTACTGACATTAGTTTGACAAATTAAATTTGTTTCACACAATTTAAGAATTTTTTGATCGCGAAATGTTATGTTTTTAATATATTACTTTGTAACTGCGCAACCGCTGTTGGGATTTTAAAAATTTTTATTTTTTTGAAAAGCATTTAAAAGGACCAAAAACACAAAATTAAAAAAAAAATAAAAATTTTTTTCGCGGAATGAATTGTATTTTTATTTGCGAAACCGCCAATTTGATAAACACAAATTATATATCATTGGAAAGCAAATTGAAAACCCAAATACGAAAAACTAATAAATTGAAGAAAATTCGTACGCTTGCAGAAATGTTAACTCCGTTACAACAAAAAAAATTAAAATTGTGCAAAAAAAGTTATTGCGACAACTTGTAGATGAGATTTTTTGCAATTAGGTTTATAATGACTAATCTTACTAATTCCATTAAGAAAAAACCGAAATATTAACACTTTTTGCTTCTCACAAATTTGGCCCAAAAATTTACCACATTTTTTGATTTCAGCCATATATATTTATTCCCTTCGTTCCAAGTTGGAGCATACTGAACAGACTTAATACATATTTGTTTTCGTTTCGTTTTTCTTTTTTTGTTACGAATTAATTCAATTGCTATAGTTCTTTTTATACCCTACACCACTATGTGGTCAGGGTATTATAAGTTTGTGCTGATGTTTGTAACACCAAAAAATATTGGTCCAAGACCTACCTTATAGCATACCGATCGGCTTAGAATTTTTTTTTATTTCGTTTTAACGATGTCCGTCTGTCCGTCCGTCTGTCTGTCCATGCATACTTGTGCGCACTCTACAGGTCGCAAATATTAAAATATTTTGATGAAACTTGGTACACCGACTTATGTCGGCCCAAGGACGACGCCTATTGATTTTGGTAAACATCGGTCCATGTTTAGACCTAGTGCCCATATAAGGGTCCTACCAAAATTATATTGTTTATACGCTGCAGGTCGTAAATATTAAGATATTTTGATGAAATTTGGTACACAGACCTACGTTAGCCCAATAACGCAGCCTATTGATTTTGGTGAATATCGGTCCATGTTTAGACCTAGTGCCCATATAAGGGTCCTACCAAAATTGTATTGTTCATACGCTGCAGGTCGCAAATATTAAGATATTTTGATGAAATTTGGTACACAGACCTATTTTGGCCCAAGGACCTAGTACCCATATAAGGGTCCCCCCAAAATTGGCTTGGTTACAAACTGCAGATCGCAAATATTAAGATATTTTAATGAAATTTGGTGCTCACATTATAGAAAATTTTGACACAAGCCCCATTTTAACCCATTCGAATTTCGGATCCAAACATTAGTTGGCTTTTACCCAAACTGGTGTAGAGTATTGTATAGTCGGCATGCCCGACTTTAACCTTTTTACTCGTTTTAATTAAATCAAATGAATTAATTCACACCCTGTGGGTAAAAAGGGGTCAGAAGAATGCGAGAATCTGTCCCGTGACCGGTACAAAAAGGACCGGTCCGATTGGTCCCATCCCGTGACCTGTCCTGTGGCCGGTGTAAACAGGACCGGTCTGAAAGAACAAGCTTTGGGACTGGTGAAAATGGAGCCATTCTTAAGGTATCATTACTAGAACGTAAATGTGGGGAGAACGAGTCGTAACGTGGTATTTTATTTTTGCTAAGTTACTCAAAATATGTAACGTGCTATTAAGGAATGATAAATTTGATTTTCAGAATTGTACCAGCCAGGTTAAAAATAGTACATTTTCGACAACTGTAGTACCAAAACTTACATTTTTTTTTTTAAATAACAAGCAAGAACTTTAATAAAAATTCATTTTGTATTTTATTTTTTTGTCCCTAAAAACCGGATTCAGTTTCATTTTAAATCGAAAATAATTTGTAAAAGTAAAAAAGGATATACATACACTCAACCAAAAAAGTCTGTAATGGCTACTGAAAATTTTGCTGTTATTACGGGAAATTTAACTGTTTTGAGGCCAGCGGTATTTTTTGCTAATTTTAGCAACACATGTCTGCTGATCTGTTGTACAATAAAATAAGTAGAAAAAATTAGTAGCCGCTACTAAATTTTAGTAAAATTTATGTAAAATGCAATTCAAAATCGATTTGCTAAAATCAGTTAAAGAACTTACTAAATATCACAATTTTAGTACAATGAAATTAGTACAAATAATTAGTTGCAGCTACTAAATTTCAGTAAATTGCTGTAAACTGTTATTTAAAATCAATCTGCTGAAATTAGCAAAAAATTGTACTAAAAAATAAAAAAACTGTAAAATCTAAAAAAAAAAATTTTTCTTTCGATTGTAACAGGCGTATAATTATCGTACTTGAAATTTGGAGTCAAAATTGCAAACGGTTCTCCAGTTATTACCTATTTATGCATTGGAGAAGCAATAAAATTTTCTGGGTTTTATTTCCAAACTGAGATTATATCAATAGTAACAAATATAAACTAAACAAGTATTGTAAAAAATCAAAAAAAAAAAAAATATTTTTAAATTAGTATATTTTTCTGCTAAATTTAGCACTCGGTTTTGAAAATTTAGTCAATTGTTTTGCTGAAATCAGCAGCGAAAATTAGTAAAAAAATCCGTAACTTGTAATAAGAGAATAGCAAAAATGATTACTAAAAATAAAAATTGTACTAATAACACTATGCGACAGTCAAAATCGGGATGGGATGAAACCAACGGGAAATGTTATATCGGTCAAAAACAAGTTATACGTGTCCCGGCGTTTCGCTGGGTCACCCCTAGGAATCGAGATATATCTTTTTTTTTGACATAACTCGAGAACCACTAGTCCGATTTTGCTCAAACAGTTTTAAAAAAATTAAAAATTACAATTCCTTTAATCTGTTCATATAACGTTTTTCTATATACTCAACAGTTTTGCCGGTAAAAATAAATGTTTGTTACCGCTACCATAAAAATCAATAACCTTTTGTTTATTACTTTTTTTTAATATTTTAGGCAATAAATATTTTTTTCTTCATACATTTATTTTAGTGATTCTAGTGGTTCTCGAGTTATGTCAAAAAAAAAGACCACCAAAGGTCAAATCGATATATCTCAATTCCTAGGGGTGACCCAGCGAAACGCCGGGACACGTATAACTTCTTTTTTACCGATATAACTTTCCCCGGTAGTTTGAACCCTTTCCGATCACTGACCCCTACCATTTGTCTCACAGTGTAATCAGTATAAAAATAGTATATTGCGATTGGAAACTATTTACAAATTTTTTACAAACTTTTTTATCTGAGTGTAATATTGACCATTTTTTGAGAAAGTTCGAAACTTTGAGGCAAAAATTCTAACAGAAGATCTCAACCGATTTAAAAAATATATATTTGCAACGTGTATGGAGGTTGCAACTTTTCTTGGGCAGTATGATATGATGTTTGTATTTTATACATTATGCTTCTTTAAAAGTTGTCGCTATTTGAAATGTATATATGACAGCGCATAGAGAAAGGGACCTAAGGGTAAAAAAATCAATTTTTTTTTTTTTTTTTTTGGACAACATCTGAGCATCGAATGAGACCGATCCCATGCTCTCCTGACCTTAGGTCCCTTTCTATCCTTAGGTCCCTTTCTATTTTGCGCGTCAGATATGAATTTTACTACTAGTTCAATATAAAGTAAAATTTCACTCAAATCTGTTTAGAAAAATACAATCGATTTGAAATTCATAAAAAAAGAAAAAATAATAAAATAATTTGGCTTACCCTCTACACTCAAATAAAAACCATATGTTTCAGTTTTTTTTTTTGCATATAAGAAAAACATGTAATTTTATGAACATTTTATTATTGAATTTTAATTTATTGCATTTTTTTAAAAACATTTTATTTTATTTGATATCCTCCTACTCACTGTATAACAAAAGGTATTAAAGCGGAAAATATGCTTATAAATAAAAACATAATACACCCAGCAAAATTTTCGGTTCCTAAGAAGCGGTTGTAGAAGAGTTTCTTTTTCTTTATAACCTCTTCAACTTCAGCACTTGGAACACCGATGAGTTTTGCTTGAAAGTGTTTTCAAAACAACCGGTTATGTTGCTTCAAACTAGAACAGGTTCTCGTAGAATCAGTTTTGAAACTAGTTATATGTCAACTGTACTTTACGCCTAAGTTCTGAGAAACTTATTTTGAAGCTCATTGCATAAAATCTTTTCTATTTATAGAATCAATGTGGTTGAGAACCAATTGTAAAAATTCCTAGGTATGTACATTTCCATATAACTGTAATTAAATAAAATACTTTAAACGCTACAACAATGCAACAAAAAAAAACTCTTTTTTTTAGCTTAAATACTTAAAAAAAATTATGTTCCATTACCCCCCTGTAAAAACAAAATTGTTATTGTTTCTTTTATTCATTTAAATCCATTGTCGGTGTCAGCTGTCAATTGTCAAACAGTTTTTTTTTTTTTTTTATTTTCCATATTTAGATATTTTCTCTTCAAAACAAATTCCATACTCCGTTTATCAGTTGATGTATCCGGGTATACCCTGGTATAATATTGAAATGTCAGTGACAAGTAACAAAATCATTTATTGAACAATTCAATGTCATTTTGTGGTTTTATGTGTGAATGAGTGATTGTGCGGAATTTGTTTCAATTTTGTAAAAAAAAAATTAAATCTACATGTCAATGTGAGTATGTGAATTTGTGTTTGAATGTGTGAGTGTATGTATGTGAGAGTGTTTTTTATATGTATTTTATTTTTATTAATTCGTTAAATGTGTCAATTTTATTTTTCTCAATGGGAGATGTCATAAAAAATTTAAAAGTAAATATAACATACATGTTGTGTATTGTCATATGAATAATGTGGTTTATTAAAACAATTAAACTTTAACAAATAAAGTATCGTAAATTTATATTGTTTTTTATTTACAAGGAAAATATCTCATATGATGATCTCCGATCTTGACGAAATTTGGGGGGCTTCTCTTGCCGTTCTCCTTGCCTCCTCTATCCTCCTCTTTCTCTCGGCTGCCAGAGAGTTTTGATTTACAATTCTCACCATATCATATACTTCCCCACGTTCAATCACAAGGAGATCTATTGGTGGGATTCACGCAAGTACAAGTGCAGCACTTGTTGATACCGTTTGGTAGGCTGATATTACCCTTAAAGCGCTGATCCTCTGAGGTTTCTCTATTTCCTTTACCCTGCTCCTAATTCCCATCACCGATGTAAAGGTTGGAGCCGCATTCTAAGATTCAGTAGACCATCGTACATTATATTCCATAAGAAAGGTCCTAAGACCGAACCTTGTGGAACGCCAGCCGTGACTTGGTATTCCCTCAGTCCTGTTTCTGTGTCATACAGAAGTACCCGATTTTCCAGGTAGTCGGCAATCATGTTGTATAGATATCCATCTATCATCTTCTCCTTGAGCGCATCCAGGACCACCTTCCATTTTACCGTATTAAAGGCATTGCGAACATCTAGTGTAATGATGGCACAGAAGCCGAGATTATCCCTTGCCATAGTTGCCATTTCCACCACCTCCCGTGTGGCACCGACTGTACTTTTGCCCTTGCGAAAGCCATATTGCATATCTATCTATCTATCCATCTATCTAACTATATATCTATCCATCCCGACATGTCCTATTTTAAAGGATAATATATAAAAAAAACAAATTTTTGACTCTTTTATACGGATACGTTTGTTATTAATATATCAAACTTACATATCATAATCTGTAGTCGATTTAAGTGAACACGTGTTTCAGATTTTTTTGAAATTCGCGATTTTTCGCGTTTTATCAGAAATTCAATGTGGAGAAAATAATGTGTTCTAAATAGGGCAAAATGGATACCAAAACTTTACTTTTGATAAGTAAATCATCGCAAAGTGGATATGGTTCGGAATTTTGCAAATTTCTTATATATATTGCGTGATGTTGTAGACCAAATTTTGTTAAAATTTTTGAGTTACTGCAATCTGCATTTGAATTCAGTATATAGTTGATGTAAGATAAAAATGCAACTTAATAGAAAAAAATCCAGCACGGGTTTTTTTTTTGGCGGAATATTTTTTTTTTCGCGAAAAATTTTTTTACAAAATTATAATAATAATTTTAATTCAGTTTCTAGTAGATGTAAGGATAAAAATACAACTTAACAGAAAAAACCCAACACGCGCTCATTTTTAACGGAATATTTTCTGTTCCAAAGAATCGGTTGTAGAATAGCTACTTCCCAGGAAAATTTTTTACAATCGGTAGCCAACCGGTTCTCTTAAAATGGGACATACGCACAAAAAAAATATCAAACGTCTCCACTAATCTGGATTAAACAAAATGCATAATTTCTTTGATTACCGAAAGTATTATATTTAAATTTAATAAAATCATACCTAGCCCTAAATTTCCAAGTTTTTTCCGGGATAAATACTTTAAAATTAAATTGCGCTTTAGAATCGAAAGTATGAAGTCATTTTTGCAGATACTGATATTGACGTCAATAAAAATAAAACTCATCCCAGGTACTCATCTAATCCTTTTGTTAACTAAGTATATTTGTTTTTTTTTCTATTTTGTTTTACCCACTCTGATTTTTATTTCTTTCAATTGTATCATAGCATCCTTCAGTTGGATATGAACATTTGATGTTTCATTTTTTCTAAAAGACAATTTCTTTTGTATTTATCTTTGTTTCACTTTTATTTTTACGTTTTATATATCTATTTTTTTTTTATATGATGTTGTCATTGTTTTCAAACTGCATTTGACGTTAAAGTTTATTGTTTTTATTATTGTGGTTTCTAGTTGTTGTTTGTACGAGTACTTTGTACGATTGCTGTGAATGTTGTCATTATTTGCTTTTATCAATTTCTTTTGTTCTACTCCACTTTACAATCTTTTTTATTGTGATGGCTCATTTTGTAATACTTGTCGAGATGGCGATAGTATTTGTTTTACTAATTGTTACACAAGAATTTCAAATTAGCTGCTTAAGAGAAGGACACACAAAAAACGACAACATAGCAATTAAAAAGTTCTTGGATACATTGTTGCTTTAAAATACAAACAGAGGTAAAAAAAAAATAATATTATACAGCGTAGCGTATAAGTAATATGTATATTAGAGGTGTTCAACGATGTATAGGCATTTTTCAAAATGAGTCTTAAGAGTGTAAGCAAAAATGAAAGTCGGGCATGCTGACTACACTACAGTACAATTTGGGTAATAGTCCGGGCAGGCAATCTAAACTTACGATGCAACAAATGTATCGAAATGTATTTGTTGAACTTTCGTAGTTTTGAGATATTAAGGCATTTATATAAAATTGGTATAACACAGAATTTGTTGCCACAATTTCATAAACTTATAAAAAAATGTTCCCCTACAAAATGCTGCAAAAAAAAGGAATGTGTGCCTTAAAAACTTACAAAATATTCACTAAAACCACTTATTTTTGGAAAAAAAAAATAACCCACATGAAAGCACATAATATAGTTATTTTTCAATTATAAACTGCATTCCACGCTATTTCTTAGATAAACAAGATATTTTAGAAAGCTTAGTTCTTACAATAACAAAACAAAATACTATTTTATTGTAGTCAAAGTATGACCAAAAAATTAATCCAAAATATTGTTACGTTTTTTCTTTTTAAAAACGTTGGTTTATTTTATTTAAATAAAATTTAAAAAAAACCAAAACGTTCGTTGATCTCCTTTATATAAACTGGTTTGGTGCTCTTTATTAAATAAAAATAACTCTTACCCTTCTTTTGTTTGAGCTTATATTCTTCTTTATAATTAGAATTAGCTAAAGTATTTTCAGTAGCAACAAACATCAAAAAATCTGTAAGAAACTTGGAGGAACTGAGCCAAAGTTGGAACCGGTTTTTCGGAATGAGCGCTATGTGATTCATGAATAAAATATATAGGTCCAGTGCCAGCCCAATTTAAGCCCAATAAGTTCATAGCTCAGATATAACCTTTCTATGGCAGCTAGATCAAAACATGGACTTAGTTCAACCATTTTTAATGGGGAATTTGTGCTTGGAGCACTATAAGCATATGTGACCTTCTCCGAGAAAAGGGACATTGTGTGTGAAAATGAAGTTTTGAGAAGAACGCATCAAAAGTTGTTTCGCAATTTTGGTTGTTTTGTAATTTTGTTACTAAGCTGATGTTAATTTGAAGTAATTTTTACGTTTTTATGGGGTAAATAAATTTTTATCAGAAATCTAACTCATTTCATCTTATTCTACACCCTTTTAGGTACCAGAATCCACTCTTAAGTCCAAACCCGTTTTTTTGACACACTAGGTCCCTTTTCTCGGAGAAGGTCACATATATGTAAAATTTCGTCCAATTTGTAGTTTGATTTCAAGTGCCTTTACATGAAAAAACGGAAGGCCGTACATTGCAAAATCGGCTCACAGAATTATTTTGGGTCGATTGGCAGACTATAAGGTGGTACAAATTCAAATTCAATTCAAAACTCAATTACCCTGTTGCACAGAGTGGTGTAGGATATAAAAATAAAACTAAATTGCAACAATGTGGAAACAAAACAAATTTTCCTACCAATAAATTTTTTGTTTTAATATGAATTTTATAGTCTGCATGAAGTTTAAAGATGAAATGCAAAGAAAATTTATATATCGTCTAATATAATGACAATTTGGCAATGTTGTTTTCTTTTCTTTTTTTTTTTTGAAGTTGTTCTCCCTAAATACAATTCGTATACTCTTAACAGGAATTAATGTGGAATTTTTGTTTAAAAACAATCTACATCTATAAAATGAAATTTATAAAGGTCATATGCATAATCACTTTTTAAATTTATAACTGACTTATAAAACAATTTTTTCAAACAAAATTCATTTTAAAACGTGTTATAAGGTTTTCAAATTATTATGCATACGCTCTCAAGTATTTGGTAGATAAACATTAAGGGGTCCCATAAATTATGAATCATCAATTTTCAATCCTCATTTCCCTTTGTTATGCTGATAGAAATCAGACAAGCAACCGTTTTTCTATGTTGGCTTTTAAAAATATATGTTTTAAAATTATGGTTCCAAGGGCCAAAACACGCGTTTTTTTAATTTTTTCAACCAATGATTTTCAACCATGTTGTTTGCTATTCGCCCAAGCAGCTTTGGGTTCAAAATTTGCTAAACCGGTGCAGCAGTTTAAAACCTAAAATTTTTCCGTAAAAAATTACATTTTTTATTGCTTTGTTGTTGTTGTTTCCTTCGCCAAAATCAAAAATTCTGCAATTGGTTCCACTAGATCCGAATCCATGGAATAAGTTTCGGAATCTGTTCCGAGGATTCAAAAATATTTAAATTTTTTCTTCTTGTCCGGATTATAGAAAATTTGTTCCGCCCTAAATTTTGTTGATTTTAAAAACAATTTTTTATAAATCTTATATCTTAAACATATCGCAATACCATTCTTCTGTGCTCGCATAACACTTAATCCCACCGAAGTCAAATAATTTAACGAAGCTATCAACTAAAAGGCTTCAACAATTTTGCCATGTTTGAATCCACCGTTAATCTCTCCTCTATTCCCTTTCCAAACAAAACAACACGTTTATTAATAGCAAGAATTTTCTGAGTGTTGGTTCTGTTTAAAAAAATTGTATAATTTTTATTAAAGCAAAGGGAGTGTTTTTTTATTTTTCGCTTTATCATCTCTTTATTTAAATGATTTCACAATTTCTACTATTTATTGACTTGTCACAAACTGTTGTCTATTTATTTAACACTTACTAACTATTTCGCATTCCCATCCATTTAACTGTAGGTATATGAAAAACATAGCTCTACCTGATAAATGTCAACGTGTCCCAATGCACCACATACACTGCATGGCCAACAAACTTAAATTTATCATACAATTGAAATTTCATGATTAAAACGTACGTGTTTATAGTTTACACCCGATTTTATTTAAAATATTGTGACATAGTACTACATTTGTATGTACGATATGTGATTTTTCCAAATTTAACGCATTTTCACACCATTTTCGTTAACCAAACAAAAAGGTCGTTGAAAATGTAGTTTTAGCTCTTCAAAAAATTAACAAACTTTAAAACCTTGCTATAATTTTTTTGAAATTTTTGAATACATTAAGTTTGCCGAAGTAGACCGACCCACCACCAGCGAAAGCATTCATGTTGGCTATTGTTTACACGAGGGAGGAATAAATGCACAAATATTTACGTAGTAAAATACGAAAAATCAGTTGAAATTTATTTAGTGGTCAAGTGTGAAAATATTCACAAAGCGAACATTTGAAATTTTTTTAAAACCTTTAACATACAGGTAGTATTAGAATATGTCATGGGGACAATTAGTTTTAGTTAAAAGTTGGCAGCAATGGTTTTAGCGCCATAACCGCATACATACTCTGATAAATTATAATTAAAATTAAACGGAATATTGTTTACTTTTTACTAAAGATTAGCTTAAAGGCAAAAGCCTCATAATTCTGTATTAGTGCGGCAACTGGCGACACATTTTTCTGAGTGATTTTAGTAAGCAGATTTTTATATATGTACTTAGTAAATTTTTGTATATAAGTACATCCATAAAATAGTGGTCTGTTGGGGCGATCGCGTTGCTTTTGGGCGCTAAAAAAAGACTAAAAATTTGTATTGCAATATTTATATACCATTATAAAGTTATTAACAAAGATAGTCAGCCGCTTGGGTGATGTTGCTTTAAACATCAGCTGATCGTATAAACATGATTTCAGTATTGTTTATGGCCCAGTTTTATTGTCAGAACTAAGAACGATTTTTGCCCTAAATATATATAAAACTGAAATCACATGTACTTAACTTGTTTTTATGATCAACTGAGGTTTAAAGCAACAACTCCCAAGCAGCTGACTATCATTTTAAAGGCAAGCATATATGTTCAATATTATTGATCAATGTTTTTAAAATCAACCAATCAGAACAAAGTATTTAAAAATAAAATGTTCTGATTGGTTGATTTTTGAAAAACTGATCAATAATATTGAACGTGTATGCCCTACTTCAAAAACTCTATAATGATATCTGTTATTGTAAAAATTTTTAGCCTTATTAAAAATAAAATAACATGTTAACATGCTCAGCTGACCTACAAAGTAACAGCATCCCAGCAGCTGACTATCACTATCACTGTAAAAAATTTTAGTCTTACTAAATTAAAAACACCTCAGTTTTTTTTTACATTTGTGGGCACCCTAAATCCTAAAAATGGCGCAACCGTACCAGCTGACCGCCATTTTGTGTATGTGCACTAGGGATATAACTTTTTGCAATTTTTTAAAATATCATTTTTCGTAAGGCAAAATCAAGTAGAGCATGAGAAAATATTAAGAACTACATTTTACTTTTTTGCGATCATTAAAACAGTTCCCGCACCAAACGCATTGAAGTTTTATATAAATGAATTTTTTTCCAATTTAAAAAAAGTAATATTTCACTCCAAATTAGAGAGCTTTTTCTAATCTTCTTGTAATAGAATCAGTAAAAATAACAAAAAATTTTTAACCATTTTAGAAATTGCTTTCGGTGCGGAAGGTTTTTTAACAAATTGATTTAAAAAAATTATTTTTATTATCAGGACAATATTATCTATTCGATTTTGCCTTGGGAAATTGCACCCCAAAAAAAGTTATACCCCTAATGTTTACTAGGGTGCTCGAATGAAAATTTTGAGTTATTGACGGGGCACTCCCCTGAAATATTTATTTGGTTGTAGAACTACGTCTCCCACAAAAGACTGTTAATCGGATATCGGGAAGAAGTTTAAGAAACGGATTACAAGAGGAAAATATAAGTTTTAAAAAAAATTTTTTAACCCCACCGAAGTAAAATAATATAACAGGGCTATGAACTAAAAAGCTTCAACAAAGTTCGCCCACTCTTCAGCAGATGGCGCGCAACTACTGTTCTAGGATTCAACATCTCGCGCAATTACAGTGTTGCCATATATAAAGGAAGAATTTCCAGCAATATTTAGCTTCTATTTAAAAAAAAATAAAAAAAAAACATATTTCTAATAAGGCAATAAAACCATTAATCGGTGAAATAGACACCCAAATTATTAAATTTTCCCCCAGCAACTAAATCGTCGCACACCACTTAATCAAGAAATTCGAGACCGAATTTTGAAATTTATTGAAATAATCTACTTTAAAAACATTTTTGTATTCTATTGTTAGTTCTAAGAAACAGATAAGAAGTATTTTTCATCTTGTGTTTTGCTAACTCAGTTAAAATTAATGCCAAAAGGGTCGGAATTTTTAAACACTGTTTTCAAATCTCTAATTTAATTTTTTGACAAATACCTAACTTTGACAAAATTGATAAATTGTGCTTCCTTATAAAGCGCACATTAAAAAACGACAAATATATAAGAAATATAATGTTGGAGCCAAAAAAAATAGCTTAACCCTCTAATGCTCTTGAAAATCTACTATAGAAGAAATATTAAAATTTTAATTTATCGCTTTATTTAGGCGATATAACACAACAAGGGTTGAAGACGAATCAAGAAATCCAATAATCAAAAAATTTCGGTTTTTTTTTTCTATAAATAACACTATCAGTTAAATAAAAAATACATACTGAAAATGGTTGACCTAGTGTTGTGCTTTCAGAAGTTATGGCGATTTTCGCTTTTTGAAAATTACGAAATTTGGCGAATTTGGCACTAAACATCAATAAATTTTGATGAAATTAGTTCTGCTTACCCTGAGTATATAATCTGTGTTTAATTTCAAGAAAATCTATTGGCTACACTCATAAAAAAAAGTTAGTACAAAATTCTGTTAAACGCGTTCTGATTAAGTTGAACTAATTTTTCTGTTTTTTTCTCTAAAAAAGCGCGTACAAATAGTTAAAAATTCTGCTAAAACAACTGGAAATAGTACATTTATTTGCGCCAGCACAATTTTGACCTATTTGTACGGGATTTTTTTTGTTAGTGTAGTTTTTGAGTTAGAGAGATATTTGTAAGGCGTATCCTGACGTTATCCTGTGAGTCCTGGAGTAAAAGTTTTAAACAATTATACAAGTAGAGAGCATAAACTAGCTTTTTTATTATCGATAATTTATGCCAGATCGTAAATGTATTTTTTACAATTTTTCAAATATTTTTTTCTGTTTTAAAAAGTTAATTTTTTTTTAATTTACGAAATTTTTACTTTACAGCCTTCTCGCTGTTTTTAACTTGCGATACACCATACAAAAAAACAAGCAAAAACTAGTTTTGTGCAAAAACTAGGTAGTTTTCGCTCAAGTATAAATGTGGTATTATACAAAAAAAAATTTGAAGGCAATTTGAATTATAAAAAAAAATTAAAAATATTCATTTACCAAATAAAAAATCAACTATACATATCCCTCATTCAATTATATTTTCTATTGATATTATATAACTGGTTTAATCAAAAGTTGTTATTTAGCTAAAATCTATGGTCTGAGGACCGCTTTTTAGCTGCCTTGGAAATTAAAGGGTTAATATAAATGTTTTACCATTTGATGGAACTTTTTCTATTACAATCACGATTTCTGATATAATAGATATGTAGATAAAATATGGATGGCCATAGAAAATAACTTATGAACATATATGATGATTAGACCGCACCACCTTACAGGTAAAAAAAAGTGCGCGGTACACCTTCGAATATAAAGTATTTTTTGCAAGGCAATCTCGAAATTTTTTTTTTTTGCCGAACGTAGGGGTCACCTTTTTTAATTTTTCGTTATAGCTTCGGCACATAAAGTCGGATCTTAAAGTGTGATATATCCATTTTTTTTGCCTCGAGGAGACTAGTTTGTCACCACCCAGTGATTCCCCAGCTTTTTGAAAAACGGGTCCTTTTGTCTAATTATGATACAATTTTTGGAATGGCAAAGCATATTTTGCCAGTGCTTGTACCACCTGTTACAATCATAGCTTGGGAATAATGATTAGAAATCCTAATGATTAGCAATTGGATTAGAAATTTTAATTGTGCTGAAAAATTGATTAATTATGATTAGTTAGCCATTTTAGACGATTACTAATTGATTAGATTAGAAATAATCAAAAATCTAATCACAATTAGTGATGATTAGCATTTCTAATCAAATCTAATCAAAACATCATCGTCTGCGGAGAAGTCTTGGTCTTCGAAAACAATTGGATCCATTACGACAACTACAATATCGAAAATAAATTGGAAATTTTTGTTTTACATATAAAGTTTGCATTTTATTTAAATTTTCACGACGTCGAAAAAACAATAAATAAAAGAAAAAAAATCCGTGCATTTTTACTTACCAATAATTTTGAACACTTTAATTTGAATAAAACAAAACACGTTGAAAATTAACATTAATAATAACACAACAACAAAGTGAACCAGCTGTGTCAAGTGTTTAGTTTAAGAACAGGGTGCACCGTATGCAATATTCAAAAACTGTTACATTATGTAAATATAGCAACAAATGTGATAAATAAATATTTTCTTTTCACAAAAATAGTTAAAAATAGTTGATCTAATCAAATCTAATCAAGAAATCTAATCAATTATTTTTTGGATTAGTTTTGATTAGATTTGATTAAAAATGCTAATCGTCACTAATTGTGATTAGATTTTTGATTATTTCTAATCAAATCAATTAGTAATCTGAAATTTTTATCAAAACTCAATTCTAATGATTAGATTATTTTATTTCTCTAATCGTAATGATTTCTAATTCTAATCGAAATTCCCCAGCTATGGTTACAATGCCTTGTCATCGCTTTGTCGTTCGTATTTTTCTGACCGAGTATATTTGAGCAGTAAGTAGAATCCAATAAATACTACAAAACGCCATCATTAACTCAATTTTTTTGAAAATGGACTCATGCGATCATGATTATGAAATTTTTTATACAAAATCGCTTGTTTTCTCATGCGAGAACAGTATTGCCAAAATTTCAAACAGTTACTATATATCGTGTGATACATCGTGTTTAGTTAACTTTGATACGTTGGACAAGAATTGAGTTTTTGATGAAAATGGTGTTTTTGATCGTTATTATGGGATTTAAAAAAAAATCTTCACCAAAGGCCACCATTTTATTTTGGTTTCTAAATATTAAATTTTGTTATTGCTGTCCGTTATAATCTTTCGATACCTCAATTCCAGTTCATTTTATTAATTTTTAATTGAAGTCTATTTTGTGCAGATGGAGCCTGCATAAAAAAAATTATATTTTTTAGCCTAGAATACCGACAAAGAGCACTATATTCATCCAAAAAAGGGTTTTAAAAACTTTCAACCGATTTCACAAGTTTTGCAATATTTTTGATTAGCGTGCGAAAATTAACAAAAAAAAAAACAAGCATCCCGTGTAAAAAAGATCAGATCTGGCCAGATCTTAGTAGATCTTACCAGATCTAATTAGATCTCGAAATTGGGTACAAATTTGAGATCTAATTAGATCTGATCCGATCTAGGCATATCTGGCACATTTGTCCAGATCACTTTAGATTTGAACAGATTTGGCACTAGATTTTGCCATAAGGTATTATCACATATGCCATATCTGATCATATTTGATGAGATCTGGTACAGGATCTAATTAGATTCAATCATATCTATTTAGATCCAAAAAGATCTGATCAGATCTAAACTTTTTTACATGGGATTGTATAAATTAACTGTTCGAAATTTTATATGATATTTTGAAGATCGAAAATAGCAATCGCTTACCAAAAACGAAACGAAACAACCAATTTTCGGAAATTGAAATTTCTTCAAGTTCGGTCCACTCTAGTAGTATAAACCGGCGTTTTAAATTCAACTTGATTCTTTATCTGCCAGCCGAATATTTGCCACTTCTATTATGTTTTTATTATTAATCACATTAATTTCTCTTCTATTTAATTTTGCAATTAAAGCTGGAAAATACTACTAACATCAAATAGCAGCAGCAGCAATAGCAACAACAAGTTGTTTGTTACTAATCATTGTTATAAATGGTCATCAAAATCTTTTGTAATTACTCTTTGTGTAGGTGATTAAATACTGATTAATTGCTATTTGTATTGTGCGTTAATTTGTATCCAAGTGGATGAGGCAGACTAAGAAGAAGAGCAAGAGAAGAAGTAACAATTCGAAAACATTTTCGCATAAGCACCTACAACTACACAAACACAAGTACATTCTAAAAGAGCTAAAGTATGTTAACAAAGTGGTCATTTGGTTGTATGTTTATTGTAACTACAGATATTAAACTCCTTAAAGTGCGCACACACAGCTATGCAATACGTATCTGTGTGCATGTTTGTTAGTGTTTTTTGTTAATGAATTCAGTTTGCTTTTTTAGTTGGATTATAATTTAAAAAAAATAAAAATAGACAATTAAATTACGTATACTTCAAGGGCATTTATTCAATAGGGACTATCTACGGTTTCTAAGAAAATGAGTTTTTGATGGCAAACGCTTTAGTTGTACAGCTGTAGTCTATGACATTAATTATGGACTGAAAACACAAATTTTAAAACCTCATTTTCCTAATTCTAGTTATTCTGCAATATACCAAAAATATGTTTACGAATGCAATCTGGGCTATCTACTCAAATAGTAAAGCTGCCCAAAGCTGTATGCGGATTTCGACTCACTGATTCTATTTATTCACAAATTGTTTCTAGCACACCATAATTTTGAGGAAATAACTATTGGAATCCGTATGTCGTGGTAGGCATTTCAGCATACAAAAGACGATTAATCATAAAATCGAGCTTTATAATAGATACAATATATTTTGAAACTCGTTTACCTGTGGGTATGAAATTGCATTTTAGCTATTTTTAAAAGAAAATTTATAAACATTATAATGAAAAATATGTACATGTATGACAAATTGTTTCCTATATATTTTCCTCAATAACACAATTTAACACAAATTAAGATAAGCCCACAGTATTGCTATACTCATAACAAAAAGTTAGTACAAACGTCTGTTAAAAGCATTTTGATTAAATTGAACTAGTTTTTCTGTTATTTTCTCTTAAAAATCCCGTTCAAGTAGGACTAAATTTTGCTAAAATAACACGAAATAGTATATTTATTTGCACCAGCACAATTTTGAACTATTTGTATGGGCTTTTTTATGAGTGCAGCAGCTAATAAACCGAAAAATTTGTATACGATATATGGGTACTACTGCGAAGACAACAATTTATACTCTACACCACTAAGTGGACAGGGTATAATAAGTTTGTGCTGATATTTGTAACACCACAAAATAGTGGACCTAAAACCACTTTATAGTAGCCGATAGAGTTAGAATCACTTTTTGTTTCGATTTAACGATGTCCTTCTGTCCGTCCGTACATCTGTATGTATTTCGGTCCATGTATCTGTGTGAGCTCACTACAGGTCGCAATTATTAAGATATTTTGATGGAATTTGGTAAACTGACGGTCCAGAACGATGCCTATTGATTTTGGTTAAAATCGCTCCATATTTAGACCTAGTCCCCTATAAATGGGCATTTTCGCTAGCTACAGGTTGCTAATATTAATTCATTTTAATGAAAATTGGTACACCGACTTATCTCGTCCCAAGGATGTAGCCAATTCAGTTTAGATGACATCGCTCCATATTTGGACCAAGTGCCCATAAAAAGATCTGCCCTAAATTGGATTTGTCTCTCGGTGCAGGTCACAAATTCGAAGATATTTTAATGAAATTCTGGTCATCATCTTAAATCGACCCAAGGACGGAGCCTATTGATTATGTTTAAAATCGGTCCATGTTTACACCCAGTACCTATATAAAGGTCCTTCCCAAAATTGGCTTCTTCGCCCGCAACAGGTCTCAAATACTAATATATTTTAATCGAATTTGGTACACTGATTAAAATGGGTTCATGGACCCTATAAAGCAGGGTTGCCACCCCTGCTTTTTTCTCTGCGTGCCAGAAATGGACAAATTTGTTTTTGTAAAAATTCTCGCGTGCCACCTTATTTTTAGTTCTCTTTTAAAAGTATTTTTTCAAAAATTTTTCTCTTTAAAAAATCATCGCAGATGTACATATTTATCAGCGCTACGGATAACCCCCATGAAATAACCCCAAAGGGAAAAATTAAATAACATCCAAGAAGTGACGCAAAAATCTTTGACGTTTATTTAATTTTTGGGGGTTTATTTAATCTTTAAATATTGAGATATTTCATTATGAAAAAATCCCCAATGAAATAAAATTAAAACAGTTTGAACATTATTGCCTATTCATTTCTTGGGAAGTTATTCCATTTTTGGTGGTTATTTTATTTTGTTAAAAAAAGTTAAATTATTGGGCGCCATCGATTATTTAAGTACGTAAGAAACAAGTTGAAAAATTTAATTTTTTTTAATAAATCGCGCGGTTTTTATCATTATAATAATAAATAAAAAGAGAATATTATGGATTTGAACAGAGAAATTTCTTTTTCAGATGAAATGGCTCTGCGAAACACGATCAAAACCCAATTTCAAATTCCAACATAGGGGGTTATTTCATTATGAAACTTATTTTCGGCTTTTATCTAATCGAGGGTTTTTTCGTAGCGCATATTTTCCCCTTGAAAAAACTAATTTTTTTTGGATCCAATTTTATTATATGTTGTTTTGAATTTTGGCGCAATTTTCTGGTACTTTTTATTTCTCCGATTATGAAGCATTTTCCCATCGAAACATTTAAACTTCTTTCAATCTAGCATTTTAGAAATTTTGCCAGAATTTTATAATAATCGAATTTTCGAGTTCTGTATTAACCATATTTCTGTAAACAAAATATGGTGGCAATACAGAATTTCATTCTTTTTAAAAGACGATTTGCAAGCTCTATGAAAAATTTCACACATTTTTGTATAGAAATTTAACATTAAACTGAATTTTTTGATGGACTTCCAATAGTTTAAATTTTTTGAAAATATCTTACAAAACGTCGCGTACCACGCGTGTCATAGTTTTGCCAGCTCTGCTATAAAGGGTCCCTCAAAAATTTGAATATTGGCGCGCAACAATTTGCAATATTTTTAATTTATTTTAATGAAATTTACATCAACTTATATCGTTGGGCCGATGAAGCCCATGGATTATGGTTAAAATCGGTCCATGATTAGAACTAGTGCCCATACAAAGGTCAACCAAAAATCGACAAGACCAAAGCCTATTGATTACACTATGCGACAGTCAAAATCGGGATGGGATAAAACCAACGGGAAATGTTATATCGGTCAAAAACAAGTTATACGTGTCCCGGCGTTTCGCTGGGTCACGTCTAGGAATCGAGATATATCTTTTTTTTGACATAACTCGAGAACCACTAGTCCGATTTTGCTCAAACAATTTTAAAAAAATTAAAAGTTACAATTCCTTTAATCTGTTCATATAACGTTTTTCTATATACTCAACAGTTTTGCCGGTAAAAATAAATGTTTGTTACCGCTACCATAAAAATCAATAATTAATTACCCAAGTAAAAAAAATGATATGGAGCCATATAAAGTTATATTTAATTATATATAATCTTCTATGTAATTAGATATAATTATATCCGAAAAATGAGAACGTCTTATTGTATCATATTGTATCGAATTGTATACAATTGTATACAATTTGGTACAATTTGATACAATTCGATACAATATGATACAATTGTATCCGAATTTTGTCCTCATCCAATTACATAAAATTATATCTTTTTGTATAAAATTATATAAAATGTTATAAAAGTGGACATAGTTTGATACAATTATACATAAATATTAACCCTATATTTCCTCCATAATATATATGACCATATCTAACAATATACAAAATTATATTTTTAAATAAAAAAAGATATACAATATCTGGAGATCAGACCTGAGGGATTTCAATTACAATTACTTGTAATTTGTAATTGAAATTACAAGTAATTGTAATTGAAAATATTAAATTACAAATTACTAGTAATTGTAATTGAAAGTGATTTCAATTACAAATTTCAATTAAATTACATTTAGAATTAAAAAGTGTTTTTTGTTAAAATTTTGTAGAAAAATCTGACTGGGATAGGTTGCATAGGCATGGATGCGTATAAAAAGAATACGTCATGTTGGGCTTACCCCTAACTTGTGCTTTTTGTCATTATTTATTTTCCCAAAAAATGTAATTGACATTTTTCAAATTACAAATTACTTGTAATTGTTCTTTTTTGAATTACAATTACAAATAATTTGTAATTGTAATTGAGTTTTTTTCAATTACCATGAACAAATTTTTCTTTGTTTTTATTAATTTTAAAATAATGTTAACAACACTGAAATTTTTAACTTAATAGGATTGTGATATACAACCAAGATATAAGAGATCAGTCAAGTGTGCGTTATAGTATAGAGAATTCCATATTAAAGCTTCAGTATTGTTAATTTTATGGGCGCGTTAGCCATTTTGACTCACGCTCCTAAACAAAAACAAATTACTCACGCACGAGCATTTCGTGTCTTACTCACGCAGACATGAGTATATTAAAAACTTACTCACAATCAGAAAATTCTCACGCAAAACAGTAAAAATTACTAAAAACATATGATACATAAAATAAACTCACACACGAATCATGCACGGGTTATATATTCTTACTCACGCTCACGTACGAATTATATATTCTCACGCTCACGGGCGAATTACTTTGGTATAGTAATTATTACTCACGATCACTTGTGAATAATTTCACTCACGATCGTGTCATGCGCCAATCCCTAGTAATTACAAAATCTAAAACTAGTTCAAAATCATTTTTAATATGGAACCACATTTAATACAATACGGTTTTAAAAGGACCTTATACATATATTTTTATATAAAATCACTTTGAAAAAATTGCTAATGTGGGATGATATATAATTATAGATGATTTTATAAAGAACGTTATATCGTTATATATAAAAGAAATCATGAAATATTGTAGATATGAAACCATACTAAGTTATATATGGGTTCATATGCGTCAATATATAATCATATATAACACCCATTATATAATATTTCTTAAATGGCTCCATATATAGTTTTATATTATTATGTATAGTGTCATACTAAATTATATATAAACGTATATGTAATTATATCTTTTATATATTACTTTGTGTACTTATATATAGCACATACACTTATATGTAGGCCAGTATGTAATAATATAAAATCACATATGTCTCAATATTAAAACCTTTGAGGAAAAAATATTTAATATATGACTATATAAAAGTCTATATGCTTCAATTTAAAAGCATATGTGGCCATATCTTACTAGAAGTTACTATATGTAATTACATAAAATAATATATGATTATATCAAAACTTTTTTACTCGGGTATTACTTTTTTTTAATATTTTAGGCAAAAAATATTTTTTTCTTCATACATTTATTTTTACCGGCAAAACTGTTGAGTATATAGAAAAACGTTATATGAACAGATTAAAGGAATTGTAATTTTTAATTTTTTTAAAATTGTTTGAGCAAAATCGGACTAGTGGTTCTCAAGTTATGTCAAAAAAAAGACCACCAAAGGTCAAATCGATATATCTCGATTCCTAGAGGTGACCCAGCGAAACGCCGGGACACGTATAACTTCTTTTTTACCGATATAACTTTCCCCGGTAGTTTGAACCCTTCCCGATCCCTGACCCCTACCATTTGTCTCACAGTGTTATAGATAGGATTGGTTCATATTTGGAACTATCGCCCATATGGAATACATTTCTGGTTTTCACTTAAATACACGTAACATTAGGTAAAATCAAAATTTCTTATAGTTTTTCTAGTTTTTTATCAATTTATATACAAATTTTGCCATGAGTCCATTTTAACCCATTCGAATTTCGGATCAAAACATTAGTTGGATTTCAATCAGACTGGTTAGGTCTCATATAGTCGGCATGCCCATTTTTTAATTTTTTTACTCGCTTGAATGCAATATACGTTTATGTTGAACGTCGTGTTTTGTTCTCATATTTCCCTAATACCTTTCATAATCATTAACACAGTACAACAAAATAAGAAAACTTTTATGCATCGGGGTTACGCTACATCATTTCTAATAGACTTTGGGATGCAGATCACGAATGTGGCCATAAGATTTTAAAGTTAGCTGTAGTTTGAGAAATATTTGCAAAAGCAATTTTATAGGAAAATAAAATTTTTTAAATAAACTTTTTGCAAAAAAATACAAAACTGAAAGAAATTGCAATATTTTAAAATGACGCAATATGGTCCTTAATTTGATATATTGCACGTTTTGACAGCTAAGAAATGTAAATGTAAAACATATATTTTCCAATCAATCTCAACGAAGTTTTAGATAACTGAAGTGCAAATTCCTAAAAAATAACGACTTTAAAAGATGCATGTTCAAAAATGTACCTTTTTCCTTTTGCGATAGTAAATACGTATGAAATTAATTTGAAATAAAATGGATATAAAATTTGTATTTCAGATTGAATTTTCTGCAAATGTTGATGCAAAAGTTGTGATTCTTTTGATAAAATGAATTTAATGGAATATGAATTTATGTCATGTGTTAAGATTTTGCAAATCCGATTAAGGGATTTTAATAAATTTGCAAAATAGGAAAATAAGTGAAGTTTTCGCTTTAATTGCAATTATATCTTTGATCCTTTACCTAATCAAAATAAGTTGATATGGTTCTAAAAGCACAAAGTCCAACGGTTAAAAATTAAACTTGGTTTAGTCAGGTATATGAATAAATAAGAAATTTTCAAGAAATAGAGCTAATTAATATTAAAATTTGATGTTCACATTCGTGATATTCACCCTAAAATCTATCAGCATTCATATTCAAAACGCCCGATGTTAATTGTAAATAAAACAAAAAGTTTTCAGAGAATTATCTTAATATTTTTTATTATGATAGAAGGTTCTATGACAATTATGTGTGAAACAAAATGTCGGCCTTCTGCCACACTATCGCAGACAACAACAATGTTTTCCGCAGAACGAACTGGGCGAGCCTGCACAGGTGTTTTCACATTTCCTACAGACCCGGTTTGCTGAAATTTGCGCACAATTATCCCGATTGTGGACACATTTGGTCGATTATGCTGACCAAAGAAGTGCACGAAATGCATATTGATTTGAACGCCCATTTTCGAAAAAGACTTCAGCAATCTTAAAGCGCTGCTCAATTGTGCACCTTTCTATGGTTGAATTTGACAAACATTGAAACAAAGAAATGTCAAATTAAGTTGGGGAAAATATGGTTGGACTACCCTTTAGAACATGAATTAAACAATTTGGCCTTCAATAACAATTGTATATTCGTAGATAGCACTTATCGAATATAAACACTCGTTGTACAAACATTATTGTTTATAAATGTAAACTACGGAGTGTTGCATAAATGTTATTTATTATTGGGTAGGTTCATATTATATGCCTTGTGTACAGTCGAACGCCGATTTGCGGCCCTTTCAGGATGGCATAAATGAGAAACTACTAATATTTTAAACGAGAAGTACGCAGTCTTACTATCTTAATATACAAAAATATTGGGACTGTACTTTTCGCTGACTAAAATTGCTTAAAACTCACAAATTTATTCGTTTTGTGAATATTTTTTTTTTAAACAAATACGGCTTAGAAATTTTGCAAATCTTGAGCACATTAAGGGATAATTTTTAAAACGCGACTTTACTATTATTTCCCTAAATCATAGAAAAGTTGTCAAGACATACTCCCTAACATAAACACAAAATGTTATTATGTATTTACTAACACTAATTTAATTGTTCCTAAATGATTATAAATCCTTTTGAATATAGGGATAAGTAATTTAAATTCTTATTAAAAATGATTAGAAAACTTTGTTTTGTTACAAGCCCATCTTCGTCTGTCATGACTGTCTTCGGCTGCTGTGAGGGGTTTTTCTACTAATGTGGTTTCCATTAACCTTTAAGTAACTTTTAATTTAAGCAGCATAAGAAAAACGTTAAAACTTATTTAATTAAATACACCGAACTCACAATAAAACAAGTGAAAACTGAAAAATGGAAACAAAAAAACATAAAATACAACCAACGTAAAAGTCATCATAAAATTACAGAAAATGATATAATAAAGTATTGTTATTACTAGGGTATTCTCCACTCTACTCTGCTCTGCACTTCTCAACTCACTTCAGCTCAACTTGATTCGTCTGTTCATCTATGCCTTTCATACTTTTCCATTTGTTATGATTGTATTCCAGCACACAAACTTACTTACTTACTTACACACACAGTCACACTTCCTTATACACTGCATACATACATACATATAATAGGTAATGACAATAACGGAACAAACGACAGTCAAACCCACTGTACTATAATATCATGTATATATGTATATAGTGAGTGTAGCAACAGGATTTTATTCTTTTTTAAAATGATGAAGAAAAAAAACACAATAATAATGCAAAAGAGGTTAACAGTAAAAGCCAGTTTCGAGTTGAATAACAACAATAGTTATATTGTTAAATGTTCAGGAATAACAACAACAACAAAAAAGTAAAATATATATAAAAACAGAAAATAAAATAATAATAATCATCAGCTATAACAAAGAGCCAAAGGCATTTTATGGTCTTCTACCGCTCTACAAGAAAAGGGTGTTGACAACAATAACTTAAAATGCTAAAATTATAATTATGTAGACTGAATGAAAAACAAATTTCCAAAATACACTACTAACCACTATTTCTAGTGGTATTTACCAGTAGAAATAAAAACAGCAACAAATACTCCCAAGGAGTTATGATAATAAAATAAAACATAAATTGTCAATGTAGCTGTAGCTGGTGGTGCTATTTCAATTTAATAAGATGTAAATTTAATAATAATGTAAAAATTAATGTGTAAATTCATAAACGCTTTGTGAAATAATAGGAGGTTTATTGAACAACTTTTGTATGAAAATGACGTTTTGTAAACCCGCTATAACTTTTCAAAGCAATTATGAATTGAGGGGTAAAAATTTAAAAAAAATTATTGTCACACTTTAACTTTGTTATATTGATATTTGTGCAAATTAATATGTTTCGTTTTGAAAACACCGCAGATAAATTTTGGGTACCAAGCAAAAGTTTATATCCTTCATCTGTTTCGGCCACTTCTTTGGTGTTTCTTACCTATCACATGCTAAGCACCATTCAGAAAAGATCAGTACACAGAAAAAAATAATTCATACATGGAATAAATTTTTTCATAATGTGTATGAATCAGTGTTGCCAACTTTTGAAGGCAGGAAAGCACCGTGAGCATTATGAAAACGGGTAAAAAGGGTAAAAATTTACCGAAAATGGGGTAAAAAAGCACGATATCAATTTTTTGAAAAATGTAAATCAAGAATTTAAAAACAAATTTTAACTTTGAAAAATCGTGTAAAAAAGGTTCAAGAATAACCAAAAAAGGGGTGAAAAAGCACCAAACTAATATTTCAAAATTTTTAAGTTTAAATGCAGAGCTTTGAAGAATTAATTCCTTTTTGAATGAATTCACTACCAATCGAATTCAATTTTCTCTTCAATTGAATGAATTCCTTTTCTTAAGTAATTCACTGAATTTGTTCAACTGAATGCGTTCATCAAACAACAAATTCAAAGAATTAATTCAATTACAATAGTTCTTTTTATTAAATCAAATGAATTAATTCACCGATGAACGAGTTCAATTTTATAAATCGAACGGAAAAAAGTGAATGAATTAATTAATTAAATAATTGAAAAAAAAATAAAATAAGTTCACTGAATTAAAAAAAAATAAAATAAGTTCACTGAATTGATAAAAAATAAAATAAGTTCACTGAATTCAAAGCCTGTTTTCTGCCGTTCAGTAGAAGAAAACAATAATGTACAAATAAAATTTTTAAATAAGCAATTTTACAGCGTGTGCTAGTAAAAAGTAACAAATTAGAAACCGGATGCTGTTTATCAACCTACATGATTAAAAAATAAAGCCTTTTACTATTAAAAATAAAAACTTTACAGATATAGATAAATTTGGAAAAAATACAACTATATAACTATATAATTAGTTTGAAAAATTAATAGTTATATTTTTTTCCAAATTTATCTATATCTGTAAAGTTTTTATTTTTAATAGTAAAAGGCTTTATTTTTGAATCATGTAGGTTGATAAACAGCATCCGGTTTCTAATTTGTTTATTTTTACTAGCACACGCTGTAAAATTGCTTATTTAAAATTTTTATTTGTACATTATTGTTTTCTTCTACTGAACGGCAGAAAACATGCTTTGAATTCAGTGAACTTATTTTATTTTTTTTTCAATTCAGTGAACTTATTTTATTTTTTTTTTTTTCAATTCAGTGAACTTATTATTTTTTTTTAATTCACTGAACGTAACTTTATTTTTTTTAATTCACTGAACGAAAATGAAATCGAACGAATTCAGTAGTGAATTAATTCAGTAAGGAGTTAATTCACTTTTTTCCGTTCGATTTATATGTTCACCAGTGAATTAATTCATTTGATTTAATAAAAAGAACTATTGCAATTGAATTAATTCGTAACAAAATAAATCGAACGAAAGCAAATATGAATTAATTCCATTCAATATATGGTGCTTAGTGAATTAATTCATCGAATTTTTAATTCAGAATTGAAAATTTGAATTAAGGAATTAATTCTTCAAAGCTCTGTTTAAATTTAACGAAGTTACTATTTAAAATTGTACTACAAACATTGTGCAATAATGTATTTCTTGTATAGTTCGTTTTATTTTTCAAATTTTGACAGAAAATTCAAGAAAAATTTTGAAAAACGAGAACAAATACCAAAAATTTAAACTGTACAAAAAGCACTAAAAGCACTGCTTGAAATACGAAAAAGCACCGTAAATACCCGCTTTTTTTAAACGGGTATTTGTAAAAAATCACCGGGTACGGGAAGGAAAAAAGCACCAAAAAATACCCGAAAAGCACTGAAATGGCAACACTGGTATGAATCTAAGATTATAATTTCGCCCCAAAACTTTTTCATATACTTATTACTTCACATTTAAAAAAAATAATGCAAAGTAAAAACGTTATTCGAATAAGTAAATCAGAGGTATGGCATCACCAAAAAAATAAGTTATAAAAACATCGTTATCACTAGATGGCACTTTGTTCAAAAAATTGACAATTTTCTTTTTTTATTTAAATTTAAGTAATAACAAACAAAAAAGCAAAAAAACAAACAAATATCTCAAATTTTATTATTTAAATATATTCCGCTCTTCTTTTTTTCTTATTTTGTGCAGTTTTCAGCAGTTTTGAGCTCAGCTGATACTAAACTGATACTAAATAGTTGCTTAGGTAATGCTAAATTTCAGCGCCCTCTATCGGTGAGTAGTATTAGTTTTGATTTCCTATCTCTACACACAGAGAAAAATTATGCCATTTTCCAACTGAAATTCGGTTACATCTACTAAAATAGGTTGGTGCAACTGAATATTGGTTATCACAACAAAATTCGGTTTATACAACTGAATTTTATTTGCAATACCCAAAATGTTTGGGAACCACATTCCAATATGGTTCCACCAACCGAATTTATTGGTTGTAGCAACCAAAATAGGCTTAGCAATTCGGTTGGCAATTTTTTTTCCTGTGTGTATAATTTATAGTCTCTAAAGTAAATACTTTACTTGTTATGAATAAAACATTAAAATTTAAGAATTTTCTTTAAAAATTTTAGTCTGCTAGTGAGTAGACTAAAATTTTTAGAAATCGCAAAACAAGGACTTTTCATTGATTTTTTTTAATAGAATATAAAGGGAATACAATTCTACACCCAGAAAACAGATTCGTTGTGGTAACCGAATTTGTTGCCAACCGAATTGTAGTAGTTACATGTACTATCACATTATTCGATTGTAGTTCTTACATTACTTTATTGTGAGTACCATATTTTTAGTTATACCTACTGAATTATAAAACATTATATTGGTATACCCAACCGAATCTATATTTTCGGTAGATACAACCGAATTTATTTCTGAATTTCTACCGAATTAGATACAACCAATTATTTGCTATTTATTTTTTTTATTATTTCAATAATTGCGATATATAAAAATTGTAACAAGAATAAAACTTTTAATATCTAAATATAAATATAATGATTGTATATTTTGAATTATTTGAAGAGTGGGCTTGCAAAACCCGTAGTAAATGGAAGTGCTCAGAATTATTCATTTTGGAAGTCACAAATTCTATATTCCATTCCGATTTTCATCCTGTGATGTTTGTTTGTCATAACTAGAATGATCAGTGTGCATCTACCAAAAAAAGAAATTTTTAGAAAATAATTCAGTCCGGTATTTTCTTAACAAATATTTAATTTACCATTTTAGTCTGGATGCACCCTTGAATTTTAACATTTTCCAATTTGTATATTATGTATTTAATTCGTATGTCATCTAAATTTATATACACAAATAAAATATAAATGCATTATGCAGATTGGTTATTGATTTTAATATTTATCGTGTTTGTTTTATTTTAGAAAATTTTAAAATTATGAATTTTTAATTTTTTTTATTATTGACCTTTTGAAGTTTATATTGTTTGAATAACCAATATATCGGGTACAGTTTGCAAAACTCTTTAAATTTATGTTTTTTTATCAGTTGTGGTCACCAATGTTGTTTCAACAATTTTATTTTGGGTGTCGTAACTGAAAATCTAGTAAGATACTTATGATGTGTTATTAACATTGGTTAACATTCAATATAAAATTGCTAGTAAAGAACTAATAACCCTACATATATGGCAATTTGGTTATTACAACCAAGTTTTAATTGCAATAGCTGGATAATGGCAGAAAATGCATTAATAAGAATTATTAATGTAATTTGCCTTATCGAATAGATTTAAAACATTTTATTTTAGCCTTAATTGGTTGGAAATACCGAATTTTATACAAAATGTAATATTAAATCAGTTGCGCTTTCTAATTTTCTCTTATTAACGAAAACTTTTTATTAACACAATTGATAATATTTAATTGGTATTAAAATTATATCATCATGGTGGTAAAATAATGATAATTCTAGTCGATTCGTAACTGATTTGTTCTCTGTGTGTATATTCCTTTACATTAAATTGTCCAACAATTTTAATAGCGTAGGTCATCAAATTAGTTATTCATTTTTTATTCCACATGGGCAAATAAAATATTTTGTGACGCATTTTTAGAGATTCACTACATTTGTTCATGCTATTAAATTATCTTATATCGACAATATCAACCCAGAGAAAAATAGACCGATTTTTCTTTCAAAAATACACTAAAAGTAGCAAAGTGTGTGGTGCTGTACTTTCTCTGTTATAATTTATTTCATTTAAAGGTAGCAACACACTACGCAATACTATTGCAAATAGTATGGCCGAAATTATCGTCCATTTGCCCTACACCATGCAAATTTTAGTGTTGTGGAAAAAATGTTCAGTATGTATGTCACATTGGATGGTTGTACAATATATTGGAAAAATTCAAAGCGGATTTAAAAAAAATATTTTGTAATGTGGAGGTCATATTGAGTCGTAAAAAAATGTTTCAAAGAGTATACCAAATATTTCTCTAAATGTACACACAGAGAAAAAATATGCCATTTTCCAACTGAAATTCGGTTACATCTACTAAAATAGGTTGGTACAACTGAATATGGGTTATCACAACAAAATTTGGTTTATACAACTAAATTTTAGTTGCAATAACCAAAATATTTACGAATCACTTTCCAATATGGTTTCACCAACCGAATTTATTGGTTGTAGGAACCAAAATTGGCTTGGCAATTCGGTTGGCAATTTATTTTCCTGAGTGAATCCATATATATATAATACAAAAATGTGCATACCTTTTTACGCTGTTATGTATGAATTTTACAAATTATTTAAATTTTGTGTCTTTTCTTTCTTTTTTGTGGGAACAAAATACACTTTTTAAATAATACATTCAACAGTTAGTATTTTCCTAATACGATAATGCACACTTTTTATATTTATCAAAATTAAATATCTGGCAGTAATATCATAAAATTATATTGAGTGTATTTCTTTACTTGCTGTTTTTACTAGATTTACCATTTTCACTAGTTTTACTCAAAAAACCGTTCGAGTACCAAAAAAATTGTAAAAACTAGTAAAAATAATTTAAGGGCAAATTTAACTAGTTTTTACTTGAAAAATTTCTTCCAGCAAAAACTAGTAATATGTTTTTTTGCTTAACAACCCAGCAAAAAAAGAGATGCCGAAGCAGTAGAAAAAGCACCACAATTGATGATCTAGATGCACTTCTTTTTAAACTTAAACACTAATGATTTTAACAGTGAGTTGTCACAGGAGAGGAGTACTCCCACTACAGCATTTTTCAGTACTTTTTGAACGAAAAATTAAAAATTTAAAAAAAAATCTTTATTTTTTTTATTGCCGCCGGCGGGTATCAAACTTGCGATCTCATGATTGCTAGTCTAGCTCGCCACCGCTGAGCTATTCTTTGATATGAAAGCTGACAGTGTTTTATTCTCTTCAATAAAAGTACTTTTTAAACAAGTGCAAAAGGTGTAATTCAGTATTGCTTTCAGTTCTTTTCCATAATTTGTATTTCATATATTTTTAAAAATTGAAAAATTAAAAAAAATATTGGGTTTGGACAAATTAATTATAAATATAAAATAGAAATTAAAAATATATTGGTCCCTCCAGGAATCGAACCCGCGATCGTCTGTTTAGAAATACCAAATGATACCAAAATCACTTTTTGGTATCACTTTTAGAGCAATTATGCTTTAGAAGCAATAACGGATACACTGAGAGAATTATCTGCATGATATTAATGATTCTTTGCATAAAAATAACGAAGTTGCACTGAAACTTTTCATTGAATTAATGAAAATTTTCATAAAATATTGTAAAAAAATTCATTTCATTTGTTAAAATTTTATTACACTGAATGAAAAAGTTTCATTAAAACTACCCAGCCAGAAAAATACAAACGGGAAAGCGATGGCAAAGCACATTAACAGGTGGTAAAGTACTGGCAAAAAGTGCTTTCCCATTCCCAAAATGATAACATCATTAGACAAAAGGACCGGCTGTTCAAAAAGCGCCGGAAAAGCACTGGAGAAACAAAATTTTTGAACGTTGGCAAAACGCTGGCAAAACCAATAAATAGTTGATCCGGAAATATATTTTCCAAAATAAAATTTAAAAAAAACTCATATGTATTTTTTTTTTTTGGTCCTGCCGTGAGTTGAACCCAGGCCGTCAGATTGACAGACGATTGATCTACCCACTGATCTAACGAGACATATAATATTTGATGGCTTAACACATAAATGAGTGATAATAGCTGGACAACTACTGGCTGTGCTAAAATGCTAACACTGGCAAACAGTTTATTGGAACTAATATGCCAGCTTTGGGAGAGCAAGAAAAAAGTTGGTCTTAAAGGAGCTTTTCCACAAACGAAAAATTTGATTTTATAGATCAAAAAAATTTTTTAATTAAAAAAATCCAAAAGAAATTTTTTGCTTGCAACCGGATTTGAACTCGGAACCTCCTGACTAAAAACCTTTTCTAACGAAGCGTCAGCATTTTTATAAAATCATTGCTCTACCAGTGAATTGGTTTTTGTACCACTGGTTGCAAACCATGGCGTATCATTCTTAGACCATTCTTTGCCAGTGGTTTGTTTTATAAACCACTGAAACTTTTGTAAAACAATTACTGGAAAAACGCTTTTTGCAAACGCTGGCAAAGCGTCCCAAATAAGTGTTCTCCCAGTCATTTATTTTCAACACCGTGGTTACCCAGTGCTTGATTTATTGTACCACTGGCGATTTTTGATTGGGTAGACTCATAAAATATGTGAAGCTTTTTCATCATATTTATGAAATTTTCATTTACTTTCTGAAGAAAACTTCATTAGTTTACTGAAAAATTTCATTAAAACTCGTCCAGAAAAATTCTCTCTGTGTACTTGTGAACCATTACTTCAAAGTTTTTTTGCTGGGAAATGATAAAATTTAACACATTTTAATGAGAATCGTTATTAAATTAATTAACTCTTATGATTCGCATTAAAGTTTGCATTCCGCGGACGTTTTTTGCGATTTTCGTATTTTTTTTTTTACAATTTTTGTAATTTTTTTGTTTGATTACTTTTGAATATTTTGACAACTTTCAATATTTTTTCTCTTTTACTAGAAATGTAATCGTACAAACCTATTAAAATTTTATTTCAAAGGACATAAATAACGCAAATAATTTCAAAATATTTATACAACTTAATGAAATTATTTGTCACAAACTATGTACCTGTTTACCTACTCTGTGTATAAAAGTTCCCCTTACTGGTGCGTATACTTTATATTAACTATTATGTACAACACTCATACGCATTAGGTGTTCTTTTGATTGTATATATGAATCTGTATTTATTAAACTGAAAGCTATTTGTAAAAAAAATTCCCAATGTTTTAGAAGTTAGTATTAAACAGGGAGAGTTATATGAAATTGGTTTAACCGAGAGGTCGTCTAAAGCGAGTCCGTGTTAAAAGATAAGTACTTTTATATGAAAATTGATAACAAAACATCCGGACTTTCGAATTAGTTCGTATTAACCGAGAATTCTTCTTAAAGCAGTTTTACTGTACTTAAAATTTAATAACCCTTTAAAAAGCTGGGAGCATAGAATCTCAAGAGTTAAATGGCTCTTTACGACGTTTTAAGAAGTTTGAATAGAAGGTGATAGTTGATGTAATAAAACACAATGCTCACTAACTGCTGGAAATATCACAGCAGGGGTGAGAGAGCGGTTAACAGTAGTTCATCGATTTGTATTGATTCGTCAAAACCGGTTTGCGAATTATTCGAAATTTGTTCTATATTTCCGGTTTTTTCAAATTGTTTTGGAAAAAGAGCGGTTTTATACTTCATTTATACCTGAGCAAAAACTACATGATTTTTGGTTCTTGTAGTTTTTAACTTGTCAAAATGCATACAAAAAAAAATAAGGAAAAACTTGTTTTGTACAATAGCTGTGTTTGTGTGGCATGCCCATCAATGCTATCTCGAACAATTTTGACAGTAGAAAGCCGGAATATGTGAAAAAAACTGTCAAAATCGTTCTTGATAACACTGATATGCAGTCACACAAACACAGCTAATGTCGTTTTTGTTCAAGTATAAATGTAGTATTAGAATTATTTGAGAAACCGGGTTTTTTGTGTCGATTAATTCGACATTTTCTAATATTTTTAAAGACGAAATTTACAAGTAATTTTCTTAATTTGTTTAATAATTACACAAGGTATTCACCGCTGCATTCATAATGAAAATTGGTGTCTCCTTATAGATCGCACACAACGAGCTTTTAACTAAAATGTGTTTTAGGCCCAACAGCTTTTAAGAATAAATTTTATTCATGATGATTTCTTAGGACAGCGATAAAGAACAACGCTGTATTTAAAATCAAAGGATTTTTATTATTGTAGATGGAATGAGTGAATACTGGAATGAGCTCTACAACATGAACAATTATGAATAAAATATCCCTAGTAAAAAAAAATTATAATGAGGTTGTTCACAAGGGGTGTGCTATCTGTTGTATCGTTGTTTCGTCCTAACAAAAAATATAATTTTTTTCTCGCAAAGTACGGACAAAATAATGGGATTTTAAATCTTTCATTTATTTATTCAGCCAATGGAAAATACAATGCTATTTCAGCGATAATTTTACACCACTAAAATTTAATCAAATTGTTTCTTTTGGATATATTTATATCTGATATTATCAAAGTATAACTGAATTTATGCAAACTTATTTAGTTATATGGGCCAATTTCTCCGGTAAAATTTTATAAAGTCACATGTTAAATTACATATGACTACATCAAGCCCCATACCAATTTTTTTGTTAACCGGGTCGACTTTTATTTTACAAATCGTAAATTTTAAGATTTTTAATAATATTTTTGTAAATTTTAAAAAGAAAATCTTGATGTACCAGCAAAAAAAATTAATATGAACAATTACCCAAAATTAATAGGAACAATTACTGGTTCCGGAACCAGTTCCGTGGAATCAGTTGCAGTGGAACCAGTTGCACAATTGGTTTGGTTAGCTACCGATTGTAAAAAATTTTTCTTGGGTATAACTAGGCCAAACAGAAAAAAGCTTAAAAAAAAGACCAAAAAAACATAAAATAAGCAGTTAAAATTAAAAAAAGTCATTAAATCAGGTACCATAACGGTTATGACTTTTATCATAAAAGTCAAATTAAAAAAGTTATTTTTTGACTTTTGTTTTTTTGAGCAAAAATAAAAGTTATTTTCTGAGTTTTATTTTTTCGAGCAAAAATAAAAGGTTTTTTCGACAAAAAAAAACACGTTAAAATATTAAAATTTTGACAAATTCATATCAAACACATAAAAATATGAGACATCCCTAGGAAATTTCAGTTGTCATTGATTTCAAAGAAAAAAAAATTACTCTTGCTCAAAGAAATAAAAGTCAAGAAATTACATGTTTTATTTTTTACCTCGAAAAAATCAAAAAATAACTTTTATTTTTGCTAAAAAAATTAAAGACATAAAATAACTGTTATTGTTGCTCAGAAAAATAAAAATCAAAAAACAACTTTTATTACCGATCGAAAAAATAAAAGTCAAAAAATAACTTTTATTTTTGCTCAAAAAATATAAGTAAAAATTTAAAAAACGCAGCATTTTTTGGAAGACTAGTCCACAAACATCATTATGATGTACTTGAATCAGTTCTGTAATACTTGGCTCTATATGGTTTTTTGTTTAAAAATTCAAAAATAACTGTTATTTTCGGTCCCTGTATTAAATTGCATTAAATTTTCATTATTTTCTTAATAAAAAACCTATAAAAAATTGAATTGTGTATTTAACTTTATGATACATTCCGTGGAACTTGGAGAGTCATACATTTTCATTATTGCAATTCAAAGTGCAAAAATCAAAAAAAAAATTATTTTAACAAGATTAATTTTTTAAATAAAAAAAAAATAGAATTTAAAAAACAAATTTTATTTAAATCATTTTTAAAATTACAAATTTTGTGGTTTCTGAAAAAAATCAAAAATGAGCTGCATTTTTAACGAAAAAGCTGAAATAAGTAGGACAAAATATCGTAAGCAAAACCAAGCAAAATTAGGTAAAAAATAGCTCTACACCCAGAAAACAGATTCCTGGTTACAACTGAATTTATTGCCAATCGAATGATTCGGCTGTGACAACAGAATTTTTCAGTTATTACTACCGAATTATTGTTGAGGCAATAGAAATTCTGTTGCCATTATCAAATGACTATTGACTCTACTGGTATTTAGTTGTCACAACTGAAAAATTCGGTTACCACAACCGAACCATTCGATTGGCATCAAATTCGGTTGTAAGCACGAATCTGTTTTCTCTGTGTAACAAATATAGCTTAAAATTCTTAAACTTTTAAGGTCAGAACTTGTATTCAATCTAAATTTTTCTATCTTTTCAAATAAAAAAAACAAGCTATCGCTTTTTATATTTGGCCTACTTATATCTATATGGAATTAGAAATTGAAATTGAAAAAAAATGTTGACTTATATGCTATTAATATATTTATTTGCAAGTACTCACGAAGTACCCGGGGATTCTTGTGTGTGCTTACTAGAATGACCAATATACTTTGCAATTACATACAAGTATAATGAAATGTAAGTAAAACAATTTTGTTTTTTTAATTTCTAATTTGTGTGTAATTTTTGTTCCGTGTTAAGATCATATTACTACAAATTCTAAATAGATTTTTAAATTTTTAAAATTTCATATACAATTTATATAGACGTGTATCCCATATCATAAGTCCATACAATGTGAACTACACGATTAATAATAGGAATACACGATTTACATAATTTTCTTAAGGGAATATAAGCTATTTAAAGTTAAACCTTTATTGTAAAAATTTGAATAGTAAAAAAGTTTCTCAGCAATACTATACTACTTACAGTAAACAAAACATGCATGCATTACGAGTATTTTTTTTTTTTCTTTAAATACCATATTATGATTTTTCTTTGAATCTCAAATAAATAAAATTTAATACTTATTTTGTCAAACCTTTCATTTATGACAATCTCATTTAGTGTATCGGTGTCACTTTAAGAGTGTTTTACAAGATTTTCTTTGTTGTTGATTTTTTTTCTCTTTTGTTTTGCAGATAACACAACACAATATCTTGTATTCAAACTATTATGATATCATATCGATTTGTCATATTATAACAACAGCAATAGCATCATCCAGTAAAGGGACCCTCTTATAGATCATACAATAAAGTGAGTGACTGCTAACTAATACATGTACTTATATCATAACCCCACACACACACACACACACACACACACACACACACACATGAATAAAATATATATTCATATAAAGTGTTAGATTGTCATGGCTACAAATACAAATAGTAGTAGAAGGTACTACGACTATAATATCCACAGTTAGTACAGTTATCTGGTTGTTTACTTTTAATCCTTGTCCCCCATGGCGCCATTAGTCTAAGAAGTTGGATATGAGAAAAAAAATTGAAATAAACCGAAATATATAAGCACTGAGCACGAATACATGATATACATCGTACATTTATTGCAATATGTATTCTGGGGTGTATGTGGTGTATGTTAACAGCAATGTTGTTATGTTGTCTCTTGTTTATCATCAATCTTGTTTTTATTATAATGATTGGACAATTGAATTATGAATGAGTGTATATTTTTCTTTTGTCTTCTGTTTTTCCAAAGATTGTTTAAAAATAGTTTATTTTGTTAACAATAGACTTTTACAAGACAACATAATATTAATCAATAATATTTAATTTATAAAATTTAAACATTTGCAAATGTGTGGTAATAAAACCACAAACCTTTTATGTTCAGTAGGCCGGGTCGAATTTTTTTCGCATAAAGCGGCTAGCAAAAGCGAAAACTACAGAAAATTCTAAGAAAGTTTTGCCAAGAAACCATGGGTCTAAAATTAATTCCCAGTTCGCGCAGAGCGACTTTACATTTTGAGGTCATACTTATTAAATTGTACTAAAAAACCTATAGTTTTAAAAATAACAGCATGCCATGCAATTAATGCAATAATAGCAGGCTTTTGTAACTTATTTGTTTTTTAACGAGGATGAGCAAAAAACAACAAAAAAAAAACAATCGTACGGTACTCTTACCACACAAGTGGTCTGAGTTGAATAAACAATAGTGTGTTCTAAATAATTTTTTTCAAGTCTTAAATAGTTTTCGATTAATAAATTATAACGGAAACGTCTGCAATGTCAGTTGATTCCACCAATTTTGAAATTGATACAATTTCAATGAACTCCGGGTCTTGTGTTCTTCCCAGTCTGAATATTGGCTTGCCAAGAGATTTAAGTGATCTAAATCTACCAAGTAATCGTGACGTATTAAATTACTATTTATTTTTACGCGTGGCTGAGCAAAAAACAACAAAAAGAAAGCAATCGTACGGTAATCTTAAAACACAAGTGGCAAAAAAAATTTGGAAAATTTGGAATAAACTAAACATTCCGTTAATCAATGAAAAAAGTGCCTCGAAAAAATTGAAAACATTGCTAAATAAATATCATAATGAAATAAAATATAAAAGTAGACCAAGTAAGTCTTCAACGTTTCTGGAATCAATTGATCAAGTGTTTTATATTGGAAAATGTCAGTGCGCAAAAACATTGCCTTGCTGCTGTGGTTTAATACCCATTGAACTCCAAGACTTTATGATTGATCAGCACAGTGAGAGGAAGCTAACCATTCCCGAATTCGAGGCGATTGCTGTTCACCAACAATCAACAATGTCGCCAACTAGTCTTGATCCAATTTTTTTTCCTGGCTCAACAAATATGGATGTTGAATCAGAGGTGATGTTTGCCATGCCAACTGCAAGAGAGCAAAGTTCGTCGAAAAGAAAAATTAATACCAAAAGGTACGAAACACCTCATTTCGCTATGGCGTGCGATAGGTTTGGAATCGGTAATAGGGTTGCTTCTTTTTTGGCCACATCGCTTTTCAAAGATATTGACTTTAAAGATGAAAATGGGGAACCAATAATTATGGACAAATCTAAAGTTTCACGTGAAAGAAAGAAATGTAGGGATTCTCTTCGAAGAAAGCCACGCAATGACTGTGATCTGGTAGCCTTCTCCTTTGATGGCAGAAAAAACAACTCTCTGACGAGCGAAGAAGAAAATGGAAGATATCATCCGAGAATGGTAAAAGAATCACATTTAGTGGTTCTTAAAGAGCCTGAGAGCAGATTGTTGGGTTACGTAAAAGTCGACGCCGAGGACGCTAAAACAAAACAGAGGCAATTGTGCGAGTTCCTTATAGAACAAAATATGTCCCTTGAGAAACTGATTGGAATTTGCTGTGATGGAGAAGCAACAAACACAGGTTCTGAAAATGGAATTTTAAGGAGATTCGAAGTCATGTTGAATAGACCATTGCACTGGTTTGTTTGTTTATTACACTTTAATGAACTTCCTCTTCGTCACTTGTTCTCCGCATTGGAAAAGTCCACTACAAGCGGACCGCGCACAGCTAGTGGGATAATAACAAAGCAAATCGAAACATGCGAGCAGATGGCGGTAAGCAAACAATTGTTTTAAAGAGCCTAACATTGTATATTTTGATCAGAGCTAAATAAATAAAATCTTTCTGTATGCTGTACCCGACTTTGAGGCCATTTCGTTGGGAGATATGCCTCCACCCATTCATGAAAAAACGCTCTCGACTGACGTTCAGTACTTGTATCGAATGGCAAATGCAGTTTGTGATGGTTTCTGCCCCGAAAATTTAGCCAGTATGAAACCGGGACAAATTGTCCACTCTCGATGGCTAACAAAGGCAAGCAGACTCTTATGTTTATACGTGACAACTAGTTCACCATCAGCGAATTTAAAAACTTTGGCAACTTACATAATGAAAGTTTACGTACCGATGTACTTTAACATTAAGTTCTACAACTCAGTTGTATACGGAAGTCTCTTGTTTTTTAAATTTATACAGTCCACGCGATATTTACCACCAACGCTGCGAGAAATTGTTAACACTGTAATCCAAAATAATTCATACTTCGCTCATCCTGAAAATATCTTACTGGCAATGCTTTATGATAAGAGAAAAGATGTTCGCGAAAGAGCCATAAACAAGATACTACATTATCGTGATAAACTTTGTGATCCGACTAATCTAAGGGTTTATGATAAAAAGCACGCAATAAATTTTGAATGCTCAGACTACTTTGATCTGGTTGACCTAGATGATGACAGTGTTTTGTCTGAGCCCCCATTCTCAGCAAACATTCCATACGAACACTTGTTGCAGTTTATTGAGTCTGATGATCCGCCGCTTCCTGACCCAGGGATTCCATGTCATACCCAAGCAACTGTGTACAGCTTCTGACAACAGTTTCCCGACGCGCTATCGCAAAGAATAGAGACGATGTCATGGCCGTAACTATAGAAAGTCGTACTACAACACCACGCATGGAATCCAAAAAAGACTTTAAAACCTAAAAAAACTAAAACTAGAAAAGATTCCCAGTCATCAGCAAAAAAACCAATGTCTGTAACTTGCACCACAAAAACATTTAATTTTTTGAAAACTTAATTAAAATAATAAAATTTTATTTTCGATCCACCGTATTTTCCACAATTTTAGCATTTTTTTAAAAAATATGGGAATATCTGTATGCTGCATACATAGAAGCACAAACTTTCGTTATAATCGAAGAAACCAAGCACAATTTTCCGGATGGCTTCTTATGAAAGTATAGGTTTTTGAGTACAATTTAATAAGTATGACCTCAAAATCTAAAGTCTCTCTGCGCGAACTCGGAATTAATTTTAGACCCATGGTTTCTTGGCAAAACTTTCTTAGAATTTTCTGTAGTTTTCGCTTTTGCTACCCGCTTTGTTGGTTTTTTTCCACCCATACAAATCGACCCGGCCTAATGTTCAGGGTTTAAAGTTAAATTAAAGATTAAATTAAATAGACAGAGACATTTTGTTAATTCTAAAAAGAAAAATTTTTTTGATTTTCTACATTTTATTTTGATTCATATTTGATTCATATTATAAAAATCAACAAAATGTCTATACACGGAAAAGTGATTCATGCTGACAACCGAATTTGTACACTAATAGGAAAAAGTCTGTAAAAAATTTTGTTAAAACTACTAAAAATTATTTAAAAACGATGCTGCAGAAAAAACGTGCTAAATTAGCAGATTATTTTTGCTATATATTAGTAATATAGGAACAGCAAAAATAAAACTGTTAAATATACAGGATTTTAGTTATATTTGAGATAAATTTTTGTAAATGGAGAATAGGAAATTAACTTGCTAAAATCAGCAAAAAATTTTGCTAAATAATTAGTAGCATAAAAAATCACCAAAAAATTTAAAATCTTCGAATTTTTTTTCGATTTTTATAAATGCAAATAAAAACCGAGCCTTTTGAAAACAGCAATTTACAAATTTTTAAGCAAATATTTCTGCTATTTTTAGCGGAATAAACTGATATTTGCATTCAACTAAATTTAGCTTAAAAATAGCAAAAATTTTGTAGATATAACAGTATTCTGTAAATAACTAAAATTCTGTAAATTTAACAATTTTAATTTTGCTGTTCTCATTCTACTAGTATTTAGTAAAAAAAAAATCTGCTAATTTTAGCAGTTTTTTCTGCAGCATCATTTTTAACTAATTTTTAGTAACTTTTTCTGCTATTTTTACAGATTTATTTCTATGAGTGTAGACACCAGCTGACATTTTCATACAAATGTAAAAATGCCATCACGACAAGTCACCAGGAGGTCAGTGTGATGAATAATTGATGATATGTCTTTAGAAAGTAATCACCGACATGACCATCACTGGTCAGTAATTTGCCAACACCACCTTAACTTTTAAAAACAGCTAAAAGAATTTGAATGCTCATTTTTTCTTAGTTAATTTTCTTCTATTGAAAATTTCAAAGTTTTTTATTTGGTATCACACTTACCAGGCCTCGAACCAGAAGCCTTCTCTTTGTTAGTTCATCGACTTACGCGTTCACCTAAACCATAATAATACAAATATTTCTAAAGTTTCCTATATTCCATTTTAAAATTCAAAGCTTAAATTTTATTTGGATCTTCCTTTAACCAAATTCAAATTAGATTAATCTTATTTGAATGTTCCTTTCAAATTTGAATTTTATTTTAAATTTAAATTAAATACATAAAAGTTTTAAATCGATTATAGTGTAAATATCTAAACGCACGCTCAGACATTGATATGATTTTAGTTTTGAGCTTCGCGGTTCAAATTGCTGGTACGACGAGTTAAGAACAAATTCTACTGATGATGACAAATAGGCAGTTTGTCAGCATCACTTAAGAAAAAGTAAAAAGCGCAGATATGTCTTTAAGACGTCTTTGGTAAATGTTTGCGTCTGCTGACTTTTCATTTAAATGGCGCTACTGACATTGTCTTTAAGGCACATTCTTCAGCTGGGGTAGCATTGAATTTCCAATATTTATTAATATATTATTATATAGATATTTTCCGCCCTTGCGAATGGTATATCACACCTTGTCATTTTTATGACGATGTATGATATATTATTTGCTTATGGGAAGCACAGCTGAGTGCTACCGGACGCGTCACAGGTTGCGGATATTTATTCCGCAGAAATGTGGAGTAGCTGCCAATGGCAGCCGCGGACAGTCAGCGGTTACAAGGGGAGAGTCTCGGAGGGTCTTTCGAGCTCCCACTAAGTCCCGAGTTTGCCTGTGATCCTTGTAACGTCGTGGCGAGCAATTGGTGCCAACCAACAAAACCAATATCCCAACCGACCATGGGCGGTATAACCCTATTGGCGCTTGGATTAAATCCCTGCGCAACCACTGCAGGCCTGGAGGCAATATTGGCAGCCCCAACACCAGGATCGGATGCTTTGGCCCAATCAGTCATTCATCTTAAACCAAACATGATTATCGAAACCGTAACGCGGCCCTATGCTCCTTGCAAGAGTAAAAGGAACAAATATATATATAGATAGATATTTGCTAATCAAGCCCCAACAAGCGCTAAATTCGTAAACATATTTTAGTGTGTTAAAAAGGCATTGCCCAATATTAAAATTTAAAAAAGTGTTTTCAAAACTCTAGTTATTTAATGTGTCTCCACTTTCAAATAAATTGTTAGTGATTCATAAAGTTTGTGAACGATTGACTTGCTAATCATATATGAATAAAACTTTTTGAATATTTTACCAATAAAATTAATTTATAATAAATCAAAATATGATAAAAAATATTTTTTAAACATATCTTGGTTATGTAATATTGCAAAATAATATTTTAAAGACAGTTTAGTACTGCGAATACTGAAAGTATTCGAATGACGAATATGTTTTGATTACATCACAATTTTGTTTAATTAATTTTTTTTTTTATTTGTACACCAATTTAAGAAAATTTAATTAAAAAAAGGTTAAAATAGCGCAATTATTCCAGGTTTTTTTAATTTGTTGGCTACAAAGTGTTAGATTCTACATATTCTTGGGTAGATGACTCTTGAAAAAATTCTGTAAATAAATGAAAACTCAGTATTTTTGGTTTTGACAAAGATTTTTATTTTCCTAATTTTATGAAACGCTTATTTTAGGCTTGACCCTATTTTTAGCAGATTGTTAAATTGCTCGTTATCAAACGAATTATGTATACTGTTTTTGCCAAGTTAGCTTAAAAATGTTTAATTAAACTATTTAGAAAATGTATGCATTCGGCTGTTAATGTTTATAATAATTGCGGTATAATCGAACGTCTGCCAGCAAAACTTTTCAGGAAGTGACACGATAAAGTTATGTTAGATGTGTAAATTTATAAACGTTAAGTTTTCAGAGTTGACAATTATCCACGTTGAAAGTTACCGTGCATACGAAAAGTTATATATTAGTTTTCATTTTAAATACGTTTTTATGTACTTTGAGTTTTTTTTTTCTGATATAAAGGGTGGTCCAACCATAATGCACGATATTAGTTATGAATCACACCTTAACGTCAAGTTTTTTGCCCAACTTAATTTAACATTTCTTTGTTTCAGTATTTGACAAATTCAACCATGGAGAGGTACACAATTGAGCAGTGCGTTAAGATTATTGAAACCTTTTACGAAAATTGGCGTTCAAATCAAAATGCATTTCGTGCACTTTGTGATTACGTTGGTCAGCATAATCGAACAAATGTGTCCCCAATCGGGAGAATTGTGAGCAAATTTCAGCAAACCGGGTCTATAGGAAATGTGAAAACAACTGTGTATGCTCGGTCAGTTCGTTTTGCGGAACACATTGCTGTAGTTCGCGATAGTGTTGCAGAAGAGCCAATGAGATGATAACGGATTTCGTGTGGCCAGAAATTGAGGACGTGAACCTGAACGATACGTGCTTCCATCAGGATGGTACCACTTGCCACACAGCCAACGAAACAATGTCTCTTTTGCGCGAGAAATTAAATGGCCGTGTTATCTTACGTCGTGGCGATGTTAATTAGCCGCCACGATCATGTGATTTGACACCGTTGGACTTCTTTATTTGGGGATATTTAAAATAAAAAGTGTACATCAATAAGCCAAGAACAATTCAAGAGCTAAAGGATGAGATAATTCGGTATATTAACGACACTGAACCTCAATTATGTCCCAGAGTCATTAAAAATATGGACCATCCGATAGAGGTATGCCACCGAAGCCGTGGCGAGCATTTGGCCGACATTTTGTTTCACGCACAATTGTCATAGACCCTTCTATCATAATAAAAGATATCTAAGGATAATTCTCTGAAAATTTTTTGTTTTATTTACAATTAGCATCGTGCGTTTTGGTTGGACCACCCTTTAGTTAAGTCGAAAACACAGCTAATAATAATATTGCCAACAACAGTAATAAATAACTTGATGATATATTTTATAATGATGAAACGATTTAGGCTCTAAAGAATTACAATTTTTAACTTTGCGTTAAGATATACATTTGTTAAGTACACATTCCATGATTGCTTTTTTAATAAAATCAAATATTAAGAATTTCACCAAGAAATATTTGTCGCCATATTAGATCCGCCACTTTCAATTTTAATGCCTTCATTTTACATTCGTGATCGGTGATCCTAGTTCATTTATAAAGGACCATTTTAAAATATATTTTCTGACTTTATTGTAGAAATCAAACGTTAATAATTTTATGAAAAAATATTCGGCGCCATAATGAATCTGCCACATTGAATCTAAAAAATGTTGTGACCAGTTTTGCGAACAGCAAGCCAAAATTCTTTTGAAAAGTGTTCAGATCCAAAATATTCGTGAAAACTTTTCAATATTCGTGGAAGCTATTTTGGAAATACCATTTCTAATTTGGTAACTATAATCTCAAATTAATAATTAGCAGCCTTCAACATTTCTAAGTGATTATATTTTTTTTTTTCATAAAATCCTTTTCGATACTCAAGCTTCTTTTAGGCTCGATTCACCGTGCCACACAGAGTGAATTCTGCTGGACGAGCTTCAATGAAATTTTTCAGTAAACTAATCAAGTTTTTTTTTCACAAAGTAAGTGAAAAATTTCTTAAAATTTATGAAAAAGCTTTATGTATGTTATGAATCTAGTTTTAATGAAACTTTTTTATTTAGTGTATGAAACTTTCAATAAATAGAATGAAATTTTTCACAATATTTTATGAAAAATTCCATTAATTCAATGAAAGGTTTCAATGGACGAGTTTCAGTGCAACTTCATTGGTTTAATTCAAAAATTTTTTAATATCATGCAGATAATTCTCTCAGTGTGTTAGTCCTCAATTGCTTTTTTTAATTTTTATTTTCCATTTAATTACATTCCAAAATATTTGTGTCTCGCGCCAATATTGATTGGCCTTTTGAGACGAGTTGGCAATAAACAAACGTACATATTTCATTAATATTTATATTAAATTACAAAAAATAACTAAAAATATCTTTTTCCTTTACATGATCATAAAAAAAGAAAAAAGAAAAATGTCTATTCAAGAAGCATTTGAATTCTATTTAATAAATAATCAATAACCCTTTGCTTATATATTGATATTCGACTACAGTTTTTCACATTACATGGGATACTGTTATAAAGTACACAGCCTGCATATTCTATTCTCTCTTTGGTAGTCTCTAATCTGCACCTTTTAGTTCTAAGACTTGTAACATTCTTCTTATTAAGGTAATTTTAATTGTATTCTAATTAAACTGCCCGATAAAAACCATAAATTGACAATATAGTCTTGCAATATTCTTTATACAAAGACAATGTACTCTGCCTATAATTCAAACTAAAAACGCATTTTAGAGCTTTGTTTTGCATTGCTTGTGAGGATCTGAGTTCGTTACTTTAAGATGTGGTTTAAGGCAACAAAACATTATGAAGTTTTATACATGAAAATAGTTGCTAGTACCCACTAGTAGGTCCACTATATTTTTTTTTTTTTTTATATGCAAATCTATAAAGCATAAAGTAATAGTCAGTCTAGTTGGTGTCATTGAATAGCGGCCAACATTAGAATATAAAAGTGATTTATTTTTGATAAAAATATCCAGTTTTATTTTTCAAAAACTTTGAATTTTTAACGATATACGTTCAAATTTTCCATAAACAAGCTACTGAAGCTTCGACAAGATGAAAGAAATTAATGATAAAAACAATTCGGACTATACTTTAGTCAAACCATTTTCATTAGCTTATGTGAATTTCACACTTTTCACTTTCCCTATTTTATGTTCCTAAATATCCACCAATACGTTATTTTTAATACTTTATCCATATATTGTATTTTCAAATCTATTTGAAACCTTTTATATTTCTTCTTTTCGAAAATAACAAACATGTGCTTTTTTATACATAAATTTTTCAATAAATTTATATTTTATTATATTTTTCAATAAATTAACTTAACAATGTTTAATGTTAGACATCAACATCAATAAAAAAAATAAAAGAAAATGTGCTTGGCATACTAATAATGATGATTGAGTTGAATAATAAAATATTATGTTGTTCGATAATAATAAAAATAATGAAATTGATTTCTTTATGAGTCCTAAATTCAAACAACGATTTTTCTTTAAATATTTGATGATTTCCGTTTATTATTTTAAATCGAGTAAATTATTAAACTCGTAAGACTTTGAAGGTAGTCAAAGTTATAATTCATTTTCCTTTAAAATCTATACTCGTACATTTTCGTTTTTGTTTCGAATGAAATTCAAAATACACAGAAAATGCGTTAACACAACCTCTTGTTTGAAATGTTTTAGAACAACTAAACATAACGAGTGTGAATACATTTTAATGTTTCAATTCCATAAAATTTCCAGGATATGCACTGAGAGAGACTGGGAGAGACAGAATGCGAGAATGAAAATGTTTAATATTCATTTGTAATTGAGGAAATGTATTGAAATATAAACTCATCCATTAAATGAGTATAGCATCCATATGTTTATTTTCATTTGTTTATTTAAAGATACATTATTATTTGATTATGAGGTTAACTTAAATTGAAAGTTTAGTTCTATTTTGATTATAAAATTTTGTTGAAAAAAGATACATATGCACATACAGCAATATTCATGCAAAGGACGATATGTAGAATTTTTTACATTTTTGTTAATAGCTCAGGAACCAAACTTATATATTTTTTTTTTTTTTTTGTCAATTATAAAAAAACAGAGACCCAAAATAACTGTTATATTTCTAAAAAAGTCACCACCCAAATTTATTTAATTATAATACTTCAATAATGCACTATATTTTATAAATCATATTGCACAAAAAAATCACAAAGTTCGGCAAAGATTTTAACTTTTTCAATTTTTATATTTTACTCTATAAATTTCTGTTGTTTTTTGATTTTTATTTTAAAACTTTTTATAAAAGTTACAGAATGATTTTTTTGAAAAAATTAATCAATAACTTTTTTATTTGATAATAAAATAAAAATTAAAAATTGAGCTAAATGGAATGCCGGAAGTTGCTGGAATATACATATTTACTCACTTTAAATCACTGTTCAATCTTTTACTAACACTAGTTGACATTATCAGGATATTATAATTGTTGAATTCATTGGTTCTATGGCTTTTGATTTATGTTCTTAATTGTTATTTTTTGATAAAGAAAAAAAATCACAAAATAACTTTTATTATTTTTGAAAAAATAAAAATCGTGTTTGGATTGTTTTTGTTTGAATTAAAAATAAAAATCAAACAGAGCAAATAAACAGAAAATTAAAAATACTCAAACAAGAAATAATTGTAAAACAATCACTTTTTTGAATAAAAGTTATAACTGTTACGTCCCTGTAAAAAAACTAAGAATTAATATAAAAATATTAAAAACCTTAAGATAAAATGACAACTGACCTTCGATAACTATAAATGCACACAGAGAACAGATTCGTTGTGGCAACCGAAATTGTTGCCAACTAAAGTTTGGTAGTTAGGGAAAGTGCGATTAGGTTTGCCATTTCCATTTTGAGAAAAAGTGACCGCCAACCTCAAAAAAGTAGGACATCTGTCTTCAAAAAGAAGACAATTTTTATACCCTACACCACTATGTGGTCAGGGTATTATAAGTTTGTGCTGATGTTTGTAACACCAAAAAATATTGGTCCTAGACCCACCTTATAGTATACCGATCGGCTCATAATTTTTTTTTATTTCGATTTAACGATGTCCGTCTGTCTGTCCGTCCGTCCGTCCGTCTGTCTGTCTGTCTGTCTGTCTGTCTGTCTGTCTGTCTGTCTGTCCATGCATTCTTGTGCGCACTCTACAGGTCGCAAATATTAAGATATTTTGATGAAACTTGGTACACCGACTTATGTCAGCCCAAAGACGAAGCCTATTGATTTTGGTGAACACCGGTCCATGTTTAGACCTAGTGCCCATATAGGGGTCCCCCCAAAATTTGCTTGGTTACAAACTGCAGGTCGCAAATATTGAGATATTTTAATGAAATTTGGTTCGCTGACTCACATTATAGAAAATTTTGACACAAGTCCCATTTTAACCCATTCGAATTTTGGATCCAAACATTAGTTGGCTTTTAACCAGACTGGTGTAGGATATTGTATAGTCGGCATGCCCGACTTTAACCTTTTTACTCGTTTTTAATAAATGGATTTTACAAAAATCAACAACGCGATAAAATATCCAATAAAATTTTATTTTATAAATAAAACAATTTTTATACCCACTAAAAAAAAATTCACAAAAAACTAAAAAATCATTCTGAACTTTAAATTAGTGGTACATAAATAAATAAAAAAAAATACATAACGATTAACAAATTCATTGCATAAATTTTCGGGAGTGTACATTTCTATAATTTCTTGATACGAAGTGTATAGAGTTTAAGGAATATTTTTCAATGCTGTCGTTTTTCTTCAAATACACTCACAATATTTTATCATTAAAAACAACCTAAAATACATATTAAATTAATTGAAAATACAATTAAAAAAGGACTACTGATTTTTCATTAAATGCAAACCATTTTGCAATCTGTTTTCAAACATTGTTTAAACAATCCATAAAAGATATAAAAATAATTGAAAAGTCTGTTAAAACAATCTTCAATTTTTAACTGACAAAAAGTTAGAAAAAACGATTTTGTTTTTTGTTTTCTCATATTTAAAGGTTTTATAAATAATACGATTTTATTACTGAAAATATTATAAATAATATAGAACTTTGACAAAAAAGGTTGAAGAGCACGTATACGTGTTTCGGCTTTGGTTGCGAGGTTGTTATAGTTTTATTGTTTTTGCATGAAAACGGGCAAGATCAGGCAGACAGTTGTAAATGAATTGGTTAGAATATTGAATAACAAACCGTCCTTAAGTAATATCTCCTGTAACAAACCCTCACTTTTTTTTAAGTTCTATTTGGAAAAATGACAAAAATGTAGTATGTTTGTAAAACTGCGCCTACTGAAAAAGTAAACGACCGGAAATTTAGAATTTTATTTATTACTCATTCGGCACGTGTAACTAATAGGTTAGTTATAATAAGTAAGAATTTAGTCCATTGAGAATTTTGTAAAAAATACATGTTACATTTTACAAAAAAACCAAAGTTTTTCGTGGATACACAAAACTTTCGTGCATTTTACGAAACTCGGTCTAGAATTCAGTAATTTTAAGTAATTTTAATTTTTAGAACAAATGATTATGGGCCAGTTTTATAGTCAGACCTAAGAACTAATTTTTTATAAAAATTTTACTTAAGAAATTTTCAAACAATATATATTTAGGGTCATATGAAAATTCATAAGTGACTTATAAAACAAGGTTTCCATACACCCAGAAAACAAATTCGGTGCTGACAACCTCATTTGTTGTCAATCGAATGGTTCGGTTGCATCAAATGAATTTTTCGTTTGCGGCTACCGAATTATTTTTAATACATCTGAAATTCCGTTGTCATAGTCAAATTACTCTTGTCTCAATTAGTTTTCTGGTGCCACAACTGAAAAATTCGGCTACCACAGCCGAACCATACGATTGACTACAAATGGGGTTAACAGAACTGAATCTGTTTTCTGGGTGTACAAAATTCATTTTATAAATGTGTTATAAGGTTTTCAACTTATTATACATGGGCACTTTAATATATAAAATGTATTAAACTTTATTTAATAATAAATATAACTATTTAATAGTTATATTTAATACAAAAAGCGTTTTTAGTTCTGATTATAAAACTGGACCTATGATTTGTTATTTTACTTTAGAAACTTTAAAAAATATTTATCTATCAAATTTAGTTGAAATAAAAAACTTTCAATGAGTGTTATTTTTGTTCGGTTTAAGATCAAATATTACAAATTCTAAATAGAATTTACAATTTTTTTATTTTACAACCAATAGAGAAAAACTTATGAAAAAAAACTTTCCTAGAACCAATGGTTGACAATTAATGCATTTTCAAGTGACACCGCTCACTATCATCAGATTGTCTTTATGTGGTCCTCTCTAGGCTATAATGTAGATTTTAGTTTTTTGTATATATATGTATGTTCAATTTCAAAGAAATGCATTTTGAGAAATAAATTCAAACATTTTTACTTATCCATTTTTCATTATTATCATCTTTAACAAAGCTATTATTTTTCCCTATGTTGCAGTTGTGCTTTTTCATTGAAGTTTCTTCAATATGTAAAGCAATGATTCGTGCTTTTTAAAATTCAAGCTTTTAATTCTATTTATAGAAATTACAACTAAAGCAAAGAAACTTTTACACTGTTGTTTTATTTTTGTGTATAACATCCTAACACAACATGCCGTATAAATACTAACATGTTGCAATTAAGGAATATTACTTAACAATTTGGACTGTACCTGGTCTGTGGGTATTTTATTGTAGATTTTTAGCTGATCTGAAGATGTTTTACAATGAGTGTTATTTTTGTTCTGTTTAAGATCAAATATTACAAATTCTAAATTCTAAAACTTTCTATATAAAATAAAGAATGCACTTTTATTTACTTATCAAAATATTTATCAAAAATATTCCTTTTACGGGATGGGTTAAAAAACTAAAATTATACTTTTGTATTTGAGATAGGTAATAGTATATATATTGCAAGTTATTCATCTCACCGCCCCCCCCCCCCCCCCCACTTCTATCTGTCCTCTATCTTCTTTCCAAAAAGGCAGCATATTAATTATTATGACGAATTTCCAGAGTTTTGAAGAGTTTTGTTTCTCTTTAAAAAAATAAAAAGAAGAAAAACATAAAATTGATTCTGAACCTTCAGCACTATCTCAATATGATATTTTGAGAGTATCTTCCAAATAGTGTCTCCGGTTATGGGAACTGTCCATTACGGGAGCTTTCACTTTAAATATAATTTGTGAATAAAGAATGAGTAATTATAAAACTAAATAAATTATAAAGTTTTTCGTTTACTTACTACAAGTTACTACAATTACTGCAGCTGGAAAAATTCAATATAAAAAGTAAAAAAAAAATGTCCACTGACTGTGTGTTCGTTTACCCGAATTTCTTACTACGAGTAAGAAATTCGGGAAAGTTTTGTTTACTTTTTGTATTGAATTTTTCCAGCTGTAGTAAATGTAGTAACTTATAGTAAGTAAACGAACAAGCTTAGTATGTCTTAAAAAATAAATTCCACTAATTCTAATAGAATTCGAACCAATCTCTTTTCTTCGTGTAGATTTGAAAGGCTGACCATTCTATATCAGAAATCACCATTTTATATTATTGACCATAAATGGGTAGAACATATTTATATTTTTAAATAAACTATATTACAATTCATTTTACTTTTAAGTTGTAACACACCTGCTATTCTTGGTATGTTACGCTAACAACTTCCGATCATTCACAGATAATATAAAATCCTTAACCGCACATAAACTTCAATGTGATACTAAAACTCAGCAGATTTTTGGCTTAAAGTCATAACAATAATGTCGACAGCAAATGCAGCATAAAAGTAAACAAACAGAAACACAAAAAAAAAGTACAACAATTTTATCACCACTTCATGCAGCAAATCACAATGTAGCAACTGGTATGAATTTCCCAAAAAAAGACAACTCAAACCACACGTTAAAAACTTAATCAAAAAATAAAAAATGAACGAGAAACAAAGCCGTTAAAACAACACACCGACCTACAACACAAAAAAAAAACTGAAAACTCATCATCACCATCAACAACAACAAAAAGAACATAATCTACATACATATATACAACTGTTAAACTATGATCCAAAACATATCTGTATATGTTTTACACACGAATTACTTAAAAATACGCGAGATGCGGCCAGGCAAAGCAATAGATAGCAATCGGGGGATTTTTCACAACACTAATAAAGTCATAACAATTTGAACAAGTTGGTCAACACTAGACCTCCTGCATATAAACATTCTAAATACTTGAATACAATACACCATTCACTAACCGACTCGCTCACTGACTGGCTCACACACCGGCCGCAAGAGCAACTAACTGACTTTGTATATGAAAATAATATTACACTACCACTAATTTAGATGTAGGTAAACTGCACAGTTATTGCCGTCTCCTTTTTTATGTCTCCATGTTAAGCTTGAAATATCTCTATGTATAAATTCTTTAACAGTAAAAAAAAAAATGAACAAAAACACAAATTCAACCACGGCTTATTTTACCTCAATTAAAAGTTGTCCTTCACAACTATGTAGCACAATAAAATAGTTAGGTGGGATGGTTTATTAAACCAAAAGAAAAAAACTATTTTATTTTCTTTTTGTTTCGCTTACCGGTTGAAAGCAATATGGCCATGCTTAATATTTCATGCTTTATGAACCAGAGAACATGGTTTAAACAACTCTATGAGTGTAAAAAAAATAATAGCAACATGAAAAAAATCTGCTGACTTTGCGACATCTCAGCAAGCGCCACTGGAAATGTAAAACATTGTCAAAATTTTCATTAAAAAACAAAAGGGAAAAACTGGTACTGTAAATATTCTTCAGAAAAACCAGTTTTTTTTTTTTTGTATTTCAGTTGTTGTTTTGATGTTGCACTGAAACTCACCTGGGCACAAATAAACAAGTGCTTGTTGTACACATGAAATCACACAAGTACCGTGAATGCTATTGCATGTAGTACTAGCTGTAGCCAGCAGTAGGTACAATAAAGAATGCTTAGAAAACTTTTATCACAACTAACTGTTACTACAACTGTAGACTTTACTACTACCACAGTGAGAGAATTATCTTCATGTTATTAATGAAATTTTCAATAACAGCAATGAAGTTGTACTGGAGCTCGTGTATTGAAAGTTTTCATTAAATGAATGCAAGTTTTTATAAAATATTACGAAAAATATCATTTGATTTTTCAAAAGTTTCATATGCTTAATGAAGAGCTTCATTGAAAAACAGAAGTAGGAATGAGCGCGTGACATTAAATATTCGTGAGTCATGTTATTTGCACTTGATCGTGAGTGAGTTTATTTTTTCATCATAGATATTTATAAAATATTCTTATCTGTATTTTCACTTATACCAATCATATTTAAAGCAAATCTACGTTAAACCGATTAAAGTAAACATTTTTTTAAATGGTTAATATTTTTAATGCTTGGGGAATAATCGAACGTACCCGATCGTGAATAATTGTTTAGTATACTCATTTATAGTAAGAAATTATTCGTACACTTAGTGAAGGAATAATTTTATTAATTTAATGAACAATTTTATTATTTTTCGTCCATCCAAATTTTCTCTGTGCACTCACAATTACAACTACAATCGTGTGTTTATATTTCCACTTCCACCACTGCTGCTACTACTACTACAAGTAGTTAGTACAATTATGTTTTTTGTTGGTTTTTTGTTCCTCTTACTGTTGCTGCTTACAAAACATTGAACAATTGCATATTAATGCATGCAAACATTTCTCAGTTCTCGTTGAGCAAGTGACGGTAAAGCGGGCAGTTTGGTTAGTTAGTCTTTTGTTTTTTGTCTATGCTGGCAATGAAAATATTAAAGATAATACACAAAAAAAAAACTCCCCATTGCGGTCGACAGTGCCAGAGGAAGATTTAATTTAATATTTAGTCAAACGAGAAAATAAAACAAAAAAGGCAAATAACTTTTATGAATTACTTAAATATTTAGTAGAATTATAAAGCATATTTCTTGTATGTATATTTAGTTCAGTTATTGAGTTTAAGTTTTTTTGTTGCAGCTCTGTTGATAAATTCTTGTGATTTTTAATTAATCTTAAGAATTTAGTGATTGAATTAATGTGAATTTCAATAATACTCGTGTTCAAACTACACCGTAAGAAAGAAATTATAATACGATTCAATTACGAACTAAATTAATTACACAGTTCTATTAAAATGGTTTTATTTTATGTAGCCACAGCCCAGGAAAATGTTTTGCAATCGGTAGCCAACCACACCTATTCTACAAGGAACCACCTAGGAAAATTTTCTGTTCCAAAGAAGCGGTTCTACAATAGCTACTTTTCATTCACAACCCCTTCTACTGTCGATTCTAACACCGATTCGTTTTGTTTGAAATTGTCCCAAAAGCAACCCCTTCTATGGCTCCAAAGTGGAACCGGTTGCTCTAGAATCAGTTCTGGAACTAGTTCTGGAACTGATTCTACGTCACCCACACCTTCCATATAGGATCCTAGGTTGCAGTGGAACCAGTTGTAGAATGGGTGTGGTTGGCTACCGATTGTAAAAAATTTCCCTGGGAAGTTAAGTCGAAACACAGCTTATATACAAATACTATATTTTCGGATAGCGGTTTTTTAGGGCCGTTTGCTGTTATCTTTAGAGAAGCAATAAAATTTTCTGGGTCTTATATCCAAACTAAGAATATATCAATAGTAATAAATATAAACTAAACAAGAATTGTAAAAAATCAAAAAAAAAAATATTTTTAAATTAGTATATTTTTCTGCTAAATTTAGCACTCGGTTTCGAAAAATTAGTAAAATGTTTTGCTCAAATCAGCAGCGGAAATTAGTAAAAAAATCCGTAATTTGTAAGAAGAGAATAGCAAAAATGATTACTAAAAATGAAAATTGTACTAAAAATCAGTATAAAAATAGTATAGTGCGATTGGAAACTGTTTACAAATTTTTTTTACAAACTTTTTTATCTGAGTGTAGTTAATTTTAAATAACAAATTACGCTGCTGAGTGGGAAAAAATTTTACTATATTAGTGCATCCTAAAAATTTAGTTATATTCGAGATAAATTTAGTTTAATGCAAATAACGTCTGCTACTAAATCAACAAAAATATTTGCTGAAAATAGTAAAACATTGATATTGGAAGATTTAATTGTTATTTACATTCAAAAAGAAATCCAAACAAAATTTAAAAATATAAAACTCTTTGTGGTGGTTTAAATCCATTAATATTCAACAACATTTAATAAAACTTCAGATATATGAGCTCGAGGTCAGTGATTTTATTAAAAATATTCTCCTTATAAGTCAATATTTCTATATTCTTTGAATATAATCTTTAGTACTATTTCAGTGAATTTTTAGATAAAAACCAAACTAAAAGCCATAGTTGTTCAGAAATTGTCGTCTGTTACAGTGCAGCGATATTCTCCTTATAATATTTATAATAAAATAACTGACCTCGGGCTAAAATATTAGAAGTTTTATTGACAATTGCAAATCCAATCCGGTTGCAAGCAAAATTTTTTTGCCCGATTTTTTTTAATTGGAAAAAGACCAACTTGTTTTTGTTTTCGGAACGCTAGCATATTAGTCCCAAAAAACTTTTCGCCAGCGCTGGCATTTCAGCGCAGCCAGTACACAGAGGGAATTTTGCTGGACGAGTTTTAATTAAATTTTTCAGTAATGTAATGAAGTTTTCTTCACGAAGTAAATGAAAAATTTCTTAAATTTGATGAAAAAGCGTCATATATTTTAAGAAACAAGTTTTAATGAAACTTTTTCATTGAGTGTATGAAATTTTTAATAAATAGAATGAAATTTTTCACAACATTTTATGAAAAACTCCATTAAGTCAATGAAATGTTTCAATGGACGAGTTCCAGTGAAACTTCATTTGTGTTATGCAAAAATTCAGTTTTCCAGCTGTTATTATTAAATTTCAGCTGTTATTATTAAATATCGATCGATCTATATCAGATAAGATATAACTACATATGCTAGATATAAAATGTTATTTGATCGGGCAGCTAAAAAAGTCGTGATTTTTAAAACCCTATATGGCATGGAATTTAAATGTTTTGTAGTGACTTTCAAAACCATATTATTTCTTATTTACATTAAATCACAACCATCCTAATTTTCATATTAACTAAAGATGACTGAAAATTTTTGAATCAAAAACTATTTCATTGTAATATTAAATAAATATGTAAAAATAAGATATTTATCAGGGTAGTTTATAACACAATTCACGGAAAATGCTTTAATTGCAATTATATTTTATAAGGTCGTTCACTAGTTTAGCAAATATACAAAACTAGTTTTATAATTTATAATTTCAATTTATTTTATATGTAGCTATCATATATCTTGGAAAAGGCAAGAAAATTTATAATAGAGTCCTGTGCGAAGTGGCTAAATAAATTCTAAAGCAAATGTAAATTGGCAAAAGGGTTTATAATTTCTTTAAAAAAAATTTAAACATTTTTCAAATTTCACTGAGATTTAGATTTAATTTAGATTTTATTTAGCCAGTTCGCAACCACACTAAATATTATAATATCTATTGTTAAAAATAAACAAGTTATTAGTAGTATTTTTTATGCCAGTATTTCAATTTATAAATTCAGTTTTAATTATTTTTTTTATAATATGTATAAATATTAAGGCACCTCTCAATACAAGTCCAAAAACTATTTTTTTAACGAAAAACTAACTTTTTTAAATTAATATTTATTTATTGATAAATATTTTAATAAAATGTGCTCGTACTAGGAATCGAACCTGGGACTAAGCTTACTCGATATGTAATATAAAAAAATTTGCTGCAAAAAGTATGTTTATGCACCACTATCATGCGCGATTCCAGCAATTAATATAAGGGGAAAAATCATACGCCTCAGTGGCCAACTCAATGTATTTGTCTACTGTGGCGTATGATTTTTCTCCTTATATTAATTGCTGGAACCGCGCATGTCTCCCAGCATTCTCTTCAATCTGAATTAAAAAGCACTGTTTGCGTACTTTTTGTTTTATTCAAAATAGTACGTATATTTATTCAATGTGTAATTTCCACAATTAAATAAATTCATCATTAAATTAATTTTAGTTATTACTAAAATATATATTAAACTAAATTATTGAAACATGTGATATCAGCGAGTAAGAAAATTTTGTTGAGAATACAGTTCTACAATGCATCCAAAATGATCATAATATTTTTATAATGATCATAATATTTCTCTAGTGATCATATTATAGTCATGTATAAAATATTGTGATCATTTAGGTTCATATTGTGAATATATATTATTATAATTTCTTGCACTTTTTAAATTTTTCTCAATTTTGCAGTTTTTTTAATTTTATTTTCCCACAAAACAAAAATCTCTCACACTCCTTACTATAGACGCTATTCAACACCATCCGTTAGTGGCGCTGCGGTCAACATATGTATTAACTTACCGGTTGGAATAGACGTGAAGCGATGCGTAATATACGCTTCAATTAATTTATATATTTCTTCGCTTTATTATTGGTTTGACCTACTGACCATTTTTGAATAAATTGAATTATGCATATAATTCTGAACCTCGTTTCTCGATATCTCGTATCATATCTGAGATATAGAGCATCTAATTTGATCTACCTGCCCATTTTGCATAAAAATATGGCAAAACGTAAATCTTCTTTACCTTTTTGGCGTATGGGTCAGACCAATAATAAGCCGACGATACATTGTGATAAGAATAAAGAGGTTGTATGGAAGCAGCCGCAGTTACTCCTCCAATCCATAGTTGACATAAAGCTTAAGTATGTTGCTATAAGATGATGTGCAAAATTGTTTTTGAAATGGTTCATATGGGAATGTCGCTTTTAAAATTTTGTGAAATGTGGACGGCACTATGACCTCTAGTTAAGTACCGTCATACAGTGCGTAAGAATTTTGATAAAAAGCGTCATACCAAATTTTTCCCAAATATGTTTGGCAGGAGTCGAAGTTAAGCACTTCAGTTTTTGTTATATAGAAGCTAAGCTATCACGACTCTTTACTGCTTAAAAATTTTATTATAAGACGCTCTGCAGAGTATAATTTGAAATTATTCAACAGAAGCCACAAAATACCGCTTTGAAAATGTTGAGTAATAATGGCCTTACCACAGCATTTTGTTATATCACGATACTATATTTCCTTTCAGAGCATGTTCAACATCTGTAGAGAATTTTAGAAAAATCTGTTGAGCCGACTAGGAGTCGGCTCCGACAAATAGTCGATTTTTTTAATATTAAGAGAAGGAAATACACCCTAATGTCAACAACTTTCCAACGATGACTTAGAAACGAAGGTGGTACATTAGATGGGAAAGTTTTTTTAATTGAAAATATGTATAAATAAATGAGTTCGATTTGAGAACAAATATTAATTGTCACATTTTCTTTCAAATTATTTTCAAATTAAAGAAAGATGATAAAAATTTTACAAGTAAATTACAGAGAATAATGTTCAATAGTTAAGTTAAAGTTAACCCTGTAATATAAGACCCAGCGTATAAATTATTATATTAAATTTTAAAAAAGTGTTGAAAGCAAGCAAATTCCTTTATCAAAATTTAAATTATTTATTTCTAATAAGTGGTAAAAATTAGACAAAATCTGACCACCAACGGAACAATATATTTTTTTCAAGGCAACATTATCAACATGAAACATTTTTTTATTTTTAAATTATTTTTGACATTTTTATTCTTGGTCGTTATCATTGGTAGGTTCTCCAACAAACCTGCAACTATAAAGCCAACTTAACACCAATTAGAATACAAAAAATTATTTTGTATGGTTCCTGAGGGCTCCTATTGTAAATGCATATAAACGTTCATAAAGTATACTTAATTAAAAAAATAATATATAACACATACACTCTTGCATTAGAAAAAACAAAATAATATAAATAATCTACACATATAAACAAGTCATATAAATTTTAATAGTATTTATTTAATAACACTCGTAAGCCTTATACAAGAAACATATACAAACATACGATACTACATACCCACACGACATTGTCAAAAAAATAGAAACTTGATGAAAAAGAAAAGCATCTCCTTTAGTTGTAGTGCAAAGTAAGTTATTTGGGTCTCATGTAAAAAAAAACTTTTATACTCAATATGAAAAAATTACTTTTTATGATAATGAGTTTAACATATTTTTTTAATTTCGCAATATATGTACAAATCAAATCTTAAACTATATACATATTTATAAATAAGGAATAAAATTAAATATACGACTTTGACAATATGTCGTCAGTCGAATGACTGTTTTTAATACTTTTACACATACAATAGATTTGTTCGTTTACTGATTAAATTTTGCTATTAAAAAATTCCTGTATGTTATACATGTTTTTATTGTTTTGATAAAAAATTTCCAATACACTGTTTTACCTTCTAAAAAATATTTATTATTTCTTCTTCACTAAGTACTGATTTACCGAGATAAAGAATTCTAAACTCTTTTAAAGTAAAACAACGACCTATAAATTGTTCTATGTCTTCTCTTTCCTTTAAATTGCGTAGCGTACATAAGTCTGGAGTAAGAACTTGAAAATTATTACAATTTAGCTTTATCAGGTCACTTCTTGCCTTAAACACCCATGTTATGTCTTCTAAATTTAAATTATTGTATATTAGTTTTCTGGTGAAAAAGTAACATTTTGGATGTGAATGGGTCTTGCTTCTAAAATAAAAAAACTTCATTTTCACAATTTAAATTACGATTTCAGGTCCTTAAAGTTCGAGTGAAATCGGGGGGAGATTATCACAGAAATTTGTTCGATTCGATCACTCTTTCTGAATGAAAATTACAATCAAGGACCTTCGCAGGTTATCGGAGGATGCACAATGGACACTCAAAGAATATGTCGGAAGGTGGCCTACTAATGACAGGCAGTATATGGAAGAACACTCAAAGAGATAAGACAGGATGCTCGAATTATATTCAAAGGATGTGTCTACTTTTTAAACAGCAATAACACCCTAGAGCAAGTAAAAATGTAACTAACATTTAAAAAGGAAATTTTTGTAATTTTTTATGGTAATTTAAGTTTTTTTATTTTTTTTTTTTTAAGTGCATTATTTTCACATCATGTGATATATTAATGGAAAGCCTATTGAAAAGGTTTTAATTTTAATGTAAACCAATTGCACCATCACATATGTATATTAGAAGGCGCCAAAGTTATATGGCAATTTTTTAAAGGGCGAATTTAAAGTTTGGAGGCAATCGAATAAAGAAAAGTCGAGGCGGAAATCGATTGAAAATTTCAGGAATGTTTGGAAAAATATGGGAAAAATATGACTTTTTTCAGTTTTTAGAAAATTTCGTTCTATAGTTTAATTTTTTCACCACTTGTGTTATATCGATTTAAGTATTAAATTATCTTTTTAAAAAGCTACATAACTTCAAAATCGGTTAAGAACTCGCCAAGAAATAGCAAATGCCCCAGACCAATTTTGTGCCAAAAAACACTAGGTCATGAAATTTGATGGCACTTTTTTAAACTTTCAGAAATTGATTAAAGCCATAATTGTTTTTTGCTCTCTATACTTATAAATACTCAGATTAGGGATGCCGAACGGGACTGGTTTTTACAAATCCCGGGATTCGGGATTTTGAAAATTTAAATTTATCGGGATCCCGGGGATTTTTCAGGATTTCGGGATTTTTTGGGGTTTCGGGATTTTCTTGTTTCATCATATTTTTAATTTTAAAAGTAAATAGCTGAAATAAACCCTAAAAAATTAAATAATTCATTATAAATCTACTTATTATTTCTTGTAGTATGAAGAAATAAACAAATTAAGCCGGATTCACAATGCTGGAGTACTCCACCCTGCAGAGTTGAGGGTATAAAATAGAGATAGCATGATACAAAAAATATATAAGTGCAAAAAAGAAAGGAACAAAATCCACTCAGAGTGGAGTACTACAGCATTGTGAATCTGACTTTAAACAGAAACTACACTCATAGAAATAAGTATGTAAAAATAGCAGAAAAAGCTACCAAAAATTAGCAAAAAAGGCTCCGCTATTAAAACTACTGAAATTAACAGAACTTATTTACTAAATAATATAATAAATATACCAATGAAATATAAGAAAATACCAATGACTTAAATTTAAGCAAATTGCAGTTTACCTCTGAAGAAACTTTTTAACCAAAAGTAGCTAAAACACTGCTATATCTACACATTTTTAGTTATATTTGGCTAAAATTAGTTGAATGCAAATACAAACTACTCTGCTGAAATCATCAGAAATATTTAGTGACTATTACGAGTAGTTTTTTAAATCAACTAACAAAAAAATATTAAGCACATACCTCTGATGATTTCCGAAAGGCAGATTGTTAGATTTTTTAATTTAATAAAAATTTGCTGTTTTTAGTCGACAAAATTATTTTGCATGAAGTTATGATTTTAGCAAATCATCAATAAAATAAATAAAAACATGTCCGTTAAAAGCTAAATTACGATTTTCAAAAGTTTCACAACTGAATAAAAGTTTTTAAATTATTAAGGTTTTTATTCAGATTTATTTAATCTCTAATCTATTTTAATCTATTATTTATGAATGGGAAAAATTAGTTCTTTAATAACATTTAATAAGATATTAGATTTATGTGTTTTCGGTCGAAAATAGCAATGAAAACAAATGAAAAAAAGAGATAGAATATGCCAAATAATGAAATCGGAAATCCCGGGATTTTTTCAAGACCAATCCCGGGATTTTCGGGATCGGGATTTCGGGATCGGTATCCCTAACTCAGATATGAAATATTGTTTTATTACCTGTCTGTTAATCTGTCGCGCAATAAGGCAAAAAAAAGAATATATTTTTTGGCATATTTTTCAAAACTGCATTTTCGATTTTTAAAAAATTTTCTTAAACAAATTAAAAAAAATGAATTTTGCACTTCAAGAGCTTGTTAAATACATCTTAGAGATGAAGTATGCCAATTTTGAGGTAGATGCAAAAATTCAAAGTTTGGCACTGGCAAGGAATGGGTTAACGTTGTTCGATTTATTCCAATTGCCTAGCATGGAAGCTCTGCACATTTGTCTATCATATTTTAAGCATCACTTCTAAAAATTCAACAGTAGTTGCAAAATATTTACATTTAAAAGTACAAAATTGATTCATTTTTGATACAATATACTTAGCCCATAAATGCATGGTGTAGCCATTTGGCAACAACCGGTTTTTTAATAAAAAAAAACCTACTTGATGCAAAAACTGCATTTTTGGGCATTAGGGAATTAATTCTTAGTGACATTACTTGCAGCCTGCGAAATACATTACTTGTTGGATGCAGATTGAATGCGGGCTAATGCTAAACGAAAGCTTAAAACATAATTCAACCCGGCGAACAAACTACGCACAGGAAAAAAATTGCCAACCGCATTGCTAAGCCTATTTTGGTTGCTACAACCAACAAATTCGGTTGGTGAAACCATATTGGAATGTGATTCCTAAATATTTTGGGTATTGCAACTGAAATTCAGTTGTACAAACCGAATTTTGTTGTGATAACCAATATTCAGTTATACCAATCTATTTTAGTAGATGTAACCGAATTTCAGTTGGAAATGGCATATTTTTCTCTGTGTGTACAAATTACTTTTTCGTTTTAGTACTGGGAACACTAGCTGTGTTTGTGTGACTGCATATCAATGTGATCTAGAACGATTTTGACAGTTTTTTCACTTATTCCGGCTTTCTACTGTCAAAATTGTTCGAGATAGCATTGATAGGCATGCCACACAAACACAGCTACTATTGTATATTTTCTGTCTTCTCTCAGAAAAGTTGTAAGTAAGCAAAAATTCAGGAAATGATTGATTTGGTAATCTAATGTGAATATTTGTTTTTTTTTTTTATTGGATAGTTAGTGGCGTATTCTGATAAATTAAAAAGCATTTAAACCATTTTTTTTGTTATAACGGAAATAAGTAGAAATGGGTGTAAAAAATCTGTTTTTTAGATTTTATTATTCGAAGCATTCAAAAAGTATTCGAATGTTTTGATCGTTTGTACATCACTATTTTGTTGTATATCTTTTTAATTTTATTTTTGCATCTTTTTGGAAAAGGACGTTAGCTATTTAATTGTTGTAGCTTTTATCAATCTAGTGGGTATAAGTTGTTTGAATCCACACAGCCTTGGGAAAGGATGGCTTTAATAAATAATTTAATGCCTCATAATAGAATAATTAACAACTAAATGGTGACTTAGTCACTCCAAACTTTATAAAAGGTTTAAAGTTAGTGACATTCAACTATACCTAAACCTTTATTTTTTTTATTAAGTAAATTAACTTAAAACTCTGCAATAAGAGCGTTGTAGAAGTTTATGAATTACACCCTAAATATTTATAGTCAAGGTTCTGCAAGATTGCAAAAGTAAATTTCGATAAATAAGAGCGTGGAATTTTTTAAACATTTTAAATACGAATATCGATAAGGAAAATAATTGTTTTTTGTCGAGATTCTATTACTTTAGCCATGTGCTGTATAATGACAAACTGTATATGTGAGAGTAACTGTACATCATACACCTAATTTACGATAGTTTAGTTAGTTAGATCTTATGTTTGTAACATTAAATAGTTGTAGGTTAATCTTTTTATAAAAAGTTGCATGCAATGATTGTAAAGAAGCTTTTTAAAGTGTTGTGCCATAAAGCGTTTTATCATATTAACAAAATGTTTCACAAATAAAGCCTTAATTTGGACATAAATTAATAAAACGTTTTATGTTTGTGACAAAGCTTTTTCTAATCAGTGTGCAATAAAGAAAAACCATCGATAAATAAAAAAATGATGGCAAAATATAAATTTAAATTTTAAAAGGATTCACAATTTGTTTCTAAAGAATTCTAAATATTGTAGGGTATACTATGAAATTTTAATTGCCAAAAAAATAGACTTGCCTATTTTTATTCACATAGTTTTTTATGCTGAAACGATAAAGTTGTTTTATTATTATTTTAAATAATAGCAAGTTTTTTATTGTATATAAACAACTTTTTTAAAAGCAGCAATTTAACACAATTTATATTATCATATAAATTGTATGTATGCGTGTATATGGGAAGAAGGAAAAACTCCTTTTTTTAAATACAAGCCTGCAGCTTTGACACTTGAAATCCTGTACATCTTTGTTCACACACTTAACTCTATACAAACACACATACACTTTATATTATTATCCCTGCAAACATTGCAATACGAAAATGTTTCAAAATCATATGGCCTAGAAAAAAATTTTATTGTGGCAATTAAGGAAGTCCTAAACACACACAGAACAGAATCGCTGCGGCAACGGAATTTGTTGCCAACCGAATTTCAGTAGTCAAATGTACCATCATCATCGGTTGCAGCTATCGACATTTACAATTACACCTACTATGCTGGTACTAAATAAAAAATCTAAAAACTTTTTCTTAAAGGAAAACACTTAGGTTCTGAATACTGTTTCCTTTAGAAAACACAATGATTCAGATTTTGAGAAATTTTCCTATAAAAAAAACCTCTTTCAACAGAAAAACTGAACATCTATGGATTTTTCCTGTAGGAGAATCTTTAGATTCTTTGAATTTTTACCTGTAAAAAAGTCGTCAGATTCTATAGAAAACAGCTTTCAAACTAAAGAGTTTTTCTGTACGATAAACTCCTAGGAATTTGATTTCCTTCTAAAAAAGTGATCGGATTCTTGTTAAAAGTCCTCTGAACCTGAAGGTTTCTTTATTGGGAATATTTCTAAGGATCTCTCGTTTTGTAGGTTCTCTAAAGTCTGGTTTCTTGTATAAAAATATCCTTTGAGTAGTCAGGAAACATTAATTGAGTCTACTATTGTGGCAACAGCTCTTATTTATACTAGAAAATAAAACGAAAAGTTGATTATTAAGTGTTCAAATGGGTTTGCAGATAGTAACCTCTACCAAATAAAACTTTAAATATTTATTTTTGTTTTAAAGACTGCGTTTGAAAAAATTGTCCATCATATTTTTTGCAATAACTTTTTAAAAAATTACTCAAATTGAAAATTTATTTTTTGGTAGGCATTGAAATGAATTTAAGAAAATTTCATATTTTAAATTTTTTTGCTAGAAGCTTTTATGCGATTCAAAATAGCAAGCGAATTGGATGTGAGTAAAAAACATTTTGAAAACTTTTTAAAATCACCCTCAGTAGAAATATAAGAAAGTAGCTTTGGGAACTAAAAATTATCCCGAAATGGTTTCTAGAGTTCGAAAGGAGTTTAAAGACGACTTGAAGATCTCTCGAAAGGTAGGTTCTGGCAAAAAAAGGTATATGTGACCAGAATAGGGAGAACCAAATCAGTGTCATGTTGAAGACAAATCCCAATATTTCAGGGAGAAAAGTCGCTCAGAAAGTAGATTGCCGGTAGAAATGACACAAAACACAACTTTTGAATTAGTTTTCCACACATCGCCGAATATCTTCTGAATGATAAAAGGAAAAATGAAATTAATTACTTTCATTCAAATGAAAAATAAAAGATATAATTTTAATAATCTTTTTGGAAGATATCTTTCAAATGTTTGCAGGGATATTTTTTACAAACATGTATACAAGAACCGTTAACTGCTAAAGTCATAAAAATGTAGCATTTGTTGAACGTACACTTTATAATGACCCTTAGTAATTGAATTCTATAAAACAAATAAACTTCATATTTTAATGTCCAATTTAAGGACAAAGCCGAAGTTAAAAGTTGGAAAAGTTTACTATTCAAACACCGAACTTTTACCATTTTGGCAAAACTGTGCAAATCATGATTAACTATGGCTATCATCGTAAATTCTGTAATCAATACTGCTTTCATTTTCCATTAAAAAAGTGTCCATAATACTTTAAATTACAAGATAATAACCAATCGCCACTTTTTGGTCGAACTGAGCTCTATAAATATATAAATGGACTTTATTCCGAGCAAATAGTCGCAGCACCTCATAATAAATGTACTTTCATGCCACGAACAACTTTTTAATTGCAAATATGTTAATTTATAATGTAAGTAGTTTCTTTATGGAACCCAAGATATAACTCCGTACTTGTTTTTACTTTTCTATAAAGTGGGCTAGGTAGGCGTGGTCAAATGTTGAAAAATTTAAAAGTGTTTTAAGTTAACAATTTGTTAAAAAATTATTAAATATGCCAAGAGCCTAAAATTTAACATAATATATAGAGTTTTTTACCTGCTATTTTCTGAATGAAAAAAAACTTGAAATTTTCAGAACAAGTTCTGAATTTTAGCTTTTTGTGTTTTTATGAAAAACTCAATTTATTAGAAAACACCCTACTTTTTTTATTTTTTAAATATTTTTAAAAAAAATTTCTAGATAATTTTCTATTGGTAAGAAAAAAATTGGAGATGTGTTCGGCTTAGTTTGCGAGAAAATTTGCATTGAATGTGGTACAAATGTAGTTGTGCCGTATTTCGGGAAATTTGTGCATGGGTGAGTATGGGTAATATATATATGGTATAATGTTAGCGATAATAAATGTAATTATTTCGAAAACTAAGCCGAATATCACTCAAAAATTTTTTAAAACTATAAAAGATCATGCCGATGGTCATATGTAGCCAACACTTTGCTGGCGATATGTTCAGAACTTGAGATATGTAATTTGAGAACAGGAGTCAAATAACTTATACAAACTCTACCGCAAAATACCAATAACCATTTTAACCCCTTTCAAATGACAACCGTTAACCTTTAAATACCACTAACGAAATAATGTTAGATACCGTTAACCTTAACATACCCTAACGAAGTAATCCAAAATACCGTTAACACTAAAACAATTTACATACATGAAATATTGGCTTTAAGTTTTTATTGGCCAGCTATTGCTGTTGTTTACACACACACACATAATGTTTTAACAAAGTCACGGTCCGTAAAGTTGTCAAAAATTTTCAAAAAAGAACTATCGTTAACTTTAAAATACCGTTAACTATAAAATAGGCAAACGAAATAATTTTAAATAACGTAATCGCTAAAATAACTTACAGAACTAACTTAAAATACCGATAACCGTAAAATACTCTAACGAAATACCTTTGAAATAACGTTATCCACTATCATTAACTTTATGAATCGGTTGCCCACTCTGCTTATATATAATAGGGAAGTCGCTTGGCATGCTCTTAGCTCATTTTAGTTACGAGTTCTCAACTTATGACAATCTTTAAGTTATTTTTTATGAATATTTTTACGAAGCAGGTATCAGATATTTTTTTATAAAGGAGCCTATATTATTTACCCGAGTAAAAAAGTGTATATAAAATTATATGTAAATGGATATATTTGCAATATGTAACTGGATATAATTTCATCTGAAAAATGGTTATATTAAATTGTATCATATTGGATATAATTGTATTTACAAGGATACAAAATTATATCAAATGATAAACTTATATCCGAATTTTGTCCCGATCAAATTGGATATAAGTTAATACAATGCGATATGATTAAATTTAAATGATAAAAAAAACTTTGAATTGGAGGGCAGCAGGATTTCGGGTCCTGCACACTCAGGGGTGTGATGAAAATCGAAAACGACCAGTTTTTCAATCTAGAATACATAATTTGTTTCGCTAAAATCAAATTGGCTTCAAATTATTATTTATCGTTTTATTTGACGCTGGACCTCTAAATTAGGAAATAAAATATAATTGGTATTGTACAGATCCTAAAATATTTACCATTGAAAATCAGATTGTTTTCGTTTTCGATATTCATCACATGCCTGACTGTTTGGATGCCAATCGGGATTGATATTTGAAAATCCCGGGATTCGGGATTTTTCAGGATTCCGGGATTTAAATTTTCCCTTATTTATAAAATTTGTTATGTATATTTCTTTTTTATAGAATAAAGCATTTTATAGCTATTTAATAGTTGTTAATTAATAATATGGAACATTTTATAAATATTGAAGCATTCCAGTCAGGAATTGCCAATGGTACAAAAAATCAAATACCGGTATACCACTGGGTAACCGCGGTGTTAAAAATAAATCACTGGCAGAACACTCATTTGCTACGCCTTATCAGCGTTTGCAAAAAGCGTTTTACCAGTAAATATTTTACAAAAATTTCGGTGGTTTATAAAAAAACCACTGGCAAGGAATGGGCTTAGAGTGTTATGCCAACGTTAGCAACCAGTAGTTATCGGTAGCACTGGATAACTAGTCAAAAATTGCGGCGGTACAAAAATCAATTCACTGGTAGATCAATGATTTTGTGAAAATAATAACGCTTCGTTACGAATTCAAATCCGCATGCAAGCAAACAATTTTTTTTATTTTTTTTTTTTTTTTATTTGAAATTTTTTTTGTTTTATAAGATCAAATTTTTTGTTTATGGAAAAGTTCCTTTTATGGCAAACATACACGTTCAATATTATTGATCAATGTTTTTAAAATCAACCAATCAGGACAAAAAAATAAAATGTTCTGCTTGGTTGATTTTTTAAAAATTTATCAATAATATTGAACGTGTATGCCCTACTTTAGACCAACTTTTTTTTGTGTTCCCAACGCTGGCATATTAGTTCCAAAAAACCTTTTGGCAGTTCTGGCATTTTAGTAGAGCCAGTTGTTGTCCAGCTATTATCATTAATTTATACATATTATATTTAAAGTATTATATGTCTAGTTAGCTCAGTGGGTAGAGTGTCGTCTGCGAATCTGATGGCCGGGGTTCATATCACGGCAGTACAAAAATATACATATGAACTTTTTTTAAATTTTATCTTATAAAATATATTACCAGATCCCCTATTTATTAGTTTTGCCAGCGTTTTGCCAACGTTAAAAATTTTGCTTCTCCAGTACTTTTCCGGCGCTTTTTGAACAGCGGTCCTTTTGTCTAATGATGTATCATTTTGGCAATCGGAAAGCACTTTTTGCCAGTACTTGTACCATCTGTTAAGGTACTATTTGTATTTTTCTGATATATGCGGGCCTGCGCCCAGATAATATATGCAGACCTGCGCCCAGTATTTTGTAAGCAGGTTTTAAAACGTTGTGACAACCTTGCCAACTGAATCGTGATTATCGTTATCAAATATTTTCATGGAAGAATTCAAAATAAGGTTTCAAAAGTCGAATTTCGCTTGGAAGAATAAACCGGTAAAATAACAAATAAACTTGATTTTTCGCATGAATTACTCAAAAACTTAATAAAGCTTTTTCTGCGAAGTCTTTGCATAGTTTACTAGAATTATCTACTTAATTTCTAATTTTACCAATTATTATTGCCTCAGTTTCTTGTAAATATGAGAAAAATCAAGAATAAACGTTGATAATCATAATTCATATTAAATATTAATAAATACGGAAATCCCGGGATTTTTGAGAAATAATCCCGGGATTCGGAATTTCCCGTTTGGCATCCCTTTTGCTATACCACATATATATTACTCATACACACCCATGGACAAATTTCCCAAAATACGGCACAACTACATATGTACCATATTCAATACAAATCTCCATTTTTTTTGCTACCATAGAAAATTATCTGAAGATTTTTTTAAAAATATTTAAAAAATAAAAAAAAATATGGTGTTTTTTGATAAATTGAGTTTTTCATAAAAACACAAAAAATTCAAATTCAGAACTTGTTCTGAAAATTTCAATTATATTTTTCATTCAGAAAATAACAGGTGAAAAACTATATATTATGATAAATTTTAGGATCTTGGCATATATCAAAAATTTTAACAAATTGTTTACTAATAACGCTTTTAAATATTTTCAACATTTGACCACGCCTACCTAGCCCACTTTGTAAAAAAGTAAAAAAGCAAGTACGGGTTCTGTTTTCTGACCGACCTATATATACCGAAAATTTGACATTGATACGACATATGCTTTAGGGTAGCGAGGCAGTTGGTGTGGAAAGCCACATATGTCAGATAATTTCGAAAATCAAAGTTAATGCCAAATGAAAGTTAACTCGTGGAAAATAAGTTCTAGAACCGCTTTTACATTAGAGCAACTATACAGCAGAATGTGTTACGAAGGAAAGAAGTTGGTTCTTCGAAACAAGAAAAAATTTATAGATTCTAATCTTTTTTACCGACATTGTTGAGCTTTTAATATTTTTATATAATTTAGCCTTCTTTACGATAAATTTTAAAACAAGATTTGAAAAGTTTAAAAAACTATGGAATTTTTTTTTGTATGTAATTGTAATGTAGTAATTTTCTATCGACTTTTCAGTCACTTTTAACTATAGCTATGTTTTCGACATAACTATAATTATTAACTCAGAAAAAAAAAACTTAAAGTACACAGAAACGTGTTTGAGACGAAAAGAGACACATTACTTTTGGAATGCACGTTAACTTTCAACGTGGATAAATAACTATCAACCTTGGAAATTCAACATTTATATGTTTTCACATATAAAGTAACTTCTTCGCCTTACTTTTTAAAAAGTTTTACAGCCAAATTTGCGATTATTTTTATACTTTTGTGGAAGAAATATTCTTAAGTCATATGCATAATCACTTTTAAAATGTATAAGTGATTTATAAATCAAATTTTTCAGGTAAAATTCAATTTATAAACAAGTTATAAGATTTTCAAGTTTTTATGCATAAGGACTTAAGAATTTTATAAAAAAAAAATTTTTTCCAAAAAACACAATGTACCAAAAAAGATGAAAAAATCGAAATAATCAAGGTTAAAATTCCAATGAGGGTCACACTAAAATCAGCAAAGGGACGTATTTGCCCACCGTTGGTATATAAGTTTAACCCCTTATTTTAAATTGGTTTTATTGCTTTATTTGCATGATTGTTATTTTGAATTAAAGCAACAGTCTTAGGCTTTATAACAAAATACCCGCATTTGAATACGTCAACTCCTTAAAAGTTATTGATTTTTGACCACCTTCAGGGAAAATGTACCACTGGGTTGTTGAAATATTATTATTATTATTAATCTTTCCGGCTTTCCTCAGTTGTGTAACAATCTGCATCTTAATCTTCTCAATATTTAAGTATACATATGTATATTCATCCTTCTGACTACCTACCTGTCTGTCTGTCGTTCTGTCTGTCATTCTTTCTGACCTGCCACAGCAGGTTGTGATGTTAAATGGTCATCAGATTTGTGTTGCATGAATACATTTACGTATGTTTCTTTATGAAAAATTCATTAAATGTTGCTCATCTTACTACTAAATTTTCTTTTCTTTATTTATTTTTGTTTTGTTTGTACGTGCGTGTATGTTCTTTTTCTGATCTATTCTGTTGATGTCACCGGTTATCACAGATACTTGTTGAAATATTTTAATGCACATCTATCATTGTTCTGAGTATGTTTGCATTAAATTTACGTAAGTTAAAAAATTTGGGGTAAAACTTTTAAAAATGCTTCAAATCATTAAAATAGCCAAAGTCATATAGATGGGGTTGGCACTCATTTCTCACTGAGGCCCATATTGTGGTTTCTATAAATTATAAAGGTCCGCACCATATATTAAAAATGTGAAAATACCCATCGTTAGCTAAAATTTTATTTTTGAAGAGTAGAAGCGAAAAAATCCTATTATCCAGCTTTAAGAATTTCTTAACAAAATTTGGTTTTTTTTAGCGGAACCCAAAACCGTGGCCAAAACAATATTTTTTTGTTCATAGAGTAACATTTTGAGGAAGTAGGTATCTGCATAAAACTAATGATGAACTAAATCAATGAAGTTCCACTGGAATTTGACCAATGAAGCTTTTTATTAAATTTATTCAGTTTTTCCCCAGGAAAATTTTTTACAATCGGTTACCAATCACACCAATTCTCTTACTGGTTCCGATGCAAGCGATGCCATGAAACTGCTTCCGGAACCATAATTATGTAATAAATATTTACTGAAATATTTAAAAGTCAATTAAAATTGAGTGAATAAAATATTTAAAGCCCTTCATCTTTCACAAGAACGCAACACATTAATTATTTAATAGGAAGAATTTCCTTAGTGTTGCTTCTCTGTTATAAAAAATTAAAAATTTTTGACTAAAAATAATTCTGATTTTTAACATATGTTTAATTAGATATTTGCGTTAATAATTTTTTTTATGTATTTACTACTATTTATTAATATCAAACTTTAAACTGTTATAGTAAATGGTTGTTTTTTCAAACGCGTCGTATAGACCAAATACAATTAATATTGTCGATAATATGTATTTTTATTTATTCTAATTTAGTAGGTTTGAGGTTAAGAAGAAGAATAAACCTTCCTCAAAAGTTATAAACACATTAAATTTGCAAATCAGACTAGATCTAGTTTCTGCCTTTTTATGGACAGGCTTCATCAGTGATCTTCCATTAAATTGTATTATTGTTTATATTTTTATTGTCAGATTGTCTCTATATGAATAATTTCAGAAGTGATCAAACAGACATATACAAACATTCTACTTCAGATTATCTCTGTTTATCTTCTTATTTCCTCCGTGTCACCTTTTCACAAATATTGCCACATTGACGTATGGTTTGTACGTACAAGTGCAGGCAATTTGTGTATATTGGAGACGGACAGCCAACAGGGCATTTTTATTTTTTATAGTAAATGGTTGTTTTTTCAAACGCGTCGTATAGACTAATAAGTTAGTTAAGTTTTTTGTATTTTGGAAATACGAAAATAAAAATCGTTGTTTTGAGTTAATAACTATCAACAAAATTGGTACAGAATTGGTACAGAAAAGTGATATATCAAATTAAAGGTAAATGAATTGTCTTTTTATTTATTATATAAAAACACTATATTATGCACACATCTTTTTATGGAAACTAGATTTTAAACGAAATAAAACCGGAAAGGTGAAAATAGCTTTAAAGTGTTATATATATAGTAATAACATTGATCGTTTGTATTAAAACTTATACCATTTCTTGTGATATGCTTATTTTAAATATAGAGGGCGTTATTGAGGTAAAAAAAATGTTTTTAATATTTGTTCGGAGATAATAAACTCATTTGATCGCGTCATGCCGCCTCCCAATAATTTAAGGTGTCGAAATTTGGCTAAGACATTACGAACGATGATCCCTCTCATAATTTCTGGTATTTTGGGTTGTACGCTACACTTGGTTTTCGCCATATAGTTTTGGGCAAACCTAATATACATGCCTACATGCTTTTTGTAAATCATTGGTATTAAAGGCTTGCATGAATGCATTTAACACAGAAATCATCAATTGAAATTCAGAAAACATAACATCTACCTTAATTCATGATTTCTATATTTCAATTGATATTCTTTGTATTTCAATTAAAGATTTCTGAAATGCAAAAAGTGTAGTGAATGTTTCACAGAATGTTTTAAACATTCGTGTAGGCCTTTAATAGTTATTAATGTCAGTTTGTATAAATGTTTTATATTTACGATCGCAATGACTTGCAATTTCCTTAAATATTAAGCACTTCCATTGAACCTGTCTATATGTACATGTACTTACTAAAGATTTACTATACATCCACTTATATAATGACCTTAATACCTCGTTTAAGCCATGATGTTATTATTATTCAACACTTCATGGTCTTATTGCTTTTTTATTTTAGTTGTTGTCGTTGTTATTCCTGTTGTTAATAATGGTGGTTATGTTGGTGGCATTGCTATCATATTTAAAAAAAAGCCGTCTGTGGTTAGGAACAATTTATTAAAAGTTTAAACTTAATTTTTTTTTAATTGAAGCATGGTGTATATAAATATACCCAGTGTAGAAAATCATATGATAGGGTGCCTCGTTTTGCCACTTTTCTTTCGGAGTAAGATTTAATCCCGGTCAAATGTTGTGTCCCCCCTAAAGATGGCAGATCTATTTTTTTTTTTTTTAAATCCATTGAGATTTCCGAATTTTTGCAAATTTATATTAAATTAATTAGCGATACAAATTTTTGTGTACAGTTCATTCATAACCATCCAGAGAATAAATAATAATTTTTCTTTTTTAAATTATTAAAAATTTTATCAAACAAAACATAAAAAATTAGTAATACACTCCGTGGTATCACAACTATAGACGCACCTAAAAAACAGGTGATATGTCAGGTTCTATATAATTTATACTTATAATAACCTTATAACTAAAAGGAAAAACTAAAACACATATATTTCCACAAAAAAACAAATTCTGTTATAAAACTATGTTATATAGACCTGTACGTGAGTACTCTCGCACCCAGTATTTTGGTTATCGGAACAACTCAAATTTAAAAATCTAAATTCAGTTTCAAATAATGATTTTTCCATAAATTACCCAAAAACTTAAAACACTGTAAAGAATTTTACAATTTTTCTGCAAAATTTTTCCATAATTCACTCGAAAATATTCTTATGTTCATATTTTATTAGTATCTTGTCAAAATTTTCTGTAAATATGACAAAAAAAGAGAAAAAACGTGGTTAATCTTTAATATCATATTTAGGAATTTTTCATTGGCATTGAATTTTAATTGGCATTACTTAATATCAATGCCAATGGCAAAAAATTTCATTATTATTCAATGCCAACGAAATGTTTTCAATTAGCATTGGCATTTCGGAATTCAGCACTTCCCGTTTGGCATCCTTTATAAGAACTAATTCACGTTGATTTATTGAGTGAAGATGAAATTTATTTACTAACCAGTGTTGCAACCAGTAAAACAAAAAAATACAAAACACAAAAAATTAATAATTTTTTATTAGTTTAAAATAATTGTTATTTTACCGTAGATTTTAGTTGATCTGAAGATTGCTACAATGATTGTTATTTTTTGTTCGGTTTCAAGATAAAATATGACAAATTCCAAACAGAATTCATAATTTATTTTAAAACAAATAGAGAAAAAACTTATAAAAAACTATCCTAGAACCAATGGCTGACAATTAATGCATTTTCAAGTGCTACCAAGCACTATCATCAGATAGTCTTTATGGGGTTCTCTCTAGGTTATAATGTAGATTTTATTTTTATACCCTACACCACTATGTGGTCAGGGTATTATAAGTTTGTGCTGATGTTTGTAACACCAAAAAATATTGGTCGTAGACCCACCTTATAGTATACCGATCGGCTCAGAATTTTTTTTTTTTATTTCGATTTAACGATGCCCGTCCGTCCGTCTGTCTGTCTGTCCATGCAATCTTGTGCGCACTCTACAGGTCGCAAATATTAAGATATTTTGATGAAATTTGGTACGCAGACCTATGTTGGCCCAAGGATGAACAAGTTTGATTTTAGTAAACATCGGTCCATGTTTAGACCTAGTGCCCATATAAGGGTCCTACCAAAATTATATTGTTTATACGCTGCAGGTCGTAAATATCAAGATATTTTGATGAAATTTGGTACATAGACCTATGTTGGCCCAAGGACGAAGGCTATTGATTTTGGTGAACATCGGTCCATGTTTACAACTAGTGCCCATATAAGGGTCCCCCCAAAATTGGCTTGGTTACAAACTGCAGGTCGCAAATATTAAGATATTTTAATGAAATTTGGTGCGCTGACTCACATTATAGAAAATTTTGACACAAGCCCCATTTTAACCCATTCGAATTTCGGATCCAAACAATACACCAGACTGGTGTAGGGTATTGTATAGTCGGCATGCCCGACTTTAACCTTTTTACTCGTTTTTTTCTGTATTTAAGTAAACTCAAAAGTGAAAAACTTTTCGAGAAGTAAACTCAAACATTTTTACTTAGTTATTTTATGTATTACAATGAAAATCACTTGCTGTTTAGAAAAATATTATTTTTCTCTATGTTATAGTTGTTGCTATAACTAAAGCTCCTTTAGTAGTAAAGCAAGTATTTGTATGTTGTTTTTAACATTCAAGCTTTTAATTCCATTTATAGTGATTATAAGAAAGCAGAGTACTTTTTTACAACACTGATTTTTTTTTTTTTTTTTTTTTTTTTGTATTACACCCTTACCCAGGGCTGGCAAAACTATGACACGCGTGTCAGTACTTGCACGCGAGTGGATTTTAGGTGGCAATCGACGTTTTGTTGGATATTTACAAAAAAATTAAACTATTAGAAGACCAGCAAAAAATTCAGTTAAATGTTAAATTTCGCCACAAAAATGTGTGATTTAACTCCATAATGGTGAAATTTTTCACCATGTCTTTTAAAATTAATAAGACTCTGTATTGCCGGCATTTTTTGTTTAAAGAAATATGGTTAATACAGAACTCGCAAATTCGATTATCAGAAAATTCTGGGAAAATTTTAAAAATTCTAGATTGAAAGAAGTTTAAATGTTTTGATGAGAAAATGCCTCATAAATAAAAAGTACCAGAAAATTGCACAAAAATGGCAAACAACTTGTAATAAAATTGGATCTAAAAAATTAATTTTTTTTTAAAGGGAAACTAAGTTCTGCGAAATAACCCTCAATGAAATAAAGGCTGAAAATAAGTTTCATAATGAAATAACCCCCTTTACTAGAATTTGAAATTGGACTTTGATCGTGTGTCGCAGAGCCATTTCAACTGAAATAGAAATTTTCTCTGTTCAAATCCATAATATTCGCTTTTTATTCATTATTCTGATGATAAAAGCCGCGCGATTTATATTAACAAAATCAAATTTTTGCCCAAAGCACATTTTTGAACTAGTTTCTTACATACTTAAATAATTGATGGCGCCCAATAATTTAACTTTTTTTTAACAAAATGAAATATCCACCAAAAATGGAATAACCCCCCAAAAAATGAAAAGGCAATAATGTTCAAACTGTTTTAATTTTAGCTGTGTTTTGGACTTAAGCCTCATTCATACTGAACCTAAAACTAGAAGTTTTCGTTTTTTTTTAAGTTTTCGATTTGAAATTTGTATGGGATTTGACAATCGAAAACACAATAAATTTGAAAACTACTAGTTTTGAGTTCAGTATGAATGAGGCATTAACTATATCCGTTAACTCAGAAAAAACTTAAAGTAGACAAAAACGCGTTTGAGACGAAAACTTAGACATAACTTTTCGTATACACGTTAACTTGCAACGTGGATAATTATCCACGTTGAAAACTCAACGTTTATACGTTTTCACATCTAACGTAACTTCTTCGAGTTACTTCCTAAAAAGTTTTGCTGCCATGAGTTCGATTATAACGCAACTATTATAAAAATTAGCTGTTTATAATTTTTTCATACATTAATCGGTTAAACGTAGATTTGCCTTAAATACTTAACGTTGATAGTTATGAGCGAAAATACAGCTTTTATTTCATTGGGGATTTTTTCATAGTCAAATAATCTCAATATTTAAAGATTAAATAAACCCCCAAAAATTTAAATAACCGTCAAATATTTTTACGTCATTTCTTGGATGTTATTTAATTTTTTCCTTTGGGGGTTATTTCGTGGGGGTTATCCGTAGCGCTGATAAATATGTACATTTGCGATGATATTTTTAAGAGAAATTTTAAAAATTTTTAAAAAAGGACTTTTAAAAGACAACTAAATTTAAGGTGGCAAGCGAGAAATTTTTACAAAAAAATTTGTCCGTTTGTGGCACGCAGCGAAAAAAATTTTGCCACCCCTGCCCTAACCCATCATGCCGTATTAATGACTAACATGTTGCAATTAAGGAATATTACTTAACAATTTGGCCTGTACCTTATCTGGGAAGTATTTTACCGTGGATTTTAGTTGATTTGAAGATTGTTACAATGAGTGTAATTTTTGTGCGGATTTAAGATCTAATATGACAAATTCCAAATAGAATTCACAATTTATTTTACAACAAATAGTAAAAAAAATCCTTATGAAAAAAATCCCTAGAACCAATGGTTGATAATTAATGTATTTTCAAGTGCTACCAAGCACTATCATCAGATATATAAATAGAATTAAAAGCTTGAATGTTAAAACACAACATACAAACACTTGCTTTACTACTAAAGGAATTTAAGATATAGAAACAACTATAACATATTGAACGAGTAAAGAGGTTAAAGTCGGGCATGCCGACTATACAATACCCTACACCAGTCTGGTTAAAAGCCAACTAATGTTTGGATCCGAAATTCGAATGGGTTAAAATGAGGCTTGTGTTAAAATATCTTAATATTTGCGACCTGCAGCGTATAAACAGTATAATTTTGGTAGGACCCTTATATGGGCACTAGGTCTAAACATGGACCGATATTCACCAAAATGAATAGGCTGTGTTACTGGGCCAATATAGGTCTGTGTACCGAATTTCATCAAAATATCTTAATATTTACGACCTGCAGCGTATAAACAGTATAATTTTGGTAGGACCCTTATATGGGCACTAGGTCTAAACATGGACCGATGTTCACCAAAATCAAACTTGTTCGTCCTTGGGCCAACATAGGTATGCGTACCAAATTTCAAAAAAAAATTCTGAGCCGATCGGTATACTATAATGTGGGTCAGTTTACTTCTCGAAAAATTTTTCACTTTGAAGTTTATGTGAATACATAAAAAAAAACTAAAATATACATTACAATCTAGAGAGAACCCCATAAAGAGAATCTGATGTTAGTGCTTGGTAGCGCTTGAAAATTCAATATTGTTAAAAATTGGTTCTAGGAAAGTTTTTATACCCTACACCACTATGTGGTCAGGGTATTATAAGTTTGTGCTGATGTTTGTAACACCAAAAAATATTGGTCCCATCTTATAGTATACCGATCGGTTCAGAATTTTTTTTTTATTTCGATTTAACGATGTCCGTCTGTCCGTCCGTCCGTCTGTCTGTCTATCCATGCAATCTTGTGCGCACTCTACAGGTCGCAAATATTAAGATATATTGATGAAATTTGGTACGCAGATCTATGTTAGCCCAATAACGCAGCCTATTGATTTTGGTGAACATCGGTCCATGTTTAGACCTAGTGCCCATATAAGGGTCCTACCAAAATTATACTGTTTATACGCTGCAGGTCGCAAATATTAAGATATTTTGATGAAATTTGGTACATAGACCTATGTTGGCCCAAGAACGAAGCCTATTGATTTTGGTGAACATCGGTCCATGTTTACAACTAGTGCCCATATAAGGGTCCCCCCAAAATTGGCTTGGTTACAAACTGCAGGTCGCAAATATTAAGATATTTTAATGAAATTTGGTGCGCTGACTCACATTATATAAAATTTTGACATAAGCCCCATTTTAACCCATTCGAATTTCGGATCCAAACATTAGTTGGCTTTTACCCAGACTGGTGTAGGGTATTGTATAGTCGGCCGGCATGCCCGACTTTAACCTTTTTACTCGTTTTTTCATAAGTTTTTTCTCTATTTGTTGCGATTCTGCACTGTAACATGTGTATGATTTTTATAGTGAAGTTTATTGTTGAACTCCGTAAATTTTATGTAGATTACAAAAACTCAGATAGAGTTCTTAACTCAGTAAATCAACGTGGATTAATTTTCATATAGCTGATTTCAAATAAAAATTAAAATTGTTCTACTTAGAAAAATTCTAATAATCTTGAATAGAACCAATGGCCCTGTGAATCGTCGAATACTTTTTGTGTAAAAAAATATTTGGCGGTTTTTTTAATCACTGGATTTATTTTTGGATTTATTTTATTTTGTTAAAAAATCCACATTTTGTTTTTCATTTTTTAAAATTTTATATTTATATACAGATATAACACTTATTCCCTTATATAATGTGAAAGAAAAAAATTAAATTTTGCGAAAATGGAATTTCTGGAATAAAATTAAGCTAAATCCAAAAATTTTTATAAAATTTAATGATTTTCCTGCACATTATATTGGCGAATAAGTATAAGAATTTAATAAGAATTATAAATTTTTCAAATTAAAAAACAAAGCATTAATTTTTTAACAAAATAAAATAAATCCAAAAATAAATCCAGTGATTAAAAAATAGGCCTATTATATGCTTTCAGACAGGAATGAACACAGACTTGTTAATCAAGGATGGAAAAGGATCGAATGTTCGGTTTTTTTAATTCATAATCCAAGGACTATAATACCCATATCTTAAACCAAAGTTTGGTAGTTACTTTGCAAAAAGAATGAGAAAAAAATGTCCAAAAAGGAAAACTTTTGCATCAATACATTCGTTTGCCGAATAGAATGTCAATCGCTGATAAAATCTTCTAATTCATTTTTTGTACCATAAAGCCTTTTTTCACTTTCCGCAATTATTTTGCAGCTATTTAAGTATGGTTTTTTAAAATTCATAATCTAGGGACTATAGTACCAATTTCTATACCAAAGTTTGATTTTTAGTTTGAAAAAAATAAATCGCAAAGAAATTTTGAAAAAGGAAAATTTTTGCATCATTATATTCGTTTTGCAGAATGTTAATCGCTGATTGAGTTTTTTAATTTATAATCTAGGTACTATAATGTACATCTCCTAAAAGAAAGTTTAGCGGTTATTGGCAAAAAATATGTGAAAAAAATTTGAGGGAAACAGAAAACGATCCAACTTTTTTTCAATCGCTGGTTACAATTGATGTTTGAGTCATACAAAGAGCGCAAATAATGATGTTTAATGTAAATATTTGGTTTTTACATAGAGAAAACAGATTCGTGCTTACAACCGAATTTGTTGCCAATCGAATGATTCGGTTGTGGTAACCGAAATTTTCAGTTGTGACAACTGAAGATCAGTGGAGTCAATATTCATTTGATAATGGTAACGGAATTTCTAATAGCCCAATAATAATTCGGTAGACACAACTGAAAAAGTCTGTTGTCCCAACCGAAACATTCGATTGGCAATAAATTCGGTTGTAAGCACGAATCTGTTTTCTGGGTGTATTAGTACATTAGTATTGGTTTGAATATGTTCCACATTACAGAAGAAATGCTTTCTCACTGATAGAGTGTCCAGCAATCTCTTTATACTGTATACTCTTTGATAGAATGCAGAACATCCCAAAAAAAATCGACTTTCTTCCGTATCAATAATTATAAATTAAATATTCACTCTAGTTTAAGTTAAGCATGATTATCAATAAAATTGTTTATATATTTATATCCATATACTATATAGTTATGCACATTATTAAATATGTACATTAAATACATATACACTCAAAACAAAAAGTCAGTTAATTCAGCAAAAAATGTTGCTGTGTCAGCAAATTTTTAGTCAGGAGCGTGCTTGCAAAAAAGTTGGTAATTTCAGCAAAAGGTTTGCTGAAAATCAGCGAGCTGATTTTTACCAAAAAAATATTAATCTTCAGCAAAAGTTTTGCTAACACCTAGTCGATTGCAAATGAAAAAAATTCTTGCTAAAATCACTAAACTTTTTGCTGAATATTAGTAGACTGAAAAAAACTCAAAAAAATTGTAGCGAAATTTTACTTTTTTGCTGAAAATTTAAATATAGAAATTGTGTAGAGTTGTTTTTCTTTTTTATCATTTCCGTTGTCTGTACCACATCCAGACAAGCTGCGACATCTACATCTTGTCTATCTGGTTGTCGTCCACGCTATAAATGCGGTTATCAGCACAATTTTTGCAGCAAAATAAATTAGTAAAACATTAGTTCAATATTAGTTTAGTGCTAAAAAAATATAACTAAAACTTTTGCTGAAAACGGAATTTCAATAAAAAAAAATTGCTGAAAACTAGTACACTTGATATACAAGACGTTTTACTAACTTTTCTACTAACTTATTTTTTTGAGTGTCCATATAAGTACTTAGTACACATAACACATGTTTATGTCTCTTTGAGTTAAACGGAGTTGGTTGGAAAAAAAATGCAATTTATTTAATGGGACTAATTACATAATGATAACTTTTTTTCCCACCATAACACATACCATGACAAACAGACGTACATATACATGTATTGGGTGGTGGATGCATGTGAAAATTGTTATCGTTTACACCATCAATGTTGCGTAATATTTAATAAGTGTATGTGTGAGAGTTTAATATTTCTTCAGCGTATTTAACTCATACATATGTATGTGTTTAAATATTGCAGTGACACCATTTAAGTTAAATCTTTAAATTCGAATAGAGTGCAAAAATAAACTCATGCTAATGTAAAAATTAATAGTCATATAGATATTTTTGTGTGTCCATGAGACAGTGTTGCTATTATTTTAATGGTGTGTTTCTAACAAATTTCTTTCATTTCGATGACAAGTAAAAGTGGCCGGCATTTTTATAAATTTGTACAAAAAGTTGCCCCCTTAGAATCAACACTGTTTATATTAAAGAATACTTTAACATTTTTAATTAAAGTTTCTTAATCATTAAACATATAATGTTAAACATGCACTAGCACAAGGGGTAGACAAATATGGCAGCAGTGTATAATGCTTTAGTATCGTTCATATATTTATATATATTTTTTTTAACAACTCTCACATGGTCATGCATTTGTACAGGCTTCACTTCTAGTACGTAGAAAAATAGTAATTAAAAAAAACTTAATGTATGCAAATTTAAAAATGTTATAAAACAAAAAACTTAAACCTTGTTTAATTAAATTTGTTTGACATAATTTTACAATTGACATTTTATAGAAAGCGTATAATACGATGGATGACAGTATTTAAATAGTACGCTTTCGTGTTAATAAGTATGTGCAAATACTTTAACATGCTTAATTACTGTATGTATGAACATTAGGGCGGGTCGATTTAATAATCGCCCATGGCTCAGTGAAAATCGTATTCTAGGGATCAAAATAAGAAACTTTGCCGAAGGAACCATACCTCTAAAACGAATTCTACTACCCCCAACTGTTGACTTTTGTCCCGTAGGGTCAAGTTTTGAAAAATCCCACTTTGACCCATTTAGAGTGCCCCAATCGAGTCCAAATGTATGACCGACCCCCACTAACTTTGGAGGGCCGATCCACCCATGCCAGTGGCACACCCCCTGGAACTCCCCTGGGGGGTTCCCCATACAAACATTTTAAAAAATCACCATTTTTGGCACTTTATTTTATTATTTTTTATTTATTTTATTTATTTTTATTATTTTATTTATTTTTTCTCTTTAGAAATTTATTTAGTCAGAACATATGTAAATGAAAAAATTAATTTAACTTAGTAATAGAAAAGAAAATAAAAAAAATTACTGTTTGAAGTCTTTTTTGCTTTCAAGTCTGGGCATTTTTTCTTTTCTATTACTAAGTTAAATTAATTTTTTCATTTACATATGTTCTGACTAAATAAATTTCTAAGGAGAAAAAATAAATAAAATAATAAAAATAAATAAAATAAATAAAAAATAATAAAATAAAGTGCCAAAAATGGTGATTTTTTAAAATGTTTGTATGGGGAACCCCCCAGGGGAGTTCCAGGGGGTGTACCACTGGCATGGGTGGATCGGCCCTCCAAAGTTAGTGGGGGTCGGTCATACATTTGGACTCGATTGGGGCACTCTAAATGGGTCAAAGTGGGATTTTTCAAAACTTGACCCTACGGGACAAAAGTCAACAGTTAGGGGTAGTAGAATTCGTTTTAGAGGTATGGTTCCTTCGGCAAAGTTTCTTATTTTGATCCCTAGAATACGATTTTCCCTGAGCCATGGGCGATTTTTTTGCCTCCCCACAAATCGACCCAGCCTAATGAACATATATACTAACTTACTACATGAATTCATATTAAGGAGTCAGATCAAAGAAATGTTAACACACATTTTGAAAGTGAACTTTTTTTAGTGATAGTGGCAGGCAAAATCCAAAAATTTGGAAACTTTTTTCGTGTTCTCCCTCAATAGTTTAAAGTAAAAACTCAATATCGTTTAATTGTTCTGAGTCCTAAGCACTTAAGTGAGTGCCCTCCCTTTTTGTTCAAAATCCATTTTTAAACAAACTAATAGTGCAATTACGCAAATTTTTTGTACACTTAATTCGAATATTTTTTACAAGTTAATTGGATCTTTAGGAAATTTCACTTTCGTAAATAAAAAAAAAATTATTTGGGAAAATGTTTGTTAATATTTTTTCGATCTCACTCCTTACTTGCATACTATACCACAAAGTCTAAAGCACACACTCGGATATACTACAAATGGCTAAATGTATAGGTATATGGGGGATCAAATAGCAACTGCCCAGCTAAAAAAAAGCATAAACGTAGGTGTCATCATATTTACCTCCTGCTGAATTGTCTTGCTTATATTTTGATTTATTCGTATGAAAAGACTTGCCTGTGTCTATAGGTATTTTTAATAGAAACGAGTCGGCAGGGGACTTTTTCCTAAAAATTAACTTTAATTTTCCTATAAGTAATAAAACTAGCTCGAAAACAACGTCTACTAAATATGCATATTTTTGCATATTTTACTGGAAATGCATATTTTTACATATTTTGATATAAATGAATATTTTGGCACAATTTTTTGCTTATTTTTTGCTAAATAATTACACAAAAACTGTGTTTTTGCACTATAACTTGTATAAAAACTTTGCAAATTTATAAATATTATTATAAAACAAGATTATAAATGCATTAACTTCCGAACCGTAGTTATGACTACAGTTAGTCTGATTACTTAAGTGCAAAACATTACAGTTTATACTCCTCATCCTCATTTCAAACAAATGAGACAAAATATATTGTTGGGTAATATTTTATTTCGATTAGAAAAAACAGTAAAAATGAGCCAGTCTAATGTTCAGCTCGCGATCTGTTGTTTGATACGGCAACAGATCTCATCACAAAGCAAAACTTTGCCGGAAAGTAGAACCTACAAAAAATGCAAAAGCTTATTTCACGTGTCATTGGTTTCCTGTTTGGTACTAAATATAAATATATATGCAGTTGGTGGTGCTGTTAGTGTAAATACCTTATATATTGTACATATAGTGTAACTAACTTTATAATAAAAAAAATACTTCTATTAAATTAAAATGTTTACAAAAATATTTTTATAAATTTCTAATGGTAGCATTATAAAAAAAATCTTTACTTTTCATCATATCAACTTGGACCTACTTTCGAAAAAAAAACTAAATTGCAATGAAAACATTTAAGTTTTCATCAAAAAGTTATTATAATCTATTGTCATTTTACTCATTTGCATATAAAAACACAATAAAATAATATTTATATATTTTTCATAGGAATTCTATCTACTTAGAACAATGAAAAAGTAAATTGACTTGTGGCAAAATTTTACATTGTTTGCTGATCTATAATATTTTTTTTATTTTTAGAATAATTATTTGTGTAAAGAAGACAACAGAAGAAGACAACCATAACTACAAAAGCATTCAATAGTCAGAACATATAACATTGGATTTATATTGTACTGAAGGAAAAGAATAAATGAGATTACACACCATCATACCCTGACTTCATTATCAACAGAACAAGCATGTGTTGTAAATTTAAACAGATTTTGTTTATTAAACACCAACTAACAAATCAAATTCAACTTATTTCCTTAGGCTGTAAGTAAACATTTCCCAGCTTAGTTTTTGATTAGAAATTACCCCAAAGTACAAGTGGTCAATCTGTGAAACAAATTGTTGAACACGTATACAGGCATTAGGTCCGTTCACATTAGTGTGCGATAAGTTTCTTCGAATCCAAATTACCAACTGTGTAGTTGTGTTCTACAAAATACCTTTAAACGTTATAAGTTTTCTATTTTAGTTTCTACAAAATTAATAAGGTCAAATGGTAAATTTTGTGGCAAATATTCTGAACTGCCTTAGTTTGCACATGTATTTGTAGTTTAAGAAGCAACACGTCTGTACTTTAAAGAAAAAGGAGGAAAACTTTATATATTTATAAAAAAATATGTACATAAAGGGTTGTTCAACAGGGACGCTACAAAAGTAGAAAGACAGGTACAGCAAACGACGCCATATTTCTTGCCGCTCTTTTGACATTTCTCTTCAGTAAGGTTTGCCATTTCGTGATGGAAAGATATACGAGCCAACAACTAGTCGAAATTATTAATATTTACTACCGAAATTCGGAGTCAGTGGCCTCAACGTTAAGAGCGCTACGTCCAATTTATGGTCGTCATAATCGTCCTAGCAGATCAACAATTGAGCGTGGGGCTACGTCAAATCTATGGTCTATGCCAACAAGCCAGCGACGATTGATGAACTTCGTACGAATATCGAACGTGAAATTGCAGCAGTATCGGCCGATTTATACCTGAAAACCGTCGAAAATTGGTGGCCATGCAAAAGAGATCGATTTCCATACACAATGGCATCGAACGTACTTTCACAGGAATAAGGAATTTCATTGATATCCAAAACCATTTTTGTTTTATTTAAACTTTTTTACTTTTGTAGCGCTCTTATTGAAAAACCCTTTACTAGTTATAGTAGTCTTGTAATCAATACTAGTGAAATGTTGTAGACATTTTATTGTATTTGACATCATTTTCAAACCTGGAAGATTAGATGGTGTATATGATATGAAGATAGCTGAAGAAGTAAAATATATTGTTATACTTGTTCCACATTGTCACATCAATTAAAACAAACACTTAACAACTTTGTTTTTATTAAACAAAGAGAGAAGGTTATACAGAAATGTTCTGCGAGTACTTCAGCTTTCTCAGAGTTTGTGCGTGGCCAAGAAATATCAGTCTTTTGTAGAGGCGGATTATGAATGATCAAATTATTGATTTTCTATGTGGCTTTAAATAACGAGTAGTTTGTGATAGATAGTGTAGCCAGGTTTTTAATATACCTTTCAAGCTTGCCTTTCCTGTCTTTCTTGAGTAGATTATTCAGCGGCATATTATAATGAATATTTCGATAAATTTTGCTATGTTTTTATACATAGTTTTGGATATTTGACTAAAAATTGTGTTTTTTGCGAGAAAAATTTCTTAATTGGAAAAAAATATATATTTTTCAAATTTAAAAACATTTTTTAAATTTTTTTGTCGCAAAGAGAAAAATATAAGAAAACTACATTAACTTACTTTTCAACGATGATTATCGGTAATTTTCAAACTTCAAAAAACATTTTAGGCAAAGGAATATAAAACGTAAATTAAATTTCAAATCCACGCCACCGTACACAAATACATTGAATTGGACACTGAGGCGTATGATTTTTCCCCTTATATTAATTGCTGGAACCGCGCATGATTGTCATGAATAGCCATATATAATTATATGTTTCTTATGTGGTACCTTATATAACCATTAGGGCGGGTCGATTTAATAATCGCCCATTGCTCAGTGAAAATCGTATTCTAGGGATCAAAATAAGAAACTTTGCCGAAGGAACCATACCTCTAAAACGAATTCTACTACCCCTAACTGTTGACTTTTGTCCCGTAGGGTCAAGTTTTGAAAAATCCCACTTTGACCCATTTAGAGTGCCCCAATCGAGTCCAAATGTATGACCGACCCCCACTAACTTTGGAGGGCCGATCCACCCATGCCAGTGGCACACCCCCTAGAACTCCCCTGGGGGATTCCCCATACAAACATTTTAAAAAATCACCATTTTTGGCACTTTATTTTATTATTTTTTATTTATTTTATTTATTTTTATTATTTTATTTATTTTTTCTCCTTAGAAATTTATTTAGTCAGAACATATGTAAATGAAAAAATTAATTTAACTTAGTAATAGAAAAGAAAAAATAAAAAATTACTGTTTGAAGTCTTTTTTGCTTTCAAGTCTGGGCATTTTTTCTTTTCTATTACTAAGTTAAATTAATTTTTTCATTTACATATGTTCTGACTAAATAAATTTCTAAGGAGAAAAAATAAATAAAATAATAAAAATAAATAAAATAAATAAAAAATAATAAAATAAAGTGCCAAAAATGGTGATTTTTTAAAATGTTTGTATGGGGAACCCCCCAGGGGAGTTCCAGGGGGTGTACCACTGGCATGGGTGGATCGGCCCTCCAAAGTTAGTGGGGGTCGGTCATACATTTGGACTCGATTGGGGCACTCTAAATGGGTCAAAGTGGGATTTTTCAAAACTTGACCCTACGGGACAAAAGTCAACAGTTAGGGGTAGTAGAATTCGTTTTAGAGGTATGGTTCCTTCGGCAAAGTTTCTTATTTTGATCCCTAGAATACGATTTTCCCTGAGCCATGGGCGATTTTTTGCCTCCCCACAAATCGACCCAGCCTAATAACCATATATTTTTATATATTGTCTTTTATAAAATTAGATATCAACCATATATACTACGCACAATGAGATATGACAGATCTTGTCATATACAATTATAAATGCCCATGTGAAAATCGAAATATATATGAACATACATGATCATACATTGGTTAGTATATGATCATGCATAGTTATACATGATCATATACGTCAATGCATAGTTCAATGTATGACCATACATTATCTCATATATTTCCATATATCTTCGGATCCGAAATTTGAGGGTATATGACCATACATGTTCATATATGACCATATATGCTCACATATGGTTCATGTATGCTCATATATGATCATATATGGCCATATACCTCCATATACCCTCAAATTTTGGATCCGAAGATATATGGAAATATATGAGATAATGTATGGTCATACATAGAATTATGCATTGACGTATATGATCATGTATGACTATGCATGATCATATACTAGTCAATGTATGATCATGTATGTTCATATATATTTCGATTTTAACATGGGTGATCATATATAACGTCCCGGTGAATAATGTTCATATACGTTCAAACATGTTCATATATGGTTTATGTATGGACACATATGAACAAATATGGATTTTTTATGAACATATATGGATTTTATATGAACATATATGGAAGTATATGTGATTCCATATATGGAAAAAATTTCATATACAGACATATATGGAAGCATCTGTTATTTCATGTATGGAAATAGCACTCATATATGGACAAATATGAAAGTATATGTTATTCAATTTATGCAAAAGGGACTTGTATATGAACATATTTCGAAGAATACATTTTTCCATATATGTAAAAGGAACTCATATTTGGATAAATATGGAATTAAATTTAATGCCATGAATAAAAAAAGGAACATATGTAGCGCCTAATTTGAATGTCATACATAAATTTATATCTATCGTACAACCTTATAATAAAGGACAGCAACGTTCGCATGTATTCACATATTTTTAATAAATGTATATGTTCATATATGTCCATATATGAACATATACTTAGGTGTTACCTCATTTTTCGGATCCATACATATATGGTTGAACCATAAATGTTCATATATGGACATTTTTCACCGGGATATTTAATAAATGTATATGTTCATATATGTCCATATATGAACATATGCTTAGGTGTTACCTCATTTTTCGGATCCATACATATATGGTTGAACCATAAATGTTCATATATGGACATTTTTCACCGGGGTAATATATGATCACTTATGGTGGCATGTAAGCCATATATTTTAAGATATAATATTATAAAAATTTTTTGGTTGTATGATGTAAGATATTGTAATATATGATTATATATTATATTAAATGCTATAAGATATAATTACATATGATTACATATAAGGTGCAAGATTAAGAATATATTTTGAGATATGATTATATATGGTCCCACGTCAGTAATATTTTCTATGTGTTTAATATATAATTATATATAGTCACATATTACCTGAGAGACCCTACTATCGAATCCCAGCTCGGGCACAAAAAAAAATTATTTTTTTACTTTTTTAACTCAATTGAATTTACTTGTAAATATTTTTTTTACAGATCTTATAAAATTAACCCATTTTCTGCCAACAGCACCTGAAAGTTATGTTTACTGTAACTTGGGATTAATTATATTTTAATATGTAATTATATATTGTCATATATAACCCCACACATAAGTATATATGTGTCTGAGGAAATATTTTCGGGCACAAAAATAAATTTTTTTTTTACTGAAACTGAATTTGATTTACTTATAAATAACAGCATCTGCAAATTATGTTTTTAATTAATAGTATTTTAAATATATAATTAGATATCGTAATATATAATAATTTCATTAAAGTTCTGAATTTGAGTTCTTCCAGAGCGAAAATGATTTTTTTTTTAATATTTCTACATACAATTTTGGCAATATTCTTACCCCTCAATTCATAAATGCTTTGTAAAGTTATAGCAGGTTTACAAAACGTCATTTTCATAAAAAATTTGTTCAATAAACCTCCTATAATTTTATAAAGCGTTTATGAATTTAGGGGTTATTTTTTACTCCTACTTTTTTTTAATACCAACAAAACAACTTGTGAAAAAGTGGTGGATAAGAGTATTTTTTCCAAAGGATTTGTAAGCTTATACATGTCATACCTTATTTAAAAAACATTTATATTACCTTTTCAGCAACATGTATATTGTTAATTAGTAATTTCGCAAATACAGACTGTTGATATTTAGAATTTTACCCATATAAATCGTGGCCTAGACCCTCCAACAAACATTTTTATTATCTTCTTCACCAAAAAAATTCCGTAAGTGGAAAAAATTTAAGATTTTTAATTTTAGTTTTTTTTTAAAGAATGTTATTAATTTATTTACTCTAAGTCATCTAATTGCAAATATATCATAGGATAAATTTTGATCTTAAATTATCCAATTCGATCTGCCAAAATTAGCTTATCCGTGGATTGGATCTAAATTAATCCCATAGGATATTTTGGGACCTATCAGGATCTCCATTTTATATTATTGGATATTAATGGATCTCCCAATTTTGAAATCTATTTGGATCAAATTTATTCCTGTAATATATTTAAGGGATCTGGGTGGATCTTACTGGATACCCCATTTTTGAAATGAACTTGGATAAGATTAAATGTCGATCTATATCAAATGAGATATGACTACATATGCTAGATATAATGTTTTTTTGATCGGGTATGCTTCCTAACATACCTTATATTGTACTTTTCATTACTTATATTGTACTATTATAATAACAATAAATATAGTTTAAAGTTTTTTGCAATAAACAAATTATTGAATTATTATCTGTAGTATCGTCCTAAAAAAAACAGAGTTGTTAAAATTTTATTTTACTTTAACAACGATTTCCCCAATTGTTTTTCTTTTCCACACTTAAACATAAGAGAATAAACACACATAAAAATGTTGTATTGCGCTATTCTCAAATGTTGTATTTTTTCAATTTAAATTTTAACAACTCTGGTTTTTGTTATACAACGATACAACAAATAGCACACCCCTTGTGAACAACCTCATTATGTTTTAGAGTTAGTAAGAATTTTATCATTGAATAATAATGAAGCAAAGGGAAATTTATGAATTTTTTGCCAAATCTGCTCACATCGGGTCATAAAAAACGTCCAGAGTTCAAATCGCTTTATATATGAACAAATCTGTTACTATATCTGGTCAGATCTGGCAATAAAGTGTATCAAGAATGTCACATCTGGTCATATATGATCAGATCTGGCAGCACATCTAATAAGATTCAATCATATATATTTATATCTAAACAGATGTGATCAGATCCAATCTCTTTTACACGGGCATTCAGATTTTTATAAAAATTTATGATTTTCCGCCAAATTTTTACCAAAATCGAAAGTGTTCGAGAATTGTCGCTAACCGTTTGATAGAAAAACAAAATATTTACCTTTCGTCGAAACATTTTTTATTTTTTTTTTATTTAACTAATTCTAATCCTTTAAAAGGGTCTTTTTGACAGTCCTAGGACATGTCACAGAGTACAATTGACTCCTTCCTTGCACAACTACATGTAAAATTGGCCGATCGCTTTCTTATAAAAGTATCGTGTCAGCTGTTTACTTCTAGTTAATTTTGTTCTTAAAATAGAAAGTTAAAAACTCAAATACAAATAGATTTTTGTATAAAATAATCGCACACTTTAAAATTTAAAATCAAAATTTTTAAGAACACGGAAGAATTATAACAGTACAAGACGAGTGAATTAATCATTTTAAAACTTTTCTAAGTGTATTTTTTCGTACAACAAAAACCAGCCAAAAGCAAATTTAAGCGAAAAATCCCGCTAAATCGAATTATTAAACATCCTGTACAACCAAAGGTGCCAGATTTTTTTGATCAAAAATCGTCAAAAATGTTATATTGAAGTTCGGGAAACAGTCTATATAATCTGCTTGTCTATACCCAGGAAAATTTTTTACAATCGGTGGCCAACCAGGCCCATTCTACAACTGGTTCCATTGCAACCGATTCCATGGAACTGGTTCCGGAACCAGTCCCTGGGATCCCATATGGAAGGTATGGGTGAAGTAGAGTCAGTTCTAGAACTAGTTCCAGAACTGATGCTAGGTCAACCGGTTCCACTTTGGAGCTATAGAAGTGGTTGCTTTTGGGACAATTTCAAACAAAAATAATCAGTGTTGGAATCGACAGTAGAAGGGGTTGTAAATGAAAAGTAGCTATTCTACAACCGATTCTTTGGAACAGAAAATTTTCTTGGGTATTAACGCTCTTAAGAGCTTTGAAAAATGAGCTTTTTAAAAGCCGAATCCAATTTCTTTTGATTTCCATTTTATTGTTCATGATTACTCAGTTTACCACCAACTATTTATGTTTAAAGCTTTTTCTCAATTAATTTTTCTGTAAACAACTCACAAGTTATTTATGTTTGTGTCTACAGATCAGACCTGGAAGATTTCAATTACATTCCAATTATAATTACAATTACTTGTAATGTGTAATTGAGAATTTTCAGTTATAAATTACATGTAATTGTTCTTTTTTAAATTACAAATAATACGTAATTGTAATTGGGTTTTTTCAATTACAATTACATGCAATTGTGTAATTGCATGTGTAATTAATTATAAAATGTAACGATTAACCTCCATGTCTGCTGCAACAACAATGAAAATAATTTTGTTGTTGCTTTGTGTGTTATTTTTAAATTTCTTTGCACATTTCATTGTATTTGTATACACTAGGTAAGATCTATATTTCATAATTTCCCGAAGGCAATTGAGCAAATCCAATATAATATTCTACTAGCCACTAGCTTTGCCCTGAAAAATTTATATATTTTATCTGTAGATGTATTTTTGATACAATTGCATGAACGTCATGGATTTCTATAGCTTAGGAAACAGTTGGAACTTTAATAAAAATACACATTTCTTTATTTTTAATCTTCAGTACAACTTTCAATATTTATTTGTATATAAATAAATCAATATTTTTGAAAAATGTTTAAAAAATTTATGAAGATTAAAAATTTAGTTTGACTCAAAACATGATTTTTATTTTTCAGGTCGTAGATATTTTAATGTAACAACAATTTCTAGTGCAAATGAAATATTAAAATACACTTTTGTAGCTTAGAAAATATTTTCAATTTCGATTAATTTGCATTGCCTAATATATTGCAATCTTTACTACATATTTGATACACTTAGCAAAACATTGGTTAATACACACAGAGAATAAATCAGTTAGAAATCGACTAGAATTACCATGATTTTACCACTATGATATAATTTTAGTTCCAATTAAATAATATCAATTGTGTTAATAAAAACTTTTCTGTAATAAGGGAAAATTAGAAAGTGCAACTTAATGAATATTATTTTTTGTACAAAATTCGGGCGTGCCAACCAATAAAGGCCAAAAATAAAATGTTTTAAATCTATTCGATAGTGCCAATTACTTTCAAAATTCTTAATAGTGCACTTTTTACCATTTGCTAGCTATTGCAATTTAAACTTGGTTGTAACATCTAAAATGCAGTGTATTTAATTTGTTTAGTTTTTTACTAGCAATTTTATATAGAATGTTGGCCACATTAACCAATGTTATTAATACATCATAAGTATCTCACTAGTTTTTCTGTTATGACATCCAAAATAAAATTGTTGAATCAACATTGGTCACTACAACTGATAGTCAATGCAAATTTAAACAGTTTCGGAAATGGTAACAGATATGTTGGTTATTCAAAAAGATATGAAATCGTTCAAACGTCAATAAAAAATAATAAATTGAAATATTAAATTTTTTTTTTAATAAATCATAAATTAAAACCGATATAAAAGATATATAGTTAAACCTAAAAATACAAATCAACAAATGTTAAAATTCATTGTTCAGCCAGGTTAAAATGGTAAATAAAATGTTAAAAAAAAAATACGAATTACTTTCTAAAATTTTCTTTTATTGATAGATACACGTACACTTATTATCCAAAATAGGAAGAAAATTGATGAATTTTAAATTTGTTGCTGCACGACGATTCTACAGAAAATTGGAAATGTAATTTATTTAAATATTAAAATTTATTATTCATGTTAATATTTTTTATATACTATAAGTATTGAAATATAAAAATAAGTAAAAATATTTGATTGTATTTAATTCGGTAGGAATTCATAAATAAATTCGGTTGTATCTACCGAAAATGTAAATTCGGTTGGGTTTACCAATATAATGTTTTCTAGTTCAGTAGGTATAACTGAAAATTTGGTATTCACAATAAACTAAAGCAAGAACTGCAACCGTTTGTTTTATTGATATAAACAATTCGTGTTTCAATAAAATTTAATAAATTTCATTTTTTTATTCTAAAAAGTTTAAATTTAAATAAAATGTTTTTAAAAACTTCTACCTGTGAGTTAGGAATAACATGTTACTAGGTAAGGAGTTACTTACCATGTACATGCCCTTGTTAAAATAATAGGGTTTGTAATATTTAGAAAAGTAAGACGTTACCTAACTATATTTCTTCTTACAAAATTCATTACCCTGTAACAGAAGATTTGGCTGTGTTACTTGATTTTCGCAGGGAATTTTTGATTAATTTTGTAAAACAAATTCTAAGATAGTTTTTAATTGAAAAATCTAAAACTATTTTCTGCGTCAAAATTGCAATTTTGAAATAAAGAAGATTTTTCCCGTTTTGTATATATGTAGCGATGTGTTACAAATGGAATGACAAATTTACCGTCTCATACATTGGGGTAGAGGCCGTAAAAAGCAGGATAATAGAATGGTCACTATGTAACATATTATCCATGGTAAAAATAAAATAAAATTGAACTTAATTTAACTTGGTTTTTTTATCGTACTCATTAAAATCAGTAACATAATCTGATTATAAATATGTCCCTATATAGAACAAAAATATTAATTAAAAACTATTTATAACGTCAATGATGTAGCATTATCAAATGAAAATATACATTAAAAACATAAACATAAATACATAATTATCTATTTACATCAAAAAACACAGTATCCGCTTCAAATATTATGATCGGGTGTACAATATATTTTAATACACTAAAAGTTCTATAAGTGTTAATTTTTTAAAAACATGACTCTTATAGAATTTTCAGACAATTAAAGCATACTAGGAATCAATTTTTCGTTTTTGTTTATTAATTTTTTTTTTAATTTTAACAAATTAAGGAATAAATATCAGAAAGCAACGTCTTTTAAAGCATGCAATTGATAAATAAATTTAAGCATATAACATTGTAAATAAAGACCATAGAAAAAAATTCATAACGATTGATTTAAGAAATTAAACTTCCCAAGTAAAAAAAAATTATATGGAGCCATATGAAGTTATATTTAATTATATATAATCTTTTATGTAATTAGATATAATTATATCCGAAAAATGAGAACGTCTTATTGTATCATATTGTATCGAATTGTATACAATTGTATACAATTTGGTACAATTTGATACAATTTTATGCAATTCGATACAATTGTATCCAAATTTTGTCCTCATCCAATTACATCAAATTATATCTATTTGTATAAAATTATGTAAATTATTATAAAAGTGGACATAGTTTGATACAATTATATGTAAATATTAACCCTATACTTTTTATCATATTATATAGGACCATATCTAACAATATACAAAAATTATTTTTTTAAATAAAAAAAATACTTGTAATTGTTCTGTTTTGAATTGCAATTACAAACACTCCAACAAATGCATGTAAAATAACTACTTTAAATCGTGTAGTTTTTCATGTAAAAATACCGAAAATGCACGAATTTACGCACAAAATGCTTGAAACACTAACGTACACGTTTTTGTCTACAAAATTACATACAAAATATAGTAGTTTGTATGTAGGCCAGAGATCGGCATTTCTATGTACGCGTGCAACTCACTCACACCAACATACGCTCACACATTGAATAAAAACAAACAAATTTATTCAGTCTCGCTTGAGAATTCGTTCGATGAGGTTGTGTCGACGCATGTTGCTAGCGTTACACTGAACGAAATGTTTGACGAAGAATGGAAATTCGATTTCTCGTTTACTGAAATTTTTTTCGGTAAACAAAAATAGGTTATTTTTGTTGAAAAAAGGACAATTGTTGTGTTTCGCCATCTATGAACCGAGTTTAATTATATATACCTCTATCGCCATGCTGAATACCACAATAAAATTAAAAATTTTAACTGCAACTTGCCAAGAATTCTAAAACGAGTTTTTCTTTCAAAATCTCATTTTTAAATTATTTTCTATTTTGTTCTATTTTATTTCTATATTCTAATTGCACATAAATAAGCATGAGGAAATTATACAGAAATTTCTTTCAGTGCATTGAGAGAGGGAAAGTTACATCTCACTCATAGAAGCACAAAACTAAGGTTGTATGCGTTTGCCGATCACTGATGTAGGCAATAAACACTTTCTTTGTATAGTTACATACTAAACATAGTAAATTTTAATTGTATCAGAGTTCTACATAAATTGTGCCTAATCATACTCCTTTAAGTATGTAATTAAATAATGTCAAAAAATATTTACTAAAAATAAAAAAGAAACAAACAGCCATTTTTTGTTCGAAAATATTAAAAATTGCAAAATAAATACGCTAAATCTAGATGGCTGTTCGGGAGCTGAACCTGTACATTGGTTATAAATCAAGCTGAAGAATGTAAAAAAGTGCAGGTAACTACGGAGATATTCTTTCAAATTAGCGTAATATGATTCTTACGTAATGTTTAATATTTCTAGTTCCTTTTTTTTTGGGATTATAATTTTAAAATCAGCATCTTTTTTAAAGCAGATACGATATTGTTTAAAACAACCAAGTGAGGTTTCACAAATAAAAATTGGTTCATGTGAATGCTGTAAAGAAATCTAATTATTTTTTCACGGGTTGCTCTTTGTGAAGAGATCATGTAAGGCTTTGTAAACTTGGTGTTTTGCCGGTAAAAATAAATGTATAAAGAAAAAAATATTTTTTGCCTAAAATATTAAAAAAAAAGTAATAAACAAAAGGTTATTGATTTTTATGGTAGCGGTAACAAACATTTATTTTTACCGGCAAAACTGTTGAGTATATAGAAAAACGTTATATGAACAGATTAAAGGAATTGTAATTTTTAATTTTTTTAAAATTGTTTGAGCAAAATCGGACTAGTGGTTCTCGAGTTATGTCAAATAAAAGATATATCTCGATTCCTAGGGGTGACCCAGCGAAACGCCGGGACACGTATAACTTGTTTTTGACCGATATAACATTTCCCGTTGGATTCATCCCATCCCGATTTTGACTGTCGCATAGTGTTATTAAAACAAAGTCCAATCTTAATAGTAAGTTTTATAAAATGTCGAAAATAATTTTTTTAGCCGGTGTGCGGACTTTCAGAAACGATAAAAACAAGAACTTCAACCGCAATTTTCTAAAAATTGTGACGTGGTTGAAAAATTTTGAAAACGGAATAAGATACAGTGAGTTGAAAACCACACTAACTCCCAAACCGTATTCCAAAATATTTCTTTACAGAGATATTTTATTTTCTTGAATTTAGGAAATGTAACAAAATTTAAGCAGATAGTCTATTTAACATTCATAAAAAATTCCCTCGATCGACAGTTTATCGCTTAACCCTCGATATACTGTTATTAATATTTTTTTTTTTTATTTGAGATGCCAGTCTGTAAGGATACGCAGTAAAAAGGTAAAATCCATAGGAATAGTTGCAGAACACCTTACACTAAATTTAATAAAGGAAATACAAAATTTCCTTTGATTCGTTAAATAGGGCAAACGAAAATTCGAAAATTAATTTTATTAGTTAACAGTTTTAACAGTTTCAAAGTCAAAGCCTAATTTTTCAAATTTTTATTTAAAACTTCCCAGGAAAATTATTCACAATCGGTAGCCAACCACACCCATTCTACAACTGGTTCCACTGCAACCGATTCCATGGAACTGGTTCCGTAACCAGTTCCTGGGATCCTATATGGAATCAGTAGAATCAGTTCCAGAACTAGTTTCCAGAACTAGTTCCAGAACTGATTCTAGAGCAACCGGTTCCACTTTCAAGCTATAGAAGGGGTTGCTTTTGTGACAATTTCAAACAAAAAGAATCGGTGTTAGAATCGACAGTAGAAGCGGTTGTGAATGAAAAGTAACTATTCTACAAACGATTCTTTGGAACAGAAAATTTTCCTGGGTTAGTTTGCAAAATTAATTACAATGTCAACAAAACTCAAACTCAAAAAACACAAATTTATTTTAAATATATGGTATCTGTACAAGGTCTTAATATTTTGAACTTTTTAAACATAATATTATAGATATTGAATTTTTTGTGGTTTTGGAACAAAAAACGCAAGAGCAATGTAGTCACAACAAAGTCAGTAATAGTAAGAATAGACACGCTAATTACTGTACACCCAATAGGAAAAATATGAGACCTCCTCTAATGGGTACGTTATTTATAATTTATTTTTATCAAATCCGCCTGGAGGTAAATCGGTGATTTTTATTGATTTTATGAGAGAACTAAATATTTTTTAACAAATATGTATTTATGAACCATATGTCATTTTCTTCACAACATACAACTTAAAATCGTCCAATACTGTTAAAACTAAGCAAAATAAACTGTTTTTACTAATATATTTATACCCTACACCAATAATGTGGTCAGGGTATTATAAGTTTGTGCTGATCTTTGTAACACCAAAAATATTGGTCGTAGACCCACCTTAGTATACCGATCGGCTCAGAATTTTTTTTATTTCGATTTAACGATGTCCGTCTGTCCGTCCGTCCGTCTGTCTGTCTGTCTGTCCATGCAATCTTGTGCGCACTATACAGGTCGCAAATATTAAGATACTTTGATGAAATTTGGTACGCATACCTATGATGGCCCAAGGACGAACAAGTTTGATTTTGGTGAACATCGGTCCATGTTTAGACCTAGTGCCCATATAAGGGTCCTACCAAAATTATATTGTTTATACGCTGCAGGTCGTAAATATTAAGATATTTTGACGAAATTTGGTACACAGGCCTATGTTAGCCCAAGGACGAACAAGTTTGATTTTGGTGAACATCGGTCCATGTTTAGACCTAGTGCCCATATAATTGTCCTACCAAAATTATACTGTTTATACGCTGCAGGTCGTAAATATTAAGATATTTTGATGAAATTTGGTACACAGGCCTATATTGGCCCAATAACGCAGCCTATTGATTTTGGTGAACATCGGTCCATGTTTTAGAACTAGTGCCCATATAAGGGTCCTACCAAAATTATACTGTTTATACGCTGCAGGTCGCAAATATTATGATATTTTGATGAAATTTGGTACATAGACCTATGTTGGCCCAAGGACGAAGCCTATTGATTTTGGTGAACATCGATCCATGTTTAGAACTAGTGCCCATATAAGGGTCCCCCCAAAATTGGCTTGGTTACAAACTGCAGGTCGCAAATATTAAGATATTTTAATGAAATTTGGTGCGCTGACTCACATTATAGAAAATTTTGACATAAGCCTCATTTTAACCCATTCGAATTTCGGATCCAAACATTAGTTGGCTTTTAACCAGACTGGTGTAGGGTATTGTATAGTCGGCATGCCCGACTTTTACCTTTTTACTCGTTTTGTACTGATTTTTTTATTTTATTTTCGTATATAACAATAGTGAAATTTTATTCCAATTTCCCTGAAAATCCCCATAGGCGTACCTAGACCATTTTTCTGGGGTGGGCAAGGGACCCATTTACATTCTTCTGTTTATTTGCCAATTCTCAGACTCTTAGGTCGAGTTTTTCGGATGTCAGTTAAACTTGGTTTAGTAAAACCGTAAACGAATTATGTTAGTCATTTCCAAGTTTATTAACAAAAATTTGACGGAACAACTTTTCGCGATTAGAATTTTGGTAGTTATTGAAATAAAACCAAATAAACCGAATTTTAGTAGGGGTATTTCAGTTACCAACTGAGTTAAACTAAGTTTAAAGATAATCTAAATCGTAAAAAGTGGGCCTTAATCTTAAAAAACACTTTCGACATTATACTTAAAATTATTTCATAAAAAAACACTTTTAAAAATGATAAAATTTTCATAATCACCTCCATTTTTTATAGAAAACTTTGAAAAAAGCATCTATTTTTTAAGAAAAACTCTTACAAGGAATGTATTCCATCCTGTACTCTCAGATTAGTATGAAATTTAGATATTTGATAGAGAAAAGAAATTTAATATCAACCTAACTCATATTTTCGTTCACCTCTGACGAACCCATCCCAACCCCATATTTTAAGCACTAAAATAACCGACGTGGTCAAAAATATTGAGATGTTCATTTTAGATTTTTTGCCACTACAACATATTGAAATTTCATCAAAATAGAAGTGTTTAGTTTGAAGTAACTTCCCTTTGAAATATTAACTAATTATTCCTTTAAAAAACTATTAATTCTAAGATATTTATCTCAACAAAAAAGATTCTTATACATCTTCCTATTCAAAATTCTTTTCCATTTTCGAATCACTGCCTTCAGATGCTTATTGAATAACTCTGTGATTCTAATAAATTTTCTTAAAGAAAAACTCTTAGAGCCAGTTTTACAATCAGAACTTAGATCGATATGTTTCTTAAATATTTCTTAAGTAAGAATTTTTCCAACAAAATTTCTAGATCTAACTTCTGACTATAAAACTGAGATTAAATGATATTAAACAAAAAATATTGTGATACTTTTTGCCATCAAAATTAGATAAAAGAATTATAGGTAAATTTTTTTTTTAATTCTGGGGTGGGCAAAAATCAGTCTAGGGTGGGCTTTGCCTAAGTCCGCCAATGAAAATCCCAAATTATAATCGTACGTTTGTATTGATTTATTAATACACACGTAGGTATGTGTTTAATTCATAAGGTTACAGCCTTCTTCCGGCTAGACTTTCAAACTACTTAGTCGAAAATATATTTGCAAAGTACAGGTGTCATGATACACGTAAATATAATAAGTAGGGCTCGGAAGTTCATGCATTTATAATCATATATACATAAAATATCTATTTAAATCGAAAAATATGCATTTGAAATTTTAAAAATATGCATTTCTTATTGATTTCTTTCCATCGTTTTTAATACCATCAATTGAAAATTACGATTAATCTTCGACAGAAAATTTGTAATTGATATTTTCGGAAATTTTTGTCTTCGCGAAATAACAATTTGAAGAAAAAACATATTTCTAAATTTTAAAAATAATTTTGTTTATAAAATATATAAATTATGCAGCTTTAGCAAAATAGCGGAAAGTATGCTCGAAAAAATTAATTTTTATATCAAAATATGCATTAAAATAAGCATTTTAGCAAAGTATATAAAAATGTATATTTATAGTAAAATATGCTTTAACAAATTCATGCCATTTTGTTTGAAATTTGTTGATTCGCAAAAATATTTGATCAAAGTTGGGCTGCAGTTAACGACAAAAAACATGTATTCACATGAACTTCCGTGCCCTAATAATAAGTATACTTTAGGATATCCCTTAGAGATCAAAGTTCAGTGTTAAATAAGATAATTCAAATCTTTGAAATGCAAAATACAAGTTTTTCATATAAACCACGAAGATTAATATTGGGTTTCATAGTAAAGAATTGACTTATAGTATTTAGCAATAGCAAATGTTAAATTATTAAAATCGGTTACCTTATAGTTCACTGAAAAAACTTCAGTATAAAACCGAATAAAAAAGATTTAACAAGTTCTGAAATAGAACATTTTGTGGTTTATCAGTTGAGTTTAAGGCTGAGTTCCAAAACGTCATTTGCAATGCAACTGAACAAAGTCATGCATTCGTAAACGCAATTGATGCGCATATAAAAAGCAAATTGTGCATCACAAATGTTGTTGATGCTTTGTTGACATGTTTTTATTACAAAGTAAGCAACACACTTGTTTGCTTTGTATCGAAACAGTAGTAAAACCGCAAACACTGCAATGTGTTTTGACGTTTAGGAACTCACCCTAAGTTTCCAGAGGGTTTTCAGTAGCAGACAAAGACGAAAATTTATATATTTAAGAATTGGTTTTTTAAGGGGCAGCCAAACTACAAGTTTATTTTAAGCAATATCTATTGTTTACCAATGAGGTTACGGGAACGAAAAATGCTTAAATGAACAGGATACTGGCAGTGGGTATCGATTCCCCCTTGTCTCGCTCAATCGGCTCTCTTTTTATTTGTTCGTGAATTAGATGCTTTTAAGGGGAACGAGATAATTTTCTAGTGCGTCATAATTTAATTTAATGTGTTCACTGTTAGGAATCGAAAAAAACATGTAGTGTCTACAAATGAAATAAAATACGCAATAAAATTTTAAAATAATTTGGTGTCTCCACCACACATTAGGTTTAATATTTCTTTTATCAATTAACTTCAAAATCACTCGCAGAGAAAATTATTTTACGTGGAGAGCATATGATTCATACACAAAAAATTCCTGTAGGGAAAATGATGAAAGCATACTTATTAAAAATTTGTTCATTAAAATTTGTGGATTTTATCAAGTTTTGTATAAATTGTGTAGGTACTTCATTGTGTTAATGATGTTGTAGTAGAAGTTGACAACACTCATTTCAAAGAAGAATAATGAAAAAGGAAATTTTATGTTATCACATTTTTCCCCTCACAGTACTCACAGCATCTTTTGTGTGCGCAAACTGTTTTCACCTGGTTTTTATTTGCTCGCCCGAGTTCGCTAAAAATATAAGAGAGTCATAGGAAGGATCGTCTCTCTCTATATGTATACTCTTTGATACTGGCACATATCCCAGCAAAAAAAATGCTTTGAAAAGAATAAATTTGTATAGTACAATATAAATACATTCTCGTATTCAACACCTTACAAACAACTTCTTAGAAGTTGAATTGGCTCTACAACAACTTACTTTATACGTCATGCCTTGTAAATTCATTGGTGATTATGCTCACAATGAACAACTTGCATCATGCGTTTGTAAGCTGTTGAATATTTTTTAAGTTGCTCATTTTTAGCACAATCCCCAATAGAATTTCGTAGAAGTTGTTTGAAAGGTGTGGTATAGAACTAACTATAAGCTAGAAGACCTTATATTATTTATTGCTGGGGCATAATATCGTCAACTGAAATTCAAACTAACTTTTTCAGTGTTTTATAGAAGAAGTAAGCATTGTTGGACATTTCAAGAAACTTGTTTATAAAGCTGACAAGATAATATTATGCTGAAATTTTGTGGAGAAATGAAGCTTGATTTCGATACTTCACACTCACTCAACCCTGATAAAAAAATTTACAGAACAATCAAAAAACGAGCAATTGAAACAGATTTAACCTTTTTATGTACGTTTGCATTTAAGCTGACAATATTGATGTATATGTCAAGTGTAACAAGCCTGTTGATATGATTTAAGTTTACAAAAGCTGTGTTTGTGCAGCATTCCTATCAATTATATCTCGAACAATTTTGACAATAGAAAGCCGGAATACCTTGAAAAACTGTCAAAATCGTTCTTGATAAGACTGATAGAGAGTCACTCAAACACAGCTATTGTATACAATATTACAGAGTAGGTATATTTATATGTTTCTTTAGAGATCTGACGAGTTGTGATCGTCACATACAGTACAAGAAATATATAGGAGAAAATTGCAATCACCGATCCCGCCATAGCGGCCCTTTTATTTCGGGATCAGTATTTTTAGGATAACGATAATGGTATTCTAGAGCTACCGGCCTTTTGACTATATAAGGATAAAAGTGTTTAATTTATATCGGCAACGGGATTTGAAGGATGTCGATATTTAAGTATTTTCAGTATCGTATTTTAAAAATAAGGATAGCTGTATTTCGGTTACTTCGGTAAAGATATTTTAAGTATATCGGTCCTATTTCTCGGCCAAAATTGTATTAAGACACATGTTAAGTGACATATGACTATATTAAGACCCATATAAATATTTTTTAATCGGGTTATTATAATAGATTACTCTGGCCATACTCTTCATACTGGCTGCAAATGCCAGCTATAATAAAAAAGAGTAAATTTGAATACAATTGTTTGAAGTGAAATTAAGAGATTTGTATTTTTTTAATTTGTTTTCTTCAATGAATGATTTATAAGACTATCTTTTCTTCTAGAGGGAATATGTCTGAACAAGAAACTAATTTAAAAAACTAATCTCAAAATCGGATATAGTTTAAATGGGTCGCATTCCATGAAATAAAATGCTCTCAATAAATAAAACAAAATGTACTGAATTCAAATTTTTCAAATTGTGTTTAAACGAATTTCAATTTGGTGATTATAATTTATTTATTGCACAGACGTAAAGTCCAATTCGTTCAAGAATCCATGTAAATATCGTTCAGTAGATCCTGTGAAAAAAGCAATGCGGTTAATTACAATTTCTTAAAAAAAATTTAGATTTTTTAATACAATCATATATATGTATATATTCATACCAATTTTCGTTTAAAAATTCATGCAGATTTTAATTCAGTAGAATATAGATAAAAAATAAAAATTTTATATGACTCCATATATGGACGTAAGTACGTAATATCCCAGCAAAAAAAAATTGTCAAAAGAAGAGAAAAAGAAGCAGTGATTTGGATTCGATATTTTGAAAATTTGGATCGGAAGCAATGAATTTTACATAGGGTTGTCATAGGGTGGAAGTTTTCTTTTATGATCCTTTTGATGTTCTTTTTAATTGGTGAAAAGGAATTAATTTTTGTTCGTAAAAAATTTAAGCAAATCACTTGGACCTGACAACTTGTCTCAAAATAATTAAAGTTAAGTGCTTAACCACAGTTATAAATGTTAAATTTATATGGAAATATCTGTAGTTAGATAGATTTGGAAAGACTTAATTTCCTTTAAAATCACATTTTCGGAAGTTGTGAAAAAGAACTGCTTTAGAAGCGGAAAATCAGAACTTAATGATACTTTGGAATCAATGAAAAATTGATTCCTTAAGATCACTTCCACGTTTTTTGCTGGGATATGTTATCATATATGGAACAATACATGAATTCATATATGAAGATGTATGACGCATATGGAGCAATATATGCAATGAGCATGCGCGGTTCCAGCAATTAATATAAGGGGAAAATCATACGCCACAGTAGACAAATACATTGAGTTGTCCACTGAGGCGTATGATTTTTCCCCTTATATTAATTGCTGGAACCGCGCATGGCAATGAGTTATCATATATGGTGTCATACATTTTCATATATGAACTTTTATTTTGAATGCATTTACACATATGTATATGCTCCCATATAATGCACGATGTTAATTGTGAGTCAAACCTTAACGTCAAGTTCTTTGCCCAACTTAATTTGACATTTTTGTGTTTCAGTGTTTGACAAATTCAACCATGGAGAGGTACACAATTGAGCAGCGCTTTAAGATTGTTGAAACCTTTTACAAAAATGGGCGTTCAAATCAAAATGCATTTCGTGCACTTCGTGATTTCTTTGGTCAGCGTAATCGACCAAATGTGTCCACAATCGAGAGAATTGTGCGCGATAGTGTGGCAGAAGAGCCGTCGTCGTGCTCAACAATTGAACATCTCACGAAAATCACTGATGCGAATTTTGAATAAGGATTTGAATTTACACGCTTTCAAGGTTCAATTGACTTAAGAGCTGAAGCCTACTAACCATTTCAAGCGTCGTCAATACACCTAATGGTTGCTTGAACAGAGAGAAGTGAATGATGGCTTTACAAAGCAAACCATCTTCAGAGACGAGGCACACTTTCACCTCAGTGTATTCGTTAACAAGCAGAAATGCAGCACTTGGGCAAATGAGAATCCGCGGGTGATTGCTGAAAAGCCGATGCATCCACAAAGAGTGACTGTTTGGTGCGGTTTATGGGCTGGCGGCGTCATCAAGCAGTTACCGTGAATTATGTTTGCTATCGCGAACTGATAACGGACTTATTTTGACCACAAATTGTGGATATGGACCTGGACGATATGTGCTTCCAACAAGATGGTGCCACTTGCCACACAGCCAACGAAACAATGGCTCTTTTGCGCGAGAAATTCAATGGCCGTGTTATCTCACGTCGTGGCGATGTTAATTGGCCGCCACGATCATGGGATTTGATACCGTTGGACTTCTTTCTTTGGGGATATTTCAAAGAAAAAGTGTACGTCAATAAGCCACGAACAATTCAAGAGCTAAAGGATGAGATAATTGGGCACATTAACGACATTGAACCTCAATTACGTCTCAGAGTCATTGAAAATATGGACCATCGGATAGAGGTATGCCAACGAAGCCGTGGTGAGCATTTGGCCGATATTTTGTTTCACACATAATTGTCATAAGTATCTGAAAAGTTTTTGTTTTATTTACAATTAACATCGTGCGTTTTGGTTGGACCACCCTTTATGTCAGACATGTTCATATATCATTCATATATGATCATCAGAGAAGAAAAAAGCAAAATCCGATGTGTTTAAAGCAAAAAATATTGTAAAAAAAGCAAAAGTGAAAACAACAGTTTGTTTAAAACAAATTTCAAAGTTAAGAGAAAAAATATTTTTGTGAGCAAAAAAAGTAGTTTTGGGCAAAAAGTCTTAAAAAATTAATTAAAATCTCAAAAATGTTAGGAAAAAGCTATTTTAAAGCTAAAAAACGGAATATCCAAAAAAAGGCAAAAAGAGACCAATATGAGTAGAACAAGCAATAAAAAGCACCCGGGAACTTACCCTTGTAGTTAAAATTTACATTTCTTCTATAAATAATGCTATTTTCATTTTCAGTATTATGAAATGCTACTTAAACAACTACCAAATCATGACTAAAGAAGTTCCCTGAGTTTAAGCAAGGACACAAGGGAAGTTTTTATTTTTTTAATACCCGTGTTAAAAAATTTAAATCTGTTCACAACTAAGTAGTTATGGCTGAATATAATTCCGGTGGGAGATCTGATCATATAGTATCAGATATGGCATACATATATGATTCACTTTATGGCCACATTTGATCATATCTATTGCCAGATCTGTTCATATCAAAAGTGATCTGGACAACTAGGTCACTTTCATGAGCAGAATCTGGTGCCAGATGTTATCCACTTGAGCTGGCACAATGTACAAACTAATTTTGTTAGAAAAACTACTCGGTAAGAAGATCAAATTATAGGTTGTTGAATTTTAGTTTAAAGGCAAAATAATTACTGACTATATATGGTGCGCCGGATCTGTCTAGATTGGATCCGATCTAATTAGATCCCAAATTGGTAACCAATTGTAGGATATAATTAAATCTGGTACAATCAGACCTGAAATTTTTTACACTGGTAGTTATCTCAATTTCGTCCATAAGTGGACTTGTGCCACTTTCAAAATAAACAGTTTAAATGTATGATTCCAAACAAACAACTAATCATCTTTAAGTCTAACAATAATACAAATAAGTAAATTTAATGCTGCACTCTGTTATGTTCTCCTTCATTCAATTCTGTTTAATGATCCTGTACTTGATGCCTTTTAAGAATTTAATAAAAGAATTCACACTATAACTGCAATTTGGAGACACATATTGCATGCATGAGCTGTGTTTAGAAAAGCCTGTGCATTGTCTTATCAATATTCGTATGTGTGCACGGTGGCCCCTAACGGATTTCCAAGTTGTAAAGTTTGTCATCTGACTGGCGTTTAATGGGCAAATTCTACTAATATTAAATAATTTCCACATTATTCATTCGTTTTCTTTCAGCTTAAATTCAAATATAAAAAATTTTAATACATATGAGCAATTCCTAAAAACTTGTATTATTTGGGGTCAAAAAAAAGGGATTTTCATTTTGAGGGCATATTAATGGTATTTTGTGTACACATAACCTGACATTTGAGCTGTTCAAATTCGGCCGCGTGAATGACTTTGTGCCGCGGGTCGTTAAAACTATGGCGGTTAAAAGTGGAAAGAAAAAAATTCACAACAATGCATGTCTTAATCTAGTGGAAGAATTATTTTTTATATGCACTGTCCCAGTTAATACCCATAAAAATTCGTTCAAATATATAATAAAGCTGCTAAAGTGAAGAAGATATAGGAACTTAAAGTTTTTCCTTTTCCATGGACTTTTGTTGGTATAAAAAACAAAATAAACCATTTCTTTAAAAATTTAAAAAAAAAATTATTAAATCAAATTACTAATTTTAATGTTTTGCAGTTTATGCGAAGTTAATGTCATAGACCGTTTACCCACAGTAATTATTTTAATATCGGGTACTGTTATTTTGAAAGTGATGTTATTTTTGATAACTAAATTGATGTAACATTAATCCTTAGCATTTTTTTTATGTGCCACCGGTTTTTGAACAAAACATCATTAATGCTTTCATCTGGTATTTATATTGTCTTATTTGTATTGGAGCTTTGGGTGTGCCTCATCTTATTATTGTAAGTTAAATCACCGCGTTTATAGCTTAAAATTACTTTTGTTTAACATTTATGCACGGAATCTTATCATGCATCACGACCATTCATTTAATGCACTTAGCATAAATAAAAATACATTCAGTTACCATTTCAATGCAAAAACAAAAAACCAAGATTTTGCAATTTTTTTAAAAAAGTCCATAAAGTTTTTGCAATTCGATATTGTAACGTGTGCTATCGAATTGACTGTGTAAAACGGAAAAATATTTTGATCACGCATTGCACTGACGCATTTGAGAAAATAGTATTAGCGTCCCTCGCGATAAAGTGGATTTTTGAAGACTTTCACTTCTTCTGTGTTAGCTTTTGTCGTGCTTCTACGAAGTAAAATACATCCCTGCTTCGAGCACGCTATAGTGATATACCTTAAACGATGCGCATTTTTGACACGTATCAGAAAATGTATTAATTTTTTTTATTACATGAAGGGTCGCAAATTCCCTGGCGAAAAAAAATGCAAAAATTTGAAAATTTGAAAAAGGTGGTGTTACAACTTTCAAATTATATAAATTTTAAATACTTGATAGTACAACAATTGCACTTAAAATATTTATTTTCTACAAGCGTTGCGAGTAAGTTTCACATACATAATTTCTACGTACATACAAAGTCGAAAACGGAATTCTATCATGAACAAAACAATCTTAAAAAAGGGAAAGCCATTTTTTACATTTTTCAATTTTGGGCATTTACAACTACTAAACGAAAGTACTTGCAACCACTAGTTTTTGCAGGTTGATTGTCTATAGTGTTAGAAATGACTGTTAGTTAACATTTACTATTTCCAATCCGTATATAAGAAATAATTGATAAAGTAAAAAATACCAACGATGTTAAAAGTTTCTAGGAATTGCTCATATACATATGTTTATTCAAATTTTGTTTTATTTTCATTATATTAATAGCAAGTTGTTGTGAATATTGTGTTTCAGGGGTTATTACACTAGTCTGCTGCAAAAACCTCCAATCAAAAAAGAAATACTTAAATATTTCGGATAATATATCTGTTCTCAAAATATTTCTATCAGATTATGCGGATTCATATAAGGACTCGTATATCGTGTATAGTATGTGAAGTTGGTAAGCGTGCGCATTTTATGTCAATATCTTTATGTAAAAAATAGAGTTTACACAGTTGGCGTTACAAAATAACTGCAAACTGTTATAAAATACGGGATGGGTAATATTTAAAAATAAAAGTGGAATCAGGTGATCATCATCGGTTGAGAAGGATCGGATGGTTTTAATTAAATTAGATTCGCAATAAAAAAGCGGCATTTAAAAAACGGCCCAATAGCTGATTTTTTTTTGCAAACTTAAATTCGAACTATTATATGTAAAAGAACATATAATATTTCCTCAGATAAATCCATTGGGGACCACCGTGTGTGAGTGTGGATGCTTAAAGCATTGAGCATTCATGGAAGTGTAATGTAGTTTGTATTTGTATAATTTAAATATGTTTTAGTTTGTTAAATCAAGCAGCATGTAATGCAGAAAGACTATGAATTGACCACAAATGCAAATGCATAAAATTGACCAAATAACATAATAATATATTAGTTAGAAACACATACTTTGCTAAGATACTTACATACATACATGCATTTGTAGTACGTAGTTATAAGTATCCTATGGGAAAAGAAACCGATCACCGCACAAGTCACGTGACCGGTCCTTAGACCGGTTCTTTTATATGAAAAGGACCGGTACTTGTGACGTGTCATAGGACCGACGCAAAATAACCATTCACAGTACTGACGCAGAAGAACCTGTCACGGGACTGACGAAAAGAATTGACAGCTATAATATGCAAAAACCTGCATTTTTGTCAAAATATGTAACTACAAATCGATGTCAGTTTGTTCTAAATTTGATGATTAGGATAAATTTTTAGTCCGTATGTATTTGCATGGAATTCCTTACTAAGTACGAATTTAGATTTATATTTTTTAACTTTTTAGTTTTTCGATGTTCATTGGGTTTGTCTATAGAAAAGTAGAGTTTATAATTGACAACTCTAATATTTGTACCACTTGAATATCCTGGTTCAGTCCAATTTTCATCTGCCACGGGACAGTTACTTTTAGACCGGTGCTCTTTTTACCAGTCACAGGGCCAGTACTTTGAGACCAGTCCTGTTTTCACCGGTTACGGGACAGATCACCGGCTGGTACTTTCCGACCAGTCCTGTTTTCACCGGTCACGAGACAGGTCAAAGGATAGGTTTTTTCCGACCGGTCCTGTTTACACCGGTCACGGGACAGGTGCTCGCATCACAACTGATCCCTGTTTTCCCACAGGGTATATTTCTATGACTAAGCATGAGTCTGCATAGGTGCAGAGTAAATGAAATATGTATTTGCGAGTACATACTTTTGTACTTATTTAAACATACATATAAACTTATATGTGAGAAAATAAATTATAGTATGTACATAAATTTTCAATATTGTGCCACCTGTGATGGCCTTTGGTAGGTAGGTGGTCGTTTAGCCTAGTTATTTGCATATGAATATATGTTCACATGCTTAAATACCCAGTAGCAAAAAATACTAGTTCAGAACCAGTTATGTACTAGTTTATTTAAACCAGGCAACTAGTACGAGTTCTACCGCCTCTCCATACAAACAAATGTAGAATTTAACATGGATATGTCATTGAAATGGGGGCAATTGTCGCCAAACTGCCACTCTGGTACTAGTTGCAGAACTAGTTTCGAAATTACAATTTAAGGAGATAAATAAGGAGCGAAACTGGTAATAATGTAACACTCACGGAACCAGATCCGAAGTGAATCCTTAGAAATAGTACTGCTATCCCAATTATATAGATAAAAACAAAGGTTTTTTCCTTTGATAAAACGCAGATTAGACCGATAGTTTCCTCTTACTGAGATTATTATATCCATTTACCAAATGAAATTTAAAATATTTTGTGTTTATGATTTCTAATGACAATAAAACATTTTAGTGTTTATTTGCAAACTCAGAATGTATTACATATTACAAACGAAGGTACACACAGAAAATAAATTAGTTGGAATTCGGTTAAAACGACAAAAACTCAGTTGGAAAAAAATTTATTTTATCGCAATTACTCAATTTTCTTATAAAAGGAGATTAAACTGTTCTTATTAATGCAGATTTTTTAATATAACCAAGTTAATGCTATAATTCTCAATAATTAGTAAACTTCACCAATACGGAGTAAAAAATTTAGTTATGGAAATTATCGGTAGACCGGACCGTAAAAGAAATTATAATAAGTTATTAAAACTTAAAATGCATAGTAACAACAAATATTCATCATTTCATTTATATTAACTGTCATTTCAAAAATATAAAAAATATATAATACAAACAACTTTTTGAATAAAAACGAAAAGATTTATTGAGCTATGAAAAAAGCGGGAGCAGAAATCATTTTCCATGTAAGTTATTTCATAAATAAGAATATTTTGATGTTTTCCATTATTTAAAACGATATTTTGTTTTTTAAGATGCAATATATGTACCCATATCTGCGTAGAAATATTATGATTTCATGCTGACTTAAAGAAACGAAATGGATCCCAAAAGCCGGGAAAATGCTTTCGCCTAATATCCTGCAGTACGGTTTATACATTTTAAAGGGGTAAAAAGCTATGGTATTTTTTGAAAACAAAATAGGTCGAAATAAAACTGCTATGGTTTTTCTAAGGACTTCTTCTTGAAAAACCTTTGATTCCAAAAGATGCTTTTGTAAAAAAGAACCTAATATTTATAGAAACTTAAAACACATAAACCAAATCTCAGAAAATTTGCTATAATTTGTGCAAAAATCATTCCGAATTTGGTGTTATCGTAAAACGAAGCCGTTAGAAACTAAAGTTTTTAGGCAAAGGGCTTTGGAACACATGTTTCTTCATTTAAAAATTACCAAAGAACCTTGGGTTTTTCATGGAAAAAGTCCGACAATATTAAGATTTTATTAAAATTATAATAATAATATGTTGTATATAAAAATTTTAATTGTGTTTTTTATAAATAAAGAAAAGTAAAAAATTATGAATATTTTTTATTCCTAATGTTATATGTTTTCAAATTCAATTGTAGCTACTGAAATATTTTTTTTATTTGGAAATCACTACTGAAAACGTAAGTTGTGAAAACCGAATTTTATAGTTAAGCCAATCGACAGTACATTAAATTTAAAGATAGTTGTCGTAACCGCCACAATTCGATTGGCAACAAATTCGGTTAGCCCAACAAATCTGTTTTCTGGGTGTAGTATTTCAAAACTCGTATTTAAATTCAATCTTTTGAAATCTCTGCGCAGTTTCAATAAAACTATTAGGTATATTTACATATTGTTAAAGATTATTGTTTTAGAAAGAAAAACAAGAAGCTGTACTGGTACTTATCAGAAATTTACTAAACTGGATTGACTCTTTGGCACCAGTACTGTACCAGTTGATTTACACCTCAGTTCAAGTCACAACAAAAAAATTTAGGTATTTACAAACTCTGATTTTTTTATTTAATAAAAATACAAAAAAATAATAATTTCAAATCTCATATTTTAATTCAGGTATTTTTTTTAAACAGTCTCTACATAGATCGTATTTAAGTAGTACAAAACTGGTTCCAATTGATTATTTTAATGGTCAAACTAGTTCTAAAACTAGTACGTTTTAGAAATAGTTAGACCATTTGCTACTGGGTATATACATATATAATATACGTATACAGTGGGTGACAAAATGTATACATAATTCCACAATTTTCTTATTTCCAGATCAAGGTAAACTCTTTGATAAAAAAAAATATATCTATGCGGAATAATAATTTTAAAGATATTTGATTTTGGTGCTCCCCACAAAAAAGAATCTTCTGGTAATTTTTCAAATTCAAAATTATGCTTTCTAAAAAAAATTGTTTAAAAAAATAGTAACAAAAACAAAAAACCAAGTACCATATCTTTCAAAAAAAAGAACGTACTTTTAAAAGAGCACTCGCACAAAGAGAATTATAATTTTTCCAAAAAATATACAAAAATAAATGTCCTTTAGTTTAGAAGTACCATTCTTTCACAGAAATATAACTAAAAGGAGTGCCCTATTTTAAAGTTAACGAAGTAAAATAAATACACTTTCTTTTATAGTAAGAGTACTGAAGAATATAATTTCATTCAAAGGAAGAATATTAAAGGTAATAAATGAAATACGATTTCATTCAAATACTGATTAAGTAAATTGCATATATCTCAGATTATAAGACTTTTCCTAAGGAAATACAATAGTTTTTTCTGTAGGAAAAAGTTATTATAATATGATGTTCTTTGGGTGAAAGTGCCCAGAATTGAATTCCTATACAAAGAAGTATTGTGGATCTGAAGTTTTTTCTTTGAAAAAAATTACTCAGAATTAATGTGTTTCGAGAGAAAAGGCTCTAATGCAGCCTAAGGCTCTAATGCATAAACTTTATACAATTGCCAAAGTATTTATTTTCCTTATTAAACGTTTTTTGCTGGCAACACCATTATTTAATTTATCTCTACTTTCAAATAAATTGTTAAGGGCGGATTATGGGACCGTAAACGTAAATGTGATGTAACTGTACCGTGCCGTAGCTAAAAAGTACACTTATAAAGGGTTTTTCAATAAGAACGCTACAAAAGTAAAAAAGTTTAAATTAAACAAAAACGGTTTTGGATATCAATGAAATTCTTTATTCCTGTTAAAGTACGTTCGATGACATTATGTATGGAAATCGATCTCTTTTGCATGGCCACCACGGGCACGCTTGCAGAAGTCCAGACGCTGAACCCAATTTTCGACGGTTTTCAAGCATAAATCGGCCGATACTGCTGCAATTTCACGTTCGATATTCGTACGAAGTTCATCAATCGTCGCTGGCTTGTTGGCATAGACCATAGATTTGACGTAGCCCCACGCTCAATTGTTGATCTGCTAGGACGATTATGACGACCATAAGAGCGTAACGTTGAGGCCACTGACTCCGAATTTCGGTAGTAAATTTTAATAATTTCGACTAGTTGTTGGCTCGTATATCTTTCCATCATGAAATGGTACATCAAGATTTTCTTTTTAAAATTTACAAAAATATTATTAAAAATCTTAAAATTTACGATTTTTAAAATAAAAGTCGACCCGTTTAAAAAATAAAATTGGTATGGGGCTTTATATAGTCATATGTAATTTAACATGTGACTTTATAAAATTTTATCCGAGAAACTGGCCCATATAACTAAATAAGTTTGCATAAATTCAGTTATAATTTGATAATATCAAATATAAATATATCCGAAAGAAACAATTTGATTAAATTTTAGTGGTGTAAAATTATCGCTGAAATAGCATTGTATTTTCCATTGGCTGAATAAATAAATGAAAGATTCAAAATCCCATTATTTTGCCCGTACTTTGCGAGAAAAAAATTATAGTTTTTGTTAGGACGATACAACAGATAGCACAGCCCTTGTGAACAACCTCATTATAATTTTTTTTTACTAGGGATATTTTATTCATAATTGTTCATGTTGTAAAGCTCATTCCAGTATTCATCTACAAAAAATAAAAATCCTTTGATTTTAAATACAGCGTTGTTCTTTATCGCTGTCCTAAGAAATCATCATGAATAAAATTTATTCTTAGAAGCTGCTGGGCCTAAACACATTTTAGTTAAAAGCTCGTTGTGTGCGATCTATAAGGAGGCACCAATTTTCATTATGAATGCAGCGGTGAATACCTTCTATAAATATTAAACAAATTAAGAAAATGACTTGTAAATTTCGCCTTTAAAAATATTAGAAAATGTCGAATTATTCTACACAAAAACCCGGTTTCTCAAATAATTCTAATACTACATTTATACTTGAGCAAAAGCGACATAGTTTTTGTACAAAACAAGTTTTTCCTTGTTTTTTTTTTTTTTTGTATGCATTTTGACAAGTTAAAAACTACAAGAACCAAAAATCATGTAGTTTTTGCTCAGGTATAAATGAAGTATAAAACCGCTCTTTTTCCAAAACAATTTGAAAAAACCGGAAATATAGAAGAAATTTCGAATAATTCGCAAACCGGTTTTGACGAATCAATACAAATCGATGAACTTCTGTTAACCGCTCTCTCACCCCTGCTGTGATATTTCCAGCAGTTAGTGAGCTTTGTGTTTTATTACATCAAATATCACCTTCTATTCAAACTTCTTGAAACGTCGTAAAGAGCCATTTAACTCTTAAGATTCTATGCTCCCAGCTTTTTAAAGGGTTATTACATTTTAAGTACAGTAAAACTGCTTTAAGATGAATTCTCGGTTAATACGAACTAATTCGAAAGTCCGGTTATTTTGGTATCAATTTTCATATAAAAGGACTTATCTTTTAACACGGACTCGCTTTAGACGACCTCTCGGTTAAACCAAACTGTTTGTGGCAATCCCACACACTAAATTTCATATAACTCTCCCTGTTTAATACGAACTTCTAAAACATTGGGAATTTTTCTTACAAATAGCTTTCAGTATAATAAATATAGATACATATGTGACAGCGCATAGAGAAAGGGACCTAAGGGTAAAAAAATCAATTTTTTTTTTGTGGACAACATCTGAGCATCGAATGAGACCGATCCCATGCTCTCCTGACCTTAGGTCCCTTTCTCCCTTTATTTTCTTTCGCGTCACATATATACAATCAAAAAAACACCTATGCGTATGAGTATTGTACATAATAGTTAATATAAAGTATACGCACAAGTAAGGGGAACTTTTATACACAGAGTAGGTAAACAGGTAGTTTGTGACAAATAATTTCATTAAGTTGTATAAATATTTTGAAATTATTTGCGTTATTTATGTCGTTTGAAATAAAATTTTAATAGGTTTGTACGATTACATTTCTAGTAAAAGAGAAAAAATATTGAAAGTTGTCAAAATATTCAAAAGTAATCAAACAAAAAAATTACAAAAATTGTAAAAAAAAAATACGAAAATCGCAAAAAACGTCCGCGGAATGCAAACTTTAATGCGAATCATAAGAGTTAATTAATTTAATAACGATTCTCATTAAAATGTGTTAAATTTTATCATTTCCCAGCAAAAAAAAAAAAAAGGGTTCGGGTCGAAATCCTGTGTATAACAAAATCCTGTTTTCAAAATCCTGCTTTTCGTAATACTGTTTTACAAAACACTGTATAACACAATACTGTTTTGCAAAATCCTGTTTTACTGGGCGGCTAAAATTTTTGTAAAAATAAAGCAAAAAAGCGCGCGCCTTTTTGCTTTATTTTTACAAAAATTTTAATATGAAGATGAAGATTTGCTTAAACTGTGCCAGAGACTATTAATTATAGAGATAGGAAATCAAAACTTAAACTACTCACCGGTAGGGGGCGCTGAAATTTAGTATCACCTGAGCAACTATTTAGTATCACTTTAGTATCAGCTGAGCCTATATTTAAAATCGCAAAAATTGCTGAAAATTCCTTTTTTTTATTTGCTTTTTTGTTTGTTATTATTTCAATTTAAATAAAAAAAGAAAATTGTCAATTTTTTTAACAAAGTGCCATCTAGTGATAACGATGTCGTTATAACTTTTGTTTTTGGTTATGCCATACCCCTGAACTGTGCGAGTGGTTTGAAAAAATCTACGTCAGGGGCTCATATCACCCAAAGTATTCTGAAACCTTTTGGTCGGTTTACGATTACAGTAAGAAATCCAACCCAATAACTCAAAATAGTGTGGAAGCTTGGCATAGAAGACTGAAAGCTGTTGTTGGGCGTAGAAAGTCAGGATTATACCACCTTATCAGGCAGTTGGGTAATGAGGTCGTGGTAGCTGTAAATACCATTTAAAAACGCCCGAATGGAGAAAGACGTTACATAAATTTAAAGAAAAGAAAGGCGTACACAAACATTAAAAGAGTTATAAGAAAAAGGTATGAATTAAGCCATACAGGCTACCTAAAGCGAATTGCAAAAAATCTTGTACTAATTTAAGTTTATAAAATGCACTGAAATGAATTTTTTGTTAAATGTTTTTGTTAGTTTTTGAAAATTATATACTTTTGTTGAGTTATTTTTAATAAAATAAATTTTGTAAACCAGCATTTTTACTTCACAGAATTTTGCAAAACAGTATTGTGAAATCCAGTATTTTGCAAAACAGCCCAGTGTAGAAACGGTAATGACATATCATTATTTTTTGGACTACCAGTAATGACATCCACTTACCTTCTGTATTATTTTAAAACAGATAATAATGAGTTACTGATAATTACTTATTTTTATCATTATTACAAATAGAAAATAATTTTTTAGATTTTTTTGAAAATTTTTCGAAATCTATTTTTAGACTCAATATTTTTTAAACACTGGTAAGGATGTATGTAACCTCATATTTTTTGATTTTTTGTATGTTGGCGAATAAGCTTTCTTGTGTGCAGCAGGTAAATTGTGTTTTTATCTATTAAATATTAAATGTCGATATAGCTCAGATGGTAGAGCTGTTGACTGGCAATCTGTAGACCCAGGTTCGATTCCCGCACCAGCAAATTTTATTTAAAAAAACAAATACAATAAAAAAATTTTTTTTATATAATTAATTTTTTAGAAAATCTATTTTTAGACTCATTATTTTTGTCAGTACTGGTAAGCACATAGGTAACGATATATTTTTTGATTTTTCGTATGCTGGTGTGTAACGACAACTCATTATTTTTCGCGACATCGCCATATTAAGGTAATAAGAAATATAATAACAAAAGTAACTAGTTACCATTACCAAGTATGTAGTTACATAACCACATATCTGGTAATGATTTTTTACACTGGGAGTATTATGAAAAGCAGGATTCTTAAAATTTTTTTGACCAGTATTTTGTCTAAACAGTATTTTGCATAACCATTGGCGTGTACCTAGGCCATTTTTCTGGGGTGGGCAAGCGACCCATTAATTTTCTGCTGTTTATTTGCCCATTCTCACACTATTTATCCTAAAAAACACTTTCGGCATTATGCTTACAATTTTTTCACACAAAAACCATCTTAAAAATAATTCCTTGCCTTCTAATAAAATTTTCATAATTTTCAAAATTAAATAATCCTGGTAGCTTATCCTATCAAAATCGCCATGTTTTTATACAAAACTCTGAATAGTGCATTTATTTTTCTGAAGAAAACCTCGTACAAGAAATGTATTCCAAGCTATATTCTCAGATTATTATGAAATTTAGATATTTAATAGAGAAAAGAAATCTAAAATCATTCTGTCTAATTCGTCCACCTCGGACGAACCCTATCTAACCCCATATTCTGACCACTTAAATTACCGAGATGGACAAAAATAGTGATATGTTCATCTTACAATTTTTGTTTCTACAAAATATTGAAATTTCATTGAAATAACATAGTAGTGTTTAGTTTGAAGTAACTTCCTTGTTAGATATAAACTAATTATTCGTTTAGAAAACTATGAAATATTTAAGTCACCAAAAAGATTCTGCGTTATTTTTCTATTATTGAACAACTTTGTAGTTCTAATAATTTTTTTTAAAGAAAAACTCTTATAGTCAATTTTATAATCAGAACTAAGACATATTTGTTTCTTAAATATTTCTTATTTAAGAAATATTTAAAACAAAAATTGATCTTAGTTCTGACTATAGAACTGACCCTAGGAAACCAGTAGTTCCCAAACCAAAAACACAGGATTGATATTAAAAAAAAAGTAATATTGTGATACTTTACGCCATCAAAATCATAGATAAAAGAATTCTAGGTAGATTTTTTAAAAATTCTGGGGTAGGCAAAAATCAGTCTAGGGTGGGCTTAGCCCACCCCAGTCCGGCCTAAGACCGCCAATGTGCATAACAGTATTATATATGTATCCCAAAAAAAAACTTTGAAGTAATGCTTCACAAGTACACAGAGAGAATATTGCTGGACGAGTTTTAATGAAATTTATCAGTAAACTAATGAAGGTTTCTTCAGAAAGTAAATGAAAAATTTCATAAATATGATGAAAAAGCTTCATATATTTTATGAGTCTACCCAATCAGAAATCGCCAGTGGTATAATAAATCAAGCACTGGCATACCACTGGGTAACCACGGTGTTGAAAATAAATGACTGGGAGAATACTTATTTGGGACGCTTTGCCAGCGTTTGCAAAAACCGTTTTTCCAGTATTTGTTTTACAAAAATTCCGGTGGTTTATAAAACAAACCACTGGCAAAGAATGGTCTCAGAATGATACGCCATGGTTTGCAACCAGTGGTACAAAAACCAATTCACTGGTAGAGCAATGATTTTATAAAAATGCTGACGCTTCGTTAGAAAAGGTTTTTAGTCAGGAGGTTCCGAGTTCAAATCCGGTTGCAAGCAAAAAATTTCTTTTGGATTTTTTTTAATTTAAAAATTTTTTTTGATCTATAAAATCAATTTTTTTGTTTGTGGAAAAGCTCCTTTAAGACCAACTATTTTCTTGCTCTTCCAAAACTGGCATATTAGTTCCAAAAAACTGTTTGCCAGTGCTAGCATTTTAGCACCGCCAGTAGTTGTCCAGCTATTATCACTCATTTATGTGTTTAGCCATCAAATATTACATGTCTCGTTAGATCAGTGGGTAGATCAATCGTCTGCCAATCTGACGGCCTGGGTTCAACTCACGGCAGGACCAAAAAAAATACATACATATCAGCTTTTTTTAAATTTTATTTTGGAAAATATATTTCCGGATCAACTATTTATTGGTTTTCCCAACATTCAAAAATTTTGTTTCTCCAGTGCTTTTCCGGCGCTTTTTGAACAGCCGGTCCTTTTGTCTAATGATGTTATCATTTTGGGAATGATAAAGAACTTTTTGCCAGTACTTATACCACCTGTTAAAGTGCTTTGTCATCGCTTTCCCGTTTGTATTTTTCTGGCTGGGTAGTTCAAAAGTACTGAAAAATGCTGTAGTGGGAGTGCTCCTCTCCTGTGACAACTCACTGTTAAAATCATTAGTGTTTAAGTTTAAAAAGAAGTACATCTAGGTCATCAATTGTAGTGATTTTTCTACTGCTTCGGCATCTCTTTTTTTGCTGGGTTGTTAAGCAAAAAAATATATTACTAGTTTTTGCTGTAAAAAATTTTTCAAGTAAAAACTAGTTAAATTTGCCCTTAAATTTTTTTTACTAGTTTTTACTATTTTTTTTTTTGTACTCGAACGGATTTTTGAGTAAAACTCGTGAAAATGGTAAAGCTAATAAAAAAAATAGCATGTAAACAAATACACGCAATATCATTTTATGATAATACTACCAGATATTTACTTTTCATAAATATAAAAAGTAAGCATTATTAGGAACATACTAACTGTTTAATGTATTATTTAAAAAGTGTATTTTGTTCCCACAAAAAAGAAAGAAAAGACACAAAATTGAAATAATTTGTAAAATTCATACATAACAGCGTAAAACGGTATGCACATTTTTGTATTATATATATATATGGATTCACACAGGAAAATAAATTGCCAACCGAATTGCTAAGCCAATTTTGGTTCCTACAACCAATAAATTCGGTTGGTGAAACCATATTGGAATGTGATTCGTAAATATTTTGGTTATTGCAGATAAAATTTAGTTGTATAAACCAAATTTTGTTGTGATAACCCATATTCAGTTGTACCAACCTATTTTAGTAGAAGTAACCGAATTTCAGTTGGAAATTGGCATATTTTTTCTCTGTGTGTACATTTAGAGAAATATTTGATATACTCTTTGAAACATTTTTTTACGACTCAATATGACCTACACATTACAAAAAATTTTTTTTAATCCGTTTTGAATTTTTACAATATATAGTACTAGCGGGCGCAGCCCGCTACGTTGTTAGCGTGCCTTAAAGGTTAGAATTAAATTTCTTTTATATAAAATAAAACAAAATATTTGTTGCTAAGGTAAAATAATTGTTAAGGTAAATTTATTATAGATAAGTCGTATTCTAAAAATTTGCTTTTTTTAAATACAGTTTTTTATAATAAAAACCTTCACTCACCCAGCCACCACAAATAAATAATTCTGACACAACAATATTTCTTGACAATATACGTGTGTCCGTCAAGATAATTTGGTAAAGTGCGCACATAGGTAGATGGACCCGTAAATAGTTTTGTTCATTTGTGTTTTGAATGAAAATAAAAAAAGCATTTAAAGCAGGGCTGGTAAGCGGTTCTTCACCCCTTTTTGTTCCTCCCAGTAAAAATCCCAAATATATATAATCTGCCTCAATCGCATGCAAAATTTCAAGTACCAAACTCCGACAGTTTGAGTCATTCAAATTCCATTCCATTTTGTTTAACAATTTCAGTGTTCCAATTTTCTCCTTTTGAGCCACCATTTTTACCACGTTCCTGTCCAAAGTCCTAAAAATGCCTTGTCGATAAGTTAGCCCATACTCCAAGGAAAACATATTATAGATTACGGGTTTCTAGCCGAAGGGTTCGGTTAGGCCATCAAGGGGGAGAATTATTCTGTTTTTACCCCTCCCGGTAGGAATTTCCAAAAATTCCGAGAACGTCTACATACATAATTTTAGGTCTCTATATCCAGCAGTTTGCTCAATTCGGCAAGGGGGAAGTTTTTTCACTTTTTACCCCTCCCGGTATGAGTTTCCAAAAATACTGTTTTAGGGGACGTCTACGTTGGAGAAGGAACCCAAATACCGAATTTAAGCTCCCTAGTTCCAGCAGTTTGGCCAGGCCGTTAAGGGGGAGACTTTTCCTGTTTTTGACCCTACCTGTGGAAATTTCCAAAAATCTCATCTTAGCGGATGTTTACAATAGAGGAGGAACTTTAGTACCAAATTTCAACTTCCTACCTCCAGCAGTTTCGGCAGGCCTTTAAGCGGCACTTTTCTCTTCATTAATCCGCATTTTTGCAATGTCCCTGTCCAAAATTCCACAAAGCACCTTCCCGGTAAGTGAGCCCATACTCCAAGTAACATATGTTTTACATTTCAGGTTTCTAGCCAACTTTTACTATTTGTGCCCCCCTGGGTAGGAATTTCCGAAAATCCATCGACAGAGAATTTCAGCTTCATAGTTCCAGCAGTTTGAGCAGGCTGTCAAGTCGGACATTTTTTTCTTTTTTTGTCCCTCCCGGTTGGAATTAGGCTGGAAGAGGAACCTAAGTACCGAATTTCAGCTTCCTAGTTCCAGCAGTTTGGACAGGTCGTTAAGGGGCCACTTTCCCTTTTTGAGCCCCTATTTTTTAACAACCCTGTTCAAAATTCAAAATAGTATCTTTCTAATAAGTTAGCCCTCACTCCAGGGACCCATATTTTAAATTTCAGGTTTCTAGCCGAAGGGGTTTTTACAGGGAGGCTTCTTTTCTTCTTCTTCTTTTTGCCCCTCCCTTTAGGAATTTACAAAAATTCGATATTCGCCGCTGTCTGTGATGGATGAGGAACATTCATACCAAATTTCAACTTCATTGCCTCAGCGGTTTGGGCAGGCCGTTATTGGGACATTTTTCCCTATCAACCTACATTTTTACTATGTTTCTGTTCCAAAATAGAAAAATTACGTTGCCGGTGAGTTAGTCCTACTCCAGGGAATACATATTGAAATTTTAGGTTGGCCAGAAGGGATTGCGCAGGCCGTTAAGGAGAATACTTTTCCCCTTATCTCCCTCCCGATAGGAATTTCAAAAATTCCGTCTAAGCGGACGCCTACACAGAAGGAGGAACTCACATACCGAATTTCGGCTACATAGTTTCAGCAGTTTGGGCAGGCCGTCAAGGGGAAAACATCCCCCTTTTGGGATATCCTGTAGGGTATTCCAAAAATACAAACTTAGTTGATGTCTACTACAGTGGAGGAACCTTTATGCCAAATTTCAACTTTTTATCTCCAGTGATGATGGGGATGTCTATGCTGAATATATTTGGAAATTCTGGTAGGAATTTACAAAAATCCCGTCTTAGCGGACGTCTATGCCGAATATCAAGAAACCTTGTTTTAGTGGAGATATACGTGGGGGGAGGAAAAAAAGTACTTTTTGTGAAATTATATTTTTTTAAATGGAATTTTTTTGGAAAAAGATATTTTATTTTTACAAAGTACTTTATTGGAAGAAGGTATTTTTAGTAAAAATTTATTGTTTTTTGGAAAAAGGTCCTTTTTTGGGAAAAGGTCCTTTTTTGGAAAAAGGTCCTTTTTGGAAAAGGTATTTTTTTTGGAAAAAGGTATTTTTTTGGAAAAATGTACTTTTTTGGAAAAAGGTACTTTTTTTGGATAAGGTACCTTTTTTTTGTAAAAAGGTAAATTTTTTTAGAAGAAGGTACTTCTTTTGGAAAAAGGTACTTTTTTTGGAAAAATTTACTTTTTTTGGAAAAAGGTACTTTTTTTGGAATTAGGTACTTTTTTTGGAAAAAGGTACTTTTTTTTTGAAAAAGGTACTTTTTTTTGGAAAAAGGTACTTTTTTTTGGAAAAAGGTACTTTTTTTTGGAAAAAGGTACTTTTTTGGAAAAAGGTACTTTTTTTGGAAAAAGGTACTTTTTTGGAAAAAGGTACTTTTTTGGAAATGGTACTTTTTTTGGGAAAAGGTACTTTTTTGGAAAAAGGTACTTTTTTTGTCCCCTATTTGCCCCTCCCGATAAGAATTTCCAAAAATGCCGTCTCAGCGGACGTCTACACCGGTCGAGAAACCTACATACAAAATTTCAACTTCATAGCTCCAGCAGTTTGAGCAGGCCGTCAAGGGGGAGACTTTTTCCCCTTTTTGCCCCTCCCTGTAAAAATTTCCAAAAATCCGGTCTTGGTGGATGTCTACTATAGTGGAGGAACCTTTATACCAAATACCTACCTCCAGCGGTTTGGGCAGGCCGTCAAGGGGGTCCTTTGTCCCCTTTTTAACCCCCATTTTTACAACGTCCGTGTCCAAAATTCCAGAAAGTATTTTCCAGAAAAGTTGGCCCATACTCCAAGGAACACATATCTTAAATTTCAGCTTTCTAGCCAAAGGGGTTTTGGCAGGCCGTCAAGGGTGAGACTTTTCCCCTTTTTGCCTGTTCCGGCAGGAATTTCCAAAAATTCCGTCTTAGCGGACGTCTACGCCGAAAGAGGAACCTACATACCAAATTTCAACTTCATAGCTTCAGCGGTTTGGGCTGGGCGATGTTGAGTCAGTCAGTCAGTCAATCAGTCAGTCACGTTATTCTTTTATATATAGAGATTACGCTTTAAAGCCAATGAAAGAGTGATTTTAAAATTAGGCTTTGAATTAGTATCCAAATCACTATATTAAGAAGATGAATATTTTTGAAAATTCTTTCAATGACTTTCAAAAAAACATAAAAAAGCAATAACTAAAGCTGGACAAAAAACTGCTAATATTTATTTTGCTGTGATGAGTAGTGCACAACTCAGTTTACGATCCGCAGTTTAGTTACAGCTCCAAAAAAAAAAAATAAACTATTAAGCCCAACTCTAATTTATATTTTGAAATTGTATTATTAATCATGATTAAATTATTATTTTAATTTCCTTACTATGGATACTATTTATAAATTCAATTTATCTATATATTTTTGTTTTTTTTTTTTTTGTACCCACTGTAAATAGCTATTCATTAGTATGTTTATATGAACATTTATGCATGCTTGGATATGCATGTTGTTTGGTTTTGTGTATTTGACACATTAATTATGTTGCGTTAATATTATAAATTGTTGATTAATTCAAGAGGTAACTCACAAAACAGATGTAAGTTTCTGCCGGCGAACTGGCACATAACGCACAATAGTAATTTACCTACATACATACACACTTACATATTTAAACGTAGTAGGTACACATGAACAAGCGGAAACGGAAGTTTGAAACACTCAAGTTAAAGTGCCACTGGCCGGATATAAATTTTACGATAAAGTGTCACAAACGGCAAAATATTTGATGTAACAATGAAAACTTTATGCATATGTGTGTATGTCGGTGTTGCCAGACATTAAAAAAAACTCCATAAATAGTTCAAAAACCTCTGGTAAAGTTAGTAAAGAAATTTGTCAATGGTTTTAAATCGCACTGTACTATTTTTGTACTGAAATTTAATACAATTTTTTTGTAACAATTTATTTTTGTTGCTGATTTCAGCAAAATATTTTACTCATTTTTCAAGCCCGAGTGCTAAGCTTATCAAAAAAAAATGTACTAATTTAACAAAAAGTGGATACTTAAAAAAATTTTATTCACAAGAATTCGTTGATTTTTTATAATTCTTGTTTAGTTTATATTTGTTGTTTTTGATATATACTTAGTTTGCAAATAAATCTTATAAAATTTTATTGTATCTCCAATGCATAAAGAGGTAATAACTGGAGATCCCTTTACAATTTTGACTTAAAATTTCAAGTACGATAAAGGAATTATTCATTTTTTACAATCGAAAGAAAAAAAAGTTATTTTTTGTTACAATAAATTTGATTTAATTTTTTTAAGATTTTCAATTTGTTTTTTGCTAATTTAAGCAGACAACAATTTACTGAAATTTAGTAGGCTCTACTAACTATTTATACTAATTGCATTGTACTAAAATTATAGATAGTAAATTTTGTAACTGATTTTAGCAAATCGATTTTGAATCGCAGTTCAGAACAATTTTATTAAAATTTAGAGGCGACTATTAATTTTTTCTACTAATTTTATTGCACTACAAATCAGTAGACATGTGTTGCTAAAAAGTACCGCAGGGCTCAAAACATAAAAATAAAAGCAAAATTTTCACTAGCCATTGCAGACTTTTTTTGGCTGAGTGTAGAGTTACTCTACTACCAAAAAAAATTCTCTGAAATATATTTTTCCGAAAAAAGTTTTAAATATTTAATTGTGTACTTTAATTTAAGGAAGTATTGTTGTAAATAAAATAAATACTCTTCTATTAAAACGGCATTCGGGCTGATAACTTATCTAAAAGTATGCTAATATGGATTTATTTTCATGCAGATTTTATTCATGATTAAGATTTAAGACTAACTTTGCTAACTCAACTACTATGAAGTAAATAATAGAGAATCTTTGCTATCTCTCGGTAATTAAGGAACTCGGGCCAAACTTGGGCAAAGAGAAAAGTGCATAGGAAAATCTATTTATAAAAAAAACAGATGAGTGGAGCGAGGCCCTAGCGAGACACTGATGAATATATACTCACTGCCTTTACCAAGAGTAAAATTTGTATTATAGTAATTCTGAGTAACACACTTGAATTAGTTGACCTTAAACAAATTTTATGGCCCTATGCTCCAACTTGGAACGACGGGAATAAATATATAAACAAATTTACGTGTTACTTTACTTGTGACTGTAATCCCCTTGTGATTGTTGCTGCAAAGTCACAAATAATTATATTATTTAAAATTTTGTTTCAGAACTAAGTACAAAAAAATAAAACCTGATATCGTCATCATTACAACACTGACAAATAAGATTTGAATTTGTTTGTTGTTCTGTGTGAAATATTATAATATTTTAGTTTTAAAAGAGACTTGTAACTGTCACAACTGTGAATAGGCATATTACCGTACACTTCAATCGAATTCCTTACCATCTTAGAAAACAAAAAGAAGAATGCAGTTATTTTTTTGTGACTTTTTTAAAATATCTTCGAAAAATTTTTGTAAAATGTTACCCCCTAAAGTTCCCTTAAAAGGAGATAAAACCCCCTAAATCTTGGTTGAAAACTCCCTAACTTGGCAACACTTGTGTATATGTATGTATGTGTTATTAAAAAACAACTTTGGTATAAGTATAAAGTTGTATATATCCATTAACTATTTAACAGCACCTTAACAATCTATTAGAAACACTTTAAAAAGTGTAAATTTATTATTTTTTCAAACAAAATTTCTAAAATCTTTTCTAGTTCTGACTATAAAAATGGCCCTTATTTTTTAAGTAGTACTAAGGGTGGTTGCGAACTGGCTAAATAATATCTAGACTAAATTCAGGTTTCCAAATTGCTATGAAATTGTAAAAAGTTTTAAAAAATTTGTAAAACAAATTTTAAACCCTTTTGTATTTGTATTTAGTTTAGAAATTATTTAGCCACCTCGAGCAGGGCCTAAGTTGATGGAATTATTCTTAAAAGAGTGGCTGAAGTTAAAGATTTAGGTGTGATATTGGATGCTAAATTACAATTTATCAGTCACATTACTAATATATCATCTATGTTGGGATTAATTAGAAGAAATTCCAATGATTTTAAGGATCCTTCAACTTTTAAAACTTTATATACTTCTTTTGTCAGAAGCCAATTGTAGTATTGTTCTCTAATTTGGAACCCTTACTCAGAAGTCCATTCCAACACAATTGAAAGAATTCATAAATTGTTTACCAAATTTGTTTTTAAGAGGATCAATTGCCCTGAAGAAGTATCTTCATATGATAGTAGACGTAAATTACTTGGCCTGCAGTCCTTAAGGGATCGTAGGTCATCATTTTTTTTAAAGTTTATTTATAAAATATTGTCTAATGAAATAGATTGCGAAGCTTTGTCAAATCAAGTAAATTTTTATAATCCTCCACGTGAATTACGCCAGGCGCCTTTACTTTATGAGGAATTCTATAGAACTGGTTATGGTTGTATTGAACCAATTACTAGATGTTTGAAGCTTTGTAACAGTTTCTCTTCATTAATAAATTTTAATGTCAATAAATCTAAATTTAAATTAAATTTATTTGTTCTTTTTAATTAAATTTAAAACAAAATTTTAAGTAAAGCGCTCAAGAATTTGACCTTGGAGAAGACTTTTGGTTTCAACAGGATAATGATTCTAAACATACAGCGCAAAATGTCAAGCTTTCAATGCTCTACAACACCAAAAATCAATTGAAATCACAGCGCAGAATCCGCCAACATAAAATAACCTCAAAGGAAATGCTGAAAAACGTCATAATGGGTGAGTGGGGAAAAATAAACAAAGAGGAAATATGAAAGTTGGTTAAGTCAATGCCAAATCGCGTTGCAGAAGTCCTTAATCGTAAGGCATATCCGACAAGTTACCAACTCTTATTTATTTTATTTAGTTTCCCTAAATAAATTTTTCAAGTATATGAATACTTTTTTTTTGTGAATTTTTCTATTTTTTTTTTTGTTTTTTTCTGTTAGTTTTTATAAAACAGTGCATTAAAAATAGCAAATAATACTTTATTAAAAAAAATTTGTTGAACAAGAGTGTATTATTTTAAATTTTTTTAGGGTATGAACTTTTTATTTCAAAGTGTACGGATACCTTTTCTAGCAAGTGTATAGCTGTGTTTGTGCGGCAATCTATCAACGTTGGCTTATGTCATACCCATATAAATTTGACACTAGCCAACATTTAGTGTTAACTCTTAAAGTTACTAATGTCAAATTTATATGGGAATGACATAAGCCAACGTTGATAGCTTGCCGCACGAACACAGCTTATATATCAAGTGTATCCAACAAACATTTTCTTCTATCTTCTTCACCAAAAAAATTCCGTGAGTGAAAAACATTTAAGATTTTTAGTTTTTGTTTTTTTTTGCAGGAATGTTATTAATATATTTTTTATAATGCAATAACACGAACAATGTTGTCTGATTTTGTATAACAGTGTGTGGCTGAGTGAGTTAACTGACCGACTACAACTCCAGCAATCTGGGTTCGAATCCTGCCGACGGCGTTTTTTTTATATGAAATAATTTTTTTTTTAATTTTTTGTGTTATTTTTTAAATTTTATTAAAATCTAATAACTCCAAATATATCAAAGGATAACTTTTGATCTCAAAATATCCAAGTCGATCTGCCAAAATCAGCTTATCCATTTGTATCTATTGTTTTATTTAATATAAAATTGTTCTTTTTATATTTATTTTAAAACAAATTTACAACACAAATAAAACTAAAATTGGTATTTAAGCACCGTAAGTTGTTTCAGTTTCACGTGAAAAAACTGTTATATTCCATATAATAAAAATTATTTTTCACGACAATCAGTTTCACGTGAAAATTGTGTAGATTTTGTTTTCACGCAAATTTAATGTAGAAGACTATTATTTTTCTTGGGAAAAAGTGACATTTTGTGTTTATTTTGATTGTGTCTTTATTATAAAATTAAAAAATTGTTCATTTGTTTAAATTAAAGTTCGAGTGAAATTTTTCCACGTGAAAAACAACTATTGGTTAATTAAATTTTTTTCGATTTTAACTAATAAACTCTTTGAGCTACTGAAAATTTTATCGGTGTACATAAAACTTAAGGTATTTCAATAGTCTTTATCAGCTCTTACTATTTAAAGCACTGAGATGACATGTTCAGCAACTTTTTTAACATATTAAAAACTATCACTTTTAAAAATATAAAAAGCTATGCCATACTACAGATAAAATACCGTTCATATTATGATAGGATGTTGAAAAAGGACTAAAAGACTGTACATCATAAATAATTAAATAGTACTCATACGCCACAACTTCACTAAAGATATTTGCTAACGCCATACAAAATATGTACACAACGTTGTGTTTTATTTTTTTTTTCTAAATAAACAGCAATTTTAAGGTTTGGAAATAACAATCTGTTTTCATACTTAAAATAAATAATTCCTAATCTTAAATCTCAACAATCTTGAATTCAAGAAAAAAGAGGAAAAACCAACAAAACAAACTCGTGTAGTTTAGTTTGTGCTGACATAATTGTGGCTCTGGGAAGATGTTGAGTAAATATAAATAATGTTTAATTCATAACACCTTTTGAACATGAATAAAACAAAACAAAAAAAATAACTTCATTGCATAATTCTGCACAGCAGTAGTATTTGAGTTGCAAACAGGGAATGCAAAATCCCGAACATTTTCATTTCCCGGGATAGCGGGAAATTTATTTTGAATTCCCGGGATCCCGGGATCCCGCCATGGAAATAAATTAGAAAATATTTTATAATTTAACAATTTTTATAAAGAAAATGTCTTAAAGGCCTCAAATTTTCATGATCATGAAAAAGCTCAGGTGGTTTTTCTTGGAATTTTCGTAGTGGGAAAGAATTAATTTTATATTAGAAATTATTATGTGCGTTTCCGTACGTTACCGCGGGTACCCGCGGGAACCCAAAACAGCCCAAACAACAACAATTTACACGCAATATTGAGTACGGGAACGCCTTTGGGCTAGTTTGTGTAACTTCGGTAAAGTACGGGAACAGACATATTGTATATAATACTGAATTCAGACTGAGCAAAAACCAGCTGGTTTTTGTACAAAACTAAATTACAAAAGCCAAGTCATTTACACTGGTTATTTAGTTTTTCTTTGTCACAACACTTTTTTATTACACACTTTTCTTTATTTTTTTATTGTTAAATTAATGTAAAGAAAATATTAATACATTTAAAAAAGAATAACAGAAGACATTCGTAAAAGAGAAAAAAATGTAGAAAATAATTTTAGAAAATCGGAAAAATTTTAGAAAATTGGAAAAAAATTTAAAATTGTGGGAAATTTAACTTATACTGAATTTAGACTGAGCAAAAACTACCTAGTTTTCGTACAAAACGTGTTTTTTTTTATATATGCATTTTGACAAAATAAAAGCTAGCAGGAGCCAAAAACCCGTAGTTTTTCCTCGGTCTAAATGCAGTATTACTTGAAAGTTTTTAAAAATCAATGGACAAGTTTGTCTTTAATTCTGTACAGAATAAGTGCGATTAAAATTTTTTTGTACAAACACTGTCTAATTGAGTGGTTTTCTTAAAAAATATGGGCAGTATTCATAAAAATAAATTAGAAATAACGACTGCACAACGAATGCACAACTTTCCCTTATGGGAATATGTGTGTATAAAAAGTTGTGCACTGGATGTTAACTTATGAATACCGCTATATATTTTTTAACAGACTCTAAAAGGAACTTAAAAAGTTCGATCAAGTACACAAATTAATCGTTGTGGTCGTTTACTCGAAAATCTTATTACACACACAGAGAACAGATTCGTTGTGACAACCGAATTTGTTGCTAACCGAGTTTTGGTAGTCACATGTACTATCACATTATTTGGTTGTAGCTATCGACATTTACAATTATTCCCACTATACTAGTAAAATGTAAAAAGTAGTCCTAACCGAATTACTTTGGTTCCTCCCAATCGAATTTAACATTCAGTAGATTCGACCGAATTTTCTTAGAAATTCCAACCGAATGAAATAAAACACTGTTTATATTTTATTTCTTTATTAACAACAGAATATATCAATATTACAAAAATAAATAAATTAGGTTGTTCATAAGGGGTGTGCTATCTGTTGTATCGTTGTATCGTCCTAACAAAAAACATAGTTGTTAAAATTTTTATTTGTGTTTAACAACGATTTTGTATTCAGTTTTCTATCTGTTAGCACACTCAAACATAAGACATTAAACATACGTAAAAATATTGTATCGTGCTATTCTCAAATGTTGTATTTTTTCAATTTAATTTTTAACAACTCTGTTTTTTGTTAGGACGATACAACAAATAGCACACCCCTTGTGAAAACCCTTAATATATTATTTTCAAAATATAGACATAAATTTATTAAAGAAAAAAAATAGAAAAACCATAAGATTCTGAGAACTGCTTCCCACAGAAAAATCCTCAGGTTCTAAAGACGTAGCCCTGAGTTAAAAAAGTATTTTGTTTTCTATATAGAGACATTTTCGTAAAAAGAAAATTTTAACTTTTTCTATCGAAAAAATCTCAAATTCTACATATATTTTTACATAGAGAACCTCTCAGATTCTGAGGACATATTCATATCAAAAATTTCTCCGAATCTGAGAATTTGTCCACAATAAAAAGTCCTCAAAACCTAAAGGCATTTGCACAAATATGTCCTTAAGGCACATGTACACGAGAGAGAAAATTGCTAGAGATAGAGCAAAAAACACCTCTAACGGTGGGTCTCATACTGTAGGTTTAACTTTAACTTAACTAAAAACAAAAGAAAATGTACACAAAACAACAACAAATTTTTGGGTTAACTATTAACTAAAGTTTAATACAGAAGTATGAGACCCACCGTAAATAGCTTAAATCATTCACAATAGAGCTAATTAGAGCTGTTTTTTGCTCTATCTCTAGAAATTTTGTCTCTCGTGTAGATGTGCCTTTAGAATCTAATGGTCTTTCTACAGAAAAAAGTACTAAGAATTGAACGATTTTTTACAGGAAAAAGTCTTTAGATTCTGACAATTTTTCTACTGGAAAGTCCACAAACAAGAGTCTCTTTCTATAATATAATAAAGTCCTCAAAATCTACAGATTCCCAATAGGTAAAAATCCAATGAATCTGAGAATTGTTCTACAAGAAAAAGTACTCAGACTGTCTATTAGGATTCTGTCAGGTTTCTCTATTAGGAAAAATTATCATCTTATAAATTTTACTTATGAGAGACTTACGATAAAACCCCTACTTTGGGGACTTTCTCTTAAAAGTAACAGCTTAGTTCATAGGAATTCTTCAAAAGAAAATACCTAGGTTCTGGCGAAGCCTTTCCACTGAAAATGGACATATTCCCTTAATCGAAATTGGATTGTAAATTGATGCGTTTCGTCCAGTTTTTCCACTTACTGGAATTTCACCAAATGAAGCTCTGTTCTATAGACCTCCTAATTGCAGTCGTTGCCTTCATAAAAATTGGAATAAATGAAAAATCGAATAAATAAAATTGGTGAACAAGTAATTAAAAAATATTACTATTAATTCGCCTAATGTACCAGAATCTTCAATAAAAATTTTGACTTTTATATGTACATACGTATCTCTAATTGCGAAAATATTTAGGTATTAATATAATTTTGTTGTGTTATTTTTTATATTTATATTTTTGACAATTTAGACAAATAATACAAAAATTTGTCAGTCATGACGACCAAAATTGTTAGAACAAATTTTAGTATTGTACACATTTGGTGTAGCAATCGAAAATCAATCAAATTTAATTGTTTAATTCTGTGTTAGTAACCATCTTTTGGTAGAAAATATTAAGTATGATATTAATAAACATTAGTTTATAAAATTTGATTATATAAGGGAAATGGCTATATTTTTGATTTTTAAAATAGTTCCTGCCGCCGAATTATTTAAATACATTTTATATTCCCTTAAATTGGTTGGGAAACCTGAATTCGATCGAAAAAAAACATTCCTATTTTGTTACCGTGTCAAAATTTTAGACACATACGTTAACTATTAGTTAATACAATCGAAATTTTATAATTTTAACTAGAATTATGCTGTAGTACAAAAATTATTGTAATTGCAACAATTGTCCAGCTAATATTTTCCCTGTGTGCATTTACTACAATTGTTGTTTTGTTTACTTTTTGAATCTTTCCAGTTGCGGTAAAATTAGCAAATTGTAGTAAGTAAACCAACAAGCCTAATGTAAAATTTTTACTATTTTCAAAACGTTAGAAAATTTTGCATAAGAAAATTTGAAATAATTAACTTTATTATTTTAACTGCATTTTTTGAAATCCCGGGATTCCCGGTCCAAATTCCCGGGAATGCGGGAAATGAAAAATGCTTAATTTCCCGAGAATCCCGGGATGCATTCCCTAGTTGCAAACAGACACAGATTTTGCAGATGTGTGTGTGTTCCGAAGTGTATGTTAAAAAATAAGGAGCTGTACGATAAATATCACTACAATTTTTAAGTTTTTATGCTAACAGAACTTGTTTTCATATCATTATTTTTACTTATACCCAGCAAAACCTTTCATTACCATGTAATGAGTTTTAGGTATTGAAATCTTAAGTGTTCACTAGTTACCTTTTAATTACTAAACTACTTATTTTAACATGGTGATGTCATTGGAGGAAAGTCTTTACACTGATGTTACCTGTAAGTAGTTTATCAGCTGTTCTATAAATAGATGTTGAATATAGATTTAAAAAAATATAAAAATTTAAAAACCAATAGGAGCTGACACGTATTGATCAGCGTACCCCACGATTGTCAGGCAAACACTCTAACCATTAGACCACGATATCACTATGATTTTTATTGCTTTAACTTATGTACACATTTATTGTGGCAACTGTTATACATGTCTATTTTTCACAAAACTTGTTGTTATTAAATACTGCTTAATGAACATCAACATTTCTATATATAGATGTTTAATATAAATTACAAAAAAAAACAACAATGGAAGCTAACACGAGTTGAGCAGCGATCCTCATGTCTGTCAGGCAAAAACGATAACCACTAGGCTACGCCATAGTTATGGTTTTTAATGATTTAGAACATATATTATTGGTTTCAGCTATTGTGAAATAGTAATGTGAGGGGTATAATTATCGGTAACTCATTACATTCAGTTTAAAAGTAATTCAACGGGTAATGAGATATGAGATCTAAGTAATGCATGTAGTAATGACCAGTCATTACCAAGGTTTTGCTGGGTAGTTTAAATATTCCATTAAATTTTCTTTTTCGCAAGACTACGCTAATACTAAAGCTATAAGCAAAAAAATAAAAAACTCATAAAAGATCTTCTAAAATAGAAAATCGAAACAGTGATTTGATTTTATTTATTATGAAAAAATAGATACACTCACAAGAGAGTCTGTTTGTGGCTTCCCCCACACTTCAATTAACTTCGGTTATGTGCTAACTGAGCAAGAGCATGCATGCATCTCATCTACTATTAACTGGATCTGGCCGACATTTCAAAAAGTTTAGTTTTCAGATAAAATTTTAATAAGTATTAAAAATTGTTCCAATAAATATACAAAATGTGAAAAAAACATAATAAAAAAAACTGAACCCATTAACTGCAATTTAACTTCATTAAATGTCACACAGAGCCAGTGAGGGAGCACGCAACAGTAGGTGAGCGAGTTGCATGAAGCCTGACAGAAAGCACAAAATTTAAAAACTGAATCATGTATTAGGCATACTAAGGAAAAGGTTAGTTTTTAGTGTGATTGGATTCCTTTGAAATTTTTTACTCTCGGGTTTTTGGGGTTGGCTAATAAGAATCCAAAGTTAGATTTTTAAAATTCACAATGTCGGATTTAAAACAGCGTTTATTTTTAATTTTTAATATAACATCCCAGCAAAACCTTGGTAATTGGTTGGACCTTTTCACCCATTGCACAGTGGGCCAGGATCATCGAATTTTGGCCAAAACTAGAATATTAAGTATATGAAACTAAAACATATCACAAAGGGGGGTCTGGTTGTTGCTGATCACGAATCTGAAATAAAAAATATAAAATTCAAAAGGGCGGATCCAATATGGCGGCCATTAATTTTTAGTTTTTAATATATTGGACTTAAAATAGTCAATTATATATGTAGCTCTAGGATCCGCTGATTAAAAATCTGAAATTAAAATTTTTAAATTCAAAATGGAGGATCCAATATGGCGACAAACAATTTTTTCATTAAATTTCTTATGTCGTCTGATTTACTTAAAATTTCCACCTGGGGAAGTTTTTGGGTAGCAGATTACGAATCTGAAATCAAATTTAAAAAATTCAACATGGCGGATCCAATATGGCGGCCATAAATTTAAAATTGTTATGTGTTGGAAAATAAATTACACTGTACAAAAAAAAAAGGTTCTAATGACATTTGATTCACGCAGAGGGACCAAAGAAAAATATAAGTGTATCGGCGTTTTAAAACTTTTCGTCTAGCCCTATGTTTTTGGGGGTTAAAATATCCCCTCTTTTGAAAATTTTTATTGTGACTCGGCATAGGAAACCATGTGAATCTTCCATTTTAGGTATACACTCAGAAAAGTTATGCAGTTACTACAGGACAGTTATTTGTGTAGTAATGCGGTTGCAGTTATTTTAACTACAATTGCTGTTAATTTACTTAGAACAAAATTTTTTAATGTTTGTGACAGTTATTTTTTTAAACAAATAACTGTCAAAACTGCCAAAACTGCATTAAATAAAATTTTGAAGTTTATTTAATGCAGTTTTTTTACAAATACTTCAATTTTCAAGTGTGTATGTGTACGAAGTAAAGAAGAATGTATGTACGAAGCATTTGTTTAGAAATTTCTAGTGAAAGAATATGAGAATAACATGTTTTCTCTTGTCATAGTCATAAAACAACGCTAAAGAGTAAAGACGCGTAATGTTATATATTTTATTGAATTATTAAAATAACAATGTAAGTTTTATAATATAAAATTTTTTTACCGGAATATTAAAATATATTCAGCCTTACTATCAATATTTTTCAAACGTATATATTAGTTAAAGTCGACTTTAGTTAAAATATTGGGTGGCAGCATGCCTTGACTTGGTTTATTTTTGGAGCATTCTGATTGGTTAATTTATTTTCAACCAATCAATCAACCAACCAATGATTGAAAATATAAATATTTTTGTAGGGTTTTCATACACAAAATGAACAAAACCGTATGATTAAAAATAAAATCGACTTTAAATTTAAAATACTCTTTTATAGTAAGGGCCATTGTATTTATTTTCTTTGAGTTTTTTATATTTTCATCCCTTTCTACCTGGAGAGAAAAAGGAAGCCAAACAATATTTCATCCCTCACAGACGGACATCTAGAACACCATAGAACAACAATAAAAGTGATATTAAGTGTAAATTTTGATTTCTCAATTTTAAATTTATGATGGAATAAAATTGTTTTTATTAAATTAATAATTTTTAAAATAATTTTTATTTATGTTATTTTAACTACATTTGCAGTTATTTGTACAGTTTTACAATAATTTGCAGGTACGTTATTTTAATTGCATTTGTAGTTGTTTTTGCTACATTTGTCAGCTAATTTTTAACAGTTAAAAATAACTTCACATTGCAGTTGATTTAAATGCAAATGTAGTCTACACCTTTTTAACTTCAAATGCAGTTATTTTAACTGTCATTTGCAGTTGATTTTACCTACATAATTCCCTGAGTGTAGGATATGTTCAGTGAACTTATGTAAAACACTACGAGCGACATTTTTGTGGAATATTTTAATCCTCTAACTCTTCAATTAAAGGGTATTTTTTGGCCCTTTTTTAATAGTGTCAAATAAGACCCATAAGTTGAAGAGTTAGAGGGTTAAAATGCTCCGCAAATTTTTGTAGGAAAATATCCTCAAAATTTAATGGTTTTAGGAAGGTAGAAATCCTTATAATCTATCGGATTTTCTTTAGAAAAGATACTAAAAATTTGATGGATTTTCATTTTGAAGAAGTCTTCAGAATCCAAAGGGTTTTTCTATAGAAACAAATCCACAAATTCTGAGGGTTTTCTATAAAAAATTTTTGGAATCTAAAAACTAATTCTATTGTATATAAAAAAGTCCTTAGAATGTCAGGGTTTTCCAAATTAAAATCTTAAATTCTCAGAAATCTTTCTTAAGGTACATGTACACGGGAGAGAAAACTGCTCGAGATAGAGAAAAAAGCAACCATAAGTAGCTTAAATCATTCACAATAGAGCTATTTAGAAGGGGTTTTGCTCCATTTCCAGCCGTTTTCTCTCGCGCGTAAATGTGCATTTATAAAGAAATACTCAGATTTTTTCCAGGACTTTTTCAAATAAACAAACTGCCAAAGAAAGAAATTTTTCTAAAAAATACATCTTGAATATTTTTTCCTGCAAAAAATACTTAGATAAGGCCAAGATTTTGAGTAATTATTCCTATAAAAATCTTCAGAGAATTGTTTTAAGAGCAAAAAAAACACCACTAAATAGCTCTATTGTGAATGATTTAAGCTATTTGGGGATGTTTCTGCTCTATCTCGTGTAAAAGACACCACATTAAAATTGGAGATCTTGTAGAAGATTTTGCACAGCAAGCAGCGACAGTAACAATAAATGTTGGTCTCAACATGAATAGCGCATTTCAAAACATCCAAGTTTTGTGATTTTAGCTCATTTACTATGAGGCTCAGGAAGATGGAAAGCATTCGCCATAACTTTTCTGTGGGAAAAATAAATTTAAATTTATTTAACTTTACTTTTAATATAGGCATGAACCATGTACAATGTACATTAACTGAATTATTGACGGAATTCACAGTTCGTACTATGAACTCCTTCCAAATTCCAAGACATTACCGCAGGTACCAGCTGCAAAGTTCGCAATAACCCAATTTACCCGTACAACAATTTAAACAGAATTTTGAAAAGAGGAAAGATTTTTGGTAAAATTGGGTATCCGCGGTAATGTACACAGAAAAAAGATATTACTTTTAAAACATTTAAAATCCCAATCCATCAACGGTTCAATTGAAGCATCCACAATGTCATAATTCCATCCCAATTGCTTTAAAAGATTTATATAAGTTCTTGTTAGTTGCACAAATATATCACTATATGAAAATTTGGTGTACAATTAATAAAAAAATATTTTTAATTTTGTTATTTAACATTTGAATGAAAATTGCAAACTATAAAATTAATTTATGTTTTGACATTTTGAAATTCGAAAAGATTGTTCGAAGGGTTACCTATTTTCATTAGTTGAAATTATTTTGCCAATAGCATAGATTACATAGGACTCTTCCTCTTTGAGATTCGCTGTCAGTGAACGTATCTCATGAGAATGTGTTGGACATGAGTCCTGTACCTATACAAAAAGATATCTATGTAATCTATGGCCAATAGGTAAAGTAATTACATATTGGCATAGGTAATAAAACTATTTTTTTAAATGTCACGCTAAAAGACGCTACCTATGCCAGCAAAGGCAATATACCTTCTAGTATTTTTTTGTGTGTATTTATCCTTATTTATAGGAAATTTAGATCATTACAAAAAAAAAACAAAAAAAATCTTGGGGTTGTATGAGAGAATGTTTTGTGAATGTTTTGCAAGACATTCAGCTGCCCCTACGAGGAATGAGGAGTCAATTGCCCTCCAAGAACCTATCCCGTCTCCGGTCAACCGAAGGCAAATTACTAAATTAGTACAAATATGAACAAAACAGAATGAATTAATTTTCTAAGTATTTTCTGATCCGTTATTTTTACTGTCACAAAATTCACGGCACATTTTTATATTTATTTTACTCTTTTAAAGGGTGTTGGATGCACGATGTTAATTGCGAGTCACACCTTAACGTCAAGTTTTTTGCCCAACTTAATTTGACATTTCTTTGTTTCAGTGTTTGACAAATTCAACCATGGAGAGGTACACAATTGAGCAGCGCGTTAAGATTGTTGAAGCATTTTACGAAAATGGGCGTTCAAATCAAAATGCATTTCGTGCACTTCTTTGCACCAAATATTTCCACAATCGGGAGAATTGTGCGCAAATTTCAGCAAACCGGGTCTGTAGGAAATGTGAAAACACCTCTGCATGCTCGCCCAGTTCGTTCTGCGGAAAACATTGCTGTTGTTCGCGATAGTGTGGCAGAAGAGCCGTCAACCTCGACTCGTCGTCGGTGTTCGCTATCGCGAGATGATAACAGACTTCTTGTGGCCAGAAATTGAGGATATGGACCTGGACGATATGTGCTTCCAACAGGATGGTGCCACTTGCCACACAGCTAACGAAACAGTGGCTCTTTTGCGCGAGAAATTCAATGGCCGTGTTATCTCACGTCGTTTTCCCCTTAAGTTAATTTCTTTAACTTAAGGGGAAAACAGTAAATTTGAAAATTTTTGAATAATGCTAATCAAGAACTTATATAAAAAGAGAGTTTCTAATTAGTTGTGAACAGCTCTATACATAGGGTAGAGGGGGGATCCTTCGCCAGTGGGGCATATCACTAATCCTATTTTTCTCCGATGTTAAGGGAGATAAAAAATTGGAAAAAATATATTTTATTCATTTTTCAATTACCTTTCCTTGACATCCACTTTGACGAATTTACATTACATGTGGTAGCAGACAGACGTGTTTTTGTGTTTTTTGGGGTGCCAAAAAAGTAATAGAAAGCAACTACATTTTGCAATAACTTCCTCAAATCATGTGATAAAAAAATAATGTTTCATTATGTTAGACCTATGATCCTAAGCCTTAAAATAATAATAATTTGATTTTAATAAATGTTTAAAAAGTATGAAAAAATATTAATTTTATGTTAGTGCCTGCCACTGGGGCACAATCGCCAGATGGCCCCTGGAGCTACAAAGAGTTGGTGCATCCCTGCCTAAAATGCTCTATAAGATTTTTCTATATGTTTAAAATATGTTAAGTAGTAAATTAGAACAATCGTGTTCAGTCTTAAGTTTATATTAATTATTCAGTTTTTTATAATTTTGAAGAATCATTATATTATACTTTTAAATTATTTTTTTCTTAATGTAGTGCAGATTTATTGATTAAAAAGAACCACATATCTCAAAGAACTAATCCTAAGTTATTTATTTCAGTCATTAAAAGATTGACTTTGTCGTATTAACAAAGTTTTTTTGTTGAAATTGTATCTAGCTCTTTTGGCGAATATCCCCCAGTTTTGGGGCAGTTACGCCGATTTGGGTTACTTTGAAAATCATTAAAAAAGTAATAGAAAATGTGCACATAATTGGAATAAAAATCATAGAAAGTAAAGCCAAGATATGTAGATCTTCAATTTGAAAGTAATTTTAAAAAATAATTAGGCGTTAAGAATTGACAGTGCGTTGAAAAAAAGTGGCGAAGGATCCCCCTCTACCCTATGTATCAAATTTGTATACTAAAATAAAATCCTTAAAAAAAATAAGGGAAAACGCTGCAATATGTGTAAACTTTTGTCCAATTTCTGTCAAAATATATAAATTTTATTGGAATCCCGAGTTTTAAGATTTTAGGGTAAATGGTTAAGTCCGAATTTAGCTAGATAGTTTATGCAGATCAAATAAAATAAACATATTTGCTCTTCATCGAATTTATGTATTTTTTTTTGGTAAGATTAACTAATAATAAAATAAAGTAACATTTACTTAGACAAAATTTTAAAATTTTTTATATCGCTTAAAATATTTAGCGGGCTATTAAATATATTAGCAAACACTCAAGATATCACTTTATTCTCAAGAATCGGGATGAAGATCATCATCCACCCAAGCAGTACGTTTAAGATTCTGGGTAACGGCAATAGGAATTACTCTCGACCAACTCATGTGGTATCCATTCTTCGGACAATGGTAAACGATTCTTTAATGTTTCCACTTCACGTAGTATTCGCACCACATTGCCACCAATTAACTTCTTAATGGCGGCATTGCCCCAAACACGATCACGAGCCAATTCAGCAAGTAGAAATGCGTAACCCTTTGGTGCTCCACTCAAACCGATATGATCGACACCTGCAACCTTGCGCACATAATTTATAGCATTTATGGCCTCTCGTACACCAATCAAACGTTCTCCGCAACGTTCTAAATTGAGCATAATGACACCACCATTATCGGGAAGTAAACTGAAATACAATAAAAAAAAACTTTTATTTACTGTGTACTAGAATATCGGTAATCGCTTTTTATGAGCACCTGAGAACACGATCTGGTATAGCTGCCACATTTGTACTATTGCAAAATGTCGAGGGAGCAGAATTTATCAGTAAAACTGGTGCTTTGCCTGTTCGAAGAGCTGCTACCATGGCTACGTCAGAAAGATGAGAGATTTCAATAAGCATTCCAATCCGATTCATCTCAAATAACATAGTCTAGAAATTAAATAAAATTAAGATATAAGGAGTTATTTAAAGGTTTTGTGTACAAGCACAATTTGTTTTAATTTTAAATAACATACATAAATATGCACTAGGAAAAGTTTTTACCTACTAGCGATGCAAATCTCCGCATTTTTTAATAACAATTAGCCTTAATTCAGGCATTTTTAGCTCAAATTCCGTTAATTTTATAATTTTGCAAGAATTTTTTAATCTTCATACCATCGCAAAAAAAACTAACACATGCCTCCATAAGTGTAAACTGCATGCTTGAGTCCAAGTCGATGCATATACATTAGAGTGTCCCTTAAAAATAGATTTGTCAGTACACCCCCCAGTTTTATTGGAAATGGTCCCAAATGGAAGAAATCGATTTTTTTTTTGGAAAACGTTAGCCCGTGTCGAAAGTTGGACGAAAATGGCCCATTTTGGAAAAGATTTGTATTACTGTTAAAAATTCCCAAAATTCGAAATTTTGAAAAAAAAAATTATTTTTTAGTTCATTTATTCATTTAATATAGTCAAAAAGATTCAGGCATGGAATTTTGACTTCATCGGATATCATTAACCCACTTTAGCCTGGAATCCAAAATGACCCACGAATTTGATAAAAATGCAAAAACGTGTTTTTTTTAAATTAATTTTAAAGAATTTGGAGATGTCGATTACTATTTGCACCACATAATATTTGATATTGAAGAAAAAAAATAAATTGGAAAAATGATAATTCGAGTTCGTGTTTGGAGCGACTGCTTTCCAAGACATTTTACAAAAATTGCTCATTTTGGCAAAAATTTAACAAAATTTGAATGTTTTCATCAAATTTTACACAGTTTTCGGAAAAATATTACTTAAATTTGGTTAGACTATAATTATCTTTATATTTGTTTAAAAAATATTTAATCCTCAGTGGCCCGGCCAAAAACACCCCACTAGAAAATTTAAGACTGAGTTTTTACTGACTTTTATAGCATTTTTTTAATGAAAAGTCTAAAAAAATAGACAAAATGGCTTTTTCTGGCAAGGATTTGCAAACATGGCATTTTTATAAAATAAGTGAAAAAATGGCAAAAATGGCATTTAATGGCAAATGCCGAAAAAACTTGCCCTGCTGATGACGCTTACCAATACAAATAAAAATAATATGGCGCTTGTTAAGAAAGTTCTATAAATAAATAAAATAATATGATAAGAGCATGTTTTCTCTTGTTTCTGTTAGTCAGCAAAGGAACGCAAAAGAAAACGGAGGTATACTGGACATTAACATTTCGCAGTTAAAATTGTATTAAAAAAATAAAATAATAGAGGTTTGTTTTATAATATAAACTATATTAATTTACGGGAATACTATTAAATATGTTATTGTTTTTCTTTTATTTCACCCCTTTAACATTTTCATCTAAATCTACCCGCAGGTAGATGAAAAAAAGGAACCAAATAACACAACTTCCGCTGGCACACATATTGGCAAGAAAATAAAAGTGATATTTAATGCAAATAGTGTTTTTGGATTGTGTAATTTATTCGAAAATAAAATTAACAATATTTACATTAATTTGTTTTTATTTAATTAATAACAAAAAGTGATTGTAATTTTAGCAGCATGTTTTGCAGATTTCAACTGACCCACTTTCATTTCTATTAAACGAAATTTCTTCTAAATTTTTGAATGTTAACTGAATTTTTTACTTGTTTATAACCAACTAAAATTTAACAGAAAACATGTGCTGATTTCAACTGAGTAATTTTCATTTCCATTAAACAACATTTCTTATAAATTATTGTACTTGAACTAACTTTTTTACCTAAAATTTAGGTCAGCTAAATTTAGCAGACCGTGATTCTCAATATCATTGAAATTTCTGCTGGCGCAAATGCAGGTACTATTTCCTGTTATTTTAGCAGAATTTTTAACTATTTGTACGGGCTTTTTTTATGAGTATAGTAATATCTTGTTTTATCTTATAATATGTGAATATATACATATGTTGTCATGAATAGCCACCCGAGTAAAAATAGTTATATATTGTCATATATCATGGGATTGGGCTACATCTGACAATGAATGGAGTCACATTAAGACACATTTCATTATATACAACTACATCTGATATTATTTTTTCAACGAATTTTTTGTGAATTCCAAAATCTGACTCCATATATAACTACATAAGCCTTATAAAACTAATCAAATTATATGTAGTGATCGATATGATTATATATGATTTGATACTAAGTTTTATAACACTGTATGTGTCGTCGTACTAAAAATATAATTTAATTTAATATAACATCAAAATTAGTTATCTGCAAATTCAGAGTTAATTACTCCCTAGCCAAATAATTTTCACGTGATGTTTTTGCATGTAAAATCATATTAAAAAATGATGCGTACGATTTAGAAGACAAAAGTATTCAAATAAATTTTTATTTTGTTTTAAAATTTGGGTCTTCTTTGGGTGTTAAAACCATAGACATTTCAATGTCAATTTAATAGCTTGTATGCATAAAAAGTATGCCTACTATCAGACAAAATTTTATAAAATCAGATATTTTTATATCAAATTAGATATAATTTGATGTCCTGGATATGGACAAATCTCGGATCAAACTGTATCAAATTATATTTAATTTGATATAATTAGACACATGTAGATGACCCATTCTTCGGATCAAGTTGTACGTCGTTGTATATGGGGATTTATCAAAAAAGATATACTTATGTATGACACCATATTAAGATTTTTACCCGAGCATATATAATTATATGTTTCTTATGTTGTACCTTATATAACCATATATGTTTGTATATTGTCTTTTATAAAATTATATATGACAATAGATTTGTCATGTCTCATTATGTATAGCATATATGGTTGGTATCTAATTTTATAAAAGACAGTATACAAAAATATATGGTTATATAAGGTACAACATAAGAAACATATAAATATATATGGCTATTCATGACAACATATGTATATATTCACATATTATAAGATAAAATCAGATATTACTATATATGACTATATATGAATTTTTTTGATCGGGATGCTAAACTAATATTTTCTGGCGAGAAACCCCATATGCATCGACCATTCATTTAACTTGGATTCAAGCTCACCATGTATAGACACCTACAAAAAATATATAAAATCCGTTTTTTAAATTACCCGAGTAAAAAAGTTTATATAAAATTATATATGAATGGATATATTTGTAATATGTAACTGGATATAATTTCATCCGAAAAATGGTTATATTAATTTGTATCAAATTGGATATAATTATATTTACAAAGATACAAAGTTATATCAAATTATCAACTTATATCCGAGTTTTGTCCCGATCAAATTGGATATAATTTAATAGAATACGATATGATTAAATGTAAATGATAAAAAAAAATTTGTATTAAAGGGCAGCTGGATTTCACGTCCTACACACTACCAGCTGCAGATTACTGTTGATATTAAGTAACTATTAAAGATGTTATTGTATAAATCCGATACTGTTGAATTCTTTAAAGATTAGCCAACGTATTCAAAACGAAAAAGCATATGCTAAATAACTAGCTGCCAGCTTTCCATTACGGGAATTTGTGCGTAAAAAAGATATGTAACAGCAAGTTATCTAACATACACTTTGTCTTTTTGAATACGGAAAATGATCTATAACATTATTCAATGTCTTATTTCTACACTTAAAACTTATCGGACCAGAACAAAATATATATGTCGTTGGAAAGGTACTTGAAATACCTTACCAATGGTATGCAACATACCTAGACTTATTAACCCATTATGAGCCGGGTCATGATTTAAAATGTTAATTTTTTTAAATTGGAGTTTTTGAATTAAAAATAAAAAAAGATCAGAAAATATTAATTTAATGAAAAAATTTAGTAAAACATAAAAAGAATTGTTTTCGATGAAATGAGTTTCGAACTTGTGTCTGAGATTAACTAATATATTGCAATACATAAAATAAAATCAAAAATATTTTTCGTATCTATTTATATATAAAATTTTTAACAGTTTTATTAATTATATATTCTTATATAAAAAATTTGCAATAAACCAAATACTGATATATGATTTAATATCATTACATATGAGAAAATTTCTAAAAGTTTTTCTAATATATCATCATATAAAAACATATAAAGTTGCATACAATATTTTATATTATCATATATTTTAATATTAAAAAATATATGTTATATATACTCTTTTTTACTCGGGTTCTTTGTAATAGGTTGATGAAATATAGCCATGCTTAGAATGATGTCTATATACACCGCGATGAAGGAATTTGTAAGTTTTTTAATAGCTGTTGAAAAAAAATATATAAAGTTTTGTCTGTTACTCTTTAATGGTTAAAGATATATTTAGAAATGAAAAAAAAAATAATTCAGATGAGCAGGTATTTCTCTGAAAGAATATTTCCATTTCCATCAAATATGCCCCTTAAAATCCTGTTGTTACAGTATTTACTCCGTTAAGGCTGGTTTACACTATAAGATTTTCGGTACGATTTTGCTTTAGTACACATGCAAAACATATATGCAAGGTTGCAAAATCTTTCTGAAAATCTAATAATGTAAACCAGCCTTTAATAGTAGCAACTTGCAAATGGAGCTGCATCGCTCCTGCATTATAATAACTTAGGTGAATTTGAACTATATATTTTAGTTTGTGTTCCAATATATTAGCCCTCAATCATTTTTGAGATTTTTCGAACATTTGGCTTTTTCCTCAATACTTCGAAAAAAAATGTCTAGGAATTGCAGAAGACATTTTTGAAAGTTGCATGTCCAAGAATTTTAAGAATTTTCTAAAGATTTTTCAAATTACTTCTCTTGTTACACAAAGTATTGCTGTACTCAATAAAAATTTGTGATTTACAGCACATAAAACATTTGTGAAGATTTTTAATAATAATATCAGGAAAAACGGTCGGTTTGGCGGAAAAAATGGAATTAAAAAAGACTTCATGGAAAATTGAAATAAAAATAATACAAATTTTAGTGATTTTACTAACAAGGAAGTTATTTAAATGAGTTCTCTCCGATATTAATGAAATTCGGATATGTTATATGGGAGAAAAAATTAGAGACACGAATTTTTAGGGCCCCGTACTCACGTTTAGGGTTAAAATTGCGATCAAAAACTAACCTATTTTCATATGAAAACATGTCTGAAATTTGCAAAATTTTGATTTATTTGTGCACAACGAAAAAATTAAAATTTTGACGATGATAAGTGAAACCTTAATTTACTCTAGTGAACGTGAGTGAGGCATTGGAGAGCGAGAGTGAGTGTGAGTAAAAACTCACTCACGTGCCCATCTCTATTTAAAGTATTAGAAATATTAGTGGAAAAGGCGCTATGGAGAAAGGCTTCGAAAAAAGCTCTGACATACCCTCGATTAAATTAAATAGCCATTGTTATATATAAATTTTTTACTAAAGCCACCAACAATTTCCCATACAAATATGTTATTCGAAAAAATTATAATTGAATAACAAAAGAAGCTTCATATCCAATTTGTCTATTTTGCTTTAAAATTGTAAGAAATACATACATATATAAAAACTGCAAAATTTGTCATTTTCGATCCCACTTTTTAACCCCTAAACATTAGTTTGGGGCTCTCTCATATAGGGTTGCCATCCGTCCTCTTTTCCCCTGACACCGTCCTCTTTTTTAGGGCGTCCGGGGTAGTCCTCCTTCTTTTTCAGTGAGTGTCCGGGGTTGTCCTACTTTTTGCGCTTTTTTCCATAATTTTTTTTTGAATTGTTGGCATTGCTGTTTTGTCGCTGTTATTTCAATTGACTTGGCATCACTTACTTTAATTGCTAAATTTGAACCTCATCCGCAGTGAGCCAACAGTTGAATTAAAAAAAATTAACATTGGGTGCGTTCAATAGATACAATTTAATAGTCCAAAGTTGTACAACTATCTGCTGAACGACCTGATCACTAACCGCTGAGTCTGAGAGCTCAGGTAGCGCTGTCATATTTTGGTGTAGTAAAAAATGTTTGACAAATAAAAACATACAAATATTATTCGAAATCATAAATTTTAAAAAATAAAAGGAAACTATAGAAAAAGTGTATTTAAAAAGAAAATAAATAAAACATAGTTCAGCAGAGTAAGTAATCACAAAGTCACAAGCCACCGGTATCAGTTTAAGGTTTCTCTGCCGAATGCTACCATTGCTTTTAATGATGAAAATTTAAATTCAATTAACATGACTGATAACAAGTTTTGGTGCGATTTTTATTAAAAATGATGTTTGCTATGAAATCAAACACCTTGTTTGGATTTATGTTTGGATTTATTTTATTTTGTTAAAAGTGCACATTTTGTTTTTTAATTTACCAAATTTAATATTTCTTTCCAAATACATATAACACTTATTCGCTAATATAATATGAAAGAAAAAATTTAAATTTTGCGAAAATGCAATTTCTGGAATTAAATTAAGCTAAATCCAAAATGGATTTATAAAATAAATAAAATAAATAAATCCATTTTGGATTTAGCTTAATCCAATTCCTGTGTTCACATTTTTACAAAATTTAATGATTTTCGTTCACATGATATTGTACGTATTGGATTTTGATAAAAATATAAAATTTTTAAAATTAAAAAACAAAATGTGGATTTTTTAACAAAATAAAATAAATCCAGTGATTAAAAAAGGCGTAATATCAGAGTCAAATAAAGTTTTGAAGGAATTTTCAAAAGTATTATGAATATTTGAAGAAATGCGACAGTAATATACTAATTCAAATTGAAAGCATTGAAAATCATTCCTGAAACCCTTTACAATTGGTATCTAGAAATTATAGAAATGTACATTCCTGAAAATGTATCAATGAATTGGTTAATCGTTGTTTTTTTTTATGTACCACTAATTTAAAGTTCAGAATGATTTTTTTATTTTTTGATAATTTTTTGTTAGTGGGAATAAAAATTGTTTTATTTATAAAATAATCCCTAAATTCATAAACGCTTTGTAAAATTATAGGAGGTTTATTGAACAAATTTTGTATGAAAATGACGTTTTGTTAACCTGCTATAACTTTAAAAAGCATTTATGAATTGAGGGGTAAATTTTTATTTGTATATTTTATCGCGTTGTTGATTTCTGTAAAATTAATTTAATAAAAAGAATTGTCCTCTTTTTTAAGGCAAATGTCCTCCTTTTTTGAGGTTGACGTCCTCTTTCTCTCAAACTGGAAATGGCAGCCCTACTCTCATATATGGGCATTTCCACAGAAAGGTCAACCAAAAATTATAAGCCGACAAAAAATTCCTTCTGATTTGTATTAATAAAAAAAATACTTAAATATAATTAAATTTTACAGTCCAAAGCTTATTTTATATTATAAAACGGACCACAAAGTTGCATTTAGGTTTTGATCAACTTTTTCGTTTTTAATAACATTTTTATTTTTATTTTATTTTTATGTTTATTTTATTTTCATTTTTATTTTATTTTTTTTTTACAAAAAAGGTAAAAACTACTCTTTTTACAGTTATTTTTTTTTTTCATATTATGAAAGTTTATTTTTTTCTTCGATTATAAAAGAATAAATATCAAGTTACTTCATCGTACTTGAAATTTAAAGTAAAATTAAAAATCGTTCTCTAATTATTGCATTTTTATGCATTGGAGATAAAATACAATTTTCTGATTTTTATTTGTAAGCTAAGAATATATCAATAATAATAAATATAAACTACGCAGTGAAGAAACGGTAATGACATATCATTATTTTTTGGACTACCAGTAATGACACCGACTTACTTTCTGCATTATTTTAAAACATATAATATTGAGTTACAAATAACTAGTTACTTGTTCCATTACTTCAAAATAAAATATAATGCGTTACCAATAACGACTTATTTTTATTATTATTTCAAACATAAAGTATTGCTCTAGATTTTTTTGTAATTTCTTTTTTAAATCTATTTTTAGACTCAATATTTTTTAACACTGGTAAGGATATATGTATGTAACCACATATTTTTGTATGTTGGCGTGTAAGCTGAGTTGTGCCCAGCATGTCAATTATATTTTTATCTATCAAATATTACATGTCAAGATATCTCAGATGGTAGACCTATTGATTTGCAATCTGGAGTCCCACGTTATTTTTTTGAAAATCTATTTTTAGACTCAATTTTTTTGTTAATACTGGTAAGCACATTAATAACGATATATATTTTGATTTTTCGTATGCTGGTGTATAATCATAACTCATTATTTTGCTCGGCATCGCCATACAAAAGTAATAAAAGTAACTATTTACCATTAATGAATATGTAGTTACATAACCACATATCAGGTAATGATTTTGTACACTGGGTAAACAAGAATTTTGAAAAATCAACGAAATTTTTTATTTTTTAGGTAAAATAAAAAAAAATATTGTTTTGATAGTTGTTTATTATAATAATAAATAACAGTCATAATAGTTGTTTTGTATTTTTATGTACGAAAACAATTTTAATTACAGTCAAAAACAACAACTACTGGTTACCACATAAACAACTGTCATGTAGTAACGGTCAAACTTTTTTGAGTGGTTATCTTTACGTCGCTTTAATCGTCCATGCTTTCATCACTTTATTGCATAAAATGATGTGATGGCTGATCAATGCCTTCTTGTATTTGAAAATCGCTTCTTGTGTCTCTATTTTTTGATAAAAAATTTTAAATCTCTCACCTTTCCAAAATCATTGATGGAATTCGTAGCATTTCCTTCTATCATATAATCTAAATTTTTTGTAGAAGCAGCCCATGGCGTAGTACATTCCAAACTGGTGATGGAAACAAATCGAGCACCCAACAAGTACATTGATCGAAGAACGGCCAAACTAGTACCCAAGGCATGACCGCCTCCAAGACCCATCAATACCGCCACTTCACCTCGGATGTGCGTCTGTTCCATTTCATCGGCAGACTCAACGATATGCATGGATTCTGTAACAGCGGTAATACGCTTTGCCTTATCAATCCCCTCTAAAGCCAGTTGTACAGCATCCAGATACTGAGCACCACATGGCACAGCAATGGGCCATAAAACGGCACCAACATATTTCTGGCGCATTTCCTGCATATTGCTGCTGTAATTTAATTCTCGGGTTGGTGTCCAAGATCCCTCGATGAGTGGAGCTTCACTCAGTAAACGCCTAATAAAAGACAACCGAGCTTCCAATAGCGATGACTGTCTTAACTGTAGGGCCAGTGGTATACCGCCAGCCATGGCTATACAGGCCAACATTATGCCCAGTACAATGAGTAACCGTTTACTTCGGGATTTTTTTATATCCGACTCTGTGGGTGAATCCATGCCTCCCGATGAACCACACGGATCCTTGGTGTACGGTGATATGCCACCATTTTGCATTTTTTCACTACCAATTTTCGTTATCTCTGGTGGCAACTCAACAATATCTGCTATTTCTGTAAATACAAAGCACTGTTGCTTACAATGTGGCTGATGTTGATGTTGGTGATGGGGATGCAAAGAATGCACCTCAATAAAACCATGATTTGGCACCGTATTCATTCTAATAGTTTCGTTGGGAATCGACGCTATATAATTTTGGCGATATTTTTTTCGTTAAAGTGCAATGAATTGTTTTCAATTCACCAAAAAGGGAACACAAGACTTTGAAAAAATATTTTCAGTAGATACACGTTAATGGAAATATGGACTTTATTGATTGTGTATGTGGATTTTTAGTACACAACAAACATTCCTTTGACAATTCCTGGTATATAAAAGGATTCTGCGCAGTAACAGGATAATGTGTAAAAAACAATGAAATGATTCGAATAATCGAATAGAAACGTGGAATTCTAAAATTTAATGAAAATAAAAGTTACAAAGTACAACAAAATAAGAAAATTTTGATGCATCGGGATTGCGACACATCATTTCTAATAGACATTGGGACGTAGATCACGAATATGGCCCTAGACTTTTAAAGTTAGCTATAGCTAACTTTAAAAGTCTAAGAAGTTTAAGAAATATTTGCAAAAACATTTTTGTAGGAAAATGAAATTGTTTAATAAACCGTTTGGAAAAAATTGCAAAATTAAAAGTATGAACGCCACTCTTTGGAAAATTTTAATAGGATGAAACATGCCCTTTAATTTGATATATCGCACGTTTTGACAGCTGCGATAACATTCCCTATATGTGACCTTCCGAGAAAAGGGACCTAGTGTGTCAAAAAACCTAGTGTGTAAAAAACTTGGGAAAATCGATATTTTCTCATTTTTATCGATTTTCCCAAGTTTTTGACACACTAGGTTTTTTGACACACTAGGTCCATTTTCTCGGAGAAGGTCACATATATGCATTTGAAGTTAAAATTTCTCTTTTTTCACGATTTCGTTAATAATTAATCTGCAATGAAAGAAACATCCAATTTTTTAATTTACACCATTACTAAACATCTCATGTTACTTAATTTATCAAAAAAATTTCGCACTTTATATTTTAATCAGAGACCCAAAATAACTGTTATATTTCTTAAAAAGTCACCACCCAAATTTATTTAATTATAACATTTCAATAATGCACTATATTTTATAAATCATATTGCACAAAAAAATCACAAAGTTTAGCAAAGATTTTAATTTTTTCAATTTTTATATTTTACTCTATAAATTTCTGTTGTTTTTTGATTTTTATTTTAAAACATTTTTTATAAAAGTTACAGAATGATTTTTTTGAAAAAATTAAGCACCAACTTTTTTATTTGATAATAAAATAAAAATTAAAAATTGAATGCGGGAAGTTGCTGGAATATACATATTTACTCACTTTAAATCACTGTTCAATCTTTTACTAACACTAGTTGACATTATCAGGATATTATAATTGTTGAATTCATTGGTTCTATGGCTTTTGATTTATGTTCTTAATTGTTATTTTTTGAAATAACTTTTATTATTTTTGAAAAAATAAAAATCGTTTTTGGATTGTTTTTGTTTGAATTAAAAATATAAATCAAACAAAGCAAATAAACAGAAAATTAAAAATATTCAAACAAGAAATAATTGTAAAACAATCAGTTTTTTGAATAAAAGTTATAACTGTTACGTCCCTGATTTTAATTTTAAGTAAAAATTGACTAAACCTGAAAAAGATTGATTTTTTAATACCTAAAAATTAAGGAGTCTGTGACGAATCTGAAATTAAAAAACTCACATAAAACCATTGAAATATGTAATACACATATTTTCTAATAAATTTCAACAAAGTTTTAGATAATTTAAGTGCAAATTCCTAAAAAAAACAACGATTTTAAAATATGCATGTTCAAAAAAGTACTATAAAAGAGCATTTCAAATTTACTCGACTTTATTTTTAACCCTCTAACCGGCCTAAGCTTTTTTGCAATGAAATTTATACCATGTATTCCTCACGAAAAATAAACAATACGTTCTTCTACAAAATTTTTTTTCGTTGCCTACTTTAGGCGATATGAGCCAAAATAGTTTAAGGGTGAATCTTGAAAACTAGCGCATAAAAATTACTAGGTTTAGGCACAAATTATTTATCTTACCAAGAAATAATTGCAGAAAAAAATTAAATTTTTTCTGCTGTAACTTAAGAGGATGTAGCGATTTTCGTTTTTCGAAAAATGCGAAATTGAGCGGAAAGGTACCAAAACTTCAATATATATTATTCAAGCTTATAAGCTTTGCTACCTATACCAAATATATTCTTTTTACCAAATTTCAAAAAAATCCGTCCATTCGTTTTGAAGTTAAGGTGATGTCCTTTAAAGGTATCCTTATGGAATCCTGTACGTCCTTGGACCAAAGTAAAGAACTTTTTGAATAGCTTAAGCTCCAATCTTACTTCATGGTAACTATCAATTGTTTCAGTCAATTTAAATAAGTTTTTAAGATTTTTGAAACTTTTGGTTGTTTTAAAATATTTAATTTTTGAAATTTTACGAAATTTTATCTTTGACACTTTCTTGCTTCCAAACCGTGCATTGTATACAAAAAAATTCTTCACAAAAAATTTTATAAATTTTGTTTTCTGTTGAAAAAGCATAATTTCTTATTATAAAATACCCCTTTGGCGAATTTCTGGTCAATTTAATATACCACGCCTGGAGGCGGACTTGCCGGTTAGAGGGTTAAGCATATCGAGCATTTGGTCAAAGAGTATACATATAGAGAGAGACGATCCTTCCTATGACTCTCTTATATTTTTAGCGAACTCGGGCGAGCAAATAAAAACCAGGTGAAAACAGTTTGCGCACACAAAAGATGCTGTGAGTACTGTGAGGGGAAAAATGTGATGACATAAAATTTCCTTTTTCATTATTCTTCTTTGAAATGAGTGTTGTCAACTTCTACCACAACATCATTAACACAATGAAGTACACAATTTATACAAAACTTGATAACATCCACAAATTTTAATGAACAAATTTTTAATAAGTATGCTCTCATCATTTTCCCTACAGGAATTTTTTGTGTATGAATCATATGCTCTCCACGTAAAATAATTTTCTCTGCGAGTGATTTTGAAGTTAATTGATAAAAGAAATATTAAACCTAATGTGTGGTGGAGACACCAAATTATTTTAAAATTTTATTGCGTATTTTATTTCATTTGTAGACACTACATGTTCTTTTCGATTCCTAACAGTGAACACATTAAATTAAATTATGACGCATTAGAAAATTATCTCGTTCCCCTTAAAAGCATCTAATTTCCCCGCAATTCCCCTGTATTATAGTTGGAATTTCTCCTTATTTTACGCTCTTTGATTTTACACAAGCAAAATGTGTTATTTTGCTTGTGCCCGAGTTCGCGAACAAATAAAAAGAGAGCCGATTGAACGAGACAAGGGGGATCGATACCCAATAATTTGGTGCAATACCGTAGCATTGGGTATCGATCCCCCCTTGTCTCGCTCAATCGGCTCTCTTTTTATTTGTTCGCGAACTCGGGCACAAGCAAAATAACACATTTTGCTTGTGTAAAATCAAAGAGCGTAAAATAAGGAGAAATTCCAACTATAATACAGGGGAATTGCGGGGAAATTAGATGCTTTTAAGGGGAACGAGATAATTTTCTAATGCGTCATAATTTAATTTAATGTGTTCACTGTTAGGAATCGAAAAAAACATGTAGTGTCTACAAATGAAATAAAATACGCAATAAAATTTTAAAATAATTTGGTGTCTCCACCACACATTAGGTTTAATATTTCTTTTATCAATTAACTTCAAAATCACTCGCAGAGAAAATTATTTTACGTGGAGAGCATATGATCAAAGAGTATACATATAGAGAGAGACGATCCTTCCTATGACTCTCTTATATTTTTAGCGAACTCGGGCGAGCAAATAAAAACCAGGTGAAAACAGTTTGCGCACACAAAAGATGCTGTGAGTACTGTGAGGGGAAAAATGTGATGACATAAAATTTCCTTTTTCATTATTCTTCTTTGAAATGAGTGTTGTCAACTTCTACCACAACATCATTAACACAATGAAGTACACAATTTATACAAAACTTGATAACATCCACAAATTTTAATGAACAAATTTTTAATAAGTATGCTTTCATCATTTTCCCTACAGGAATTTTTTGTGTATGAATCATATGCTCTCCACGTAAAATAATTTTCTCTGCGAGTGATTTTGAAGTTAATTGATAAAAGAAATATTAAACCTAATGTGTGGTGGAGACACCAAATTATTTTAAAATTTTATTGCGTATTTTATTTCATTTGTAGACACTACATGTTCTTTTCGATTCCTAACAGTGAACACATTAAATTAAATTATGACGCATTAGAAAATTATCTCGTTCCCCTTAAAAGCATCTAATTTCCCCGCAATTCCCCTGTATTATAGTTGGAATTTCTCCTTATTTTACGCTCTTTGATTTTACACAAGCAAAATGTGTTATTTTGCTTGTGCCCGAGTTCGCGAACAAATAAAAAGAGAGCCGATTGAACGAGACAAGGGGGATCGATACCCAATAATTTGGTGCAATACCGTAGCATTGGGTATCGATCCCCCCTTGTCTCGCTCAATCGGCTCTCTTTTTATTTGTTCGCGAACTCGGGCACAAGCAAAATAACACATTTTGCTTGTGTAAAATCAAAGAGCGTAAAATAAGGAGAAATTCCAACTATAATACAGGGGAATTGCGGGGAAATTAGATGCTTTTAAGGGGAACGAGATAATTTTCTAATGCGTCATAATTTAATTTAATGTGTTCACTGTTAGGAATCGAAAAAAACATGTAGTGTCTACAAATGAAATAAAATACGCAATAAAATTTTAAAATAATTTGGTGTCTCCACCACACATTAGGTTTAATATTTCTTTTATCAATTAACTTCAAAATCACTCGCAGAGAAAATTATTTTACGTGGAGAGCATATGATTCATACACAAAAAATTCCTGTAGGGAAAATGATGAAAGCATACTTATTAAAAATTTGTTCATTAAAATTTGTGGATGTTATCAAGTTTTGTATAAATTGTGTACTTCATTGTGTTAATGATGTTGTGGTAGAAGTTGACAACACTCATTTCAAAGAAGAATAATGAAAACGGAAATTTTATGTCATCACATTTTTCCCCTCACAGTACTCACAGCATCTTTTGTGTGAGCAAACTGTTTTCACCTGGTTTTTATTTGCTCGCCCGAGTTCGCTAAAAATATAAGAGAGTCTTAGGAAGGATCGTCTCTCTCTATATGTATACTCTTTGAGTCAATGCATACACAGAGAAATCAGATTCATTGCGACAACCGAATTTATTGCCAACTGAATAGTTTTGTTGCTACAACCGAATTAATTGGTTTGTGAATTAATTCCTTACTGAATTAATAGTAAGGAATTAATTCACTTTTTTCCGTTCGATTTATAAAATTAAACGCGTTCATTTGATTTAATAAAAAGAACTATTGCAATTGAATTAATTCGTGACAAAATAAATCGAACGAAAGCAAATATGAATTAATTCCATTCAATATATGGTGCTTAGTGAATTAATTCATCGAATTTTTAATTCAGAATTGAAAAATTGAATTAAGGAATTAATTCTTCAAAGCTCTGAATCAAATGAATTAATTCACTGGTGAACGCGTTCAATTTTATAAATCGAACGGGAAAAAAGTGAATAAATTCCTTACTGAATTAATTCACCACTGAATTCGTTCAATTTCATTTTCGTTCAATGAATTAAAAAAAAATAAAATTACGTTCAGTGAATTAAAAAAAATATAATTACGTTCAGTGAATTAAAAAAACAAAAAATACGTTTATTGAACTCAAGGCCTGTTTTCTGCCGTTCAGTAGAAGAAAACATTTATTTACAAATAAAATTTGAAGCTTAGCAAATTTACAGCGTTTGCTGGTAAAAATAAACAAATTACATGTATATATTAAGTGTTTGAGAAACCCGATGCACTTTATCAACCTACATAATTAAAAAATAAAGCATTTTACTATTAAAAATAAAAACTTTACAGATATAGATGAATTTGGAAAAAATATAACTATTAATTTTTCAAACTTATGCCAGTGGGTATCGATCCCCCCTTGTCTCGCTCAATCGGCTCTCTTTTTATTTGTTCGCAAACTCGGGCACAAGCAAAATAACACATTTTGCTTGTGTAAAATCAAAGAGCGTAAAATAAGGAGAAATTCCAACTATTATACAGGGGAATTGCGGGGAAATTAGATGCTTTTAAGGGGAACGAGATTATTTCATAATGCGTCATAATTTAATTTACTGTGTTCACTCTTAATGTAGTGTCTACAAATGAAATAAAATACGTAATAAAATTTTAAAATAATTTGGTGTCTCCACCACACATTAGGTTTAATATTTTTTTTATCAATTAACTTCAAAATCAATCGCAGAGACAAAATTCCTGTAGGGAAAATGATGAAAGCATAGGTACTTATTAAAAATTTGTTGATTAAAATTCGTGGATTTTATCAAGTTTTGTATAAATTGTGTAGGTACTTCATTGTGTAAATGATGTTGTGTTAGAAGTTGACAACACTCAATTCAAAGAAGAATAATGAAAAAGGAAATTTTACGTCATCATATTTTTCCCTTCACAGTACTCACAGCATCTTTTGTGTGCGCAAACTGTTTTCACCCGGTTTTTATTTGCTCGCCCGAGTTCGCTAAAAATATAAGAGAGTCATTGGAAGGATCGTCTCTCTCTATATGTATACTCTTTGCTTATGCTTTCCAGTAAAATGTAGATGCTTGACTATGACGTATTTCATTTATACGTTTTTACAACACAATGTTTTCTTCTACTGAACGGCAGAAAACATGCGAACGTAATTTTTGTTTTTCGATTAAGTGAACGTAATTTTTTTTTTTCAATTAAGTGAACGTATTTTTTTCTCTTTAATTCACTGAACTTAATTTAATTTTTTTTAATTCACTGAACGTAATTTTATTTTATTTTTAATTCACTGAACGTAATTTTTTTATTTTTTTTTTTTAATTCACTGAACGAAAATGAAATTGAACGAATTCTGTGGTGAATTAATTCAGTAAGGAATTAATTCACTTTTTTTCCGTTCGATTTATAAAATTGAACGCGTTCACCAGTGAATTAATTCATTTGATTTAATAAAGAAAACTATTGCAATGGAATTAAATCTTTTAATTTATTGTTTGATGAACGCGTTCAGTTGAACGAATTCAGTGAATTACTTAAGAAAAGGAATTCATTCAATTCTAGAGAAAATTGATTTCGATTGGTAGTGAATTCATTCAAAAAAGAATTAACTCTTCAAAGCTCTGCTTTCTTTCTTCTTTCTTCTTTAACTCTTTAGTTGTGTTTGTGCGGCAAGCTGTTGGCGTTTGCTTGTGTCATTCCCATACAAATTTGGCGGTAGTAACTTTAAAGGCTGACTTACCCAACCGTAAACGTATCTGTAACGAATCAGATGTTTCGATACCACAAGAAGAAATGTATACGAATGGTTACTAACACGTAAATGTAAACGAACTTTCCGGATCATTCTGTTGAAATCAGAATTTTCTATCCGGCATCGAAAGAGCTGACTGATTTTAGTCGGAAAAAATATGAAATGAATAAAGAAACATGATTCGAACAACAAATAAGGAATAAAAATTAACAAATAAATGGAAAAATTTAGAATAAAATATAAAACCACATGAAATAGATGCTAAATAGTAATGTCGTTTACGATAATCTATAAGTGTACTTTTTAGCTACGGCACGGTACAGTTACATCACATATACGTTTACGGTCCCATAATCCGCCCTTAAGAGTTAAAACACACTAAAGTTTGGCTTATGTCAAATTTGTATGGAAATGACATAAGCCAACACTGATAGCTTGCCGCACAAACATAGCTTTTAACTCATTGCGGTGTGATTCTCCCCGATTTGAATAAAATTTTATTATGTGAAAGGGGACAGAAAAAATAAAAATAATGACAAAATCTGATCTCAATTATTACATTCTTTTTATTTTTATGAATTTATGAAAATTATTAAAAACACAACAAGTGTATGCATATTATTTTACAGAAATTTTTTTCGATTGATCGATTAATTTTAAAATTTTGTTCGATTAACCGATTAAGAAAAAAAAACCGAATAATTATTTTCACGATTAATCGATTAAAACAAAAAGCCAAATAATTGAATACCCTAGTAATTAGTGAAAGAATTCATAAATTAATTTTGATTTTAAAAATATATTAAACTTGTGATTAAACTCTTGCAAGGAATGTACCACCACTTGGGGTACACGCCGATTTGAATGAAACTCGGATATGTGATAGAGAAAAAGTTGACATATTTTTTTATGAAAAATTAAATTTTCCCATAGTTACCAAAAAAAAACGCTTGAAAATTCTTGACAATTTAAAATTGATTTAAATTAGCCAAAAAAATTGCAAAATTTACTTGAAAATTTAAATGATATTAATTTATATAGATTTTCTACATTCTTTGTACCACATTTTTTAAAGAAATGGGCTTATATGTTGTCAATGGATATGTCTTATGGCAATTCTTCAAAAACTTCCCGAAGGCAGCAGTAATTTGCATACAACATATCAGTATTAATTGAATTTGATATTTTAAAAAAAAAATGGCAGCTCTGCTTAATTATTTCTTGAAAACAATGAGACTTTTATATTTAAAACAGCAATTTGCTAAAAAAAAAACTGATTTTTCTGCAAAATCATATCTTTTTACTAATTATTTTACAGCACTTTGTAAAAATTGGTTAGCTTCTAACTCAAACGTTTCCTTTTCATTCAAAGAAAGACTTTTTATGCTTTACTACCTGGAAACAGTCATTTATCCGTAAAAATTAGTCATGGTACATTTAAAAACAATTAGTTTTTATTTTGCTAATGGTTAATTTTTCTTGATTTTTCTTATCAATTTGATAGCAAATTTTCTAAAATTCCGTTTTAGCTTGACAAATGACATTTTTTCTTTACTTTTGACACGCATTGTAAAAGCTTGACAATCAATCCCGTCTGGCAACCCTAAGTACAACAGTTTTTTCACGTGAAACTCAAACAACGTACGGTGCTTTGGAGATTAATCAGAACTGGGTCGACAACGACATGTGCTTTTTCATATATTTTGTATGGGAAGCAAAATGTCGCCATGTCCTCCGGCGATTTGTCGTCATAATAGAATCTATTCTATTTTCTTGACGACACACTAATCCACACTCAAAATATTTGTCAAATAGTTGCCATATTTTTAACTAATTAAGGGAACAGAGGTGGAGAAATTCGTATAAAGTTGCAAAAATTCGTACTTTGTTTACAAAAAAGTTATATTTTGACAGAAGAAATATAATTGAAAATAAATATGTATAATTTACCGCAAAAAAGCAAAATTAAATACAAAAAAATGTAAAACAACAAGAATTAATGGAAAACCAATTGAATTGGTGAAGAATTGTGGCGAAGAAAATACAACCACAATTTTTGCTTTAATTTTTTTCCAAATGTCAAAAAATGTTGGCAATCAATTTTGCTGTCGTAGGTCGACAATCGACACAGTTGTGATTAAATTCTTAAGCTGCCTACACACTAGGGAACATACTTAAAAAAAGAGAGCATTTTTTGTGAATGTGGGAGTGCGTTTGTGTGTGTGTGCGTGTTGAGAGCGTGCATTTCGTGTTTACAAAATTTTTTGATATTTTTTGTTCCCTCAACCATGTTCCCTAGTGTGTAGGCAGCTTTAAGGGCGGATTATGGGACCGTAAACGTAAATGTCATGTAACTGTACCGTGCCGTAGCTAAAAAGTACACTTATAGATTACCGTAAACGACATTACTATTTAGCATATATTTCATGTGGTTTTATATTTAATTCTAAATTTTTCCATTTATTTGTTAATTTTTATTCCTTATTTGTTGTTTGAATCAATTTTCTTTATTCATTTCATATTTTTTCCGACTAAAATCAATCAGCTGTTTCGATGCCGGATAGAAAATTCTGATTTCAACAGAATGATTTACGTGTTAGTAACCATTCGTATACATTTCTTCTTGTGGTATCGGAACAGCTGATTCGTCACAGATACGTTTACGGTTGGGTAACTCAGCCTTTAACTGGTACGACCAGGCTTGCCAGATCCTTTTTTTCGTTGTCCCCAAATAAATCTTAAAATATCCCCAACTAGAAAAACTGTTCATTAAGGTACTCGAGTTTATTTAATTTGCTCAAATTTTCAAGATTTTGAACTAATTTTTTAAAGAATTCGTACATTTGAATTTTTTAAGTTTGTCTCCACAATCAGGCCTTTAAAAATATAATTCCTTAATTTGACTTTTAAATCTGAATCAATTTTTAACAAATCGATTCACAAAACTCATTTTATTGATTGAATTATTTCCTACTTCAATTAGTCAATATCTTATTCAAAGAATCAGTTTGATTGCTGTTGATTCGTTTTATAGAATCAAGCTAATTGAATAAATTTTAACAATATAACCAAGAATATTTGCCTTGATTTATAGTTCGCGAATCATATAATAAAACTAAAAATTTAATCGAGTCAAAATTGATTCAATTCAAATTTAAATAAATATCATCGTAACTTTATTCAGTTTAAATTACTGATTGAAATGATAATCAATTATTAACTAATTCATAAAATGAATAAATTTTAATGCCAGTTTAATAAAAAAAATATTTATTTATTTAAAAGTATTTTACAAAAAATCAATTTATAAAATACGTAGTAGAATTAGTGTGGGCAACTAGGCCATGACACTATATATGTTGTAATTTATATTTCCTTTAATACATTGGCAGATTTTAGAATATACTTGCATTTTTGGCAGCTATATCTGCGTGTTCATTCCCTATGAGGACGACATGTCCGGGAATCCAAAAAAAATATATATTTTCCAATAGTTTAGATACATGGACTTTAATCCTATTAAAATGTCAGGCATAATATATTTATTCGTGTTAGAAATTGAATTGTTACGGAAAATGTATAAAAGGGGAAATTTGTACTTTTCGTTGAAATTACGTGAAAAACTTGACTAGTTTTCTGAAAATTATTCAAAATTAATATAATCTCCAAACTTTACGCAAGGTTGTAAATATCCCCAAAAAAATCCCCAAAACATTTTTTAAACCAAATCAAAATTTTTGTCCTCAAGACCAAGAAAATATCCCCAAATTTGGGGACAAAACCGCAAGTCTGGCCAGCCTGGGTACGACAATAAGCGGCGTCAGAACCGTTCTGCACAAATCAACTTGTATCTCTGCTCTATAAGGATAAGTTTTGTTTACCTGGCTTAATTTTTTGGAACGGCACAATGAGCCAAACAGACATAAAACATTCCTTAAGAAAGCTAGAGTTTCCATTGTGTGTCAAAGAGGCTTTACCGCGCATAGGTCAGTAAAACTGGGTGGATTTTAATTAAATATCTACTAATTCCCCATTTCCAAACATTTTACAGAAAGCATTATTATTGGACGCGGTAAGCAAAACTTTGTGATGCAACTAATATCGGAATTTGTTTTCCTAGAACGCAGCAAGGAATTAGATGTACGCAGGGGACAGTCACCCCAGCCGTATGTCAACATGCATATGAATAAAATACAAGAATTCCAATTAATTTTAGTATTGATTGAATTTTTCTCACAGCCGGGGCCAGATTCTACTAGAAATGCCGTTTTCCTCTCACTTTTCGGTAGCAATTTAACTCCACAGCGTTCGAAAATACTATGCAAACTCATAAGCACTGCTGTGTCCGGATCAGTGGCTCCTCTACTATCATCGGCCGGTACTTGGATGCAACAGGTGGGATGTACCAACCCACCCAGCTTGGAAGTAGCTCAGAGTTTAGTTAGTGATTTTATAATATTTTCCCGTAAAACATCTGAACAATTGAAGCAATTGCCCTTGGTGGCACCACACTTTGCATCCAACTTAATGACAGCTGTTGCGGATTTATATTTAAACGAACAAAGGGGCAATTTGACAGCGCCGCCTGATGCCCTGTTGGATGTATTCTGTGAATGGGTAACGGAAAATCCGTCACTATGTTTGGCGTCTCAGCAACCCTTGGCTTTACCTACAGGAGCCATAGCCATGCCGGTTGTTACTCCCCTAGCTGGTTTAATAAGATGGTCAGTTTTATCACCGATTGTCTCGAATCGCACTACCTACAGTAATCTACATTTATCATTGTTACAAACTCTATTGGATATCGTAAACAATGGACCACCTACTTCGCTCAGTTCTCAACATTTGGCACTAATTGCTGGACCGCTAAAAATACATGCTGTTCGATTAACAGCCGACAAAATCGACCCAACTAAAGATGTAGATTTTCAAAAATGCATGGAGCGTTTTGCTCAAGCGGTTCAAGTGGGTCTAAGTGCCAATTGTGTTTATGGCAATGTGCCACAATTATTGTGCACTTTGGAATCCCTACCGCCACATAATCTTATGAAAATTGTTATTTCAGCGAATAAACGTTTGTAAAATGAAAACAAGAATTGTTTTTTATGTTCATTTGTATTAACTACTATATTACAGCAAATTTTTGAATCATTTGTCATTATATCTTCCCGTTATTAATTTAAAATGGCCGAAATCTTCTTGTCTGCTTGAGAGTCTCAATTTTCTGCTTATCTTCTTCAAACTTCTTTCTCAATTCAATAATATTTTTCATTTTCGATTCTCTTATTTGGAAAGTATAAAAATTCGACAATTCCTTTTTCTTTTTACCCTTTTCGATTTTCTCCTCTAATTTGCCAATGACTGTATCTTTCTGTTCGAATCCAGAATTTCTACCTTGTTTGCCCACCGTCACCCAACCATCGGCATCAGCTTCAGAGTTCTTAGCCGCTGCGGCAGCTTCCCGTTCGCGTTTGTCATAAGCAGCCATAAATTTATCAATGTATGCCTGCGTCTTTTCGACATCTAAAAGCTTCTGTTGGTATTGTGTATGCCACAACTGCATGCCCGATTCGATATTTGATTCTATTATAGTCGGACTGAACAAGTCGATGCTTGTTATTTGCAAGGCTCTGTCCACACTATTGGTTGTTTTAAATACCACATAGGCTACTTTAAACTTAAACGGTGTCTCGTTGTTGCTGAATTCTGTGACGTTATGAAGCCATTTTTCGACCTCGTCACGTCCCGGCTTTTCGGCAAATGTTACAGAGATTACCGACCCAGTCTGCTGAAAAAAGTTCTCTAAACTTGTTTCGGTTACATATGGGGGGACATTCAGAAGAAATAACGTTCTCCCCTTAGGTTTATTTGGATCCATTAAACGTATGAAATGTTCTCTCATATATATACTATGACAGTGTTCAGCATCGGGAATAAGTTTTAGGGGGATTACTAGAAAACAAAATTTTATATTAATATATAATTACTTTAAATAATTATTTGCCAACCCTTATAGCCATCTATTTCTGCCATTTCAATACACTTTGTGCTCCTGGATTTGTAAAATATACAAAAGTATTTTACACGTGCAACTGTAATTAGTACGTTTGTTTACTTTTAGTATTTTGACAGTTGTAAAAACCCTTGACAAAAACATCAACAGTGTTGCCAAAACTGCAGTTATCTAGTGTGTTGACATTCAATAAAACGATAGCAAGCGATTTTAAAAATCAATTCATCTTACCCCCCGTTTCCACATGCAAGTGCAAGTTCGAAAAACTCAATACACTCACACTTTTTCACTAATACAATCACACTTATACGACTTGCGGCTAGAGTTGTAAAAGTATTGAGTATTCCGGTACTGAGTACTCAATACTGCCTGTTTTTTTGAGTACTCAATACTAAAACGGTACTACTCAATACTTTTAAAGATGCAATTTTCCGTAGAAATGTGTATTTTTCGTAGGAAAATACAACTCTAAAAATACTACTTTAAAAATACAACTCTGGAAATACAACTCTATTTGTCAAGCAAAGAAATTTGAAATGAATTTTTGGTAAAAATTTTATAATTAATTTATTTAAAATGTTTTAAATTTATTAAAATGTAAGTAACAATAGTTATTCAACACGTGTATGTGAATTGTTATTATTTTTCCTTATAAATACGATCTCATAACATTTTTATTTTTAAATTCCAAAAAAACAGTTAAAAGTATTGAGTAGTATCGAGTACTCAATTGAAAAGTATTGAGTAGTATTGAGTACTCAAAAAGTATCGAAATTTCACAACTCTACTTGCGGCTCAACTTACAAGCAAATTTTGAAGACAGTGGATTTTTGACACTTGCTGCAAGTGAAATGACAGAATAAAGAAAACAGTGTTGCCTAGTAATGTTTTCTATTAATTTACTAGTATTTGGTAAAGTAAGAGTTGTAATGTAACTGATTTTGTATTTATTTGTAAAAAAAGTAAAAAATAACACATTGAAATATCTTAATGGTAATTTAAAATATCAATTTTATAAGTTTTTGAAAAAAAAACTTGTTAAGAACAAATTTTTTCCCAGCGTTGCTAGAATATTGAATACTTGGCAATACTGGAGTGCTATTTAGTGACAACCTATGCCTTCGACGACATTTTAAAAATGAACTTGCAGCAAGTAGTGTGGACACATGTAAAATTTTCATGTTTTTTCGGTAAATTTCGAAACTTTCGCTGATAATACGTATTCTTAACTTGCAACCATTTACTTGCATGTGGAAACGGGGGGTTAGAGTTTAATCAGAACTGGGTCGATAACGACAACGAGAGTTGCTTTTTCATACACCCAAAAGATTCCTTAGTTGATTTTAACGAAAATTTCAACTATCTTATAGGTGAAATACCCCTAACTAATATGTAGTTGAATTGATTTAGTTGGTGTCAACTAAGTTTTTCAAATATAAGCAATTCAACTATAAAGATAATTACTAAAAACGATTTCTTAAAAAAAATTGAACATAGTAGACAACAACTAAATCCAATTCAAAAATCTTTAGTGGAAACCACAGATATAGCTAATTTTCTTTTATTTCTTACAATACATACAGACTTATTCAAATTTTTAATATTTTATTTGAACAATATAAATACAACTTTCTTAACAATTTTAGAAACTTTATCCAAACAGAATTTTTCAGAACTTCAATATCCAATTTGATCTAAATTTTATCTTTATAAAAACAAAATTTGTCTGTAGAATTCGCCCACTTTCGACACATTTTGTTATTTTCTTTGATTGGAATATTTTAAATTTTTAGGAAATTTTATAAATTTATTAGAACTTTTATTATTTGTATTTATTTTTTCTTTTCAAAAACCATTTGACATTTTAAAATGTTTATAAATTTACAGGGTGACCAAAAATTTTTATGTATATATAATAAAATATAGTTAATAAATACTACAGTAGGTATTTTCAATGTTTTCGGATATAACTATAAAATCTCTTAACTATGCAACTATGAAATTTTTTCGGTGTATATTTTGTATGGGTAGCAAAATGTCGCCATGTCGTCCGGCGATTTGTCGTCGGAATAGAATCTATTCTACACACACTTAAAATATTTGTCAAATTGTTGCCATTTTTTAACTAACCTACACGCAGAAAAAAACAGGGGGAATAATATCTAAGTGCTATGTAATTATACAACTACATAATTTTCAAGTTAGTTTTACAAAGTTCTTGTAAAGTATGCACATTTTTTTGTAAAATATATACAACCCTTGCAAAATATATACATGTGTAGTGGAAAATATCCGAAAAAATGCATATATTTTGCTAGAAAATTGTAAAACTTACTTCGAACTTATGTAGTTGTATAATTACATAGCGCTTAGATAAAGTTCCACCTGTTTTTTTTCTGTGTGTAGTGTCTTCAAATGCAATGAAATGTGCAAAGAAATTTGAAAATAACACACAAAGCAACAAAAACGAAAATAATTTTCCCTAGGAATTGCAAATTTAATTCAGAGAATTAAACGAAAAAAATTTAATTCCTAGGGAATTAAACAAAAAATTTAACTCCTTAGGGAATTAAACGAAATAAATTTAATTCTTTGACTAAAAGTTGAACTAACTAGAATTGAATGAATTCCTTGACTAAAAGTTGAATTAACTAGAATTGAATGAATTCCTTGACCAAAAAATGAATTAACTTGAATGAATTCCTTGACCAAAAGTTGAGTTAACTAGAATTGAATGAATTCCTTGACCAAAAGTTTAATTAACTAGAGTTGAATGAATTCCTTGACCAAAAGTTGAATTAACTAGAATTGAATGAATTCCTTGATCAAAAGTTGAATTAACTAGAATTGAATGAATTCCTTGACCAAAAGTTGAATTAACTAGAATTGAATGAATTCCTTGTTGAATGAATTCATTAAATTTTATGAAGGCATTAGAAAAAAATTAATGAATTCATTTAAGATAAATCGAATGAAAAAAAAAGGAATTCATTCAATTCCTTAAGTTTGGTCAGGGAATTCAAATATAAATTCAGTTCAAAAAAAGGGAATTAGGGAATTAATTCTTCGAAGCTCTGGCTTCAAAAAATGATTCCCGATTTTTATTGAATTAATATTAGAATTGGAAATACTCAGTAGGTGGCGTTGTACGGTGAAAAACTGCATACACACAAAAAAAACTATAGGTAATATTGGCTAAAACTATAGGGTGATATCACCTATTTTCAAAGGCAACATAGAGTTTGCTATGTTCTACGGCAATATAACAATGAAACAAAGGTAATTTGAATTTAATTTTTATGTTCGAAAAATCACCTATAATTTTTGTAAAATTAACTGCAATATAGGTGTATTACCAATTTTAATATAGGTGAAATATTGGTAATTTAACTTTGATATTAGGTATTTTTATTACAAAAAGCCCCCCGAAGTAATAATATTTTTATTTTATTAAATCTTAATTTATTTATTAAAACATAGATAAAAATACATGTATATTGAACAAATGATTTAGTAATCCATTATTACTATAATATACAAAATAACAAAAACGGGTTTCTATAGGAAAAAGAATTGGAAAGCTGATGGATTTTTACATAAATAAGTCCTCAGAATCTAAGATTTTCTATAGAAAGACGTCCACAGATTTCGAGAACTTTTTTATCAGTTAAAGTATAGATTCTTAGGGTTTTTCTGTTGGAAAAATTCCTCAGAATTTAATTAAAAAATCGTCAGAATCTAGGGGTTTTTCTATAGAAAAAATTCTTGACAATCTTAAGGTTTATCTATAGGAAACCATTCTCTGAATCTGAGGGTTTTTCTATAGGAAGGGGTTTTTAGAACCTAAGAGTTTCTACAGAAAAAGGGCTTGATAATCTACAGGTATTTCAATAGGCAAAAGTCCTAAGACTCTAAGGCTTTTCTATAGCAAAAAGTTCATAGATTATAAAGGGAAAAATTCAAAAGATTCTGAGGGTTTTTCTATAAGACATTGAGATTCTATAGGGTTTTCTATAGAAGTTCATTTACATTCTGAGGACTTTTCCTCGGAAAAGCCATCAGAAAATGAGCACTTTTTTCTATAGAAAAACTATCAAATCCCGAGGACTGTTTCCTTTAGGATCCCCTTACCCTTTAAGTAACTTTTCATACAGAAAAATCCTCAGACTCTGAGAACATTTTCCTTAGAAAATTCATCCGGTTTTGAAGAATTCCTCAGGTTCTGAGGAATTTTTCGTATAGAAACATCCTCAGATTTAAGGAATCTTTTCTTTTAGAAGAAACCCTCGGATTTTGAAAACATTTCCCTACAGAAAACCCGTCAGATTCTAAGCATATTTTCCCACAGAAAACCTGTAAGATTCTAAGGGCTTTTTACTATAGATAACCCCTAAGATTCTGAGGAATTTTTGTTACAAAAACCCTGAGATTCGTAGGAGTTTTTTCTAAAGAAAACTCTCAGATTATGAGAACTTTTTCCCATATAAAACCCGTCAAGTTATGTGGACTTTTCCTATTATAAAACCTCCAGATTCTGCTGACCTCTTCACCTTTTTGGGGACTTTCCTCCTAGAAGCCCCTCAGATTTTAAGGACTTTTCCCATAGAAAAATCTTCAGATTCTGAGGACTCTTTCCATAGTTTTCCTATGAGAACGCCTACAGATTCTGAGGAATTTTTCATTTTAAAAAATATTAGCTCCTGAGGCGATTTTGTTAAAAGAAATCCTCAAAATTGTGAGATATTTTCTGTACAGAAAAATCATAAGGAAATTTCTCAGAATAAGAAAGTCTTAGAGCTTGAAGATATTTTCCTTTTAAAAAATTTCAGCTGCTGAGAATGTTTACTCTAAAAACCCATCAGGTAGCAAGGTTTTTTCCTAAAAGACTCATTAAAAATACGAACAAGAATTCTACCCCACAAATATGTTTCCCATTATACTATTCTTGACTCCATCGTTAACCAGCGAACGATAAATTTGTCATCGCACTGGGATGATTGTGGCTAAATTGTGTATCTAAAAGAGATAAGATTGATTTTTTAACTCATATACTCCCACCAAATTAGGTGATGTTTTTAAAGACTTACCGTATTAGCTAAATGTTTCGTAAAATAATCCTTTGAATATTTCCAGATTGAATATAGCATCAATTATTCTTAAAAGAAATTAATGGATGGCGATCAATTCTCATAAAGTTTTTTTTAAATTTATAATACCGCAGTATTTTATTTTAGGTTTAAAAATGTAACCGGTAGTAAATTAAAAAAAATTATAAAAAACAAAAAATTTTGCCACATAAAAAATATAAATTTAAATTTAAGTTTTGTATGACATTTCGAATTTCAATATAAATTTTCGAAGGGTTGTCTATTTTCATTAGTTGAAATAACATTGCCAATAGGTAAAACCTTTACCTTTGATAATAGGTAATATAACCATATTTTTAAATTTCATACAAAAGTTGGCTACCTATGCCGGCCAAGCCAATATAGCCTATAACATTTTTTTGTGTGTACCCATATTTTACCGAAATGTGTATTTTTGAGAAAGTTTTCTTTTTACTAAAATCGTTTAAGAAGTTGTGTTTTATAATAAAGGAATATCAATATGCGAATTTTGTAATATTTTTCAACATAAAACCGAGTTAGTCGATTCCACTAACATCAACCTTGCTCTTCAAACAGCGATAAAAATAGCGATGCACTTCTAGGGTTAAAAATTATATTACAACTGATCAGTGTTACCATATATTTTTTTAGAAAAACTGTAAATAAAAACTGTTTCTTTATAGAAAAACTGTTTTTCGAAAATTTTTTAAAAAATCAGAAGAAATTCTGGGATCCCGAAGTATCCTGGGACTAAAATATTATCCCAGGGTATCAATTTTCAAAATATCGAGATTTGATATTTTAATTGCCTTTGACATTTATAGTAGTCGACTTTTTACATAGCCTCCTAATAGAACTTTTTTTTAAGAATTTTTTCTCCCAGGTCCGAATCTAAAGTTAAAAAAAAGTTTATCGAATCACCCTTCCGAGATTAACCCCTGACTTAGGATAGAATACTTTACCGGTCAATGTAGTACTTCAAAATATTCTTCATTGATTTGCATTCCATATAAACTTGACTTTCATTTGATTGTCGGGAATTGTTTGTTTGCAAAAATTAAGTTGGAATTGTCCTTGATCATAATTGAAAAAATAGTAGTACATAATTTGTTATCCAGAATTGGCAAATATTTACATTAAAAAAATAAAAAAAATCAATTTTGGCCTTTTTTGATGAAATTTATATTTTTCAAAAAATATAAATTTCTAAATTCTAAATGATCTGAAAAGTTCGGCTAAAAAATGTCCGTCGGGTCTATGGCGTGTCAGATATGGCTTAGACAATTTTATTCCGTGCAAATTTTTTATGAAATTTGTTATAAAAATGTTTTGTTTTTCCAGTAAGCATATTTTGTAGTTTTATATTGGCATTTTTAAATTTATTTATGTTTCGATTTGTACCTAATTTTTGATAATATGAAAGTTTTATTGTAGTTTTTGGGTCATAATAACCACTTTATAAGTTTATAAATGGCTTAAAAGACAAATATTTTATACAAAATTCATTTTATAAACGTGTTATAAAGTTTTCAAATTATTTTGCATTTGCACTTTTATATTTTAATTCTTAAGTTTTAGGTAAAGAAATTGTAAATTAAACAAATGTGCCGATCTAATATGAAAAAACTGTAAAAAAAATCCACGAATTAAAAAAAAACTGTTTTTTACATGAAAAAAATGGAAAACTGTTAGGCATCCAAAAAACTGTAAAAAACAGTTAAAACTGGCTATATGGCAACACTGCAACTGATAAAAATTCTCTAGATTTTTGGCTAAGAGGTTAATCACAACTGTGTCGATTGTCGACCGACGACAGCAAAAGTCGTCGCGAATAATTTAAATTCAGCGACAATCGATTGTCGACATTTTTTGACATTTAGAAAAAAATTAAAGCAAAACAAGAATATGATTGTATTTTTTTCGCCACAATTCTTCACCAATTCAATTTTGGTTTTCCATTAATTCTTGTTGTTTTACATTTTTTTGTATTTAATTTTGCTTTTTTGCGGTAAATTATGCATTTTTATTTTCAATTATATTTCTTCTGTCAAAAAAATAATTTCTTTGTAAACAAAGTACGAATTTTTGCAACTCTAATACGAATTTCTGCAAATCTGTTCCCTTAATTAGTTAAAAATATGGCAACTATTTGACAAATATTTTGAGTGTGTATTAGTGTGTCGTCACGAAAATAGAATAGATTCTATTACGACGACAAATCGCCGGACGACATGGCAACATTTTGCTTCCCATACAAAATATATGAAAAAGCACATGTCGTTGTCGTTGTCGACCCAGTTCTGATTAATCTCTAATAGCTGGAGGACAATTTTTCCCGCTAGGGACGAAATAAAATCGCTAGATCTGACGAGAAAATCGCCTTTATGGCAACACTGATTATAGTTGACAATTCTTTACAACCGCTTGAGAAATAATTTGGACGAGCTGTAGAATTAGATAGTTTTTTAATAATTGGCTTAAAATTAAAGTCTTAAATTAATCGGGCGCTTCTTTAGAGTTATGAGTAAGGTAATGGAAAAAACTACAGACTTTTCTGCTTTGCACGCGGTGTTTATGGTATGTTTTCTTTACGGACGCTTTCGTATTCCGATATACTAAATGTTTTTGTTTTTAGAAAACTTTAATTGATGCATTTGAAAGGGATGATGTACAAATTTTAAGAAAATCTTACGACGGCTTTTCCAATAATTCGGATCATGACAAAAAACCACCCATGGATCAGGCATTTCGAGAACTATTGTTATTCAAACTAAGCAATGACGTTCAACTTATTGGAAAGTTGGTGAAATTGTCTGTGACTGCGGTAAGATCGGAAATTGTATCGGTCACTATACCGGTGGTACTATTGGGTGATATATTTGAAATAGTCACTTTGGACAAATGCGAAAAAATTTTCAATTACGTCGAAGACATGGTTGAAGTATGGAAGGAGGAGGTATTTTTTTCCTCTTGCAAAAACAACATACTAAGGATGTGCAATGATCTATTAAGAAGATTAAGTCGAGCCCAGAACACTGTGTTTTGTGGACGTATTTTATTGTTTCTTTCCAAATTTTTTCCATTTTCCGAACGGTCTGGTCTAAATATCGTATCCGAATTCAATTTGGAAAATGTCACCGACTATGGCATAGATGGCAAGGATTTGGATGATACTTTGGAGGACATAGAAGATATACCAATTAAAATAGACTATAATCTATATTGTAAATTTTGGTCTCTTCAAGATTTCTTTCGCAATCCGAATCAATGTTACAGCAAGGCGTCTTGGAAAATGTTTCAAACTGTAAGTTGTCTCTTTCACTATACACATTGGTGCTTCATTGGAATATATTATGCCTATAATTTTTTTATACTCCAGCATGCAACTACAGTATTGGATTCATTTGCCAGTTTTAAATTAGAAGATACAAGATCTAGTTCAGCGCAAGATGAAGCCAATGATGATTTTATTGAAAAAATGGATTTAGATCTTAACTTCAGTGAGGAATTCAAAACGGGAATCGTACAGGTCGGGCAAAAGGTCGATAATTTTTTTGCTAAATTTCTTACAAATCCTAAACTTTTGGCTTTGCAACTCTCCGATGCAAATTTCCGACGCGCTGTCTTGGTCCAGTTCCTTATTCTATTTCAGTATTTACAACTAACTGTTAAATTTAAATCGTAAGATTTTTTGAGATTCCCATTTCCTATTTTATAAATAAATTTCAATTGACAGAGAATCCAATACATTGACACCGGCACAATCGGAATTCATTAAAGAAACGGAAGCAAAAGTTTATCAATTAGTGGAAGAGACTCCACCGAATGGAAAACGTTTTGCGCGTACTGTTAAACATATGCTCGCTCGCGAAGAAATGTGGAATAATTGGAAAAATGAAGGTTGCAAAGAATTTAAAAAGCCAGAAGAGTCAGCTACTGATGAGAAACCTCCACCGGCAAAGAAAGAACGTAAAACATTGGGTGATTGCTTGAAAGATGCCAACAGGCAAGGAAAGTTCTTCTTAGGAAAGTAAGTATTTTTTCCATTTTTTATTAGATCAAAAAATAATTGCAATAATTTATAGTATTTAGAATCCGCTTAAAGTAATCTAACACAATTCGTAAGATATATTGCCCTTTTTCAAATTGTTATTATTTCCGTAAAAATTAACGTATCTTGAAAAATTTAGATTTTTCGATGGCTTGTTATAAGGACACTAAATTTCTAATATAATTCGTTTGCGTTTACGCATTCAAAGTTATTTAAAATTAACCAAATTTTGCATTGAAATAAAAATTTAAACACTTAAATTTCGTACTTTTAAGGAAATTTAAATATTTTAATTTTTATACAAAAATTATGATTTTTAAAATCCAATTCGTTATATCAAAAAAAAAAAAACACATTTTTGGCAACTTTATGTAACACTGCTGACTTTATTGTCTAATGCCGCTAAAAAGCGGTCTTCAGATCTAATTTTTGGCAAAATAACAAAATTATTTTAATTTTTGCGTTAAAAAATACAAAAATTGTTTTTTCAGACTTTCTACATTTTCATATATTTAGTTAGAACATTGTTCTACCTCAAGTCCAAATAATTCTGGCACTAATTTAAAACGAGTTAGCAAAGCATAATAGGGGGCTCCTTATAACTCGTAAATTTCTTGTAAACCTTGTATAAATACAAGCCATATTTTTTATGTATGGAGTTTGACATTAAACTCGAAAACATACCAAGTTTATACCGTGACGTTCCTTTTAATGTCCGGTGGTGTTCACTGAACACCTTGAAACTATTTCATATTCTTTGAAATTTAAAAAAATGTCCCAAGGTTCTATAATATTTCCGCACTTGTATATAAAGCAATGGTATTGATACAATGTACAAGTACGGTGTTCAAAACTTTTAACCGAACACACTGTCGAATAAAAATCAAATGCCAAGCAGAAAATTACAACAAAAGTATATGCTAAAAGTGTGCTGTTCTCAATCATGAACAGCGATAAAAATAGCGATGCACTTCTAGGGTTAAAAATTATATTACAACTGATCAGTGTTACCATATATTTTTTTAGAAAAACTGTAAATAAAAACTGTTTCTTTATAGAAAAACTGTTTTTCGAAAATTTTTTAAAAAATCAGAAGAAATTCTGGGATCCCGAAGTATCCTGGGACTAAAATATTATCCCAGGGTATCAATTTTCAAAATATCGAGATTTGATATTTTAATTGCCTTTGACATTTATAGTAGTCGACTTTTTACATAGCCTCCTAATAGAACTTTTTTTTAAGAATTTTTTCTCCCAGGTCCGAATCTAAAGTTAAAAAAAAGTTTATCGAATCACCCTTCCGAGATTAACCCCTGACTTAGGATAGAATACTTTACCGGTCAATGTAGTACTTCAAAATATTCTTCATTGATTTGCATTCCATATAAACTTGACTTTCATTTGATTGTCGGGAATTGTTTGTTTGCAAAAATTAAGTTGGAATTGTCCTTGATCATAATTGAAAAAATAGTAGTACATAATTTGTTATCCAGAATTGGCAAATATTTACATTAAAAAAATAAAAAAAATCAATTTTGGCCTTTTTTGATGAAATTTATATTTTTCAAAAAATATAAATTTCTAAATTCTAAATGATCTGAAAAGTTCGGCTAAAAAATGTCCGTCGGGTCTATGGCGTGTCAGATATGGCTTAGACAATTTTATTCCGTGCAAATTTTTTATGAAATTTGTTATAAAAATGTTTTGTTTTTCCAGTAAGCATATTTTGTAGTTTTATATTGGCATTTTTAAATTTATTTATGTTTCGATTTGTACCTAATTTTTGATAATATGAAAGTTTTATTGTAGTTTTTGGGTCATAATAACCACTTTATAAGTTTATAAATGGCTTAAAAGACAAATATTTTATACAAAATTCATTTTATAAACGTGTTATAAAGTTTTCAAATTATTTTGCATTTGCACTTTTATATTTTAATTCTTAAGTTTTAGGTAAAGAAATTGTAAATTAAACAAATGTGCCGATCTAATATGAAAAAACTGTAAAAAAAATCCACGAATTAAAAAAAAACTGTTTTTTACATGAAAAAAATGGAAAACTGTTAGGCATCCAAAAAACTGTAAAAAACAGTTAAAACTGGCTATATGGCAACACTGCAACTGATAAAAATTCTCTAGATTTTTGGCTAAGAGGTTAATCACAACTGTGTCGATTGTCGACCGACGACAGCAAAAGTCGTCGCGAATAATTTAAATTCAGCGACAATCGATTGTCGACATTTTTTGACATTTAGAAAAAAATTAAAGCAAAACAAGAATATGATTGTATTTTTTTCGCCACAATTCTTCACCAATTCAATTTTGGTTTTCCATTAATTCTTGTTGTTTTACATTTTTTTGTATTTAATTTTGCTTTTTTGCGGTAAATTATGCATTTTTATTTTCAATTATATTTCTTCTGTCAAAAAAATAATTTCTTTGTAAACAAAGTACGAATTTTTGCAACTCTAATACGAATTTCTGCAAATCTGTTCCCTTAATTAGTTAAAAATATGGCAACTATTTGACAAATATTTTGAGTGTGTATTAGTGTGTCGTCACGAAAATAGAATAGATTCTATTACGACGACAAATCGCCGGACGACATGGCAACATTTTGCTTCCCATACAAAATATATGAAAAAGCACATGTCGTTGTCGTTGTCGACCCAGTTCTGATTAATCTCTAATAGCTGGAGGACAATTTTTCCCGCTAGGGACGAAATAAAATCGCTAGATCTGACGAGAAAATCGCCTTTATGGCAACACTGATTATAGTTGACAATTCTTTACAACCGCTTGAGAAATAATTTGGACGAGCTGTAGAATTAGATAGTTTTTTAATAATTGGCTTAAAATTAAAGTCTTAAATTAATCGGGCGCTTCTTTAGAGTTATGAGTAAGGTAATGGAAAAAACTACAGACTTTTCTGCTTTGCACGCGGTGTTTATGGTATGTTTTCTTTACGGACGCTTTCGTATTCCGATATACTAAATGTTTTTGTTTTTAGAAAACTTTAATTGATGCATTTGAAAGGGATGATGTACAAATTTTAAGAAAATCTTACGACGGCTTTTCCAATAATTCGGATCATGACAAAAAACCACCCATGGATCAGGCATTTCGAGAACTATTGTTATTCAAACTAAGCAATGACGTTCAACTTATTGGAAAGTTGGTGAAATTGTCTGTGACTGCGGTAAGATCGGAAATTGTATCGGTCACTATACCGGTGGTACTATTGGGTGATATATTTGAAATAGTCACTTTGGACAAATGCGAAAAAATTTTCAATTACGTCGAAGACATGGTTGAAGTATGGAAGGAGGAGGTATTTTTTTCCTCTTGCAAAAACAACATACTAAGGATGTGCAATGATCTATTAAGAAGATTAAGTCGAGCCCAGAACACTGTGTTTTGTGGACGTATTTTATTGTTTCTTTCCAAATTTTTTCCATTTTCCGAACGGTCTGGTCTAAATATCGTATCCGAATTCAATTTGGAAAATGTCACCGACTATGGCATAGATGGCAAGGATTTGGATGATACTTTGGAGGACATAGAAGATATACCAATTAAAATAGACTATAATCTATATTGTAAATTTTGGTCTCTTCAAGATTTCTTTCGCAATCCGAATCAATGTTACAGCAAGGCGTCTTGGAAAATGTTTCAAACTGTAAGTTGTCTCTTTCACTATACACATTGGTGCTTCATTGGAATATATTATGCCTATAATTTTTTTATACTCCAGCATGCAACTACAGTATTGGATTCATTTGCCAGTTTTAAATTAGAAGATACAAGATCTAGTTCAGCGCAAGATGAAGCCAATGATGATTTTATTGAAAAAATGGATTTAGATCTTAACTTCAGTGAGGAATTCAAAACGGGAATCGTACAGGTCGGGCAAAAGGTCGATAATTTTTTTGCTAAATTTCTTACAAATCCTAAACTTTTGGCTTTGCAACTCTCCGATGCAAATTTCCGACGCGCTGTCTTGGTCCAGTTCCTTATTCTATTTCAGTATTTACAACTAACTGTTAAATTTAAATCGTAAGATTTTTTGAGATTCCCATTTCCTATTTTATAAATAAATTTCAATTGACAGAGAATCCAATACATTGACACCGGCACAATCGGAATTCATTAAAGAAACGGAAGCAAAAGTTTATCAATTAGTGGAAGAGACTCCACCGAATGGAAAACGTTTTGCGCGTACTGTTAAACATATGCTCGCTCGCGAAGAAATGTGGAATAATTGGAAAAATGAAGGTTGCAAAGAATTTAAAAAGCCAGAAGAGTCAGCTACTGATGAGAAACCTCCACCGGCAAAGAAAGAACGTAAAACATTGGGTGATTGCTTGAAAGATGCCAACAGGCAAGGAAAGTTCTTCTTAGGAAAGTAAGTATTTTTTCCATTTTTTATTAGATCAAAAAATAATTGCAATAATTTATAGTATTTAGAATCCGCTTAAAGTAATCTAACACAATTCGTAAGATATATTGCCCTTTTTCAAATTGTTATTATTTCCGTAAAAATTAACGTATCTTGAAAAATTTAGATTTTTCGATGGCTTGTTATAAGGACACTAAATTTCTAATATAATTCGTTTGCGTTTACGCATTCAAAGTTATTTAAAATTAACCAAATTTTGCATTGAAATAAAAATTTAAACACTTAAATTTCGTACTTTTAAGGAAATTTAAATATTTTAATTTTTATACAAAAATTATGATTTTTAAAATCCAATTCGTTATATCAAAAAAAAAAAAACACATTTTTGGCAACTTTATGTAACACTGCTGACTTTATTGTCTAATGCCGCTAAAAAGCGGTCTTCAGATCTAATTTTTGGCAAAATAACAAAATTATTTTAATTTTTGCGTTAAAAAATACAAAAATTGTTTTTTCAGACTTTCTACATTTTCATATATTTAGTTAGAACATTGTTCTACCTCAAGTCCAAATAATTCTGGCACTAATTTAAAACGAGTTAGCAAAGCATAATAGGGGGCTCCTTATAACTCGTAAATTTCTTGTAAACCTTGTATAAATACAAGCCATATTTTTTATGTATGGAGTTTGACATTAAACTCGAAAACATACCAAGTTTATACCGTGACGTTCCTTTTAATGTCCGGTGGTGTTCACTGAACACCTTGAAACTATTTCATATTCTTTGAAATTTAAAAAAATGTCCCAAGGTTCTATAATATTTCCGCACTTGTATATAAAGCAATGGTATTGATACAATGTACAAGTACGGTGTTCAAAACTTTTAACCGAACACACTGTCGAATAAAAATCAAATGCCAAGCAGAAAATTACAACAAAAGTATATGCTAAAAGTGTGCTGTTCTCAATCATGAACAGCGATAAAAATAGCGATGCACTTCTAGGGTTAAAAATTATATTACAACTGATCAGTGTTACCATATATTTTTTTAGAAAAACTGTAAATAAAAACTGTTTCTTTATAGAAAAACTGTTTTTCGAAAATTTTTTAAAAAATCAGAAGAAATTCTGGGATCCCGAAGTATCCTGGGACTAAAATATTATCCCAGGGTATCAATTTTCAAAATATCGAGATTTGATATTTTAATTGCCTTTGACATTTATAGTAGTCGACTTTTTACATAGCCTCCTAATAGAACTTTTTTTTAAGAATTTTTTCTCCCAGGTCCGAATCTAAAGTTAAAAAAAAGTTTATCGAATCACCCTTCCGAGATTAACCCCTGACTTAGGATAGAATACTTTACCGGTCAATGTAGTACTTCAAAATATTCTTCATTGATTTGCATTCCATATAAACTTGACTTTCATTTGATTGTCGGGAATTGTTTGTTTGCAAAAATTAAGTTGGAATTGTCCTTGATCATAATTGAAAAAATAGTAGTACATAATTTGTTATCCAGAATTGGCAAATATTTACATTAAAAAAATAAAAAAAATCAATTTTGGCCTTTTTTGATGAAATTTATATTTTTCAAAAAATATAAATTTCTAAATTCTAAATGATCTGAAAAGTTCGGCTAAAAAATGTCCGTCGGGTCTATGGCGTGTCAGATATGGCTTAGACAATTTTATTCCGTGCAAATTTTTTATGAAATTTGTTATAAAAATGTTTTGTTTTTCCAGTAAGCATATTTTGTAGTTTTATATTGGCATTTTTAAATTTATTTATGTTTCGATTTGTACCTAATTTTTGATAATATGAAAGTTTTATTGTAGTTTTTGGGTCATAATAACCACTTTATAAGTTTATAAATGGCTTAAAAGACAAATATTTTATACAAAATTCATTTTATAAACGTGTTATAAAGTTTTCAAATTATTTTGCATTTGCACTTTTATATTTTAATTCTTAAGTTTTAGGTAAAGAAATTGTAAATTAAACAAATGTGCCGATCTAATATGAAAAAACTGTAAAAAAAATCCACGAATTAAAAAAAAACTGTTTTTTACATGAAAAAAATGGAAAACTGTTAGGCATCCAAAAAACTGTAAAAAACAGTTAAAACTGGCTATATGGCAACACTGCAACTGATAAAAATTCTCTAGATTTTTGGCTAAGAGGTTAATCACAACTGTGTCGATTGTCGACCGACGACAGCAAAAGTCGTCGCGAATAATTTAAATTCAGCGACAATCGATTGTCGACATTTTTTGACATTTAGAAAAAAATTAAAGCAAAACAAGAATATGATTGTATTTTTTTCGCCACAATTCTTCACCAATTCAATTTTGGTTTTCCATTAATTCTTGTTGTTTTACATTTTTTTGTATTTAATTTTGCTTTTTTGCGGTAAATTATGCATTTTTATTTTCAATTATATTTCTTCTGTCAAAAAAATAATTTCTTTGTAAACAAAGTACGAATTTTTGCAACTCTAATACGAATTTCTGCAAATCTGTTCCCTTAATTAGTTAAAAATATGGCAACTATTTGACAAATATTTTGAGTGTGTATTAGTGTGTCGTCACGAAAATAGAATAGATTCTATTACGACGACAAATCGCCGGACGACATGGCAACATTTTGCTTCCCATACAAAATATATGAAAAAGCACATGTCGTTGTCGTTGTCGACCCAGTTCTGATTAATCTCTAATAGCTGGAGGACAATTTTTCCCGCTAGGGACGAAATAAAATCGCTAGATCTGACGAGAAAATCGCCTTTATGGCAACACTGATTATAGTTGACAATTCTTTACAACCGCTTGAGAAATAATTTGGACGAGCTGTAGAATTAGATAGTTTTTTAATAATTGGCTTAAAATTAAAGTCTTAAATTAATCGGGCGCTTCTTTAGAGTTATGAGTAAGGTAATGGAAAAAACTACAGACTTTTCTGCTTTGCACGCGGTGTTTATGGTATGTTTTCTTTACGGACGCTTTCGTATTCCGATATACTAAATGTTTTTGTTTTTAGAAAACTTTAATTGATGCATTTGAAAGGGATGATGTACAAATTTTAAGAAAATCTTACGACGGCTTTTCCAATAATTCGGATCATGACAAAAAACCACCCATGGATCAGGCATTTCGAGAACTATTGTTATTCAAACTAAGCAATGACGTTCAACTTATTGGAAAGTTGGTGAAATTGTCTGTGACTGCGGTAAGATCGGAAATTGTATCGGTCACTATACCGGTGGTACTATTGGGTGATATATTTGAAATAGTCACTTTGGACAAATGCGAAAAAATTTTCAATTACGTCGAAGACATGGTTGAAGTATGGAAGGAGGAGGTATTTTTTTCCTCTTGCAAAAACAACATACTAAGGATGTGCAATGATCTATTAAGAAGATTAAGTCGAGCCCAGAACACTGTGTTTTGTGGACGTATTTTATTGTTTCTTTCCAAATTTTTTCCATTTTCCGAACGGTCTGGTCTAAATATCGTATCCGAATTCAATTTGGAAAATGTCACCGACTATGGCATAGATGGCAAGGATTTGGATGATACTTTGGAGGACATAGAAGATATACCAATTAAAATAGACTATAATCTATATTGTAAATTTTGGTCTCTTCAAGATTTCTTTCGCAATCCGAATCAATGTTACAGCAAGGCGTCTTGGAAAATGTTTCAAACTGTAAGTTGTCTCTTTCACTATACACATTGGTGCTTCATTGGAATATATTATGCCTATAATTTTTTTATACTCCAGCATGCAACTACAGTATTGGATTCATTTGCCAGTTTTAAATTAGAAGATACAAGATCTAGTTCAGCGCAAGATGAAGCCAATGATGATTTTATTGAAAAAATGGATTTAGATCTTAACTTCAGTGAGGAATTCAAAACGGGAATCGTACAGGTCGGGCAAAAGGTCGATAATTTTTTTGCTAAATTTCTTACAAATCCTAAACTTTTGGCTTTGCAACTCTCCGATGCAAATTTCCGACGCGCTGTCTTGGTCCAGTTCCTTATTCTATTTCAGTATTTACAACTAACTGTTAAATTTAAATCGTAAGATTTTTTGAGATTCCCATTTCCTATTTTATAAATAAATTTCAATTGACAGAGAATCCAATACATTGACACCGGCACAATCGGAATTCATTAAAGAAACGGAAGCAAAAGTTTATCAATTAGTGGAAGAGACTCCACCGAATGGAAAACGTTTTGCGCGTACTGTTAAACATATGCTCGCTCGCGAAGAAATGTGGAATAATTGGAAAAATGAAGGTTGCAAAGAATTTAAAAAGCCAGAAGAGTCAGCTACTGATGAGAAACCTCCACCGGCAAAGAAAGAACGTAAAACATTGGGTGATTGCTTGAAAGATGCCAACAGGCAAGGAAAGTTCTTCTTAGGAAAGTAAGTATTTTTTCCATTTTTTATTAGATCAAAAAATAATTGCAATAATTTATAGTATTTAGAATCCGCTTAAAGTAATCTAACACAATTCGTAAGATATATTGCCCTTTTTCAAATTGTTATTATTTCCGTAAAAATTAACGTATCTTGAAAAATTTAGATTTTTCGATGGCTTGTTATAAGGACACTAAATTTCTAATATAATTCGTTTGCGTTTACGCATTCAAAGTTATTTAAAATTAACCAAATTTTGCATTGAAATAAAAATTTAAACACTTAAATTTCGTACTTTTAAGGAAATTTAAATATTTTAATTTTTATACAAAAATTATGATTTTTAAAATCCAATTCGTTATATCAAAAAAAAAAAAACACATTTTTGGCAACTTTATGTAACACTGCTGACTTTATTGTCTAATGCCGCTAAAAAGCGGTCTTCAGATCTAATTTTTGGCAAAATAACAAAATTATTTTAATTTTTGCGTTAAAAAATACAAAAATTGTTTTTTCAGACTTTCTACATTTTCATATATTTAGTTAGAACATTGTTCTACCTCAAGTCCAAATAATTCTGGCACTAATTTAAAACGAGTTAGCAAAGCATAATAGGGGGCTCCTTATAACTCGTAAATTTCTTGTAAACCTTGTATAAATACAAGCCATATTTTTTATGTATGGAGTTTGACATTAAACTCGAAAACATACCAAGTTTATACCGTGACGTTCCTTTTAATGTCCGGTGGTGTTCACTGAACACCTTGAAACTATTTCATATTCTTTGAAATTTAAAAAAATGTCCCAAGGTTCTATAATATTTCCGCACTTGTATATAAAGCAATGGTATTGATACAATGTACAAGTACGGTGTTCAAAACTTTTAACCGAACACACTGTCGAATAAAAATCAAATGCCAAGCAGAAAATTACAACAAAAGTATATGCTAAAAGTGTGCTGTTCTCAATCATGAACAGCCTCAACAAACAACATACACGGCGTTCATTACTGTTTGCAGCACGCATCGTCAAAGAAAAATGAATCGTCAAGCAAGAAAGATTAAACAAAAATATATGTTGAAAGTGTGCTGCATTAAGTTTTGAACGCCTTAAAAAAAACAAAGTCAAGAGTAGGAATTGCAGAGAGAACAAACACACGAATAAAAAAATATACCCACATACAGTAAGGTATTCATACGTAATAAAAAACAGTGTAATGGTGCGAAAAAAGAATTTGCACATTAGTTAATGCCAAGGTTGCCATTTAAGCTATTCCCGGCTAGATCTAGCGTTTTTTTGCCTGTAGCTATGAAAAATCGCTAGATGGCATCTAGCCGGAGAATTTATCGTATTTTATTTTTAAATGTTATTACAAAGCGATTTCTCTTTTGTCTCACGATTCCAAAAATGCTATTTTTTTTACCCATAAAACATAGCCTAACATTTAGCCCCTTAAAAGGGGGCCCAAAATTATGAGATTTTGTTCTATAGTAAAATGGTACTCAAATGATAGGAAATATTTCCACGACATCAAAAACCAACAAACCTGGAAAATATCTGTTCATGTACAGAACACACAGTACGACAAGATATCTCCATACAGAGTCCTGATATTGCTGAAGTGCTAAATGCCGTCAAGGTTCTAAAGGCAAATAAGGCACCTGGTGCCGATATCATAGCCCCCGAGATGCTCAAAGCTGATTGCCAAATTACAGCCAACCTATTGTTGCTACTTATCGAAAACTTCTGGCTCACTCTTCAACTCGACTCGCAGCTTAAAGAAGGTATTATTATAAATATACCCAAAAAAGGAGACCTCACTGATTGCAAGAACTGGAGAGGTATCACTATCCATAGCGCAGTGAACAAGATAATAGCGCATATTATCAATAAAGGAATCTCAGATGCTGTAAACAATGATCTCAGAATAGAACAGGCTGGCTTCCGCCCTAAAAGGTCATGCGTGGACCACGTCAATACTTTACGTATAATAACAGAACAGTCCGCAGAATGGCAATCCCCTCTCCACATGGTCTTTAGACTCTGGAACGCTCTTGTCTGCAAAAATTATAAATCTAATAAAAGCACTGTACAGATGTTAGATGTCGAGTTGTTCATGATAACGCACTGAGCAACCACTTTGACGTCGTAACCAGTGTCCGCCAGGGATGCATTCTATCCCCTCTTCTCTTCAACATCGTTCTTGATGTTATTGTACGAAATGCTACTCAAGCAAACAGAGGAATAAGATGGGGACTCAAGCAACAACTAAAGAGCCTTGAATTCGCTGACGATATCTGCCTTTTATCACACAATTGCAACCATATGGCAGCCAAACTCAAATCCCTCGAAATCGAAGCTGCAAAAGCTGGCCTAAAAATAAATATAAGGAAGAGCAAAGTGAATCGTTGCAACTCCTTAAACACCAGCAAATTCCATATACAGGGCGTTGAGCTAGAAGAAATAAAAATCACTTTGCTATCTTGGAAGCATTTTAACACATACGGGCGGCTGCAGAGATGATGTAGCTTATCGAATTTCAAAGGCTAACCAGTCTTTTGGTATGCTACGCCCTATATGGAAATCTTCAGTTATTTCGAAATACACTAAAATCAGGATCTTCAATTCTTGCGCCAAGTCGGTGCTTTTATACGCCTGTGAATCTTGGAACACGTCACCATACGACATAAACGCGATCCAATTATTCGTTAACCGATGCCTAAGAAGGTTCTTAAATATATTTTGGCCAAACATCATAACCAACTCGCAACTCTGGCGACAAACAGATCAACGTCCAATCCATATAGAAATCCGTAGCCGCAAACGGCGTTGGACTGGTCACACGCTGCGAAGACCTCAAGGTGATATTGGTAGAGCTGCTATTGATTGGAACCCTCAGCGCAACACTCGAAGAATTGGCCGACCATTGCACACTTGGCGTAGTCAACTCGAGAACGAAGTCAACCTAAGCGGTATAAGCTGGAGACAAATAAAACATCTGTCATCAATCCGAACCGAATGGAGAGAGTTCGTTGTTGTTGTTGTTGTAACGGCTTTAAAATGAGAATTTGTAGTTAATAATTTTCATTTAAAGCCGGAGTGGCAATCCTTGCTCGGATAAATTCTTGTTCGTTGTTGCCCTTTGTTCCTAATGGAACCATAATATAATTTTTTATAATTATCCTAAAACCACTGCAATAACATTTACCTTTTTTTGTAGAGCAGTGTTATAAACATTTTTCAAAAGGATCGTATTAAATCATTGCTATACCAGTGAATTGGTTTTTGTATGCCTGGTAGCATTTGCTAGGTAGCACTGGATAATCACTGGTTGCAAACCTTGGCATATCACTCTAAGCCAATTCTTTGCCTTTGGTTTTTTTTATAAATCACCGAAATTTTTGTAAAACAAATGCTGGCAAAACGCTTTTTGCAAGCGCTGGCAAAGCGTCCAAAATGAGTGCTCACCCAGTCATTTATTTTCAACACCATGGTTACCCAGTGGTATCCCAGTGCTTGATTTTTTGTACCACTGGCGATTTCTGATTGGGTATGAATTAGCTGCACTATATGCAAGGCCATACGTGGGTTAGATGGCTAAGCTGTCGACCTTTAGTATAGCTACGTTTGTAATGTAGGAATAGGCACAGGTTCGATTCCTACAGCCGACGGGTTGTTGAAAAAATTATCTTATAGAGACAATCTGACAATAAAAACTAAACAATTAGCGTGTTTTTTAATCACCTGTATTTAGAATTTTTCATACAAAAAGCGGATTTAGTAAATCCAAAAAAACTGGATTTAATAAATCCATAATAAAAGCACAAATATATGAAACAGCCTATTAATTTAATGTCAGAAAAAGATACGAATAAAAATTAAAAGAGAAACAAAAAAATTTAAAAACTAACAAATAAAAGGTTTTTATTAAATTTTTTATGAAATATGTTTAGAAAAAAAACTACACCTCACCAAATACATATTTTTAATCTTGGACATGGATAAATAGCTGAAATAGAAATGGCAATTTTTCACTCTACTGTAAGTGATTTAATTACATCCAATTAGTGAATGTTAAATATTGCAATGGAATTTTTCAATTGTGTAAAAATATAAATTGAAGTGATAAAACTGAAAAGGCAGACTGTCTATCGCTGTTTTATATAAAATATAATTAAAAGTTAAAGTAAAATCCTTCATCATCAAATTCGGTATTAAAAATTAGGGTGAAAGAAGTGTCGGGCAGAAAATTCTTTTTAAAATAGGGAGAATCTTACCCCATCTGTTGAGCACTTTTATAAATACTTTTTGGATTTGTTAAATGCAAGTGATTAGAAAAAACGGCTAATAATACAATTTAATGGAAAATCACTGATGAAGCCTGCCCATAGACAAACAAAGGCAGAAACTGGATCTAGTCTGATTTGCAAATTTAAAATGTGTTTATAACTTTTGACAAACAATGTTTATTCTTCTTCTTAACCTCGAACCTACAAAATTAAGTTAAACTTGTCACGTGAGTGCTGTGGTGTAAAGGTTGGCGCAATGGACTGCTATGCAGAAGATGATAATATCTATTTGCTAAAATTATACATAGCGAAACGCCCTCCTTTGGTGTTGTCGTAGCATTTGACCCCATCTAAGTAAACTAATTTAACAAGGCTATGAAGCTTCTGCAACTTCGTCAACTCTCAATCAGATGGCGAGCAACAACTGTGCTAAAATTTAACATCTCGCGTTATTACAGTATTGCCAACCTCTATCCGGTTTCCAAAGAAAGCAACTCATTAATTAATAGGAAAAATTTCAAGAACTTTGCTTCTAGGGTATTTAATCAATTGAGTAGCGGCGATGCAAAATTAGTTCGTTGCACATTAACTAAATTTTGGGAAGAAGCAGAAAACTTGTTGCAGCTACTTAAATTAACATAATTAGTTGAATGCTTTTAATTCTTAAATGTTATGCCATTCTTGATTAACAACTCAACAGTTGAAAAATCGAAAATCTTCTTACAAAGCGCCAAAGAACTGTGAGAATCAATTGTCTGCTACTCAATTAATAGTTATGTTATTAAAATATCAAATTTCGAATAATTTAATACGTTTTTTCGAAATTGGTAAAGAGAATAATTTTTTATAGAGTTCTAAAGATTTTAGTGTGTCAATTGATCAAAGTAAATTTAATTGTTAATTTGTTTCTATATGAAAAACTTTTTTGTATGCCAAGACGGGGAATCGAACAGTACATTTTATTCAGTAATTTTTTGTAAGAACCATCGACAAAATTAATTGGAATTTTAGTTATTTTGAAACTGTATGAGTTAACCAGAATTGTTAATACAAACTTTGAAAAATTTTCTATTCTGATAAGTTAGCGATATTTTATTTATTTCTTACCACATTTAACGATTTTTTTCCCGAAATTATAAATGTTTGTTTAACAAGAAATTCTAAGATTTCTGTTCATGTTATTCCCTATAGCACACACTTATAACCGTGTCTGCGATCTAAAATGAAAATAACTTTCGTTACAAATATTTGAAAAATAAAAACAAATTTTTTTAGTAGTTAATTACTAGTAGTTAAAACTTTTAAAAAGCTCCTATACTGACAACTTCTTAATTAAAAAATAAATAAAAACGTTAATATCTTTTTCCATTAGCTTTATTTAAAATTTTCATTAATTTCAATTATTATGATAGATTCAGTAGTATTTTCTTTGTGCATTTTTTCTCAGTTTCGTATTAAACATTTTTTCCAATGAAGTAATTAATGAAAGTAATTTCAAATAATTTCTTATTATCATTGTTTTTCACATTGAACCTGTCCTTCTTCAAACGTTATCATTTACCTCTAAGCAATAAATTTTCATTTTATCATGACAGCAAATCGTTATTTTTTTATATTTAATTTTTTTTTTTTTTGTTGTTCTTGTAGTTATAAAATGTGCTATATTGTGTGTAATCTTAAAAAAGCCAATAAATGTTAATTAAATTTTAAATTTTAAAATTAAACAAAAAGTAATCGGATTATATTTGTAAGTCAATGATAAGCTTCTAAAATTGTTCAATGTTGAGTTTCTACATTTTATATAATAAAAGATACTTGTATATACACAAAAACTAGTACACACACAGAGAAAAATGTTATTGGTTTCCAACTGAACCTTCGGTCTTATAAATCAAAATTGGTTGACACAACTGAATATTGTGTTTTACAAACAAATTCGGTTAATATTTTCAATTTTTGGGTTGCACTGATTAAAATTTAATTGATTGTACTAACTGAATTTATTGGTTGTACCAACCAAAATGCCCTATTTGATTTTGCACTTTATTTTTATTTTTTTGTGTGTACAAATATAAAGAAAATTGTGTTGGTTAGAAAAATACATAGTAGAGAAAGAACAGTGGAAAATATTTAGATTGAGTAATAATATTATCAACAAAAGGTCAAATGAAGTAAAGCAGTTAAACATAAGTTGAAATACACGCAGTAATAAATACAACAAATGTGATGATTTATTTAATATCACTCATACGTATGGGTGCTTTTACCAATTTGTAATTTTATAAAAAAAAACGAAATAGTTTTGTACCTTTTTCTACGTTCTTTATTTAAGAGGCTTCTATTGGGCACACTGTGCTGTATGATGAGAGTATAAAATGACGGCGTGCTTAAGTTCAAGTTAAATGAAAGGTCGAAGCATACGGAATTTCCTAATTTTGTACGCATTTAACTTGAAAAAACTCGAAATCTAAAAGTTTTAATATTCCCAAAATATCGTCCATTTGGGTCATTAGTGCTAAAATCCATACAAATTCTCCTGAAGCACCGATATTGTCACAGAGAATAAGGAATGTAGATATTTATGGCGTTGAAAAATGTCATTTGACACTAAATAAGAACAACATTGCGAATAAATTATTTATCAACACAAAATCAATACTGAAAAATAATGAGAAGGCGATTTGATGATGACGGTTATACAACAATGCATGTTTTGGTACATTTAAGAATAAATTAGAGATGAGATAAGACCAGAAAGCAACTGACATACCTCTGCAACAAAAAACTCGTGTTCTACTGAGCGCAAATAAAATACAAACCAACTTTCTTTCGATAAGGTAAAAATATTAAATGAAGAAAGAAACTATGCAAGAAAATTTACTTTAGAAATGCTGAACACTATCAACTTATCCGAAAAGAAATTAAACATATATATGAACCTTAAGCTGTAAAACACCACTAAACTAAAACTTTCATTTAAAGATAAAATTATAGGTCTTTTTAGTTTCGCCACCTTCACTCTCCAGCAAAATCTTTCATTACCAAATAAGTGGTTATATAATGAAATTAAAATTTTTTACTGCTTATAATTTGGCGTCAGTACTAGTTATTTTTGTTGAACGAAGACGTGTTTATAAGGAGTCCAACTTACGCGCGACTACTTATTTAATTACAAAAATAATTTGATATTGGTAACTACTTATTTTTTAACCACTAATAAGTATATGAGTAAGCCTTGTTTTTAACAACTTGTAACTACTTATTTTTTAAATGCTTATTAACACCCGAATAACTACTTATATTATATATTTTTATAATGCAGCGGGTAAGCGGGTGAACACATTTTATGTGTTTTTTTCCTGCAACGAATATGGACAACTACTTACAAAAACGACCTTGTCGAACAAAAATAATGAGTTTTGACACCGAATTATATGTAGCAGACCGTAATTAAGCTGCTTATTATTTGGATATTAGTAATGAGCACCCATTACTGAGATTTTTTTGGGTCCTAGAATCAGCGTTTATTACGTTAGAAATGAAGGACTATCATAACGTGTAAAAAACTTGATGAATTGCCTCATTACTGATTGAACTGGAACTCTGTTATAACTCCACGGCAAAAACATGGGAAAGACAGGTATAGATAACTAAGTAATGACAACTCATTACCTTTTACATTACTTTAACATACGAAACAATAACTTGCTGCCAATAAATTATAGAAAAACTTATATATTCTAACAAAATAAGCACTTACTTGTAATTGATTAAATAAGTACTGATTTAATATTTGTTTATTATAATAATTAATTTTGGGGGAAATGTTTTCAGTTGATCTGTTATTTTAAGTAAATGAATGTTATTTTAGTTTGACTCAAGATCATAAATTAATATCACTTTCTGTTTAAATTATTTTCAAATCAAAGAACGATGATACAATTTTTACAAGTAAATTACAAAGAATAAAAATTATTGAAAAAAGACCAGCAAGGCAGAATGCGCATTTTCGGCTTTCGCTACAAAGCCATCATCAGTGCCTTTCGCCTTTGAGTGGGTTAATATTTTGAAAATCGTCTACTTATGTGGCTGTGGAAAGCAATCGGCAAATTAATTTTTTTAAAAATTTTTCAACAAAATAGAAAATTTTCCAAGTCAAAAATGTATTTTGAAAAAATTTAAAGATTTTAAAGAGTCCCTTAAAAACGCTAAAGCTTTTTTCAGATGTTCTTATTTATTTTTACATTTGAGCAACAAAGCAATTGAAAGTGTAAATCGTGCATTCTTCCCATGGTAGCGACTTGTGACACTGCACATTGTCTTGATTGAAAAGCACTTTTTCTTCTTCATATGGCGCCATTTTTGCGATTTCCTCCTTAAAACGCACCAGTTTCGCCATGTAGCGATCGCTATTGGTGGTCTGGCCTTTATCAAGATAATCAATGTACAAAATGGGACTTTCTACAAAGGTGCACTTAGTGCGGAAAGTTTTCTGACTGTCACTCACTTGGGAGTGACCAGAAACGATTCCTCTGTTTGAATGTCCAAGCAGCTCACTACTTCCGGTCTTAGACCAAGTATTTCCCGGGCAATGGCTTTTCAGATACCTCTGATAGCTAGCTAGTGTGAGAAGGCGCTCGGTCATGTAGCCTGAATGGTTAAAGTACATCTTAACGTCTCAGGTAAGTAGGTAAATGGACACGAATATTTACTGAAGCATGACCGCATCGTTGATGTGGTAATTAATCCCGAATCCACTGTCTGCCTGGAGCCGTTGCTGGCAGCCCCAGCTCCAGGATCGGATGCTTTAGCCCAATCAGCTACTCATCTTAAATTTTTAAGATTACAGAAACCACAACAAATGTAGATAATAACCAACGGATTAATACGATGACGACCTTCAGCCTGAAAAAACGGACACGATTTGGAACCTGGAATGTCCGTACGCTTTTGGATACCACTCGTCTTGCACAAGTTTGTGGCCCTATGTTCCGTATAGGAACTACGGGAACTTATATATATATATATAATGTACAAAATTCCATACGCCTCCCAAAATGCTGTTGACATAACTTTACCAGCTAACTGTTGCGTCATTGGCTTCTTCAGGCGAGGTTCGCCAGTTGCTGTCCACTCAGCTGACTGCCGATTGGACTCTGGAGTGAAGTGGCAGATCCAAGTTTCCTCCATTGTTACATACCGATGCAAAAAGTCCTTTTTATCTCGCCAAAACAACTCCAAACAGCTCTCGGAATCATCAACACGTTATTGTTTTTGGTGCACTCTGAGCAAACGCGGCACCCATTTCCAAAAGAGCTTTCTGTTCATGTTCATGCAAAATAAAGCCGACACGTTCCTTCGTTGTCTTTAAGGTATCAGCTATCTCCTGAGACTTCACTTTACGTTCTGCCAAAACGATTTAGTGAACTTATTTTATATTTTCCGGTATCACCACATCTTTTGGGCGACCAGAGTGTTCGGCGTCATCGGTGTTTGTGCGACCACGTTTAAAGACAGCAAACCACTTTTTTACCATTTGTCTCGATGCAGCAGAGTCCGAATAACACCTATCAAGCCAGGCTTTGGCTTGAACGGCGTTTTTTCATTGCTCTGAATCCATTGTTTTCAAAATCCAAAAACTAGCGTCACTAAAACAGCTGTAACTTGTGCCATAATGAACGAATTGTCATTAAATTTGACAGGTATCATTTTAAGCTTGGTAATTCCAAAAAATCATATAGATTTTTCATTAGTCGCGCCATCTATGTGTCATCCTATGAATTTTCAGCCGATGTGTTACAACAATCGGCCAAATTTTTTTTTTTTTTTTTTTGTTTTATGTACAAAGAGTTTCATTTTAGAGAAAGTAGTCGTTGAAATTGTGTAGCTCAAATATTTAAACTCGAATGTTTTTATGTGAGCAATAATAACGTATAATCAGTATCATATTTATATATTTTCAGATGTCCATAACTCACCTGGAATTTTTTAATTGATATTGAAATTTCATTAGCAGTAGTTGACTAATGCTAATTCCAAAAAATTTCATTACCATTTACTGCTACTGAAATATTTTAGCATTACAATTTGTCGTACTAATGCTAATGAAATCGCAATTATTCCTTAAAAACTCATTTCAATTGAGCCAAAAAAGCATTTGCACATAGAAAAAAGATTGGTTGGAATTCGATCAAAACAATTTAAATTAATTTGTTAGGACGTTATTTTATTTGGAATTTCCTAAAATCGATTACTAAATCAAAAATATTTTATTAAGAATTAAAAATAGTGAAAACAAACTAAAAAACAAACCTATTATCAAATTATTGGTATTTCCAATCAATTTTAAAATTAATGTCAGTTTAGTAATTCTGTACTGTATAAGCAGCCATTTATTTAATGAATATACTAGAAAATTGGTGTTGTCTATCACATTTTTTAAAAAATTTTCAATATTCGAAAGTGTTAACTACAAATACGGGTATCCTAATCAAATATGACCTTAAAGTTGAGTTTCTGTTGAACCAACCGAATTGTGGATTGTATTGATAACACACACTACTATTGATTGGTATTGGTAACCGAATTTTATACTGTATTTGTTTTCCAAACAAAAACATATAAATTTAAAATAAGACATTAAAATTATTAAGTGTTTGTGGTGTAGTGGGTAGATGCGTAGCCGGATTCCCGAGTTCGAACACCGCAAAACACAAAAATGTTGATGTATACGAGTAAGCTCACATATTATTCATGTATGCTCATATATGATCATATATGGTCATATACCTTCATACCATATGCCTCAAATTTCCATACCATATACCTCAAATTTCGGATCCAAGGATATATGGAAATATATGAGATATATGTTCATGTATGCCCATGCATGATCATGTATGTTCATATAAATTTCTATTATCACATGGGATAGTAACAATTTAAACATTGATTACGATATACCTACTTTTTGATAGGATATACTTTTTTTGTTTGTATGGAAAACCTCATATATGAAATTAATTCACTTGATAATTACCATTTATCAGTTGAATACTTTTGCTATTTATTTAAGCTTGCATTCAAACATTTTTTTGGAATTTTAAATCAGTTCAATAAAAACAATTAATATACAGAGCAAAAACAAAAAGCTTTCAATATGTTTTAAATAAGTAAATAATAATTTTTATGAATAAACATGTCAGTCTTTATTAATTTATACATTGCTCAGTCAATTGTGATTAATATTTAATCTACAAATTAAAAAATGTTTACCCAAGTAAAAAAAGTATCGAAAAACAAATCGAATTGTATCATCTTAAATCGTATTATATCTTATTAGATCTATCTTAATACAGTTGGATCTAATTTGATGGAATAAGATACATTTCATTACAATTTTATCCGTATTTTATCCTCCTCCAAATGCATCAACTGTAATATAATACAATCATATCCAACTAGATATAATGGTATGTAATACGATACAATTATTTATAGCATAGTTACAAAGTGAACAAAATAAAAAGTTGGACACTATATAAAATAAAATGAACAACCATGTTATTTAAATTAACAGTAATTAAATTAATTAGTTAATTAATTTATTAAATTAACAGTAAATTTATGCTCTTCATATCTTCATTCGTTTTTTGTATATTTTTAAATTACACCTCTTTTTATTTTAATATATAATGTGTCCGACTTTTTTTTTGTGCACTGTATATTGGTTTATATGTGCACTGAAAATAATACGCCAGTAGAAAAATCTGTCAAACGGGTTTCAAACCGATTTGCTAATTTTTAACAAATTATTAATTGAAGCACTGATTTAAACAAGGACTTTAATTATCTTCATTTAACACAATACTACACCCAGGAAAATGATTGGTTGGAATTCGATCAAAACCATTAAAATGAATTTACCAGGACGTTATTTTATTTGAAGTTGCCTATAAGTGAATACTACACCAGAAATATTTTACTACCCTGCTAAAAATCGATTATACATGAGCACATAAGATTCATGCATGCCCATATGCATCAATATATGATCCATATGTGTGCATGAATGATTCATATATGCTCATATGAATTTCCATATATGTTCATATGTGTGCATTAACGAAATTTGAGGTAATATTTACATATATGATCATATATTTTAATATGTTTCCATACATGATCATGTGTGTACATTAACGAAAATTGAGGTAATATGTTCATGTATGATCACATATGAATACATATGAACACATATGAATCTTATATGGAAGTAAATGGACATGTATGAATTTGTATGACTTCATATACCAGCATGTGTGAGTTCACACATGTCCATGAATGGATACATATATGTCGATTTTTAACCGGGTAGGTATTAAAAATAGGGAAAATTAATTAAAAAACAATCCTTTTAATAAATTATTGGTATCTCCAATCAATTTTAAAATTAGTATCAGTTTAATAATTCTATGCAGTAGAAGCAGCCATTTATTTAGTGTATATACAAGAAAATTGGTGTTACCGATAACCTTTATTAAAAAAATTTCAATATTCGAAAGTGGTAACTACAAATACGGGTATCCTAATCAAATATGACCTTAAAGTCGAGTTTCTGTAGAACCAACCGAATTGTGGATTTTATTGATAACACACACAACTATTGATTGGTATTGGTATACGAATTTTTTACTATATTTGTTTTCCAAGCAAATAATATAAATTCAAAATTAGACTTCAAAATTAATAAGTGTTTGTGGTGTAGTCGGTAGAGAGTTGGCCTAATACGCCGGATTTTCGAGTTCAAATCCCGGAAAAGACAAAAATTTATATGTTTTTTTTTTTAAATTAAAATAAAATATTCATATGTATAAACAGTAAATATGGCTAAGAAAATTAAAAGTAGTTGTGGTGCAGTGGGTAAGAGTGTGAACTATTAACCTGAATGGCCGGGCTCAATACCAGAAAATTCAAAAAAAGTTTTTTAATTTCAATAAAATTTTGTGGAACATAATATTGAATTAGACAACCGAAAGTTAGCTTTCACGACTAAAAATTAAATTTAATATAAAGATAGTAGAATCGCACGAATTCGATTGGCAACAAATTCGGTGGCCACAACTGAGACTGTTTTCTGGTTGTAAATATCCTCAGTACTTTAACTAATTTTGTGCGTTAATTTTCAAAATTATTTAAAACTAGTTTTTGAGAACCCATTTGTCAAATTTTACATAATTTATTATTAAAACATAATATTTTCATATTTCCGCTATTACCAGATAAATAGCGGCACCAATGTGTCCTAAGTTTTATAGATGGCGCTACTTCTTAACCTCCCGATTTTTTAAAATGGCCCATATCTCTAAAACTAGGGGAGATAGAGCAAAACGGACGAAAATTTCGATTAACCCCTAATTATGCAACACCCCTGTGAAAAGACTATCTCTGTCCAAAACAGGTCATTGGTGGGACCCTCGGAAAGGTTTAATAAAAAATGTTCACTTCATAAAATGGCCCATATCTCGAAAACTAAGTAAAATAGATGATATGGACTAGGCCCGGGGAGGGTTCCGAGACCCTAAATTTGAAATAATTTTATGGGTCAGTATAATTACAAATAAAACTGTGGGTTTGCTAAATTCTTACTTTAATTTGGAGTTGTTAAATTTAACAAAAAATATTTTAAAATCAACTAATTTTATTTTAAGCCCAAAAAACACAGGAATAAATTTTGTTAAAATAACAAATTTTTCTGTCCACCCAACAGACATATTATTTTGAGTGTAGTTAGATATTGTAATATATTGCACTTTATAAAGTGCTATATAAAACAAGATATAGTTATATATTTATGTGTAAATTCATAAATGCTTTAAAAAGTTATAGGAGGCTTATGAAACAAATTTTGTATGAAGACTTTAATTTGTAAGCCTCCTTCTTATACAGTTGTATGGCATCACCAAAAAATAAGTTATAAAAAAATCGTTATCGCTACACTCATAAAAAAAAGTTAGTACAAAAGTCTGTTAAACGCGTTCTGATTAAATTGAACTAATTTTTCTGTTATTTTCTCTAAAAAAAAGCCCGTACAAATAGGTAAAAATTCTGCACAATTTTAACCTATTTGTACGGGATATTTTTTATTAGTGTAGATGGCACTTTGTAAAAAAAATTGACAATTTTCTTTTTTTATTTAAATTTAAATAATAACAAACAAGAAAGGAAAAAATACAAACAAATATTTCAAATTTTATTATTTGAATATATTCCGCGTTTGTTTTTTCCTTATTTTGTGTAGTTTTTAGCAGTTTTTCAGTTTATAAATATAGGCTCAACTGATATTAAACTGATACTAAATAGTTGCTCCGGTAATACTAAATATCGGTGAGTAGTTTAAGTTTTGATTTCCTATCTCTATAATTAATAGTCTCTGCTCATATAACTTTATAAAGCATTTATGAATTAATAACTTAAAATATAATTTCCTACACACCAAGAAAACTATAAGTAATATTCCCTAAAACTATAGGGTGTTATCACCTATTTTCAAAGGCAACATAGAGTTTGCTATGTTTTACGGCAATATTACTATAAAAAATAGGTAATTTCTATCTGACTTTTATGTTCGAAAAATCACCTATAATTTTTGTTAAATTAACTATGAAGAATTCCTGTTTTGCATGTTTTTATATAGGCAAACATTTGGTAATATTACTTTGATATTAGGCATTTTTTTTATTGCAAAAAGCCCCCTAAATAATAAATTTACTTATTTTATTAAATAAATATTTATTATTTAAAAAATATATAAAAATACAAGTAAATTTAACAAATTGTATAATTAAAATCATTACAACATTACATTAGCGGCTTTCTATAAAAAATTTTGATATAGACAAAATACTCAAAATTTAAGTTTCTCTATAATAAAAAGTAACCAGAATATGTCGAGTTTTTGGAAAGGTCCTCTTTATTAAAAAGTCCTCAGAATTTGAGTGTTTTTTCTATGCAAAACAGTTCACAGAATCTGAACATTTTTCTTTACGAAAATGTTCAATAGAAAAGTCTTCAGAATCTGAGTGTTTTCCTATATCAAAACGTCCTTAGATTTTGAGGGGTTTTTAAAAGAAAGTCAACAAAATCTGATGGTATTTATAAAAGATAATTTTTTTAGATTCTAGAGGTTTTTCTATAGAGAAAATTAATTAGATTCTGAGGGGTAATCTACACGAAACATCAGAATCTTAGACATTTTCTTTTGGCATAATTTAGCAGAATCTGAGGGGTTTATATGAGAAAAAGTCCTAATAATCTGATGCTCAGAATCTGAGCTTTTTTTGTAGAGACATTTTTTTAGAATCTGAGGGTTTTTCTTTCTATATGAAAAAGCCCTTAAGGCCGTATGACACTAACTTTTTCTTCACTTTTTCTTGACTTTTTTTGGATTTTTGTTAAAAATTTTGTTTATTTACGAAAAAGGTAGAGAAGAATAGAAAAACTCAAATAAAACCCCTAAAAAAGCTAGCGTTATACGTGATTTAGAAACTGATGGTTTTCTTATGAGAAAAAGTTTTAGAATCTGATGGTTTTTATGTAGGAAAAATTCTTTAGAATCTGGTGATTCTTCTATAATAAAAGCTCCTCAGAATCTGAGGGTGTTTCTACAGAAAAAAGTCATCAGAATGGACTGGTTGTTTTATGAGAAAAAAATCCTCTGATGCTGAGAGTTTTTATATAGAAAATATCCCCTAGAATCTAAGGTCTCATCTCTAAGAGGGGTTTTAATGGGAAAAATTTCTTATAGTTATGTTTTTCTACAAGAAAAAGCTTTTAGAATTTCTTGGAAAAAGTCCTCAAATCTAAGAGTTTTTATCGGTTTTGCCCCATAGCAAACCCTATCTTTAAAGCACGTTTCCCTGCAGGAACGCTGTCAGATTTTAAGGAGTTTTCCCATAGGAAAATCAGGATATTATGTGAACGTTTTTCAACAGAAAATGTTCCCATTCTAAGGACTTTTTTCTATAGAAAAATCCTCAGAACCTAAGAACTATATCCGATAGAAAACCCCCGGTATCTGAGGACTTTTCCATAGGATAAAGGATTGTTTATAAAAAAAACTTCACATTCTGAAAGATTTTTTTCCATAGAAAACCTAAGGATTCTTTTCTTTAGAAAACCCTCAGATCCTGTAGATTTGTTGCTGCAGAAATCCCTTCAGATTCTGGTAAAAAATTTCCACAGAAGAGATCTCAGATTTTTGAGAGCTTTTCATATACTTATTCTGAATATTTTTCTAGAAAACCCCTGAATTATTTCTACAGTAAATCGCGTAGATTCTGAGGAATTTTTCCACAGTAAGGCTTTTAAATACTGAAGGTGTTTTCTTCAGAAAAACCCTCAAGTATTGAAGAAATGACCCTTTGAAAAGCCTTAAATTTCTGGGAACCTTTTCTTGAAAAGCCCCTAGATTTTGTGAATTTTTTGCCTTTAAGAGAAACCCCAAAAATTCCAATAAATTAAAAAATCCTGATTCGTTAAAAAAAAGCACACATTAGCCATTTGAATGATGATTTTCAACTTATTTGATTACGTTTTACGTTGGAATTCATGGGTCTATTCGACTGCGTATCTTGATTCCGTCAACAATCTGCAAAACGATCGCCATATTTCAGTAATGCTTGCATGACTCCTTTACCAAATATTCTTTTCACGTACACATTGCAAATTAAACATGAAACTCCACGCTGAAAGTTACTTAAAGGAAATGAAAAATATTACTTTTTTAATTATCAGAGTTCTCAAGGCGTTTTTCTAGAATATCAGAATTAAAAGGCTTCCAATATATGGTTTTAACTTACTTATGTCCTTGAGAATTTTTCTTTAAACTTCGCTATATTAACCTGATAAGTACCACTGAGCAAAACATTAAGGAGTTAACATTTACTTTTAGGGGGTTATTTGCTTTTTAATCCAAAAACTAGCAAATCAAATAACATCTAATCCGATAAATATATCTAATGAAAACAAAATTTTATCCCTTGAAAATCGTTTTATTTAAAAGCCGTTACCTTTTCATTTTCTTATTTACGGTTCTTGAATAAATTTTTGTGTGCAAATCCAAAAATGTTAGTTATTTGTTTTTAAAGATAAATTTACAAAAATATTGAAAATTATATTAAATGACGTACAAAATATCAAACTAAATTTCGAAGTAGTACCTATTTTTAATAGCAAAACTTACATTGCTAATAGGTAAAATTTCATAGTAGAATTACCTATGGACATAGGTAAGAAAACTATTTTCCTTAATTTCGTACGAAAAAAGGGTACCTATGCCAGCAAATGCAATATAACCTCTAGTATTTTTTTGTGTGTATAATATAATTTAACTATGTCTTGGTAAATATGTCCCAATATGTAATTATACAAAATTGTATACATAATTATGTTAATATTTGACTGTATCAAAACTTCTTTACTTGGGTATATAACTAATTGTTGATGAGAGCAAAAATAATAATATTTTGTCATTTACAAAAACATACCCGCAGAGACACTCAAAGATATCGATTCATTACGAATAAGTGAGAACATTTTTTACCGTTGTATATTTTCTGATACTGTACACTAGACCGTACCTCAAAAAAAGTTTGCCGTACACCCTCCAATATGAAGTATTTTTGGAAGGCGATTTTTTTTTGTTATAGCTTTGACATTTAAAATCGCATTTAAAAGTGTGATATATCGATTTTTTGCCTCGAGTTGACCAGTGTTTTGCTATATAGTACAAATCCAATTAAAAAAAATTTAAAAAGGCGACCCCTACGTTCGGCAACCAATATATAAAAAAAATGTATACTGGGTTTAGCGAAAAACTTCCTTAGCAAAAGTTTAATGATTTTTTGCGAGCTTTAATTTTCTAATATTAGGGTTGTACATTAGGGTTGTAGCAACTGAGATCTGGTGGGTAACTACTATAACGGGATACTTGAGGTCAAAATGCCCTTAGAGCAAGATCCGACTGTAAATGCCAAAGATATAACGAAAAATGTAAAATGGCGACCACTACGTTAGGCAAAAAAAAATAAAAAAATTGTTTTTGAAACCTCCTTGCAAAAATACTTCATATTGCCTGTAAGGTGGTACGCTCTACTGTACACACTGCTCCGATTTGAACCCAGTGAAACCCTGTAATTTCATGCTGGATAAAGATAATCCAATAGATAACGGCCATAAAATAATTTGATATCATAACTTTGTAATTTCTTTCCTCACAGAATAATTTCATTGAATCATGTTGATTTATTCTGTAACTTTTTTTGGTTATTAATTTTTTAATTTTATATTTTTATATGAATTTATTTTTTTTTCTGTCATGTTTTCGACATCTCCCTCATCTCGAATTAAACCCGCAGTCACCAGAATGTGGTAAATACTTTTTACATTCTGGCGATTAACCTAAATAACCAAAAGGTTAGGTTTTATATTTAAATAATTTCAGTATGCGATCCTGGCGTGTATTAAATAAAGTTTTATAAATGTTCGTTGTAAAAAATTATGTTTTTCACTTTTAGAAAAAATATTTTATAAACCGCAATGACCACATCCTTAGTAAAGTATAAATAACACAATAATAATAATAATAATAACAGTAGGAAACATAATTTGGTAGCCATGATCAGACTGCAACCATATTTTTCTCTACGTATATAGAGATTATATATTATGGTATGATTTTCAATTGTTTTTTTTTTTTTTCTTTTTTTGTAATATGTGGAGATAATTACTTTGATTTTTTTAGTGGTGCGAAAATTGTTTCAATTATATTTTAGAGAGATATTACAAAAAAGACAGTACACTAATACAAAAAAGTCCGTCAAAAATTTAGCTAAAACCACCAAAAATTACTTAAAAATTATGCTGCAGAAAAAACTCCTAAAATTAGCAGATTATGTTTGATATATATTAGTAATGTAGGAACAGCAAAAATAAAACTGTTAAATGTACAGAATTTTAATTATATTTTAGTTAAATTTTTATTAATGGGAAATAGCAAATTAACAAAACTTTTTGCTGATTTTAGCAGGTAGTAGCCTAAAAAATTTAAAAATTTCAAAGTTTCTTCTCGAGTTTTTTTTTTTAAATGCAAATAAAAATCTAGCCTTTTGAAAACAGCAGTTTACAATTTTTTTAACAAATATTTTTGCTAATTTTAGCAGGATACGTAGACTGCTATTTGCATTCAACTAAATTTAGCTTAAAAATTGCAAAAATTTGTAGATATAACAGTTTATTTTTGCTATTTTTAGTCTACTAATATTTAGCAAAATTTTCCGCAGATTTTACAGTATAATTTGTTATCTTCAATTAACCAAAATTTAACTTAAATGTAACTAAAATTCTGTAAATTTAACAGTCTGCTAATTTTACCAGGTTTTTTCTGCAGCATCATTTTTAGCTAATTTTTAGTAACTTTTTCTGCTATTTTTACAGATTTATTTCTATGAGTGTATGGCAATTACAAAATTAAACATTCAAAACAACGAAATATTATTTAAAAAAAATATTTTTTACTGTTGATTTTTTTTACTAAAATGTGCTCATGCCAAATAATCGAACTTTGGACTCCAGATTCCCAGTCGAAAGCTCTACCATCTAAGGTATTGCGAAATGTTAAACCTACATGTCTTACTTCACAAAAGTATCGAATGCTTTACGCACCAGCATAGGAAAAATCAGAAATATTGGATTATGATTATGTGATTGTGTATAAAATATATTTCTATACAAGAAATAATGATGAAAGTTAATCATTATTGCTAATGCATTTTTGTTTGTAATTAATTAAAAAAAAAAGTAACTAGTTATTAGTAATTGATTATTATATGTTTTAAAGTAATGCAGAAAGTATATTTGTATCATTTCTGGTAGTCCAAAAAATAATGCTACCCCATTACCATTTCTACACTGCGTGGTGGAAAAATTTTAACAAGGAAAATTATGAATGGTTTTTAATATTGACGAAACGATTTTAATTTTTTTTTTTTATATATTTTTTCCATAAGCTCTATTGTTTGGATATTTCCCATACTTTTATACAAGTACCTACAACTAATACATTTTTAAAGTTTTGTTTTATTTCAATGAATCTCTTTAACGCTTTTCGCTTAAAATACTGCATAAAATAAAATCGATTTACGGCCACAATATTATCATTGTGAAACTATCTTTATCAACATTTGTATGCGAGAAGCAGAGAATGAGTGCGAGAGATAAAAGTGAAAGAAGAAAAAACCTTTTGGAAACTGATTTATTGTTGTTATATCACCTTACTATGTGTTTGCAATACTTCAACACTTTATTACTACTGCCACTAGTACGATGTACTTCTAATATCAAACCAACTGAAACTACATTCAACTATTTTTATACGTAAGTTTGTTACATTTGTTGTTGATAGTTTGTAATACATGCTACGTACCTGCTACATAGATGTGCAACGAAAACAACAAGAAACAGAAGAAGCAAACAAACAAACAAACTTTTCACATTTACGTGAATTCATTTCGATTACAGACAACAACTACAAAACGAAATGAAAAGGAGAATTTTTCGATTCATTTTCATTTCCTCTCCCGCCCTTCCCAAAAAAAAAAAAAAAAAATTTTCAAAAAAAAGTGTGTTAAGACTGGTTAGAACAACTCACACTCTCCAGAGTGTTTCTATCTACAATATATAAGCACATTCGACATAGGAAATTGTGATAGTTCTGGTAAATGATGCAAATGAAAAAAAGTATTTTGTATATTGTATTTGAAGTGGTAAGTATATAAAAAATTATTGCAAAAGTTTTCCGAAATTATTTTGAATTCAGTAAATAATGGTAGCTTGATGAAGGTCCCTTTTGTATGGTCATTTTTACTACTATAATCAAATTGAAATCTTTGCCACACATGTTTGTAGTGTCTTAAAAATATTTTGAATTGGAGCACATTTAATTCTAAAGAAATAACATGTGTAAAGCTATAGATATGCATACAAATACTATTAGAAACTATTCACAAAGTTTCACATTTCTACATTGTAAAAAACTAGTAGTATAATAATATAAACCTCGAATTAACAGAAGAAAAAATAAATAAAATCGGCAGTGTTTTTCGTATTACATAGAATTTAAATTAGCTCAGAAAATTATTTTTTAGGCCTCAACAGAATGTCTAACAAAGTTTCATCAAAGTTCAGTATCCTCCCAGTAAATTTAATAAGAATTTGCCAATATTTTACTAACCGAGAAAATCTTTCATTACCAAATAAGTAGTTATATAATAGAAATTCATACCTCCGAACAACTTCTTTTTTGGCGTCTAAACTCATGGCGTGGTCGTTTTTATAAGTTGTCACGCTTACTCGCTCGCTTACTAAAAAATGAAAAGTAAGTAGTTATGAGATTTTGAATAATAAGTGGTTACACAAATGGTTACGAAAAGTTGAATTAAAAGTGGTTATCCGAGAAATTAAAGTTTTTGCTAGTGTGTAATTTTAGAACTCGTCATCAAAATTTAAATACAAAACATATTTACATATTATAAATAAAAATGTTTAACTCTACTATTTTCTTGAGCTTAAGGTTTGGTTTTTATTTATAAAAAGTTTTTTATTTTAAAAATAACAATTAATTGTTATTTCCTGAAGATGCTACACATTGGAGTAGCGAAATATCGAAACTTTTTATAAATAAAAACCAAACCTTAAGCTCAAGAAAATAGTAGAGTTAAAAATTGAAAAAGAAGGTTAAATAAACGAAAAGAATTTATAAATAAAAATGTATAAAATTTAACTTTGTAGAAAGTACTTATTTAAACTATTGCGAGTACGTCATTATTTTAAATTTAAAACAATGACTACATTAGGAAGTCATTATTTTATATTACAAAATAATGCAAAAGGTAATGATATATCATTATTGGTAATGCAGACAGCAATGATGTGCCATTACCGATATTTTGCTGGGAACATTTAGATTAGATACGAAGGCACTACGCACCGCGACCAATATAGATGTTTCGTGCTGCCTAGAGTTCCCTAGAGATTCGGGCTACCAACAAAGCCAATAATCCCGTTAGGAGAATTTCCCCAAACGTCTGAAGATGACACAAAGCGGTCACCCAGAAATCTGAGTCTCCTGTCGCACAGTCTCGGACATTCGCAGAGAATATCCTCCGATGTCTCATTTTCCAGCTTACAAAACCTGCAAACATCAGTGTCTGACCGGCCCTGTTTGTTTTATTAAATGAAAAGGCCATCGGTCTTAACAGTTCCATTTCGAATATTTATTTAACTCTTTCACTACACTTGTAAACTACAGTGTACACATCTTTAAAGGAATATATAAAATTTAATAATGCTAAAAAAAACTTTATACTTTCTGTAAGTAAGTTTATTAGGCTCTTGGCCTTTAAATAAAAATTATAATATATTTAAACAGGTCAACATGGCAAGAGAGTCCCGATATTTGTTAATGAAGTCTAATTTTTTTAATATATCATAATTTCCGTGAAAAGGGGGTTTCTCATAAACTAATGAAGATAGATAATTAAAATTTGGCATATAGCTTCATTATATGACGAAAATAAACTTAATAGAAGGAATTTTGGCTATTTGAATATTTAAGGCGTAAAACAGGAGTGAGAATTTCAAAAAATCGATTTTCATACGTCATTTTCGGTGGATAGGAGGGGGTGGGGCAAATTTGTTACAATGCCTTTTTCTCATTTTTACTTCTTTTTGCGTTTTATTAATTTTTGTTTCTCAGCTTTAAAATAGCTTTTTCTTAAGATTTTTGAGCTTTGAATTGCTTTTTTTTTAACTTTTTGCCCAAAAATACTGTTTTTGCTTACAAAAAAAAAAAAATGTTTCTTTTAACTTTTTACTAACTGTGGGTTTACCAAATTTTTTTACTTTTGCTTTTTTTTGTTTTTTACAATATTTTTTGGTTTAAACACATCGGATATTTCTTTTTTTTGTCTTTGCTAATGAATTTGCAAAATCGTTAACGTATGAGTGTTATATGTGATCGAAATTATATTACTCATACGTACAGTAAGTAACCCCTTTTCTCAGAGCAACAAGCTAGAGTAAACTACACCTTTTGCAACTGTAATTCAGAAAATATCAATTGAAATTCAGAAATCGTCATTTGAAATTCAGAAAATATCAATTGAAATTCAGAAACCGTCATTTGAAATTCAGAAATAATCAATTGAAATTCAGAAAATATTTGAAAATCAGAAAATATCAATTGAAATTCAGAAAATATCAATTGAAATTCAGAAATCGTCATTTGAAATTCAGAAAATATCAATCGAAATTCAGAAACCGTCATTTGAAATTCAGAAAATATCAATTGAAATTCAGAAAATATCATTTGAAATTCAGAAAATATCAATTGATATTCAGAAAACATCAATTGAAATTCATAAAATATCAATTGAAATTCAGAAAATATCAATTGAAATTCAGAAATCGTCATTTGAAATTCAGAAAATATCAATAGAAATTCAGAAATCGTCATTTGAAATTCAGAAAATATCAATAGAAATTCAGAAACCGTCATTTGAAATTCAGAAAATATCATTTGAAATTCAGAAAATATCAATTGAAATTCAGAAAATATCAATTGAAATTCAGAAAACATCAATTGAAATTCAGAAAATGTAAACAGAATTTTTTAAACAATCCGGCCAGGTAGATAATGTTATACCCTATAAAAAATTTATATTTATCTTATCTTATTATTTTATCAAAATACGTTTGATTAATAAGTGGGAGTAAAATTAATTTTATTTACGTGGGTGAGGATTATTTAAAATTTGTGTGCCTGAATGATTTTATGTAGACTAATTCCTTTCTTGTTACAAATTATGGCTCTAAAATGTAAGGCTGAAATTTAAAGCCAAATAATAGTCTTTAATATCAGCGTTACGTTCTAATGTCTAATGGAGCCATAATTCGTTACAAGAAAGAAATTAGTCTACATAAAATCATTGAGGCATTTCATTGAGTACAATGAATTTTACTTATATTGATAAAACTCATATATAAATTTTTTATAGGGGATAATATTATCTACCTGGACAGATTCTTTTAAAAAATGTGTTTACATTTTTCTGAATTTCAATTAATGGTTTCTGAATTTCAAATGATATTTTCTGAATTTCAAATAACGATTTCTGAATTTCAATTGATATTTTCGGAATTTCAATTGATATTTTCTGAATTTTAATTGATGTTTTCTGAATATTAATTGATATTTTCTGAATTTCAAATCATATTTTTTGAATTTCAAATGATATTTTCTGAATTTCAATTGACATTTTCTGAATTTCAAATGATATTTTCTGAATTTCAATTGATATTTTCTGAATTTCAAATGACGGTTTCTGAATTTCAATTGATATTTTCTGAATTTCAAATGATATTTTCTGAATTTCAATTAATATTTTCTAAATTTCCCATGATATTTTCTGAATTTCAATTGATATTTTCAAAATTTCAAATGACGATTTCTGAATTTCAATTGATATCTTCTGAATATCAATTGATATTTTCTGAATTTCAAATGATATTTTCTGAGTTTAAAATGGAAATTCTGAATTTCAATTGATTTTTTCTGAATTTCAAATGGAAATTCTGAATTTCAATTGATATTTTCTGAATTACAGTTGCAAAAGGTGTAGTAAATAAAACGATTGGGCGTGAAACTTTATTATACAAAAGGTTCTACGAATCTGACACAGATTCTACTTTGTTTGGCTGTTTTTTTATAATTTAAATATAACGCTGAAATCTGTTTTAAAACCATGACGAATAAAAGACAATCCCAGGAATAAAGTTATAAATATGTATTAAATAAAATGTTTGGTAATGATTACACAGTACAACACTCAATATGCATCGCAAATGCTGCCTATTAAAATTGATACATTTTACTTATATGGATACAAAATTTTAAAATTAGGTTCAGTTCTTTACATATTCGCAAATTTATCTTCTAAAAACATGTTTTTTCTTTAAAATTGCTTTTTATTACACATAACCAAATTTCGGATAATTTTTAATGTGGGCTTACAGTATGTACTTTGAGCTTTAAGAACCAATGTATTTCAATGAGGTGAAGGATATAGGATATCCTTCAATTACAGTGAAACTTTACTCATTTCTCAATTCTTGAATAATCTCTTAATCGGGTTTGCAAAATTTTAATACATGGTGTTACTTTGTATTCCACTTAATTTCTTTTATCAAACAGATGACAGCTTTTCTATGAAAATTTTCAAAAAATTCATTCTGAAATATAAATTTTACAGCTTTGGTGAAAAGAAGTAAAGTATATTTTTAAACATTCATGTTTTAAAATGGATATTTTTTAGAAAAATGTACTTCAGTTAACTAAACCTCGATTGGTGTTGATTAGAAAGCATTATTATTACATGTCTGAATGTTTTTATTTGAATTTAATTAACTAACATTTATCACAAACTCTTTCTTTCGAAGGTATACAAAATATAAATGTTTTAGAATTAGTGAATTTTTTCTTAAAACTAAGAAAGAAAGTAGGCAATTCGTTTTACAAATTAAGCCACATGTGATGTTTGTTAAATGCACAAATCAAAATTTTGGGTCTTCTTTTCATTGTAGATTATTTATTAGCGAAATTGTGAAAAAAAAGAGAAATTTTAACTTGAAAAAAATTTATCAAAAAGTTTATTTTTCCCACAAAAAACAGTTTTACAAATATTTCTTAAACTATAGCTTACTTTTTAATTCTAAGTGTCATGTGCGTGATAAAAGTCTATAACAAATGATATGTCGCAACCCTGATGCATCAACTTGTCCTTATTTTGTTGTAATGTGTTATTAAAAGATAACATTAGATAAGTATGAAAACTATAAACTTGTTAATTGAATACAAAAAAAAAAAGAATTATAATTTAGAGTAATGAGGGGAGCATAAATGGGGATAAATATCTGCATTAAATATGTAACTCTACACACAAAAAAATTATTTTCATATTTGAATACGAAAATCGCAGATTCAATAAAAACAAATTTTTGAATTTCCTGTGATGACGATTTTTGCAGAATTGATAATGAAAATTGTAAACACTTTGTTAAAATTATTTTGTTTTTCTGTCAATAAAGAATGTTGTTGATTTGATAAAACACAATTATTGAATTTTTGTGATTTTTTAATGAGAGAATGTGTTGATTTAACACAAAGTTTTAATAATTTTTTTAATAAAAAAACATGTTAAATTTAATTTAAATTTATTTATTGAAAAATAAAAAATCAACAAAAATTATAAAAGGTACAATAAAATCCTAAAGCTTTCATATTACTAAATAAGTTCATTAAACTTTTCCGGTTCACACATAATATGTGCAACCGCATCAAAGTCCAAAGAGCAACTAAAATATGAAACTTTAAAAGTAATAGACAAATTTACAAAAGAAAAACAAAACATAGCATGCCTTGAAAAAAATCATAATAACGGCCAAAATTTTAAAAATTTGATTTTTACTTTGATTCAAGTATTATGTTTATTGAAAATGAAAAATTATTCAATTATTTGTTTATTAAATACATTTTGTTGAGTGTTACTTTTAAAAGTTGCAATAGTGATAAACATAATGTTTGAATCAAATTCAAAGGGTTATTGGATTTAACTTTTATATCAAACAAAAGAGTTTGTTAAATTTTTTTCTGGTATATTTTTTTGTGTGTAGGCTTTTACGTTTCACTAATAAGAACTTAAAACAGTCCATTCTGATTTCGTAAAAATGCTCGAAATATACGCTGTCAAATTATTATTTTTTTTTTTCTTTGAGATTTCTATAGTTAACTTTTTCGACTTTAAAAATTTAAAAGAAAGTTGCATTTTGGCAAAAAATTTTATCATTTCACTAGGCTGCAGGGCACACTTGTCAACTGCATTAAAACATCAAATCAACATTAAATTGAATTCGTACTTGAGTCTGTGTAGTGCTTTCAATAAAGAAATTATAATTAACAAACACACACAATTTAAATATAACATACAAAGTTCCAGTAAATGTGATCTTTCATATCACCTTTGGATATGATACAACACAAATACATAGGTATAATTATATTAACCATATTATTCAATAATGTTTATGTAACAATACTCGTACATGTGTATTTTTGATTATGTAATGTACAATTTATATATAGTTACAAAAACACACACACGCACACACATACACACTCAAAAAATGTATGCATGCAATACGTAAATAAAATGTGTAACGAAATTGACAACTCAATATAATACAATGAACAAAATAAAAAATAACAGAAAATAATAACATTACGTATGCAAATTAAATACAGCCAAACATAAAGTATGAATGAACATAATAATTTCAAGGATACGATAAAGAAGAAGCACACATATTCAGTGCATAAACAGGGTGGGTCAAGTTATGATTCCTTTTTTAAATTTACTAACTTTTTACATTTGTCCAGATATGACTACGGGGTTAAACTTATGTTTTTTAAACAATTAGGTTGTTCATAAGGGGTGTGCTATCTGTTGTATCGTTGTATCGTCCTAACAAAAAACAGAGTTGTTAAAATTTTTATTTGTGTTTAACAACGATTTTCTATTCGGTTTTCTATCTGTTAGCACACTCAAACATATGACACTAAACATACGTAAAAATGTTGTATCGTGCTATTCTCAAATGTTGTATTTTTTCAATTTAATTTTAAACAACTCTGTTTTTTGTTAGGACGATACAACGATACAACAAATAGTACACCACTTGTGAAAACCCTTAATATTTTTTTTAAAATTCGAAAGTTTTATAGTGATATTTAAAAATAAAAGTCACGGAAACTAGACAATACATAACATCCAGCAAAACATTTGTGGGTATTACTGTGCATACAAGTTGCACACTTTACCGCATAATACATCATCAAACTCCTTACCATTGCATTACTTCGGAACCTTACACCTTAGCCTTCTATTATTTCCAATACCAAATTAAGACATTTGGAATATCAATAGGTATAAATAATTCCTTTTTCTATAGAATTTTATCAATTTTATTTTTTGTTAAAAATTTGTGAATTTCAAATTATTATTCTGTTTAAAAAACTAAAATTCAAATAAAATGTTTTTGAAAGCCTCCTACCTGTTAGCAAAGTTTTGAAGAATTATGAGGTTATTTTGTAATACGCAACGCCTTGCGTTGCGTTGTTTTCCATACAAATTGTTTTTGTAACAATAACAATTTACACACATGTAATGCATGAATTACATTTGAGTTACATATTTCGATATATTGTCACCTGTTTTACAAACTTTATAACAATCTGACCAATTTTTGTTTAATACATTAAATTTGTGACCAATTTTATAGGCCAAATGTAAACTCCGCAACAAGTAACTCATAAGGTTTTTTAACATTAATAGCTTATATTTTAATAACCAATAAAGCTAAACACTAACTGTAAGAATTTTTATGAAGAGGAAAAGTGCCGTTTTTAATAAAAATTAATACATTTTACAAACTTTTTCGTATATCTTAGCTATCACGACTTCAACTCTGTAACGATTTTTCGTCATAAGTTTTGATAAAAATGCATATACCATAATTTTGGAGTTATCTATTATTTGCGAAAAGTATAATATTATTTATACTTAAATGATCGTTGGACTGTAAGTAATCATCCAGTATAACAGACTTGAAGCTTTTCTGCAGCATGTAAGATTCTCGAGATGAAAAAGGATGTCTTTAATAAGATTTTAAAGAATGTTGTAAACTCCGTTCCTAATTTTTAAACCAAACTATTTAACGAGTTAGAAAAACAATGTCATATTTGGATTCACTTTGTAGGCATCATGCGATTTTGTTTCGGAAAAAAAATTCTGACAAAGCGTTTCTGAAAGAAAACGAAAAAAGTAACCAAATGTAAACTCCGTAACTGTAAACTCCGTAACCACAATTGTTTGCATCAGATTTCATTCGAATAAATGTAGATAAATGTTTAAAATATTTTAAAATAACCATAAACAGAGGCGATACAACTAATATTTATGTGTCATAAGACGATTCAACTAATAATTTTGCGTCAAATCAAAAAAGTTATCAGTTTTTTACCCTAAGCTGCTGGAGCGAAAAACGATTGATTTTGCATTTCATTGGTCTTGAATCGATATTTCGAGTCATTACTGACATTAGTTTGACAAATTAAATTTGTTTCACACAATTTAAGAATTTTTTGATCGCGAAATGTTATGTTTTTAATATATTATTTTGTAACTGCGCAACCGCTGTTGGGATTTTAAAAATTTTTATTTTTTTGAAAAGCATTTAAAAGGACCAAAAACACAAAATTAAAAAAAAAAAAAAAATTTTTTTCGCGGAATGAATTGTATTTTTATTTGCGAAACCGCCAATTTGATAAACACAAATTATATATCATTGGAAAGCAAATTGAAAACCCAAATACGAAAAACTAATAAATTGAAGAAAATTCGTACGCTTGCAGAAATGTTAACTCCGTTACAACAAAAAAAATTAAAATTGTGCAAAAAAAGTTATTGCGACAACTTGTAGATGAGATTTTTTGCAATTAGGTTTATAATGACTAATCTTACTGATTCCATTAAGAAAAAACCGAAATATTAACACTTTTTGCTTCTCACAAATTTGGCCCAAAAATTTATCACATTTTTTGATTTCAGCCATATATATTTATTCCCTTCGTTCCAAGTTGGAGCATACTGAACAGACTTAATTCATATTTGTTTTCGTTTCGTTTTTCTTTTTTTGTTACGAATTAATTCAATTGCTATAGTTCTTTTTATACCCTACACCACTATGTGGTCAGGGTATTATAAGTTTGTGCTGATGTTTGTAACACCAAAAAATATTGGTCCAAGACCTATCTTATAGCATACCGATCGGCTCAGAATTTTTTTTTATTTCGTTTTAACGATGTCCGTCTGTCCGTCCGTCTGTCTGTCTGTCTGTCCATGCATACTTGTGCGCACTCTACAGGTCGCAAATATTAAGATATTTTGATGAAACTTGGTACACCGACTTATGTCGGGCCAAGGACGACGCCTATTGATTTTGGTAAACATCGGTCCATGTTTAGACCTAGTGCCCATATAAGGGTCCTACCAAAATTATATTGTTTATACGCTGCAGGTCGTAAATATTAAGATATTTTGATGAAATTTGGTACACAGACCTACGTTAGCCCAATAACGCAGCCTATTGATTTTGGTGAATATCGGTCCATGTTTAGACCTAGTGCCCATATAAGGGTCCTACCAAAATTGTATTGTTCATACGCTGCAGGTCGCAAATATTAAGATATTTTGATGAAATTTGGTACACAGACCTATATTGGCCCAATAACGCAGCCTATTGATTTTGGTGAACATCGGTCCATGTTTAGACCTAGTGCCCATATAAGGGTCCCCCCCAAAATTATATTGTTTATACGCTGCAGGTCGCAAATATTAAGATATTTTGATGAAATTTGGTACACAGACCTATTTTGGCCCAAGGACCTAGTACCCATATAAGGGTCCCCCCAAAATTGTCTTGGTTACAAACTGCAGATCGCAAATATTAAGATATTTTAATGAAATTTGGTGCTCACATTATAGAAAATTTTGACACAAGCCCCATTTTAACCCATTCTAATTTCGGATCCAAACATTAGTTGGCTTTTACCCAAACTGGTGTAGAGTATTGTATAGTCGGCATGCCCGACTTTAACCTTTTTACTCGTTTTAATTAAATCAAATGAATTAATTCACACCCTGTGGGTAAAAAGGGGTCAGAAGAATGCGAGAATCTGTCCCGTGACCGGTACAAAAAGGACCGGTCCGATTGGTCCCATCCCGTGACCTGTCCTGTGGCCGGTGTAAACAGGACCGGTCTGAAAGAACAAGCTTTGGGACTGGTGAAAATGGAGCCATTCTTAAGGTATCATTACTAGAACGTAAATGTGGGGAGAACGAGTCGTAACGTGGTATTTTATTTTTGCTAAGTTACTCAAAATATGTAACGTGCTATTAAGGAATGATAAATTTGATTTTCAGAATTGTACCAGCCACGTTAAAAATAGTACATTTTCGACAACTGTAGTACCAAAACTTACATTTTTTTTTTTTAAATAACAAGCAAGAACTTTAATAAAAATTCATTGTGTATTTTATTTTTTTGTCCCTAAAAACCGGATTCAGTTTCATTTTAAATCGAAAATAATTTGTAAAAGTAAAAAAGGATATACATACACTCAACCAAAAAAGTCTGTAATGGCTACTGAAAATTTTGCTGTTATTACGGGAAATTTAACTGTTTTGAGGCCAGCGGTATTTTTTGCTAATTTTAGCAACACATGTCTGCTGATCTGTTGTACAATAAAATAAGTAGAAAAAATTAGTAGCCGCTACTAAATTTTAGTAAAATTTATGTAAAATGCAATTCAAAATCGATTTGCTAAAATCAGTTAAAAAACTTACTAAATATCACAATTTTAATACAATGAAATTAGTACAAATAGTTAGTTGCAGCTACTAAATTTCAGTAAATTGCTGTAAACTTTAATTTAAAATCAATCTGCTGAAATTAGCAAAAAATTGTACTAAAAAATAAAAAAACTGTAAAATCTAAAAAAAAAAATTTTTTTTTCTTTCGATTGTAACAGGCGTATAATTATCGTACTTGAAATTTGGAGTCCAAATTGCAAACGGTTCTCCAGTTATTACCTATTTATGCATTGGAGAAGCGATAAAATTTTCTGGGTTTTATTTCCAAACTGAGATTATATCAATAGTAATAAATATAAACTAAACAAGTATTGTAAAAAATCAAAAAAAAAAAAATATTTTTAAATTAGTATATATTTTCTGCTAAATTTAGCACTCGGTTTTGAAAATTTAGTCAATTGTTTTGCTGAAATCAGCAGCGAAAATTAGTAAAAAAAATCCGTAACTTGTAATAAGAACAAATGGTTACTAAAAATAAAAATTGTACTAATAATCAGTATAAAAATAGTATATTGCGATTGGAAACTATTTACAAATTTTTTTACAAACTTTTTTATCTGAGTGTAATATTGACCATTTTTTGAGAAAGTTCGAAACTTTGAGGCAAAAATTCTAACAGAAGATCTCAACCGATTTAAAAAATATACATTTGCAACGTGTATGGAGGTTGCAACTTTTCTTGGGCAGTATGATATGATGTTTGTATTTTATACATTATGCTTCTTTAAAAGTTGTCGCTATTTCAAATGTATATATGACAGCGCATAGAGAAAGGGACCTAAGGGTAAAAAAATCAATTTTTTTTTTTTTTGTGGACAACATCTGAGCATCGAATGAGACCGATCCCATGCTCTCCTGACCTTAGGTCCCTTTCTTTCCTTAGGTCCCTTTCTATTTTGCGCGTCACATATGAATTTTACTACTAGTTCAATATAAAGTAAAATTTCACTCAAATCTGTTTAGAAAAAAACAATCGATTTGAAATTCATAAAAAAAGAAAAAATAATAAAATAATTTGGCTTACCCTCTACACTCAAATAAAAACCATATGTTTCAGTTTTTTTTTTTTGCATATAAGAAAAACATGTAATTTTATGAACATTTTATTATTGAATTTTAATTTATTGCATTTTTTTAAAAACATTTTATTTTATTTGATATCCTCCTACTCACTGTATAACAAAAGGTATTAAAGCGGAAAATATGCTTATAAATAAAAACATAATACACCCAGCAAAATTTTCGGTTCCTAAGAAGCGGTTGTAGAAGAGTTTCTTTTTCTTTATAACCTCTTCAACTTCAGCACTTGGAACACCGATGAGTTTTGCTTGAAAGTGTTTTCAAAACAACCGGTTATGTTGCTTCAAACTAGAACAGGTTCTCGTAGAATCAGTTTTGAAACTAGTTATATGTCAACTGTACTTTACGCCTAAGTTCTGAGAAACTTATTTTGAAGCTCATTGCATAAAATCTTTTCTATTTATAGAATCAATGTGGTTGAGAACCAATTGTAAAAATTCCTAGGTATGTACATTTCCATATAACTGTAATTAAATAAAATACTTTAAACGCTACAACAATGCAACAAAAAAAAACTCTTTTTTTTAGCTTAAATACTTAAAAAAAATTATGTTCCATTACCCCCCTGTAAAAACAAAATTGTTATTGTTTCTTTTATTCATTTAAATCCATTGTCGGTGTCAGCTGTCAATTGTCAAACAGTTTTTTTTTTTTTTTTATTTTCCATATTTAGATATTTTCTCTTCAAAACAAATTCCATACTCCGTTTATCAGTTGATGTATCCGGGTATACCCTGGTATAATATTGAAATGTCAGTGACAAGTAACAAAATCATTTATTGAACAATTCAATGTCATTTTGTGGTTTTATGTGTGAATGAGTGATTGTGCGGAATTTGTTTCAATTTTGTAAAAAAAAAATTAAATCTACATGTCAATGTGAGTATGTGAATTTGTGTTTGAATGTGTGAGTGTATGTATGTGAGAGTGTTTTTTATATGTATTTTATTTTTATTAATTCGTTAAATGTGTCAATTTTATTTTTCTCAATGGGAGATGTCATAAAAAATTTAAAAGTAAATATAACATACATGTTGTGTATTGTCATATGAATAATGTGGTTTATTAAAACAATTAAACTTTAACAAATAAAGTGTCGTAAATTTATATTGTTTTTTATTTACAAGGAAAATATCTCATATGATGATCTCCGATCTTGACGAAATTTGGGGGGCTTCTCTTGCCGTTCTCCTTGCCTCCTCTATCCTCCTCTTTCTCTCGGCTGCCAGAGAGTTTTGATTTATAATTCTCACCATATCATATACTTCCCCACGTTCAATCACAAGGAGATCTATTGATGGGATTCACGCAAGTACAAGTGCAGCACTTGTTGATACCGTTTGGTAGGCTGATATTACCCTTAAAGCGCTGATCCTCTGAGGTTTCTCTATTTCCTTTACCCTGCTCCTAATTCCCATCACCGATGTAAAGGTTGGAGCCGCATTCTAAGATTCAGTAGACCATCGTACATTATATTCCATAAGAAAGGTCCTAAGACCGATCCTTGTGGAACGCCAGCCGTGACTTGGTATTCCCTCAGTCCTGTTTCTGTGTCATACAGAAGTACCCGATTTTCCAGGTAGTCGGCAATCATGTTGTATAGATATCCATCTATCATCTTCTCCTTGAGCGCATCCAGGACCACCTTCCATTTTACCGTATTAAAGGCATTGCGAACATCTAGTGTAATGATGGCACAGAAGCCGAGATTATCCCTTGCCATAGTTGCCATTTCCACCACCTCCCGTGTGGCACCGACTGTACTTTTGCCCTTGCGAAAGCCATATTGCATATCTATCTATCTATCTATCCATCTATCTAACTATATATCTATCCATCCCGACATGTCCTATTTTAAAGGATAATATATAAAAAAAACAAATTTTTGACTCTTTTGTACGGATACGTTTGTTATTAATATATCAAACTTACATATCATAATCTGTAGTCGATTTAAGTGAACACGTGTTTCAGATTTTTTTGAAATTCGCGATTTTTCGCGTTTTATCAGAAATTCAATGTGGAGAAAATAATGTGTTCTAAATAGGGCAAAATGGATACCAAAACTTTTCTTTTGATAAGTAAATCATCGCAAAGTGGATATGGTTCGGAATTTTGCAAATTTCTTATATATATTGCGTGATGTTGTAGACCAAATTTTGTTAAAATTTTTGAGTTACTGCAATCTGCATTTGAATTCAGTATATAGTTGATGTAAGATAAAAATGCAACTTAATAGAAAAAAATCCAGCACGGGTTTTTTTTTTGGCGGAATATTTTTTTTTTCGCGAAAAATTTTTTTACAAAATTTTAATAATAATTTTAATTCAGTTTCTAGTAGATGTAAGGATAAAAATACAACTTAACAGAAAAAACCCAACACGCGCTCATTTTTGGCGGAATATTTTCTGTTCCAAAGAATCGGTTGTAGAATAGCTACTTCCCAGGAAAATTTTTTACAATCGGTAGCCAACCGGTTCTCTTAAAATGGGACATACGCACAAAAAAAATATCAAACGTCTCCACTAATCTGGATTAAACAAAATGCATAATTTCTTTGATTACCGAAAGTATTATATTTAAATTTAATAAAATCATACCTAGCCTTAAATTTCCAAGTTTTTTCCGGGATAAATACTTTAAAATGAAATTCCGCTTTAGAATCGAAAGTATGAAGTCATTTTTGCAGATACTGGTATTGACGTCAATAAAAATAAAACTCATCCCAGGTACTCATCTAATCCTTTTGTTAACTAAGTATATTTGTTTTTTTTTCTATTTTGTTTTACCCACTCTGATTTTTATTTCTTTCAATTGTATCATAGCATCATCCTTCAGTTGGATATGAACATTTGATGTTTCATTTTTTCTAAAAGACAATTTCTTTTGTATTTATCTTTGTTTCACTTTTATTTTTACGTTTTATATATCTATTTTTTTTATATGATGTTGTCATTGTTTTCAAACTGCATTTGACGTTAAAGTTTATTGTTTTTATTATTGTGGTTTCTAGTTGTTGTTTGTACGAGTACTTTGTACGATTGCTGTGAATGTTGTCATTATTTGCTTTTATCAATTTCTTTTGTTCTACTCCACTTTACAATCTTTTTTATTGTGATGGCTCATTTTGTAATACTTGTCGAGATGGCGATAGTATTTGTTTTACTAATTGTTACACAAGAATTTCAAATTAGCTGCTTAAGAGAAGGACACACAAAAAACGACAACATAGCAATTAAAAAGTTCTTGGATACATTGTTGCTTTAAAATACAAACAGAGGTAAAAAAAAATAATATTATACAGCGTAGCGTATAAGTAATATGTATATTAGAGGTGTTCAACGATGTATAGGCATTTTTCAAAATGAGTCCTAAGAGTGTAAGCAAAAATTAAAGTCGGGCATGCTGACTACACTACAGTACAATTTGGGTAATAGTCCGGAAAGGCAATCTAAACTTACGATGCAACAAATGTAGCGAAATGTATTTGTTGAACTTTCGTAGTTTTGGGATATTAAGGCATTTGTATAAAATTGGTATAACACAGAATTTGTTGCCACAATTTCAAAAACTTATAAAAAAATTTTCCCCTACAAAATGCTGCAAAAAAAGGAATGTGTGCCTTAAAAACTTACAAAATATTCACTAAAAACACTTAGTGGGTTATTTTGTAGAACGCAACGCCTGGCGTTGCGTTGATTTGTGTGTAAATTGTTATTGTTACTAAAACAATTTGTATGGAAATTAACGCAACGCAAGGCGTTGCATATTACAAAATAACCCCCTTATTTTTGGGGAAAAAAAAATAACCCACATGAAAGCACGTAATTTAGTTATTTTTCAATTATACACTGAATACCACGCTATTTCTTTAATAAACAAGATGTTTTAGAAAGCTTAGTTCTTACAATAACAAAACAAAATACTATTTTATTGTAGTCAAAGTATGACCAAAAAATTAATCCAAAATATTGTTACGTTTTTTCTTTTTAAAAACGTTGGTTTATTTTATTTAAATAAAATTTAAAAAAACCAAAACGTTCGTTGATCTCCTTTATATAAACTGGTTTGGTGCTCTTTATTAAATAAAATAACTCTTACAATTCTTTTGTTTGAGCTTATATTATTCTCTATATAATTAGAATTAGCTCAAGTATTTTCAGTAGCAACAAACATCAAAAAATTTTAATTTCTCCGATACTGAAACGGATTACGTTTCCAGGCTATATGATGTCTATTAAATATCAGCTAGACAGTTTCCGATGAATTCGAAATGTATTTTTTAAGTTTTTTATTTTTATTTTTTCTTGGTGCTTAAAGCTGGACAGCTCCAACTTTTGGCTCTCCCCCGAGTCAGGCTTAAGAAACTTGGTCTAGTAAGAAACCCTGTAGAAACTTGGAGGAACTGAGCCAAAGTTTGAACCGGGTTTTCCGGAATGAGCACTATGTGATTCAGGAATAAAATTATATAGGTCCAGTGCCAGACCAATTTAAGCCCAACAAGTTCATACCTCAGATATAACCTTTCTATGGCAGCTAGATCAAAACATGGACTTATTTCAACCATTTTTAATGGGGAATTTGTGCTTGGAGCACTATAAGCATATGTGACCTTCTCCGAGAAAAGGGACATTGTGTGTAAAAATGAAGTTTTGAGAAGAACGCATCAAAAGTTGTTTCGCAATTTTGGTTGTTTTGTAATTTTGTTACTAAGCTGATGTTAATTTGAAGTAATTTTTACGTTTTTATGGGATAAATAAATTTTTATCAGAAATCTAACTCATTTCATCTTATTCTACACCCTTTTAGGTACCAGAATCCACTCTTAAGTCCAACCCCGTTTTTTTGGACCTTTTCTCGGAGAAGGTCACCTATATGTAAAATTTCGTCCAATTTGTAGTTTGATTTCAAGTGCCTTTACGTGAAAAAACGGAAGGCCGTACATTGCAAAATCGGCTCACAGAATAATTTTGGGTCGATTGGCAGACTATAAGGTGGTACAAATTCAATTCAAAACTCAATTACCCTGTTGCACAGAGTGGTGTAGGATATAAAAATAAAACTAAATTGCAACAATGTGGAAACAAAACAAATTTTCCTACCAATAAATTTTTTGTTTTAATATGAATTTTATAGTCTGCATGAAGTTTAAAGATGAAATGCAAAGAAAATTTATATATCGTCTAATATAATGACAATTTGGCAATGTTGTTTTCTTTTTTTTTTTTTTTTGAAGTTGTTCTTCCCTAAATACAATTCGTATACTCTTAACAGGAATTAATGTGGAATTTTTGTTTAAAAGCAATCTACATCTATAAAATGAAATTTCTAAAGGTCATATGTATAATCACTTTTTAAATTTATAACTGACTTATAAAACAAGTTTTTCAAACAAAATTCATTTTAAAACGTGTTATAAGGTTTTCAAATTATTATGCATACGCTCTTAAGTATTTTGTAGATAAACATTAAGGGGTCCCATAAATTATGAATCATCAATTTTCAATCCTCACTTCCCTTTGTTATGTTGATATGCTGGTAAAAATCAGACAAGCAACCGTTTTTCTATGTTGGCTTTTAAAAAATATATATTGTAAAATTATGGTTCCAAGGGCCAAAACACGCGTTTTTTTAATTTTTTCGACCAATGAATTTCAACCATGTTGTTTGCTATTCGCCCAAACAGCTTTGGGTTCAAAATTTGCTAAACCGGTGCAGCAGTTTAAAACTTAAAATTTTTCCGTCAAAAATTACATTTTTTATTGCTTTGTTGTTGTTTCCTTCGCCAAAATCAAAAATTCTGCAATTGGTTCCACTAGAGCCGAATCCATGGAATAATCTGTTTCGAGGACTCAAAAATATTTAAATTTTTTCTTCTTGTCCGGATTATAGAAAATTTGTTCCGACCTAAATTTTGTTGATTTTAAAAACAATTTTTTATAAATCTTATATCTTAAACATATCGCAATACCATTCTTCTGTGCTCGCATAACACTTAATCCCACCGAAGTCAAATAATTTAACGAAGCTATCAACTAAAAGGCTTCAACAATTTTGCCATGTTTGAATCCACCGTTAATCTCTCCTCTATTCCCTTTCCAAACAAAACAACACGTTTATTAATAGCAAGAATTTTCTGAGTGTTGGTTCTGTTTAAAAAAATTGTATAATTTTTATTAAAGCAAAAATTCATTATGAAAAATTTAGTGTTTTTTGTTTTTCGTGCTTTTTTTATTTTTCGCTTTATCATCTCTTTATTTAAATGATTTCACAATTTCTACTATTTATTGACTTGTCACAAACTGTTGTCTATTTATTTCACACTTACTAACTATTTCGCATTCCCATCTATTTAACTGTAGGTATATGAAAAACATAGCTCTACCTGATAAATGTCAACGTGTCCCAATGCACCACACACACTGCATGGCCAACAAACTTAAATTTATCATACAATTGAAATTTCATGATTAAAATGTACGTGTTTATAGTTTACACCCGATTTTATTTAAAATATTGTGACATAGTACTACATTTGTATGTACGATATGTGATTTTTCCAAATTTGACGCATTTTCACACCATTTTCGTTAACCAAACAAAAAGGTCGTTGAAAATGTAGTTTTAGCTCTTCAAAAAATTAACAAACTTTAAAACCTTGCTATAATTTTTTTGAAATTTTTGAATACATTAAGTTTGCCGAAGTAGACCGACCCACCACCAGCGAAAGCATTCATGTTGGCTATTGTTTACACGAGGGAGGAATAAATGCACAAATATTTACGTAGTAAAATACGAAAAATCAGTTGAAATTTATTTAGTGGTCAAGTGTGAAAATATTCACAAAGCGAACATTTGAAATTTTTTTAAAACCTTTAACATACAGGTAGTATTAGAATATGTCATGGGGACAATTAGTTTTAGTTAAAATTTGGCAGCAATGGTTTTAGCGCCATAACCGCATACATACTCTGATAAATTATAATTAAAATTAAATGGAATATTGTTTACTTTTTACTAAAGATTAGCTTAAAGGCAAAAGCCTCATAATTCTATATTAGTGCGGCAACTGGCGACACATTTTTCTGAGTGATTTTAGTAAGCAGATTTTTATATATGTACTTAGTAAATTTTTGTATATATGTACATCCATAAAATAGTGGTCTGTTGGGGCGATCGCGTTGCTTTTGGGCGCTAAAAAAAGACTAAAAATTTGTATTGCAATATTTATATACCATTATAAAGTTATTAACAAAGATAGTCAGCCGCTTGGGTGATGTTGCTTTAAACATCAGCTGATCGTATAAACATGATTTCAGTATTGTTTATGGCCCAGTTTTATTGTCAGAACTAAGAACGATTTTTGCCCTAAATATATATAAAACTGAAATCACATGTACTTAACTTGTTTTTATGATCAACTGAGGTTTAAAGCAACAACTCCCAAGCAGCTGACTATCATTTTAAAGGCAAGCATATATGTTCAATATTATTGATCAATGTTTTTAAAATCAACCAATCAGAACAAAGTATTTAAAAATAAAATGTTCTGATTGGTTGATTTTTGAAAAACTGATCAATAATATTGAACGTGTATGCCCTACTTCAAAAACTCTATAATGATATCTGTTATTGTAAAAATTTTTAGCCTTATTAAAAATAAAATAACATGTTAACATGCTCAGCTGACCTACAAAGTAACAGCATCCCAGCAGCTGACTATCACTATCACTGTAAAAAATTTTAGTCTTACTAAATTAAAAACACCTCAGTTTTTTTTTACATTTGTGGGCACCCTAAATCCTAAAAATGGCGCAACCGTACCAGCTGACCGCCATTTTGTGTATGTGCACTAGGGATATAACTTTTTGCAATTTTTTAAAATATCATTTTTCGTAAGGCAAAATCAAGTAGAGCATGAGAAAATATTAAGAACTACATTTTACTTTTTTGCGATCATTAAAACAGTTCCCGCACCAAACGCATTGAAGTTTTATATAAATGAATTTTTTTCCAATTTAAAAAAAGTAATATTTCACTCCAAATTAGAGAGCTTTTTCTAATCTTCTTGTAATAGAATCAGTAAAAATAACAAAAAATTTTTAACCATTTTAGAAATTGCTTTCGGTGCGGAAGGTTTTTTAACAAATTGATTTAAAAAAATTATTTTTATTATCAGGACAGTATTATCTATTCGATTTTTCCTTGGGAAATTGCACCCCAAAAAAAGATATCCCCTAATGTTTACTAGGGTTCTCGAATTAAAATTTTGAGTTATTGACGGGGCTCTCCCCTGAAATATTTATTTGCTTGTAGAACTACGTCTCCCACAAAAGACTGTTAATCGGATATCGGGAAGAAGTTGAAGAAACGGATTACAAGAGGAAAATATGAGTTTTAAAAATTTTTTTTTAACCCCACCGAAGTAAAATAATATAACAGGGCTATGAACTAAAAAGCTTCAACAAAGTTCGCCCACTCTTCAGCAGATGGCGCACAACTACTGTTCTAGGATTCAACATCTCGTGCAATTACAGTGTTGCCATATATGAAGCCCTTCACCTTTCACCACCTTTCACTTCTCCACTATCCCCTTTCCAAAGAAAGCAACACGTTAATTAATAGGAAGAATTTCCAGCAACATTTAGCTTCTCTTTAAAAAATATAAAAAAAACATATTTCTAATAAGGCAATAAAACCATTAATCGTTGAAAAAGACACGCAAGTTATTAAAATTTCCCCCAGCAACTGAATCGTCGCACGCCACTTAATCAAGAAAATCGAGACCGAATTTTGAAATTTATTGAAATAATCTTCAATCTAATTAAATTCTGTTGAAATTTACCCAACTTATAGTAGGAAACTGTACTCCTACTATAAATTGGGTAAATTAACTCTATGTGTGTAATTGAAAAAAAATACGCACATTTTGTTTAAGTTTATGCACAAAAAACGTGTAATTTTACATTGAATGTGCGTAAAATTAAATGAATTAATTAAATTTGTGTGTTAATTTACTAAACTTGTGCGTAAAAAAACATGTTTTACGTGTAAAAGTACGAATAAAATGAGTAAAAATCAATAAAAAAAATGCGCAAAAATCCACAGAAAGTGCATAAAAATCCCCCAAAAATGCGTATATTTACCACAACTGTGCTTAAAGTTAACCACTCAAAAATATTTTTCTTTTATATAAAACAATAAATTAATTTTTAGTATGTATTTTATTAATACGTATAATTAGTTATGTACAAAATAAATACCATAAACTAAATGAAAATAAAATAATAATATTGCTGGAATATCTTCCCTTTATCGCCAAAAACTATTTTCAACATATTAATAATAATATACAATATATCTTTTATTTTATCACCTGGAGGATATTTCTCTTTAGTGATGGTACGGCGAATTCATTATTTAGGCAATATATTCTTTATTTCTTCCAAATGGTATTTTTTTGACGGCAATAAATGACATAAAATTTTATCGGATTTACATTCTGTGCAATAGTTTGACGATAATAAATGTCGGGGATTTATCTTCCCGGCGAAACTATGGAGATAACAAATGTCATGGAATTATCTTTCAGACAAACTGCTTTTGTATTGCCTGAAGGTGTCGCTTTCCGGTAACAGTTTTTCCCGACTAAAGAAACTTCCGAAATACGAAAATTATTATTACCTGCAATAAATGTTTTCTTCCAGGCGATATGATCGGGAAATCTTCTTCGTATTGCCATTCTTGCTGGATTATACTGATATTTCCAGATGAAAATGTGTTTGTATAAATATTTCACAAAAAAAAAAAACAGTTTTAGCTTTTTTTTTTATTAAAAAAATTTTTTAAATTATTTTCTAATTTAGAAATGTCAGAGTATTTATTACTATTATAAGTTAGTATATTTACCAACTCTGTGCGTAAAAATTTTGTTTAACAAAAGAATAGTAATTTTAGGCATAATGTGTTTATTTTTAAACAGATAATGTCTAAAAATGCTTTGTGTGTGTATTAGTGCATATGGAAGTGTGTACAAAAAAGTTTTACGCACTTTTTATTTATATTTACCAAATTTTCGTAAAATTAAACAAAACTTTACCCATTTTATAGTAGTAAATTTACAAACAGTTTTTAGAGTGTACTTTAAAAACATTTTTGTATTCTATAGTTAGTTCCAAGAAACAGATAAGAAGTATTTTTCATCTTGTGTTTTGCTAACTCAGTTAAAATGAATGCCAAAAGGGTCGGAGTTTTTAAACACTGTTTTCAAATCTCTAATTTAATTTTTTCACAAATATCTCAAATCTAATAACTTTGACAAAATTGATAAATTGTACTTCCTTATAAAGCGCACATTAAAAAATGACAAATATATAAGAAATATAATGTTGGAGCTAACAAAAATAGGGTTAGAGGGTTAAATGCTCTTGAAAATCTACTATAGAAGAAATATTAAAATTTTAATTTATCGCTTTATTTAGGCGATATAACACAACAAGGGTTGAAGACGAATCAAGAAATCCAATAATCAAAAAATTTCGGTTTTTTTTCTATAAATAACACTATCAGTTAAATAAAAATACATACTGAAAATGGCTGATCTAGTGTTGTGCTTTCAGAAGTTATGGCGATTTTCGCTTTTTGAAAATTACGAAATTTGGCGAATTTGGCACTAAACATCAATAAATTTTGATGAAATTAGTTCTGCTTACTATTATCTCTGAGTATATAATCTGTGTCTAATTTCAAGAAAATCTATTGGCTACACTCATAAAAAAAAGTTAGTACAAAATTCTGTAAACGCGTTCTGATTAAGTTGAACTAATTTTTATGTTTTTTTCTCTAAAAAAGCGAGTACAAATAGTTAAAAATTCTGCTAAAATAACTGGAAATAGTACATGTATTTGCGCCAGCACAATTTTGACCTATTTGTACAGGATTTTTTTTATTAGTGTAGTTTTTGAGTTAGAGAGATATTTGTAAGGCGTATCCTGACGTTATCCTGTGAGTCCTGGAGTAAAAGTTTTAAACAATTATACAAGTAGAGAGCATAAACTAGCTTTTTTATTATCGATAATTTATGCCAGATCGTAAATGTATTTTTTACAATTTTTCAAATATTTTTTTCTGTTTTAAAAAGTTAATTTTTTTTTAATTTACGAAATTTTTACTTTACAGCCTTCTCGCTGGAAAATCGTTCCTTATACTACATTTATACCTGAGCAAAAACTACCTGGTTTTTGGCTCTTGTAGTTTTTAACTTGTCAAAATGCATACAAAAAAACAAGCAAAAACTAGTTTTGTGCAAAAACTAGGTAGTTTTTGCTCAAGTATAAATGTAGTAATATACAAAAAAAATTTGAAGGCAATTTGAATTATAAAAAAAATTAAAAATATTCATTTACCAAATAAAAAGATCAACTATACATACCCCTCATTCAATTATATTTTCTATTGATATTATATAACTGGTTTAATCAAAAGTTGTTATTTAGCTAAAATCTATTTAAGATCTGAGGACCGCTTTTTAGCTGCCTTGGACGTTAAAGGGTTAATATAAGTGTTTTACCATTTGAAGGAACTTTTTCTATTGCAATCACGATTTCTGATATAATAGATATGGGCATTTCCATCATGTCGGACCGTAGAAAACCTTTAAAGTGAAAAAAGTCAAAATAAAACGGATTTTTATTTTGACAATAGGATTTACTTATATCTCTTTGTTAGCCCTTTAATTGGTGCTGAGGTTGATTTTTAGCAATTTTTCGTTTTCAAAATAATTGTAAAAAACCAAGGCATTCGCACGGGACAAAAACAGAAGTCGCTTTCGCGGCTAACAATTAAAATGCAGATTTCAGCGAAACCTGAGGCAATATTTCAATGTGACTAAATTTACACTGATGTGCATTGATGTCTTTTAAAAATTGTTTTAATTTTACCCAAACACGATTCATATTATTTTTATAATTTAATTTTATTCACTGTCGCACGGGACATGTCGTTTTTCCATCATGAGATTTATGTTGTTTCTGTTGCTCTCTTTAGGAAATTATATATAAACAAGCTTAGTAAAAATGTTTTTAAATCGACAGAAGTATTCAAGGTATTTATTTTAATATACAGGCATGTCACAGGTTTTTTCGGAATTGATTTGATTTCGCAATTTCACTTCCGCAATTTTTTTCCTAAAGTGATCGAAAACATTTTTTTTCTTCTGAATTTGCAGTTTAAGGTGCTACAGATAATTTTGTATTGAAAATAAAAGGTTCTGGTAAGTATCGAGTTTGCTACAGTCTTTATAGTGGTACTTAAAACGTTAAAAGTTTCTCCAGAAAACGTAAAACGAAAAAAAAAATCGTTTTTATTTCACTTTCAAAAACCAAAGTGGAATTGATATTTAGAGGAGCTTAAACTCATAAAAGCTTTTCAATAGTGCTTGATATGTATCCCCTAAAGTGTCGTTAACTATTTCACTTGAAAAAATTTACATTTAAAACGCTTTTTGTTGGTAAATTCAGCAATTTTCTAATTGGTTAGCAAAACGTTATTTTTTTTGAAAAATTAAAATTTTAAATTTTGATCGGCGATCTTCTCTTTTTTAACTACAAATGTCAACTTATATCAAAATTTAGCAGTTGGAAACGAATTTACCATAAAAACTATTTTTTTATTATTTTAGAATTTACGAAAACGCAAAAAACCTGAAGAACCAAAAGTAAAACGTTACGAAATTGTACACCGAAATCATATTAATTTTATGCGAAATATGTATTAAAACTTTAAATATGCTCTCTAACAAACACTTTTTTAAGTGAAATTATTAAAAACAGCATTCTTAACTTATAATTAATTATGTTTATCTGTTATATTTGGTCTAAATATGCAAAAATACCATTTAATTCTGTGACATGCCTGATAATAACAAAAAAAAACTTAAAAGAAATATGTAGTATGAATTAAGTATTGTATAGTATTAAATAAAATAAAATAAACAAAAATAAATTTATATGAAAATATCAAACACAGTTTTTTTTTAGAATTGGCAGTCCTAGCTGCTTTTACTTCTTGACCATGGTGCATGCCAATTTTAAAAAAATTTAAAAGTATGTATTTACATAAATAAATCATTTACATAAGAAAAAAAAATTTCAAATTTTAAAATTTTACACTTACGATGTCGCACGTGACGTGTGTATAAGTACCAAGATCACAATTCTTCTTATTTTTCAGGTAGGTTTTTTTTATTTTAATTGTTTAAAAAATCTCTGTTTGTAATCAATATTTGATGAGCTTTCTGCGTGTACTTTCGACGCACTGATAACAAATATTGTTTTTGAATGTCGCACGGGACATCGAAATATGCGACAATGCAAATCAAAAACTTACAGTTATTTTCAATCGCATTGTTTCTTATGCATTCTTTTATGACTCTTTGTACCTTTGGAAATATTTTGGAGAGCAAACGTCAATGCATAACGTCTCTGTTTAAAAACTTTTATCAAAACAAAATGTGCAATAGAAATATCCAAATAAATTTGATTGTTTCCCTATGATGATAAAACAAAGTGTTTTCAAGAACTTTTAACATTTTAGTCTCGGTGGACCTTTCGGTGGAAATGCCCATATGTAGATAAAATATGGATGGCCAGAGAAAATAATTTATGAACATATATGACGATTAGACCGCACCACCTTACAGGCAAAAAAAAGTGCGCGGTACACCTTCGAATATAAAGTATTTTTGCAAGGCAATCTAGAAAAAAATTTTTTTTTTTTGCCGAACGTAGGGGTCACCTTTTTTAATTTTTCGTTATAGCTTCGGCACATAAAGTCGGATCTTAAAGTGTGATATATCGATTTTTTGCCTCGAGGAGACTAGTTTGTCACCACCCAGTGATTCCCCAGCTTTTTGAACAATTATGTTACAATTTTTGAAATGGCAAAGCACTTTTTGACAATACTTGTACCACCTGTTACAATGCCTTGCCATCGCTTTGTCGTTCGTATTTTTCTGACCGGGTATTTTTGAGTAGTAAGTAGAATCCAATAAATACTACAAAACGCCATCACTAACGCAATTTTTTTGAAAATGGACTCATGCCACTTTCGAAATAAATGATTCATATGTACTTGTAATCAGAAAATTTTTGTACAAAATCGCTTATATTTTCTGATGCGGGAACAGTAGAGTGGACCAAACATGAAAAAAATATTTCTGAATTTGTACCACTGCGGAAAAGTTGTAGAAAAATATTCCAAATCGGTGAAAATTTTAAACTTTCTAAATCGCAAAGCAATTAAAATTTCTCAGTTTTGAAATATTGCCAAAATTTCAAACAGTTAATATATATCGTGTGATGCATCGTGTTTAGTTAACTTTGGTACGTTGGACAAGAATTGAATTTTTGATGAAAATGGTGTTTTTGATCGTTATTATGGGATTTAAAAAAAATCTTCACCAAAGGCCACCATTTTATTTTGGTTTCTAAATATTAAATTTTGTTATTGCTGTCCGTTATAATCTTTCGAGACCTCAATTCCAGTTCATTTTATTAATTTTTAATTGAAGTCTATTTTGTGCAGATGGAGCCTGCATAAAAAAAATTATATTTTTTAGCCTAGAATACCGACAAAGAGCACTATATTCATCCAAAAAAGGGTTTTAAAAACTTTCAACCGATTTCACAAGTTTTGCAATATTGATTAGCGTACGAAAATTAATAAAAAAAAAACAAGCATCCCGTGTAAAAAAGATCAGATCTGGCCAGATCTCAGTATATCTTACCAGATCTAATTAGATCTCAAAATTGGGGACAAATTTGAGATCTAATTAGATCTGATCAGATCTAGGCATATCTGGCCAGATCTTAGTAGATCTTACCAGATCTAATTAGATCTCGAAATTGGGTACAAATTTGAGATCTAATTAGATCTGATCCGATCTAGGCATATCTGGCACATTTGTCCAGATCACTTTAGATTTGAACAGATTTGGCACTAGATTTTGCCATAAGGTATTATCACATATGCCATATCTGATCATATTTGATGAGATCTGGTACAGGATCTAATTAGATTCAATCATATCTATTTAGATCCAAAAAGATCTGATCAGATCTAAACTTTTTTACATGGGATTGTATAAATTAACTGTTCGAAATTTTATATGATATTTTGAAGATCGAAAATAGCAATCGCTTTCCAAAAACGAAACGCAACAACCAATTTTCGGAAATTGAAATTTCTTCAAGTTCGGTCCACTCTAGTAGTATAAACCGGCGTTTTAAATTCAACTTGATTCTTTATCTGCCAGCCGAATATTTGCCACTTCTATTATGTTTTTATTATTAATCACATTAATTTCTCTTCTGTTTAATTTTGCAATTAAAGCTGGAAAATACTACTAACATCAAATAGCAGCAGCAGCAATAGCAACAACAAGTTGTTTGTTACTAATCATTGTTATAAATGGTCATCAAAATCTTTTGTAATTACTCTTTGTGTAGGTGATTAAATACTGATTAATTGCTATTTGTATTGTGCGTTAATTTGTATCCAAGTGGATGAGGCAGACTAAGAAGAAGAGCAAGAGAAGAAGTAACAATTCGAAAACATTTTCGCATAAGCACCTACAACTACACAAACACAAGTACATTCTAAAAGAGCTAAAGTATGTTAACAAAGTGGTCATTTGGTTGTATGTTTATTGTAACTACAGATATTAAACTCCTTAAAGTGCGCACACACAGCTATACAATACGTATCTGTGTGCATGTTTGTTAGTGTTTTTTGTTAATGAATTCAGTTTGCTTTTTTAGTTGGATTATAATTTAAAAAAAATAAAAATAGACAATTAAATTACGTATACTTCAAGGGCATTTATTCAATAGGGACTATCTACGGTTTCTAAGAAAATGAGTTTTTGATGGCAAACGCTTTAGTTGTACAGCTGTAGTCTATGACATTAATTATGGACTGAAAACACAAATTTTAAAACCTCATTTTCCTAATTCTAGTTATTCTGCAATATACCAAAAATATGTTTACGAATGCAATCTGGGCTATCTACTCAAATAGTAAAGCTGCCCAAAGCTGTATGCGGATTTCGACTCACTGATTCTATTTATTCACAAATTGTTTCTAGCACACCATAATTTTTAGGAAATAACTATTGAAATCCATATGTCGTGGTAGGCATTTCAACATACAAAAGACTCTTAATCATAAAATCGAGCTTTATAATAGATACAATATATTTTGAAACTCGTTTACCTGTGGGTATGAAATTGCATTTTAGCTATTTTTAAAAGAAAATTTATAAACATTATAATGAAAAATATGTACATGGATGACAAATTGTTTCCTATTTATTTTTCTCAATAACACAATTTAACACAAATTAAGATAAGCCCACAGTATTGCTACACTCATAACAAAATGTTAGTACAAAAGTCTGTTAAAAGCGTTTTGATTAAATTGAACTAGTTTTTCTGTTATTTTCTCTTAAAAAGCCCGTTCAAGTAGAACAAAATTTTGCTAAAATAACACGAAATAGTATATTTATTTGCACCAGCACAATTTTGAACTATATATACGGGCTTTTTTATGAGTGCAGCATCTAATAAACCGAAAAATTTTGATACGATATATGGGTACCGCTGCGAAGACAACAATTTATACATTACACCACTAAGTGGACAGGGTATAATAAGTTTGTGCTGATATTTGTAACACCACAAAATAGTGGACCTAAAACCATTTTGTAGTAGCCGATAGAGTTAGAATCACTTTTTGTTTCGATTTAACGATGTCCTTCTGTCCGTCCGTACATCTGTATGTATTTCGGTCCATGTATATGTGTGAGCTCACTACAGGTCGCAATTATTAAGATATTTTGATGGAATTTGGTAAACTGACGGTCCAGAACGATGCCTATTGATTTTGGTTAAAATCGCTCCATGTTTAGACCTAGTCCCCTATAAATGGGCATTTTCGCTAGCTACAGGTTGCTAATATTAATTTATTTTAATGAAAATTGGTACACTGACTTATCTCGTCCCAAGGATGTAGCCAATTCAGTTTAGATGACATCGCTCCATATTTGGACCAAGTGCCCATAAAAAGGTCTGCCCTAAATTGGATTTGTCTCTCGGTGCAGGTCACAAATTCGAAGTAATTTTAATGAAATTCTGGTCATCATCTTAAATCGACCCAAGGACGGAGCCTATTGATTATGTTTAAAATCGGTCCATGTTTACACCCAGTACCAATATAAAGGTCCTTCCCAAAATTGGCTTCTTCGCCCGCAACAGGTCTCAAATACTAATATATTTTAATCGAAATTGGTACACTGATTAAAATGGGTTCATGGACCCTATAAAGCAGGGTTGACACCCCTGCTTTTTTCTCTGCGTTCCAGAAATGGACAAATTTGTTTTTGTAAAAATTCTCGCGTGCCAACTTATTTTTAGTTCTCTTTTAAAAGTCTTTTTTCAAAAATTTTTAAAATTTGGAAAATTTCTCTTTAAAAAATCATCGCAGATGTACATATTTATCAGCGCTACGGATAACCCCCATGAAATAACCCAAAAGGGAAAAATTAAATAACATCCAAGAAATGACGCAAAAATGTTTGACTGTTATTTAATTTTTGGGGGTTTATTTAATCTTTAAATATTGAGATATTTCATTATGAAAAAATCCCCAATGAAATAAAATTAAAACAGTTTGAACTTTATTGCCTATTCATTTCTTGGGAAGTTATTCCATTTTTGGTGGTTATTTTATTTTGTTAAAAAAGTTAAATTATTGGGCGCCATCACTTATTTAAGTACGTAAGAAACAAGTTGAAAAATTTAATTTTTTTTAATAAATCGCGCGGTTTTTATCATTATAATAATAAATAAAAAGAGAATATTATGGATTTGAACAGAGAAATTTCTTTTTCAGATGAAATGGCTCTGCGAAACACGATCAAAACCCAATTTCAAATTCCAACATAGGGGGTTATTTCATTATGAAACTTATTTTCAGCTTTTATCTCATCGAGGGTTTTTTCGTAGCGCATATTTTCCCCTTGAAAAAACTAATTTTTTTTGGATCCAATTTTATTATATGTTGTTTTGAATTTTGGTGCAATTTTCTGGTACTTTTTATTTCTCCGATTATGAAGCATTTTCCCATCGAAACATTTAAACTTCTTTCAATCTAGCATTTTAGAAATTTTGCCAGAATTTTATAATAATCGAATTTTCGAGTTCTGTATTAACCATATTTCTGTAAACAAAATATGGTGGAAATACAGAATTTCATTCTTTTTAAAAGACGATTTGCAAGCTCTATGAAAAATTTCACACATTTTTGTATAGAAATTTAACATTTAACTGAATTTTTTGCTGGACTTCCAATAGTTTAAATTTTTTGAAAATATCTTACAAAACGTCGCGTACCACGCGTGTCATAGTTTTGCCAGCTCTGCTATAAAGGGTCCCTCAAAAATTTGAATATTGGCGCGCAACAATTTGCAATATTTTAATTTATTTTAATGAAATTTACATCAACTTATATCGTTGGGCCGATGAAGCCCATGGATTATGGTTAAAATCGGTCCATGATTAGAACTAGTGCCCATACAAAGGTCAACCAAAAATCGACAAGACCAAAGCCTATTGATTACACTATGCGACAGTCAAAATCGGGATGGGATAAAACCAACGGGAAATGTTATATCGGTCAAAAACAAGTTATACGTGTCCCGGCGTTTCGCTGGGTCACGTCTAGGAATCGAGATATATCTTTTTTTTGACATAACTCGAGAACCACTAGTCCGATTTTGCTCAAACAATTTTAAAAAAATTAAAAGTTACAATTCCTTTAATCTGTTCATATAACGTTTTTCTATATACTCAACAGTTTTGCCGGTAAAAATAAATGTTTGTTACCGCTACCATAAAAATCAATAATTAATTACCCAAGTAAAAAAAAATGATATGGAGCCATATAAAGTTATATTTAATTATATATAATCTTCTATGTAATTAGATATAATTATATCCGAAAAATGAGAACGTCTTATTGTATCATATTGTATCGAATTGTATACAATTGTATACAATTTGGTACAATTTGATACAATTCGATACAATATGATACAATTGTATCCGAATTTTGTCCTCATCCAATTACATAAAATTATATCTTTTTGTATAAAATTATATAAAATGTTATAAAAGTGGACATAGTTTGATACAATTATACATAAATATTAACCCTATATTTCCTCCATAATATATATGACCATATCTAACAATATACAAAATTATATTTTTAAATAAAAAAAGATATACAATATCTGGAGATCAGACCTGAGGGATTTCAATTACAATTACTTGTAATTTGTAATTGAAATTACAAGTAATTGTAATTGAAAATATTAAATTACAAATTACTAGTAATTGTAATTGAAAGTGATTTCAATTACAAATTTCAATTAAATTACATTTAGAATTAAAAAGTGTTTTTTGTTAAAATTTTGTAGAAAAATCTGACTGGGATAGGTTGCATAGGCATGGATGCGTATAAAAAGGATACGTCATGTTGGGCTTACCCCTAACTTGTGCTTTTTGTCATTATTTATTTTCCCAAAAAATGTAATTGACATTTTTCAAATTACAAATTACTTGTAATTGTTCTTTTTTGAATTACAATTACAAATAATTTGTAATTGTAATTGAGTTTTTTTCAATTACAATTACATGTAATTGTGTAAATGAATGTGTAATTAATTACAAAATGTAATGATTAACCCCCAGGTCTACTGGATATCCTATAATTTCGATAAATCTTCCATTACTTTTATCCAGATTTACCGTGACAGTGCATTAAACACGAACAAATTTTTCTTTGTTTTTAGTAATTTTAAAATAAGGTTAACAACACAGAAATTTTTAACTTAATAGGATTGTGATATACAACCAAGATATAAGAGATCGGTCAAGTGTGCGTTATAGTATAGAGAATTCCATATTAAAGCTTCAGTATTGTTAATTTTATGGGCGCGTTAGCCATTTTGACTCACGCTCCTAAACAAAAACAAATTACTCAAGCACGAGCATTTCGTGTCTTACTTACGCAGACATGAGTATATTAAAAACTTACTCACAATCAGAAAATTCTTACGCAAAACAGTAAAAATTACTAAAAAACATATGATGCAAAAAATAAACTCACACACGAATCATACACGGGTTATATATTCTTACTCACGCTCACGTACGAATTATATATTCTCACGCTCACGGGCGAATTACTTTGGTATAGTAATTATTACTCACGATCACTTGTGAATAATTTCACTCACGATCGTGTCATGCGCCAATCCCTAGTAATTACAAAATCTAAAACTAGTTCAAAATCATTTTTAATATGGAACCACATTTAATACAATACGGTTTTAAAAGGACCTTATACATATATTTTTATATAAAATCACTTTGAAAAAATTGCTAATGTGGGATGATATATAATTATAGATGATTTTATAAAGAACGTTATATCGTTATATATAAAAGAAATCATGAAATATTGTAGATATGAAACCATACTAAGTTATATATGTGTTCATATGCGTCAATATATAATCATATATAACACCCATTATATAATATTTCTTAAATGGCTCCATATATAGTTTTATATTATTATGTATAGTGTCATACTAAATTATATATAAACGTATATGTAATTATATCTTTTATATATTACTTTGTGTACTTATATATAGCACATACACTTATATGTAGGCCAGTATGTAATAATATAAAATCACATATGTCTCAATATTAAAACCTTTGAGGAAAAAATATTTAATATATGACTATATAAAAGTCTATATGCTTCAATTTAAAAGCATATGTGGCCATATCTTACTAGAAGTTACTATATGTAATTACATAAAATAATATATGATTATATCAAAACTTTTTTACTCGGGTATTACTTTTTTTTAATATTTTAGGCAAAAAATATTTTTTTCTTCATACATTTATTTTTACCGGCAAAACTGTTGAGTATATAGAAAAACGTTATATGAACAGATTAAAGGAATTGTAATTTTTAATTTTTTTAAAATTGTTTGAGCAAAATCGGACTAGTGGTTCTCGAGTTATGTCAAAAAAAAGACCACCAAAGGTCAAATCGATATATCTCGATTCCTAGAGGTGACCCAGCGAAACGCCGGGACACGTATAACTTCTTTTTTACCGATATAACTTTCCCCGGTAGTTTGAACCCTTCCCGATCACTGACCCCTACCATTTGTCTCACAGTGTTATAGATAGGATTGGTTCATATTTGGAACTATCGCCCATATGGAATACATTTCTGGTTTTCACTTAAATACACGTAACATTAGGTAAAATCAAAATTTCTTATAGTTTTTCTAGTTTTTTATCAATTTATATACAAATTTTGCCATGAGTCCATTTTAACCCATTCGAATTTCGGATCAAAACATTAGTTGGATTTCAATCAGACTGGTTAGGTCTCATATAGTCGGCATGCCCATTTTTTAATTTTTTTACTCGCTTGAATGCAATATACGTTTATGTTGAACGTCGTGTTTTGTTCTCATATTTCCCTAATACCTTTAATAATCATTAACACAGTACAACAAAATAAGAAAACTTTTATGCATCGGGGTTACGCTACATCATTTCTAATAGACTTTGGGATGCAGATCACGAATATGGCCATAAGATTTTAAAGTTAGCTGTAGTTTGAGAAATATTTGCAAAAGCAATTTTATAGGAAAATAAAATTTTTTAAATAAACTTTTTGCAAAAAAATACAAAACTGAAAGAAATTGCAATATTTTAAAATGACGCAATATGGTCCTTAATTTGATATATTGCACGTTTTGACAGCTAAGAAATGTAAATGTAAAACATATATTTTCCAATCAATCTCAACGAAGTTTTAGATAACTGAAGTGCAAATTCCTAAAAAATAACGACTTTAAAAGATGCATGTTCAAAAATGTACCTTTTTCCTTTTGCGATAGTAAATACATATGAAATTAATTTGAAATAAAATGGATATAAAATTTGTGTTTCAGATTGAATTTTCTGCAAATGTTGATGCAAAAGTTGTGATTCTTTTGATAAAATCAATTTAATGGAATATGAATTTATGTCATGTGTTAAGATTTTGCAAATCCGATTAAGGGATTTTAATAAATTTGCAAAATAGGAAAATAAGTGAAGTTTTCGCTTTAATTGCAATTATATCTTTGATCCTTTACCTAATCAAAATAAGTTGATATGGTTCTAAAAGCTCAAAGCCCAACGGTTAAAAATTAAACTTGGTTTAGTCAGGTATATGAATAAATAAGAAATTTTCAAGAAATAGAGCTAATTATTATTAAAATTTGATGTTCACATTCGTGATATTCACCCTAAAATCTATCAGCATTCATATTCAAAACGCCCGATGTTAATTGTAAATAAAACAAAAAGTTTTCAGAGAATTACCTTAATATTTTTTAATTATGATAGAAGGTTCTATGACAATTATGCGTGAAACAAAATGTCGGCCTTCTGCCACACTATCGCAGACAACAACAATGTTTTCCGCATAACGAACTGGGCGAGCCTGCACAGGTGTTTTCACATTTCCTACAGACCCGGTTTGCTGAAATTTGCGCACAATTATCCCGATTGTGGACACATTTAGTCGATTATGCTGACCAAAGAAGTGCACGAAATGCATATTGATTTGAACGCCCATTTTCGAAAAAGACTTCAGCAATCTTAAAGCGCTGCTCAATTGTGTACCTTTCTATGGTTGAATTTGACAAACATTGAAACAAAGAAATGTCAAATTAAGTTGGGGAAAATATGGTTGGACTACCCTTTAGAACATGAATTAAACAATTTGGCCTTCAATAACAATTGTATATTCGTAGATAGCACTTATCGAATATAAACACTCGTTGTACAAACATTATTGTTTATAAATGTAAACTACGGGGTGTTGCATAAATGTTATTTATTATTGGGTAGGTTCATATTATATGCCTTGTGTACAGTCGAACGCCGATTTGCGGCCCTTTCAGAATGGCATAAATGACAAACTACTAATATTTTAAACGAGAAGTACGCAGTCTTACTATCTTAATATACAAAAATATTGGGACTGTACTTTTCGCTGACTAAAATTGCTAAAGTTCACAAATTTCTTCGTTTTGTGAATGTTTTTTTTTTTTAAATACGGCTTAGAAATTTCCAAATATTGAGCACATTAAGGGAAAAATATTTAAAAAGTTTTTAAAACGCGACTTTACTATTATTTCCCTAAATCATAGAAAAGTTGTCAAGACATACTCCCTAACATAAACACAAAATGTTATTATGTATTTACTTACACTAATTTAATTGTTCCTAAATGATTATAAATCCTTTTGAATATAGGGATAAGTAATTTAAATTCTTATTAAAAATGATTAGAAAACTTTGTTTTGTTACAAGCCCATCTTCGTCTGTCATGACTGTCTTCGGCTGCTGTGAGGGGTTTTTCTACTAATGTGGTTTCCATTAACCTTTAAGTAACTTTTAATTTAAGCAGCATAAGAAAAACGTTAAAACTTATTTAATTAAATACACCGAACTCACAATAAAACAAGTGAAAACTGAAAAATGGAAACAAAAAAACATAAAATACAACCAACGTAAAAGTCATCATAAAATTACAGAAAATGATATAATAAAGTATTGTTATTACTAGGGTATTCTCCACTCTACTCTGCTCTGCACTTCTCAACTCACTTCAGCTCAACTTGATTCGTCTGTTCATCTATGCCTTTCATACTTTTCCATTTGTTATGATTGTATTCCAGCACACAAACTTACTTACTTACTTACTTACACACACAGTCACACTTCCTTATACACTGCATACATACATACATATAATAGGTAATGACAATAACGGAACAAACGACAGTCAAACCCACTGTACTATAATATCATGTATATATACATATATATAGTGAGTGTAGCAACAGGATTTTATTCTTTTTTAAAATGATGAAGAAAAAAAACACAATAATAATGCAAAAGAGGTTAACAGTAAAAGCCAGTTTCGAGTTGAATAACAACAATAGTTATATTGTTAAATGTTCAGGAATAACAACAAAAAAAAAAAAAAGTAAAATATATATAAAAACAGAAAATAAAATAATAATAATCATCAGCTATAACAAAGAGCCAAAGGCATTTTATGGTCTTCTACCGCTCTACAAGAAAAGGGTGTTGACAACAATAACTTAAAATGCTAAAATTATAATTATGCAGACTGAATGAAAAACAAATTTCCAAAATACACTACTAACCACTATTTCTAGTGGTATTTACCAGTAGAAATAAAAACAGCAACAAATACTCCCAAGGAGTTATGATAATAAAATAAAACATAAATTGTCAGTGTAGCTGTAGCTGGTGGTGCTATTTCAATTTAATAAGAGTTAAAATGTAAATATTTATGTGTAAATTCATAAACGCTTTGTAAAATTATAGAAGGTTTATTGAACAACTTTTGTATGAAAATGACGTTTTGTAAACCCGCTATAACTTTACAAAGCAATTATGAATTGAGGGGTAAAAATTAAAAAAAAAATTATGGTCACACTTTAACTTTGTTATATTGATATTTGTGCAAATTAATATGTTTCGTTTTGATAACACCGCAGATAAATTTTGGGTACCAAGCAAAAGTTTATATCCTTCATCTGTTTCGGCCACTTCTTTGGTGTTTCTTACCTATCACATGCTAAGCACCATTCAGAAAAGATCAGTACACAGAAAAAAATAATTCATACATAAAATAAATTTTTTCATAATGTGTATGAATCTAAAATTATAATTTCGCTCCAAAACTTTTTCATATACTTATTACTTCACATTTAAAAAAAATAATGCAAAGTAAAAACGTTATTCGAATAAGTAAATCAGGGGTATGGCATCACCAAAAAAATAAGTTATAAAAACATCGTTATCACTAGATGGCACTTTGTTCAAAAAATTGACAATTTTCTTTTTTTATTTAAATTTAAGTAATAACAAACAACAAAGCAAAAAAACAAACAAATATCTCAAATTTTATTATTTAAATATATTCCGCTCTTCTTTTTTTCTTATTTTGTGCAGTTTTCAGCAGTTTTTGAGTTTTAAAATATAGGCTCAGCTGATACTAAACTGATACTAAATAGTTGCTCAGGTAATGCTAAATTTCAGCGCCCTCTATTGGTGAGTAGTATTAGTTTTGATTTCCTATCTCTATAATTTATAGTCTCTAAAGTAAATACTTTACTTGTTATGAATAAAACATTAAAATTTAAGAATTTTCTTTAAAAATTTTAGTCTGCTAGTGAGTAGACTAAAATTTTTAGAAATCGCAAAACAAGGACTTTTCATTGATTTTTTTTAATAGAATATAAAGGGAATACAATTCTACACCCAGAAAACAGATTCGTTGTGGTAACCGAATTTGTTGCCAACCGAATTGTAGTAGTTACATGTACTATCACATTATTCGATTGTAGTTCTTACATTACTTTATTGTGAGTACCATATTTTTAGTTATACCTACTGAATTATAAAACATTATATTGGTATACCCAACCGAATTTATATTTTCGGTAGATACAACCGAATTTATTTCTGAATTTCTACCGAATTAGATACAACCAATTATTTGCTATTTATTTTTTTTATTTCAATAATTGCGATATATAAAAATTGTAACAAGAATAAAACCTTTAATATCTAAATATAAATATAATGATTGTATATTTTGAATTATTTGAAGAGTCGGCTTGCAAAACCCGTAGTAAATGGAAGTGCTCAGAATTATTCATTTTGGAAGTCACAAATTCTATATTCCATTCCGATTTTCATCCTGTGATGTTTGTTTGTCATAACTAGAATGATCAGTGTGCATCTACCAAAAAAAGAAATTTTTAGAAAATAATTCAGTCCGGTATTTTCTTAACAAATATTTAATTTACCATTTTAGTCTGGATGCACCCTTGAATTTTAACATTTTCCAATTTGTATATTATGTATTTAATTCGTATGTAATCTAAATTTATATACACAAATAAAATATAAATGCATTATGCAGATTGGTTATTGATTTTAATATTTATCGTGTTTGTTTTATTTTAGAAAATTTTAAAATTATGAATTTTTAATTTTTTTTATTATTGACCTATTGAAGTTTATATTGTTTGAATAACCAATATATCGGGTACAGTTTCCAAAACTGTTTAAATTTAGGTTTTTTTATCAGTTGTGGTCACCAATGTTGTTTCAACAATTTTATTTTGGGTGTCGTAACTGAAAATCTAGTAAGATACTTATGATGAGTTATTAACATTGGTTAACAGGGCCAACATTCAATATAAAATTGTTAGTAAAGAACTAAAAACCCTACATATATGGCAATTTGGTTATTACAACCAAGTTTTAATTGCAATAGCTGGATAATGCAGAAAATGCATTAATAAGAATTATTAATGTAATTTGCCTTATCGAATAGATTTAAAACATTTTATTTTAGCCTTAATTGGTTGGAAATACCGAATTTTATACAAAATGTAATATTAAATCAGTTGCGCTTTCTAATTTTCTCTTATTAACGAAAACTTTTTATTAACACAATTGATAATATTTAATTGGTAATATAATATTTATATCATCATGGTGGTAAAATAATGATAATTCTAGTCGATTCGTAACTGATTTGTTCTCTGTGTGTATATTCCTTTACATTAAATTTTCCAACAATTTTAATAGCGTAGGTCATCAAATTAGTTATTCATTTTTTATTCCACATGGGCAAATAAAATATTTTGTGACGCATTTTTAGAGATTCACTACATTTGTTCATGCTATTAAATTATTTTATATCGACAATATCCACCCAGAGAAAAATAGACCGATTTTTCTTTCAAAAATACACTAAAAGTAGTCAAAGTGTGTGGTGCTGTACTTTCTCTGTTATAATTTATTTCATTTAAAGGTAGCAACACACTACGCAATACTATTGCAAATAGTATGGCCGAAATTATCGTCCATTTGCCCTACACCATGCAAATTTTAGTGTTGTGGAAAAAATGTTCAGTATGTATGTCACATTGGACGGTTGTACAATATTTTGGAAAAATTCAAAGCGGATTTAAAAAAAATATTTTGTAATGTGTAGGTCATATTGAGTCGTAAAAAAATGTTTCAAAGAGTATACCAAATATTTCTCTAAATGTACACACAGAGAAAAAATATGCCATTTTCCAACTGAAATTCGGTTACATCTACTAAAATAGGTTGGTACAACTGAACATGGGTAATCACAACAAAATTTGGTTTATACAACTAAATTTTAGTTGCAATAACCAAAATATTTACGAATCACTTTCCAATATGGTTTAACCAACCGAATTTATTGGTTGTAGGAACCAAAATTGGCTTAGCAATTCGGTTGGCAATTAATTTTCCTGTGTGAATCCATATATATATATAATACAAAAATGTGCATAACTTTTTACCCTGTTACGTATGAATTTTACAATTTGTTTCAATTTTGTGTCTTTTCTTTCTTTTTTGTGGGAACAAAATACACTTTTTAAATAATACATTCAACAGTTAGTATGTTCCTAATAATGCATACTTTTTATATTTATGAAAAGTAAATATCTGGTAGTATTATCATAAAATGATATTGCGTGTATTTGTTTACATGCTATTTTTTTTATTAGCTTTACCATTTTCACGAGTTTTACTTAAAAATCCGTTCGAGTACAAAAAAATAGTAAAAACTAGTAAAAAAAATGTAAGGACAAATTTAACTAGTTTTTACTTGAAAAATTTCTTCCAGCAAAAACTAGTATTATATTTTTTTGCTTAACAACCCAACAAAAAAAGAGTTGCCGAAGCAGTAGAAAAATCACTACAATTGATGACCTAGATGTACTTCTTTTTAAACTTAAACACTAATGATTTTAACAGTGAGTTGTCACAGGAGAGGAACACTCCCACTACAGCATTTTTCAGTACTTTTTGAACGAAAAATTAAAAATTAAAAAAAAAATCTTTATTTTTTTATTGCCGCCGGCGGGTATCAAACTTGCGATCTCATTATTGCTAGTCTAGCTCTCCACCGCTGAGCTATTCTTTGATATGAAAGCTGACTGTGCTTTATTCTCTTCAATAAAAGTACTTTTTAAACAAGTGCAAAAGGTGTAATTCAGTATTGCTTTCAGTTCTTTTCCATAATTTGTATTTCATATATTTTTAAAAATTGAAAAATTAAAAAAAATATTGGGTTTGGACAAATTAATTATAAATATAAAATAGAAATTAAAAATATATTGGTCCCTCCAGGAATCGAACCCGCGATCGTCTGTTTAGAAATACCAAATGATACCAAAATCACTTTTTGGTATCACTTTTAGAGCAATTATGCTTTAGAAGCAATAACGGATACACTGAGAGAATTATCTGCATGATATTAATGATTCTTTGCATAAAAATAACGAAGTTGCACTGAAACTTTTCATTGAATTAATGAAATTTTTCATAAAATATTGTAAAAAAATGCATTTCATTTGTTAAAATTTTATTACACTGAATGAAAAAGTTTCACTAAAACTACCCAGCCAGAAAAATACAAACGGGAAAGCGATGGCAAAGCACATTAACAGGTGGTAAAGTACTGGCAAAAAGTGCTTTCCCATTCCCAAAATGATAACATCATTAGACAAAAGGACCGGCTGTTCAAAAAGCGCCGGAAAAGAACTGAAGAAACAAAATTTTTGAACGTTGGCAAAACGCTGGCAAAACCAATAAATAGTTGATCCGGAAATATATTTTCCAAAATAAAATTTAAAAAAAACTCATATGTATTTTTTTTTTTTGGTCCTGCCGTGAGTTGAACTCAGGCCGTAAGATTGGCAGACGATTGATCTACCCACTGAGCTAACGAGACATATAATATTGGATTGCTAAACACATAAATGAGTGATAATAGCTGGACAACTACTGGCGGTGCTAAAATGCTAGCACTGGCAAACAGTTTTTTGGAACTAATATGCCAGTTTTGGAAGAGCAAGAAAAAAGTTGGTCTTAAAGGAGCTTTTCCACAAACGAAAAATTTGATTTTATAGATCAAAAAAAATTTTTTAATTAAAAAAATCCAAAAGAAATTTTTTGCTTGCAACCGGATTTGAACTCGGAACCTCCTGACTAAAAACCTTTTCTAACGAAGCGTCAGCATTTTTACAAAATCATTGCTCTACCAGTGAATTGGTTTTTGTACCACTGGTTGCAAACCATGGCATATCACTCTTAGACCATTCTTTGCCAGTGGTTTGTTTTATAAACCACCGAAATTTTTGTAAAACAATTACTGGAAAAACGCTTTTTGCAAACGCTGGCAAAGCGTCCCAAATAAGTGTTCTCCCAGTCATTTATTTTCAACACCGTGGTTACCCAGTGGTATGCCAGTGCTTGATTTATTATACCACTGGCGATTTCTGATTGGGTAGACTCATAAAATATATGAAGCTTTTTCATCATATTTATGAAATTTTTCATTTACTTTCTGAAGCAAACTTCATTAGTTTACTAAGAAATTTCATTAAAACTCGTCCAGCAAAATTCTTTCTGTGTACTTGTGAAGCATTACTTCAAAATTTTTTTGCTGGGAAATGATAAAATTTAACACATTTTAATGAGAATCGTTATTAAATTAATTAACTCTTATGATTCACATTAAAGTTTGCATTCCGCGGACGTTTGTTGCGATTTTCGTATTTTTTTTTACAATTTTTGTAATTTTTTTGTTTGATTACTTTTGAATATTTTGACAACTTTCAATATTTTTTCTCTTTTACTAGAAATGTAATCGTACAAACCTATTAAAATTTTATATCAAAGGACATAAATAACGCAAATAATTTCAAAATATTTATACAACTTAATGAAATTATTTGTCACAAACTACCTGTTTACCTACTCTGTGTATAAATGTTCCCCTTACTGGTGCGTATACTTTATATTAACTATTATGTACAACACTCATACGCATAGGTGTTCTTTTGATTGTATATATGTATCTGTATTTATTAAACTGAAAGCTATTTGTAAGAAAAATTCCCAATGTTTTAGAAGTTCGTATTAAACAGGGAGAGTTATATGAAATTTAGTGTGTGGGATTGCCACAAACAGTTTGGTTTAACCGAGAGGTCGTCTAAAGCGAGTCCGTGTTAAAAGATAAGTACTTTTATATGAAAATTGATACCAAAATATCCGGACTTTCGAATTAGTTCGTATTAACCGAGAATTCATCTTAAAGCAGTTTTACTGTACTTAAAATTTAATAACCCTTTAAAAAGCTGGGAGCATAGAATCTTAAGAGTTAAATGGCTCTTTACGACTTTTCAAGAAGTTTGAATAGAAGGTGATAGTTGATGTAATAAAACATAAAGTTCACTAACTGCTGGAAATATCACAGCAGGGGTGAGAGAGCGTTTAAAGTAGTTCATCGACTTGCATTGATTCGTCAAAACCGGTTTCCGAATTATTCGAAATTTTTTCTATATTTCCGGTTTTTTTAAATTGTTGTGGAAAAGAGTGGTTTTATACCACATTTATACCTGAGCAAAAACTACATGATTTTTGGTTCTTGTAGTTTTTAACTTGTCAAAATGCATACAAAAAAAACAAGGAAAAACTTGTTTTGTACAAAAACTATGTCGCTTTTGCTCAAGTATAAATGTAGTATTCGAATTATTTGAGAAACCGGGTTTTTGTATCGAATAATTCGACATTTTCTAATATTTTTAAAGGCGAAATTTACAAGTCATTTTCTTAAGTTGTTTAATATTTATAGAAGGTATTCACCGCTGCATTCATAATGAAAATTGGTGCCTCCTTATAGATCGCACACAACGAGCTTTTAACTAAAATGTGTTTAGGCCCAGCAGCTACTAAGAATAAATTTTATTCATGATGATTTCTTAGGACAGCGATAAAGAACAACGCTGTATTTAAAATCAAAGGATTTTTATTATTGTAGATGGAATGAGTGAATACTGAAATGAGCTTTACAACATGAACAATTATGAATAAAATATCCCTAGTAAAAAAAATTATAATGAGGTTGTTCACAAGGGCTGTGCTATCTGTTGTATCGTCATAACAAAAACTATAATTTTTTTCTCGCAATGTACGGGCAAAATAATGGGATTTTGAATCTTTCATTTATTTATTCAGCCAATGGAAAATACAATGATATTTCAGCGATAATTTTACACCACTAAAATTTAATCAAATTGTTTCTTTCGGATATATTTATATCTGATATTATCAAATTATAAATGAATTTATGCAAACTTATTTAGTTATATGGGCCAGTTTCTAGGATAAAATTTTATAAAGTCACATGTTAAATTACATATGACTATATAAAGCCCCATACCAATTTTATTTTTTAAACGGGTCGACTTTTATTTTAAAAATCGTAAATTTTAAGATTTTTAATAATATTTTTGTAAATTTTAAAAACAAAATCTTGATGTACCAGCAAAAAAAATTAATATGAACAATTACCCAAAATTAATAGGAACAATTACTGGTTCCGGAACCAGTTCCGTGGAATCAGTTGCAGTGGAACCAGTTGCACAATTGGTTTGGTTAGCTACCGATTGTAAAAAATTTTTCCTGGGTATAACTAAAAAGCAAAAGTTCTTGCGATTTAGTAAAATATGGCGTTCCTCAGGGCAGTGTATTGGGGCCGTTATTTTTTTCAATTTACTTGAATGATATTCAAAACCTTAACCTTACAGGCCAACTTTTTATGTATGCAGATGACATTTGTTTATTCTATCCCTATAAACATGAAACAGCTGTTAAAGCATATATGGAACGCGATGCTTCTTTAATATTTGAATTTGCTAGAATTAACAAATTGGTTTTAAATGCTAATAAAACAAAATTGATAAGATTTAAGCCTTACAATAACCTGGTTAATAACTTCAGTATATTTGTAGATGGGGAAAGAATAATGGAAGTTAACTCAATAAAATACTTAGGTATATATATGCAGAGCAACCTTACCTGGGGGCAACATATCCGTCATCTTAAAACAAAGACAGCTCAAGCTATGGGCATCTTGTATAAATTCAAGAACAAATTTAAACAGAATACAAAACTTTTAATTTATAATGCATTGATACATAGTCATTTTAATTATTTAGCAATTTTATATGGATACAAGAATGGTATTGAACTCAAATCTCTTCAAAGAGCTCAAAATAAAGCGTTAAAGGTAGTTGCAAACCTCTCACCAACATATCCAACAATATTGTTATATAACAATATATTCGAATCTATTTTGCCAGTACATGGAGTGTATAAATATCAACTTTTGTTATATGTTTTCAAGTGCATAAATAATATTGGACATCACACTGTACAGTTTGTAAGAAACCAACACGCAATTAATACACGGAACAACAGCAATCTAGCTACCGCCTGGTGTAGGCTGGAAACAACTAAACAGCGTATTGAATATATGGGTAGTCGCGAGTTCAACAAATTACCTGAAAGTTTAAAAATTATAAACCAAATTTCATCATTTAAAGTTTTATTGAAGACTTATATTTTACAAAATTTGGAAGAGCTTCTGCCGTAAAATGTATTGTCACAATTAATATCATTAAATACTTTTAATTGAAACATTATTTCTTATTTTTTTTTTTTTTTCTATTCTTTATTAATTATATAATTTTATATTTTTGAAGTATTTTTTCTTTAAAAAGTGTTAAATTGTAATTTATTTCGCCAACTCGCCTCTATAATGCCATAATGGCGCTGAGGCATAATATCTGTATTTTATTACTAAATATGAATAAAGTTGTTTAATAAAAAAAAAAAAAAAAAAAAAAAAAAAAAAAAAACTAGGCCAAACAGAAAAAAGCTTAAAAAAAAGACCAAAAAAACATAAAATAAGCAGTTAAAATTAAAAAAAGTCATTAAATCAGGGACCATAACGGTTATGACTTTTATCGTAAAAGTCAAATTAAAAAAGTTATTTTTTGACTTTTGTTTTTTTGAGCAAAAATAAAAGTTATTTTCTGAGTTTTATTTTTTCGAGCAAAAATAAAAGGTTTTTTCGACAAAAAAAACACGTTAAAATATTAAAATTTTGACAAATTCATATCAAACACATAAAAATATGAGACATCCCTAGGAAATTTCAGTTGTCATTGATTTCAAAGAAAAAAAATTACTCTTGCTCAAAGAAATAAAAGTCAAGAAATAACTGTTATTTTTTGCTCGAAAAAATCAAAATCAAAAACTAACTTTTATTTTTGCTAAAAAAAAATTAAAAACATAAAATAACTGTTATTGTTGCTCAGAAAAATAAAAATCAAAAAACAACTTTTATTTCTGATCGAAAAAATAAAAGTCAAAAAATAACTTTTATGTTTGCTCTAAAAAAATAATAGTCAGAAAATAACTTTTATTTTTGCTCAAAAAATATAAGTAAAAATTTTAAAAGCGCAGCATTTTTTGGAAGACTAGTCCACAAGTATTATTATGATGTACTTGAATCAGTTCTGTAATACTTGGCGCTATATGGTTTTTTGTTTACAAATTCAAAAATAACTGTTATTTTCGGTCCCTGTATTAAATTGCATTAAATTTTCATTATTTTCTTAATAAAAAACCTTAACAAGAGTAATTTTTTAAATAAAAAAAAATAGAATTTAAAAAACAAATTTTATTTAAATCATTTTTAAAATTACAAATTTTGTGGTTTCTGAAAAAAATCAAAAATGAGCTGCATTTTTAACGAAAAAGCTGAAATAAGTAGGACAAAATATCGTAAGCAAAACCAAGCAAAATTAGGTAAAAAATAGCTCTACACCCAGAAAACAGATTCCTGGTTACAACTGAATTTATTGCCAATCGAATGATTCGGCTGTGACAACAGAATTTTTCAGTTATTACTACCGAATTATTGTTGAGGCAATAGAAATTCTGTTGCCATTATCAAATGACTATTGACTCTACTGGTATTTAGTTGTCACAACTGAAAAATTCGGTTACCACAACCGAACCATTCGATTGGCATCAAATTCGGTTGTAAGCACGAATCTGTTTTCTCTGTGTAACAAATATAGCTTAAAATTCTTAAAATTTTAAGGTCAGAACTTGTATTCAATCTAAATTTTTCTATCTTTTCAAATAAATAAAACAAGCTATCGCTTTTTATATTTGGCCTATTTATATCTATATGGAATTAGAAATTGAAATTGAAAAAAAATGTTGACTTATATGCTATTAATATATTTATTTGCAAGTACTCACGAAGTACCCGGGGATTCTTGTGTGTGCTTACTAGAATGACCAATATACTTTGCAATTACATACAAGTATAATGAAATGTAAGTAAAACAATTTTGTTTTTTTAATTTCTAATTTGTGTGTAATTTTTGTTCCGTGTTAAGATCATATTATTACAAATTCTAAATAGATTTTTAAATTTTTAAAATTTCATATACAATTTATATAGACATGTATCCCATATCATAAGTCCATACAATGTGAACTACACGATTAATAATAGGAATACACGATTTACATAATTTTCTTAAGGGAATATAAGCTATTTAAAGTTAAACCTTTATTGTAAAAATTTGAACAGCAAACAAGTTTCTCAGCAATACTATACTACTTACAGTAAACAAAACATGCATGCATTACGAGTATTTTTTTTTTCTTTAAATACCATATTATGACTTTGATTTTTATGAATCTCAAATAAATAAAATTTAATACTTATTTTGTCAAACCTTTCATTTATGACAATCTCATTTAGTGTATCGGTGTCACTTTAAGAGTGTTTTACAAGATTTTCTTTGTTGTTGATTTTTTTTCTCTTTTGTTTTGCAGATAACACAACACAATATCTTGTATTCAAACTATTATGATATCATATCGATTTGTCATATTATAACAACAGCAATAGCATCATCCAGTAAAGGGACCCTCTTATAGATCATACAATAAAGTGAGTGACTGCTAACTAATACATGTACTTACATCATAACCCCACACACACACACACACATGAATAAAATATACATTCATATAAAGTGTTAGATTGTCATGGCTACAAATACAAATAGTAGTAGAAGGTACTACGACTATAATATCCACAGTTAGTACAGTTATCTGGTTGTTTACTTTTAATCCTTGTCCCCCATGGCGCCATTAGTCTAAGAAGTTGGATATGAGAAAAAAAATTGAAATAAACCGAAATATATAAACACTGAGCACGAATACATGATATACATCGTACATTTATTGCAATATGTATTCTGGGGTGTATGTGGTGTATGTTAACAGCAATGTTGTTATGTTATCTCTTGTTTATCATCAATCTTGTTTTTATTATAATGATTGGACAATTGAATTATGAATGAGAGTATATTTTTCTTTTGTCTTCTGTTTTTCCAAAGATTGTTTAAAAATAGTTTATTTTGTTAACAATAGACTTTTACAAGACAACATAATATTAATCAATAATATTTAATTTATAAAATTTAAACATTTGCAAATGTGTGGTAATAAAACAACAAACCTTTTATGTTCAGGGTTTAAAGTTAAATTAAAGATTAAATTAAATAGACAGAGACATTTTGTTAATTCTAAAAAAAAAAATTTTTTTGTTTTTCTACATTTTATTTTGATTCATATTTGATTCATATTATAAAAATCAACAAAATGTCTATGCACGGAAAAGTGATTCATGCTGACAACCGAATTTGTACACTAATAGGAAAAAGTCCGTAAAAAATGTTGTTAAAACTACTAAAAATTATTTAAAAACGATGCTGCAGAAAAAACGTGCTAAATTAGCAGATTATTTTTGCTATATATTAGTAATATAGGAACAGCAAAAATAAAACTGTTAAATATACAGGATTTTAGTTATATTTGAGATAAATTTTTGTAAATGGAGAATAGGAAATTAACTTGCTAAAATCAGCAAAAAATTTTGCTAAATAATTAGTAGCATAAAAAATCACCAAAAAATTTTAAATCTTCGAATTTTTTTTCGATTTTTATAAATGCAAATAAAAACCGAGCCTTTTGAAAACAGCAATTTACAAATTTTTAAGCAAATATTTCTGCTATTTTTAGCAGAATAAACTGATATTTGCATTCAACTAAATTTAGCTTAAAAATAGCAAAAATTTTGTAGATATAACAGTATTCTGTAAATAACTAAAATTCTGTAAGTTTAACAATTTTAATTTTGCTGTTCTCATTCTACTAGTATTTAGTAAAAAAAAAATCTGCTAATTTTAGCAGTTTTTTCTGCAGCATCATTTTTAACTAATTTTTAGTAACTTTTTCTGCTATTTTTACAGATTTATTTCTATGAGTGTAGACACCAGCTGACATTTTCATACAAATGTAAAAATGCCATCACGACAAGTCACCAGGAGGTCAGTGTGATGAATAATTGATGATATGTCTTTAGAAAGTAATCACCGACATGACCATCACTGGTCAGTAATTTGCCAACACCACCTTAACTTTTAAAAACAGCTAAAAAAATTTGAATGCTCATTTTTTCTTAGTTAATTTTCTTCTATTGAAAATTTCAAAGTTTTTTATTTGGTATCACACTTACCAGGCCTCGAACCAGAAGCCTTCTCTTTGTTAGTTCATCGACTTACGCGTTCACCTAAACCATAATAATACAAATATTTCTAAAGTTTCCTATATTCCATTTTAAAATTCAAAGCTTAAATTTTATTTGGATCTTCCTTTAACCAAATTCAAATTAGATTAATCTTATTTGAATGTTCCTTTCAAATTTGAATTTTATTTTAAATTTAAATTAAATACATAAAAGTTTTAAATCGATTATAGTGTAAATATCTAAACGCACGCTCAGACATTGATATGATTTTAGTTTTGAGCTTCGCGGTTTAAATTGCTGTTACGACAAAAATATTTTTTTTTTTTTGTAGATTTGTTAAGACGCGATATTGACAAAGAAGCAGGTAGTCAGCGTGAATTAAAGAAAGATTATTGTGATGATGATAAATAGCTAGTGAGTCAGCGCGAGTTAAGAATAAATTCTAGTGATGATGACAAATAGGCAGTTTGTCAGCGTCACTTAAGAAAAAGTAAAAAGCGCAGACATGTCTTTAAGACGTCTTTGGTAAATGTTTGCGTCTGCTGACTTTTCATTTAAATGGCGCTACTGACATTGTCTTTAAGGCACATTCTTCAGCTGGGGTAGCATTGAATTTCCAATATTTATTAATATATTATTAGATAGATATTTTCCGCCCTTGCGAATGGTATATCACACCTTGTCATTTTTATGACGATGTATGATATATTATTTGCTTATGGGAAGCACAGCTGAGTGCTACCGGACGCGTCACAGGTTGCGGATATTTATTCCGCAGAAATGTGGAGTAGCTGCCAATGGCAGCCGCGGACAGTCAGCGGTTACAAGGGGAGAGTCTCGGAGGGTCTTTCGAGCTCCCACTAAGTCCCGAGTTTGCCTGTGATCCTTGTAACGTCGTGGCGAGCAATTGGTGCCAACCAACAAAACCAATATCCCAACCGACCATGGGCGGTATAACCCTATTGGCGCTTGGATTAAATCCCTGCGCAACCACTGCAGGCCTGGAGGCAATATTGGCAGCCCCAACACCAGGATCGGATGCTTTGGCCCAATCAGTCATTCATCTTAAACCAAACATGATTATCGAAACCGTAACGCGGCCCTATGCTCCTTGCAAGAGTAAAAGGAACAAATATGTATATAGATAGATATTTGGTAATCAAGCCCCAACAAGCGCTAAATTCGTAAACATATTTTAGTGTGTTAAAAAGGCATTGCCCAATATTAAAATTTAAAAAAGTGTTTTCAAAACTCTAGTTATTTAATGTGTCTCCACTTTCAAATAAATTGTTAGTGATTCATAAAGTTTGTGAACGATTGACTTGCTAATCATCCATGAATAATACTTTTTGAATATTTTACCAATAAAATTAATTTATAATAAATCAAAAGATGATAAAAAATATTTTTTTAACATATCTTGGTTATGTAATATTGCAAAATAATATTTCAAAGACAGTTTAGTACTGCGAATACCGAAAGTATTCGAATGACGAATATGTTTTGATTACATCACAATTTTGTTTAATTAATTTTTTTTTTATTTGTACACCAATTTAAGAAAATTTAATTAAAAAAAGGTTAAAATAGCGCAATTATTCCAGGTTTTTTTAATTTGTTGGCTACAAAGTGTTAGATTCTACATATTCTTGGGTAGATGACTCTTGAAAAAATTCTGTAAATAAATGAAAACTCAGTATTTTTGGTTTTGACAAAGATTTTTATTTTCCTAATTTTATGAAACGCTTATTTTAGGCTTGACCCTATTTTTAGCAGATTGTTAAATTGCTCGTTATCAAACGAATTATGTATACTGTTTTTGCCAAGTTAGCTTAAAAATGTTTAATTAAACTAGTTAGAAAATGTATACATTCGGCTGTTAATGTTTATAATAATTGCGGTATAATCGAACGTCTGCCAGCAAAACTTTTCAGGAAGTGACACGATAAAGTTATGTTAGATGTGTAAATTTATAAACGTTGAGTTTTCAACGTTGACAATTATCCACGTTGAAAGTTAACGTGCATACGAAAGGTTATGTATTAGTTTTCATTTTAAATAGGTTTTTATGTACTTTGAGTTTTTTTTCTGATATAAAGGGTGGTCCAACCATAATGCACGATATTAGTTATGAATCACACCTTAACGTCAAGTTTTTTGCCCAACTTAATTTAACATTTCTTTGTTTCAGTATTTGACAAATTCAACCATGGAGAGATACACAATTGAGCAGTGCGTTAAGATTATTGAAACCTTTTACGAAAATTGGCGTTCAAATCAAAATGCATTTCGTGCACTTTGTGATTACGTTGGTCAGCATAATCGAACAAATGTGTCCACAATCGGGAGAATTGTGAGCAAATTTCAGCAAACCGGGTCTATAGGAAATGTGAAAACACCTGTGTATGCTCGGTCAGTTCGTTTTGCGGAACACATTGCTGTAGTTCGCGATAGTGTTGCAGAAGAGCCAATGAGATGATAACGGATTTCGTGTGGCCAGAAATTGAGGACGTGAACCTGAACGATACGTGCTTTCATCAGGATGGTACCACTTGCCACACAGCCAACGAAACAATGGCTCTTTTGCGCGAGAAATTAAATGGCCGTGTTATCTTACGTCGTGGCGATGTTAATTAGATCATGTGATTTGACACCGTTGGACTTCTTTCTTTGGGGATATTTAAAATAAAAAGTGTACGTCAATAAGCCAAGAACAATTCAAGAGCTTAAGGATGAGATAATTCGGTACATTAACGACATTGAACCTCAATTATGTCCCAGAGTCATTGAAAATATGGACCATCCGATAGAGGTATGCCACCGAAGCCGTGGCGAGCATTTGGCCGACATTTTGTTTCACGCACAATTGTCATAGACCCTTCTATCATAATTAAAGACATCTTAGGATAATTCTCTGAACATTTTTTGTTTTATTTACAATTAGCATCGTGCGTTTCGGTTGGACCACCCTTTAGTTAAGTCGAAAACACAGCTAATAATAATATTGCCAACAACAGTAATAATATACTTGATAATATATTTTATAATGATGAAACGATTTAGGCTCTAAAGAATTACATTTTTTAACTTTGCGTTAAGGTATACAATTGTTAAGTACACATTCCATGATTGCTTTTTTAATAAAATCAAATATTAAGAATTTCACCTAGAAATATTTGTCGCCATATTAGATCCGCCACTTTCAATTTTAATGCCTTCATTTTACATTCGTGATTGGCGATCCTAGTTCACAATAATGACCATTTTAAAATATATTTTCTGACTTTATTGTAGAAATCATTCTATAAAATCAAACGTTAATACTTTTATGAAAAAATATTCGGCGCCATAATGAATCTGCACATTGAATCTAAAAAATTTTGTGACCAGTTTTGCGAACAGCAAGCCAAAATTCTTTAGAAAAGTGTTCAGATCCAAAATATTCGTGAAAACTTTTCAATATTCGTGGAAGCTATTTTGGAAATACCATTTCTAATTTGGTAACTATAATCTCAAATTAATAATTAGCAGCCTTCAACATTTCTAAGTGATTATATTTTTTTTTTTTCATAAAATCCTTTTCGATACTCAAGCTTCTTTTGGGCTCGATTCACCGTGCCACACAGAGTGAATTCTGCTGGACGAGCTTCAATGAAATTTTTCAGTAAACTAATCAAGTTTTTTTTTCACAAAGTAAGTGAAAAATTTCTTAAAATTTATGAAAAAGCTTTATGTATGTTATGAATCTAGTTTTAATGAAACTTTTTTATTTAGTGTATGAAACTTTCAATAAATAGAATGAAATTTTTCACAATATTTTATGAAAAATTCCATTAATTCAATGAAAGGTTTCAATGGACGAGTTTCAGTGCAACTTCATTGGTTTAATTCAAAAATTTATTAATATCATGCAGATAATTCTCTCAGTGTATTAGTCCTCAATTGCTTTTTTTAATTTTTATTATCCATTTAATTACAATCCAAAATATTTGTGTCTCGCGCCAATATTGATTGGCCTTTTGAGACGAGTTGGCAATAAACAAACGTACATATTTCATTAATATTTATATTAAATTACAAAAAATAACTAAAAATATCTTTTTACTTTACATGATCATAAAAAAAGAAAAAAGAAAAATGTCTATTCAAGAAGCATTTGAATTCTATTTAATAAATAATCAATAACCCTTTGCTTATATATTGATATTCGACTACAGTTTTTCACATTACATGGGATACTGTTATAAAGTACACAGCCTGCATATTCTATTCTCTCTTTGGTAGTCTCTAATCTGCACCTTTTAGTTCTAAGACTTGTTACTTTCTTCGTATTAAGGCAATTTTGATTGTATTCTAATTAAACTGCCCGATATAAACCATAAATTGACAATATAGTCTTGCAATATTCTTTATACAAAGACAATGTACTCTGCCTATAATTCAAACTAAAAACGCATTTTAGAGCTTTTTTTTGCATTGCTTGTGAGGATCTGAGTTCGTTACTTTAAGATGTGGTTTAAGGCAACAAAACATTATGAAGTTTTATTCATGAAAATAGTTGCTAGTACTCACTAGTAGGTCCACTATATTTTTTTTTTTTTTTTTTGATATGCAAATCTATAAAGCATAAAATAATAGTCAGTCTATTTGGTGTCATTGAAAAGCGGCCAACATTAGAATACAAAAGTGAGTTATTTTTGATCAAAATATCCAGTTTTATTTTTCAAAAACTTTGAATTTTTAACGATATACGTTCAAATTTTACATAAACAAGCTACTGAAGCTTCGACAAGATGAAAGAAATTAATGATTAATGATAAAAACAAAAAGTATAGTCCCTTTAGTCCAACAATTTTCATTAGCTTATGTGAATTTCACACTTTTCACTTTCCCTATTTTATGTTGCTAAATATCCACCAATACGTTATTTTTAATACTTTATCCATATATTGTATTTTCAAATCTATTTGAAACCTTTTATATTTCTTCTTTTCGAAAATAACAAACATGTGCTTTTTTATACATAAATTTTTCAATAAATTTATATTTTATTATATTTTTCAATAAATTAACTTAACAATGTTTAATGTTAGACATCAACATCAATAAAAAAAATAAAAGAAAATGTGCTTGGCATACTAATAATGATGATTGAGTTGAATAATAAAATATTATGTTGTTCGATAATAATAAAAATAATGAAATTGATTTCTTTATGAGTCCTAAATTCAAACAACGATTTTTCTTTAAATATTTGATGATTTCCGTTTATTATTTTAAATCGAGTAAATTATTAAACTCGTAAGACTTTGAAGGTAGTCAAAGATATAATTCATTTTCCTTTAAAATCTATACTCGTACATTTTCGTTTTTGTTTCGAATGAAATTCAAAATACACAGAAAATGCGTTAACACAACCTCTTGTTTGAAATGTTTTAGAACAACTAAACATAACGAGTGTGAATACATTTCAATGTTTCAATTCCATAAAATTTCCAGGATATTCACTGAGAGAGACTGGGAGAGACAGAGTGCGAGGATGAAAATGTTGAATATTCATTTGTAATTGAGGAAATGTATTGAAATATAAACTCATCCATTAAATGAGTATAGCATCCATATGTTTATTTTCATTTGTTTATTTGATTATGAGGTTAACTTAAATTGAAAGTTTAGTTCTATTTTGATTATAAAATTTTGTTGAAAAAAGATATATATGCACATACAGCAATATTCATACAAAGGACGATATGTAGATTTTTTTACATTTTTGTTAATAGCTCAGGAACCAAACTTATATATTTTTTTTTTTTTCATTTATAAAAAAACTAAGAATTAATATAAAAATATTAAAAACCTTAAGATAAAATGACAACTGACCTTCGATAACTATAAATGCACACAGAGAACAGATTCGTTGTGGCAACCGAAATTGTTGCCAACTAAAGTTTGGTAGTTAGGGAAAGTGCGATTAGGTTTGCCATTTCCATTTTGAGAAAAAGTGACCGCCAACCCCAAAAAAGTAGGACATCTGTCTTCAAAAAGAAGACAATTTTTATACCCTACACCACTATGTGGTCAGGGTATTATAAGTTTGTGCTGATGTTTGTAACACCAAAAAATATTGGTCCTAGACCCACCTTATAGTATACCGATCGGCTCAGAATTTTTTTTTATTTCGATTTAACGATGTCCGTCTGTCCGTCCGTCCGTCTGTCTGTCTGTCCATGCATTCTTGTGCGCATTCTACAGGTCGCAAATATTAAGATATTTTGATGAAACTTGGTACACCGACTTATGTCGGCCCAAGGACGACGCCTATTGATTTTGGTTAAAATCGGTCCATATGTAGACCTGTGCCCATATAAGGGTCCACCCAAAATTATATTGTTTATACGCTGCAGGTCGCATCCATAAAAGATATAAAAATAATTGAAAAGTCTGTTAAAACAATCTTCAATTTTTAACTGACAAAACGTTAGAAAAAACGATTTTGTTTTTTGTTTTCTCATATTTGAAGGTTTTATAAATACAGTAGACGCTCGCAAATTAGAGCTTTCAGTAATTCGAACGTCCAGAAATTAGAATCAATGTTTGCAATACATTAAACGCTCTGAAATTCGAATTTAAAATTCTAATTTCTGAGCGTTTTTTTTTTTTTTTGGTTATTTGAATACACAGGAAATCCCCAATTTATTTTTATTCTGTTTGAATAAAGTAAAACTAAAAAGGGGAATCACCAAATTATATATGTTTTTCCCTATTTGTTTTTTTTTTGTCGCATTTATGTACATTTTTGGCTAGTTTATTTGTGAAATTTATATACGCGTGTACATATTATTTGGCAGTCTCTATTAAATAGTGAAAGTGTATCATTTAAAATGTTAAATAAACGTAAAAAAAACACTTTATCATTGGAAACGAAACGAAAAAAAACGTCCAGAAATTAGAATAATTCAGAAATTAGAATTGCCTCAAAAACAAAGCGGTTCTAATTTGCGAGCGTCTACTGTAATACGATTTTATTACTGAAAATATTATAAATAATATAGAACTTTGACAAAAAAGGTTGAAGAGCACGTATACGTATTTCGGCTTTGGTTGCGAGGTTGTTATAGTTTTATTGTTTTTGCATGAAAACGGGCAAGATCAGGCAGACAGTTGTAAATTAATTGGTTAGAATATTGAATAACAAACCGTCCTTAAGTAATATCTCCTGTAACAAACCCTCACTTTTTAAGTTCTATTTGGAAAAATTACAAAAATGTAGTATGTTGGTAAAACTGCGCCTACTGAAAAAGTAAACGACCGGAAATTTAGAATTTTATTTATTACTCATTCGGCACGTGTAACTAATAGGTTAGTTATAATAAGTAAGAATTTAGTCCATTGAGAATTTTGTAAAAAATAGACATTTTACAAAAAAACCAAAGTTTTTCGTGGATACACAAAACTTTCGTGCATTTTACGAAACTCGGTCTAGAATTCAGTAATTTTAAGTAATTTTAATTTTTAGAACAAATGATTATGGGCCAGTTTTATAGTCAGACCTAAGAACTAATTTTTTCTAAAAATTTTCCTTAAGAAATTTTCAAACAATATATATTTAGGTTCATATGAAAATTCATAAGTGACTTATAAAACAAGGTTTCCATACACCCAGAAAACAAATTCGGTGCTGACAACCTCATTTGTTGTCAATCGAATGGTTCGGTTGCATCAAATGAATTTTTCGTTTGCGGCTACCGAATTATTTTTAATACATCTGAAATTCCGTTGTCATAGTCAAATTACTCTTGTCTCAATTAGTTTTCTGGTGCCACAACTGAAAAATTCGGCTACCACAGCCGAACCATACGATTGACTACAAATGGGGTTAACAGAACTGAATCTGTTTTCTGGGTGTACAAAATTCATTTTATAAATGTGTTATAAGGTTTTCAAATTATTATACATGGGCACTTTAATATATAAAATGTATTAAACTTTATTTAATAATAAATATAACTATTTAATAGTTATATTTAATACAAAAAGCGTTTTTAGTTCTGATTATAAAACTGGACCTATGATTTGTTATTTTACTTTAGAAACTTTAAAAAATATTTGTCTATCAAATTTAGTTGAAATAAAAAACTTTCTATATTAAATAAAGAATGAATTTTTATTTAATAAAGGAGTTCAAAATTGTTTCGCAGATCCGACTCGGGTTATCAAAAATATTCCTATTACGGGATGGGTTAAAAAATTAAAATTATACTTTTGTATTTGAAATAGGTAGTAGTATATACATATATTGGAAGTTATTCATCTGTCCTCTACCTTCTTTCCAAAAAGACAGCATATTAATTATTATGACGAATTTCCAGAGTTTTGAAGAGTTTTGTTTCTCTTTAAAAAATAAAAAGAAGAAAAACATAAAATTGATTCTGAACCTTCAGCACTATCTCAATATAGATATTTTGAGAGTATCTTCCAAATAGTATTTCCGGTTATGGGAGCTGTCCTGTTATGGGAACTGTCCATTACGGGAGCTTTCACTGTAAATATAATTTGTGAATAAAGAATGAGTAATTATAAAACTAAATAAATTATAAACTTGTTCGTTTACTTACTACAAGTTACTACAATTACTGCAGCTGGAAAAATTCAATATAAAAAGTAAAAAAAAAATGTCCACTGACTGTGTGTTCGTTTACCCGAATTTCTTACTACGAGTAAGAAATTCGGGAAAGTTTTGTTTTACTTTTTGTATTGAATTTTTCCAGCTGTAGTAAATGTAGTAACTTATAGTAAGTAAACGAACAAGCTTAGTATGTCTTAAAAAATAAATTCCACTAATTCTAATAGAATTCGAACCAATCTCTTTTCTTCGTGTAGATTTGAAAGGCTGACCATCCTATATCAGAAATCACCATTTTATATTATTGACCATAAATGGGTAGAACATATTTATATTTTTAAATAAACTATATTACAATTCATTTTACTTTTAAGTTGTAACACACCTGCTATTCTTGGTATGTTACGCTAACAACTTCCGATCATTCACAGATAATATAAAATCCTTAACCGCACATAAACTTCAATGTGATACTAAAACTCAGCAGATTTTTGGCTTAAAGTCATAACAATAATGTCGACAGCAAATGCAGCATAAAAGTAAACAAACAGACACACACAAAAAGTACAACAATTTTATCACCACTTCATGCAGCAAATCACAATGTAGCAACTGGTATGAATTTCCCAAAAAAAGACAACTCAAACCACACGTTAAAAACTTAATCAAAAAATAAAAAATGAACGAGAAACAAAGCCGTTAAAACAACACACCGACCTACAACACAAAAAAAAAAAAACTGAAAACTCATCATCACCATCAACAACAACAAAAAGAACATAATCTACATACATATATACAACTGTTAAACTATGATCCAAAACATATCTGTATATGTTTTACACACGAATTACTTAAAAATACGCGAGATGCGGCCAGGCAAAGCAATAGATAGCAATCGGGGGATTTTTCACAACACTAATAAAGTCATAACAATTTGAACAAGTTGGTCAACACTAGACCTCCTGCATATAAACATTCTAAATACTTGAATACAATACACCATTCACTAACCGACTCGCTCACTGACTGGCTCACACACCGGCCGCAAGAGCAACTAACTGACTTTGTATATGAAAATAATATTACACTACCACTAATTTAGATGTAGGTAAACTGCACAGTTATTGCCGTCTCCTTTTTTATGTCTCCATGTTAAGCTCTATGTATAAATTCTTTAACAGTAAAAAAAAATGAACAAAAACACAAATTCAACCACGGCTTATTTTACCTCAATTAAAAGTTGTCCTTCACAACTATGTAGCACAATAAAATAGTTAGGTGGGATGGTTTATTAAACCAAAAGAAAAAAACTATTTTATTTTTTTTTTTTTGTTTCGCTTACCGGTTGAAGGCAATATGGCCATGCTTAATATTTCATGCTTTATGAACCAGAGAACATGGTTTAAACAACTCTATGAGTGTAAAAAAAATAACAGCAACATGAAAAAAATCTGCTGACTTTGCGACATCTCAGCAAGCGCCACTGGAAATGTAAAACATTGTCAAAATTTTCATTAAAAAACAAAAGGGAAAAACTGGTACTGTAAATATTCTTCAGAAAAACCAGTTTTTTTTTGTGTTTCAGTTGTTGTTTTGATGTTGCACTGAAACTCACCTGGGCACAAATAAACAAGTGCTTGTTGTACACATGAAATCACACAAGTACCGTGAATGCTATTGCATGTAGTACTAGCTGTAGCCAGCAGTAGGTACAATAAAGAATGCTTAGAAAACTTTTATCACAACTAACTGTTACTACAACTGTAGACTTTACTACAACCACACCGAGAGAATTATCTTCAAGTTATTAATGAAATTTTCAATAACAGCAATGAAGTTGCTCTGGAACTCGTGTATTGAAAGTTTTCATTAAATGAATGCAAGTTTTTATAAAATATTACGAAAAATATCATTTGATTTTTCAAAAGCTTTATATGTTTGATGAAGAGCTTCATTAACAAACCAGAAGTAGGGATGGGCGCGTGACATTAAATATTCGTGAGTCATGTTATTTGCACTTGATCGTAAGTGAGTTTATTTTTTCATCATAGATGTTTAGAAAATATTCCTACCTGTATTTTCGCTTAGACCTATCAACGTTATGTATTTAAAGCAAATCTACATTAAACCGATTAAAGTAAACATTTTTTTAAATGGTTAATATTTTCAATACTTGCGGAATAATTGTTAAGTATATTCATTTATAGTAAGAAATTATTCGTACACTTAGCGAAGGAATAATTTTATTAATTTAATGAACAATTTTATTATTTTTCGTCCAGCAAAATTTTCTCTGTGCACTGACAATTACAACTACAATCGTGTGTTTATATTTCCACTTCCACCACTGCTGCTACTACTACTACAAGTAGTTAGTACAATTATGTTTTTTGTTGGTTTTTTGTTCCTCTTACTGTTGCTGCTTACAAAACATTGAACAATTGCATATTAATGCATGCAAACATTTCTCAGTTCTCGTTGAGCAAGTGACGGTAAAGCGGGCAGTTTGGTTAGTTAGTCTTTTGTTTTTTTGTCTATGCTGGCAATGAAAATATTAAAGATAATATACAAAAAAAAAACTCCCCATTGCGGTCGACAGTGCCAGAGGAAGATTTAATTTAATATTTAGTCAAACGAGAAAATAAAACAAAAAAGGCAAATAACTTTTATGAATTACTTAAATATTTAGTAGAATTATAAAGCATATTTCTTGTATGTATATTTAGTTCAGTTATTGAGTTTAAGTTTTTTTGTTGCAGCTCTGTTGATAAATTCTTGTGATTTTTAATTAATCTTAAGAATTTAGTGATTGAATTAATGTGAATTTCAATAATACCCGTGTTCAAACTACACCGTAAGATAGAAATTATAATACGATTCAATTACGAACTAAATTAATTACACTGTTCTATTAAAATGGTTTTATTTTATGTAGCCACAGCCCAGGAAAATGTTTTACAATCGGTAGCCAACCACACCTATTCTACAAGGAACCACCTAGGAAAATTTTCTGTTCCAAAGAAGCGGTTGTACAATAGCTACCCAGGAAAATTTTCTGTTCCAAAGAATCGGTTGTAGAATAGCTACTTTTCATTCACAACCCCTTCTACTGTCGATTCTAACACCGATTCTTTTTGTTTGAAATTGTCCCAAAAGCAACCCCTTCTCTGGATCCAAAGTGGAACCGGTTGCTCTAGAATCAGTACTGGAACTAGTTCTGGAACTGATTCTACGTCACCCACACCTTCCTAATAGGATCCCAAGAACTGGTTCCCGAACCAGTTCCATGGAATCGGTTGCAGTGAAACCAGTTGTAGAATGGGTGTGGTTGGCCACCGATTGTAAAAAATTTTCCTGGGTACTTTTCATTCACAACCCCTTCTACTGTCGATTCTAACACCGATTCTTTTTGTTTGAAATTGTCCCAAAAGCAACCCCTTCTATAGCTCCAAAGTGGAACCGGTTGCTCTAGAATCAGTACTGGAACTAGTTCTGGAACTGATTCTACGTCACCCACACCTTCCATATAGGATCCCTAGAACTGGTTCCGGAACCAGTTCCATGGAATCGGTTGCAGTGGAACCAGTTGTAGAATGGGTGTGGTTGGCTACCGATTGTAAAAAATTTCCCTGGGAAGTTAAGTCGAAACATAGCTTATATACAAATACTATATTTTCGGATAGCGGTTTTTAAGGGCCGTTTTCTGCTATCTTTAGAGAAGCAATAAAATTTTCTGGGTCTTATTTCCAAACTAAGAATATATCAATAGTAAAAAATATAAACTAAACAAGAATTGTAAAAAATCAAAAAAAAAAATATTTTTAAATTAGTATATTTTTCTGCTAAATTTAGCCCTTGGTTTCGAAAAATTAGTAAAATGTTTTGCTGAAATCAGCAGCGAAAATTAGTAAAAAAATTCATCATTTGTAATAAGAGAATAGCAAAAATGATTACTAAAAATAAAAATTGTACTAAAAATCAGTATAAAAATAGTATAGTGCGATGGGAAACTGTTTACAAATTTTTTTACAAACTTTTTTATCTGAGTGTAGGTAATTTTAAATAACAAATTACGCTGCTGAGTCAGAAAAAATTTAGTTATATTCGAGTTAAATTTAGTTATTGGAAGATTTAAATGTTATTTACATTCAAAAAGAAATCCAAAAAAAAATTTGAAAATATAAAACTCTTTATGGTGGTTTAAATCCATTAATATTCAACAAGATTTAATAAAACTTCCCAGGAAAATTTTCTGTTCCAAAGAATCGGTTGTACAATAGCTACCCAGGAAAATTTTCTGTTCCAAAGAATCGGTTGTACAATAGCTGCTTTTCATTCACAACCCCTTCTACTGTCGATTCTAACACCGATTCTTTTTGTTTGAAATTGTCCCAAAAGCAACCCCTTCTATAGCTCCAAAGTGGAATCGGTTGCTCTAGAATCAGTTCTGGAACTAGTTCTGGAACTGATTCTACGTCACCCACACCTTCCATATAGGATCCTAGGAACTGGTTCCGGAACCAGTTCCCTGGAATCGGTTGCAGTGGAACCAGTTGTAGAATGGGTGTGGTTGGCTACCGATTGTAAAAAATTTTCCTGGGTACTTTTCATTCACAACCCCTTCTACTGTCGATTCTAACACCGATTCTTTTTGTTTGAAATTGTCCCAAAAGCAACCCCTTCTATAGCTCCAAAGTGGAACCGGTTGCTCTAGAATCAGTTCTGGAACTAGTTCTGGAACTGATTCTACGTCACCCACACCTTCCATATAGGATTCTAGGAACTGGTTCCGGAACCAGTTCCCTGGAATCGGTTGCAGTGGAACCAGTTGTAGAATGGGTGTGGTTGGCTACCGATTGTTAAAAATTTTCCTGGGTTCAGATATATGAGCTCGAGGTCAGTGATTTTATTATAAATATTCTCCTTATAAGTCCGTATTTCTATATTCTTTGAATATCATCTTTAGTATTCTTTCAGTGAATTTTTAGATAAAAACCAAACTTAAAGCCATAGTTGTTTAGGAATTGTCGTCTGTTACAGTGCAGTATAACAATTGTAATAAAATAACTGACCTCGAGCTAAAATATCAGAAGTTTTATTAACAATTGGAAATCCGATCCATTTGCAGGGAAAATTTTTTTCCCAATTTTTTTAATTGAAAAAATGCCTACTTTTTTCGTTTTCCCAACGTTGGCATATTAATCCCAAAAAACTTTTCGCCAGTGCTAGCATTTTAGCGCAGCCAGTAGTTGTTCAGCTGTTATTATTAAATATGGATCGATCTATATCAGATAAGATATAACTACATATGCTAGATATAAAATGTTATTTGATCGGGCTGCTAAAAAAGTCGTGATTTTTAAAACCCTATATGGCATGGAATTTAAATGTTTTGTAGTGACTTTCAAAACCATATTATTTCTTATTTACATTAAATCACAACCATCCTAATTTTCATATTAACTAAAGATGACTGAAAATTTTTGAATCAAAAACTATTTCATTGTAATATTAAATAAATATGTAAAAATAAGATATTTATCAGGGTAGTTTATAACACAATTCACGGAAAATGCTTTAATTGCAATTATATTTTATAAGGTCGTTCACTAGTTTAGCAAATATACAAAACTAGTTTTATAATTCATAATTTCAATTTATTTTATATGTAGCTATCATATATCTTGGAAAAGGCAAGCAAATATATAATAGAGTCCTGTGCGAAGTGGCTAAATAAATTCTAAAGCAAATTTAAATTGGCAAAAGGGTTCATAATTTCTTTAAAAAATATTTTAAACATTTTTCAAATTTCACTGAGATTTAGATTTAATTTAGATTTTATTTAGCCAGTTCGCAACCACCCTAAATATTATAATATCTATTGTTAAAAATAAACAAGTTATTAGTAGTATTTTTTATGCCAGTATTTCAATTTATAAATTCAGTTTTAATTATTTTTTTTATAATATGTATAAATATTAAGGCACCTCTCAATACAAGTCCAAAAACTATTTTTTTTAACGAAAAACTAACTTTTTTAAATTAATATTTATTTATTGATAAATATTTTAATAAAATGTGCTCGTACTAGGAATCGAACCTGGGACTAAGCTTACTCGATATGTAATATAAAAAAATTTGCTGCAAAAAGTATGTTTATGCACCAATATCATGCGCGGTTCCAGCAATTAATATAAGGGTAAAAATCATACGCCTCAGTGGCCAACTCAATGTATTTGTCTACTGTGGCGTATGATTTTTCTCCTTATATTAATTGCTGGAACCGCGCATGTCTCCCAGCATTCTCTTCAATCTGAATTAAAAAGCACTGTTTGCGTACTTTTTGTTTTATTCAAAATAGTACGTATATTTATTCAATGTGTAATTTCCACAATTAAATAAATTCATCATTAAATTAATTTTAGTTATTACTAAAATATATATTAAACTAAATTATTGAAACATGTGATATCAGCGAGTAAGAAAATTTTGTTGAGAATACAGTTCTACAATGCATCCAAAATGATCATAATATGTTTATAATGATCATAATATTTCTCTAGTGATCACATTATAGTCATGTGCAAAATGTTGTGATCATTTAGGTTCATATTGTGAATATATATTATTATAATTTCTTGCAGTTTTTAAATTTTTCTCAATTTTGCAGTTTTTTCAATTTTATTTTCCTACAAAACAAAAATATCTCACACTCCTTACTATAGACGCTATTCAACACCATCCGTTAGTGGCGCTGCGGTCAACATATGTTTTAACTTACCGGTTGGAATAGACGTGAAGCGATGAGTAATATACGCTTCAATTAATTTATATATTTCTTCGCTTTATTATTGGTTTGACCTACTGACCATTTTTGAATAAATTGAATTATGCATATAATTCTCAACCTCGTTTCTCGATATCTCGTATCATATCTGAGATATAGAGCATCTAATTTGATCTACCTGCCCATTTTGCATAAAAATATGGCAAAACGTAAATCTTCTTTACCTTTTTGGCGTATGGGTCAGACCAATAATAAGCCGACGATACATTGTGATAAGAATAAAGAGGTTGTATGGAAGCAGCCGCAGTTACTCCTCCAATCCATAGTTGACATAAAGCTTAAGTATGTTGCTATAAGATGATGTGCAAAATTGTTTTTGAAATGGTTCATATGGGAATGTCGCTTTTAAAATTTTGTGAAATGTGGACGGCACTATGACCTCTAGTTAAGTACCGTCATACAGTGCGTAAGAATTTTGATAAAAAGCGTCATACCAAATTTTTCCCAAATATGTTTGGCAGGAGTCGAAGTTAAGCAGTTCAGTTTTTGTTATATATGTAGAAGATATCACGACTCTTTACTGCTTAAAAATTTTATTATAAGACGCTCTGCAGAGTATAATTTGAAATTATTCAACAGAAGCCACAAAATACCGCTTTGAAAATGTTGAGTAATAATGGCCTTACCACAGCATTTTGTTATATCACGATACTATAGCCTATATTTCCTTTCAGAGCATGTTCAACATCTGTAGAGAATTTTAGAAAAATCTGTTGAGCCGACTAGGAGTCGGCTCCGACAAATAGTCGATTTTTTAATATTAAGAGAAGGAAATACATCCTAATGTCAATAACTTTCCAACGATGACTTAGAAACGAAGGTCGTACATTAGATAGGAAAGATTTTTTAATTGATAAGATGTATAAATAAATGAGTGTTTTTCGTTCGATTTGAGAACAAATATTAATTGTCACATTTTCTTTCAAATTATTTTCAAATTAAAGAAAGATAATAAAAATTTTACAAGTAAATTACAGAGAATAATGTTCAATAGTTAAGTTAAAGTTAACCCTGTTCTATGAGGCCCAGCGTATAAATTATTATATTAAATTTTAAAAAAGTGTTGAAAGCAAGCAAATTCCTTTATCAAAATTTAAATTATTTATTTCTAATAAGTGGTAAAAATTAGACAAAATCTGACCACCAACGGAACAATATATTTTTTTCAAGGCAACATTATCAACATGAAACATTTTTTTATTTTTAAATTATTTTTGACATTTTTATTCTTGGTCGTTATCTTTGGTAGGTTCTCCAACAAACCTGCAACTATAAAGCCAACTTAACACCAATTAGAATACAAAAAATTATTTTGTATGGTTCCTGAGGGCTCCTATTGTAAATGCATATAAACGTTCATAAAGTATACTTAATTAAAAAAATAATATATAACATATACGCTCTTGCATTAGAAAATAAAATAACAAAATAATCTACGCATATAAACAAGTCATATAAATTTTAATAGTATTTATTTAATAACACTCGTAAGCCTTATACAAGAAACATATACAAACATACGATACTACATACCAACACGACATTGTCAAAAAAATAGAAAATTGATGAAAAAGAAAAGCATCTCCTTTAGTTGTAGTGCAAAGTAAGTTATTTGGGTATCATGTAAAAAAAAACTTTTATACTCAATATGAAAAAATTACTTTTTATGATAATGAGTTTAACATATTTTTTTTAATTTCGCAATATATGTACAAATCAAATCTTTAACTATATACATATTTATAAATAAGGAATAAAATTAAATATACGACTTTGACAATATGTCATCAGTCGAATGACTATTTTTAATACTTTTACACATACAATAGATTTGTTCGTTTACTGATTAAATTTTGCTATTAAAAAATTCCTGTATGTTATACATGTTTTTATTGTTCACTTCACTAAGTACTAGGGTATTCAATTAATCGGCTTTTTGTTTTATTCGATTAATCGTGCAAATAATTATTCGGATTTTTTTCTTAACCGGTTAATCGAACAAAATTTTAAAATTAATCGATTAATCGAAAAAATTTTCTGTAAAATAATATACATGCACTTATTGGATTTTTATTAATTTTGTTAAAAAAAAAATCAACAAAAATAAATTCAATAACTCTTCTGAAATTCATAAGTATAAAAAAATTAATAATTGAGATCAGATTTTGTCAATATTTTTAATTTTTCTGTCCACTTTTTCACACATTAAAATTTTATCCAAATCGGGGAGAACCAACCGCAATGAGTTAAAGAAGAATATAAGACTCCGTACATTAATTTGAATATCTTTCGTATGCATTGAATGCATAAAAAACGTAAATGTAGAGACGAATTCTGTTGAGAATTGATTTTCCCTCTACGTTTCCTTCATTTTAATTTTTTTAATTCAGTGTGCTCATTAAACAGACTTTAATACACTGAGCATTAATTATAATTAATAATTCTAATAATCATTAATTACAATAATTATTAATGCTATCGTTTTATATCAACGTTTAAAAAGTTGTAAAAAATAATTAAAAATTTATTGTACGTAAATAGATTTCACTACTTTACTAGATAAGTCACAAAAACAGAGTAGTAATTTGGAAGATGACAAAGCAAACTGTAATAATTTTATGTTGTTTTTGTTTTTTCTTTCGGATTTAAGATGTTTATTAACGCTTCTACTTGAAAACATGAAATTATCATTGAGTTGAAGCTAACAAATATTTCTAGAAATTCTACAGCAAATTATTTATCACAATTTTTTGAAAAAGTTTTGAGATTTTAGCACATTTGCTTTAATAAAAAATTTCTATTTTTTAAACATTTTTGTAATTTTCTACTAATTTCGATTAATCAATTAATCGTATGAAATTATTCGAATTATTCGTTATTCGAAATTTGGACATTTTAAATTATTCGAACAATTTTTGAGAAAAATTGTTCGATTAATCGAATAACGATTAATCGATTGAATACCCTACTAAGTACTGATTTACCGAGATAAAGAATTCTAAACTCTTTTAAAGTAAAACAACGACCTATAAATTGTTCTATGTCTTCTCTTTCCTTTAAATTGCGTAGCGTACATAAGTCTGGAGTAAGAACTTGAAAATTATTACAATTTAGCTTTATCAGGTCACTTCTTGCCTTAAACACCCATGTTATGTCTTCTAAATTTAAATTATTGTATATTAGTTTTCTGGTGAAAAAGTAACATTCTGGGTGTGAATGGGTCTTGCTTATAAAATAAAAAAACTTCATTTTCTCAATTTAAATTACGATTTCAGGTCCTTAAAGTTCGAGTGAAATCGGGGGGAGATTATCACAGAAATTTGTTCGATTCGATCACTCTTTCTGAATGAAAATTACAATCAAGGACCTTCGCAGGTTATCGGAGGATGCACAATGGACACTCAAAGAATATGTCGGAAGGTGGCCTACTAATGACAGGCAGTATATGGAAGGACACTCAAAGAGATAAGACAGGATGCTCGAATTATATTCAAAGGATGTGTCTACTTTTTAAACAGCAATAACACCCTAGAGCAAGTAAAAATGTAACTAACATTTAAAAAGGAAATTTTTGTAATTTTTTTATGGTAATTTAAGTTTTTTTATTTTTTTTTTAAGTGTATTATTTTCACATCTTGTGATATATTAGCTGTGTTTGTGCGGCATTCCTATCAGTGATATCTCGAACAATTTTGGCAGTAGAAAGCCGGAATACGTTGAAAAACTGTCAAAATCATTCTTGATAACTCTGATAGAGAGTCACACAAACACAGCAATTAATGGAAAGCCTATTGAAAAGGTTTTAATTTTAATGTAAACCAATTGCACCATCACATATGTATATTAGAAGGCGCCAAAGTGATATGGCAATTTTTTAAAGGGCGAATTTAAAGTTTGGAGGCAATCGAATAAAGAAAAGTCGAGGCGGAAATCGATTGAAAATTTCAGGAATGTTTATATGGGAAAAATATGACTTTTTTCAGTTTTTAGGAAAATTTCGTTCTATAGTTTAATTTTTTCACCACTTGTGTTATAAATCGATTTTAGTATTAAATTATCTTTTTAAAAAGCTACATAACTTCCAAATCGGTTAAGAACTCGCCAAGAAATAGCAAATGCCCCAGACCAATTTTGTGCCAAAAAACACTAGGTCATGAAATTTGATGGCACTTTTTTAAACTTTCAGAAATTGATTAAAGCCATAATTGTTTTTTGCTCTCTATACTTATAAATACTCAGATTAGGGATGCCGAACGGGACTGGTTTTTACACATCCCGGGATTCGGGATTTTGAAAATTAAAAACCCGGGATTTTGGGATTTTTCGGGATCCCGGGATTTATCGGGATCCCGGGATTTTTCAGGATTTCGGGATTTTTTTGGGGTTTCGGGATTTTCTTGTTTCATCATGTTTTTAATTTTAAAAGTAAATAGCTGAAATAAACCCTAAAAAATTAAATAATTCATTATAAATCTACTTATTATTTCTTGTAGTATGAAGAAATAAACAAATTAAGCAGCATTCACGATGCTGGAGTACTCCACCCTGCAGAGTTGAGGGTATAAAATAGAGATAGCATGATACAAAAAATATATAAGTGCAAAAAAGAAAGGAACAAAATCCACTCAGATTGGAGTACTACAGCATTGTGAATCTGACTTTAAACAGAAACTACACTCATAGAAATAAGTATGTAAAAATAGCAGAAAAAGCTACCAAAAATTAGCAAAAAAGGCTCCGCTATTAAAACTACTGAAATCAACAGAACTTATTTACTAAATAATATAATAAATATACCAATGAAAATAAGAAATATACCAATGACTTAAATTTAAGCAAATTGCAGTTTACCTCTGAAGAAACTTTTTAACCAAAAGTAGCTAAAACACTGCTATATCTACAAATTTTTAGTTATATTTGGCTAAAATTAGTTGAATGCAAATACAAACTACTCTGCTGAAATCATCAGAAATATTTAGTGACTATTACGAGTAGTTTTTCAAATCAACTAACAAAAAATATTAAGCACATACCTCTGATGATTTCCGAAAGGCACATTGTTAGATTTTTTAATTTAACAAAAATTTGCTGTTTTTAGTCGACAAAATTATTTTGCATGAAGTTACGATTTTAGCAAATCATCAATAAAATAAATAAAAACATGTCCGTTAAAAGCTAAATTACGATTTTCAAAAGTTTCACAACTGAATAAAAGTTTTTAAATTATTAAGGTTTTTATTCAGATTTATTTAATCTCTAATCTATTTTAATCTATTATTTATGAATGGGAAAAATTAGTTCTTTAATAACATTTAATAAGATATTAGATTTATGTGATTTCGGTCGAATATAGCAATGAAAACAAATGAAAAAAAAGAGATAAAATATGCCAAATAATGAAATCGGAAATCCCGGAAATTTTCAAGACCAATCCCGGGATTTCGGGATATCTAAATCCCGAAAATCCCGGGATTTTCGGGATCGGGATTTCGGGATCGGTATCCTTAACTCAGTTATGAAATATTGTTTTATTACCTGTCTGTTAATCTGTCGCGCAATAAGGCAAAAAAAAGAATATATTTTTTGGCATATTTTTCAAAACTGCATTTTCGATTTTTAAAAAATTTTCTTAAACAAATTAAAAAAAATGGATTTTGCACTTCAAGAGCTTGTTAAATACATCTTAGAGATGAAGTATGCCAATTTTGAGGTAGATGCAAAGGAATGGGTTAACGTAGTTCGATTTATTCCAATTGCCTAGCATGGAAGCTCTGCACATTTGTCTATTATATTTTGAGCATCACTTCTAAAAATTCACTTCTAAAAATATTTACATTTAAAAGTACAAAATTGATTCATTTTTGATACAAAGTACTTAACCCATAAATGCATGGTGTAGCCATTTGGCAACAACCGGTTTTTTAATAAAAAAAAAACCTACTTGATGCAAATATATTTGTGAAAAATCGAAAACATGCTTTTTTCTTACAAAAAGTGTTATATTCAAAAATATTTGTTTAAATGTTTAAATTTAAAGTGGTATTCTCGCAATAAAATTCATTTTGGCGAAAATATTTATAGTTTATAAATTTTTTTTTTTTTTGTTTTTTTTCATACACGTTAAAACCACAATTTAGCTATTTGGCAAAAAAAATGTGTTAGCCCGCATTCAACCCGCATCCAGCAAGTAATGTATTTCGCAGCCTGCAAGTAATGGCACTAAGAACTATTTCGTGAATAATCTGGTTAAATTGTAAAAATATGGAACAGTTTTTTTTGTTGGAGTTTTTTTGTTAATTTTTATGTTTTCGAAAATATATTTCCTAATATAGTTCCTTGATTTAACGTGAGGATTCACGAATTAATTCTTAGTGACATTCATGCGCGGTTCCAGCAATTAATATAAGGGAAAAATCATACGCCTCAGTGGCCAACTCAATGTATTTGTCTACGGTGGCGTATGATTTTTCCCCTTATATTAATTGCTTGAACCGCGCATGGTGACATTACTTGCAGCCTGCGAAATACATTACTTGTTGGATGCAGGTTGAATGCGGGCTAATGCTAAACGCAAGCTTGAAACATAATTCAACCCGGCGAACAAACTACGCACAGGAAAAGAATTGCCAACCGCATTGCTTAGCCTATTTTGGTTGCTACAACCAACAAATTCGGTTGGTGAAACCATATTGGAATGTGATTCCTAAATATTTTGGGTATTGCAACTGAAATTCAGTTGTACAAACCGAATTTTGTTGTGATAACCAATATTCAGTTATACAAATCTATTTTAGTAGATGTAACCGAATTTCATTTGGAAATTGCATATTTTTTCTCTGTGTGTACAAATTACTTTTTCGTTTTAATACTGGGAACACTATTGTATATTTTCTGTCTTCTCTCAGAAAAGTTGTAAGTAAGCACAAATTCAGGGAACAATTGATTTGGTAATCGAATGTGAATATTTGTTTTTTTTTTTTATTGGATAGTTAGTGGCGTATTCTGATAAATTAAAAAGCATTTAAACCATTTTTATTGTTATAAAAAAGCTGTTTTTTAGATTTTATTATTCGAAGCATTCAAAAAGTATTCGAATGTTTTGATCGTTTGTACATCACTATTTTGTTGTATATCTTTTTAATTTTATTTTTGCATCTTTTTGGAAAAGGACGTTAGCTATTTAATTGTTGTAGCTTTTTTCAATCTGGTGGGTATAAGTTGTTTGAATCCACACAGCCTTGGGAAAGGATGGCTTTAATAAATCATTTAATGCCTCATAATAGAATAATTAACAACTAAATGGTGACTTAGTCACTCCAAACTTTATAAAAGGTTTAAAGTTAGTGACATTCAACTATATTTTTTTTATTAAGCAAATATTTTTTATTAAGCAAATTAATTTAAAACTCTGCAATAAGAGCGTTGTAGAAGTTTATGAATTACACCCTAAATATTTATAGTCAAGGTTCTGCAAGATTGCAAAAGTAAATTTCGATAAATAAGAGCGTGGAATTTTTTAAACATTTTAAATACGAATATCGATAAGGAAAATAATTGTTTTTTGTCGAGATTCTATTACTTTAGCCATGTGCTGTATAATGACAAACTGTATATGTGAGAGTAACTGTACATCATACACCTAATTTACGATAGTTTAGTTAGTTAGATCTTATGTTTGTAACATTAAATAGTTGTAGGTTAATCTTTTTATAAAAAGTTGCATGCAATGATTGTAAAGAAGCTTTTTAAAGTGTTGTGCCATAAAGCGTTTTATCATATTAACAAAATGTTTCACAAATAAAGCCTTAATTTGGACATAAATTAATAAAACGTTTTATGTTTGTGACAAAGCTTTTTCTAATCAGTGTGCAATAAAGAAAAACCATCGATATATAAAAAAATTGATGGCAAAATATAAATTTAAATTTTAAAAGGATTCACAATTTTTTTCTAAAGAATTCTAAATATTGTAGGGTATAATATGAAATTTTAATTGCCAAAAAAATAGACTTGCTTATTTTTATTCACATAGTTTTTTATGCTGAAACGATAAAGTTGTTTTATTATTATTTTAAATAATAGCAAGTTTTTTATTGTATATAAACAACTTTTTTAAAAGCACCAATTTAACACAATTTATATTATCATATAAATTGTATGTATGCGTGTATATGGGAAGAAGGAAAAACTCCTTTTTTTAAATACAAGCCTGCAGCTTTGACACTTGAAATCCTGTACATCTTTGTTCACACACTTAACTCTATACAAACACACATACACTATATATTATTATCCCTGCAAACATTGCAATACGAAAATGTTTCAAAATCATATCGCCTGGAAAAAAAATTTTATTGTGGCAATTAAGGAAGTCCTAAACACACACAGAACAGAATCGCTGCGGCAACCGAATTTGTTGCCAACCGAATTTCAGTAGTCAAATGTACCATCACTTTATTCGGTTGCAGCTATCGACATTTACAGTTACACCTACTATGCTGGTACTATATAAAAAATCTAAAAATTTTTCTTAAAGGAAAACACTTAGGTTCTGAATTTTGTTTCCTTTAGAAAACACAATGATTCAGATTTTGAGAAATTTTCCTATAAAAAAAACCTCTTTCAACAGAAAAACTGAACATCTATGGATTTTTCCTGTAGGAGAATCTTTAGATTCTTTGAATTTTTACCTGTAAAAAAGTCGTCAGATTCTATAGAAAACAGCTTTCAAACTAAAGAGTTTTTCTGTACGATAAACTCCTAGGAATTTGATTTCCTTCTAAAAAAGTGATCGGATTCTTATTAAAAGTCCTCTGAACCTGAAGGTTTCTTTATTGGGAATATTTCTAAGGATCTCTCGTTTTGTAGGTTCTTTAAAGTCTGGTTTCTTGTATAAAAATATCCTTTGAGTAGTCAGGAAACATTAATTGAGTCTACTATTGTGGCAACAGCTCTTATTTATACTAGAAAATAAAACGAAAAGTTGATTATTAAGTGTTCAAATGGTTTGTTTTACACAAATTTCCTTTATTTATAATTCCACATAAATTCTTCAGTTATTTGTTTTTATGATTGAAATGAGCGACTGGACTAAAGAGCTATTAGTTGTGAACTAGGTTTTTATTCAAATTAGTGAATAGTTCAGTTGAACTAGTTGAAACCAGCTGATGATATAATAGTTGATAAAAACAATTTACCCAAATTTACACGAAAAGAAGACTGGGCTTTTTCGTGCAAGAAGAACAAAGATTACTCTCTCATGACAGCTCTCATTTACCCAATTATGGAGTACGCGAAGGATTTTTGTGAAATTGGGATCTCGCGGAATTATAATGTTTTTACTTTTTTATAAGGTTTGCAGATAGTAACCTCTACCAAATAAAACTTTAAATATTTATTTTTGTTTAAAAGACTGCGTTTGAAAAAATTGTCTATCATATTTTTTGCAATAACTTTTTAAAAAATTACTCAAATTGAAAATTTATTTTTTGGTAGGCATTGAAATGAATTTAAGAAAATTTCATATTTTAAATTTTTTTGCTAGAAGCTTTTATTCGATTCAAAATAACAAGCGAATTGGATGTGAGAAAAAAACATTTTGAAAACTTTTTAAAATCACCCTCAGTAGAAAAATAAGAAAGTAGCTTGGGAACTAAAAATTATCTCGAAATGGTTTCTAGAGTTCGAAAGGAGTTTAAAGACGACTTGAAGATCTCTCGAAAGGTAGGTTCTGGCAAAAAAAGGTATATGTGACCAGAATAGGGAGAACAAAATCAGTGTCATGTTGAAGACAAATCCCAATATTTCAGGGAGAAAAGTCGCTCAAAAAGTGGATTTCCGGTAGAAATGACACAAAACACAACTTTTGAATTAGTTTTCCACACATCGCCGAATAGCTTCTGAATGATAAAAGGAAAAATGAAATTAATTACTTTCATTCAAATGAAAAATAAAAGATATAATTTTAATAATCTTTTTGGAAGATATCTTTCAAATGTTTGCAGGGATATTTTTTACAAACATGTATACAAGAACCGTTAACTGCTAAAGTCATAAAAATGTAGCATTTGTTGAACGTATACTTTATAATGACCCTTAGTAATTGAATTCTATAAAACAAATAAACTTCATATTTTAATGTCCAATTTAAGGACAAAGCCGAAGTTAAAAGTTGATAAAGTTGGAAAAGTTTACTATTCAAACACCGAACTTTTACCATTTTGGCAAAACTGTGCAAATCATTATTAAATATTCTATAATCAATGCTGCTTTCATTTTCCATTAAAAAAGTGTCCATAATACTTTAAATTACAAGATAACAACCAATCGCCACTTTTTGGTTTAACTGAGCTCTATAAATATATAAATGGACTTTATTCCAAGCAAATAGTCGCAGCACCTCATAATAAATGTACTTTCATGCCACGAACAACTTTTTAATTGCAAATATGTTAATTTATAATGTAAGTAGTTTCTTTATGGAACCCAAGATATAACTCCGTACTTGTTTTTACTTTTCTATAAAGTGGGCTAGGTAGGCGTGGTCAAATGTTGAAAAATTTAAAAGTGTTTTAAGTTAACAATTTGTTAAAAATTATTAAATATGCCAAGAACCTAAAATTTAACATAAAATTTACCTGCTATTTTCTGAATGAAAAAAAACTTGAAATTTTCAGAACAAGTTCTGAATTTTAGCTTTTTGTGTTTTTATGAAAAACTCAATTTATCAGAAAACACCCTACTTTTTTTATTTTTTAAATATTTTTTAAAAAAATTTCCAGATAATTTTCTATTTGTAAGAAAAAATTTGGAGATGTGTTCGGCTTAGTTTGCGAGAAAATTTGCATTGAATATAGTACAAATGTAGTTGTGCCGTATTTCGGAAAATTTATGCATGGGTGAGTATGGGTAATATATATATGGTATAATATTAGCGATAATAAATGTAATTATTTCGAAAACTAAGCCGAATATCACTCTAAAATTTTTTAAAACTATAAAAGAGCATGCCGATGGTCATATGTAGCCAACCCTTTGCTGGCGATATGTTCAGAAATTGAGATATGTAATTTGAGAACAGGAGTCAAATAACTTATACAAACTCTACCGCAAAATACCAATAACCAAATTAACCCCTTTCAAATGACAACCGTTAACCTTTAAATACCACTAACGAAATAATGTTAGATACCGTTAACCTTAACATACCCTAACGAAGTAATCCAAAATACCGTTAACAATAAAATAATTTACATACATGAAATATTGGCTTTAAGTTTTTATTGGCCAGCTATTGCTGTTGTTTACACACACACACACATAATGTTTTAACAAAGTCACGGTCCGTAAAGTTGTCAAAAATTTTCAAAAAAGAACTATCGTTAACTTTAAAATACCGTTAACTATAAAATAGGCAAACGAAATAATTTTAAATAACGTAATCGCTAAAATAACTTACAGAACTAACTTAAAATACCGATAACCGTAAAATACTCTAACGAAATACCTTTGAAATAACGTTATCCACTATCATTAACTTTATGAATCGGTTGCCCACTCTGCTTATATATAATAGGGAAGTCGCTTGGCATGCTCTTAGCTCATTTTAGTTACGAGTTCTCAACTTATGACAATCTTTAAGTTATTTTTTATGAATATTTTTACGAAGCAGGTATCAGATATTTTTTTTTTAAAGGAGCCTATATTATTTACCCGAGTAAAAAAGTGTATATAAAATTATATGTGAATGGATATATTTGCAATATGTAATTGGATATAATTTCATCCGAAAAATGGTTATATTAAATTGTATCATATTGGATATAATTGCATTTACAAGGATACAAAATTATATCAAATGATAAACTTATATCCGAATTTTGTCCCGATCAAATTGGATATAAGTTAATACAATGCGATATGATTAAATTTAAATGATAAAAAAACTTTGAATTGGAGGGCAGCAGGATTTCGGGTCCTGCACACTCAGGGGTGTGATGAAAATCGAAAACGACCAGTTTTTCAATCTAGAATACATAATTTTTTTCGCTAAAATCAAATTGGCTTCAAATTATTATTTATCGTTTTATTTGACGCTGGACCTCTAAATTAGGAAATAAAATATAATTGGTATTGTACAGATCCTAAAATATTTACCATTGAAAATCAGATAGTTTTGGTTTTCGATATTCATCACATGCCTGACTGTCAGCCGAGGGCTACTGTTGATAATGAGTAACTATTAAAGACGTTAATGTATAAATCTGTTATTCTTTAAAGACTGGATAATTTTTTATCAAATATGAGAATTTTCTTTGGACTTAGAAATTTTTTTAAATATGTTAAGCTTTTTGATATTTTAAATAAAATTTTAATGGTTAGCCCGGCAATGCGCATTTTCGGCTTTCGCTTTCTGCCTTGCTGGTCTTATCGAATTCTTTCAATAATTTTTATTCTTTGTAATTTACTTGTAAAAATTGTATCATCTTTCTTTGATTTGAAAATAATTTAAACAGAAAGTGATATTAATTTATGATCTTGAGTCAAACTAAAATAATAACATTCATTCACATTTACTTGAAAAATAACAGATCAACTAAAAACATTTCCCCCATTAAATTATTTTTAGCTACAAAATATAGGCTCCTTTATAAAAAAGTCTGATACTTACAAAGAATATTCATAAATAAAAAAAAACATAAAGATTGTCATAAGTTGACAACTCGTACCTAAAATTAGTTAAGAGCATGCCAAGCGGCTTCCCTATCATATATAAGTTACTCGTATTTGACTCCTTTTATCACATAACATACATACATATATGTATGTATCAAATTCTGAACATATCGTCAGCAAGGAGTTGGCTAGGTATGACCATCGGCATGATCTTTTATAGGTTTAAACATTTTTAGAGTGATATTCGGCTTAATTTTCGAACAAATACATTTATTATTGCTAACTAAGGATGCCAATCGGGATTGATATTTGAAAATCCCGGGATTCGGGATTTTTCAGGATTCCGGAATTTAAATTTTCCCTTATTTATAAAATTTGTTATGTATATTTCTTTTTTATAGAATAAAGCATTTTATAGCTATTTAATAGTTGGTAATTAATAATATGGTACATTTTATAAATATTGAAGCATTCTAGTCAGGAATTGCCAGTGGTACAAAAAATCAAATACCGGTATACCACTGGGTAACCGCGGTGTTAAAAATAAATCACTGGCAGAACACTCATTTGCTACGCCTTATCAGCGTTTGCATAAAGCGTTTTACCAGTAAATATTTTACAAAAATTTCGGTGGTTTATAAAAAAACCACTGGCAAGGAATGGGCTTAGAGTGTTATGCCAACGTTAGCAACCAGTAGTTATCGGTAGCACTGGATAACTAGTCAGAAATTGCGGCGGTACAAAAATCAATTCACTGGTAGATCAATGATTTTGTGAAAATAATAACGCTTCGTTACGAATTCAAATCCGCATGCAAGCAAACAATTTTTTATTTTTTTTTTTATTTGAAATTTTTTTTGTTGTTATCCAGCTATTATCATTAATGTATTCATATTATATTTAAAGTATTATATGTCTAGTTAGCTCAGTGGGTAGAGCTGTCGTCTGCGAATCTGATGGCCGGGATTCATATCACGGCAGTACAAAAATATACATATGAACTTTTTTTAAATTTTATTTTATAAAATATATTACCAGATCCCCTATTTATTAGTTTTGCCAACGTTAAAAATTTTGCTTCTCCAGTACTTTTCCGGCGCTTTTTGAACAGCGGTCCTTTTGTCTAATGATGAATCATTTTGGCAATCGGAAAACAATTTTTGCCAGTACTTGTACCATCTGTTAAGGTACTATTTGTATTTTTCTGATATATGCGGGCCTGCGCCCAGATAATATATGCAGACCTGCGCCCAGTATTTTGTAAGCAGGTTTTAAAACGTTGTGACAACCTTGCCAACTGAATCGTGATTATCGTTATCAAATATTTTCATGGAAGAATTCAAACTTACATTCCCAGCCAAAATAAGGTTTCAAAAGTCGAATTTCGCTTGGAAGAATAAACCGGTAAAATAACAAATAAACTTGATTTTTCGCATGAATTACTCAAAAACTTAATAAAGCTTTTTCTGCGAAGTCTTTGCATAGTTTACTGGAATAATCTACTTAATTTCTAATTTTACAAATTATTATTGGCCTCAGTTTCTTGTAAATATGAGAAAAATCAAGAATAAACGTTGATAATCTAGAATTGTTCACTATGTTTATTTGCCTTCATATTAAATATTAATAAATACGGAAATCCCGGGATTTTTGAGAAATACTACCGGGATTCGGAATTTCCCGTTTGGCATCCCTTTTGCTATACCACATATATATTACTCATACGCACCCATGGACAATTTTCCCAAAATACGGCACAACTACATTTGTACCATATTCAATGCAAATTTTCTCGAAAACTAAGCCGAACACATCTCCAATTTTTTTCTTACCAATAGAAAATTATCTGGAGATTGTTTTAAAAATATTTATAAAATAAACAAAATATGATGTTTTTTGATAAATTGAGTTTTTCATAAAAACATAAAAAGCCAAATTCAGAACTTGTTCTGAAAATTTTAATTTTTTTTTTCATTCAGAAAATAATAAATAGTCATATGCATAATCACTTTTAAAATTTATAAGTGACTTATAAAAGAAATTTTTCAGCCAAAATTCAATTTTTAAACAAGTTATAAGATTTTCAAATTATTATGCATTTTTTTAGAAAAAAAAAATTTCAAAAAACACAATGTACTAAAAAAGATGAAAAAATCGAAATAAACAAAGTTAAAATTCCAATGAGGGTCACACTAAAATCAGTAAAGGGCCGTATTTATTTTCAATTGGTTTTATCAATGGCCTGCAACTCTCTCAATATTTTTTTATTTGAAAAAATATTATGCGGCTTGGAACAGGAACGAACTCCGACATTTTAATCAGGGATGGAAAAGGCTCACTTAATCGGGCTCTTATACCAAAAAATGTTAGATCGCTCTTACATGTTTAAAAATGTAAGTAACTAAAAAATAGCTGACTTTGGCTCGTTAATAAAAATTTAAATTAAATATTTAGATATTAGCAAATATTAGCACAAATTGCGAAAAAAAAAACCTTGTGCAAAAAACGAAATTTTTGCAACAATATATTCGTTTGCAGAATGTCGATCGCTGATTACCTGTTTTAATTCATTTTCTGTACCATAATTCATTTTCTGTACCATTATTTTGCAACTTTTTAAGTGCAGTTTTTTTAAATATATAACCTAGGGATTAAATTTTTGTACCATAAAGTCTTTTTTCAAATTCCGCTATTATTTTTCAATTCTTTACGTGCGTTTTTTTTTATTTATAATCTAGGGGCTATAATACACATTTCATACAACAAAGTTTGGTGGCTAGTTGCAAAAAAAATCGCAAAAAATAAAATTTGCCAAAAGGAAAATTTTTGTATTTTTGCAGAATCTAAATCGCTGATTACGTTTCCTAATTAATTTTTTGTACCACAAAGTCTTTTTTCGCGTTCCGCTTTTATTTTGCAATTTTTTAAGTACGTTTCTTTTTAATTTATAATCTAGGGACTATAATACACATTTCATACAACAAAGTTTGGTGGCTAGTTGCAAAAAAAAAAAAAAATCGCGAAAAATAAAATTTGAAAAAAGGAAAAATTTTTTCACCAATATATTTGTTTGCAGAATGTTAATCGCTGATTAAGTTTTTTAATTAATTTTTTGTACCATAAAGCCGGAAAGCGAAAATTTCCGCGATTATTTTGCAATTTTTTAAGTGTGGTTTTTTTAAATTTATAATCTAGGGTCTATAGTACCAATTTTATACACAAAAGTTTGGTGCTTAGTTTGCAAAAAAAAATAAATCGCGAAAAAAATATTTGCAAAAAGGAAAATTTTTTCGTCATTGTATTCATTTGCAGATTGTTAACCGCTGATTGAGTTTTTCTATTTTTTTTTTTTTTCTACCACAAATTCTTTTTTCGCGTTCCTCTATTATTTTGCAATTTTTTAAGTGCGGTTTTTTAAATTTATAATCTACGGAGTATAATGCCCATTTCATAAAACAAAGTTTGGTGGTTAGTTGCAAAAAAGGAAAATTTTGGCATCGTTTGCAGAATGTAAATCTTTTAATTTTTTAGGTATGGTTTTTTAAAATTCATCTAGGGCTATAATACTGTTGGAATAGTATAGTTCCATTCTTGATTTTTATAACTAAATTATTATTTTCCATCCCTGGTTACAATCGATGTTTTGAGTCATACAAAGAGCGCACATTATGACCCTGCAAACATATAAAAGATACCTTCCAAGAATATATTAAAGCAATATCTTCTATCAGATATTGTTTTTGAGGCTTAAATTTAATAATGAAAAAATTAAATCGTTTTTTTATTATACCGGGAGTTTATTTAGCGATATCCTTTTATCTTCAATATGAGTTATTGCTTTCATATTGCCTGGAAATATTGTTTTAGTGTAACAGTTGTTTCTGACCGAGGAAACTTCCGGAATACGAAATTGATATTGCCGGCAATAAATGTTTTCTTCCGATATGTTCGGAGAATCTTCTTCCTATTGCCATGTTTGCTGGGTGATATTGGTTTGAGTATATTCCTGTTCCAAGGCACATAATAGAACAAATGCTTTCTCAGTGATAGAGAGTCCCCAATCTCTTTATTATGTATACTCTTTGGTTTTATTGCTTTATTTGCATGATTGATATCTTGAATTAAAGCAACAGTCTTAGGCTTTATAACAAAAAACCCGCATTTGAATACGTCAACTCTTCAAAAGTTATTGATTTTTGACCACCTTCTGGGAAAATGTACCACTGGGTTGTTGAAATATTATTATTATTAATCTTTCCGGCTTTCCTCAGTTGTGTAACAATCTGCATCTTAATCTTCTCAAAATTTAAGTATACATGTCTGTACATATGTATATTCATCCTTCTGACTACCTACCTGTCTGTCTGTCGTTCTGTCTGTCATTCTCTCTGACCTGCCACAGCAGGTTGTGATGTTAAATGGTCATCAGATTTGTGTTGCAGTATTTGTTTGCATGAATACATTTACGTATGTTTCTTTATGAAAAATTCATTAAATGTTGCTCATCTTACTACTAAATTTTCTTTTCTTTATTTATTTTTGTTTTGTTTGTACGTACGTGTATGTTCTTTTTCTGATCTATTCTGTTGATGTCACCGGTTATCACAGATACTTGTTGAAATATTTTAATGCACATCTGTCATTGTTCTGAGTATGTTTGCATTAAATTTACGTAAGTTAAAAAATTTGGGGTAAAACTTTTAAAAATGCTTCAAATCATCAAAATCGCCAAAGTCATATAGATGGGGTTGGCACTCATTTCTCACTGAGGCCCATATTATGGTTTCTATAAATTATAAAGGGCGCGAACCATATGTGACCTTCTCCGAGAAAAGGGACCTAGTGTGTCAAAAAACGGGTTCCGATATAAATGAGAAAAACATTAAAATTTTATTTTTAATTTAACTTTAAATGCGTTCTTCTCAAAACTTCATTTTCACACACTAGGTCCCTGTTCTCGGAGAAGGTCACATATATTAAAAAAGTGAAAACACACATCGTTAGCTAACATTTTATTTTTGAAGAGGAGAAGCGAAAACATCCTATTATCCAGCTTTAAGCATTTCTTAACAAAATTTGGTTTTTTTTGAGCGGAACCCAAAACCGTGGCCAAAACAATATTTTTTTGTTCATAGAGTAACATTTTGAGGAAGTCGGTATCTGCATAAAACTAATGAGTTGTTATAATAAATCAATGAAGTTCCACTGGAATTTGACCAATGAAGCTTTTTATTAAATTTATTCAGTTTTTCCCCAGGAAAATTTTTACAATCGGTTACCAATCACACCAATTCTCCTACTGGTTCCGATGCAAGCGATGCCATGAAACTGCTTCCGGAACCATAATTATGTAATAAACATTTACTGAAATATTTAAAAGTCAATTAAAATATTAATTGAGTGAATAAAATATTTAAAGCCCTTCATCTTTCACAAGAACGCAACACATTAATTATTTAATAGGAAGAATTTCCTGAGTGTTGCTTCTCTGTTATAAAAAATTAAAATTTTTTTATTAAAAACAATTCTGATTTTTAACATATGTATGTTTAATTAGATATTTGCGTTAATAATTTTTTATATGTATTTACTACTATTTATTAATATCAAACTTTAAACTGTTATAGTAAATGGTTGTTTTTTCAAACGAGTCGTATAGACCAAATACAATTAATATTGTCGATAATATGTATTTTTATTAATTCTAATTTAGTAGGTTTGAGGTTAAGAAGAAGAATAAACCTTCCTCAAAAGTTATAAACACATTAAATTTGCAAATCAGACTAGATCTAGTTTCTGCCTTTTTATGGACAGGCTTCATCAGTGATCTTCCATTAAATTGTATTATTGTTTATATTTTTATTGTCAGATTGTCTCTATATGAATAATTTCAGAAGTGATCAAACAGACATATACAAACATTCTACTTCAGATTTTCTCTGTTTATCTTCTTATTTCCTCCGTGTCACCTTTTCACAAATATTGCCACATTGACGTATGGTTTGTACGTACAAGTGCAGGCAATTTGTGTATATTGGAGACGGACAGCCAACAGGGCATATTTATTTTTTATAGTAAATTGTTGTTTTTTCAAACGCGTCGTATAGACTAATAAGTTAGTTAAGTTTTTTGTATTTTGGAAATACGAAAATCAAAATCGTTGTTTTGAGTTAATAACTATCAACAAAATTGGTACAGAAAAGTGATATATCAAATTAAAGGTAAATGAATTGTCTTTTTATTTATTATATAAAAACACTACATTATGCACACATCTTTTTATGGAAACTAGATTTTAAACGAAATAAAACCGGAAAGGTGAAAATAGCTTTAAAGTGTTATATGTAGTAATAACATTGATCGTTTGTATTAAAACTTATACCATTTCTTGTGATATGCTTATTTTAAATATAGAGGGCGTTATTGAGATAAAAAAAATGTTTTTAATATTTGTTCGGAGATAATAAACACATCTGATCGCGACGTGCCGCCTCCCAATAATTTAGGGTGTCGAAATTTGGCTAAGACATTACGAACGATGATCCCTCTCATAATGCATTTAAAACAGAAATCATCAATTGAAATTCAGAAAACATAACATCTACCTTAATTCATGATTTCTATATTTCAATTGATATTCTCTGAATTTCAATTAAAGATTTCTGAAATGCAAAAAGTGTAGTGAATGTTTCACAGAATGTTTTAAACATTCGTGTAGGCCTTTTATAGTTGTTAATGTCAGTTTGTATAAATGTTTTATATTTACGATCGCAATGACTTACAATTTCCTTAAATATTAAGCACTTCCATTGAACCTGTCTGTATGTACATGTACTTACTAAAGATTTACTATACATCCACTTATATAATGACCTTAATACCTCGTTTAAGCCATGATGTTATTATTATTCAACACTTCATGGTCTTATTGCTTTTTTATTTTAGTTGTTGTCGTTGTTATTCCTGTTGTTAATAATGGTGGTTATGTTGGTGGCATTGCTATCATAAAAAGCCGTCTGTGGTTAGGAACAATTTATTAAAAGTTTAAACTTAATTTTTTTCTTAATTGAAGCATGGTGTATACAAATATACCCAGTGTAGAAAATCATATAATAGGGTGCCTCGTTTTGCCACTTTTCTTTCGGAGTGAGATTTAATCCCGGTCAAATGTTGTGTCCCCCCTAAAGATGGCAGATCTATTTTTTTTTTTTTTAATCCATTGAGATTTCCGAATTTTTGCAAATTTATATTAAATTAATTAGCGATACAAATTTTTGTGTACAGTTCATTCATAACCATCCAGAGAATAAATAATAATTTTTCACTTTTAAATTATTAAAAATTTTATCAAACAAAACATAAAAAATTAGTAATACACTCCGTGGTATCACAACTATAGACGCACCTAAAAAACAGGTGATATGTCAGGTTCTATATAATTTAGACTTATAATAACCTTATAACTAAAAGGAAAAACTAAAACACATATATTTCCACAAAAAAACAAATTCTGTAAATCGTCATTTTTATATTTACTAGTGTTGCATAACTATATTTAAAACTATGTTATATAGACCTGTACGTGAGTACTCTCGCACCCAGTATTTTGGTTATCGGAACAACTCAAATTTAAAAATCTAAATTCAGTTTCAAATAATGATTTTTCCATAAATTAACCAAAAACTTAAAACACTGTAAAGAATTTTAGAATTTTTCTGCAAAATTTTTCCATAATTCACTCGAAAATATTCTTATGTTCCATTGGCATACCTAGACCATTTTTCTGGGGTGGGCAAGCGACCCTTAATTTTCTGCTGTTTACTTGCCCAAAAGTGCATCTATTTTTCTGAAGAAAACCTCGTACAATGAAGGTGTTCCAAGCTATATTTTCAGATTATTATGATAGAGAAAAGAAATCTAAGATCAACCTGTCTAATTCGTCTACTTCGGACGAATTCTTTCTAATCCCATATTTAGATCACTTAAATTACCGAGGTGTCAAAAACAGTGAGATGTTCATCTTACAATTTTTTTTCTCCAAAATATTGAAATTTCATTAAAATAACATAGTAATGTTTAGTTTTAAGAAACTTCCTAGTTAGATATTAACTAATTATTCATTTAGAAAACTATGAAATCTAAGATATTTAACTTACCAAAAAAGATTATGCGTTATATTTCTATTATTGAACAACTTTGCGATTGTAATAATTTTTCTTAAAGAAAAACTCTTATGGTCAATTTTATAATCAGAACTAAGATCGATTTGTTTCTTAAATATTTCTTAAGTAAGAATTTTTCAAACAACTTTCTTATTTAAGAAATATTTAAAACAAAAATCGATCTTAGTTCTGACTATAGAACTGACCCTTAGATTGCAACAACTTAGCTGCCTAGGAATCTAGTAGAGATTTTCCCAAACCAAAAACACAGGATTAATTGATATAAAAAAAGTAATATTGTGATACTTTTTGCCATCAAAATTATAGATAAAAGAATTGTAGGTAGATTTTTTTAAAATCCTCTGGTGGGCAAAAATCAGTCTAGGGTGGGCTTAGCCCACCCCAGACCGGCCTAACTCCGCCAATTTTATGTTCATATTTTATTAGTTTCTTGACAAAAAATGTCTGTAAATATGAGAAAAAAAGAGAAAAAACGTGGTTAATCTTAAATTAATATCATACTTAGGAATTTTTCATTGGCATTGAATTTTAATTGGCATTACTTAATATCAATGCCAATTGAAAAAAATTTCGTTATTATTCAATGCCAACGAAATTTTTTCAATTAGCATTGGCATTTCGGAATTCAGCACTTCCGGTTTGGCATCCGTAATAAGAACTAATTCACGTTGATTTATTGAGTGAAGTTGAAATTTATTTACCAACCAGTGTTGCAACCAGTAAAATAAAAAATACAAATGACGGTATGAAATTACACAAAGAATTAATAATATTTTATTAGTTTAAAATAATAATTATGTTACCGTAGAGTTTAGATGATCTGATGATTGCTACAATGATTGTTGGTTTTGTTCGGTTTCAAGATCAAATACGACAAATTCCAAATAGAATTCACAATTTATTTTAAAACAAATGGAGAAAAAACTTATGAAAAAACTATCCTAGAACCAATGGCTGACAATTAATGCATTTTTAAGTGCTACCAAGCACTATCATCATCAGATAGTCTTTATGGGGTTCTCTCTAGGTTATAATGTAGATTTTATTTTTTTTTTTGTCTGTATTTAAGTAAACTCAAAAGTGAAAAACTTTTCCAGAAGTAAACTCAAACATTTTTACTTACAATTAGTTATTATTTTATGTATTACAACGAAAATCACTTGCTGTTTAGAAAGATATTATTTTTATCTATGTTATAGTTGTTGCTATAACTAAAGCTCCTTTAGTAGTAAAGCAAGTGTTTGTATGTTGTTTTTAACATTCAAGCTTTTAATTCCATTTATAGTGATTATAATGAAAGCAGAGAACTCTTTTACAACACTGATTTTTATTTTTGTATTACACCCTAACCTAGGGCTGGCAAAACTATGACACGCGTGTCAGTAGTGGCACGCGAGTGGATTTTAGGTGGCACGCGACGTTTTGTTGGATATTAGAAGACCAGCAAAAAATGCATAATGTTGAAATTTTTCATAGAGTTTGTAAATTGTCTTTTAAAATTAATAAAACTCTGTATTGCCGCCATGGTTAATACAGAACTAGCAAATTCAATTATCAGAAAATTCTGGGAAAATTTTAAAAATTCTAGACTGAAAGAAGTTTAAATGTTTCGATTAGAAAATGACTCATAAATAAAAAGTACCAGAAAATTTAACAAAAATGGGAAACAACTTGTAATAAAATTGGATCTAAAAAATTAATTTTTTTTAAGGGAAACTAGGTGCTGCGAAATAATCCTCAATGAAATAAAGGCTGAAAATAAGTTTCATAATAAGATAAGCCCCTTTGTTAGAATTTGAAATTGGATTTTGATCGTGTGTCGCAGAGCCATTTCAACTGAAATAGAAATTTCTCTGTTCAAATCCAAAATATTCGCTTTTTATTCTATGATAAAAGCCGCGCGATTTATTTTAACAAAATCAAATTTTTGCCCAAAGCACATTTTTGAACTAGTTTCTCACATACTTAAATAATTGATGGCGCCTAATAATTTAACTTTTTTTAATTTTAGCTGTGTTTTCGACTTAACTATAACCGTTAACTCAGAAAAAACTTAAAGTAGACAAAAACGCGTTTGAGACGAAAACTAAGACATAACTTTTCGTATACACGTTAACTTGCACGTACACGTCCACATTGAAAACTCAACGTTTATTTATTTGCGATGATATTTTTAAGAGAAATTTTAAAAATTTTAAAAAAGGGCTTTTAAAAGACACTAAATTTAAGGTGGTACGCGAGAAATTTTTACAAAAAAATTTGTCCGTTTGTGGCACGCAGCGAAAAAAGTCTTGCCACCCCTGCCCTAACCCATCATGCCGTATTAATGACTAACATGTTGCAATTAAGGAATATAACTTAACAATTTGGACTGTACCTTATCTGGGAAGTATTTTACCGTGGATTTAAGTTGATTTGAAGATTGTTACAATGAGTGTTATTTTTGTTCGGTTTTAAGATCTAATATGACAAATTCCAAATAGAGTTCACAATTTATTTTACAACAAATAGTGAAAAAAAAACTTATGAAAAAAATCCTTAGAACCAATGGTTGACAATTAATGCATTTTCAAGTGATACCAAGCACTATCATCAGATATATAAATAGAATTAAAAACACAACATACAAACACTTGCTTTACTACTAAAGGAACTTAAGATATAGAAACAACTATGACATATTGAAAAATAATAGCTTTGTAAAAAAACATGTGATTTTCGTTGTAATATATAAAATAAATAACTAAATAAAAATGTTTTAGTTTACTTGAATACTTGAGTTTATGTGAATACATAAAAAAACTAAAATATACATTACAATCTAGAGAGAACCCCATAAAGAGAATCTGATGTTAGTGCTTGATAGCGCTTGAAAATGCAATAATTGTTAAAAATTGGTTCTAGGAAAGTTTTTTTTTCATAAGTTTTTTCTCTATTTGTTGCGATTCTGCACTGTAACGCGTGTGTGATTTTTATAGTGAAGTTTATTGTTGAACTCCGTAAATTTTATGTAGATAACAAAAACTCAGATAGAGTTCTTAACTCAGTAAATCAACGTGGATTAATTTTCATATAGCTGATTTCAAATAAAAATTAAAATTGTTCTACTTAGAAAAATTCTAATAATCTTGAATAGAACCAATGGCCCTGTAAATCGTCGAATACTTTTTGTGTAAAAAAATATTTGGCGGTTTTTTTAATCACTGGATTTATTTTTGGATTTATTTTATTTTGTTAAAAAATCCACATTTTGTTTTTCATTTTTTAAAATTTTATATTTTTATACAGATATAACACTTATTCCCTTATATAATGTGAAAGAAAAAAATTAAATTTTGCGATAATGGAATTTCTGGAATAAAATTAAGCTAAATCCAAAACGGATTTATTTATTTTTTAAATCCATTTTGGATTTAGCTTATTTCAATTCCTGAGTTCACATTTTTATAAAATTTAATGATTTTCCTGCACATTATATTGGCGAATAAGTATAAGAATTTAATAAAAATTATAAATTTTTCAAATTAAAAAACAAAGCATTAATTTTTTAACAAAATAAAATAAATCCAAAAATAAATCCAGTGATTAAAAAATAGGCCTATTATATGCTTTCAGACAGGAATGAACACAGACTTGTTAATCAAGGATGGAAAAGGATCGAATGTTCGGTTTTTTTAATTCATAATCCAAGGACTATAATACCCATATCTTAAACCAAAGTTTGGTAGTTACTTTGCAAAAAGAATGAGAAAAAATGTCCAAAAAGGAAAAATTTTGCATCAATACATTCGTTTGCAGAATAGAATGTCAATCGCTGATAAAATCTTCTAATTCATTTTTTGCACCATAAAGCCTTTTTTCACTTTCCGCAATTATTTTGCAGCTATTTAAGTATGGTTTTTTAAAATTCATAATCTAGGGACTATAGTACCAATTTCTATGCCAAAGTTTGATTTTTAGTTTGAAAAAAATAAATCGCAAAGAAATTTTGAAAAAGGAAAATTTTTGCATCATTATATTCGTTTTGCAGAATGTTAATCGCTGATTGAGTTTTTTAATTTATAATCTAGGGACTATAATGTACATCTTCTAAAAGAAAGTTTAGCGGTTATTGGCAAAAAATATGTGAAAAAAATTTGAGGGAAACAGAAAACGATCCAACTTTTTTTCAATCGCTGGTTACAATTGATGTTTGAGTCATACAAAGAGCGCAAATAATGATGTTTAAGGTAAATATTTGGTTTTTACATAGAGAAAACAGATTCGTGCTTACAACCGAATTTGTTGCCAATCGAATGATTCGGTTGTGGTAACCGAAATTTTCAGTTGTGACAACTGAAGATCAGTGGAGTCAATATTCATTTGATAATGGTAACGGAATTTCTAATAGCCCAATAATAATTCGGTAGTCACAACTGAAAAAGTCTGTTGTCTCAACCGAAACATTCGATTGGCAATAAATTCGGTTGTAAGCACGAATCTGTTTTTGGGTGTATTAGTACATTAGTATTGGTTTGAATATGTTCCACATTATAAAAGAAATGCTTTCTCACTGATAGAGTGTCCAGCAATCTGTTTATACTGTATACTCTTTGATAGAATGCAGAACATCCCAAAAAAAATCGACTTTCTTCCGTATCAATAATTATAAATTAAATATTCACTCTAGTTTAAGTTAAGCATGATTATCAATAAAATTGTTTATATATTTATATCCATATACTATATAGTTATGCACATTATTAAATATGTACATTAAATACATATACACTCAAAACAAAAAGTCAGTTAATTCAGCAAAAAATGTTGCTGTGTCAGCAAATTTTTAGTCAGGAGCGTGCTTGCAAAAAAGTTGGTAATATCAGCAAAAGGTTTGCTGAAAATCAGCGAGCTGATTTTTACCAAAAAAATAGTAATCTTCAGCAAAAGTTTTGCTAACACCTAGTCGATTGCAAATGAAAAAAATTCTTGCTAAAATCACTAAACTTTTTGCTGAATATTAGTAGACTGAAAAAAACTCAAAAAAATTGTAGCGAAATTTTACTTTTTTGCTGAAAATTTAAATATAGAAATTGTGTAGAGTTGTTTTTCTTTTTTATCATTTCCGTTGTCTGTACCACATCCAGACAAGCTGCGACATCTACATCTTGTCTATCTGGTTGTCGTCCACGCTATAAATGCGGTTATCAGCACAATTTTTGCAGCAAAATAAATTAGTAAAACATTAGTTCAATATTAGTTTAGTGCTAAAAAAAATATAACTAAAACTTTTGCTGAAAACGGAATTTCAATAAAAAAAAAAATTGCTGAAAACTAGTACACTTGATATACAAGACGTTTTACTAACTTTTCTACTAACTTATTTTTTTGAGTGTCCATATAAGTACTTAGTACACATAACACATGTTTATGTCTCTTTGAGTTAAACGGAGTTGGTTGGAAAAAAAAAATGCAATTTATTTAATGGGACTAATTACATAATGATAACTTTTTTTCCCACCATAACACATACCATGACAAACAGACGTACATATACATGTATTGGGTGGTGGATGCATGTGAAAATTGTTATCGTTTACACCATCAATGTTGCGTAATATTTAATAAGTGTATGTGTGAGAGTTTAATATTTCTTCAGCGTATTTAACTCATACATATGTATGTGTTTAAATATTGCAGTGACACCATTTAAGTTAAATCTTTAAATTCGAATAGAGTGCAAAAATAAACTCATGCTAATGTAAAAATTAATAGTCATACAGATATTTTTGTGTGTCCATGAGACAGTGTTGCTATCATTTTAATGGTGTGTTTCTAACAAATTTCTTTCATTTCGATAACAAACAAAAGTGGCCGGCATTTTTATAAATTTGTACAAAAAGTTGTCCCCTTAGAATCAACACTGTTTATATTAAAGAATACTTTAACATTTTTAATTAAAGTTTCTTAATCATTAAACATATAATGTTAAACATGCACTAGCACAAGGGGTAGACAAATATGGCAGCAGTGTATAATGCTTTAGTATCGTTCATATATTTATATATATTTTTTTAACAACTCTCACATGGTCATGCATTTGTACAGGCTTCACTTCTAGTACGTAGAAAAATAGTAATTAAAAAAAACTTAAGTTATGCAAATTTAAAAATGTTATAAAACAAAAAACTTAAACCTTGTTTAATTAAATTTGTTTGACATAATTTTACAATTGACATTTTATAGAAAGCGTATAATACGATAGATGACAGTATTTAAATAGTACGCTTTCGTGTTAATAAGTATGTGCAAATACTTTAACATGCTTAATTACTGTATGTATGAACATTAGGGCGGGTCGATTTAATAATCGCCCATGGCTCAGTGAAAATCGTATTCTAGGGATCAAAATAAGAAACTTTGCCGAAGGAACCATACCTCTAAAACGAATTCTACTACCCCCAACTGTTGACTTTTGTCCCGTAGGGTCAAGTTTTGAAAAATCCCACTTTGACCCATTTAGAGTGCCCCAATCGAGTCCAAATGTATGACCGACCCCCACTAACTTTGGAGGGCCGATCCACCCATGCCAGTGGCACACCCCCTGGAACTCCCCTGGGGGGTTCCCCATACAAACATTTTAAAAAATCACCATTTTTGGCACTTTATTTTATTATTTTTTATTTATTTTATTTATTTTTATTATTTTATTTATTTTTTCTCTTTAGAAATTTATTTAGTCAGAACATATGTAAATGAAAAAATTAATTTAACTTAGTAATAGAAAAGAAAATAAAAAAAATTACTGTTTGAAGTCTTTTTTGCTTTCAAGTCTGGGCATTTTTTCTTTTCTATTACTAAGTTAAATTAATTTTTTCATTTACATATGTTCTGACTAAATAAATTTCTAAGGAGAAAAAATAAATAAAATAATAAAAATAAATAAAATAAATAAAAAATAATAAAATAAAGTGCCAAAAATGGTGATTTTTTAAAATGTTTGTATGGGGAACCCCCCAGGGGAGTTCCAGGGGGTGTGCCACTGGCATGGGTGGATCGGCTCTCCAAAGTTAGTGGGGGTCGGTCATACATTTGGACTCGATTGGGGCACTCTAAATGGGTCAAAGTGGGATTTTTCAAAACTTGACCCTACGGGACAAAAGTCAACAGTTAGGGGTAGTAGAATTCGTTTTAGAGGTATGGTTCCTTCGGCAAAGTTTCTTATTTTGATCCCTAGAATACGATTTTCCCTGAGCCATGGGCGATTTTTTTGCCTCCCCACAAATCGACCCAGCCTAATGAACATATATACTAACTTACTACATGAATTCATATTAAGGAGTCAGATCAAAGAAATGTTAACACACATTTTGAAAGTGAACTTTTTTTAGTGATAGTGGCAGGCAAAATCCAAAAATTTGGAATCTTTTTTCGTGTTCTCCCTCAATAATTTAAAGCAAAAACTCAATATCGTTTATTTGTTCTGAGTCCTAAGCACTTAAGTGAGTGCCCTCGCTTTTTGTTCAAAATCCATTTTTAAACAAACTAATAGTGCAATTCGCAAATTTTTTGTACACTTAATTCGATATTTTTTACAAATTAATTGGATCTTTAGGAAATTTCACTTTCGTAAATAAAAAAAAAAAAATATTTGTGAAAATGTTTGTTAATATTTTTCGATCTCACTCCTTACTTGCATACTATACCACAAAGTCTAAAGCACACACTCGGATATACTACAAACGGCTAAATGTATAGGTATATGGGGGATCAAATAGCAACTGCCCAGCTAAAAAAAAGCATAAACGTAGGTGTCATCATATTTACCTCCTGCTGAATTGTCTTGCTTATATTTTGATTTATTCGTATGAAAAGACTTGCCTGTGTCTATAGGTATTTTTAATAGAAACGAGTCGGCAGGGGACTTTTTCTTAAAAATTAACTTTAATTTTCCTATAAGTAATAAAACTAGCTCGAAAACAACGTCTACTAAATATGCATATTTTTGCATATTTTATTGGAAATGCATATTTTTACATATTTTGATATAAATGAATATTTTGGCACAATTTGTTGCATAACCGCTTATTTTTTGCTAAATAATTACACAAAGACTGTGTTTTTGCACTATAAATTGTATAAAAAAACTTTGCAAATTTATAAATATTTTTATAAAACAAGATTATAAATGCATTAACTTCCAACCGTAGTTATGACTACAGTTAGTCTGATTACTTAAGTGCAAAACATTACAGTTTATACTCCTCATCCTCATTTCAAACAAATGAGACAAAATATATTGTTGGGTAATATTTTATTTCGATTAGAAAAAACAGTAAAAATGAGCCAGTCTAATGTTCAGCTCGCGATCTGTTGTTTGATACGGCAACAGATCTCATCACAAAGCAAAACTTTGCCGGAAAGTAGAACCTACAAAAAATGCAAAAGCTTGTTTCACGTGTCATTGGTTTCCTGTTTGGTATTAAATATAAATTATATGTAGTTGGTGGTGCTGTTAGTGTAAATACCCTATATATTGTACATATAGTGTAACTAACTTTATAGTAAAAAAAAATACTTCTATTAAATTAAAATGTTTACAAAAATATTTTTATAAATTTCTAATGGTAGCATTATAAAAAAAATCTTTACTTTTCATCATATCAACTTTGACCTACTTTCGAAAAAAAAAACTAAATTGCAATGAAAACATTTAAGTTTTCATCAAAAAGTTATTATAATCTATTGTCATTTTACTCATTTGCATATAAAAACACATTAAAATAATATTTATATATTTTTCATAGGAATTCTATCTACTTAGAACAATGAAAAAGTAAATTGACTTGTGGCAAAATTTTACATTGTTTGCTGATCTATAATATTTTTTTTATTTTTAGAATAATTATTTGTGTAAAGAAGACAACAGAAGAAGACAACCATAACTACAAAAGCATTCAATAGTCAGAACATATAACATTGGATTTATATTGTACTGAAGGAAAAGAATAAATGAGATTACACACCATCATACCCTGACTTCATTATCAACAGAACAAGCATGTGTTGTAAATTTAAACAGATTTTGTTTATTAAACACCAACTAACAAATCAAATTCAACTTATTTCCTTAGGCTGTAAGTAAACATTTCCCAGCTTAGTTTTTGATTAGAAATTACCCCAAAGTACAAGTGGTCAATCTGTGAAACAAATTGTTGAACACGTATACAGGCATATTAGGTCTGTTCACATTAGTGTGCGATAAGTTTCTTCGAATCCAAATTACCAACTGTGTAGTTGTGTTCTACAAAATACCTTTAAACGTTATAAGTTTTCTATTTTAGTTTCTACAAAATTAATAAGGTCAAATGGTAAATTTTGTGGCAAATATTCTGAACTGCCTTAGTTTGCACATGTATTTGTAGTTTAAGAAGCAACACGTCTGTAGTTTAAAGAAAAAGGAGGAAAAGTTTATATATTTATAAAAAAATATGTACATAAAGGGTTATTCAACAGGGACGCTACAAAAGTAGAAAGACAGGGACAGCAAACGACGCCATATTTCTTGCCGCTCTTTTGACATTTCTCTTCAGTAAGGTTTGCCATTTCGTGATGGAAAGATATACGAGCCAACAACGAGTCGAAATTATTAATATTTACTACCGAAATTCGGAGTCAGTGGCCTCAACGTTAAGAGCGCTACGTCCAATTTATGGTCGTCATAATCGTCCTAGCAGATCAACAATTGAGCGTGGGGCTACGTCAAATCTATGGTCTATGCCAATAAGCCAGCGACGATTGATGAACTTCGTACGAATATCGAACGTGAAATTGCAGCAGTATCGGCCGATTTATACCTGAAAACCGTCGAAAATTGGTGGCCATGCAAAAGAGGTCGATTTCCATACATAATGGCATCGAACGTACTTTCACAGGAATAAGGAATTTCATTGATATCCAAAACCGTTTTTGTTTTATTTAAACTTTTTTACTTTTGTAGCGCTCTTATTAAAAAATCCTTTACTAGTTATAGTACTCTTGTAATCAATACTGGTGAAATGTTGTAGACATTTTATTGTATTTGACATCATTTGTTTTTATTAAACAAAGAGATGAAGAGAGAAGCTTTCTCAGAGTTTGTGCGTGGCCAAGAAATATCAGTCTTTTGTAGAGGCGGATTATGAATGATCAAATTATTGATTTTCTTTGTGGCTTTAAATAACGAGTAGTTTGTGATAGTTAGTGTAGCCAGGTTTTTAATATACCTTTCAAGCTTGTCTTTCCTGTCTTTCTTGAGTAGATTATTCAGCGGCATATTATAATGAATATTTCGATAAATTTTGCTATGTTTTTATACATAGTTTTGGATATTTGACTAAAAAGTGTGTTTTTTGCGAGAAAAATTTCTTAATTGGAAAAAAATATATATTTTTCAAATTTAAAAACATTTTTTAAATTTTTTTGTCGCAAAGAGAAAAATATAAGAAAACTACAATAACTTACTTTTCAACGATGATTATCGGTAATTTTCAAACTTCAAAAAACATTTTAGGCAAAGGAATATAAAACGTAAATTGAATTTCAAATCCACGCCACCGTAGACTGAGGCGTATGATTTTTCCCCTTATATTAATTGCTGGAACCGCGCATGATTGTCATGAATAGCCATATATAATTATATGTTTCTTATGTGGTACCTTATATAACCATATATTTTTATATATTGTCTTTTATAAAATTAGATATCAACCATATATACTACGCACAATGAGATATGACAGATCTTGTCATATACAATTATAAATGCCCATGTGAAAATCGAAATATATATGAACATACATGATCATACATTGGTTAGTATATGATCATGCATAGTTATACATGATCATATACGTCAATGCATAGTTCAATGTATGACCATACATTATCTCATATATTTCCATATATCTTCGGATCCGAAATTTGAGGGTATATGACCATACATGTTCATATATGACCATATATGCTCACATATGGTTCATGTATGCTCATATATGATCATATATGGCCATATACCTCCATATACCCTCAAATTTTGGATCCGAAGATATATGGAAATATATGAGATAATGTATGGTCATACATAGAATTATGCATTGACGTATATGATCATGTATGACTATGCATGATCATATACTAGTCAATGTATGATCATGTATGTTCATATATATTTCGATTTTAACATGGGTGATCATATATAACGTCCCGGTGAATAATGTTCATATACGTTCAAACATGTTCATATATGGTTTATGTATGGACACATATGAACAAATATGGATTTTTTATGAACATATATGGATTTTATATGAACATATATGGAAGTATATGTGATTCCATATATGGAAAAAATTTCATATACAGACATATATGGAAGCATCTGTTATTTCATGTATGGAAATAGCACTCATATATGGACAAATATGAAAGTATATGTTATTCAATTTATGCAAAAGGGACTTGTATATGAACATATTTCGAAGAATACATTTTTCCATATATGTAAAAGGAACTCATATTTGGATAAATATGGAATTAAATTTAATGCCATGAATAAAAAAAGGAACATATGTAGCGCCTAATTTGAATGTCATACATAAATTTATATCTATCGTACAACCTTATAATAAAGGACAGCAACGTTCGCATGTATTCACATATTTTTAATAAATGTATATGTTCATATATGTCCATATATGAACATATACTTAGGTGTTACCTCATTTTTCGGATCCATACATATATGGTTGAACCATAAATGTTCATATATGGACATTTTTCACCGGGATATTTAATAAATGTATATGTTCATATATGTCCATATATGAACATATGCTTAGGTGTTACCTCATTTTTCGGATCCATACATATATGGTTGAACCATAAATGTTCATATATGGACATTTTTCACCGGGGTAATATATGATCACTTATGGTGGCATGTAAGCCATATATTTTAAGATATAATATTATAAAAATTTTTTGGTTGTATGATGTAAGATATTGTAATATATGATTATATATTATATTAAATGCTATAAGATATAATTACATATGATTACATATAAGGTGCAAGATTAAGAATATATTTTGAGATATGATTATATATGGTCCCACGTCAGTAATATTTTCTATGTGTTTAATATATAATTATATATAGTCACATATTACCTGAGAGACCCTACTATCGAATCCCAGCTCGGGCACAAAAAAAAATTATTTTTTTACTTTTTTAACTCAATTCAATTTACTTGTAAATATTTTTTTTACAGATCTTATAAAATTAACCCATTTTCTGCCAACAGCACCTGAAAGTTATGTTTACTGTAACTTGGGATTAATTATATTTTAATATGTAATTATATATTGTCATATATAACCCCACACATAAGTATATATGTGTCTGAGGAAATATTTTCGGGCACAAAAATAAATTTTTTTTTTACTGAAACTGAATTTGATTTACTTATAAATAACAGCATCTGCAAATTATGTTTTTAATTAATAGTATTTTAAATATATAATTAGATATCGTAATATATAATAATTTCATTAAAGTTCTGAATTTGAGTTCTTCCAGAGCGAAAATGATTTTTTTTTTTAATATTTCTACATACAATTTTGGCAATATTCTTACCCCTCAATTCATAAATGCTTTGTAAAGTTATAGCAGGTTTACAAAACGTCATTTTCATAAAAAATTTGTTCAATAAACCTCCTATAATTTTATAAAGCGTTTATGAATTTAGGGGTTATTTTTTACTCCTACTTTTTTTTAATACCAACAAAACAACTTGTGAAAAAGTGGTGGATAAGAGTATTTTTTCCAAAGGATTTGTAAGCTTATACATTTAAAAAACATTTATATTACCTTTTCAGCAACATGTATATTATTAATTAGTAATTTCGCAAATACAGACTGTTGATATTTAGAATTTTACCCATATAAATCGTGGCCTAGACCCTCCAACAAACATTTATATTATCTTCTTCACCAAAAAAATTCCGTAAGTGGAAAAAATTTAAGATTTTTAATTTTAGTTTTTTTTGAAAGAATGTTATTAATTTATTTACTCTAAGTCATCTAATTGCAAATATATCATAGGATAAATTTTGATCTTAAATTATCCAATTCGATCTGCCAAAATTAGCTTATCCGTGGATTGGATCTAAATTAATCCCATAGGATATTTTGGGACCTATCAGGATCTCCATTTTATATTATTGGATATTAATGGATCTCCCAATTTTGAAATCTATTTGGATCAAATTTATTCCTCTAATATATTTAAGGAATCTGGGTGGATCTTACTGGATACCCCATTTTTGAAATGAACTTGGATAAGATTAAAAGTCGATCTATATCAAATGAGATATAACTACATATGCTAGATATAATGTTTTTTTGATCGGGTATGCTTCCTAACATACTTTATATTGTACTTTTCATTACTTATATTGTACTATTATAATAACAACAAATATAGTTTAAAGTTTTTTTCAATAAACAAATTATTGAATTATTATCTGTTGTATCGTCCTAAAAAAAAACAGAGTTGTTAAAATTTTATTTTACTTTAACAACGATTTCTCCTATTGTTTTTCTTTTCCACACTTAAACATAGGAGAATAAACACACATAAAAATGTTGTATTGCGCTATTCTCAAATGTTGTATTTTTTCAATTTAAATTTTAACAACTCTGGTTTTTGTTATACAACGATACAACAAATAGAACACCCCTTGTGAACAACCTCATAATGTTTTAGAGTTAGTAATAATTTTATCATTGAATAATAATGAAGCAAAGGGAAATTTATGAATTTTTTGCCAAATCTGCTCACATCGGGTCATAAAAAACGTCCAGAGTTCAAATCGCTTTATATATCAACAAATCTGTTACTATATCTGGTCAGATCTGGCAATAAAGTGTATCAAGAATGCCACTTCTGGTCATATGATCAGATCAGATCTGGCAGCACATCTAATAAGATTCAATCATATATATTTATATCTAAACAGATGTGATCAGATCCAACCTCTTTTACACGGGCATTCAGATTTTTATAAAAATTTATAATTTTCCGCCAAATTTTTACCAAAATCGAAAGTGTTCGAGAATTGTCGCTAACCGTTTGATAGAAAAACAAAATATTTACCTTTCGTCGAAACATTTTTTATTTTTTTTTTTTTTTTATTTAACTAATTCTAATCCTTTAAAAGGGTCTTTTTGACAGTCCTAGGACATGTCACAGAGTACAGTTGACTCCTTCCTTGCACAACTACATGTAAAATTGGGGGATCGCTTTCTTATAAAAGTATCGTGTCAGCTGTTTACTTTTAGTTAATTTTGTTTTTAAAAAAGAAAGTTAAAAACTCAAATACAAATAGATTTTTGTATAAAATAATCGCACACTTTAAAATTTAAAATAAAAATTTTTAAGAACACGGAAGAATTATAACAGTACACGACGAATGAATTAACCATTTTAAAACTTTTCTAAGTGTATTTTTTCGTAATTCAAAAACAACCCAAAAGCAAATTTAAGCGAAAAATCCCGCTAAATCGAATTATTAAACATAGAGTTTGCTGTTCGGTTTTAACCGAAACCGAAACCGCGGTTTTTGAGGCCTAAAAACCGAAACCGAAAACCGACAAAAATAAGTCGGTTTTTAGCAAATACTGAAAGCAAAGGGTTCAGCTCTTATTTTACAAAATTCTGTATTTAACTGTAATGAACAATTTCTCCATTAAATATTACTTTAAAGATTTTTTGTTTTTACTACTACAGATAATATAAGCTGAGGATTATAATTTTAGGAAAAAAACCACCAAAAGTCATGTAGTTTAAGAGATATTGAGTTTCACGTATTCAGTTTAGATTTTCACCGCTTATTTTTAAAAAAGTTTTATTTCGTAGTCCGCGAAATTTATTGTATAAAATTTCAACTTTATATTGTTTTAAACAAATTGCTAAATTCCAAATTTAAACTCTTTAAATACAGTTTAATCTGCAGAAAAAAGAATAAAAAATTTAAATTTATAACGGTTTCTGCGTTTTTTCAAAAGGAATGGTGTTATTGCCTTTATTCGAGTGAGATTTTCAATCGAACTTTAATAAATATCTTGAATGTATTAAAATATTTAATTGTTATACATACAGGCATGTCACAGGTTTTTTACGGAATTGATTTGATTTCGCAATTTCAGTTCCGCATTTTTTTCCTAAAGTGATCGAAAACAATTTTGTTCCTTCTGAATTTGCAGTTTAGGGTTAATTTTGTATAGAAAATGAAACGTTTTGGTAAGTATGGAGTATGCTACAGGCTCAATAGTTGTACTTAAAACGTTAAAAGTTTCTCCACAAAACGTAAAACGAAAGAAAATCGTTTTCATTCCACATTCAAAAACCAAAGTGGAATTGATATTTAAGCAGCTTAAACTCATAAAAGCTTTTCAATAGTGCTTGGTATGTATTCCCTAAAATGTCGTAAACTATTTCACTTAAAAAAATTTACATTTAAAACGCTTTTTGTTGGTAAATTCAATAATTTTCTTGTTGATTAGCAAAACGTAATTTTTTATAAAAAATTAAAATTTTAAATTTTGATCGGCGATCTTCTCTTTTTTAACTACAAATGGCAACTTATATCAAAATTTAGCAGTTGGAACACGAATTTACCACAAAAAGTCTTTTTTAAACATTTTAGAATTTACGAAAACGCAAAAACCCTGAAGAAGCAAAAGTAAAACGTTACGAAATTGTACATCCAAATCATATTAATTTTATGCGAAATATGTGTTAAAACCTTAAATATGGTCTTTAACAAATACTTTTTTAAGTGAAATTATTAAAAACAGCATTCTTAACTTATAATTAATTATGTTTATCTGTTATATTTGTTCTAAATATGCAAAAAAACCATTTACTTCTGGAGAAGCAATTTGTGTTTTCAATTTTACTTTCAAGTGAAATTGAAGTCTGTGACATGCCTGATAAATATTAAATTATTTTAAAACAATTCTATAATATCACAAGAAAACCGAAAAATAACCGAAACCGCGGTTTTTATAATTTTGAAAAACCGAAACCGCGGTTTTCAAATTTTTCGGTTTTTAGCAAACTCTAATTAAACATCCTATACAACCAACTGGTTCCATTGCAACCGATTCCATGGAACCGGTTCCGGAACCAGTCCCTGGGATCCCATATGGAAGATATGAGTGAAGTAGAATCAGTTCTAGAACTAGTTCCAGAACTGATTCTAGGTCAACCGGTTCCACTTTGGAGCTATAGAAGTGGTTGCTTTTGCAATTTCAAACAAAAATAATCGGTGTTGGAATCGACAGTAGAAGGCGTTGTAAATGAAAAGTAGCAATTCTACAACCGATTCTTTGGAACAGAGAATTTTCTTGGGTATTAACGCTCTTAAAAACTTTGAAAAATGAGCTTTTTAAAAGCCGAATCCAATTTCTTTTAATTTCCATTTTATTGTTCATGATTACTCAATTTACCACCAACTATTTATGTTCAAAGCTTTTTCTCAATTAATTTTTCTGTAAACAACTAACAAGTTATTCATGTTTGTGTCTACAGATCAGACCTGGGAGATTTCAATTACATTCCAATTATAATTACAATTACTTGTAATGTATAATTGAAAATTTTCAGTTATAAATTACATGTAATTGTTCTTTTTTAAATTACAAATAATATGTAATTGTAATTGGGTTTTTTCAATTACAATTACATGTAATTGTGCAATTGCATGTGTAATTAATTATAAAATGTAATGATTAACCCCCATGTCTGCTGCAACAACAATGAAAATAATTTTGTTGTTTCTTTGTGTGTTATTTTTAAATTTCTTTGCACATTTCATTGTATTTGTAGACACTAGGTAAAATCTATATTTCATAATTTCCCGAAGGCAATTGAGCAAATCCAATATAATATTCTACTAGCCACTAGCTTTGCCCTGAAAAATTTATATATTTTATCTGTAGATGTATTTTTGATACAATTGCATGAACGTCATGGATTTCTATAGCTTAGGAAACAGTTGGAACTTTAATAAAAATACACATTTCTTTATTTTTAATCTTCAGTACAACTTTCAATATTTATTTGTATATAAATAAATCAATATTTTTGAAAAATGTTTAAAAAATTTATGAAGATTAAAAATTTAGTTTGACTCAAAACATGATTTTTATTTTTCAGGTCGTAGATATTTTAATGTAACAACAATTTCTAGTGCAAATGAAATATTAAAATACACTTTTGTAGCTTAGAAAATATTTTCAATTTCGATTAATTTGCATTGCCTAATATATTGCAATCTTTACTACATATTTGATACACTTAGCAAAACATTGGTTAATACACACAGAGAATAAATCAGTTAGAAATCGACTAGAATTACCATGATTTTACCACTATGATATAATTTTAGTTCCAATTAAATAATAACAATTGTGTTAATAAAAACTTTTCTGTATAAGAGAAAATTAGAAAGTGCAACTGAATGAATATTATTTTTTGTACAAAATTCGGGCGTGCCAACCAATAAAGGCCAAAAATAAAATGTTTTAAATCTATTCGATAGTGCCAATTACTTTCAAAATTCTTAATAGTGCACTTTTTACCATTTGCTAGCTATTGCAATTTAAACTTGGTTGTAACATCTAAAATGCAGTGTATTTAATTTGTTTAGTTTTTTACTAGCAATTTTATATAGAATGTTGGCCACATTAACCAATGTTAATAATACATCATAAGTATCTCACTAGTTTTTCTGTTATGACATCCAAAATAAAATTGTTGAATCAACATTGGTCACTACAACTGATAGTCAATGCAAATTTAAACAGTTTCGGAAATGGTAACAGATATGTTGGTTATTCAAAAAGATATGAAATCGTTCAAACGTCAATAAAAAATAATAAATTTAAATATTAAATTTTTTTTTTTAATAAATCATAAATTAAAACCGATATAAAAGATATATAGTTAAACCTAAAAATACAAATCAACAAATGTTAAAATTCATTGTTCAGCCAGGTTAAAATGGTAAATAAAATGTTAAAAAAAAAATACGAATTACTTTCTAAAATTTTCTTTTATTGATAGATACACGTACACTTATTATCCAAAATAGGAAGAAAATTGATGAATTTTAAATTTGTTGCTGCACGACGATTCTACAGAAAATTGGAAATGTAATTTATTTAAATATTAAAATTTATTATTCATGTTAATATTTTTTATATACTATAAGTATTGAAATATAAAAATAAGTAAAAATATTTGATTGTATTTAATTCGGTAGGAATTCATAAATAAATTCGGTTGTATCTACCGAAAATGTAAATTCGGTTGGGTTTACCAATATAATGTTTTCTAGTTCAGTAGGTATAACTTAACTGAAAATTTGGTATTCACAATAAACTAAAGCAAGAACTGCAACCGAATAATGTGATAGTACATGTAACTACCAAAATTCGGTTGGCAACAAATTCGGTTACCACAGCGAATCTGTTTTCTGTGTGTATACATATTCCGCGGAAATACATCAAACCCCTTACCCTTGCATTACTTCGGATACCAAATTTAGACTTTTGGATGTTTTATTGATATAAACAATTCGTGTTTCAATAAAATTTAATAAATTTCATTTTTTTATTCTAAAAAGTTTAAATTTAAATAAAATGTTTTTAAAAACTTCTACCTGTGAGTTAGGAATAACATGTTACTAGGTAAGGAGTTACTTACCATGTACATGCCCTTGTTAAAATAATAGGGTTTGTAATATTTAGAAAAGTAAGACGTTACCTAACTATATTTCTTCTTACAAAATTCATTACCCTGTAACAGAAGATTTGGCTGTGTTACTTGATTTTCGCAGGGAATTTTTGATTAATTTTGTAAAACAAATTCTAAGATAGTTTTTAATTGAAAAATCTAAAACTATTTTCTGCGTCAAAATTGCAATTTTGAAATAAAGAAGATTTTTCCCGTTTTGTATATATGTAGCGATGTGTTACAAATGGAATGACAAATTTACCGTCTCATACATTGGGGTAGAGGCCGTAAAAAGCAGGATAATAGAATGGTCACTATGTAACATATTATCCATGGTAAAAATAAAATAAAATTGAACTTAATTTAACTTGGTTTTTTTATCGTACTCATTAAAATCAGTAACATAATCTGATTATAAATATGTCCCTATATAGAACAAAAATATTAATTAAAAACTATTTATAACGTCAATGATGTAGCATTATCAAATGAAAATATACATTAAAAACATAAACATAAATACATAATTATCTATTTACATCAAAAAACACAGTATCCGCTTCAAATATTATGATCGGGTGTACAATATATTTTAATACACTAAAAGTTCTATAAGTGTTAATTTTTTAAAAACATGACTCTTATAGAATTTTCAGACAATTAAAGCATACTAGGAATCAATTTTTCGTTTTTGTTTATTAATTTTTTTTTTAATTTTAACAAATTAAGGAATAAATATCAGAAAGCAACGTCTTTTAAAGCATGCAATTGATAAATAAATTTAAGCATATAACATTGTAAATAAAGACCATAGAAAAAAATTCATAACGATTGATTTAAGAAATTAAACTTCCCAAGTAAAAAAAAAATTATATGGAGCCATATGAAGTTATATTTAATTATATATAATCTTTTATGTAATTAGATATAATTATATCCGAAAAATGAGAACGTCTTATTGTATCATATTGTATCGAATTGTATACAATTTGGTACAATTTGATACAATTTTATGCAATTCGATACAATTGTATCCGAATTTTGTCCTCATCCAATTACATCAAATTATATCTATTTGTATAAAATTATGTAAATTATTATAAAAGTGGACATAGTTTGATACAATTATATGTAAATATTAACCCTATACTTTTTATCATATTATATAGGACCATATCTAACAATATACAAAAATTATTTTTTTAAATAAAAAAAATACTTGTAATTGTTCTGTTTTGAATTGCAATTACAAACACTCCAACAAATGCATGTAAAATAACTACTTTAAATCGTGTAGTTTTTCATGTAAAAATACCGAAAATGCACGAATTTACGCACAAAATGCTTGAAACACTAACGTACACGTTTTTGTCTACAAAATTACATACAAAATATAGTAGTTTGTATGTAGGCCAGAGATCGGCATTTCTATGTACGCGTGCAACTCACTCACACCAACATACGCTCACACATTGAATAAAAACAAACAAATTTATTCAGTCTCGCTTGAGAATTCGTTCGATGAGGTTGTGTCGACGCATGTTGCTAGCGTTACACTGAACGAAATGTTTGACGAAGAATGGAAATTCGATTTCTCGTTTACTGAAATTTTTTTCGGTAAACAAAAATAGGTTATTTTTGTTGAAAAAAGGACAATTGTTGTGTTTCGCCATCTATGAACCGAGTTTAATTATATATACCTCTATCGCCATGCTGAATACCACAATAAAATTAAAAATTTTAACTGCAACTTTGCCAAGAATTCTAAAACGAGTTTTTCTTTCAAAATCTCATTTTTAAATTATTTTCTATTTTGTTCTATTTTATTTCTATATTCTAATTGTACATAAATAAGCATGAGGAAATTATACAGAAATTTTTTTCAGTGCATTGAGAGAGGGAAAGTTACATTTCACTCATACAAGCACAAAACTAAGGTTGTATGCGTTTGCCGATCACTGATGTAGGCAATAAACACTTTCTTTGTATAGTTACATACGAAACATAGTAAATTTTAATTGTATCAGAGTTCTACATAAATTGTGCCTAATCATACTCCTTTAAGTATGTAATTAAATAATGTCAAAAAATATTTACTAAAAATAAAAAAGAAACAAACAGCCATTTTTTGTTCGAAAATATTAAAAATTGCAAAATAAATACGCTAAATCTAGATGGCTGTTCGGGAGCTGAACCTGTACATTGGTTACAAATCAAGCTGAAGAATGTAAAAAAGTGCAGGTAACTACGGAGATATTCTTTCAAATTAGCGTAATATGATTCTTACGTAATGTTTAATATTTCTAGCTCCTTTTTTTTTGGGATTATAATTTTAAAATCAGCATCTTTTTTAAAGCAGATACGATATTGTTTAAAACAACCAAGTGAGGTTTCACAAATAAAAATTGGTTCATGTGAATGCTGTAAAGAAATCTAATTATTTTTTCACGGGTTGCTCTTTGTGAAGAGATCATGTAAGGCTTTGTAAACTTGGTGTTTTAAAAAGAAATGTAAGAGAAAAACTATGTTAGTGCTTTAAGTATTTCGGATCCGAAGATATATAGAAATATATGAGATAATGTATGGTCATACATTATCTCCGATTTTGCTCAAACAATTTTAAAAAAATTAAAAATTACAATTCCTTTAATCTGTTCATATAACGTTTTTCTATATACTCAACAGTTTTGCCGGTAAAAATAAATGTATGAAGAAAAAAATATCTTTTGCCTAAAATATTAAAAAAAAAAGTAATAAACAAAAGGTTATTGATTTTTATGGTAGCGGTAACAAACATTTATTTTTACCGGCAAAACTGTTGAGTATATAGAAAAACGTTATATGAACAGATTAAAGGAATTGTAATTTTTAATTTTTTTTAAATTGTTTGAGCAAAATCGGACTAGTGGTTCTCGAGTTATGTCAAAAAAAAGATATATCTCGATTCCTAGGGGTGACCCAGCGAAACGCCGGGACACGTATAACTTGTTTTTGACCGATATAACATTTCCCGTTGGATTCATCCCATCCCGATTTTGACTGTCGCATAGTGTTATTAAAACAAAGTCCAATCTTAATAGTAAGTTTTATAAAATGTCGAAAATAATTTTTTTAGCCGGTGTGCGGACTTTCAGAAACGATAAAAACAAGAACTTCAACCGCAATTTTCTAAAAATTGTGACGTGGTTGAAAAATTTTGAAAACGGAATAAGATACAGTGAGTTGAAAACCACACTAACTCCCAAACCGTATTCCAAAATATTTCTTTACAGAGATATTTTATTTTCTTGAATTTAGGAAATGTAACAAAATTTAAGCAGATAGTCTATTTAACATTCATAAAAAATTCCCTCGATCGACAGTATATCGCTTAACCCTCGATATACTGTTATTAATAATTTTTTTTTATTTAAGAAGCCAGTCTGTAAGGATACGCAGTAAAAAGGTAAAATTCATAGGAATAGTTGCAGAACACCTTACACTAAATTTAATAAAGGAAATACAAAATTTCCTTTGATTCGTTAAATAGGGCAAACGAAAATTCTAAAATTAATTTTATTAGTTAACAGTTTTAACAGTTTCAAAGTCAAAGCCTAATTTTTCAAATTTTTATTTAAAACTTCCCAGGAAAATTATTCACAATCGGTAGCCAACCACACCCATTCTACAACTGGTTCCACTGCAACCGATTCCATGGAACTGGTTCCGTAACCAGTTCCTGGGATCCTATATGGAATCAGTAGAATCAGTTCCAGAACTAGTTTCCAGAACTAGTTCCAGAACTGATTCTAGAGCAACCGGTTCCACTTTCAAGCTATAGAAGGGGTTGCTTTTGTGACAATTTCAAACAAAAAGAATCGGTGTTAGAATCGACAGTAGAAGCGGTTGTGAATGAAAAGTAACTATTCTACAAACGATTCTTTGGAACAGAAAATTTTCCTGGGTTAGTTTGCAAAATTAATTACAATGTCAACAAAACTCAAACTCAAAAAACACAAATTTATTTTTAAATATTGTGATGGTATCTGTACAAGGTCTTAATATTTTGAACTTTTTAAACATAATATTATAGATATTGAATTTTTTGTGGTTTTGGAACAAAAAACGCAAGAGCAATGTAGTCACAACAAAGTCAGTAATAGTAAGAATAGACACGCTAATTACTGTAGACCCAATAGAAAAAATATGGGACCTCCTCTAATGGGTACGTTATTTATAATTTATTTTTATCAAATCCGCCTGGAGGTAAATCGGTGATTTTTTTTGATTTTATGAGAGAACTAAATATTTTTTAACAAATATGTATTTATGAACCATATGTCATTTTCTTCACAACATACAACTTAAAATCGTCCAATACTGTTAAAACTAAGCAAAATAAACTGTTTTTACTAATATATTTTTGTACTGATTTTTTTATTTTATTTTCGTATATAACAATAGTGGAATTTTATTCCAATTTCCCTGAAAATCCCAAATTCTAATCGTACGTTTGTATTGCTTTATTAATACACACGTAGGTATGTGTTTAATTCATAAGGTTACAGCCTTCTTCCGGCTAGACTTTCAAACTACTTAGTCGAAAATATATTTTCAAAGTACAGGTGTCATGATACACATAAATATAATAAGTAGGGCTCGGAAGTTCATGCATTTATAATCATATATACATAAAATATCTATTTAAATCGAAAAATATGCATTTGAAATTTTAAAAATATGCATTTCTTCTTGATTTCTTTCCATCGTTTTTTAATACCATCAATTGAAAATTATGATTAATCTTCGCCAGAAAATTTGTAATTGATATTTTCGGAAATTTTTGTCTTCGCGAAATAACAATTTGAAAAAAAATATTTCTAAATTTTAAAAATAATTTTGTTTATAAAATATATAAATTATGCAGCTTTAGTAAAATAGCGGAAAGTATGCTCGAAGAAATTAATTTTTATGTCAAAATATGCATTAAAATAAGCATTTTAGCAAAGTATAAAAATGTATATTTATAGTAAAATATGCTTTAACAAATTCATGCCATTTTGTTTGAAATTTGTTGATTCGCAAAAATATTTGATCAAAGTTAATGACAAAAAACATGTATTCACATGAACTTCCGAGCCCTAATAATAAGTATACTTTAGGATATCCCTTAGAGATCAAAGTTCAGTGTTAAATAAGATGATTCAAATTTTTGAAATGCAGAATGCAAGTTTTTCATATAAACCACGAAGATTAATATTGGGTTTCATAGTAAAGAATTGACTTATAGTATTTAGCAAAAAACTTCAGTATAAAACCGAACAAAAAAAATTTAACAAGTTCTGAAATAGAACATTTTGTGGTTTATCAGTTGAGTTTAAGTTTCCAGAGGGTTTTCAGTAACGTACAAAGACGAAAATTAATATTTTTAAGAATTGCTTTTTTAAGGGGCAGCCAAACTACAAGTTTATTTTAAGCAATATCTATTGTTTACCAATGAGGTTACGGGAACGAAAAATGCTTAAATGAACAGGATACTGGCAGTGGGTATCGATCCCCCCTTGTCTCGCTCAATCGGCTCTCTTTTTATTTGTTCGTGAACTCGGGCACAAGCACAATAACACATTTTGCTTGTGTAAAATCAAAAAACCTTAAAATAAGGAGAAATTTCAACTATAATACAGGGGAATTGCGGGGAAATTAGATGCTTTTAAGGGGAACGAGATAATTTTCTAATGCGTCATAATTTAATTTAATGTGTTCACTGTTAGGAATCGAAAAAAACATGTAGTGTCTACAAATGAAATAAAATACGCAATAAAATTTTAAAATAATTTGGTGTCTCCACCACACATTAGGTTTAATATTTCTTTTATCAATTAACTTCAAAATCACTCGCAGAGAAAATTATTTTACGTGGAGAGTACATAATTCATACACAAAAAATTCCTGTAGGGAAAATGATGAAAGCATACTTATTAAAAATTTGTTCATTAAAATTTGTGGATGTTATCAAGTTTTGTATAAATTGTGTACTTCATTGTGTTAATGATGTTGTGGTAGAAGTTGACAACACTCATTTCAAAGAAGAATAATGAAAAAGGAAATTTTATGTCATCACATTTTTCCCCTCACAGTAGTCACAGCATCTTTTGTGTGCGCAAACTGTTTTCACCTGGTTTTTATTTGCTCGCCCGAGTTCGCTAAAAATATAAGAGAGTCATAGGAAGGATCGTCTCTCTCTATATGTATACTCTTTGGTTGAACAGAGAGAAGTGAATGGTGGCTTTACAAAGCAAATCATCTTCAGCGACGAGGCATACTTTCACCTCAGTGGATTCGTTAACAAGCAGAATTGCAGCTCTTGGGCAAATGAGAATCCACGGGTGATTGCTGAAAAGCCGATGCATCTACAAAGAGTGACTATTTGGTGCGGTTTATGGGCTGGCGGCGTCATCACTTTTCGAAAATGAGGTCGGCCAAGCAGTTACCGTCAATTATGTTCGCTATCGCGAGCTGATAACGGACTTCTTGTGACCACAAATTGTGGATATGGACCTGGACGATATGTGCTTCCAACAAGATGGTGCCACTTGTCACACAGCCAACGAAACAATGGCTCTTTTGCGCGAGAAATTCAATGGCCGTGTTATCTCACGTCGTGGCGATGTTAATTGGCCGCCACGATCATGGGATTTGACACCGTTGGACTTCTTTCTTTGGGGATATTTCAAAGAAAAAGTGTACGTCAATAAGCCACGAACAATTCAAGAGCTAAAGGATGAGATAATTGGGCACATTAACGACATTGAACCTCAATTACGTCTCAGAGTCATTGAAAATATGGACCATCGGATAGAGGTATGCCAACGAAGCCGTGGTGAGCATTTGGCCGATATTTTGTTTCACACATAATTGTCATAAGTATCTGAAAAGTTTTTGTTTTATTTACAATTAACATCGTGCGTTTTGGTTGGACCACCCTTTATGTCAGACATGTTCATATATCATTCATATATGATCATCAGAGAAGACAGAAAAAAGCAAAATCCGATGTGTTTAAAGCAAAAAATATTGTAAAAAAAGCAAAAGTGAAAACAACAGTTTGTTTAAAACAAATTTCAAAGTTAAGAGAAAAAATATTTTTGTGAGCAAAAAAAGTAGTTTTGGGCAAAAAGTCTTAAAAAATTAATTAAAATCTCAAAAATGTTACGAAAAAGCTATTTTAAAGCTAAAAAACGCAATATCCAAAAAAAGGCAAAAAGAGACAAATATGAGTAAAACAAGCAATAAAAAGCATAAAAATTTTCACCCGGGAACTTACCCTTGTAGTTAAAATTTACATTTCTTCTATAAATAATGCTATTTTCATTTTCAGTATTATGAAATGCTACTTAAACAACTACCAAATCATGACTAAAGAAGTTCCCTGAGTTTAAGCAAGGACACAAGGGAAGTTTTTATTTTTTTAAAGCCCGTGTTAAAAAATTTAAATCTGATCACAACTAAGTAGTTATGGCTGAATATAATTCCGGTGGGAGATCTGATCATATAGTATCAGATATGGCATACATATATGATTCACTTTATGGCCACATTTGATCATATCTATTGCCAGATCTGTTCATATCAAAAGTGATCTGGACAACTAGGTCACTTTCATGAGCAGAATCTGGTGCCAGATGTTATCCACTTGAGCTGGCACAATGTACAAACTAATTTTGTTAGAAGAACTACTCGGTAAGAAGATCAAATTATAGGTTGTTGAATTTTAGTTTAAAGGCAAAATAATTACTGACTATATATGGTGCGCCGGATCTGTCTAGATTGGATCCGATCTAATTAGATCCCAAATTGGTAACCAATTGTAAGATATAATTAAATCTGGTACAATCAGACCTGAAATTTTTTACACTGGTAGTTATCTCAATTTCGTCCATAAGTGGACTTGTGCCACTTTCAAAATAAACAGTTTAAATGTATGATTCCAAACAAACAACTAATCATCTTTAAGTCCAACAATAATACAAATAAGAAAATTTAATGCTGCACTCTGTTATGTTCTCCTTCATTCAATTCTGTTTAATGATCCTGTACTTGATGCCTTTTAAGAATTTAATAAAAGAATTCACACTATAACTGCAATTTGGAGACACATATTGCATGCATGAGCTGTGTTTAGAAAAGCCTGTGCATTGTCTTATCAATTTTCGTATGTGTGCACGGTGGCCCCTAACGGATTTCCTCGTTGTAAAGTTTGTTATCTGACTGGCGTTTAATGGGCAAATTCTACTAATATTAAATAATTTCCACATTATTCATTCTTTTTCTTTCAGCTTAAATTCAAATATAAAAAATTTTAATACATATGAGCAATTCCTAAAAAATTGTATTCTTTGGGGTCAAAAAAAAAGGGATTTTCATTTTGAGGGCATATTAATGGTATTTTGTGTACACATAACCTGACATTTGAGCTGTTCAAATTCGGCCGCGTGAATGACTTTGTGCCGGGGGTCGTTAAAACTATGGCGCTTAAAAGTGGAAAGAAAAAAAAATGCACAACAATGCATGTCTTAATCTATTGGAAGAATTAATACCCATAAAAATTCGTTCAAATATATAATAAAGCTGCTAAAGTGAAGAAGATATAGGAACTTAAAGTTTTTCCTTTTCCATGGACTTTTGTTGGTATAAAAAACAAAATACACCATTTCTTTAAAAATTTAAAAAAAAAATTATTAAATCAAATTACTAATTTTAATGTTTTGCAGTTTATGCGAAGTTAATGTCATAGATCGTTTACCCACAATAATTATTTTAATATCGGGTACTATTATTTTGAAAGTGATGTTATTTTTGATAACTAAATTGATGTAACATTAATCCTTAGCATTTTTTTTATGTGCCACCGGTTTTTGAACAAAACATCATTAATGCTTTCATCTGGTATTTATATTGTCTTATTTGTATTGGAGCTTTGGGTGTGCCTCATCTTTTTATTGTAAGTTAAATCACCGCGTTTATAGCTTAAAATTACTTTTGTTTAACATTTATGCACGGAATCTTATCATGCATCACGACCATTCATTTAATGCACTTAGCATAAATTAAAATACATTCAGTTACCATTTCAATGCAAAAACAAAAAACCAAGATTTTGCAATTTTTTTAAAAAAGTCCATAAAGTTTTTGCAATTCGATATTGTAACGTGTGCTATCGAATTGACTGTGTAAAACGGAAAAATATTTTGATCACGCATTGCACTGACGCATTTGAGAAAATAGTATTAGCGTCCCTCGCGATAAAGTGGATTTTTGAAGACTTTCACTTCTTCTGTGTTATCTTTTGTCGTGCTTCTACGAAGTAAAATACATCCCTGCTTCGAGCACGCTATAGTGATATACCTTAAACGATGCGCATTTTTGACACGTATCAGAAAATGTATTAATTTTTTTTATTACATGAAGGGTCGCAAATTCCCTGGCGAAAAAAAATGCAAAAATTTTAAAATTTGAAAAAGGTGGTGTTACAACTTTCAAATTATATAAATTTTAAATACTTGATAGTACAACAATTGCACTTAAAATATTTATTTTCTACAAGCGTTGCGAGTAAGTTTCACATACATAATTTCTACGTACATATAAAGCCGAAAACGGAATTCTATCATGAACAAAACAATCTTAAAAAAGTGAAAGCCATTTTTTACATTTTTCAATTTTGGGCATTTACAACTACTAAACGAAAGTACTTGCAACCACTAGTTTTTGCAGGTTGATTGTCTATAGTGTTAGAAATGACTGTTGGTTAACATTTACTATTTCCAATCCGTATATAAGAAATAATTGATAAAGTAAAAAAATACCAACGATGTTAAAAGTTTCTAGGAATTGCTCATATACATATGTTTATTCAAATTTTGTTTTATTTTCATTATATTAATAGCAAGTTGTTGTAAATATTGTGTTTCAGGGGTTATTACACTAGTCTGCTGCAAAAACCTCCAACCAAAAAAGAAATACTTAAATATTTCTGATAATATATCTGTTCTCAAAATATTTCTAACAGATTAAGGGGATTCATATAAGGACTCGTATATCGTGTATAGTATGTGACGTTGGTAAGCATGCGCATTTTATGTCAATATCTTTATGTAAAAAATAGAGTTTACACAGTTGGCGTTACTAAATAACTGCAAACTGTTATAAAATACGGGACGGGTAATATTTAAAAATAAAAGTGGAATCAGGTGATCAACATCGGTTGAGAAGGATCGGATGGTTTTAATTAAATTAGATTCGCAATAAAAAAGCGGCATTTAAAAAACGGCCCAATAGCTGACTTTTTTTTGCAAACTTAAATTCGAACTATTCAGAAATATTATATGCAGAAGAACATATAATATTTCCTCAGATAAATCAATTGGGGACCACCGTGTGTGAGTGTGGATGCTTAAAGCATTGAGCATTCATGGAAGTGTAATGTAGTTTGTATTTGTATAATTTAAATATGTTTTAGTTTGTTAAATCAAGCAGCATGTAATGCAGAAAGACTATGAATTGACCACAAATGCAAATGCATAAAATTTACCAAATAACATAATAATATATTAGTTAGAAACACATACTTTGCTAAGATACTTACATATACATACATGCATTTGCAGTACGTAGTTATAAGTATCCTGTGGGGAAAGAAACCGATCACCGCACAAGTCACGTGACCGGTCCTTAGACCGGTTCTTTTATATGAAAAGGACCGGTACTTGTGACGTGTCACAGGACCGACGCAAAAGAACCATTCACAGTACTGACGCAGAAGAACCTGTCACGGGACTGACGAAAAGAATTGACAGCTATAATATGCAAAAACCTGCATTTTTGTCAAAATATGTAACTACAAATCGATGTCAGTTTGTTCTAAATTTGATGATTAGGATAAATTTTTAGTCCGTATTGTCAAAAAATGTATTTGCATGGAATTCCTAACTAAGTACCAATTTAGATTTATATTTTTGTTATTTGCAAAATTAAAATATAATTTCGAAAAAGTTACCTCAATTTGTGAACTTGATTTTAACTTTTTAGTTTTTCGATGTTCATTGGGTTTGTCTACAGAAAAGTACAGTTTATAATTGACAACTCTAATATTTGTACCACTTGAATATCCTGGTTCAGTCCAATTTTCATCTGCCACGGGACAGTTACTTTTAGACCGGTGCTCTTTTTACCAGTCACAGGGCCAGTACTTTGAAACCAGTCCTGTTTTTACCGGTTAGGGGACAGATCACCGGCTGGTACTTTCCGACCAGTCCTGTTTGCACTAGTCATGGGACAGACCCGTCTTGTTTTCACCGGTCACGAGACAGGTCACAGGATAGGTTTTTTCCGACCGGTCCTGTTTACACCGGTCACGGGACAGGTGCCCGCATCACAACTGATCCCTGTTTTCCCACAGGGTATATTTCTATGACTAAGCATGAGTCTGCATAGGTGCAGAGTAAATGAAATATGTTTTTGCGAGTACATACTTTTGTACTTATTTAAACATACATATGAACTTATATGTGAGAAAATAAATTATAGTATGTACATAAATTTTCAATATTGTGCCACCTGTGATGGCCTTTGGTAGGTAGGTGGTCGTTTAGCCTAGTTATTTGCATATGAATATATTTTCACATGCTTAAATACCCAGTAGCAAAAAATACTTGTTCAGAACCAGTTATGTACCAGTTTATTTAAACCAGGCAACTAGTACGAGTTCTACCGTCTCTCCATACAAACAACTGTAGAATTTAACATGGAGATGTCATTGGAATGGGGGCAATTGTCGCCAAACTGCCACTCTGGTACTAGTTGCAGAACTAGTTTCGAAACAATTTAAGGACGATAAATAAGGAGCGAAACTGGTTATAATGTAACACTCACGGAACCAGTTCCGAAGTGAATCCTTAGAAATAGTACTGCTATCCCAATTATATAGATAAAAACAAAGGTTTTTTCCTTTGAGATTATTATATCCATTTACCAAATGAAATTTAAAATATTTTGTGTTTATGATTTCTAATGACAATAAAACATTTTAGTGTTTATTTGCAAACTCAGAATGTATTACATATTACAAACGAAGGTACACACAGAAAATAAATTAGTTGGAATTCGGTTAAAACGACAAAAACTCAGTTGGAAAAAAATTTATTTTATCGCAATTACTCAATTTTCTTATAAAAGGAGATTAAACTGTTCTTAGTAATGCAGATTTTTTAATATAACCAAGTTAATGCTATAATTCTCAATAATTAGTAAACTTCACCAATACGGAGTAAAAAATTTAGTTATGGAAATTATCGGTAGACCGGACCGTAAAAGAAATTATAATAAGTTATTAAAACTTAAAATGCATAGTAACAACAAATATTCATCATTTCATTTATATTAACTGTCATTTCAAAAATATAAAAAATATATAATACAAACAACTTTTTGAATAAAAACGAAAAGATTTATTGAGCTATGAAAAAAGCGGGAGCAGAAATCATTTTCCATGTAAGTTATTTCATAAATAAGAATATTTTGATGTTTTCCATTATTTAAAACGATATTTTGTTTTTTAAGATACAATATATGTACCCATATCTGCGTAGAAATATTATGACTTCATGCTGACTTAAAGAAACGAAATGGATTCCAAAAGCCGGGAAAATGCTTTCGCCTAATATCCTGCAGTACGGTTTATACATTTTAAAGTGGTAAAAATAGGTCGAAATAAAACTGCTATGGTTTTTCTAAGGACTTCTTCTTGAAAAACCTTTGATTCCAAAAGATGCTTTTGTATAAAAGAACCTAATATTTATAGAAACTTAAAACACATAAACCAAATCTCAGAAAATTTGCTATAATTTGTGCAAAAATCATTCCGAATTTGGTGTTATCGTAAAACGAAGCCGTTAGAAACTAAAGTTTTTAGGCAAAGGGCTTTGGAAGACATGTTTCTTCATTTAAAAATTACCAAAGAACCTTGGGTTTTTCATGGAAAAAGTCCGACAATATTAAGATTTTATTAAAATTATAATAATAATATGTTGTATATAAAAATTTTAATTGTGTTTTTTATAAATAAAGAAAAGTAAAAAATTAATTATATTTTTTATTCCTAATGTTATATGTTTTCAAATTCAATTGTAGCTACTGAAATATTTTTTTTATTTGGAAATCACTACTGAAAACGTAAGTTGTGAAAACCGAATTTTATAGTTAAGCCAATCGACAGTACATTAAATTTAAAGATAGTTGTCGTAACCGCCACAATTCGATTGGCAACAAATTCGGTTAGCCCAACAAATCTGTTTTCTGGGTGTAGTATTTCAAAACTCGTATTTAAATTCAATCTTTTGAAATCTCTGCGCAGTTTCAATAAAACTATTAGGTATATTTACATATTGTTAAAGATTATTGTTTTAGAAAGAAAAACAAGAACCTGTACTGGTACTTATCAGAAATTTACTAAACTGGATTGACTCTTTGGCACCAGTACTGTACCAGTTGATTTACACCTCAGTTCAAGTCACAACAAAAAAATTTAGGTATTTACAAACTCTGATTTTTTTATTTAATAAAAATACAAAAAAATAATAATTTCAAATCTCATATTTTAATTCAGGTATTTTTTTTAAACAGTCTCTACATAGATCGTATTTAAGTAGTACAAAACTGGTTCCAATTGATTATTTTAATGGTCAAATTAGTTCTAAAACTAGTACGTTTTAGAACTAGTTAGACCATTTGCTACTGGGTATATACATATATAATATACGTATACAGTGGGTGACAAAATGTATACATAATTCCACAATTTTCTTATTTCCAGATGAAGGTAAACTCTTTGATAAAAAAAATATATCTATGCGGAATAATAATTTTAAAGATATTTGATTTTGGTGCTCCCCACAAAAAAGAATCTTCTGGTAATTTTTCAAATTCAAAATTATGCTTTCTAAAAAAAATTGTTAAAAAAAATAGTAACAAAAACAAAAAACCAAGTACCATATCTTTCAAAAAAAAAGAACGTACTTTTAAAAGAGCACTCGCACAAAGAGAATTATAATTTTTCCAAAAAATATACAAAAATAAATGTCCTTTAGTTTAGAAGTACCATTCTTTCACAGAAATATAACTAAAAGGAGTACCCTATTTTAAAGTTAACGAAGTAAAATAAATACACTTTCTTTTATAGTAAGAGTACTGAAGAATATAATTTCATTCAAAGGAAGAATATTAAAGGTAATAAATGAAATACGATTTCATTCAAATACTGATTAAGTAAATTGCATATATCTCAGATTATAAGACTTTTCCTAAGGAAATACAATAGTTTTTTCTGTAGGAAAAAGTTATTATAATATGATGTTCTTTGGGTGAAAGTGCCCAGAATTGAATTCCTATACAAAGAAGTATTGTGGATCTGAAGTTTTTTCTTTGAAAAAAATTACTCAGAATTAATGTGTTTCGAGAGAAAAGGCTCTAATGCAGCCTAAGGCTCTAATGCATAAACTTTATACAATTGCCAAAGTATTTATTTTCCTTATTAAACGTTTTTTGCTGGCAACACCATTATTTAATTTGTCTCTACTTTCAAATAAATTGTTAAGGGCGGATTATGGGACCGTAAACGTAAATGTGATGTAACTGTACCGTGCCGTAGCTAAAAAGTACACTTATAAAGGGTTTTTCAATAAGAACGCTACAAAAGTAAAAAAGTTAAAATTAAACAAAAACGGTTTTGGATATCAATGAAATTCTTTATTCCTGTGAAAGTACGTTCGATGCCATTATGTATGGAAATCGATCTCTTTTGCATGGCCACCACGGGCACGCTTGCAGAAGTCCAGACGCTGAACCCAATTTTCGACGGTTTTCAAGCATAAATCGGCCGATACTGCTGCAATTTCACGTTCGATATTCGTACGAAGTTCATCAATCGTCGCTGGCTTGTTGGCATAGACCATAGATTTGACGTAGCCCCACGCTCAATTGTTGATCTGCTGGGACGATTATGACGACCATAAGAGCGTAACGTTGAGGCCACTGACTCCGAATTTCGGTAGTAAATTTTAATAATTTCGACTAGTTGTTGGCTCGTATATCTTTCCATCGTGAAATGGTACATCAAGATTTTCTTTTTACAAAAATATTATTAAAAATCTTAAAATTTACGATTTTTAAAATAAAAGTCGACCCGTTTAAAAAATAAAATTGGTATGGGGCTTTATATAGTCATATGTAATTTAACATGTGACTTTATAAAATTTTATCCGAGAAACTGGCCCATATAACTACCCTAGTAAAAATGATTTTTATATATTCATATATGATTTTTATACAATCATTTATGATTTTATACAATTATAACTTGTCGAGTATTGTGAAACATATATTTTTATATGATTATATCAAAAGATATTTAATTATATAAAATTATATTAACCAGATCCACCATTTTTCGGATCAAATAATATATTTTTTATATAATTATATTAACCCATACATGATTTCATCCGAAAAATTGTGGATCTGGTTAATATAATTTTATATAATTAAATATATTTTGATATAATCATATAAAAATATATGTTTCACAATACTCGACAAGTTGTAATTGTATAAAATCATAAATGATTATATAAAAATCATATATGATTATATAAAAATCATTTTTACTAGGGTAAATAAGTTTGCATAAATTCAGTTATAATTTCATAATTTGATTAAATTTTAGTGGTGTAAAATTATCGCTGAAATAGCATTGTATTTTCCATTGGCTGAATAAATAAATGAAAGATTCAAAATCCCATTATATTGCCCGTACTTTGCGAGAAAAAAATTATAGTTTTTGTTAGGACGATACAACAGATAGCACAGCCCTTGTGAACAACCTCATTATAATTTTTTTTTTACTAGGGATATTTTATTCATAATTGTTCATGTTGTAAAGCTCATTCCAGTATTCATCTACAATAATAAAAATCCTTTGATTTTAAATACAGCGTTGTTCTTTATCGCTGTCCTAAGAAATCATCATGAATAAAATTTATTCTTAGAAGCTGCTGGGCCTAAACACATTTTAGTTAAAAGCTCGTTGTGTGCGATCTATAAGGAGGCACCAATTTTCATTATGAATGCAGCGGTGAATGCCTTCTATAAATATTAAACAAATTAAGAAAATGACTTGTAAATTTCGCCTTTAAAAATATTAGAAAATGTCGAATTATTCTACACAAAAACCCGGTTTCTCAAATAATTCTAATACTACATTTATACTTGAGCAAAAGCAACATAGTTTTTGTACAAAACAAATTTTTCCTTGTTTTTTTTTTTTTTTTTGTATGCATTTTGACAAGTTAAAAACTACAAGAACCAAAAATCATGTAGTTTTTGCTCAGGTATAAATGAAGTATAAAACCGCTCTTTTTCCAAAACAATTTGAAAAAACCGGAAATATAGAACAAATTTCGAATAATTCGCAAACCGGTTTTGACGAATCAATACAAATCGATGAACTACTGTTAACCGCTCTCTCACCCCTGCTGTGATATTTCCAGCAGTTAGTGAGCATTGTGTTTTATTACATCAACTATCACCTTCTATTCAAACTTCTTGAAACGTCGTAAAGAGCCATTTAACTCTTGAGATTCTATGCTCCCAGCTTTTTAAAGGGTTATTAAATTTTAAGTACAGTAAAACTGCTTTAAGATGAATTCTCGGTTAATACGAACTAATTCGAAAGTCCGGATGTTTTGGTATCAATTTTCATATAAAAGTACTTATCTTTTAACACGGACTCGCTTTAGACGACCTCTCGGTTAAACCAAACTGTTTGTGGCAATCCCACACACTAAATTTCATATAACTCTCCCTGTTTAATACGAACTACTAAAACATTGGGAATTTTTCTTACAAATAGCTTTCAGTATAATAAATATAGATACATATGTGACAGCGCATAGAGAAAGGGACCTACGGGTAAAAAAATCAATTGTTTTTTTGTGGACAACATCTGAGCATCGAATGAGACCGATCCCATGCTCTCCTGACCTTAGGTCCCTTTCTCCCTTTATTTTCTTTCGCGTCACATATATACAATCAAAAAAACATCTATGCGTATGAGTATTGTACATAATAGTTAATATAAAGTATACGCACAAGTAAGGGGAACTTTTATACACAGCGTAGGTAAACAGGTAGTTTGTGACAAATAATTTCATTAAGTTGTATAAATATTTTGAAATTATTTGCGTTATTTATGTCCTTTGAAATAAAATTTTAATAGGTTTGTACGATTACATTTCTAGTAAAAGAGAAAAAATATTGAAAGTTGTCAAAATATTCAAAAGTAATCAAACAAAAAAATTACAAAAATTGTAAAAAAAAATACGAAAATCGCAAAAAACGTCCGCGGAATGCAAACTTTAATGTGAATCATAAGAGTTAATTAATTTAATAACGATTCTCATTAAAATGTGTTAAATTTTATCATTTCCCAGCAAAAAAAAAAAAGGGTTCGGGTCGAAATCCTGTGTATAACAAAATCCTGTTTTCAAAATCCTGTTTTCAAAATCCTGCTTTTCGTAATACTGTTTTACAAAACACTGTATAACACAATACTGTTTTGCAAAATCCTGTTTTACTGGGCGGCTAAAATTTTTGTAAAAATAAAGCAAAAAAGCGCGCGCCTTTTTGCTTTATTTTTTACAAAAATTTTAATATGAAGATGAAGATTTGCTTAAACTGTGCCAGAGACTATTAATTATAGAGATAGGAAATCAAAACTTAAACTACTCACCGGTAGGGGGCGCTGAAATTTAGTATCACCTGAGCAACTATTTAGTATCACTTTAGTATCAGCTGAGCCTATATTTAAAATCGCAAAAATTGCTAAAAATTCCTTTTTTTTATTTGCTTTTTTGTTTGTTATTATTTCAATTTAAATAAAAAAAGAAAATTGTCAATTTTTTTAACAAAGTGCCATCTAGTGATAACGATGTCGTTATAACTTTTGTTTTTGGTTATGCCATACCCCTGAACTGTACGAGTGGTTTGAAAAAATCTACGTCAGGGGCTCATATCACCCAAAGTATTCTGAAACCTTTTGGTCGGTTTACGATTACAGTAAGAAATCCAACCCAATAACTCAAAATAGTGTGGAAGCTTGGCATAGAAGACTGAAAGCTGTTGTTGGGCGTAGAAAGTCAGGATTATACCACCTTATCAGGCAGTTGGGTAATGAGGTCGTGGTAGCTGTAAATACCATTTAAAAACGCCCGAATGGAGAAAGACGTTACATAAATTTAAAGAAAAGAAAGGCGTACACAAACATTAAAAGAGTTATAAGAAAAAGGTATGAATTAAGCCATACAGGCTACCTAAAGCGAATTGCAAAAAAATCTTGTACTAATTTAAGTTTATAAAATGCATTGAAATTAATTTTTTGTTAAATGTTTTTGTTAGTTTTTTAAAATTATATACTTTTGTTGAGTTATTTTTAATAAAATAAATTTTGTAAACCAGCATTTTTACTTCACAGAATTTTGCAAAACAGTATTGTGAAATCCAGTATTTTGCAAAACAGCCCAGTGTAGAAACGGTAATGACATATCATTATTTTTTGGACTACCAGTAATGACATCCACTTACCTTCTGTATTATTTTAAAACAGATAATAATGAGTTACTGATAATTACTTATTTTTATCATTATTACAAATAGAAAATAATTTTTTAGATTTTTTTGAAAATTTTTCGAAATCTATTTTTAGACTCAATATTTTTTAAACACTGGTAAGGATGTATGTAACCTCATATTTTTTGATTTTTTGTATGTTGGCGAATAAGCTTTCTTGTGTGCAGCAGGTAAATTGTGTTTTTATCTATTAAATATTAAATGTCGATATAGCTCAGATGGTAGAGCTGTTGACTGGCAATCTGTAGACCCAGGTTCGATTCCCGCACCAGCAAATTTTATTTAAAAAAACAAATACAATAAAAAAATTTTTTTTATATAATTTATTTTTTAGAAAATCTATTTTTAGACTCATTATTTTTGTCAGTACTGGTAAGCACATAGGTAACGATATATTTTTTGATTTTTCGTATGCTGGTGTGTAACGACAACTCATTATTTTTCGCGACATCGCCATATTAAGGTAATAAGAAATATAATAACAAAAGTAACTAGTTACCATTACCAAGTATGTAGTTACATAACCACATATCTGGTAATGATTTTCTACACTGGGAGTATTATGAAAAGCAGGATTCTTAAAATTTTTTTGACCAGTATTTTGTCTAAACAGTATTTTGCATAACCATTGGCGTGTACCTAGGCCATTTTTCTGGGGTGGGCAAGCGACCCATTAATTTTCTGCTGTTTATTTGCCCATTCTCACACTATTTATCCTAAAAAACACTTTCGGCATTATGCTTACAATTTTTTCACACAAAAACCATCTTAAAAATAATTCCTTGCCTTCTAATAAAATTTTCATAATTTTCAAAATTAAATAATCCTGGTAGCTTATCCTATCAAAATCGCCATGTTTTTATACAAAACTCTGAATAGTGCATTTATTTTTCTGAAGAAAACCTCGTACAAGGAATGTATTCCAAGCTATATTCTCAGATTATTATGAAATTTAGATATTTAATAGAGAAAAGAAATCTAAAATCATTCTGTCTAATTCGTCCACCTCGGACGAACCCTATCTAACCCCATATTCTGACCACTTAAATTACCGAGATGGACAAAAATAGTGATATGTTCATCTTACAATTTTTGTTTCTACAAAATATTGAAATTTCATTGAAATAACATAGTAGTGTTTAGTTTGAAGTAACTTCCTTGTTAGATATAAACTAATTATTCGTTTAGAAAACTATGAAATATTTAAGTCACCAAAAAGATTCTGCGTTATTTTTCTATTATTGAACAACTTTGTAGTTCTAATAATTTTTTTTAAAGAAAAACTCTTATAGTCAATTTTATAATCAGAACTAAGACATATTTGTTTCTTAAATATTTCTTATTTAAGAAATATTTAAAACAAAAATTGATCTTAGTTCTGACTATAGAACTGACCCTAGGAAACCAGTAGTTCCCAAACCAAAAACACAGGATTGATATTAAAAAAAAAGTAATATTGTGATACTTTACGCCATCAAAATCATAGATAAAAGAATTCTAGGTAGATTTTTTAAAAATTCTGGGGTAGGCAAAAATCAGTCTAGGGTGGGCTTAGCCCACCCCAGTCCGGCCTAAGACCGCCAATGTGCATAACAGTATTATATATGTATCCCAAAAAAAAACTTTGAAGTAATGCTTCACAAGTACACAGAGAGAATATTGCTGGACGAGTTTTAATGAAATTTATCAGTAAACTAATGAAGGTTTCTTCAGAAAGTAAATGAAAAATTTCATAAATATGATGAAAAAGCTTCATATATTTTATGAGTCTACCCAATCAGAAATCGCCAGTGGTATAATAAATCAAGCACTGGCATACCACTGGGTAACCACGGTGTTGAAAATAAATGACTGGGAGAATACTTATTTGGGACGCTTTGCCAGCGTTTGCAAAAACCGTTTTTCCAGTATTTGTTTTACAAAAATTCCGGTGGTTTATAAAACAAACCACTGGCAAAGAATGGTCTCAGAATGATACGCCATGGTTTGCAACCAGTGGTACAAAAACCAATTCACTGGTAGAGCAATGATTTTATAAAAATGCTGACGCTTCGTTAGAAAAGGTTTTTAGTCAGGAGGTTCCGAGTTCAAATCCGGTTGCAAGCAAAAAATTTCTTTTGGATTTTTTTTAATTTAAAAATTTTTTTTGATCTATAAAATCAATTTTTTTGTTTGTGGAAAAGCTCCTTTAAGACCAACTTTTTTCTTGCTCTTCCAAAACTGGCATATTAGTTCCAAAAAACTGTTTGCCAGTGCTAGCATTTTAGCACCGCCAGTAGTTGTCCAGCTATTATCACTCATTTATGTGTTTAGCCATCAAATATTATATGTCTCGTTAGATCAGTGGGTAGATCAATCGTCTGCCAATCTGACGGCCTGGGTTCAACTCACGGCAGGACCAAAAAAAATACATACATATCAGCTTTTTTTAAATTTTATTTTGGAAAATATATTTCCGGATTAACTATTTATTGGTTTTCCCAACATTCAAAAATTTTGTTTCTCCAGTGCTTTTCCGGCGCTTTTTGAACAGCCGGTCCTTTTGTCTAATGATGTTATCATTTTGGGAATGATAAAGAACTTTTTGCCAGTACTTATACCACCTGTTAAAGTGCTTTGTCATCGCTTTCCCGTTTGTATTTTTCTGGCTGGGTAGTTCAAAAGTACTGAAAAATGCTGTAGTGGGAGTGCTCCTCTCCTGTGACAACTCACTGTTAAAATCATTAGTGTTTAAGTTTAAAAAGAAGTACATCTAGGTCATCAATTGTAGTGATTTTTCTACTGCTTCGGCATCTCTTTTTTTGCTGGGTTGTTAAGCAAAAAAATATATTACTAGTTTTTGCTGTAAAAAATTTTTCAAGTAAAAACTAGTTAAATTTGCCCTTAAATTTTTTTTACTAGTTTTTACTATTTTTTTTTTTGTACTCGAACAGATTTTTGAGTAAAACTCGTGAAAATGGTAAAGCTAATAAAAAAAATAGCATGTAAACAAATACACGCAATATCATTTTATGATAATACTACCAGATATTTACTTTTCATAAATATAAAAAGTATGCATTATTAATGTATTATTTAAAAAGTGTATTTTGTTCCCACAAAAAAGAAAGAAAAGACACAAAATTGAAATAATTTGTAAAATTCATACATAACAGCGTAAAACGGTATGCACATTTTTGTATTATATATATATATGGATTCACACAGGAAAATAAATTGCCAACCGAATTGCTAAGCCAATTTTGGTTCCTACAACCAATAAATTCGGTTGGTGAAACCATATTGGAATGTGATTCGTAAATATTTTGGTTATTGCAGATAAAATTTAGTTGTATAAACCAAATTTTGTTGTGATAACCCATATTCAGTTGTACCAACCTATTTTAGTAGAAGTAACCGAATTTCAGTTGGAAAATGGCATATTTTTTCTCTGTGTGTACATTTAGAGAAATATTTAGTATACTCTTTGAAACATTTTTTTACGACTCAATATGACCTACACATTACAAAATATTTTTTTAAATCCGCTTTGAATTTTTCCAATATATTGTACTAGCGGGCGCAGCCCGCTACGTTGTTAGCGTGCCTTAAAGGTTAGAATTAAATTTCTTTTATATAAAATAAAACAAAATATTTGTTGCTAAGGTAAAATAATTGTTAAGGTAAATTTATTATAGATAAGTCGTATTCTAAAAATTTGCTTTTTTTAAATACAGTTTTTTATAATAAAAACCTTCACTCACCCAGCCACCACAAATAAATAATTCTGACACAACAATATTTCTTGACAATATACGTGTGTCCGTCAAGATAATTTGGTAAAGTGCGCACATAGGTAGATGGACCCGTAAATAGTTTTGTTCATTTGTGTTTTGAATGAAAATAAAAAAAGCATTTAAAGCAGGGCTGGTAAGCGGTTCTTCACCCCTTTTTGTTCCTCCCAGTAAAAATCCCAAATATATATAATCTGCCTCAATCGCATGCAAAATTTCAAGTACCAAACTCCGACAGTTTGAGTCATTCAAATTCCATTCCATTTTGTTTAACAATTTCAGTGTTCCAATTTTCTCCTTTTGAGCCACCATTTTTACCACGTTCCTGTCCAAAGTCCTAAAAATGCCTTGTCGATAAGTTAGCCCATACTCCAAGGAAAACATATTATAGATTACGGGTTTCTAGCCGAAGGGTTCGGTTAGGCCATCAAGGGGGAGAATTATTCTGTTTTTACCCCTCCCGGTAGGAATTTCCAAAAATTCCGAGAACGTCTGCGTCTACTACATACATAATTTTAGGTCTCTATATCCAGCAGTTTGCTCAATTCGGCAAGGGGGAAGTTTTTTCACTTTTTACCCCTCCCGGTATGAGTTTCCAAAAATACTGTCTTAGGGGACGTCTACGTTGGAGAAGGAACCCAAATACCGAATTTAAGCTCCCTAGTTCCAGCAGTTTGGCCAGGCCGTTAAGGGGGAGACTTTTCCTGTTTTTGACCCTACCTGTGGAAATTTCCAAAAATCTCATCTTAGCGGATGTTTACAATAGAGGAGGAACTTTAGTACCAAATTTCAACTTCCTACCTCCAGCAGTTTCGGCAGGCCTTTAAGCGGCACTTTTCTCTTCATTAATCCGCATTTTTGCAATGTCCCTGTCCAAAATTCCACAAAGCACCTTCCCGGTAAGTGAGCCCATACTCCAAGTAACATATGTTTTACATTTCAGGTTTCTAGCCAACTTTTACTATTTGTGCCCCCCTGGGTAGGAATTTCCGAAAATCCATCGACAGAGAATTTCAGCTTCATAGTTCCAGCAGTTTGAGCAGGCTGTCAAGTCGGACATTTTTTTCTTTTTTTGTTCCTCCCGGTTGGAATTAGGCTGGAAGAGGAACCTAAGTGCCGAATTTCAGCTTCCTAGTTCCAGCAGTTTGGACAGGTCGTTAAGGGGCCACTTTCCCTTTTTGAGCCCCTATTTTTTAACAACCCTGTTCAAAATTCAAAATAGTATCTTTCTAATAAGTTAGCCCTCACTCCAGGGACCCATATTTTAAATTTCAGGTTTCTAGCCGAAGGGGTTTTTACAGGGAGGCTTCTTTTCTTCTTCTTCTTTTTGCCCCTCCCTTTAGGAATTTACAAAAATTCGATATTCGCCGCTGTCTGCGATGGATGAGGAACATTCATACCAAATTTCAACTTCATTGCCTCAGCGGTTTGGGCAGGCCGTTATTGGGGACATTTTTTCCTTTCAACCGACATTTTTACTATGTTTCTGTTCCAAAATAGAAAAATTACGTTGCCGGTGAGTTAGTCCTACTCCAGGGAATACATATTGAGATTTTAGGTTGGCCAGAAGGGATTGGGCAGGCCGTTAAGGAGAATACTTTTCCCCTTATCTCCCTCCCGATAGGAATTTCAAAAATTCCGTCTAAGCGGACGCCTACACAGAAGGAGGAACTCACATACCGAATTTCGGCTACATAGTTTCAGCAGTTTGGGCAGGCCGTCAAGGGGAAAACATCCCCCTTTTGGGATATCCTGTAGGGTATTCCAAAAATACAAACTTAGTTGATGTCTACTACAGTGGAGGAACCTTTATGCCAAATTTCAACTTTTTATCTCCAGTGATGATGGGGATGTCTATGCTGAATATATTTGGAAATTCTGGTAGGAATTTACAAAAATCCCGTCTTAGCGGACGTCTATGCCGAATATCAAGAAACCTTGTTTTAGTGGAGATATACGTGGGGGGAGGAAAAAAAGTACTTTTTGTGAAATTATATTTTTTTAAATGGAATTTTTTTGGAAAAAGATATTTTATTTTTACAAAGTACTTTATTGGAAGAAGGTATTTTTAGGAAAAATTTATTGTTTTTTGGAAAAAGGTCCTTTTTTGGGAAAAGGTCCTTTTTTGGAAAAAGGTCCTTTTTGGAAAAGGTATTTTTTTTGGAAAAAGGTATTTTTTTGGAAAAATGTACTTTTTTGGAAAAAGGTACTTTTTTTGGATAAGGTACTTTTTTTTTGTAAAAAGGTAAATTTTTTTAGAAGAAGGTACTTCTTTTGGAAAAAGGTACTTTTTTTGGAAAAATTTACTTTTTTTGGAAAAAGGTACTTTTTTTGGAATTAGGTACTTTTTTTGGAAAAAGGTACTTTTTTTTTGAAAAAGGTACTTTTTTTTGGAAAAAGGTACTTTTTTTTGGAAAAAGGTACTTTTTTTTGGAAAAAGGTACTTTTTTTGGAAAAAGGTACTTTTTTGGAAAAAGGTACTTTTTTGGAAAAAGGTACTTTTTTGGAAATGGTACTTTTTTTGGGAAAAGGTACTTTTTTGGAAAAAGGTACTTTTTTTGTCCCCTATTTGCCCCTCCCGATAAGAATTTCCAAAAATGCCGTCTCAGCGGACGTCTACACCGGTCGAGAAACCTACATACAAAATTTCAACTTCATAGCTCCAGCAGTTTGAGCAGGCCGTCAAGGGGGAGACTTTTTCCCCTTTTTGCCCCTCCCTGTAAAAATTTCCAAAAATCCGGTCTTGGTGGATGTCTACTATAGTGGAGGAACCTTTATACCAAATACCTACCTCCAGCGGTTTGGGCAGGCCGTCAAGGGGGTCCTTTGTCCCCTTTTTAACCCCCATTTTTACAACGTCCGTGTCCAAAATTCCAGAAAGTATTTTCCAGAAAAGTTGGCCCATACTCCAAGGAACACATATCTTAAATTTCAGCTTTCTAGCCAAAGGGGTTTTGGCAGGCCGTCAAGGGTGAGACTTTTCCCCTTTTTGCCTGTTCCGGCAGGAATTTCCAAAAATTCCGTCTTAGCGGACGTCTACGCCGAAAGAGGAACCTACATACCAAATTTCAACTTCATAGCTTCAGCGGTTTGGGCTGGGCGATGTTGAGTCAGTCAGTCAGTCAATCAGTCAGTCACGTTATTCTTTTATATATAGAGATTACGCTTTAAAGCCAATGAAAGAGTGATTTTAAAATTAGGCTTTGAATTAGTATCCAAATCACTATATTAAGAAGATGAATATTTTTGAAAATTCTTTAGAATGACTTTCAAAAAAACATAAAAAAGCAATAACTAAAGCTGGACAAAAAACTGCTAATATTTATTTTGCTGTGATGAGTAGTGCACAACTCAGTTTACGATCCGCAGTTTAGTTACAGCTCCAAAAAAAAAAAATAAACTATTAAGCCCAACTCTAATTTATATTTTGAAATTGTATTATTAATCATGATTAAATTATTATTTTAATTTCCTTACTATGGATACTATTTATAAATTCAATTTATCTATATATTTTTGTTTTTTTTTTTTGTTACCCACTGTATATAGCTATTCATTAGTATGTTTATATGAACATTTATGCATGCTTGGATATGCATGTTGTTTGGTTTTGTGTATTTGACACATTAATTATGTTGCGTTAATATTATAAATTGTTGATTAATTCAAGAGGTAACTCACAAAACAGATGTAAGTTTCTGCCGGCGAACTGGCACATAACGCACAATAGTAATTTACCTACATACATACACACTTACATATTTAAACGTAGTAGGTACACATGAACAAGCGGAAACGGAAGTTTGAAACACTCAAGTTAAAGTGCCACTGGCCGGATATAAATTTTACGATAAAGTGTCACAAACGGCAAAATATTTGATGTAACAATGAAAACTTTATGCATATGTGTGTATGTCGGTGTTGCCAGACATTAAAAAAAACTCCATAAATAGTTCAAAAACCTCTGGTAAAGTTAGTAAAGAAATTTGTCAATGGTTTTAAATCGCACTGTACTATTTTTGTACTGAAATTTAATACAATTTTTTTGTAACAATTTATTTTTGTTGCTGATTTCAGCAAAATATTTTACTCATTTTTCAAGCCCGAGTGCTAAGCTTATCAAAAAAAAATGTACTAATTTAACAAAAAGTGGATACTTAAAAAAATTTTATTCACAAGAATTCGTTGATTTTTTATAATTCTTGTTTAGTTTATATTTGTTGTTTTTGATATATACTTAGTTTGCAAATAAATCTTATAAAATTTTATTGTATCTCCAATGCATAAAGAGGTAATAACTGGAGATCCCTTTACAATTTTGACTTAAAATTTCAAGTACGATAAAGGAATTATTCATTTTTTACAATCGAAAGAAAAAAAGTTATTTTTTGTTACAATAAATTTGATTTAATTTTTTTAAGATTTTCAATTTGTTTTTTGCTAATTTAAGCAGACAACAATTTACTGAAATTTAGTAGGCTCTACTAACTATTTATACTAATTGTACTAAAATTATAGATAGTAAATTTTGTAACTGATTTTAGCAAATCGATTTTGAATCGCAGTTCAGAACAATTTTATTAAAATTTAGAGGCGACTATTAATTTTTTCTACTAATTTTATTGCACTACAAATCAGTAGACATGTGTTGCTAAAAAGTACCGCAGGGCTCAAAACATAAAAATAAAAGCAAAATTTTCACTAGCCATTGCAGACTTTTTTTGGCTGAGTGTAGAGTTACTCTACTACCAAAAAAAATTCTCTGAAATATATTTTTCCGAAAAAAGTTTTAAATATTTAATTGTGTACTTTAATTTAAGGAAGTATTGTTGTAAATAAAATAAATACTCTTCTATTAAAACGGCATTCGGGCTGATAACTTATCTAAAAGTATGCTAATATGGATTTATTTTCATGCAGATTTTATTCATGATTAAGATTTAAGACTAACTTTGCTAACTCAACCACTATGAAGTAAATAATAGAGAATCTTTGCTATCTCTCGGTAATTAAGGAACTCGGGCCAAACTTGGGCAAAGAGAAAAGTGCATAGGAAAATCTATTTATAAAAAAACAGATGAGTGGAGCGAGGCCCTAGCGAGACACTGATGAATATATACTCACTGCCTTTACCAAGAGTAAAATTTGTATTATAGTAATTCTGAGTAACACACTTGAATTAGTTGACCTTAAACAAATTTTATGGCCCTATGCTCCAACTTGGAACGACGGGAATAAATATATAAACAAATTTACGTGTTACTTTACTTGTGACTGTAATCCCCTTGTGATTGTTGCTGCAAAGTCACAAATAATTATATTATTTAAAATTTTGTTTCAGAACTAAGTACAAAAAAATAAAACCTGATATCGTCATCATTACAACACTGACAAATAAGATTTGAATTTGTTTGTTGTTCTGTGTGAAATATTATAATATTTTAGTTTTAAAAGAGACTTGTAACTGTCACAACTGTGAATAGGCATATTACCGTACACTTCAATCGAATTCCTTACCATCTTAGAAAACAAAAAGAAGAATGCAGTTATTTTTTTGTGACTTTTTTAAAATATCTTCGAAAAATTTTTGTAAAATGTTACCCCCTAAAGTTCCCTTAAAAGGAGATAAAACCCCCTAAATCTTGGTTGAAAACTCCCTAACTTGGCAACACTTGTGTATATGTATGTATGTGTTATTAAAAAACAACTTTGGTATAAGTATAAAGTTGTATATATCCATTAACTATTTAACAGCACCTTAACAATCTATTAGAAACACTTTAAAAAGTGTAAATTTACTATTTTTTCAAACAAAATTTCTAAAATCTTTTCTAGTTCTGACTATAAAACTGGCCCTTATTTTTTAAGTAGTACTAAGGGTGTTTGCGAACTGGCTAAATAATATCTAGACTAAATTCAGGTTTCCAAATTGCTATGAAATTGTAAAAAGTTTTCAAAAATTTGTAAAACAAATTTTAAACCATTTTGTATTTGTATTTAGTTTAGAAATTATTTAGCCACCTTGTGCAGGGCCCTAAGTTGATGGAATTATTCTTAAAAGAGTGGCTGAAGTTAAAGATTTAGGTGTGATATTGGATGCTAAATTACAATTTATCAGTCACATTACTAATATATCATCTATGTTGGGATTAATTAGAAGAAATTCCAATGATTTTAAGGATCCTTCAACTTTTAAAACTTTATATACTTCTTTTGTCAGAAGCCAATTGTAGTATTGTTCTCTAATTTGGAACCCTTACTCAGAAGTCCATTCCAACACAATTGAAAGAATTCATAAATTGTTTACCAAATTTGTTTTTAAGAGGATCAATTGCCCTGAAGAAATATCTTCATATGATAGTAGACGTAAATTACTTGGCCTGCAGTCCTTAAGGGATCGTAGGTCATCATTTTTTTTAAAGTTTATTTATAAAATTTTGTCTAATGAAATAGATTGCGAAGCTTTGTCAAATCAAGTAAATTTTTATAATCCTCCACGTGAGTTACGCCAGGCGCCTTTACTTTATGAGGAATTCTATAGAACTGGTTATTGTTGTATTGATCCAATTACTAGATGTTTGAAGCTTTGTAACAGTTTCTCTTCATTAATAAATTTTAATGTCAATAAATCTAAATTTAAATTAAATTTATTTGTTCTTTTTAATTAAATTTAAAACAAAATTTTAAGTAAAGCGCTCAAGAATTTGACCTTGGAAAAGACTTTTGGTTTCAACAGGATAATGATTCTAAACATACAGCGCAAAATGTCAAGCTTTCGTTGCTCTACAACACCAAAAATCAATTGAAATCACAGCGCAGAATCCGCCAACATAAAATAACCTCAAAGGAAATGCTGAAAAACGTCATAATGGGTGAGTGGGGAAAAATAAACAAAGAGGAAATATGAAAGTTGGTTAAGTCAATGCCAAATCGCGTTGCAGAAGTCCTTAATCGTAAGGCATATCCGACAAGTTACTAACTCTTATTTATTTTATTTAGTTTTCCTACATAAATTTTTCAAGTATATGAATACTTTTTTTTTGTGAATTTTTCTATTTTTTATTTTTTTGTTTTTTTCTGTTATTTTTTATAAAACAGTGCATTAAAAATAGCAAATAATACTTTATTAAAAAAAATTTGTTGAACAAGAGTGTATTATTTTAAATTTTTTTAGGGTATGAACTTTTTATTTCAAAGTGTACTGATACCTTTTCTAGCAAGTGTATATATCAAGTGTATCCAACAAACATTTTCTTCTATCTTCTTCACCAAAAAAATTCCGTGAGTGAAAAACATTTAAGATTTTTAGTTTTTGTTTTTTTTTTGCAGGAATGTTATTAATATATTTTTTATAATGCAATAACAAGAACAATGTTGTCTCATTTTGTATAACAGTGTGTGGCTGAGTGAGTTAAGTGACCGACTACAACTCCAGCAATCTGGGTTCGAATCCTGCCGACGGCGTTTTTTTTATATGAAATAATTTTTTTTTTAATTTTTTGTGTTATTTTTTAAATTTTATTAAAATCTAATAACTCCAAATATATCAAAGGATAACTTTTGATCTCAAAATATCCAAGTCGATCTGCCAAAATCAGCTTATCCATTTGTATCTATTGTTTTATTTAATATAAAATTGTTCTTTTTATATTTATTTTAAAACAAATTTACAACACAAATAAAACTAAAATTGGTATTTAAGCACCGTAAGTTGTTTCAGTTTCACGTAAAAAAACTGTTATATTCCATATAATAAAAATTATTTTTCACGACATTCAGTTTCACGTGAAAATTGTGTAGATTTTGTTTTCACGCAAATTTAATGTAGAAGACTATTATTTTTCTTGGGAAAAAGTGACATTTTGTGTTTATTTTGATTGTGTCTTTATTATAAAATTAAAAAATTGTTCATTTGTTTAAATTAAAGTTCGAGTGAAATTTTTCCACGTGAAAAACAACTATTGGTTAATTAAATTTTTTTCGATTTTAACTAATAAACTCTTTGAGCTACTGAAAATTTTATCGGTGTACATAAAACTTAAGGTATTTCAATAGTCTTTATCAGCTCTTACTATTTAAAGCACTGAGATGACATGTTCAGCAACTTTTTTAACATATTAAAAACTATCACTTTTAAAAATATAAAAAGCTATGCCATACTACAGATAAAATACCGTTCATATTATGATAGGATGTTGAAAAAGGACTAAAAGACTGTACATCATAAATAATTAAATAGTACTCATACGCCACAACTTCACTAAAGATATTTGCTAACGCCATACAAAATATGTACACAACGTTGTGTTTTATTTTTTTTTCTAAATAAACAGCAATTTTAAGGTTTGGAAATAACAATCTGTTTTCATACTTAAAATAAATAATTCCTAATCTTAAATCTCAACAATCTTGAATTCAAGAAAAAAGAGGAAAAACCAACAAAACAAACTCATGTAGTTTAGTTTGTGCTGACATAATTGTGGCTCTGGGAAGATGTTGAGTAAATATAAATAATGTTTAATTCATAACACCTTTTGAACATGAATAAAACAAAACAAAAAAAATAACTTCATTGCATAATTCTGCACAGCAGTAGTATTTGAGTTGCAAACAGGGAATGCAAAATCCCGAACATTTTCATTTCCCGGGATAGCGGGAAATTTATTTTGAATTCCCGGGATCCCGCCATGGAAATAAATTAGAAAATATTTTATAATTTAACAATTTTTATAAAGAAAATGTCTTAAAGGCCTCAAATTTTCATGATCATGAAAAAGCTCAGGTGGTTTTTCTTGGAATTTTCGTAGTGGGAAAGAATTAATTTTATATTAGAAATTATTATGTGCGTTTCCGTACGTTACCGCGGGTACCCGCGGGAACCCAAAACAGCCCAAACAACAACAATTTACACGCAATATTGAGTACGGGAACGCCTTTGGGCTAGTTTGTGTAACTTCGGTAAAGTACGGGAACAGACATATTGTATGTAATACTGAATTCAGACTGAGCAAAAACCAGCTGGTTTTTGTACAAAACTATATTGCAAAAGCCAAGTCATTTACACTGGTTACTTAGTTTTTCTTTGTCACAACACTTTTTTATTACACACTTTTCTTTATTTTTTTATTGTTAAATTAATGTAAAGAAAATATTAATACATTTAAAAAAGAATAACAGAAGACATTCGTAAAAGAGAAAAAATGTAGAAAATAATTTTAGAAAATCGGAAAAATTTTAGAAAATTGGAAAAAAAATTTTAAAATTATGGGAAATTTAACTTATACTGAATTTAGACTGAGCAAAAACTACCTAGTTTTCGTACAAAACGTGTTTTTTTTTATATATGCATTTTGACAAAATAAAAGCTAGCAGGAGCCAAAAACCCGTAGTTTTTCCTCGGTCTAAATGCAGTATTACTTGAAAATTTTTAAAAATCAATGGACAAGTTTGTCTTTAATTCTGTACAGAATAAGTGCGATTAAAATTTTTTTGTACAAACACTGTATAATTGAGTGGTTTTCTTAAAAAATATGGGCAGTATTCATAAAAATAAATTAGAAATAACGACTGCACAACGAATGCACAACTTTCCCTTATGGGAATATGTGTGTATAAAAAGTTGTGCACTGGATGTTTACTTATGAATACCGCTATATATTTTTTAACAGACTCTAAAAGGAACTTAAAAAGTTCGATCAAGTACACAAATTAATCGTTGTGGTCGTTTACTCGAAAATCTTATTACACACACAGAGAACAGATTCGTTGTGACAACCGAATTTGTTGCTAACCGAATTTTGGTAGTCACATGTACTATCACATTATTTGGTTGTAGCTATCGACATTTACAATTATTCCCACTATACTAGTAAAATGTAAAAAGTAGTCCTAACCAAATTACTTTGGTTCCTCCCAATCGAATTTAACATTCAGTAGATTCGACCGAATTTTCTTAGAAATTCCAACCGAATGAAATAAAACACTGTTTATATTTTATTTCTTTATTAACAAGAGAATATATCAATATTACAAAAATAAATAAATTAGGTTGTTCATAAGGGGTGTGCTATCTGTTGTATCGTTGTATCGTCCTAACAAAAAACATAGTTGTTAAAATTTTTATTTGTGTTTAACAACGACTTTGTATTCAGTTTTCTATCTGTTAGCACACTCAAACATAAGACATTAAACATACGTAAAAATATTGTATCGTGCTATTCTCAAATGTTGTATTTTTTCAATTTAATTTTTAACAACTCTGTTTTTTGTTAGGACGATACAACAAATAGCACACCCCTTGTGAAAACCCTTAATATATTATTTTCAAAATATAGACATAAATTTATTAAAGAAAAAAAATAGAAAAAACAATAAGATTCTGAGAACTGCTTCCCACAGAAAAATCCTCAGGTTCTAAAGACGTAGCCCTGTGTTAAAAAAGTATTTTGTTTTCTATATAGAGACATTTTCGTAAAAAGAAAATTTTAACTTTTTCTATCGAAAAAATCTCAAATTCTACATATATTTTTACATAGAGAACCTCTCAGATTCTGAGGACATATTCATATCAAAAATTTCTCCGAATCTGAGAATTTGTCCACAATAAAAAGTCCTCAAAAACTAAAGGCATTTGCACAAATATGTCCTTAAGGCACATGTACACGAGAGAGAAAATTGCTAGAGATAGAGCAAAAAACACCTCTAACGGTGGGTCTCATACTGTAGGTTTAACTTTAACTTAACTAAAAACAAAAGAAAATGTACACAAAACAACAACAAATTTTTGGGTTAACTATTAACTAAAGTTTAATACAGAAGTATGAGACCCACCGTAAATAGCTTAAATCATTCACAATAGAGCTAATTAGAGCTGTTTTTTGCTCTATCTCTAGAAATTTTGTCTCTCGTGTAGATGTGCCTTTAGAATCTAATGGTCTTTCTACAGAAAAAAGTACTAAGAATTGAACGATTTTTTACAGGAAAAAGTCTTTAGATTCTGACAATTTTTCTACTGGAAAGTCCACAAACAAGAGTCTCTTTCTATAATATAATAAAGTCCTCAAAATCTACAGATTCCCAATAGGTAAAAATCCAATGAATCTGAGAATTGTTCTACAAGAAAAAGTACTCAGACTGTCTATTAGGATTCTATCAGGTTTCTCTATTAGGAAAAATTATCATCTTATAAATTTTACTTATGAGAGACTTACGATAAAACCCCTACTTTGGGGACTTTCTCTTAAAAGTAACAGCTTAGTTCATAGAAATTCTTCAAAAGAAAATACCTAGGTTCTGGCGAAGCCTTTCCACTGAAAATGGACATATTCCCTTAATCGAAATTGGATTGTAAATTGATGCGTTTCGTCCAGTTTTTCCACTTACTGGAATTTCACCAAATGAAGCTCTGTTCTATAGACCTCCTAATTGCAGTCGTTGCCTTCATAAAAATTGGAATAAATGAAAAATCGAATAAATAAAATTGGTGAACAAGTAATTAAAAAATATTACTATTAATTCGCCTAATGTACCAGAATCTTCAATAAAAATTTTGACTTTTATATGTACATACGTATCTCTAATTGCGAAAATATTTAGGTATTAATATAATTTTGTTGTGTTATTTTTTATATTTATATTTTTGACAATTTAGACAAATAATACAAAAATTTGTCAGTCATGACGACCAAAATTGTTAGAACAAATTTTAGTATTGTACACATTTGGTGTAGCAATCGAAAATCAATCAAATTTAATTGTTTAATTCTGTGTTAGTAACCATCTTTTGGTAGAAAATATTAAGTATGATATTAATAAACATTAGTTTATAAAATTTGATTATATAAGGGAAATGGCTATATTTTTGATTTTTAAAATAGTTCCTGCCGCCGAATTATTTAAATACATTTTATATTCCCTTAAATTGGTTGGGAAACCTGAATTCGATCGAAAAAAAACATTCCTATTTTGTTACCGTGTCAAAATTTTAGACACATACGTTAACTATTAGTTAATACAATCGAAATTTTATAATTTTAACTAGAATTATGCTGTAGTACAAAAATTATTGTAATTGCAACAATTGTCCAGCTAATATTTTCCCTGTGTGCATTTACTACAATTGTTGTTTTGTTTACTTTTTGAATTTTTCCAGTTGCGGTAAAATTAGCAAATTGTAGTAAGTAAACCAACAAGCCTAATGTAAAATTTTTACTATTTTCAAAACGTTGGAAAATTTTGCATAAGAAAATTTGAAATAATTAACTTTATTATTTTAACTGCATTTTTTGAAATCCCGGGATTCCCGGTCCAAATTCCCGGGAATGCGGGAAATGAAAAATGCTTAATTTCCCGAGAATCCCGGGATGCATTCCCTAGTTGCAAACAGACACAGATTTTGCAGATGTGTGTGTGTTCCGAAGTGTATGTTAAAAAATAAGGAGCTGTACGATAAATATCACTACAATTTTTAAGTTTTTATGCTAACAGAACTTGTTTTCATATCATTATTTTTACTTATACCCAGCAAAACCTTTCATTACCATGTAATGAGTTTTAGGTATTGAAATCTTAAGTGTTCACTAGTTACCTTTTAATTACTAAACTACTTATTTTAACATGGTGATGTCATTGGAGGAAAGTCTTTACACTGATGTTACCTGTAAGTAGTTTATCAGCTGTTCTATAAATAGATGTTGAATATAGATTTAAAAAAATATAAAAATTTAAAAACCAATAGGAGCTGACACGTATTGATCAGCGTACCCCACGATTGTCAGGCAAACACTCTAACCATTAGACCACGAACATCACTATGATTTTTATTGCTTTACTTATGTACACATTTATTGTGGCAACTGTTATACATGTCTATTTTTCACAAAACTTGTTGTTATTAAATACTGCTTAATGAACATCAACATTTCTATATATAGATGTTTAATATAAATTACAAAAAAAAAACAACAATGGAAGCTAACACGAGTTGAGCAGTGATCCTCATGTCTGTCAGGCAAAAACGATAACCACTAGGCTACGCCATAGTTATGGTTTTTAATGATTTAGAACATATATTATTGGTTTCAGCTATTGTGAAATAGTAATGTGAGGGGTATAATTATCGGTAACTCATTACATTCAGTTTAAAAGTAATTCAACGGGTAATGAGATATGAGATCTAAGTAATGCATGTAGTAATGACCAGTCATTACCAAGGTTTTGCTGGGTAGTTTAAATATTCCATTAAATTTTCTTTTTCGCAAGACTACGCTAATACTAAAGCTATAAGCAAAAAAATAAAAAACTCATAAAAGATCTTCTAAAATAGAAAATCGAAACAGTGATTTGATTTTATTTATTATGAAAAAATAGATACACTCACAAGAGAGTCTGTTTGTGGCTTCCCCCACACTTCAATTAACTTCGGTTATGTGCTAACTGAGCAAGAGCATGCATGCATCTCATCTACTATTAACTGGATCTGGCCGACATTTCAAAAAGTTTAGTTTTCAGATAAAATTTTAATAAGTATTAAAAATTGTTCCAATAAATATACAAAATGTGAAAAAAACATAATAAAAAAAACTGAACCCATTAACTGCAATTTAACTTCATTAAATGTCACACAGAGCCAGTGAGGGAGCACGCAACAGTAGGTGAGCGAGTTGCATGAAGCCTGACAGAAAGCACAAAATTTAAAAACTGAATCATTTATTAGGCATACTAAGGAAAAGGTTAGTTTTTAGTGTCATTGGATTCCTTTGAAATTTTTTACTCTCGGGTTTTTGGGGTTGGCTAATAAGAATCCAAAGTTAGATTTTTAAAATTCACAATGTCGGATTTAAAACAGCGTTTATTTTTAATTTTTAATATAACATCCCAGCAAAACCTTGGTAATTGGTTGGACCTTTTCACCCATTGCACAGTGGGCCAGGATCATCGAATTTTGGCCAAAACTAGAATATTAAGTATATGAAACTAAAACATATCACAAAGGGGGGTCTGGTTGTTGCTGATCACGAATCTGAAATAAAAAATATAAAATTCAAAAGGGCGGATCCAATATGGCGGCCATTAATTTTTAGTTTTTAATATATTGGACTTAAAATAGTCAATTATATATGTAGCTCTAGGATCCGCTGATTAAAAATCTGAAATTAAAATTTTTAAATTCAAAATGGAGGATCCAATATGGCGACAAACAATTTTTTCATTAAATTTCTTATGTCGTCTGATTTACTTAAAATTTCCACCTGGGGAAGTTTTTGGGTAGCAGATTACGAATCTGAAATCAAATTTAAAAAATTCAACATGGCGGATCCAATATGGCGGCCATAAATTTAAAATTGTTATGTGTTGGAAAATAAATTACACTGTACAAAAAAAAAAGGTTCTAATGACATTTGATTCACGCAGAGGGACCAAAGAAAAATATAAGTGTATCGGCGTTTTAAAACTTTTCGTCTAGCCCTATGTTTTTGGGGGTTAAAATATCCCCTCTTTTGAAAATTTTTATTGTGACTCGGCATAGGAAACCATGTGAATCTTCCATTTTAGGTATACACTCAGAAAAGTTATGCAGTTACTACAGGACAGTTATTTGTGTAGTAATGCGGTTGCAGTTATTTTAACTACAATTGCTGTTAATTTACTTAGAACAAAATTTTTTAATGTTTGTGACAGTTATTTTTTTAAACAAATAACTGTCAAAACTGCCAAAACTGCATTAAATAAAATTTTGAAGTTTATTTAATGCAGTTTTTTTACAAATACTTCAATTTTCAAGTGTGTATGTGTACGAAGTAAAGAAGAATGTATGTACGAAGCATTTGTTTAGAAATTTCTAGTGAAAGAATATGAGAATAACATGTTTTCTCTTGTCATAGTCATAAAACAACGCTAAAGAGTAAAGACTCGTAATACGGAAAATGTTATATATTTTATTGAATTATTAAAATAACAATGCAAGTTTTATAATATAAAATTTTTTTACCGGAATATTAAAATATATTCAGCCTTACTATCAATATTTTTCAAACGTATATAATAGTTAAAGTCGACTTTAGTTAAAATATTGGGTGGCAATGGTTTATTTTTGGAGCATTCTGATTGGTTAATTTATTTTCAACCAATCAATCAACCAACCAATGATTGAAAATATAAATATTTTTGTAGGGTTTTCATACACAAAATGAACAAAACCGTATGATTAAAAATAAAGTCGACTTTAAATTTAAAATACTCTTTTATAGTAAGGGCCATTGTATTTATTTTCTTTCAGTTTTTTATATTTTCATCCCTTTCTACCTGGAGAGAAAAGGGAAGCCAAACAATATTTCATCCCTCACAGACGGACATCTAGAACACCATAGAACAACAATAAAAGTGATATTAAGTGTAAATTTTGATTTCTCAATTTTAAATTTATGATGGAATAAAATTGTTTTTATTAAATTAATAATTTTTAAAATAATTTTTATTTATGTTATTTTAACTACATTTGCAGTTATTTGTACAGTTTTACAATAATTTGCAGGTACGTTATTTTAATTGCATTTGTAGTTGTTTTTGCTACATTTGTCAGCTAATTTTTAACAGTTAAAAATAACTTCACATTGCAGTTGATTTAAATGCAAATGTAGTCTACACCTTTTTAACTTCAAATGCAGTTATTTTAACTGTCATTTGCAGTTGATTTTACCTACATAATTCCCTGAGTGTAGGATATGTTCAGTGAACTTATGTAAAACACTACGAGCGACATTTTTGTGGAATATTTTAATCCTCTAACTCTTCAATTAAAGGGTATTTTTTGGCCCTTTTTTAATAGTGTCAAATAAGACCCATAAGTTGAAGAGTTAGAGGGTTAAAATGTTCCGCAAATTTTTGTAGGAAAATATCCTCAAAATTTAATAGTTTTAGGAAGGTAGAAATCCTTATAATCTATCGGATTTTCTTTAGAAAAGATACTAAAAATTTGATGGATTTTCATTTTGAAGAAGTCTTCAGAATCCAAAGGGTTTTTCTATAGAAACAAATCCACAAATTCTGAGGGTTTTCTATAAAAAATTTTTGGAATCTAAAAACTAATTCTATTGTATATAAAAAAGTCCTCAGAATGTCAGGGTTTTCCAAATTAAAATCTTAAATTTTCAGAAATCTTTCTTAAGGTACATGTACACGGGAGAGAAAACTGCTCGAGATAGAGAAAAAAGCAACCATAAGTAGCTTAAATCATTCACAATAGAGCTATTTAGAAGGGATTTTGCTCCATTTCCAGCCGTTTTCTCTCGCGCGTAAATGTGCATTTATAAAGAAATACTCAGATTTTTTACAGGACTTTTTCAAATAGACAAACTGCCAAAGAAAGAAATTTTTCTAAAAAATACATCTTGAATATTTTTTCCTGCAAAAAATACTTAGATAAGGCCAAGATTTTGAGTAATTATTCCTATAAAAATCTTCAGAGAATTGTTTTAAGAGCAAAAAAAACACCACTAAATAGCTCTATTGTGAATGATTTAAGCTATTTGGGGATGTTTCTGCTCTATCTCGTGTAAAAGACACCACATTAAAATTGGAGATCTTGTAGAAGATTTTGCACAGCAAGCAGCGACAGTAACAATAAATTTTGGTAAATGAGCATTTGAGATTTTGAGTAATTATTCCTATAAAAATCTTCAGAGAATTGTTTTAAGAGCAAAAAAAACACCACTAAATAGCTCTATTGTGAATGATTTAAGCTATTTGGGGATGTTTCTGCTCTATCTCGTGTAAAAGACACCACATTAAAATTGGAGATCTTGTAGAAGATTTTGCACAGCAAGCAGCGACAGTAACAATAAATTTTGGTCTCAACATGAATAGCGCATTTCAAAACATCCAAGTTTTGTGATTTTAGCTCATTTACTATGAGGCTCAGGAAGATGGAAAGCATTCGCCATAACTTTTCTGTGGGAAAAATAAATTTAAATTTATTTAACTTTACTTTTAATATAGGCATGAACCATGTACAATGTACATTAACTGAATTATTGACGGAATTCACAGTTCGTACTATGAACTCCTTCCAAAATCCAAGACATTACCGCAGGTACCAGCTGCAAAGTTCGCAATAACCCAATTTACCCGTACAACAATTTAAACAGAATTTTGAAAAGAGGAAAGATTTTTGGTAAAATTGGGTATCCGCGGTAATGTACACAGAAAAAAGATATTACTTTTAAAACATTTAAAATCCCAATCCATCAACGGTTCAATTGAAGCATCCACAATGTCATAATTCCATCCCAATTGCTTTAAAAGATTTATATATGAAAATTTGGTGTACAATTAATAAAAAAATATTTTTAATTTTGTTATTTAAGATTTGAATGAAAATTGCAAACTATAAAATTAATTTATGTTTTGACATTTTGAAATTCGAAAAGATTGTTCGAAGGGTTACCTATTTTCATTAGTTGAAATTATTTTGCCAATAGCATGCCAATAGGTAAAGTAATTACATATTGGCATAGGTAATAAAACTATTTTTTTTAAATGTCACGCTAAAAGACGCTGCCTATGCCAGCCAAGGCAATATACATACCGTCTAGTATTTGTTTGTGTGTATTTATCCTTATTTATAGGAAATTTAGATCATTACAAAAAAAACAAAAAAAATCTTGGGGTTGTATGAGAGAATGTTTTGCAAGACATTCAGCTGCCCCTACGAGGAATGAGGAGTCAATTGCCCTTCAAGAACCTATCCCGTCTCCGGTCAACCGAAGGCAAATTACTAAATTAGTACAAATATGAACAAAGTAGAATGAATTAATTTTCTAAGTATTTTCTGATCCGTTATTTTTACTGTCACAAAATTTACGGCACATTTTTATTTTATTTTACTCTTTTAAAGGGTGTTGGATGCACGAGGTTAATTGCGAGTCACACCTTAACGTCAAGTTTTTTGCCCAACTTAATTTGACATTTCTTTGTTTCAGTGTTTGACAAATTCAACCATGGAGAGTTACACAATTGAGCAGCGCGTTAAGATTGTTGAAGCATTTTACGAAAATGGGCGTTCAAATCAAAATGCATTTCGTGCACTTCTTTGGTCAGCATAATCGACCAAATGTGTCCACAATCGGGAGAATTGTGCGCAAATTTCAGCAAACCGGGTCTGTAGGAAATGTGAAAACACCTCTGCGTGCTCGCCCAGTTCGTTCTGCGGAAAACATTGCTGTTGTTCGCGATAGTGTGGCAGAAGAGCCGTCAACCTCGACTCGTCGTCGGTGTTCGCTATCGCGAGATGATAACGGACTTCTTAGGGCCAGAAATTGAGGATATGGACCTGGACGATATGTGCTTCCAACAGGATGGTGCCACTTGCCACACAGCTAACAAAACAGTTGCTCTTTTGCGCAAGAAATTCTATGGCCGTGTTATCTCACGTCGTGGCGATGTTAATTTCTTTAACTTAAGGGGAAAAACAGTAAATTTCCAAATTTTTGAATAATGCTGATCAAGAACTTATATAAAAAGAGAGTTTCTAATTAGTTGTGAACAGCTCTATACATAGGGTAGAGGGGGGTTCCTTCGCCAGTGGGGCACATCACTAATCCCATTTTTCTCCGATGTTAAGGGAGATAAAAAATTGGAAAAAATATATTTTATTCATTTTTCAATTACCTTTCCTTGACATCCACTTTGACGAATTTACATTACATGTGGTAGCAGACAGACGTGTTTTTGTGTTTTTTGGGGTGCCAAAAAAGTAATAGAAAGCAACTACATTTTGCAATAACTTCCTCAAATCGTGTGATAAAAAAATAATGTTTCATTATGTTAGACCTATGATCCTAAGCCTTAAAATAATAATAATTTGATATTAATAAATGCTTAAAAAGTGTGAAAAAATATTAATTTTATGTTAGTGCCTGCCACTGGGGCACAATCGCCAGATGGCCCCTGGAGCTACAAAGAGTTGGTGCATCCCTGCCTAAAATGCTCTATAAGATTTTTCTATATGTTTAAAATATGTTAAGTAGTAAATTAGAACAATAGTGTTCAGTCTTAAGTTTATATTAATTATTCAGTTTTTTATAATTTTGAAGAATCATTATATTATACTTTTAAATTATTTTTTTCTTAATGTAGTGCAGATTTATTGATTAAAAAGAACCACATATCTTAAAGAACTAATCCTAAGTTATTTATTTCAGTCATTAAAAAATTGACTTTGTCGTATTAACAAATTTTTTTTTGTTGAAATTGTATCTAGCTCTTTTGGCGAATATCCATCAGGTTTGGGGCAGTTACGCCGATTTGGGTTACTTTGAAAATCATTAAAAAAGTAATAGAAAATGTGCACATAATTGGAATAAAAATCATAGAAAGTAAAGCCAAGATATGTAGATCTTCAATTTGAAAGTAATTTTTAAAAAATAATTAGGCGTTAAGAATTGACAGTGCGTTGAAAAAAAGTGGCGAAGGATCCCCCCTCTACCCTATGTATCAAATTTGTATACTAAAATAAAATCCTTAAAAAAAATAAGGAAAAACGCTGCAATATGTGTAAACTTTTGTCCAATTTCTGTCAAAATATATAAATTTTATTGGAATCCCGAGTTTTAGGATTTTAGGGTAACGGGTTAAGTCCGAATTTAGCTAGATAGTTTATGCCATGTTTATGCAGATCAAATAAAATAAACATATTTGCTCTTCATCGAATTTATGTATTTTTTTGGTAAGATTAACTAATAACAAAATAAAGTAACATTTACTTAGACAAAATTTTAAAATTTTTTATATCGCTTAAAATATTTAGCGGGCTATTAAATATATTAGCAAACACTCAAGATATCACTTTATTCTCAAGAATCGGGATCAAGATCATCATCCTCCCAAGCAGTCCGTTTAAGATTCTGGGTAACGGCAATATGAATTACTCTCGACCAACTCATGTGGTATCCATTCTTCGGACAATGGTAAACGATTCTTTAATGTTTCCACTTCACGTAGTATTCGCACCACATTGCCACCAATTAACTTCTTAATGGCGGCATTGCCCCAAACACGATCACGAGCCAATTCAGCAAGTAGAAATGCGTAACCCTTTGGTGCTCCACTCAAACCGATATGATCGACACCTGCAACCTTGCGCACATAATTTATAGCATTTATGGCCTCTCGTACACCAATCAAACGTTCTCCGCAACGTTCTAAATTGAGCATAATGACACCACCATTATCGGGAAGTAAACTGAAATACAATAAAAAAAAACTTTTATTTACTGTGTACTAGAATATCGGTAATCGCTTTTTATGAGCACCTGAGAACACGATCTGGTATAGCTGCCACATTTGTACTATTGCAAAATGTCGAGGGAGCAGAATTTATCAGTAAAACTGGTGCTTTGGCTGTTCGAAGAGCTGCTACCATGGCTACGTCAGAAAGATGAGAGATTTCAATAAGCATTCCAATCCGATTCATCTCAAATAACATAGTCTAGAAATTAAATAAAATTAAGATATAAGGAGTTATTTAAAGATTTTGTGTACAAGCACAATTTGTTTTAATTTTAAATAACATACATAAATATGCACTAGGAAAAGTTTTTACCTACTAGCGATGCAAATCTCCGCATTTTTTAATAACAATTAGCCTTAATTCAGGCATTTTTAGCTCAAATTCCGTTAATTTTATAATTTTGCAAGAATTTTTTAATCTTCATACCATCGCAAAAAAAAACTAACACATGCCTCCATAAGTGTAAACTGCATGCTTGAGTCCAAGTCGATGCATATACATTAGAGTGTCCCTTAAAAATAGATTTGTCAGTACAACCCCCAGTTTTATTGGAAATGGTCCCAAATGGAAGAAATCGATTTTTTTTGGAAAACGTTAGCCCGTGCCGAAAGTTGGACGAAAATGGCCCATTTTGGAAAAGATTTGTATTACTATTAAAAATTCCCAAAATTCGAAATTTTGAAAAAAAATTATTTTTTAGTTCATTTATTCATTTAATATAGTCAAAAAGATTCAGGCATGGAATTTTGACTTCATCGGATATCATTAACCCACTTTAGCCTGGAATCCAAAATGACCCACGAATTTGATAAAAATGCAAAAACGTGTTTTTTTTTAATTAATTTTAAAGAATTTGGAGATGTCGATTACTATTTGTACCACATAATATTTGATATTGAAGAAAAAAAATAAATTGGAAAAATGATAATTCGAGTTCGTGTTTGGAGCGACTGCTTTCCAAGACATTTTACAAAAATTGCTCATTTTGGCAAAAATTTAACAAAATTTGAATGTTTTCATCAAATTTTACACAGTTTTCGGAAAAATATTACTTAAATTTAGTTAGACTATAATTATCTTTATATTTGTTTAAAAAATATTTAATCCTCAGTGGCCTGGCCAAAAACACCCCACTAGAAAATTTAAGACTGAGTTTTTACTGACTTTTATAGCATTTTTTTAATTAAAATTCTAAAAAAATAGACAAAATGGCTTTTTCTGGCAAGGATTTGCAAACATGGCATTTTTATAAAATAAGTGAAAAAATGGCAAAAATGGCATTTAATGGCAAATGCCGAAAAAACTTGCCCTGCTGATGACGCTTACCAATACAAATAAAAATAATATGGCGCTTGTTAAGAAAGTTCTATAAATAAATAAAATAATATGATAAGAGCATGTTTTCTCTTGTTTCTGTTAGTCAGCAAAGGAACGCAAAAGAAAACGGAGGTATACTGGACATTAACATTTCGCAGTTAAAATTGTATTAAAAAAATAAAATAATAGAGGTTTGTTTTATAATATAAACTATATTAATTTACGGGAATACTATTAAATATGTTATTGTTTTTCTTTTATTTCAGCCCTTTAACATTTTCATCTAAATCTACCCGCAGGTAGATGAAAAAAAGGAACCAAATAACACAACTTCCGCTGGCACACATATCGGCAAGAAAATAAAAGTGATATTTAATGCAAATAGTGTTTTTGGATTGTGTAATTTATTCGAAAATAAAATTAACAATATTTACATTAATTTGTTTTTATTTAATTAATAACAAAAAGTGATTGTAATTTTAGCAGCATGTTTTGCAGATTTCAACTGACCCACTTTCATTTCTATTAAACGAAATTTCTTCTAAATTTTTGAATGTTAACTGAATTTTTTACTTGTTTATAACCAACTAAAATTTAACAGAAAACATGTGCTGATTTCAACTGAGTAATTTTCATTTCCATTAAACAACATTTCTTATAAATTATTGTACTTGAACTAACTTTTTTACCTAAAATTTAGGTCAGCTAAATTTAGCAGACCGTGATTCTCAATATCATTGAAATTTCTGCTGGCGCAAATGCAGGTACTATTTCCTGTTATTTTAGCAGAATTTTTAACTATTTGTACGGGCTTTTTTTATGAGTATAGTAATATCTTGTTTTATCTTATAATATGTGAATATATACATATGTTGTCATGAATAGCCACCCGAGTAAAAATAGTTATATATTGTCATATATCATGGGATTGGGCTACATCTGACAATGAATGGAGTCACATTAAGACACATTTCATTATATACAACTACATCTGATATTATTTTTTCAACGAATTTTTTGTAAATTCCAAAATCTGACTCCATATATAACTACATAAGCCTTATAAAACTAATCAAATTATATGTAGTGATCGATATGATTATATATGATTTGATACTAAGTTTTATAACACTGTATGTGTCGTCGTACTAAAAATATAATTTAATTTAATATAACATCAAAATTAGTTATCCGCAAATTCAGAGTTAATTACTCCCTAGCCAAATAATTTTCACGTGATGTTTTTGCATGTAAAATCATATTAAAAAATGATGCGTACGATTTAGAAGACAAAAGTATTGAAATAAATTTTTATTTTGTTTTAAAATTTGGGTCTTCTTTGGGTGTTAAAACCATAGACATTTCAATGTCAATTTAATAGCTGGTATGCATAAAAAGTATGCCTACTATCAGACAAAATTTTATAAAATCAGATATTTTTATATCAAATTAGATATAATTTGATGTCCTGGATATGGACAAATCTCGCATCAAACTGTATCAAATTATATTTAATTTGATATAATTAGACACATGTAGATGACCCATTTTTCGGATCAAGTTGTACGTCGTTGTATATGGGGATTTATCAAAAAAGATATACTTATGTATGACACCATATTAAGATTTTTACCCGAGCATATATAATTATATGTTTCTTATGTTGTACCTTATATAACCATATATGTTTGTATATTGTCTTTTATAAAATTATATATGACAATAGATTTGTCATATCTCATTATGTATAGCATATATGGTTGGTATCTAATTTTATAAAAGACAGTATACAACAATATGTATATATTCACATATTATAAGATAAAATCAGATATTACTATATATGACTATATATGAATTTTTTTGATCGGGATGCTAAACTAATATTTTCTGGCGAGAAACCCCATATGCATCGACCATTCATTTAACTTGGATTCAAGCTCACCATCACCTACAAAAAATATATAAAATCCGTTTTTTAAATTCCCGAGTAAAAAAGTTTATATAAAATTATATATGAATGGATATATTTGTAATATGTAACTGGATATAATTTCATCCGAAAAATGGTTATATTAATTTGTATCAAATTGGATATAATTATATTTACAAAGATACAAAGTTATATCAAATTATCAACTTATATCCGAGTTTTGTCCCGATCAAATTGGATATAATTTAATAGAATACGATATGATTAAATGTAAATGATAAAAAAAAATTTGTATTAAAGGGCAGCTGGATTTCATGTCCTACACACTACCAGCTGTAGGTTACTGTTAATAATAAGTAACTATTAAAAATGTTATTGTATAAATCCGATACTGTTGAATTCTTTAAATATTAGCCAACGTATTCAAAACGAAAAAGCATATGCTAAATAACTAGCTGCCAGCTTTCCATTACGGGAATTTGTGCGTAAAAAAGATATGTAACAGCAAGTTAGCTAACATACACTTTGTCATTTTGAATACGGAAAATGATCTATAACAGTATTCAATGTCTTATTTCTACACTTAAAACTTATCGGACCAGAACAAAATATATATGTCGTTGGAAAGGTACTTGAAATACCTTACCAATGGTATGCAACATACCTAGACTTATTAACCCATTACGAGCCGGGTCATGATTTAAAATGTTAATTTTTTTAAATTGGATTTTTTAACTTAAAAATAAAAAAAGATCAGAAAATATTAATTTAATGAAAAAATTTAGTAAAACATAAAAAGAATTGTTTTCGATGAAATGAGTTTCGAACTTGTGTCTGAGATTAACTAATATATTGCAATACATAAAATAAAATCAAAAATATTTTTCGTATCTATTTATATATAAAATTTTTAACGGTTTTATCAATTATATATTCTTATATAAAAAATTTGCAATAAACCAAATACTGATATATGATTTAATATCATTACATATGAGAAAATTTCTAAAAGTTTTTCTAATATATCATCATATAAAAACATATAAAGTTGCATACAATATTTTATATTATCATATATTTTAATATTAAAAAATATATGTTATATATACTCTTTTTTACTGGGGTTCTTTGTAATAGGTTGATGAAATATAGCCATGCTTAGAATGATGTCTATATACACCGCGATGAAGGAATTTGTAAGTTTTTTAATAGCTGTTGAAAAAAAATATATAAAGTTTTGTCTGTTACTCTTTAATGGTTAAAGATATATTTAGAAATGAAAAAAAAAATAATTCAGATGAGCAGGTATTTCTCTGAAAGAATATTTCCATTTCCATCAAATATGCCCCTTAAAATCCTGTTGTTACAGTATTTACTCCGTTAAGGCTGGTTTACACTATAAGATTTTCGGTACGATTTTGCTTTAGTACACATGCAAAACATATATGCAAGGTTGCAAAATCTTTCTGAAAATCTAATAATGTAAACCAGCCTTTAATAGTAGCAACTTGCAAATGGAGCTGCATCGCTCCTGCATTATAATAACTTAGGTGAATTTGAACTATATATTTTAGTTTGTGTTCCAATATATTAGCCCTCAATCATTTTTGAGATTTTTCGAACATTTGGCTTTTTCCTCAATACTTCGAAAAAAAATGTCTAGGAATTGCAGAAGACATTTTTGAAAGTTGCATGTCCAAGAATTTTAAGAATTTTCTAAAGATTTTTCAAATTACTTCTCTTGTTACACAAAGTATTGCTGCACTCAATAAAAATTTGTGATTTACAGCACATAAAACATTTGTGAAGATTTTTAATAATAATATCAGGAAAAACGGTCGGTTTGGCGGAAAAAATGGAATTAAAAAAGACTTCATGGAAAATTGAAATAAAAATAATACAAATTTTAGTGATTTTACTATTTATTTAGTTATTTAAATGAGTTCTCTCCGATATTAATGAAATTCGGATATGTTATATGGGAGAAAAAATTAGAGACACGAATTTTTAGGGCCCCGTACTCACGTTTAGGGTTAAAATTGCGATCAAAAACTAACCTATTTTCATATGAAAACATGTCTGAAATTTGCAAAATTTTTATTTATTTGTGCACAACGAAAAAATTAAAATTTTGATGATGATGAGTGAAAACTTAATTTACTCTAGTGAACGTGAGTGAAGCATTGGAGAGCGAGAGTGAGTGTGAGTAAAAACTCACTCACGTGCCAATCTCTATTTAAAGTATTAGAAATATTAGTGGAAAAGGCGCTATGGAGAAAGGCTTCGAAAAAATCTCTGACATACCCTCGATTAAATTAAATAGCCATTGTTATATATAAATGTGTACTAAAGCCAACAACAATTTCCCATACAAATATGTTATTCGAAAAAATTATAATTGAATAACAAAAGAAGCTTGATATCCAATTTGTCTATTTTGCTTTAAAATTGTAAGAAATACATACATATATAAAAACTGCAAAATTTGTCATTTTCGATCCCACTTTTTACCCCTAAACATGAGTTTGGGGCTCTCTCATATAGGGTTGCCATCCGTCCTCTTTTCCCCGGGCACCGTCCTCTTTTTTAGGGCGTCCGGGGTAGTCCTCCTTCTTTTTCAGTAAGTGTCCGGGGTTGTCCTACTTTTTGCGCTTTTCTCCATAACTTTTTTTTGAATTGTTGGCATTGCTGTTTTGTCGCTGTTATTTCAATTGACTTGGCATCACTTACTTTAATTGCTAAATTTGAAGCTTATCCGCAGTGAGCCAACAGTTGAATTAAAAAAATTAACATTGGGTGCGTTCGGTAGATACAATTTAATAGTCCAAAGTTGTGCAACTATCTGCTGAACGACCTGATCACTAACCGCTCAGTCTGAGCGCTCAGGTAGCGCTGTCATATTTTGGTATAGTCAAAAATGTTTGCTACTTTTGATCAATAACGGTGGGTCTCATACTGCAGGTTTAAACTTAGGTTAATAGTTAACCTAACATTTTTTTGACATTTTATTTTGTTTTTAGTTAATTTAAAGTTAAACCTACAGTATGAGACCCACCGTAAGTGATACATTTGTTGTTGCTCATTTACAATAAAAATTTTTTTGTAAGAATGACAAATAAAAACATACAAATATTATTCGAAAACATAAATTTTAAAAAATAAAAGGAAACTATAGAAAAAGTGTATTTAAAAAGAAAATAAATAAAACATAGTTCAGCAGAGTAAGTAATCACAAAGTCACAAGTCACCGGTATCAGTTTAAGGTTTCTCTGCCGAATGCTACCACTGCTTTTAATGATGAAAATTTATTTAATGAATTCCTTATCCTGAAAAGTTATCTATAAAAATTTAAATTCAATTAACATGACTGATAACAAGTTTTGGTTCGATTTTTATTAAAAATGATGTTTGCTATGAAATCAAAAAATTTGTTTGGATTTATGTTTGGATTTATTTTATTTTGTTAAAAATGCACATTTTGTTTTTTAATTTACCAAATTTAATATTTCTTTCCAAATATAACTCTTATTCGCTAATATAATATGAAAGAAAAAATTTAAATTTTGCGAAAATGCAATTTCTGGAATTAAATTAAGCTAAATCCAAAATGGATTTATAAAATAAATAAATCCATTTTGGATTTAGCTTAATCCAATTCCTGTGTTCACATTTTTACAAAATTTAATGATTTTCGTTCACATGATATTGTACGATTGGATTTTGATAAAAATATAAAATTTTTAAAATTAAAAAACAAAATGTGGATTTTTTAACAAAATAAAATAAATCCAGTGATTAAAAAAGGCTTAATATTAGAGTCAAATAAAGTTGTGAAGGAATTTTCAAGAGTTTTATGAATATTTGAAGAAATGCGACAGTAATATACTAATTCAAATTGAAAGCATTGAAAATCATTCCTGAAACCCTATCTAGAAATTATAGAAATGTACATTCCTGAAAATGTATCAAGAATTGGTTAATCGTTGTTTTTTTTTATGTACCACTAATTTAAAAATCAGAATGATTTTTTTATTTTTTGAGAATTTTTTGTTAGTGGGAATAAAAATTGTTTTATTTATAAAATAAATTTTTATTTGTATATTTTATCGCGTTGTTGATTTCTGTAAAATTAATTTAATAAAAAGAATTGTCCTCTTTTTTAAGGCAATTGTCCCTGCAACCCTGCTCTCATATATGGGCATAAAGGTCAACCATGACCGAAAAATTATAAGCCGACAAAAAATTCCTTCTGATTTTTATTAATAAAAAAAATATTTTTAATTTCACAATTTTCTTGAGCGTAAGGTTTGTTTTTTATAATAAAAAAAGTTTTTTATTATTTTCGATATTTCGCTACTCCATTGTGTAGCATCTTCAGGAAATAAGAAATTAACAAATTAACAAATTATGAACAATTTGAAAGTTTGTTAATAATGATTTTCTTACTATGTTTTGAATAAAAATTAATAATTCTACCTGACGCTGTTGGTTTCTGATACCAATCCATTATCAAATTATTACCCCTTCTTATTACCATGGAAAAGGAATGTAATTCTAAACTTTCTTATTTAGATACTTTGGTAATAAGAAGGGGTAATAATTTGATAATGGATTGGTATCAGAAACCAACAGCGTCAGGTAGAATTATTAATTTTTATTCAAAACATAATAAGAAAATCATTATTAACACTGCGAAGAATTTGATAGAAAAAGTATTAACTATTAGTGACAGAGAATTTCATAGAAAGAATGAGGAAATAATTAAGAATTTATTAAAGGATAATGATTTTCCGATAGGATTAATTTGTTCATTAATAAATCAATATAAATTTAGGAGGAATAATAACCGGCAAAACTGTTGAGTATATAGAAAAACGTTATATGAACAGATTAAAGGAATTGTAATTTTTAATTTTTTAAAATTGTTTGAGCAAAATCGGACTAGTGGTTCTCGAGTTATGTCAAAAAAAAAGACAACCAAAGCTCAAATCGATATATCTCGATTCCTAGGTTGACCCAGCGAAACGCCGGGACACGTATAACTTCTTTTTTACCGATATAACTTTCCCCGGTAGTTTGAACCCTTCCCGATCACTGACCCCTACCATTTGTCTCACAGTGTTATAAAAGAATAAATATCAAGTTACTTCATCGTACTTGAAATTTAAAGTAAAATTAAAAATCGTTCTCTAATTATTGCATTTTTATGCATTGGAGATAAAATACAATTTTCTGATTTTTATTTGTAAGCTAAGAATATATCAATAATAATAAATATAAACTACGCAGTGAAGAAACGGTAATGACATATCATTATTTTTTGGACTACCAGTAATGACACCGACTTACTTTCTGCATTATTTTAAAACATATAATATTGAGTTACAAATAACTAGTTACTTGTTCCATTACTTCAAAATAAAATATAATGCGTTACCAATAACGACTTATTTTTATTATTATTTCAAACATAAAGTATTGCTCTAGATTTTTTTGTAATTTCTTTTTTAAATCTATTTTTAGACTCAATATTTTTTAACACTGGTAAGGATATATCTATGTAACCACATATTTTTGTATGTTTGCGTGTAAGCTGAGTTGTGCCCAGCAGGTCAATTATATTTTTATCTATCAAATGTTACATGTCGAGATATCTCCGATGGTAGACCTATTGATTTGCAATCTGGAGTCCCACGTTATTTTTTTGAAAATCTATTTTTAGACTCAATTTTTTTGTTAATACTGGTAAGCACATTAATAACGATATATATTTTGATTTTTCGTATGCTGGTGTATAATGATAACTCATTATTTTGCGCGGCATCGCCATACAAAAGTAATATGAAATGTAATAATAAAAGTAACTATTTGCCATTAATGAATATGTAGTTACATAACCACATATCAGGTAATGATTTTGTACACTGAGTAAACAAGAATTTAGAAAAATCAACGAAATTTTTTATTTTTTAGGTAACTACTGAAAATAAGTGTTTACTGTAAAAATATTGTTTTGATAGTAATAATAAATAATAAAATATAATAAATAATAAATAACAGTCATAATAGTTGTTTTGTATTTCTATGTACGAAAACAATTTTAATTACAGTCAAAAACAACAACTACTGATTACCACATAAACAACTGTCATGTAGTAACGGTCAAACTTTTTTGAGTGTTTATCTATGTTTCAAAAGCTGCCATTTTCTTCTTACACGTCGCTTTAATCGTCCATGCTTTCATCACTTTATTGCATAAACTGATGTGATGGCTGATCAATGCCTTCTTGTATTTGAAAATCGCTTCTTGTGTCTCTATTTTTGATAAAAAATTTTAAATCTCTCACCTTTCCAAAATCATTGATGGAATTCGTAGCATTTCCTTCTATCATATAATCTAAATTTTTTGTAGAAGCAGCCCATGGCGTAGTACATTCCAAACTGGTGATGGAAACAAATCGAGCACCCAACAAGTACATTGATCGAAGAACGGCCAAACTAGTACCCAAGGCATGACCGCCTCCAAGACCCATCAATACCGCCACTTCACCTCGGATGTGCGTCTGTTCCATTTCATCGGCAGACTCAACGATATGCATGGATTCTGTAACAGCGGTAATACGCTTTGCCTTATCAATCCCCTCTAAAGCCAGTTGTACAGCATCCAGATACTGAGCACCACATGGCACAGCAATGGGCCATAAAACGGCACCAACATATTTCTGGCGCATTTCCTGCATATTGCTGCTGTAATTTAATTCTCGGGTTGGTGTCCAAGATCCCTCGATGAGTGGAGCTTCACTCAGTAAACGCCTAATAAAAGACAACCGAGCTTCCAATAGCGATGACTGTCTTAACTGTAGGGCCAGTGGTATACCGCCAGCCATGGCTATACAGGCCAACATTATGCCCAGTACAATGAGTAACCGTTTACTTCGGGATTTTTTTATATCCGACTCTGTGGGTGAATCCATGCCTCCCGATGAACCACACGGATCCTTGGTGTACGGTGATATGCCACCATTTTGCATTTTTTCACTACCAATTTTCGTTATCTCTGGTGGCAACTCAACAATATCTGCTATTTCTGTAAATACAAAGCACTGTTGCTTACAATGTGGCTGATGTTGATGTTGGTGATGGGGATGCAAAGAATGCACCTCAATAAAACCATGATTTGGCACCGTATTCATTCTAATAGTTTCGTTGGGAATCGACGCTATATAATTTTGGCGATATTTTTTTCGTTAAAGTGCAATGAATTGTTTTCAATTCACCAAAAAGGGAACACAAGACTTTGAAAAAATATTTTCAGTAGATACACGTTAATGGAAATATGGACTTTATTGATTGTGTATGTGGATTTTTAGTACTCAACAAACATTCCTTTGACAGTTCCTGGTATATAAAAGGATTCTGCGCAGTAACAGGATAATGTGTAAAAAACAATGAAATGATTCGAATAATCGAATAGAAACGTGGAATTCTAAAATTTAATGAAAATAAAAGTTACAAAGTACAACAAAATAAGAAAATTTTGATGCATCGGGATTGCGACACATCATTTCTAATAGACATTGGGACGTAGATCACGAATATGGCCCTAGACTTTTAAAGTTAGCTATAGCTAACTTTAAAAGTCTAAGAAGTTTAAGAAATATTTGCAAAAACATTTTTGTAGGAAAATTAAATTGTTTAATAAACCGTTTGGAAAAAATTGCAAAATTAAAAGTATGAACGCCACTCTTTGGAAAATTTTAATAGGATGAAACATGCCCTTTAATTTGATATATCGCACGTTTTGACAGCTGCGATAACATTCCCTATATGTGACCTTCCGAGAAAAGGGACCTAGTGTGTCAAAAAACCTAGTGTGTAAAAAACTTGGGAAAATCGATATTTTCTCATTTTTATCTATTTTCCCAAGTTTTTGACACACTAGGTTTTTTGACACACTAGGTCCATTTTCTCGGAGAAGGTCACATATATGCATTTGAAGTTAAAATTTCTCTTTTTTCACGATTTCGTTAATAATTAATCTGCAATGAAAGAAACATCCAATTTTTTAATTTACACCATTACTAAACATCTCATGTTACTTAATTTATCAAAAAAATTTCGCACTTTATATTTTAATCAGAAACCCAAAATAACTGTTATTTTTCTTAAAAAGTCACCACCCAAATTTATTTAATTATAACATTTCAATAATGCACTATATTTTATAAATCATATTGCACAAAAAAATCACAAAGTTTAGCAAAGATTTTAATTTTTTCAATTTTTATATTTTACTCTATAAATTTCTGTTGTTTTTTGATTTTTATTTTAAAACATTTTTTATAAAAGTTACAGAATGATTTTTTTGAAAAAATTAAGCACCAACTTTTTTATTTGATAATAAAATAAAAATTAAAAATTGAATGCGGGAAGTTGCTGGAATATACATATTTACTCACTTTAAATCACTGTTCAATCTTTTACTAACACTAGTTGACATTATCAGGATATTATAATTGTTGAATTCATTGGTTCTATGGCTTTTGATTTATGTTCTTAATTGTTATTTTTTGATAAAGAAAAAAAATCACAAAATAACTTTTATTATTTTTGAAAAAATAAAAATCGTTTTTGGATTGTTTTTGTTTGAATTAAAAATATAAATCAAACAAAGCAAATAAACAGAAAATTAAAAATATTCAAACAAGAAATAATTGTAAAACAATCAGTTTTTTGAATAAAAGTTATAACTGTTACGTCCCTGATTTTAATTTTAAGTAAAAATTGACTAAACCTGAAAAAGATTGATTTTTTAATACCTAAAAATTAAGGAGTCTGTGACGAATCTGAAATTAAAAAACTCACATAAAACCATTGAAATATGTAATACACATATTTTCTAATAAATTTCAACAAAGTTTTAGATAATTTAAGTGCAAATTCCTAAAAAAACAACGATTTTAAAATATGCATGTTCAAAAAAGTACTATAAAAGAGCATTTCAAATTTACTCGACTTTATTTTTAACCCTCTAACCGGCCTAAACTTTTTTGCAATGAAATTTATACCATGTATTCCTCACGAAAAATAAACAATACGTTCTTCTACAAAATTTTTTTTCGTTGCCTACTTTAGGCGATATGAGCCAAAATAGTTTAAGGGTGAATCTTGAAAACTAGCGCATAAAAATTACTAGGTTTAGGCACAAATTATTTATCTTACCAAGAAATAATTTCAGAAAAAAATTACATTTTTTCTGCTGTAACTTAAGAGGATGTAGCGATTTTCGTTTTTCGAAAAATGCGAAATTGAGCGGAAAGGTACCAAAACTTCAATATATATTATTCAAGCTTATAAGCTTTGCTACCTATACCAAATATATTCTTTTTACCAAATTTCAAAAAAATCCGTCCATTCGTTTTGAAGTTAAGGTGATGTCCTTTAAAGGTATCCTTATGGAATCCTGTACGTCCTTGGACCAAAGTAAAGAACTTTTTGAATAGCTTAAGCTCCAATCTTACTTCATGGTAACTATCAATTGTTTCAGTCAATTTAAATAAGTTTTTAAGATTTTTGAAACTTTTGGTTGTTTTAAAATATTTAATTTTTGAAATTTTACGAAATTTTATCTTTGACACTTTCTTGCTTCCAAACCGTGCATTGTATACAAAAAAATTGTTCACAAAAAATTTTATACATTTTGTTTTCTGTTGAAAAAGCATAATTTCTTATTATAAAATACCCCTTTGGCGAATTTCTGGTCAATTTAATATACCCCGCCTGGAGGCGGACTTGCCGGTTAGAGGGTTAAGCATATCGAGCATTTGGTCAAAGAGTATACATATAGAGAGAGACGATCCTTCCTATGACTCTCTTATATTTTTAGCGAACTCGGGCGAGCAAATAAAAACCAGGTGAAAACAGTTTGCGCACACAAAAGATGCTGTGAGTACTGTGAGGGGAAAAATGTGATGACATAAAATTTCCTTTTTCATTATTCTTCTTTGAAATGAGTGTTGTCAACTTCTATCACAACATCATTAACACAATGAAGTACACAATTTATACAAAACTTGATAACATCCACAAATTTTAATGAACAAATTTTTAATAAGTATCCCAGCAAAACCTTTCATTACCATGTAATGAGTTTTAGGTATTGAAATCTTAAGTGTTCACTAGTTACCTTTTAATTACTAAACTACTTATTTTAACATGGTGATGTCATTGGAGGAAAGTCATTACACTGATGTTACCTGTAAGTAGTTTAGAAGGTCGATATCGCTGGTTTTTCATTAAAAGCCACGCCTATTAAGAAAGGGTAGCAAAATTAAAAAACAAATGCTACACTAAAAATATCTACAATTTTTTGGACCACCTTCCAGTTCTAAAATTAGAAAAACTTTAATTGATTCTATTGTATTGTCAAATTTAATTGTAAAATTTTTTGAAAGTCTTGGACCTGCTAACTTATCTTAAAATAACGTAAGTTTAGTGCTTTACTATAGTTAAGAATAGCATTTTAATATGAAAATATTTGTGGTAGGTAATGTTAAACTCGGGTTACTTTTTAGATAAGTTGCCCGCCTTTTTGTTTTTTTTTTTTTGTCTTTTTACTTAACTCTTAAATGCATGATCTCTACAATTTTAACCATTTTTTTATATATGCACACACAGAAAACTATAGGTAATATTGCCTAAAACTATAGGGTAATTTCACCTATTTTCAAAGGCAACATAGAGTTTGCTATGTTTTACGGCAATATTACCATAAAAAATAGGTAATTATTTATTTGACTTTTAAGTTCGAAAAATCACCTATAATTTTTGTTAATATAACTAATAAACAATGGTGTATTACAAATTTCAACATAGGCAAAAATTACACCCATATTGGTAATAAAACTTTGGTATTAGTTAATTTTTATTGCAAAAAACCGTAATAATACAATTTTTTTATTTTATTAAATCTGAATTTATTTATAAAACAAGAAATTTTTATACATGTAAATTTCAGATTTGATTTAACAATGCAAACTGTCCTGCGAGCATCATTGAATTAACGGTTTTTTATAGGAAAAAAGTCTTCAAAATCTGTGGGTTTTCTTTAAGGAAAAAGTTCTTGGAATCTGAGGGTTTTCTATCGGAAAAAGTCCTTAGAATCTGAAGATTTTGCTATAGGAAAAAGTCTTTAGATTCGGAGGATTTTTCTTTAGGAAAAAGTCCTCAGAATCGGACGGTTTTTCTTTAAGAAAAAGTGCCCTAAATCTGAAGGTTTTCCTATATCCGTTCTCAAATTCTGAGATTGCTTCTATAGGAAAAGTCCCCAGAATCTGAGGGTTATTCTATACGAAAAGTCCCCAGGATATAAGGGGTTTTCTACAGGAAAAGTCTCCAGAAAGGAGGTTTTTTCTATAGGAAAAGTCCTCAAAATTCGAGAGTTTTTCTGAGGCCAATTTTTTATAGGAATAGGTCTTCAGAACCTAATGGTTTTTCTATAAGAAAGCTTTAGAATCTGAGGGTACTTTTTTCAATAAGTCATCAGAATCACAGTGCTTTTCTTAACGCAAAATTCCTTAGAATCTGAGGGATTCCTATTCGAAAACGTCTTTAGAATCTGAGTGTTTTTTGTTGGAAAAAAGTCCTTAAATTTTTAAGGGTTTTCTAAGGAAAAAGTCCTCAGAATCTAAAGGTTATGCTATTGAAAAAAGTCCTGAGAATCTGAGTGTTTTCTTTAGAAAGTCTTTCGAATCTAAGGGGTTTCTATAAGAAAAAGCCTCAGATTCTAAGGATTTTTCTATCGAAAAATATACCCAGAATCTGATATAAAATAACAAATTAAAACCCAGGAATCTTCTGTAGTAAGATGTCCACGGATACTAAGGGAAAAGTTTTCAAAGTCTGTATAAAAACCCTAAGAATCCGTGAACTCTTTCCCATAGAAAAATGAACTGCGGGGCTGAAGGCTTTTTAAAAAAAAAACTTCTTAAAAAAATATCTAAATCCCGTGAAAAAACCCTCTGATTTTCAATAAAAAATGTTTATAATTTGAAAATATTTTTTTAGAGAAAAACCATTAGATCTCAAGGACTTTTTTACAGAAAATCATTTAGGTTGTAAGCACTTTTTCAATAGAAAAATCCATCAGCTTATGAAAAACATTTTCTTAATAGCTAAAAGCTGCCATTATTTCTCAAAAATAGTCAAAAACATTTATCACATAAATTAATATTTACATTTCATGGTGTGACTGAAAGATATAGGGATATCCCAATGGTAAGTTTGGAAAAATGAATTGAAATCATCTTTTGGAATTCCGATTGCAAAATTGTTGCTATAAATGTCGTCTTTAGCTATAAATTAATAAAAAATATATCGTCGGCTATTATATATATTTCTGATCAGTAAGTATATATTGGGGTAGTAAATGGTAGCTTTTAAGTCTGTATAAAAGTCATAAATTTATAAGGACTTTTTCATGTCTTTTTTCTTTGAAAAAATTCACAGATTATAAAAACCCTTTTCTTATGCACAACAGTTGCTATGGACAGAACAACAAAAATCCATATCCTAAAAAATTGGGGATGGTAGACCAAATTTGTCACACAGATGCTTGACTTTGAACATCTTGAGCACAAACTCTTAAGAAACACGATAATTCTGTCCATTTTGCATAATCATGAGTCATATCTTGGTATTAAAGAAACTTTATTAACCTCCGACCCGCAACATCAGCACGCAATTGTGGGTATATCCAAATAGCACTGAAAACCGCCGCAGCTATGGTCCTAATTATTAACACCACCGACAAACTTCTAAAACAAAAAACTGAAATGAAACATTTGTCATCACGAATATTTTGCAAAAATTACTTACCTGTAGTCTTAGAAAAAATGTAAAATGCAAAAAAGTAATAATAAATTTCAATAACACAATTGCTTTTTAAAAGTTAAAAAAAAAAATAAATTATTTTATTGACATTTAAAATTTTTCGAAGAAGTAACTAATGTCAATAGTCGAATTTACATTGCCAAAAGGTGAAATCATGCAATATAAATTACCTATTGGCAAAGGTATTAGAACTATTTTCCTTAATATCATAAAAAATTAGCCTACCTATGCCAGCCAAGGCAATATACACTCGAATATTTTTTTGCGTGTGATTTCTAAAGGCGTGTACATTTCAAGAAAAATATCAAAAAAATTGCCAAATAGCTAAATTGTGATTATTTTAACGTGTGTGAAAAAAAAGAAACAAAAAAAAATATATGAAATATTAATTATACATTTATTGTTGCCAAAATTAATTTTATTGCGAGAATACCACTTTAAATATTTAAACAAATATTTTTGAATATTGCACTTTTTGTAAAAAAAAACGCATGTTTTAGATTTTTCACAAACATACGAAGCAAAACCAATATTTTTCCTATAACTATTTAAAAAAAATCTGAGTTATAGTTTATAAGATCACTTTGTGCAGAAATTGCCCCAATGCCCAAAAATTGAGTTTAATGCATCAAGTGGCGTTTTTTATTAAGAAACTGGTATGTTGCCAAATGGCTACAGAATGCATTTAAGGGTTAAAGTAACTAAATGTATAAATATTTGAAATAAAAGCTGAACATATTTTTTTTTGAAACATTAAATGTTGCTTAATTTTTTTTTTTTGGCACTTTTAAAGCATTTTTGGCACTTTTTTGGCATCATTGAGGCACCAAACGAAAATTCTCAAATACCATCACTGATGCATACACAGAGAAAACAGATTCATTGCGACAACCGAATTTATTGCCAACTGAATAGTTTTGTTGCTACAACCGAATTAATTGGTTTGTGAATTAATTCCTTACTGAATTAATAGTAAGGAATTAATTCACTTTTTTCCGTTCGATTTATAAAATTAAACGCGTTCACCGGTGAATTAATTCATTTGATTTAATAAAAAGAACTATTGCAATTGAATTAATTCGTGACAAAATAAATCGAACGAAAGCAAATATGAATTAATTCCATTCAATATATGGTGCTTAGTGAATTAATTCATCGAATTTTTAATTCAGAATTGAAAAATTGAATTAAGGAATTAATTCTTCAAAGCTCTGAATCAAATGAATTAATTCACTGGTGAACGCGTTCAATTTTATAAATCGAACGGAAAAAAAGTGAATAAATTCCTTACTGAATTAATTCACCAAACTTTACGCAAGGTTGTAAATATCCCCAAAAAAATCCCCAAAACATTTTTTAAACCAAATCAAAATTTTTGTCCTCAAGACCAAGAAAATATCCCCAAATTTGGGGACAAAACCGCAAGTCTGGCCAGCCTGGGTACGACAATAAGCGGCGTCAGAACCGTTCTGCACAAATCAACTTGTATCTCTGCTCTATAAGGATAAGTTTTGTTTACCTGGCTTAATTTTTTGGAACGGCACAATGAGCCAAACAGACATAAAACATTCCTTAAGAAAGCTAGAGTTTCCATTGTGTGTCAAAGAGGCTTTACCGCGCATAGGTCAGTAAAACTGGGTGGATTTTAATTAAATATCTACTAATTCCCCATTTCCAAACATTTTACAGAAAGCATTATTATTGGACGCGGTAAGCAAAACTTTGTGATGCAACTAATATCGGAATTTGTTTTCCTAGAACGCAGCAAGGAATTAGATGTACGCAGGGGACAGTCACCCCAGCCGTATGTCAACATGCATATGAATAAGATACAAGAATTCCAATTAATTTTAGTATTGATTGAATTTTTCTCACAGCCGGGGCCAGATTCTACTAGAAATGCCGTTTTCCTCTCACTTTTCGGTAGCAATTTAACTCCACAGCGTTCGAAAATACTATGCAAACTCATAAGCACTGCTGTGTCCGGATCAGTGGCTCCTCTACTATCATCGGCCGGTACTTGGATGCAACAGGTGGGATGTACCACCCCACCCAGCTTGGAAGTAGCTCAGAGTTTAGTTAGTGATTTTATAATATTTTCCCGTAAAACATCTGAACAATTGAAGCAATTGCCCTTGGTGGCACCACACTTTGCATCCAACTTAATGACAGCTGTTGCGGATTTATATTTAAACGAACAAAGGGGCAATTTGACAGCGCCGCCTGATGCCCTGTTGGATGTATTCTGTGAATGGGTAACGGAAAATCCGTCACTATGTTTGGCTTCTCAGCAACCCTTGGCTTTACCTACAGGAGCCATAGCCATGCCGGTTGTTACTCCCCTAGCTGGTTTAATAAGATGGTCAGTTTTATCACCGATTGTCTCGAATCGCACTACCTACAGTAATCTACATTTATCATTGTTACAAACTCTATTGGATATCGTAAACAATGGACCACCTACTTCGCTCAGTTCTCAACATTTGGCACTAATTGCTGGACCGTTAAAAATACATGCTGTTCGATTAACAGCCGACAAAATCGACCCAACTAAAGATGTAGATTTTCAAAAATGCATGGAGCGTTTTGCTCAAGCGGTTCAAGTGGGTCTAAGTGCCAATTGTGTTTATGGCAATGTGCCACAATTATTGTGCACTTTGGAATCCCTACCGCCACATAATCTTATGAAAATTGTTATTTCAGCGAATAAACGTTTGTAAAATGAAAACAAGAATTGTTTTTTATGTTCATTTGTATTAACTACTATATTACAGCAAATTTTTGAATCATTTGTCATTATATCTTCCCGTTATTAATTTAAAATGGCCGAAATCTTCTTGTCTGCTTGAGAGTCTCAATTTTCTGCTTATCTTCTTCAAACTTCTTTCTCAATTCAATAATATTTTTCATTTTCGATTCTCTTATTTGGAAAGTATAAAAATTCGACAATTCCTTTTTCTTTTTACCCTTTTCGATTTTCTCCTCTAATTTGCCAATGACTGTATCTTTCTGTTCGAATCCAGAATTTCTACCTTGTTTGCCCACCGTCACCCAACCATCGGCATCAGCTTCAGAGTTCTTAGCCGCTGCGGCAGCTTCCCGTTCGCGTTTGTCATAAGCAGCCATAAATTTATCAATGTATGCCTGCGTCTTTTCGACATCTAAAAGCTTCTGTTGGTATTGTGTATGCCACAACTGCATGCCCGATTCGATATTTGATTCTATTATAGTCGGACTGAACAAGTCGATGCTTGTTATTTGCAAGGCTCTGTCCACACTATTGGTTGTTTTAAATACCACATAGGCTACTTTAAACTTAAACGGTGTCTCGTTGTTGCTGAATTCTGTGACGTTATGAAGCCATTTTTCGACCTCGTCACGTCCCGGCTTTTCGGCAAATGTTACAGAGATTACCGACCCAGTCTGCTGAAAAAAGTTCTCCAAACTTGTTTCGGTTACATATGGGGGGACATTCAGAAGAAATAACGTTCTCCCCTTAGGTTTATTTGGATCCATTAAACGTATGAAATGTTCTCTCATATATATACTATGACAGTGTTCAGCATCGGGAATAAGTTTTAGGGGGATTACTAGAAAACAAAATTTTATATTAATATATAATTACTTTAAATAATTATTTGCCAACCCTTATAGCCATCTATTTCTGCCATTTCAATACACTTTGTGCTCCTGGATTTGTAAAATATACAAAAGTATTTTACACGTGCAACTGTAATTAGTACGTTTGTTTACTTTTAGTATTTTGACAGTTGTAAAAACCCTTGACAAAAACATCAACAGTGTTGCCAAAACTGCAGTTATCTAGTGTGTTGACATTCAATAAAACGATAGCAAGCGATTTTAAAAATCAATTCATCTTACCCCCCGTTTCCACATGCAAGTGCAAGTTCGAAAAACTCAATACACTCACACTTTTTCACTAATACTATCACACTTATACGACTTGCGGCTCAACTTACAAGCAAATTTTGAAGACAGTGGATTTTTGACACTTGCTGCAAGTGAAATGACAGAATAAAGAAAACAGTGTTGCCTAGTAATGTTTTCTATTAATTTACTAGTATTTGGTAAAGTAAGAGTTGTAATGTAACTGATTTTGTATTTATTTGTAAAAAAAAGTAAAAAAGAACACATTGAAATATCTTAATGGTAATTTAAAATATCAATTTTATAAGTTTTTGAAAAAAAAAACTTGTTAAGAACAAATTTTTTCCCAGCGTTGCTAGAATATTGAATACTTGGCAATACTGGAGTGCTATTTAGTGACAACCTATGCCTTCGACGACATTTTAAAAATGAACTTGCAGCAAGTAGTGTGGACACATGTAAAATTTTCATGTTTTTTCGGTAAATTTCGAAACTTTCGCTGATAATACGTATTCTTAACTTGCAACCATTTACTTGCATGTGGAAACGGGGGGTTAGAGTTTAATCAGAACTGGGTCGATAACGACAACGAGAGTTGCTTTTTCATACACCCAAAAGATTCCTTAGTTGATTTTAACGAAAATTTCAACTATCTTATAGGTGAAATACCCCTAACTAATATGTAGTTGAATTGATTTAGTTGGTGTCAACTAAGTTTTTCAAATATAAGCAATTCAACTATAAAGATAATTACTAAAAACGATTTCTTAAAAAAAATTGAACATAGTAGACAACAACTAAATCCAATTCAAAAATCTTTAGTGGAAACCACAGATATAGCTAATTTTCTTTTATTTCTTACAATACATACAGACTTATTCAAATTTTTAATATTTTATTTGAACAATATAAATACAACTTTCTTAACAATTTTAGAAACTTTATCCAAACAGAATTTTTCAGAACTTCAATATCCAATTTGATCTCAATTTTATCTTTATAAAAACAAAATTTGTCTGTAGAATTCGCCCACTTTCGACACATTTTGTTATTTTCTTTGATTGGAATATTTTAAATTTTTAGAAAATTTTATAAATTTATTAGAACTTTTATTATTTGTATTTATTTTTTCTTTTCAAAAACCATTTGACATTTTAAAATGTTTATAAATTTACAGGGTGACCAAAAATGTTTATATATATATAATAAAATATAGTTAATAAATACTACAGTAGTTATTTTCAATGTTTTCGGATATAACTATAAAATCTCTTAAATATGCAACTATGAAATTTTTTCGGTGTATATTTGTATGGGTAGCAAAATGTCGCCATGTCGTCCGGCGATTTGTCGTCGGAATAGAATCTATTCTACACACACTTAAAATATTTGTCAAATTGTTGCCATTTTTTAACTAACCTAGTGTCTTCAAATGCAATGAAATGTGCAAAGAAATTTGAAAATAACACACAAAGCAACAAAAACGAAAATAATTTTCCCTAGGAATTGCAAATTTAATTCAGGGAATTAAACGAAAAAAATTTAACTCCTAGGGAATTAAACAAAAAATTTAACTCCTTAGGGAATTAAACGAAATAAATTTAATTCTTTGACTAAAAGTTGAACTAACTAGAATTGAATGAATTCCTTGACTAAAAGTTGAATTAACTAGAATTGAATGAATTCCTTGACCAAAAAATGAATTAACTTGAATGAATTCCTTGACCAAAAGTTGAGTTAACTAGAATTGAATGAATTCCTTGACCAAAAGTTTAATTAACTAGAGTTGAATGAATTCCTTGACCAAAAGTTGAATTAACTAGAATTGAATGAATTCCTTGATCAAAAGTTGAATTAACTAGAATTGAATGAATTCCTTGACCAAAAGTTGAATTAACTAGAATTGAATGAATTCCTTGTTGAATGAATTCATTAAATTTTATGAAGGCATTAGAAAAAAATTAATGAATTCATTTAAGATAAATCGAATGAAAAAAAAGGAATTCATTCAATTCCTTAAGTTTGGTCAGGGAATTCAAATATAAATTCAGTTCAAAAAAAGGGAATTAGGGAATTAATTCTTCGAAGCTCTGGCTTCAAAAAATGATTCCCGATTTTTATTGAATTAATATTAGAATTGGAAATACTCAGTAGGTGGCGTTGTACGGTGAAAAACTGCATACCCATAGTTTACCGAAATGTGTATTTCTGAGAAAGTTTTTATACCCTACACCACTATGTGGTCAGGGTATTATAAGTTTGTGCTGATGTTTGTAACACCAAAAAATATTGGTCGTAGACCCACCTTATAGTATACCGATCGGTTCAGAATTTTTTTTTATTTCGATTTAACGATGTCCGTCTGTCCGTCCGTCCGTCCGTCCGTCCGTCCGTCCGTCCGTCCGTCTGTCTGTCTGTCCATGCAATCTTGTACGCACTCTACAGGTCGCACCTATTAAGATATTTCGATGAAATTTGGTACATAGACCTATGTTGGCCCAAGGACGAACAAGTTTGATTTTTTTGAACATCGGTCCATGTTTAGACCTAGTGCCCATATAAGGGTCCTACCAAAATTATATTGTTTATACGCTGCAGGTCGTAAATATTAAGATATTTTGATGAAATTTGGTACACAGACCTATATTGGCCCAATAACGCAGCCTATTGATTTTGGTGAACATCGGTCCATGTTTAGACCTAGTGCCCATATAAGGGTCCTACCAAAATTATACTGTTTATACGCTGCAGGTCGTAAATATTAAGATATTTTGATGAAATTTGGTACACAGACCTATATTGGCCCAATAACGCAGCCTATTGATTTTGGTGAATATCGGTCCATGTTTAGACCTAGTGCCCATATAAGGGTCCTACCAAAATTATACTGTTTATACGCTGCAGGTCGTAAATATTAAGATATTTTGATAAAATTTGGTATACAGACCTACATTGGCCCAGTAACGCAGCCTATTGATTTTGGTGAACATCGGTCCATGTTTAGACCTAGTGCCCATATAAGGGTCCTACTAAAATTATATGGTTTATACGCTGCAGGTCGCAAATATTAAGATATTTTGATAAAATTTGGTACACAGACCTACGTTGGCCCAAGGACAAAGCCTATTGATTTTGGTGAACATCGGTCCATGTTTAGACCTAGTGCCCATATAAGGGTCCTACCAAAATTATATTGTTTATACGCTGCAGGTCGCAAATATTAAGATATATTGATGAAATTTGGTACACCGACTTATGGCAGCCGAAGGACGAAGCCTATTGATTTTGGTGAACATCGGTCTATGTTTAGACCTAGTGCCCATATAAGGGTCCCCCCAAAATTATATTGTTTATACGATGCACGTCGTAAATATTAAGATATTTTGACGAAATTTGGTACACAGACCTATTTTGGCCCACGGACGAAGCCTATTGATTTTGATGAACATCGGTCCATGTTTAGACCTAGTGCCCATATAAGGGTCCTACCAAAATTATACTGTTTATACGCTGCAGGTCGCAAATATTAAGATATTTTGATGAAATTTGGTACACAGACCTATATTGGCCCAATAACGCAGCCTATTGATTTTGGTGACATTAGTTGGCTTTTACCCAGACTGGTGTAGGGTATTCTATAGTCGGCATGCCCGACTTTAACCTTTTTACTCGTTTTTTACTAAAATCGTTTAAGAAGTTGTGTTTTATAATAAAGGAATATCAATATGCGAATTTTGTAATATTTTTCAACATAAAACCGAGTTAGTCGATTCCACTAACATCAACCGTGCTCTTCAAACAGCGATAAAAATAGCGATGCACTTCTAGGGTTAAAAATTATATTACAACTGATCAGTGTTACCATATATTTTTTTAGAAAAACTGTAAATAAAAACTGTTTCTTTATAGAAAAACTGTTTTTCGAAAATTTTTTAAAAAATCAGAAGAAATTCTGGGATCCCGAAGTATCCTGGGACTAAAATATTATCCCATGGTATCAATTTTCAAAATATCGAGATTTGATATTTTAATTGCCTTTGACATTTATAGTAGTCGACTTTTTACATAGCCTCCTAATAGAACTTTTTTTAAGAATTTTTTCTCCCAGGTCCGAATCTAAAGTTAAAAAAAAGTTTATCGAATCACCCTTCCGAGATTAACCCCTGACTTAGGATAGAATACTTTACCGGTCAATGTAGTACTTCAAAATATTCTTCATTGATTTGCATTCCATATAAACTTGACTTTCATTTGATTGTCGGGAATTGTTTGTTTGCAAAAATTAAGTTGGAATTGTCCTTGATCATAATTGAAAAAATAGTAGTACATAATTTGTTATCCAGAATTGGCAAATATTTACATTAAAAAAATAAAAAAAAATCACTTTTGGCCTTTTTTGATGAAATTTATATTTTTCAAAAAATATAAATTTCTAAATTCTAAATGATCTGAAAAGTTCGGCAAAAAATGTCCGTCGGGTCTATGGCGTGTCAGATATGGCTTAGACAATTTTATTCCGTGCAAATTTTTTATGAAATTTGTTATAAAAATGTTTTGTTTTTCCAGTAAGCATATTTTGTAGTTTTATATTGGCATTTTTAAATTTATTTATGTTTCGATTTGTACCTAATTTTTGATAATATGAAAGTTTTATTGTAGTTTTTGGGTCATAATAACCACTTTATAAGTTTATAAATGGCTTAAAAGACAAATATTTTATACAAAATTCATTTTATAAACGTGTTATAAAGTTTTCAAATTATTTTGCATTTGCACTTTTATATTTTAATTCTTAAGTTTTAGGTAAAGAAATTGTAAATTAAACAAATGTGCCGATCTAATATGAAAAAACTGTAAAAAAATCCACGAATTAAAAAAAAACTGTTTTTTACATGAAAAAAATGGAAAACTGTTAGGCATCCAAAAAACTGTAAAAAACAGTTAAAACTGGCTATATGGCAACACTGCAACTGATAAAAATTCACTAGATTTTTGGCTAATAGCTGGAGGACAATTTTTCCCGCTAGGGACGAAATAAAATCGCTATATCTGACGAGAAAATCGCCTTTATGGCAACACTGATTATAGTTGACAATTCTTTACAACCGCTTGAGAAATAATTTGGACGAGCTGTAGAATTAGATAGTTTTTTAATAATTGGCTTAAAATTAAAGTCTTAAATTAATCGGGCGCTTCTTTAGAGTTATGAGTAAGGTAATGGAAAAAACTACAGACTTTTCTGCTTTGCACGCGGTGTTTATGGTATGTTTTCTTTACGGACGCTTTCGTATTCCGATATACTAAATGTTTTTGTTTTTAGAAAACTTTAATTGATGCATTTGAAAGGGATGATGTACAAATTTTAAGAAAATCTTACGACGGCTTTTCCAATAATTCGGATCATGACAAAAAACCACCCATGGATCAGGCATTTCGAGAACTATTGTTATTCAAACTAAGCAATGACGTTCAACTTATTGGAAAGTTGGTGAAATTGTCTGTGACTGCGGTAAGATCGGAAATTGTATCGGTCACTATACCGGTGGTACTATTGGGTGATATATTTGAAATAGTCACTTTGGACAAATGCGAAAAAATTTTCAATTACGTCGAAGACATGGTTGAAGTATGGAAGGAGGAGGTATTTTTTTCCTCTTGCAAAAACAACATACTAAGGATGTGCAATGATCTATTAAGAAGATTAAGTCGAGCCCAGAACACTGTGTTTTGTGGACGTATTTTATTGTTTCTTTCGAAATTTTTTCCATTTTCCGAACGGTCTGGTCTAAATATCGTATCCGAATTCAATTTGGAAAATGTCACCGACTATGGCATAGATGGCAAGGATTTGGATGATACTTTGGAGGACATAGAAGATATACCAATTAAAATAGACTATAATCTATATTGTAAATTTTGGTCTCTTCAAGATTTCTTTCGCAATCCGAATCAATGTTACAGCAAGGCGTCTTGGAAAATGTTTCAAACTGTAAGTTGTCTCTTTCACTATACACATTGGTGCTTCATTGGAATATATTATGCCTATAATTTTTTTATACTCCAGCATGCAACTACAGTATTGGATTCATTTGCCAGTTTTAAATTAGAAGATACAAGATCTAGTTCAGCGCAAGATGAAGCCAATGATGATTTTATTGAAAAAATGGATTTAGATCTTAACTTCAGTGAGGAATTCAAAACGGGAATCGTACAGGTCGGGCAAAAGGTCGATAATTTTTTTGCTAAATTTCTTACAAATCCTAAACTTTTGGCTTTGCAACTCTCCGATGCAAATTTCCGACGCGCTGTCTTGGTCCAGTTCCTTATTCTATTTCAGTATTTACAACTAACTGTTAAATTTAAATCGTAAGATTTTTTAAGATTCCCATTTCCTATTTTATAAATAAATTTCAATTGACAGAGAATCCAATACATTGACACCGGCACAATCGGAATTCATTAAAGAAACGGAAGCAAAAGTTTATCAATTAGTGGAAGAGACTCCACCGAATGGAAAACGTTTTGCGCGTACTGTTAAACATATGCTCGCTCGCGAAGAAATGTGGAATAATTGGAAAAATGAAGGTTGCAAAGAATTTAAAAAGCCAGAAGAGTCAGCTACTGATGAGAAACCTCCACCGGCAAAGAAAGAACGTAAAACATTGGGTGATTGCTTGAAAGATGCCAACAGGCAAGGAAAGTTCTTCTTAGGAAAGTAAGTATTTTTTCCATTTTTTATTAGATCAAAAAATAATTGCAATAATTTATAGTATTTAGAATCCGCTTAAAGTAATCTAACACAATTCGTAAGATATATTGCCCTTTTCCAAATTGTTATTATTTCCGTAAAAATTAACGTATCTTGAAAAATTTAGATTTTTCGATGGCTTGTTATAAGGACACTAAATTAGTTGAAATTTCTAATATAATTCGTTTGCGTTTACGCATTCAAAGTTATTTAAAATTAACCAAATTTTGCATTGAAATAAAAATTTAAACACTTAAATTTCGTACTTTTAAGGAAATTTAAATATTTTAATTTTTATACAAAAATTATGATTTTTAAAATCCAATTCGTTATATCAAAAAAAAAACACATTTTTGGCAACTTTATGTAACACTGCTGACTTTAATGTCTAATGCCGCTAAAAAGCGGTCTTCAGATCTAATTTTTGGCAAAATAACAAAATTATTTTAATTTTTGCGTTAAAAAATACAAAAATTGTTTTTTCAGACTTTCTACATTTTCATATATTTAGTTAGAACATTGTTCTACCTCAAGTCCAAATAATTCTGGCACTAATTTAAAACGAGTTAGCAAAGCATAATAGGGGGCTCCTTATAACTCGTAAATTTCTTGTAAACCTTGTATAAATACAAGCCATATTTTTTATGTATGGAGTTTAACATTAAACTCAAAAACATACCAAGTTTATACCGTGACGTTCCTTTTAATGTCCGGAGGTGTTCACTGAACACCTTGAAACTTTTTCATATTCTTTGAAATTTAAAAAAATGTCCCAAGGTTCTATAATATTTCCGCACTTGTATATAAAGCAATGGTATTGATACAATGTATAAGGACGGTGTTCAAAACTTTTAACCGAACACACTGTCGAATAAAAATCAAATGCCAAGCAGAAAATTACAACAAAAGTATATGCTAAAAGTGTGCTGTTCTCAATCATGAACAGCCTCAACAAACAACATACACGGCGTTCATTACTGTTTGCAGCACGCATCGTCAAAGAAAAATGAATCGTCAAGCAAGAAAGATTAAACAAAAATATATGTTGAAAGTGTGCTGCATTAAGTTTTGAACGCCTTAAAAAAAACAAAGTCAAGAGTAGGAATTGCAGAGAGAACAAACACACGAATAAAAAAATATACCCACATACAGTAAGGTATTCATACGTAATAAAAAACAGTGTAATGGTGCGAAAAAAGAATTTGCACATTAGTTAATGCCAAGGTTGCCATTTAAGCTATTCCCGGCTAGATCTAGCGTTTTTTTTGCCTGTAGCTATGAAAAATCGCTAGATGGCATCTAGCCGGAGAATTTACCGTATTTTATTTTTAAATGTTATTACAAAGCGATTTCTCTTTTGTCTCACGATTCCAAAAATGCTATTTTTTTACCCATAAAACATAGCCTAACATTTAGCCCCTTAAAAGGGGGCCCAAAATTATGAGATTTTGTTCTATAGTAAAATGGTACTCAAATGATAGGAAATATTTCCACGACATCAAAAACCAACAAACCTGGAAAATATCTGTTCATGTACAGAACACACAGTACGACAAGATATCTCCATACAGAGTCCTGATATTGCTGAAGTGCTAAATGCCGTCAAGGTTCTAAAGGCAAATAAGGCACCTGGTGCCGATATCATAGCCCCCGAGATGCTCAAAGCTGATTGCCAAATTACAGCCAACCTATTGTTGCTACTTATCGAAAACTTCTGGCTCACCCTTCAACTCGACTCGCAGCTTAAAGAAGGTATTATTATAAATATACCCAAAAAAGGAGACCTCACTGATTGCAAGAACTGGAGAGGTACCACTATCCATAGCGCAGTGAACAAGATAATAGCGCATATTATCAATAAAGGAATCTCAGATGCTGTAAACAATGATCTCAGAATAGAACAGGCTGGCTTCCGCCCTAAAAGGTCATGCGTGGACCACGTCAATACTTTACGTATAATAACAGAACAGTCCGCAGAATGGCAATCCCCTCTCCACATGGTCTTTAGACTCTGGAACGCTCTTGTCTGCAAAAATTATAAATCTAATAAAAGCACTGTACAGATGTTAGATGTCGAGTTATTCATGATAACGCACTGAGCAACCAATTTGACGTCGTAACCAGTGTCCGCCAGGGATGCATTCTATCCCCTCTTCTCTTCAACATCGTTCTTGATGTTATTGTACGAAATGCTACTCAAGCAAACAGAGGAATAAGATGGGGACTCAAGCAACAACTAGAGAGCCTTGAATACGCTGACGATATCTGCCTTTTATCACACAATTGCAACCATATGGCAGCCAAACTCAAATCCCTCGAAATCGAAGTTGCAAAAGCTGGCCTAAAAATAAATATAAGGAAGAGCAAAGTGAATCGTTGCAACTCCTTAAACACCAGCAAATTCCATATACAGGGCGTTGAGCTAGAAGAAATAAAAATCACTTTGCTATCTTGGAAGCATTTTAACACATACGGGCGGCTGCAGAGATGATGTAGCTTATCGAATTTCAAAGGCTAACCAGTCTTTTGGTATGCTACGCCCTATATGGAAATCTTCAGTTATTTCGAAATACACTAAAATCAGGATCTTCAATTCTTGCGCCAAGTCGGTGCTTTTATACGCCTGTGAATCATGGAACACATCACCATACGACATAAATGCGATCCAATTATTCGTTAACCGATGCCTAAGAAGGTTCTTAAAGATATTTTGGCCAAACATCATAACCAACTCGCAACTCTGGCGACAAACAGATCAACGTCCAATCCATATAGAAATCCGTAGCCGCAAACGGCGTTGGATTGGTCACACGCTGCGAAGACCTCAAGGTGATATTGGTAGAGCTGCTATTGATTGGAACCCTCAGCGCAACACTCGAAGAATTGGCCGACCATTGCACACTTGGCGTAGTCAACTCGAGAACGAAGTCAACCTAAGCGGTATAAGCTGGAGACAAATAAAACATCTGTCATCAATCCGAACCGAATGGAGAGAGTTCGTTGTTGTTGTTGTTGTTGTAACGGCTTTAAAATGAGAATTTGTAGTTAATAATTTTCATTTAAAGCCGGAGTGGCAATCCTTGCTCGGATAAATTCGAAGATTCGAATACATCCGAATCGTTCCGGCACATAGTCCGATTGCCGTGGGAACCGGGTTATACCGCCCATACTCGGTCGTCAGAGCCTCGTCAGCGTTAACAGGGGACACCATGTCCAAGGTGGACTGTGGGTGAGGTTGGCATTTGGAAATAATTTCTCTTGTTCGTTGTTGCCCTTTGTTCCTAATGGAACCATAATATAATTTTTTATAATTATCCTAAAACCACTGCAATAACATTTACCTTTTTTTGTAGAGCAGTGTTATAAACATTTTTCAAAAGGATCGTATTTTTATTTTCCGACAAAATATGCTAACTCGAAAAAATATTTGTGTTTTGATATACTAGCTCTGTTTCTTTACTTTTTGGGTAAAGTTCGGTAAAATGAGAGTTAACAAGAAATACTGTCCCGAAATAACAAAAATGCACAAAAGTAAACGAACGCGAAAAACCACATTTGAAGCCCGAAAAACAAATGTCAATAGATTTGTGCATTATAGTTCGTTTTGGTGAGCGCTCTTTCTAGTTCTTGTTCAATTTGTTGTAAAAATCTAGATAGCTTTTCTAGTTAAACCCCTTTTTAAATCAAAAATTTAATAAAAATTTCCTTTTTAGGCATTTCTATTTACAAAAAGGATTACATAGTTTATTAAATTTGGAAAAGATTTTAATATTAAACAAAAGCTTCGATTTATTTACATATTTAACTCTTTAACACATTTAAACAAGCGTCTTCAAAAAATTGTCGGTAATTTTATGAAGTTGTAAAATCACCGATAGGCTTTTGCAACTATTATACTAATTTTTGTAAATGATAAACATATTTTCTGAATGAATGAAATGATCGATTGAACTTAAAAGAGCTATTAGTTGTGAACTAAGTCTTTGGTTCAAATCAGTGAAGAGTTCAATTGAACTAGTTGCACCCAACTGATGATATAACAGCTGATTAAAACAATTTACCCAAATTTACACGAGAAAAAGTCTGGGCTTTTTCGTGCAAGAAGAACAAGAATATTACTCTCTCATGACAGCCCTCATTTACCCAATTGTGTAGTAAGAAAAGTCTTTTTGGTAAAATTGGTAATTGAGCCGACAATTACAGATTTTTCTGTAATGTTGATCTTTTTGAACTACTTCGTTATTTTTTTGCTGGGCACTTGTATCCAAAATCGATGGCAAATAAGTGGGAAGTGCAGTGAATAGTATTTTTTGACAAAAAATGACAAAGATTTTTTTCTAATTTCGATAGCCTTGAAAAGATACAATTTTTCTTCAAATTATACAAAAGCAGTTTTCTAAAAACTTCTCATCCTCATCAAGTGATTTACAAAATAGGAGTGTAAACTTTTTTGTCATACACATTTTGAACTTAAATTTAGATTTTAACCCAAAAATTAAAACAATTTGAATTTCCTTCTGAACCTTTATATTTTATTAAAATAATCCCTTGTTGAGCTATTTTTCCCTTTAATCTGATTTTTAGTGAAGTGTTAACACGTCTCTGGAATTATTCACCCGATAATTTGCAAGCCTGCAAAAGTGAAGAACGAAATTTCTTGCCACAGGTAGAATCATATTTGGAAAGTTCACGCGATAAAAGTGATACATCCTTTGAGTGGCGAGCATTACGTTTATTGGCACGTCAGTCTCCGCATTTTTTCACTTTCATCAATTCGCCCTCTTATAAAATATCGGACTATTTAGAAGCTGTTCGCAAACGTTTGACTAAAGAACGCTTAGATGCTGCCAAACTAGCAGCAGCAAATGCAAATGGAACAACAAATATTGCAGCGTTGGCAGATTCTCATGAACAGGAAACTGTTGCCTTGCAAGAACAAGAAAACGAACAAGACGGAAACGATGAGGGCGTGCTGGGAGATGAGGAGGAGACCAATGATTTAGAAAAAGCAGAAGAAGACAATAACACCCACTCGAAGCCAGTGACAGCATCAAAAGAACAAATTGAGGAATTGGCTCCCTTAATAGGTGACGATTGGAAAAAGTTGGGCAAGAAATTGGGTTACACTGCCGATGAACTGCTGTACTTTGAAACGGAACACAGTGATCGTGATGGTGGTTGTGTGGCCATGTTGGTTAACTGGTTTGCCGATGATGACGACGCCAGTTTAGATAATTTGGCCTACACCATGGAGGGTTTGGAAATAAATACAGCTGCCAAAGCTGTTAAAGCTTTGATTGAACGTCTAGCGAGTAAAATGTCTGTAAAAGATGAAGTAGAAGATGTGGATATTAAAATAGGAATAACTGAATAAATAAAAAATCATCTTTTTAGTTTTTTCCTTTTATTATTCCAATTAATTCTATCTCGTTAAGCCGAGCGAATAAAAATCGGTTTACATTAATAATTTTATCACATGTACAGGAGTAAATAAGAACGCATTCTTCTTTTGTTAAATAAGTATGTAGTATTAATAAGTAGAAAATATAATAAGTCTGTTCGACGTCGTTACCGCGGGTATCCAATTTACCCGAAACAACAACAATCTGCACACAATTTTGACAATATAAGCGCTTTTTAGTAAAATTGGGTACCCGCGACAACGTACGTGGAACAGAGTTAGTAAGTGTTTGTTAAAAAAGCATTTTAAGTGAACAAATAAAAACTTTCTTAAAAAAGACAAAATAAAATTCACAACATTAGTAATTCAACTCTTTGATCATCATTATGCCATTATAGTTATTATTTCACCCTAAATTATCACCATCATCATCATTTTAACTTTAATAACGTTTTCTGGCTGCTGGAGGTTTAGGTTTATTATGCTGCATATTAGCGCATTTGGGTATATGACGTTCGGCGGCAGATTCATTGAAACGTCTATTGCAATGAGGGCACTGTATATAATCGGGATTTTCCGAAGGTGGGGGAGGTGGTAAATCGCTAAGTTTACCGCCTTTGGCTAAATACGCCTGAACCTTTTTCGCTTCTCGTATCGCTGTTATAAACTCTTCGTGCTTCTTACGCCAATTACTCTTTTTACCACCATCATTCGCTTGCGTCTGTGCTTTAATAGTTGCTACAACATTTGCAGGTTTTGGAGCACTGGATGAGTTTGTACCTTTGCCTTTTTTCAAATATTTTTCAGCTTCGGTACCCTTAACTCGATGTTTGGAAGCATCAAATATTTTACGTTTCGTACTTGTCATCTTTCGGCATACTTCCTCGTGTTTTTCCAAACGTTCTTCGTTAAAGTTACGCTGGCAAAATTGACATGCAGCCATACCAGGTGGTGGTGTACTAACTCGCGGAGGCGGCTTGACAGCCTAAAATGCAAATAGATAAATTTAAGGAACAATTTTTTAAATCTTGCTTAAAACAAACTACCTACCATAACAAATGTAGCTGGTTTTCCCGCAACTGCTTTAGATAGTGGTGTTGTCTGAAAAAAAAAATTATTTATCAAACCCAAGTAAAAAAGTATTGATATAGTCATATATTATCATATAAAATTTTGTATAATTATATATTGGAACATATATACTAAGATATAATTATATAACATTTTACGAAATTATGTCCTAAATATATAACTATATCTTGTTATATATTGCACAATATATAGTGCAACACATTACAATATCCAATTATATATAGACCTATATATAGTTAGATATGTCTCATATAATTATGTATAATTGTATCGAATTATAACCATTACATTTAGTTGGATATATATTATATTTGATATATTTGGATGAGGACAAATTCCGGATGAAATTGTATCAATCCATATCTTATTCCATCAAATTAGATCTAATTGTGTCAAATTAGATCTAATATGATCATAATACGATCTAATTTGATACAATTAGATGTTCTCATTTTTCGGATATAATTATATATAATATCAAAAGTCATATATTTTTTAGTAGGGACTATATTTGTTTAGGATCGATTTATCATACAGATTTAATAGCATGGCAAAGTCAGAATATGAATCAAAATTAAGTACATTTGGCTTGATTTTCAAAGGAATATCTAAATAAAACGTAGAGAAAAAACGTCGAATACACTTACATTGAATAAATTTTTTTCAATTGGCGTCGGCTTGCCTGCAAGTGTGTTTTTTTTTAAACAGATTTTCGGGAGAGCGATAAAACTGATTTATATTATCCTTTTAAGATATATTATGTCTGTTCCCGTACTTTACCGAAGTTACACAAACTAGCCCAAAGGCGTTCCCGTATTCAAAATTGAATGTAAATTGTTGTTGTTTGGGCTGTTTTGGGTTCCCGCGGATACCCGCGGTAACGTACGGGAACGCACATATTAAGTGCGTTCCTTTACTTTTTGGGTAAAGTTCGGTAAAATGAGTGTAAGCAAAAAATCCTCACAAAATGATAAAATTACCCAAAAGTAAAGGAACGCACAAAACCACTTTTCGAGCCCAAAAATGTGAAAATGCGTATAATTTTAGTTTGAAAAATTGAATAAACACACATATTTATTTGCATTTAAAAGTTCTTATTGATTTTGTTCAATTAATTATTATAAATAACACATTTCTTTTGCGTATTGGTTTGTTTAATTTAATTTTTCGATTTATTTTTACAATTGTTGTTTTTGGTTATCATTGCATCAGCTGTTAGTTTAACAATTTACCAAAGTTGCCCGAGGAAAAAGTTTGGGTAACTTTGGTAAAAAGAGAAACACAAATGCACTCTCTCGAATGTTCTCATTTACCCAATTTTCGAGTACGGGAACGCTTTTTGGGTAAGTTTGGGATCCCGCGGGTTCCCGCGGTAACGTAAAGGAACGAACCTATTATTTACATCATATGCCTCAATGATGATTTTGGTAAATGGTGTCGTGAGTCATTAAAGGCTGGTTTACACTATATGATTTTCGGAAAGATTTTGCAACCTTGCGTATATGTTTTGCATGTGTACTAAAATCGTAACGAAAATCTTATAGTGTAAACCAGCCTTAAGGCTAGGGAATGCATCCCGGGATTTCCCGTCCCGGGATTCCCGGGAAATTAGCCATTTTTCAATTCCCGCATTCCCGGGAATTTGCACCGGGAATCCCGGGATTTCAAAAAATGCACTTTAAAATAATAAAATTAATTATTCCAAATTTACTTATGCAAAATTTTCCAACGTTTTCAAAATAGTAAAAATCTTATATTAGGCTTGCTAATTTACTTACAAAATTATAGTAAAAGTAGTAAGATTTTCGAGTAAACGAACACACTGTTTAATTTGTGTACTTGATCGAACTTTTTAAGGTCCTTTTTTTTAACAGGCACTAAAAGGAACTTAAAAAATATATTTTTTAAAAAAACCACTCAACTAAATAGTGTTTGTATAACAAATTTTGAATCGAACTTATTATTATGTACAGAATTAAAGACAAATTTGTCCATTGATTTTTAAAAATTTTTATATAAGTTAAAATTTGTTCCCATAATTTTTAAAATTTTTTCCAATTTTCTATAATTATTTTCTCTCTTAATTTTTTTATTTATTTTTTTTACGGACAAGTGTTTTATTCTAAAAATTATTTTTAGTTTATTTAGTTTTTAAAAATACATACATATATAATTAGTCTTATATAATTTCTAATATAAAATTAATTCTTTCCCTCTACGAAAATTCCAAGAAAAACCACCTGAGCTTTTTCACGATCATAAAAATTTGAGGTCTTTAAGACATTTTATTAATAAAAATTTTTAAATTACTATAAAATATTTTCTAATTTATGTGCCTTGCGGGACCCCGGGATCCCGGGAATTCAAGATAAATTTCCCGCTTTCCCGGGAAATCAAAAAGTGCGGGATTTTGCATTCCCTACTTAAGGCATATGATGTCAATAAAATATAAAGCAGTTTTTTCGTTCTCCTGAAAACCTGTTAAACAACACGTGGCACTACTTGCAGGCAAGCCAACGAATATGATTATCATGCAGTTTTTAAAATTTTATTTCGATTTTTATTTTAGAAAAGTACAATTAGTAAGGTAATCGGATTATCATAATACGAATCGGTTCTACAACCACTGATAAAAATAAACGAGAGCTTACTGTTCTTTAATTTGGAAAAAATCTCAAATCATTCTATAATTCTATTTTCTTCGTTTAAAAACGTTTATTAAAGTCAAAAATAAGTTTTGTTTTTGATTTTTAGTTTTTATTTTAATAGTGATTTGCTAAAAAATGTTACGTATTAGGTTCATTCGATTACTGGATAATTTGTACAAATTTTTACTGGATGGCGTTCGTTAACACAAATACTCAGTAAACAGAAAGAAAAAAGAGAGAATAAAGTGACAGTTCTATTATGAGAGTTTCTAAGTCTTCTTCTTTTTCTTGCAAATTTTTACTGAACAAATTTTTGCCCATAAGAATTTGCAATCAGAAAAAAACATATGTTTCGAAAACATGTGTTTGTTTATTGTAAATGAAAAAAAAAAAATATTTTCCAATTTATTTATTTTATGGAAATGCAAAGCAGCAAAACTTTCAAAATAAATCATGGAAAATATAAGAAACCCTTCTAAAAATTGTCTGCTTAAGATTTAACACCAAAAATTATTTTCTTCCATAGCGACCAGTAACATTTATTTGTATATTTGGTGTTGTAATCAGCTGTATCTACAAACTTGCAAATTCTTGCAAATTTTCTGTTCGCGTACATGTTTGGGAAAATTTTATTTTGAGAGTAAATCTTGTGTTACTCTCTGTAAGTTTGTACTGAGTAATTCTTACTGGACTTGACTGAAAAAAGTAATCGAATGGACCTATTATAACATTTTATGTACTGAATTCGGATTTAGATTAAGAATTACGTAAAAGATTTGTATGTTACCTTAACATTTCTATTAGTTGTTGATCCTGTCGAGTTTTGCACTGGCGATTTAGTGGTTTTGTTATTATTGGTCTTAGGTAACGTTGATACCCTGCTACCACTACTCGGTGTTCTATATTGTGCTGCAGTCCTTGCCGTTGTAATTGGTGATTTTTTCATAATCACTGGATTTAATTTGATTCCATTCGTTCTGGGACTCACTCTTTTACTGATGGTTATCGTAGCGTCTAATACATCTCCTTCACATTCGTTATTATTGTTGCTGTTATAAAAGCGATCGCCAACAACATGAGATCCCATAATACGCGTATTGTCCAAACTCAACGAAGAAAATTCTTTAGGAAATGTCTCATTATCCAAGGTGTCCACGTCATCGAAAGTATCATTAAATACATTGCCGTTATTGCCATTAGATGCTAGATGATTATTATTTATGCTACGAACAGAATTTGTCATTTGCTTCGTCGCGTTGTTCGTAAATATCGTACGTCTGGATACGTTTGCTTCTCCAGCGAGACGTTTAATTATGGCTGGTTGTTGTGATGATTTTGAAGTTACAGAAGATATAGCAGTCGTTGTAATTGGCTTTAATGGATGACTACGATCGATTCCGACACCGCGACGACGTTCATCAAACATTTGACGCACCTGAAATATATTAAAAAAAAGTGTTTTTAAGCTTAATTGTTCATTCTTACACAATGTCTGTTCCCGTACTTTACCGTGATAACCCAAACCAGCCAAAGGCTTTCCCGTTCTCGAAATTCTAAATTCGTGGTGTTCGGGCTGTTTTGGGTTCCCGCGTGTGCCCACGGTAACGTATGGGAACGCACCTATATGTTGTCCATGTGTGAATAATTTTATTTCGATGCTTTTTTGTCAAAATGTTTTCCATTTTACGAAAACTGTGTTGCACAGCGGTTCGGAAAAAAGTGGTATTAATTGTGAATTTTCTAAACTTCTGACCCAACCGGATTTGTAGGCTTTTTATGATTTTTAATTATTTTATATTTTTAGATAATGTTAAATAGAAATTTAATGTTTATGTATAATTTAATACTAGCGGTTTCCTCTATCACTACTATGTTGTTAGCTACAAACTTTTTTATTTGAGTGTATACGTGATACTATATCACGTATACGTATGATTTTGCATTACAAAGATTAAAATAGTTTAAATTTTCTTCTTGATTTCTAATTAACACAGGTTATTAAACAAATATATTTGTTCCTTTTACTCCTGCAAGGAGCATAGGGCCGCTTAGTAAACAAATAAAGTTAGAAAAAATTATTTATTTGGTTTCGTAGTTACAAATTTAAAGCAAAATATCTGAACAATGTGAACGCTGTTACACTTTTGCTCCTCACTGTAAAATGGTTTCCTTTATTCCATTTTTGTTTATAAAGGAAAATAAATGCATTAGATTAGAAATTCCAGAAGTCTTTCTGGCTAACTATTTCTTTAAATTTTAAGAATAGAGAGAAAAGGAGAACAATATTCGATAAAAAATGAGTAAAAAGAGAGAACTACAAAAATGGACACAAAAACAGTAAAGCATTAAACACATAGACGACTGCAGCTACACGACTACAGCCTGTCAAAAATAAAATACACACGTTTATATGAAAACGATTATTTTGACACCAACACAGCTACACGACTACACGACTACTTTTGCCGCTGTAGTCAACTTAGGATAATTTCTATTTTTGTTGGCTACAAAACAAAAATAGTGTTGACAATATAACGAAATATGTAAAACAGGACTATTTTTCCCGCTAGAGGCGAAATAAAATCGCTAGTTCTGACTAGAAAATCACCGTTTTGGGAATACTGAAGAAACAGCTTTTTATATTTTACAATTGTTTGTAGGTTTCATTAATTTATATTTGGAAATAATTTTATTGTGATGTTTTGTAAAAAAAATGGATCTTACAAAATTAACAAAATATTCCTCAGCCATTATTTTAGAAGCACAAACCAAAAAAAGATTAATATTTATCAAAACGTCAAATTTTTAGGATCAGATGTTTACTATGTTGCTGTCGTTTTCAAAAAAATTAAGTAGCTGACTACACGACTACAATTGCAGCCAGCAGCATTTGTAGTCGTGTAGTCGTGTAGCTGCAGTCGTCTATGTGTTTAATGCATAAACATCAACAAATGCACACAAGCGTCACTAAAGGCCAAAGCTCATTGTAGACACAGTGGCTCCGAAAACTGAGTGCTCACCACCAACTTCAATTTTTAAATCAATTTTTTTTATTAAAATTTTTTTGCCCATACACTGAACCAAAACAGCTGTGAAATCAACTAAAATCCATATTAAATTGATGAATGGGTGATCACTATACAACTAACAAAACCTGTCCATCAATTTAACGCATTGTTTAGTAGATTTATATTTTGACGTTTAACTATTTGATGTGGTATTATTTTGACAAAATATCGTCAAATATATTAACAAATATATTAGGTGTGTTTCTTTACTTTTTGGGTAAAGTTCGGTAAAAAGAGAGTAATCACAAAATCCTCTCACAAAATGACAAAATTACCCAATAGTACAGGAACGCAAAAAACCACTTTTCTAGCCCAAAAACTTATTTCAAAGAATAATGTTAAACAGTGATGGGACTTGAAAAATTTTGTTTTGTGCCAAGTGTGTGACTAAAATGTGCCAAATGGGCCTTTATTGTGCCAAATCTCAATTTTCACTTAGAACCCGTTTTTTCAACTTTCATTTTGTAAATGCATTCTTATGGAATTAATTCTATCTTGAATTCTTATGGACTTAATTATATTTGAATGAATTAAAATTTTCTTTCAATTAAAAGGTGAATGATAAATTAAATTCATCCGATTCTTATTAAAGATTTGGGAATGCAGCCAATGAATGAATTCTTTAGGAATGGTTGCACGGAATGGTATACATATAAACATTTTCTAAAACTGAATTAATTTTTTCATGAATTAAACTTAAATTAATTCTTTCGAAGCTCTGATATAAATTTATAGCATTTGAATTTTTAAAATTCTATGGATTAAGCACCGTAAGTTGTTCAGTTTTCACGTGAAAAAACTGTTATACTCCATATAAAAAAAAATTATTTTTCACGACAATGAGTTTCACGTCTGAGAGAAATTTTTTCACGTGCAAAACAACTTACGGTGCTTTATTCGGTAATATCTTCGATGCCATTTTTTAGTTTTGCTTTATTCGAAGAGGTAATTTAATACCAATAAATGCTTAGAAACTAAAAATTAAAGAATTGTTATTTTTTAAATTCATTTTCTATTAAATTTTGTAGATAACCAAAATGTGCCAAAATAGTATCGGTTGTGCCATTGTACCAATCAATCTTAGATTGTGCCAAAAATCCCATCACTGATGTGAAAATACGTATAATTTCAGTTTGCAAATCGGCATAAATAGACATTTATTCGCATTTAAAAGTTGTTATTGATTTTATTCAATTAATTTTAACAAAAAACCAAGTTTCTTTTGCTTATTTCTTTATTTAATTACAATTTTTAATTTAATATCACAATTGTTTTTTGTTTATATTTGCATCAGCTGTTTTACCAAAGTTTACCCGAAGAAAAAGTCTGGGTAAATTTTGGTAAAAAGAGAAGCACTAATACACTCTCATTAGCGCTCTCATTTGCCCAATTCTCGAGTACGGGAACGCTTTTGGGTAAATTTCGGTAACTTTGGGAACGTACGGGAACACACTGATTAGTTGTCTTAACAATTATATTTAATTAAATTGCATAATGATTTTGATGTTTTACCAATGCATTTTATTAAATTCAACAATGCATTTTATTTAATTAATTAATTTTTTATCGATTTATTATTAATTTTTAGACTTATATTTCATTATTTTTTATATTTCACCAATTTCAAATTTTTTTTAGCAATATACATACAATATCTTTTTTATAATGAATTTGATAAAATATAAAAAAATAATGAAATATAAAATTGAAATTTTAATATAGCACATACTAAAAACTCTTTATTTAAAACACATGTACCATTTTATGTTCAAAAACATATAACTTTATTTAAATTAATAATTCAAATACATTATATAATTTTCATTGATAGTTTGCCTTAAACAAAATAACAAAAAGATAGATAATATCAAAATTAATGACAGAAATTTAAATTTACGATTAAATTGAGAACGTTCAAAATTATATAAATTTAAATTAATAAATCTTCAATTAGCAATTCACTTCAAAAACACTTAATGTCAATTTATTGATATTTCCGACAATTACAAATACACATGCTAGCACGAGCAATGACGCGACAAAACTAACTTCACTAAACTTTTTTCTACAGATTTAATACTTTTTTTCAAATTGAAGAAAAATTATATAAAATTTACGTTATTGCCTTTTTACAAAATTTTTTAGAGTTAACGAATTTGGTTAAAAAAATGGACAAAAATTATCAAAGCAACAATTGTTTTGTAGAGAATTATTGACGGAAATAAGTATGTTCATTAAAAAAGTAGTTGATTTAAAAAAAAACACACATTAATTTGAACAAAAAATATATTGTTTTAACAATTCGTTTCATCAAAAAGTAACAAAATTTTTATGTTGATTTCACTTACGACTTTTGGTTCAGTGTACTATAAAAGAATAAATTAAATTTAAAGCATGGATGGTAACCGAAACGATGCGGTTATCGGTAAGGGTAACGCTATTTTAGATTATTTCGGTAACGGTATTTTAAGGGTAACGCTATTTCATTTATTTCGGTATCGGTATTTTAAGGATAACGGTGTTTTAGTTATTTCGGTAACAGGTTTTTTAAGGTTAGCGATATTTCAGCTATTTCGGTAACGGAATTTTAAGGATAACGGTAGTCAGTTATTTCGATGAATTTTGCAATTTTTTTTACAAAAAACAAACGAGATTAAAAACAAAACCAATTTACCAACTTAAAGTACGAAAAATACTCAATAACCACGTGCAATTAGCAAAAGCAGAAAATTAAAAACGAGTAAAAAGGTTAAAGTCGGGCATGCCGACTATACAATACCCTACACCAGTGTGGTTAAAAGCCAACTAATGTTTGGATCCGAAATTCGAATGGGTTAAAATGGGGCTTGTGTCAAAATTTTCTATAATGTGAGTCAGCGAACCAAATTTTATTAAAATATTTTAATATTTGCGACCTGCAGTTTGTAACCAAGCCAATTTTGGGGGGACCCTTATATGGGCACTAGGTCTAAACATGGACCGGTGTTAACCAAAATCAATAGGCTTCGTCTTTGGGCTGATATAGGTCGGTATACCAAATTTCATCAAAATATCTTATTATTTGCGTCCTGCAGCGTATAAACAATACAATTTTGAGGGGACCCTTATATGGGCACTAGGTCTAAACATGGACCGATGTTAACCAAAATCAGTAGGCTTCGTCCTTGGGCCAACATAGGTCTGTGTACCAAATCTCATCAAAATATATTAATATTTGCGACCTGCTGCGTATAAACAATATAATTTTGGGGGGACCCTTATATGGGCACTAGGTCTAAACATGGACCGCTGTTAAATAAAATCAATAGGCTTCGTCCTTGGGCTGATATAGGTCGGTGTACCAAATTTCATCAAAATATCTTAATATTTGCGACCTGCAGCTTATAAAAAATATAATTTTGAGGGGACCCTTATATGGGCACTAGGTCTAAACATGTACCCGTGTTAACCAAAATCAATAGGCTTCCTCCTTGGGCTGACATAGGTCGGTGTACCAAATTTCATCAAAATATCTTAATATTTGCGACCTGCAGCGTATAAACAATATAATTTTGGGAGGACCCTTATATGGGCACTAGGTCTAAACATGGACCGATTTTAACCAAAATCAATAGGCTTCGTCCTTGGGCCGATATAAGTCGGTGTGCCAAGCTTCATCAAAATATCTTAATATTTGCGACCTGTAGAGTGCGCACAAGAATGCATGGACAGACAGACAGACAGACAGACAGACAGATAGACAGACAGACAGACAGACAGACAGACAGACAGATAGACAGACACACAGACGGACGGACAGACGGACATCGTTAAATCGAAGTAAAAAAAATTCTGAGCCAATCGGTATACTATAAGGTGGGTCTAGGACCAATATTTTTTGGTGTTACAAACATCAGCACAAACTTATAATACCCTGACCACATAGTGGTGTAGGGTATAATAACGGAAACCGTATTTTAGGGGTAACGGTACTCAATTTATTTCGGTAACGGTATTTTAATGGTATCGATATTTCATTTATTTCGGTATCGGTATTTTAAGGATAAGTTGAAAGGGCTTTGAATCGATTACGGTATTTTAGCGGTATTGCCTGCCAACCCTGATTTAAAGTCGACTTTATTTTTAATCATACGGTTTTGTTCATTTTGTGTATGAAAACCCTACAAAAATATTTATATTTTCAATCATTTTGATTGGCTGAAAATAAATTAACCAATCAGAATGCTCCAAAACTAAACCAAGTCATGGCATACTGCCACCCAATATTTAACTAAATTCGAATTTAACTAAAATATACATTTGAAAAATTTAGATGGTAAGGGCGTTTAATTATTAAAAATTTTTTTAAACTAAGGCTCTAATGCGTTAAGGAATATATTTGTTAAGTTATTAATTTTCCTTATAAAACGTTTATTTAAAAACATCTATCATAATCTTAAAATAACAGTTTGTTAATTTTTCGTTTTATTCTGGCAACACCTTTACTTTCTCTCCACTTTCAAACAAATTGTTAGTGATTCATAAACTTAGTAAACGATTGACTCGTTAATCATAGATGAATAATGCTGTTTTGAATATTTTATCAATAAAAATAATTTATAATAAATTAAAACATGATACTACATCTGTTCCGAAAAAAGTTTTACATTTCTATTGATTTTTTTGTTCCAAAATAAGGTTAATATTTTACTAACCAAAGTATTTTTATTCAAATAAAAGAAAATAATTTAAAATAACAGTTCATGTGCCACTATTGTGATAGAAAAAATAATATTGTATTGCAATAAAATTAATGAACAATATTTTGACGAGCTGTTGCTAATGTCTCTTCGCTGTATTTAATAGAAACCAGTAAAAGGCCATCTCGGCGAAGACTTTCTTTACCCATACGTCGAATTTTGTAATTATTACCATCTTTCTTAAGCACTATAGATTCCATACATGTTTGTAATGTCAAAAATACGTTTTCTAATTTATCTGAATAATGTTAATGTTTTCACACAAAAGCAAAGAATTATTTTAATTCTAATTTTCAACTTTCACATCGAATTAAAAATAAATAATAAAAAAAAAATTCGAAAGCTTTTTTTTCAATCCCGCAATACCGGGAATTTCGTGCGAGATTTTCCGGGGTTTTCTGTATTCTTTAATAGAAGTTTTAGCTAGTATATACTGGAGTTTTGGAAGCTTTATTTAAATTTAAAGCATTGAGTTTTTTGAAATTAATTTAAATAAAAAATATTTAAAATAAAAAAACCAATTTAAAATTTAATAATCTGAATTAGTACAATATAAAAAATATTAGGGGTTTTCGTATAAACTCGTAAATTCCTTGTAAAGCTTGTATAGATACAAACCATATTTTTTATGTATGGAATTTGACATTAAACTCATAAATATACCAGGTTACACAGTTTACGAGTAGGATATGAGTTTATATGAAAATCCCTATTATTTAGGCTAAATTATTTTTGAATGTCAATTGAATTTGGTGTAGTTATCAACAAAAATACTAGTACTTCGGAAAAAAATGTTTTTTTTAAATAAATCAATATATACAATATTTCAACATCATTATTTCACTTCCAAATATCTCCAAAAAGCCTAAGCATTAAAATTATAAAAATTAGTAATATTCTTCTATTTTCAACTGGTATAAGTATTTTGAGTGTTTTTACTTCAAATAATTTCGTTTAAATTTCAATTGCTGTTCCTTTATTTCAATTGTATTTTTTAAACATCATTTATTTTTAAAATAATGCATCAGATGCTTCTTCAAATTATTTTGGATTTTTTATATGTTAATTAAAAATGCAACTATGAAAATTAAATAACTTGTTTTTAAGTAGTTGTGGAATAAAAAGTTTCTAATCAAAAAATTCCAATGAAAGTTAAAAACTATTTAATAATATTTTAGTGTATTTTTATAAAAAGATTTTGGCGAATTTGCCTAAAGATTTGTGTGAAAAATACTCACTTTTAAACTTTTTTATAAAAATAATTGCCGACGAATACTTTTAACAATCTGCATTGAAACAAAATATCTAGGAAACGAAATTTTTGGATTCCAGGCTTAAGAAGTATTTAAGCAAAAAATCGAAAAAAATACCCATATCTTTCACTTTTTCTATATCAATCCGTTTAACCGTTATGATTTTTTTTATACAATTGGATGTTATCATAGATGGGAATTTTACATTACCATTGAAATTTCATTACCATTAGTTCATACTAATGACAATTAAAAAAATTTCATTACCATTTAATGGTAATTATATATGTTTCATTAGAAAAATCATTACTAATGGTAATGAAATTACACTAATGTATAAAAAAACTAATTACAATTGATTAAAAACCATTTGTTTACAAAACAATTCCGGCAAATGAAAACGAACAACGGGTTTGGCCGGGGAAGTTATAAAACATAATTTTTTAAGGAGGATCCATTCCATTCCGTTAAATTTTACCTGGATACAAATAACAATGGAATGGCAAGTAATATTTAATTTCAAATGAGCATGAGTCTGAATGAGAATATTCCATTTGCGATTTCAGCGAGTTTTACTTCATTTTTACGTTTTTCTGTCAATTGCAATTATTTTTTTTTTAATTTATTCATTATCAATGGTAATGAAATTTAAAATCATTGTCATTAATCAATGAAATTAAATTTTAGAATCATTACCATTAATTAAAAAAATGGTAATGAAAATAATTTCATTACAATTGATATCAATGTAATGGTAATGAAATCATCAATTAATTAGTCCACCTAATTAATTAGTCCCATGTATGGATGTTATAAATAATATATTTGGAAAAAATTTTTTTTTTCAAAATTAAAAAAAAATTGTTTTTTACTACTATAAGTTGTTCAAAAATATTTATTTTCTACGACTTCTAGCCCGAGACTTATATCAAATTAAAGATTGAAGTCTCAGTTAACGAACTATTAAAAATTCAGCTGCCCATTTTTACCCCTAAGCAATTCCGGTATAAAAAACGAAAAAAAGTGAGACAAAATTTCCTTCACAAGCATGTTATTGCGCATGCTAATAATTTGGGTAATATCATTAATTTTTGTTTTTTTAGCTAGCTCTAACATAATCTCTTTAAATTTTTTACTAATTCAGTTAAAGGATATTGTTTTCTGAAAATTTTGTGAAACTTCGACAACGTTAACCCTTTATGTTAACGTTTTCGAAGTTTCTTTCGAAAGCTTTTGGCATGAGGAAAAAAAAGTTCCATTACGACATATCAAAAAAATCATTTTCGAGGCGTCCAAATTTCAATTTTTTACAATTTTCTAATAAATGCTAGATTAGCGCCATCTTGCGGTGACTTTTTGAAACAACTAATGAAGTTGTAAACAATATAACATTACAACCTTTCACTGAACGTAATTTTAATTTTTTTTAGTTCACTGAACGTAATTTTATTTTTTTTAATTCACTGAATGTAATTTTATTTTTTTTTTAATTCACTGAATGAAAATGAAGTTGAATGAATTCAGTGGTGAATTAATTCAGTAAGGAATTAATTCACTTTTTTCCCGTTCGATTTCTAATATTGAACGCGTTCACCAGTGAATTAATTCATTTGATTTAATAAAAAGAACTATAGCAATTGAATTAATTCGTAACAAAATAAATCGAACGAAAACAAATATGAATTAATTCCATTCAATATATGGTGCTTTGTGAGTTAATTCATCAAATTTTTAATTCAGAATTGAAAAATTGAATTAAGGAATTAATTCTTCAAAGCTCTGACTGTACATTTTCAAGAATACAAAAATACATTTTAAGTTATGTAAAAATTTTAAAATAGGGCTCGGAAGTTCATATAAATACATGTCTGTTGTCGTTAGCTGGAGTGAAAGGGTGAGCAAATATATTTGCGAATCAACAAATCTGCAACAAAATGGAATCGATTTGTTAATGCATATTTTTGCATATTTTGCTAAAAATGCATTTTTTTATTTTTTGATAATGTACTATTTGTTAATTTGCAAAATTTATATCATTTGTAAAAATAAATAATTATTTAAACTTAAAAAGATTTTTTTATTTTTTTTATCACCCCGGTAAAAAATGCTTATATACGCTCAAACATGTTCATATGTGGTTTATGTATGGATATATATGAACAAATATGGATTCTTTATGAACATATATGAATTTTATATGAACATATATGGAAGTATATGTGATTCCATATATGGAAAAAGATTTCACATATTTCATATATGGAAAAGGCACTCATATATAGAAGTATATGTTATTCAATTTATGCAAAAGGGACTTGTATATGATCATATTTGGAAGAATATATTTTTCCATATATGCAAAAGGAGCTCATATGAATAAATATGGAATTACATTTAATGCCATGAATAAAAAAAGGAACATATGTAGCGCCTAATTTGAATGTCATACATAAATTTATATCTATAGTACAACCTTATAATAAAGGACAGCAACGTTCGCATTAATTCGTATATATTTAATAAATGTATATGTTCATTAGGGTGGCAGGTATTTTACAAAATGTTGAATTTCGAGATGTGCACCCCCTATTTTTTACAGTTCACCTAAAACGCATATGGTGAAAATTTGAGCCAAATTGGACAATTTTAAACCGCGGCACATAGAGGTCAAAGGTCAAATTTCGGGAAATTTCATTTTTTTTCAAAAAAATTAATTCTAAAAGTAATATTTGCCCGAATAATTATATGAAAGTTTGTAATTGAGTTCTTTAATGTTAATTTTTCTTATTATGATAATTTTTGTTGGTAAATAATTAACCCTCTTATTGCCCAGGGGTCAAAAATTACCCAATTTATACAATTTCGATAAATAATCATACAAAGGCCTAATTTAAATATTTTTTTCTCAGAATCGGACAATGAGTTTTACTAAATATAAATAATATATCTACGGTCATAAATTGATACCATATAAGACTGATTTTAAATTTTCAGATAACTAAGTTATGTGTAATTAATAAATTTCTTCGGGTACTTAATACAAACTGAAGGAATTGGCAATTAAGTGGTATCCATTTATGAATTTCGACACTTTGGTAATTTTTTTAAACAGTAACCCTTAATCTGACCATTTGGACCATCTCTGTTTAATTTCATTCAAGTATGTTTTAAAAACGTAAATGCGATTTCTAACAATATGTACATAATTTAACATTATTGCATTCAGTACGTACTTAACGATTAAAACGAAATGTTGGTTTAGAAAATTGTGAGTAAATTGTTGAGAAAATTGTAATTTTGTAAGAGAAGAAAAGAAAAAAAATTATACTTAAAACTAACTTAAAGATACCTTAAAACTAACTTAAAAAATATGTGTAAAAAAATATACAAACATTGTTAAGGACTAAGGAGTGAGATCATAAAAATGTTAACACACATAAAGTTAAATAAAAAACAAACCACTGAATTTTAGTCTTCAAGCCAAAATTTTATTAAATGAAATTTAATACAAAATCAAACAAAGAAACCACATGGAATTCTAACCACTACGAACAAAGTTATCTACTTTTTCCGAAAACCCTCCTACTAAGGCTTTTATGGTAGTTTCTGTCACCTTTTTAGAGCATGTGGTCCATCTACCTTTGAAATCTTGCATGTCCTGGGAGACCTTTTTTGTGCCCTTTAATTCTCTTTTAACAAGAGCCGAATATCCCTCCACTGGCCTGAGCTCCGGGCAGTTCGGTGGATTTGCCTCTCTTGGTACAAAAACCACATTATTACCATTATATCACTCCAGCGCTTTCTTGCTGTAGTGACAAGATGCTAAATCGGGCCAAAAGTAAGTGAATACATTGTGCTGACTCAAAAATGGAAGAAGTCTCTTCTGCAAATACGCCTTGATATAAATTTCGCCGTTTATAGAGCCAGATGTCACAAATGACTGGCTTCTTTGGCCGCAGCTACATATGGCTTGCCATACTAGGAATTTTTAGGGAATTTGGTTTGCTTTTTCGACCTAAATTTTTCCGCAACATTTTCTCGAACATCGGAAATATAAAATTCTTGACTCGAGCTCTGGTTTTGGCCTCCAAATTTTTAAAAGCGTTTCTATCGGGAACTTTTTGAACTTTGTAGGACTTTAGTCCTGCCTTACGTTTCACTTTACGTACAAAAACGTCCGAGCATTGTGCTAACCGAGCTGTTTTTCTACCAGATGTGTTAGGAGCTCTCTAAAGGATGCTTTTAACTTTATATGCCTTACCAATGTTACGATAACCAGTCGTTGTTCCTGTTCCCGGCTTCCTTTAAATTGTTAGGTGTTCCAGATACACTTTTACCACTTTTGAAACTGTTTTGCGGCGTACATTAGTCTCTTTGGCAATTTGTTTGTATGTCCATGTTTGGTTTTGTTAAAAATATTTAATTATTTTTGAACGCTTTTTTCTTTTATCGTCCATTGTGTAAAAAATTGCAAATTAAAACTCATGATGTAAATTAATTTATTAACTGACATATTTTCAAAATGTAAATTGCCGAAAAAAAATATTAGAAGCTTTAAACCAAAGTTATAGGCAAAAATGTGTGTTAACATTTTTATGATCTCACTCCTTAGCCTCTGTATGTAGCGGGAGTAATGCTGACAAAGAAACTATGAACCAGCGACGATTCCGATTCAGTAATTGAATTACTACGCTCATGTAGTAAAACAAAAGGAGAGAGGTAATTTGTATTAGACCAACTTATATCTCGTTGCCCAAATAGAATTTCTCTTAAAATCTCGTTATTGTGGAAGTTTACTTTATCCAAAAACCGTCTCATAAGATTTAAAGTATACATTCCGATTGGAGTTACATGGGATTCATTATAAATATAACGATTTGAAAAACGTTTGCTATAAGTTAATTCTTATTCCCCAATCGTTATAAAAATTATTCACCACAGAAAGATGTAAAGAAACCTTTTCTAAAGCCCTTTGAGGAGATTCATCACTAGCATATAATAAAGAATCATCAGCATATAAAATTTCTGTCCATTCCCAATTATATGAGGGAAGTCGTTAATAAATATGTTATATAGATGAGGAGCTAATATTGAGCCCTGAAGAAAGCCACAATTCACCACTCCAGAATCAGATGTCATATTATCCATTTGAACACAAAATTGCCTATTTTTTTCAAAATAACTTTTGAGAATTTTAATAATAGAAGGGTCAAATCCCAAATTTATCATTTTATATAATGCTCTATGTGATAAGCATGATCAAATGCTTTTTTTATATCTAGTGGAACAGCAACAGTGCATTTTCCTTGTCTGAGATTACGGATGATATCATATTCAAATTTAAGTAGAGCATGTGTTACAGAATGACCATTCTTGATCCCAAACTGACAGTTTGGAATATAACTATTGTTCATATTCAAATCCATTTCATCACGAATTACTTTTTCAAATAATATGCCCAAATTCTACAATAACGAAATTTAAACATTTAATTTAAAATTGTTAATTTTTTCCAGATTGCCAATGTCTTTTTTCGATTCATACCGAGTTTGCTGAGGAACTGCACTATAAGAGTTGTTATAGGGGTCTCATCGAATGAGTTTGAGTTAAATGGAGGGGTACCGCAAGGTTCCGTTCTTTCTCCTTCTCCTTTGCTTGTCTTTCTTTGTCAAGCTTCCAATCCTTTCTACTATACTTTCGCAGATGGCAGCAACATTTGTCACTCTTATTTATTCTATCATAAGCCTTGTAGACTATGAATTTCAAACCCGATCGGGACCTGATGAAAATTTCTAAGTGGGTCGTGTAAACAGGGTTTATTTTAATGCTAGTTAGACTCCATGTTGTTGGTTGGCCTAAATTGTCAGATTAAGGGTTACTGTTTAAAAAAATTACCAAAGTGTCGAAATTCATAAATGGATACCACTTAATTGCCATTTCCTTCAGTTTGTATTAAGTACCCGAAGAAATTTATTAATTACACATAACTTAGTTATCTGAAAATTTAAAATCAGTCTTATATGGTATCAATTTATGACCGTAGATATATTATTTATATTTAGTAAAACTCATTGTCCGATTCTGAGAAAAAAAAATATTTAAATTAGGCCTTTGTATGATTATTTATCGAAATTGTATAAATTGGGTAATTTTTGACCCCTGGGCAATAAGAGGGTTAATTATTTAGCAACAAAAATTATCATAATAAGAAAAATTAATATAAAAGAACTCAATTACAAATTTTCATTAAATTATTCGGGCAAATATTACTTTTAGAATTAATTTTTTTTGAAAAAAAGTGAAATTTCCCGAAATTTGACCTTTGACCTCTATGTGCCGCGGTTTAAACTTGTCCAATTTGGCTCAAATTTTAACCATATACTTTTTATGTCAACTGGGAGATGTGCACATCTCGAAATTCAACATTTTGTAAAATACCTGCCACCCTAATGTTCATATATGTCCATATAAGAACATATACTTAGGTGTTACCTCATTTTTCGGATCCATACATATATGGTTCGGATCCATATTCATATATGGGCATTTTTCACCGGGAGGTTTTTTTTTTAATATGGAGATCATTTTATTTTAATTTAGTGCCTGCGTTCATTAAAAAGAGGGTCTGCTATTGGGAGTGTCTGTTTTTAGCGTGTTTTATATGCGTCATTCTCGCATAATCGGTTATGTTGAAATTCGTAGTTTTGAGATTTTAAGATATTTGTATAAAATTGGTATAATGAAAATTTGTTATAACTTTTGAACTAAATAAATTTAGAAAAGATGTTTATACTACCATGAGCGCCTTAATACACACAGAGAACAGATTCGTTGTGTGAACCAGAGAACGGTTTGAGTGCCTTATTTTATGCTTTTGAATTCAATTACAAAAAATGTTCATATTGTTGTCAATACACATCATTTCAGTGAAGCAATACAGACACAATTGAAAAAAGTGAGTATGACGAAAGCCATGCATTGCACTGCATGTCTTCTGTTAATCTTACCTAACACTCACAAAAGCAACGAATATAAAATGAATGGTATGAATACAAACCGATTGTTACGAATGGTCTCAATGTTGGTTGTATAAATATTGAAAATTTTTTTTCACTTAAACATTAAAAAAATGAGAAAATATATACATGGGTGAAATCAAAAAACGTGATAAATTTTTGGGTCAAATTTGTGAGAAGCAAAAAGTGTTAATATTTCGGGTTTTTCTTAATGGAATCAGTAAGTTTAGTCATTATAAACCTTATTGCAAAAAATCTCATCTACAAGTTGTCGCAATAACTTTTTTTGCACAATTTTAATTTTTTTTGTTGTAACGGAGTTTACATTTCTGCAAGCAAAAGATATAACAAAAAAAATTGCGTACGAAATTTCTTCAATTTATTAGTTTTTCGTATTTGGGTTTTCAATTTGCTTTCCAATGATATATAATTTGTGTTTATCAAATTGGCGGTTTCGCGAATAAAAATACAATTCATTCCGCGAAAAAATTTTTTTTTTTTTAATTTTGTATTTTTGGTCCTTTTAAATGCTTTTAATAAAAATAAAATTTTTTAAAATCCCAACAGCGGTTGCGCAGTTACAAAATAATATATTAAAAACCTAACATTTCGCGATCAAAAAATTCTTAAATTGTGTGAAACAAATTTAATTTGTCAAACTAATGTCAGTAATGACTCGAAATATCGATTCAAAACCAATGAAATGCAAAATCAATCGTTTTTCGCTCCAGCAGCTTAGGGTAAAAAACTAATAACTTTTTTTGATTTGACGCAAAATTAGTAGTTGAATCGTCTTTTGACGCATAAATATTAGTTGAATCACCTCTGTTTATGGTTATTTTAAAATATTTTAAAGATTTATCTACATTTATTTGAATGAAGTCTGATGCAAACAATTGTGGTTACGGAGTTTACAGTTACGGAGTTTACATTTGGTTACTTTTTTCGTTTTCTTTCAGAAACGCTTTGTCAGAATTTTTTTTCCGAAACAAAATCGCATGATGCCTACAAGGTTAATCCAAATATGACATTGTTTTTCTTACTCGTTAAATAGTTTGGTGTAAAAATTAGGAACGGAGTTTACAACATTTTTTCAAATCTTATTAAAGACATCCTTTTTCATCTCGAGAATCTTACATGCTGCAGAAAAGCTGTTATACTGGATGATTACTTACAGTCCAACGATCATTTGAGTATAAATAACATTATACTTTTCGGAATATAAATAATAGATAACTCCAAAATTCTGGTATATGCATTTTTATCAAAAATGATGACGAAAAATCGTTACAGAGTTGAAGTCGTGATAGCTAAGATATACGAAAAAGTTTGTAAAATGTATTAATTTTTATTAAAAACGGCACTTTTCCTCTTCATAAAAATTCTTACCGTTAGTGTTTAGCTTTATTGGTTATTAAAATATAAGATATTAAAGTTAAAAAGTTGGTTACGGAGTTTACATTTGGCCTATAAAATTGGTCACAAATTTAATGTATTAACCAAAAGTTGGTCAGATTGTTATAAATTTTGTAAAACAGGTGACAATGCGCTGATATATATCGAAATATGTAACTCGAATGTAATCCATGCATTAGAAATTAGGTGGTTACACGGTTTTTATCACATTTTTTGATATCACCCACATACATATTTAATATTTAAATAAAAAAATGGAAATTTCTTCACACTGCATTTTTCAAAATACTGCAACAGGTCAACGAATACTAAATGAATGTTGTGATTGATTTTATTTTTTTAATGCGTCATCTCTTCATTTCGTTGCTTGACATGTAGTGGCATTATAAAAATAATGCGTAAAAAAATGAATGTATATAATGGCAATAGCATTAGTAATTGTTGTTGCATGAATACATGGCAAAAGCAATGAATGGTATGACTGCACAATAAAAACGAATGTACTCAAACCGTTCTCTGGTGTGAACCGAATTAGTTGCCAACCGAATTTTGGAAGTTACATGTACTATCACATTATTTGGTTCCATCTACCGGCATTTTCAGTTATGCCTACTATAAAATAACAATATGAAAAGGTTGCTACAACCGAATATATTTGGCGACCCCGACCGAATAGTATATTTAGTAGGTCCAACCGAATTAATATTGAAATTAAATTAAACACTGTTTCCAATATTTTTAAACAATTTTTATTTAGCAATAAAAATATATTACAAACAAAATAAATAAAACACGTAAATAAATATTACACAGAAACTTAATAAATGATTAAATAAGATATAAATGATAATTATTTGTACATTTTCGTAAATAAAAACCCTTGGATTGTTGGGAGTTTTTCCCAAGGGGAAACTTCAGATATAAAAAGTTTTTCCTGCAGAAAAAACCCCCAGATTTTTAGGAGTTTCCCCAAAACCCATAGATTCCGATGAAAAGTCCTTCGAATCTGATCGATTTTTGTAAGAAAAGGACCTCAGAACCTAATAGCGTTCCTATAGGAAAAATCTCATATAATCTTAACTTATTGTTAGTATGACGTTTCTTTCTATGAGGAAGCGAAACATTTAGGACCTAAAATCTGTGAGTTTTTCAATAGAAAGCCCTTCTCCAGATTAAAGGGTATATCAAATCAAAAACATCATACGAATATAAAGGCTTTTCCGTAGGAAAAAAATTCTCAGAATCTGAGGGTTTTTCTAAAGGAATCTAAGGGTAAGAAGTTCTCAGAGTCTTTTGTATAGGAATCTGAAAGCTTTTCTTAAGGAAAATGTTCTCAGATTTAGAAAGAAAAATCCTTAAAATTTGAAGTTTTTAATAGGGCTTTCGGATCTAAGGGTTTTTCTATGGAAAGAGTTCTGAGAATCACAGGTTTCTTTTTTATGAAAAACCCCCAGAATCCAAAGATTGTTTCCTGAAGCGAATCCTTATATTCTGAAGACTTTTTCCTATATGATAATCCTCAAATTTTGGGGAGTTACTCTATAAAAAATCAATCAGATTCTTAGAATTATCAGGAGTTTTTTACGTAGGAAAAACTTTAGATTCCTTTATCACATTCTTTACATCGGTTTCATTTTTTTGCAATGCCAGGTTTTTATTATAAAAACTTTCTCGAATAAACGAAGATCTAGTTATGGTGCGGATTGACTGCAGCTAATTTGGATACCATTTCAGGAAATGTTTGCCCTACCATAAAACCTTTAATGCCTATTCAGCTTACACTTTTTTCTTCAGGTACTTTGCTAATTTTAGCTGAAACGTAATTCTTGTTGTTTTCTTCAAGAGAAGTTGCATGATCATCAATTTTTTTTTTGTGAACCAAATTTAGATATCGCCGTTAACCATTAGTCTTTTCTTTTCACATTTATTAATGAAAACGTTACTTATAAAATTATTGACCCTTAATATAAAGGCGTATTTTAAATTTAAAGTCGACTTTGTTTTTAATCAAACGGTTTTGTTCATTTTGTGTATGAAAATCTTACAAAAATATTTATATTTTCAAATATTTTGATTGGTTGAAAATAAATTAACCAATCAGAATGCTCCAAAAATAAACCAAGTCAAGGTATACTGCCACCCAATATTTTAACTAAAGTCGACTTTACCTAAATTATACATTTGAAAAATTTTTTTTTCATATTTCTTTTAAACATTTTACCAAGTTTTTAGGTTTTACTACTTAAATTTTGAATAAGTTATGCGAAAAATCTTTATTAGTTGAAATGCTCCTTATTACTTGGCAAAGATTTTATTTGTGTGTCAAATAAATGTATTCCCTTTTAAAAGATTTTAACAATGACATTTTTGTTTTGGTATTTAAAATGTTTTTTATGACTAAAATTAAAAAATCCTATTCGAAACAAAAACAATTTAAAAAATTTAATATTTTTAAAACTTCCCGTTTTTCTGATACATACAAACTTTTCCCGATACATACATTTCAATTTATCGGTTCGTTGTAATTCAAAAATATGAGTTTATCATACACAGAGTTGAATAGAACCAGCTGAGATACTTTAAGAATTAAGGTTCAAAGCAAAAAAGAGTAATAATAACAAAGGATAAAAATAGCATTGTTAGATTTCGTTGATGTTAGTTTAAGATGAGTTGTTAACCCTTTGACGACCATAGGCAAGTATGCTTGCCAAAGGGCAACAGATAGAGTAAATATTATTATTCTTTATTCAGTCTATGGAAGATCATTTCCTTACAGAATATGATTAAACTATAAAATAATTATAAATAGATGGACTTGAGGTGGAAGAATATTCTAACTAAATATATGAAAATATAGAAAGTCCGAAAAAACAATTTTTGTATTTTTTAATGCAAAAATTAAAATAATTGTTATAAATAGTAATTATTATTGTACATGTTTTAAGATATAGGCTTTTGAAAGAACAAGAACGGACGCACTTTTACATTAGTAGGCCACAAGGAAGGCTCAAATAGATTATCATATAATTCAGCGGAGATCCCAATTTTAAAAGAAACACTCCTCAATGTGTTCAGCTCAGTTTCCTTTCTAACCAATTTAAAACATTTTAGATGGGTTTTGCCAACATTAGCACCTTTTGCAACATGTCTAAATATGTCTAAAGGTGATTTGTAAAGGATGATTGAGGCAACAAAAGTGTAGTAGGCGGTAAATTCCTACCTGGTTCGACTTTCCTCTTGCGAGCCCTCGAAGTTGGTTAACTAGAATAAAAAGCACATACTTTGACAAGCAAAATGAATGGCACGCAAGGGGTCTATATGGGCAATTTTTTGCGAAATATCTATAATTTAGTTGCAGATCACGAAAATAAAATAATAATAAAAATCGCTTCGTCCGGAACGGCGAGATTGCCAAATTGCAATTATTTTTGCAAGCGAAATGAGGGATAAGGGGTTCAACGTAGCCAATTTTTCTTGGCATTACTATTATTAGGTCAGAGATCATGAAAATCGTAAAAATTTCAAAATCGCTTCAGCAGAAAATGTACGGCCAAGGGTTAACATATTCGATTTGTTTTCAACTATCAGATAAGTAGACGATTATCAATGTTTAACCAATCAAGGCAAATGACACTGATGATGGCTTTGTAGCGAAAGCCGAAAATACGTATTCTGTCTTGCTGGCCTTATCGAATTCTTTCAAATTTTTTATTCTTTGTAATTTACTTGTGAAAATTGTATAATCTTTCATTAATTTGAAAAATAATTTAAACAGAAAGTGATATTAATTTGTGATCTAAAATCAAACTAAAAAACATTCATAATGAATTTACATAAATTAACCTTTCATTTCATTTGACTATAATTATGACGGTGGTTGTTCAAGGACATTTATATTAGCTGGATGTACAAATTTGTCATTTTTAGTAAAATAAAAACAGCAAAAATAAAACTGATAAATTTACATAATTTTAGTTATATTTAAGTTAACTTTTAGTTAAGAAAAGAAAACCCCTAATTTCAACACATTTTAATTTTAGAAACCAGTATTAGTTGACTATTAACCTCAAATTCAATAAATTCTTTCGAAGCTCTTATGTAATCGACAGTTATTTTAAAATTAATTTTTAGTTGATTTTACTGACATAATTCTTTGAGTGTATATTTGTTAGCTACATTGGCTCTTATTTTCTTACCTTTCCATTGCCAATACTGTTTTTAGATGCCACTGAAGTATCACTGGCAGAACCATCGCCACCCGTTAAAGCCAATTTCTTTTGTTCACGTTCCAATAACTGTTTTTGCTGGAACTTCATCTGAAAAAAATTGTATGTATATTGTAAATTAATCGAAAGTATTTTACTGTGACTGTTTAAGAAAATTAAATGTTTCGCCTAATTAATTTCCTACACAAATATAATAAACACCAACGCTAATTTTCCAACTACTTAACGCCCAATTTATCGGAAATGTAATAAGTATAATCGATTTCCGTTAATACGCTCCGCCTCACTGCGGAAACTATTCACAAATTAAAACACAAAAAATACACTTACATCCAATGAGGAGCTTAACTTGTTTGGCGGTAATTGACTTAGTGCCTCTAGAAGGCGTCTACCAGCCCACGATTCATTTAATTTCAAAGGCACAAAATGTTCTGTATATAAATCCTGCTGCTGCTCTTGATCTTCATCCAATTCATATTTATAATTATCCATTTTGTATTTGTTATATCTTTAAAATATGTGTACATTGTACACATGTGTAGATGTGTATGTATGTATGTAGTTTATATAAAATCAGTTAAATTAACGGGAAGTATATGTTGCGAGCTGTGTCTCATGGAGTAACTTTAACGTTATGACGTTTTAAATAAAACTGATTGTTGTATTTCGAAAAAGAGGGATATTTCATATTTTACTTCTAAAATGGACAACACAATGGCGAAGGACACGAAAAGCAATAATATTAACAATAATTATTTTAATGTAGACAGACAACTAACTATTCAATGCTACTAGCATACATAGTAATTTTTAATATTAAAATGGTATAGGTTTAATCATACATCCCTGCAAACATTAAAATACGAAAATGTTTCGCAATCGTATCTTCTGGAAGAAAAACTTTATTGCGGCGATAATCATATTCTTATTGCGGAAGATCCCCCTTTCGGGAGTAAATGTCCTCTCTATAGCGATACTCCCAAGCAATACGAAAGCGATACTTCTTATTGATAAATCGGCAATATCGCTAATTTATCACCTGGAAGATAAAAAGGTGATATCGCTAAATTAACTCCTCGAAACAAACTAAACGATTTATATTTTTTATTATTAAATTTAACTCTGAAAAAAAAATATCTGCATACATAATCCATGGACAAAAACATTAATTATCTTGTTGCCAACAAACCCGGTTTTTCCGCGCACTAATCCTCATTTTTCAACGAATTTTTTCCCACATTTCTTATAATTGTTTTTTGTACAAATTTTGTATTATTTTTTCCAACATTTTCAAAAATTTGAAACGAATTGTGTTTATCTTCCAGATGATAAAAAGGTGATATTGCCGCAATATTATCATAAAAATTATGACAAAAAACACAATTTTGGAATTGGTTTTTTTCATATATCTCAAAAATATCTTTCAAACGATAAAAGGAAGACAATTTCAAAATACTACTTGATTATTTTCATTCAAATGAAAAATAGAAGATATCGCTTTATTATCTTCTTGGAAGATATCTTCCAAATGTTTGCAGGGATACTACATACTACATACATACATACATACATATATGCATATTAAGGTGTCCCTTAAATAACGAATTTTTGAATTTCAAAGCTAAAATCTCCTAGTTTTCTACTGTTTGGTCTAAAATGTACAAATTTAGACCAAACGCCTTCAAAGTTCCAGATTTATTAAAAATTTCCAAAATCTTAAATATGTATTGTAATTTTCATACATATATCATGCGACACATCGTTTCTACTTAATTATGGTATGCTTATCACGAAAATATTACAGTTTTTTAAATCGGTTTAAGCGCTTTCGATTTGTTGTGACTTTTTTTAAATTCAAAATTTTTTTTCAAAAAAACCTTAAAATGTTTCTTATGTATTTTTTAGTTGGTGCAAGTCAAGATTTTGGGTATAATGCTGTATCAAAAAGTATACACTTATCAGAGTATTTTTCTTACTCACCGTTTTTTGTTGTAGTATGAGTGGCTCGAGAAAGCAAATGAAAACATTTTTTTACACAGAGAAAATTTCATTGCAACGTGTTAACTAAAAATTGTTGCTATAAACATGAACTTTTATTTTGGTTTTATTGTGTTATTTTCTATTAAAATTTAATATCTTTTTATTTTATTTTGATTTTGTTCGTTAAAGTACTGAATATTTAAAAAATGTGTTGAAATATTATTAAAAAAATATGAAAAAAGCGCATTGAGAGTCATATTTTACATTCAATGTTTTAATTTGCTTTGCCCGACTTAATTTTTGCACCGTGTCAATGTGTTTTAAGATGAATGGGGGAATATTTAGTTGATTTGTTCATCTTTCTTTGATTTGAAAATAATTTAAACAGAAAGTGATATTAATTTATGACCTAGAGTCAAACTAAAAAGAACATTCATTTACTTAAAAATAAGAGATCAACTAAATATTCCCCTATTCATTAGGACTTATTTAAACTATTACCAGTAAGTCATTATTTTATATTTAGAAACAATGAATACAATAGGCCGTTATTAGGAATTCATTATTTTATATTATAAAATAATACAAAAGGTAATAATATATCATTTTTGGTAATGCAGATACTGATGAGTGTCATTTTGCTGGATATATGAATTGAAACACGAACTTTAACACTGTGCAGCAAGAAAAAATTTCCAGAATGAGGCTAATGGGAAGTGAAAGTAGACCACTAGTAAGTCAAAACCCTCAAATGGTTTTGCAAAGTCAGCTCGTATATTTTTTAGGTCTGTGGAAGTTGGCTAATTTCAACGAGCATATAATTGAAAGAGGTGCCAACTCTCCCAACCTCTGTTAAATCACGCTCTTCTTAAAATTGTATCGAAAAATGTTAACATATGAATTACACATGTCTGTGTAAAAAATCTGAGGTAATTTTCCCGAATATGACCGATCAGGCGCGGATACAAGGGGGGGCTATGGGGCTAAACCTAAAGTGTTAGCAAAATTTTGTTGATTTTTTTTGCCAAAAATCGATTTTACTGAAAAAAAATTTTCTGATTTAGAAAGTTTTTTGGCTAATTCCTTCCTTTTTTTTTATATACATAGTTAAGTTTTCCCGACCGGTAATCAGGGATGATTAAAAGTATTATATGTATTTTATGGTACAATTTAAACCTTAAAGTACTAGGAGTAACTCTTAATGACTCATTTGGTAATATAAAAAATAACGAGTAAAAAGGTTAAAGTCGGGCATGCCGACTATACAATACCCTACACCAGTTTGGTGTATTGTTTGGATCCGAAATTCAAATGGGTTAAAATGGGGCTTATGTCAAAATTTTCTATAATGTGAGTCAGCGCACCAAATTTCATTAAAATATCTTAATATTTGCGACCTGCAGTTTGTAACCAAGCCCTTATATGGGCACTAGTTCTAAACATGGACCGATGTTCACCAAAATCAATAGGCTTCGTCCTTGGCCCAACATAGGTCTATGTACCAAATTTCATCAAAATAGCTTAATATTTGCGACCTGCAGCGTATAAACAATATAATTTTGGGGGGACCCTTATATGGGCACTAGTTCTAAACATGGACCGATGTTCACCAAAATCAATAGGCTTCGTCCTTGGGCCAACATAGGTGTATGTACCAAATTTCATCAAAATATCATAATATTTGCGACCTGCAGCGTATAAACAGTATAATTTTGGTAGGACCCTTATATGGGCACTAGGTCTAAACATAGACCGATGTTCACCAAAATCAATAGGCTGCGTTATTGGGCCAATATAGGTCTGTGTATCAAATTTCATCAAAATATCTTAATATTTGCGACCTGAAGCGTATAAACATTATAATTTTGGTAGGACCCTTATATGGGCACTAGGTCTAAACATGGACCGATGTTTACCAAAATCAATAGGCTGCGTTATTGGCCCAATGTAGGTCTGTGTACCAAATTTCATCAAAATATCTTAATATTTACGACCTGCAGCGTATAAACAGTATAATTTTGATAGGACCCTTATATGGGCACTAGGTCTAAACATGGACCGATGTTCACCAAAATCAATAGGCTGCGTTATTGGGCCAATATAGGTCTGTGTTCCAAATTTCGTCAAAATATATTAATATTTACGACCTGCAGCGTATAAACAGTATAATTTTGGTAGGACCCTTATATGGGCACTAGGTCTAAACATGGACCGATGTTCACCAAAATCAATAGGCTGCATTACTGGGCCAATATAGGTCTGTGTACCAAATTTCATCAAAATATCTTAATATGTACGACCTGCAGCATATAAACTGTATAATTTTGGTAGGACCCTTATATGGGCACTAGGTCTAAACATGGACCGATGTTCAAAAAAATCAAACTTGTTCGTCCTTGGGCCAACATAGGTCTGCGTACCAAATTTCATCAAAATATCTTAATAGGTGCAACCTGTAGAGTGCGCACAAGATTGCATGGACAGACAGACAGACAGACGGACGGACGGACGGACAGACGGACATCGTTAAATCGAAATAAAAAAAAATTCTGAACCGATCGGTATACTATAAGGTGGGTCTACGACCAATATTTTTTGGTGTTACAAACATCAGCACAAACTTATAATACCCTGACCACATAGTGGTGTAGGGTATAAAAATGCCCTGTTGGCTGTCCGTCTCCAATATACACAAATTGCCTGCACTTGTACGTACAAACCATACGTCAATGTGGCAATATTTGTGAAAAGGTGACACGGAGGAGATAAGAAGATAAACAGAGAAAATCTGAAGTAGAATGTTTGTATATGTCTGTTTGAACACTTCTGAAATTATTCATATAGAGACAATCTGACAATAAAAATATAAACAATAATACAATTTAATGGAAGATCACTGATGAAGCCTGTCCATAAAAAGGCAGAAACTAGATCTAGTCTGGTTTGCAAATTTAATGTGTTTATAACTTTTCAGGAAGGTTTATTCTTCTTCTTAACCTCAAACCTACATAATATTTGTTTCTTTTATTTAAATTTTCGTAAAGGAGTCCACGAGTATTATTAATATTGTATTGTTTTATTAAAAAACAGATGGGTCTATATAAGTTGATGTACCAAATATCTTAATTGCGACTTGTAGCGTGCTCCCGAGAATACATGGGCAGACCGATAGACAGACGGACATCGCTAAATCCAATCTAAAACTGTTTCTGAGTCTATCGGTATACTAAAAGGTGGGTCTAATTGCAATATTTTTGGTGCTACATATATCAGCACAAACTTATTATATTCTGACCACGCAGTGGCGTAGTGTATACAAATTTAACTTTTTTTATACTTTGAGGATCGAAAAAAAACGATTTCTTAGACTGATTGGCAATATTTTGAAAATCCCATTTATCATCCCTGTCAGTAGTACATATTTGTTTTTTTTTTTTTTTTTTTAATACTCGTATGTAGCATTTATTAACATGTGCGCTCTATTAGAAAAGGGTAGGACTCACTTTTTTAATCAATGTCCTCTCTCTCACACCCTTCCTTTTATGTACTTGTTTAGTTGTGCTTTGTTTTGGCCTCGTGTTAGTAGCTGATTGTACTTTGTTTATTTGCAACTACATAAATACTTTTTATTTTTAAAAAGTGATAGTAATAAATAACATTTTTTCTTTAGTGACCTTTAATTCTTTTTAGTCAGTTTTAAAACACAGAAAATTATTATGTTTTTAAAATTCCAGCCCAACCAATTATAAGCTGTATTAGTACTTTTGTTCTTGATTTGTATGCCGACTTAACTAATTGAATGTATATGTTGAATTGTTTTTTATGAACTATCATTTGAATCCTTTAACGTATTGCACCTTTAACGTCGTTGTCATGGTTGTGGTTACACACAGAAAATAAATTGGTTGAAATTCTTAATTTTAATTGCAGTTATTTAAAATTTATCATCAGGAAAGTTAAATTTATTTGTGAACGGAAAATATATACGATGAACCAATATTCGCTTTTCTAACCAAAAAATACTAACTTCTACATTACCTTCAATACCAGCAACCGCCAATTTATCGAAGATTTAGTCATTTGAATAAAATATCGGAAGCAAAAATCTAGTATCAGTTGTGTTTCAATAAAATCGATCACTCTTTCCAAAGTATTAGTTTTCCCAATCAATTTAAAAATTCTTTTTCAGCTTTAGTACACTCATAAAATAGTTCAAAATTCTGCTAAAATAACAGGAAATAGTACCTGAATTTGCGCCAGCAGAATTTTCAATGAAGTTAAAAATCATGGTCTGCTAAATTTAGGTAAGCTAAATTTAAGATACTGCTAAATATACGGACAATTTTAGTTAAATTAGCTAGGAAAATTGAGCTGAATTCAGCAGAAATTTTAACTAATTTAACTACAAATTTCTGTTAAAATATCGCTTAAAATTACGACTTCCGGGATCTGACCCTAGACGGGCCCATATTTATTATTGGGAGTATATGTGTCTGATAAGGATTACTTTATAGGTACAGGGTGACGAATTTTTGTCCATTTTGCTCTATCTCGCTTAGTTTCCGAGATACAAACTATTTTACGATCTTATAATAAAAAAAATTAAAATATAGCGCCATCTCTATGTGATATTGATAGCAGAGACACAAAAATATAATAATTAGAAAATAATTGTGGTTTAAATTAGCTGAAAAATTTGTAAAGTTAAGAAACACAAATTACTAAAAATTAGCATGCAAAGTTAGTTCAAATACGGCTGAAAGTAGTTGTAATGCTAAATTAGATTTACAAAAAATATTAGTTAAATCCTAAATTTTAAGACAAAATAACAGGAAAATTAGTTCAATGGACTCAGAACGCGTTTAACAGACTTTTGTACTAACTTTTTTTATGAGTGCAGTTTTAACCATTAATTTCAATTATTTTGGTAATTATGATAATATATTAAGACTAGGAACAGAAATTTTATTTATCACTAGCGGGCAAATCCCGCTACGTTGTTAGCATGCCTTAGGCCTAGTTTTTGGGATATTTTTACATTATTGCTCATAACTTTTTTATTAATTATTTAAATGGAATGATATAAAGCCTATGTCCATCCTTAAGGACTATTCTAAATACTGGAATAAATATTTTTGAAATCAGATGAGTAGTTACGGAGATTACCTCCTAAAAAAAAAATTAATAAAAGCACCTGCTTATTTTAAATGATGGCCAATTTTAAGCAGGAATAAGGAAGAACACATTTTTAAAATCAATATTTTGTGAAATAATTTAAAAATTATAAAAAAAAATTGTTTTTTTTTTTTTAATAACTTGTTTTAAGTTTTTTATCAGATCTCTTGGCGGACTCCCTGGAATTCCGCTACGGGCCCCCATTTGGAAACTATTGTATTAGGGTGTCTCTTATAAAGTGTTTGGTCGATTTTCGACACGCATACCCCCCCCCCCCCCCCTAAATTCCAAAAATTCGAAATTAATATAGTCAAAATGATTCATACATGGAATTTTGACTTCATCGGATGACATTAACCCAGCTTAGCCTGGAATCCAAAATGACCGACGAATTTTTCATAAAAATGCAAAAACGTGTTTTTTAAATTAATTTTAAAGATTTTTTAAAATGCCGAATTTGGAGATGTCGATTGCTATTTGTACCACATAATAGTTGGAGCGACTGTTTTCCAGGACTTTTTACAAAAACTGCTTATTTTGTCAAAAATTTAAAAAAATTTTAATGTTTTCATCACTTAAATTTGGTTAGACTACAATTATCTTTACATTTGTTTAAAAAATCTTTAACCCTTAGTGGCCTGGGGTCACAAAAGACCCATGAAACTTATGACTACGAGATTGTAAAGCCATTAAATTAATAAAAGACATGATCCATATGGGGTTAACTTTTATACTTTTGGCCAAAAACGCCCCACTAGGAAATTTACAGAATAACACCTTTAATAATTTTCGGAAAAATATCACTGCAAATTGAGCAAAAAAATCTTTTTTCTACTTGATAAAAATTATTATTTTGTGTAACTTAATCCATATAGGGTTAATGTTTTCACTTTTCGGCAAAAAATACCCACTTGGAAATTTACAGTATAACGTCTTTCCAAATAGAAACCAATAAATGCATAATAAACAAACCCCGTGAAAAATGTCCATATACGAACATTTATGGACCAACCATATATGTATGGATCCAAAAACTGAGTTAACACCGAAGTTAATACCATACATTTATTAAATATATGCGAATACATGCGAACGTTACTGTCCTTTATTATAATGTTGTACTATAGATATAAATTTATGTATGAAATTTAAATTAGGCGCTACATAGGTTCCTTTTTTATTCATATTTATCCAAATATGAGTTCCTCTTACAAATATGGAAAAATGTATTCTTCCAAATATTTTCATATACAAGTCCCTTTTGTTTAAATTGAATAACATACATATACTTCCATATTTGTCCATATATGAGTGCCATTTCCATATATGAAATAACAGATGCCTTCATATATGTCTGTATATGAAATCTTTTTCCATATATGGAATCACATATACTTCCATATATGTTCAGATATAATCCATATATGTTCATAAAAAATCCATATTTGTTCATATGTTTCCATACACAAACTATATATGAACATATTTGAGCGTGTAGAGCATTTTTCACCGGAAAGCTTTTAATTAGAACCTAATACGATTGCACAACTAAAATTGCTATTAACATACGGACACTTTTGACCCCACTTTTTTAACCCTTAAAAATAAGATTGGGGCTATAGAGAATTGCGCTTTTTTTGTTAGTTTTGTACCTTCTCTCGAATATCGCAATTTAATAAAAATCTGATAAATGTTATTCTGTAAATTTCCTAGTGGGTCTTTTTTTTTGTGAAAAGTGAAGTGAAGGTAATGTTTACCCCTATATATATCAAGTTACTCAAAATAATAATGAAAACAATTTTTTTTTATTCATTTAAAATGATATTTTTCCGAAAATTATTAAAGATGTTATTCTGTAAATTTCCTAGTGGGGCGTTTTTGGCCGAAAGTATAAAAGTTAACCCCATATGAATCATGTTACATAAAATAATTATTTTTATCCAGTTGAAATTTTTTTTATTAATTTAATGGCTTTAAAATCTCGTAGTAATATTTAATATTAAGTTCCATGGGTCTTTTCTGACCCTAGTCCACTAAGGGTTAAATATTTTTTTAAACAAATGTAAAGATAATTATAGTCTAACCAAATTTAAGTGATATTTTTCCGAAAACTATGTAAAATTTGATGAAAACATTAAAATTTTGTTAAATTTTTGACAAAATGAGCAATTTTTGTAAAATGTCCTGGAAAGCAGTCGCTCCAAACATAAACTCGAATTATCATTTTTCCAATTTATTTTTTTTCTTTAATATCAACTATTATGTGGTACAACTGGTAATCGATATCTCCAAATTAGGCATTCTAAAAAATCTTTAAAATTAATTTAAAAAAAAAAAACCTTTTTGCATTTTTATCAAATTCGTGGGTCATTTTGTATTCCAGGCTAAAGTGGGTTAATGATATCCGATGAAGTCAAAAAGCCATGTATGAATCATTTTGACTATATTAAATGAATGAAATAAAATACTAAATTTTTTAAAATTTAGAATTTTGGGAATTTTTCATAATGATACATTTTTTTCCAAATTGTGCCATTTTCGGCCGCAACTCCGCACGGGTTAACGTTTTCAAAAAAAAAAAAAATTGATATTGTTAATTTGGGACCATTTGTAAAAAAATTGGGGACACCCTAATATGCATATTTAAATTCGAAGTTAGACAACAACTAAATATAAATATCTGTGGCGCAGGGGGTAGAGCACAGCCTTATAGCCTTAGAAATCTGAGTTCAAACCTCAACCTTTATAGAATTTATAATCCACAAACATTAAAGTAATCTATTAACACAACAAAAATTTAAAAATTGTAAATAAATTTCGGTAATTACAACGGTATTAAAAATAAATAAAAGTGATTGGAACAACGAATCTGTTTTCTGTGTGTACAATAATATTCCAACATATACCAGTTCCTTGTTTACTACTTTTCCCATAGAATCTAGAATGCGTCAATAAAATAAGGCCGTTAGGGAAGGTCGTCGTGTACGTATACACTGAGAGAATTATCGGCATGATGTTAATGAATTTTTGCATAAAACCAATGAATTTTCTCTGCAACTCGTCCACTGAAACTTTTCATTGAAATAATAGAATAATAAATCAAACGATATCGTTAGGGTATGGAAACGATATCACCTAGGTGATATTTATTACTCGTATCACATGAGATGCGAAAACGATAGATTTTTTGTTCTAAAATATACCGTTCCTAACGATATCGTTTTGCCAAGGAATTATGATACGGTTTTTGCTACCGAAATTCCCTGGAATAACAATAGCCAAAGCTCCAAAGTTCCGTCCAGCATCACATTACTACCTATTGCTATTCCAGGCGATTTCGATATCAAAAATGATATATATATGATAGCAAAATTGGAATCCTTTTGAAATGAGCTAAAATGAAATCAGTGATAAAAAAGTAATAATGAAATCGTTGTAACTATTAAGAAGAAAAGTCGAACTCACCTAGATCATGCAACTTACTGGCCCATAAAAAGAATATAAATATCCAAAAGAAAAAAAAAATAGCAAGTTTTAACAGGTTTTATTTGTTTCCAAAAACTGTTTGAAGTTTTTTAAATAATGAATATTTTGAGGTATACGTTATCATAATCGAAAACGATATTATAATTTTATTGAAATAGTTATCGGATATTTAAGGTGATAGCGATTTCGTATCGTTCTTTAGTTTATTAGAAATATTTTTCCCTTAATTAGGTCTTTAAGAGCTCCTCCATCGGGAAATTCACATGTGCAAAAAGTTCGGTACACTCTAATGTGTAATTATTCAATACAATCATAAACTTACCTGCATTTGAGCCAGCCTTGAGTTGGCTGCGACACCTTGTGACGCCATCACCAAATATGTTGATAGTTTCAGCAACAGTAACGCCAACAAATGTTTCAACTACAGCTTATTGTTGATTTTCTGTCTGTTACTTTGTTTTGTTTATTATTAACAGGAGATGGGAAATAAACTCCGGGTAGACGACGTAAGAACAGAATTAAAGCTTGTTTGTTTGATGTAGAATGACTAATTGTTTAGTGCGAATGTAGGTAGCGGTGCGGTAGTTATGCAAAATCAAGAGAATGTCTAACGTATTTATAAGACGGTGTGTGGGCCAGAGCTAAAGCGTTCGTATTTACGTGAGATCGCCCAAAAATATCTTGTTTTTTGTTGATTGGCTTGCTTTAAGCCAAATTGATAGAAATTTTATTTTTGCAATTATGACTCACACTCCTCTCTGTGTGTTATCAAGTTTCTTCACTTCAAATAAAAATATACAAACAGTAGATGACAACATTGATACTATTACAAATTATTCAAAGAGTGTTTAAATAAATTTGTTTCTTCTTGTTTAATTTTTAGTAAGTCCTGGGCTCAATTTTCTATTCTTTTGAGTAATTTTCTGAATTGAACTCATGGATGCCTTCTTTTCTGCGTTTGTAACTATAAAATAAGGATGATTTTATTTGTTGCTGCTTTTGTATTTAACGTAAAAGGTTTTTGTTGATTGCCGGTGCAATTTTTGAGATTATAAGAAATTTATTAAGGGGATTCACGTCAAAAAGTTTACTCTTTCAAAAATACGAAATTGTAAATTGTGTCTTCCCTGACGTGAGCGTCCCTTTTAAAATTAAAATGGATCGCAATTTCCACAAACATAAGGCGACCAGATTTTGAAAAAGATGACATTAAGAAAAAAAGTAAAAAATTTATTTGAGTTCAACATTTTTTACAGAAAAATTTGCATTCACATACATATGTAGATATGTAAAATTATTAAAAAAAAAAAAAAACAAAAAAATTTACATTTCCTTATAAATATATAAAGCTAGTTAAAAAAGAAAATAACGAAACTTAAAAAATAGGATAATAGATCTAAATGTTTGCAATGTATCAACACTGTACTCATAAAGATTACAGGAGCTTGCATGTCGTCCAACTTGGTGGATTGACGTGTGCATTTTGTTTTTGTAATGGTCGTCAAACAAGCCCATACACGATCAAAATCGCATTTTCATCCAACAAATTGTACAGCATGCAGTATCGTGAAAAAGATTATGAAAAAGATGACAGAAAGAGGATGATTGTCCTCCAAAAAAGATGACATATGGTCACCTTAACAAACACAATACATATTATCCGATTAAAAGGATACTGTATTATGTGATTTAAGTTTAGGTTTTATTTTAGTCTTATTTATTTATTTAAAATTTTGGAATGTTTATGTTTTTTATATTTTTATAAAATATTTTTTTTTACTTCCAAAAATATCAACAACACATGCAAAAAAGTGCTGAGAAATCGCAATTTTACAAGACCTAAATTTCTGACATGAATATTGTAAAACAAAAAACAATTTGAATTAGTAGAACAACATGGCGTTATTGGGCGAAGGGTGAAACTTTATGAAAGTACATACATATTTTTAAAAGATAAGAAAACCACAAGAAATTAAATATAAATGTGTTTTCGCTTTAACTGTATCCGTCAACTCATAAAAAAAAACTCGAAGTACACATACATATCGTCACCTAAAATGCAAAAGGGCGTAACAACACTTTAGTTTTTTTTCTTCTCTTGTTTAAAACACGACTGTAGACTTATTTCTACATATAAGTTTAAAATTTTCTAGGGAAATGTAATTTGGTCTAGTGCATCATAATCAATCAGAAAATCGGCTTAAATTTTTTTGTTGTTACGCCATTTTGCATTTTAGGTGACGATATGTACATGTGTTTTAGGCAAAAACTTACAAATTGTTTTTCGTTTGCACGTTGACTTTCGACGTGGATAATTGTCAACGTTGAAAACAATATTTATACATTATCACTTCCAACTTAACTTCTTCGCGGAACTGCCGAAACAGTTCTTCTGGCATACTTTCGATTGTACCGCAAATATTACAAATATTAACAGCCGAATGCATAGTTTTTAAACAGTTTAATTAACCCTTAAATGCATAGTGTAACCATTTGGCAACATACCAGTTTTTTAACTTGGTTTTGCTCTGTATATTTGTGAAAACTCGAACTCACGCGTTTTTTTTTTTTTTTTTGCAAAAAGTGTAATGTTCGAAAATTTTTGTTTAAATATTTAAAGTGTTATCCTCGCAATAAAATTAATTTTGGCGACAATAAAGGTATATTTTATGTTTTTTTTACTTTTTTTCATTTGCGTTAAAATAATCAATAGTTCAGAATAACATATTACTACGTAAGGAGTTACCTCGACGGAAATGGCCATGTTAACTCTTTAAGGCCCAAATGAAATCTGGCGGAGAGAATTCAATAAAAATATATTTATATAAGTGCGAAAGACGTCAGTTAAACAGGGAAAAGTGAAATCAAAATTGAAAAAAGTTGTAAATCATCTTTGTAAATTGCCAAAGAGCAAAAGGAGACAAATGGCTCCCCCGAACGAGCGGTTTAGAAATTCGGTATTCAAAAACTTGATTTAACAGATTTTATTTGTGCCTGAATAAATATTGCACACTAATAATACATTTCATAAGAATTTTGTTAAAAATTTCAACACTGAAATATTTTGATTTCCCAGCCGACAAAATTTGGATATTTTTTTGAGGGTTCTATTCTATGAATCCAAACTTATTCAAATAAAACACATTATTTTCAAATTTTAAAATTTTTGTCGAAAATTGCACATATTTTGGGCGAAAGTATGAGCATTCTAAAATGAATCATTGGCAGGCAAAACCGCTAAAATACCGTTATCGATTCAAAAGCCTTTCATCTGACTACCGTTACCCCTGAAATACCGCTACCAAAATACCGTTATCCTTAAAATACCGTTACCGAAATAACTGAAATACCATTATCCTTAAAATACCGATATCAGAATAAATGAAATACCGGTGCCGAAATAAATGAAATACTGTTACGCCTAAAATACCGTTACCGTTATTTTTAATTTTCTGCTTTTGGTAATTGCACGTGGTTTTTGAGTATTTTTCGTACTTTAACCCTTTCAAGAAAAATACCAAAAAAAATTTATTTTTAAAAAAAGGTGATTTTTATTGAAAAATATGGTTTTTTTGCCAAATAGCTAACTTGTGATATTTTAACGTGTATGAAAAAAAAAAACAAAATCTATAAACTATAATTTATACATTTATTGTCGCCAAAATGAATTTTATTGCGAAAATACCATTTTAAATATTTAAACAAATATTTTTGAATATTACACTTTTTGTAAACAAACGCGTGTTTTAGTTTTTTCACAAATATACAGAGCAAAACCAAGATTTTTACTCTAACTGTTTAAAAATTCTGCGCTAATCTATAGGAACACAATCTACAGAAGGGAGCCCTAATGCCAAAAATGCAGTTTTGTCCATCAAGTGTTTTTTTTTATTAAAAAACCGGTATGTTGCCAAATGGCTACACCATGCATTTAAGGGTTAAGTTGGTAAACTGGTTGTTTTTAATCTCGTTTGTTTTTTTGTAAAAAAAATTGCTGGATGCAACTGACTACCGTTATGCTTAAAATACCGTTACCGAAATTCATGAAATATCGCTAACCTTAAAATACCTTTACCGAAATAATCAAAAAACCGTTATCCTTAAAATACCGATACCGAAATAAATGAAATAGCGATACCCTTAAAATACCGTTACCGAAATAATCTAAAATAGCGTTACCCTTACCGATAACCGCATCGTTTCGGTTACCATCCATGATCATAATGGACAAAAACTTGAGCCAAACTATTAAATCCAAAAGACGGTTCAGAAATGTCTCAGAAATGTAAACAAATGTGAATATTTTGTCAACAATTCAAAAAAGACTCATGAGTCATTTTTGAATGAAAAAATGAACCCTATAAACAATTTCATTGGAATTCAAGTTGAAAACAAGTTCAATTCCAGCCCTGTTTTCCAGTTTCAAGGCTTGAATACAACTTTAATTACATTTTATTTCAATAGCATACTCCAGCAAAATGGAAACAAAAATTCAAGTTTCAAATATTTTTGTTAAATATACAAATGCTAGAATTTGAAATGTACTTTACTTCAAGCAAAATTTAAAGCACTTGAATTTTTAAAACCTATGTGCTTATTGGGAAGGCTCACTTTCATAAAAAAAATTTGAACTTTTAATAATATTTTTTGAACTTTTTTATGATTCATTTTTAGGCTTATTTGCTGGCTGGGTTTTGAAAATTTTTTCCATAATTCCATATCCCAGCAAACAAAGATGATCATTAATGACTCAGAAATAAGCTCCAAAAACATAAACATTTTTCCACTTTTTGTACTCAAAAATGACTCAGGAGAAAATATAAAATCGAACATTTTCTCATAAATTTAAATAATTTTGGAATCTTCTTTGAGTCCGAAAAATTAACCCTCATTTTGGGACAGCTTTTTAGATTGTAAAGACAACTTTTTGGATAGTTTTCTAAGGGTTCAAGATAACTGACCACCAAACCGCAAAGAGTTATAATAATAAGTTTTGTAATAGAAAAGTAAAAGGTTACATATCTTTATTTCTTCTTATCAAAGTCATTACCAGGTAATAGAATGTTTTGCTGGGTAATGTATATATTGTATTGGATCTTAAAACAAGTTGGACCGATTCCAAACAAATTTTAGTACAAAAAATTGCAGTAGAGTTCGTCCTAGTGTATATTTTTTAATAACAATATTTAACATTTTGTTGCGATCATTAGTTTAATTGCAAATTGCTTAAACATTTCTGAATTGTGATAAAGAGAGCATTAAACTAGAATTTTGAATCTTGGCGTGGAGGCGTCAGAAAACGGGGAGAAATAAACAACATTAAAAATAATAATTGTACAGTTTCAATATATATATATGTTACATAATTACGTGACAATTGATTTTTTATTTTCGTGTAGGCTGTGTCTCCTATTAGTAATTAGATCGTATGTATATACATATGGAAAATTTATACATGTTTAATTAAAATAGAAAAAAGCGGGTTATGACATTGATCTTACCAAAAAAGGTGAAATGGAAACTATTAACAGCTTTTGTGGTTAAATATTATTTTATTTTTAATCACCACTCACCAATAATCTTGTATGTACACTTTTTTTACGAAGTAATAACAAAAGACTCAAGAGAATACAGCGAATTTTTAGCAAAAAATAATAAAAAAAAAATAATATTTAGGTGACAAACAATTAAACAAATTCTGCTTGAAAATCAATTGACACAATTGATTTGAGAAGAGAAGGAAAAGGAAATAAAAGATATATACAATATGTAAATATATGGGTCAATCTGCACAAATTATACAGCGTTTATGTCGGTATTAAGGTAGAATTAGTTATACGGAAACGTAACGTGACGAATCAGCTAATTCAACCTATTTATAGAAAATGTTTATGATATGTTTACTGATCAAAATTGGAAAAAAAACTAATCAAAAGGGATCATACTAACAATATTAAGTGATAAAATTAAAAATTGTGCAAAACTAATAGTGATTGTCAATGAAAATCAAAAGCTATTTTTATACAAATGTGGTATCAAATGAGAGGTATTTTAAAGCTTATTCTGGTGATGCAAACTTTGTTCTTGAATTTCGCGAAAACGATTTAATATTTTTAAAAAATTCTTATTGCGTTTTGTTTAAAAACAGCTCTTGTTTATTTAAGCCCAAACCACGTAGTGAAAGTGCCAGTGCTGTCAAACTTTGTTCTTGAATTTCGCGAAAACGATTTAATATTTTTAAAAAATTCTTATTACGGTTTGTTTAAAAACAGCTCTTGTTTATTTAGAAACTTTTCTAATTTCTCGGCAGTGACAAATAGAGAAGATAGAAAAAACTGCTTTATCGACAAAACGTCGCACTGGGGTCGACACTGCGTTTATGTGGCGTTAGGCTTAATTAATACCAGGGTTGGCAGGCAATACCGCTAAAGTACCGTTATCAAACCCTTTCAACTGACTACCGTTACCCCTAAAATACCGTTACCGAAATACCCGGAATACCGTTATCCTTAAAATACCGTTACCGAAATAACTGAAATACCGTTATCCTTAAAATACCGATACCGAAATAAATGAAATATCAATACCCTTAAAATACCGTTACCGAAACAAATGAAATATTGGTATGCCTAAAATACCGTTACCGTTATTTTTAATTTTCTGCTTAAGTTGATAAATTGGTTTTTTTTTAATCTCGTTTGTTTTTTGTAAAAAACAAAATTACGGGATGCATCGAAATAACTGACTATCGTTACCCTTAAAATACCGTTACCGTTATAACTGAAATACCGTTAACCTTAAAATACCATTACCGAAATAATCCAAATATCGTTATCTTCACAATACCGGTACCGAAATAACTCAAATACCGTTATCCTTAAAATACCGATACCGAAATAAATGAAATAGCACTGAACCAAAAACAGCTGTGAAATCAACTAAAATCCATATTAAAGTGATGAATGGCTGATCACTATACAACTAACAAAACATGTCCATCAATTTAACGCATTGTTTAGTAGATTTATATTTTGACGTTTAACTATTTTATGTGCTATTATTTTGACAAAATATCGTCAAATAAATTAACAAAAATACGTTGTCTTAACAATTATATTTAATTAAATTGCATAATGATTTTGTTGTTTTACCAATGCATTTCATTAAATTCAACAATGCATTTTAATTAATTAATTTTTTATCGATTTATTATTAATTTTTAGACTTATATTTCATTATTTTTTATATTTTACCAATTTAAATTTTTTTTAAGCAATATACATACAATGTCTTTTTATAATTAATTTGATAAAATATAAAAAATAATGAAATATAAACTAGAAATTATAATATAGCACATACTAAAAACTCTTTATTTAAAACACATGTACCATTTTATATACAAAAACATATAACTTTATTTAAATTAATAATTCAAATACATTATATAACTTTCATTAATAGTTTGCCTTAAACAAAATAACAAAAAGATAGATAATATCAAAATTAATGATAGATTATATAAATTTATTTAAATTAAAATTAATAAATCTTCAATTAGCAATTCACTTCAAGTCACTGAATTTGTTAATTATCTATGCTTTGTAAAACAAAAACACTTAATGTCAATTTATTGACAATTGCTGACATGCTAGCACGAGTAATGACGCGACAAAACTAACCTCACTAAACTTTTTTCCACATACTTAATACTTTTTTTTTCAAATTGAAGAAAAATTATATCAAACTTACGTTACTGCCTTTTTACAAAATTTTTTAGAGTTAACAAATTAATTTTGTTAAAAAATGGACAAAAAATTATCAAAACAACAATTGTTTTGTAGAGAATTACTGACGGAAATAAGTATGTTCATTAAAAAAAAAAGTAGTTGATTTAAAAAAAACATACATTAATTTGAATAAAAAATATATTGTTTTAACAATTAACTTTCATCAAAAAGTAACAAAATTTTTATGTTGATTTCACTTACGACTTTTGGTTCAGTGAGCGTTACCCGTAAAATACCGTTACCGAAATAACCTAAAATAACGTTACCCTAACGATAACCGCATTCGTTTCGGTTACCATCCATGGTAATACTTAAATTTTAACACTGACAAAGTGAGAAGTATACTTTTGTGTGTGCCTAATTATATAGAAATCTTTACTCATGTTTATGGATATGCTTCAGGTGGAATAAAAAAATAAATTTTGTTTTATTAATTTTTTTTTACTATAAATTAAATAAAATAAAAAAATATAAGCTATGTTTGTGTGACTGCCTATCAATGTTATGTAGAATGCTTTTGACAGTTTTTCAACGTATTTCGGCTTTCTACTGTCAAAATTGCTAGAGATAAGCCCAAACCACATAGTGAAAGTGCCAGTGGACAGTGGCAGTGCCGTTAAACTTTGTTCTTGAATTTCGCGAAAACGATTTAATATTTTTAAAAAATTCTTATTACGTTTTGTTTAAAAACAGCTCTTGTTTATTTAGAAACTTTTCTAACTTTTCTAATTTATCATACCTGTAGTGGGATTCCCTAACTTTTTAACGACTAAATTCGGTAGTTATCAGTTTAATATGAAAACTTGGCACTTAACTACCGAATTTTGTCGTTAAAAAGTTACAGAATTGCTCCTCTGATTAACATGTTTAGAAAAATATGTGTGGCAACCAATTTTGACATTCTATTTATTTTTACAAAAAGTATTGACAAATTTCTTTTATTTTCGCACAAATAGATGTTATTACAACAGCAAATATTTCAAACAAAATTGTTTATACACAAATATCTAAAAAAATATATTTGATTTTGAAATTTTCAAAATATAAATTTCTCTTTGACAGAACAATTAGAATATGCTTTCAAATAAATTAGGTCAAGAATCATGCAATCTAAATGGCTTTATCAACTTTTTTATCAAAAATATTTTAGTTTAGGTACAATTTAGCCTGTTCCCACACGCCCTTAATAATATTTTTGCGTTTATTTTTATAAAAAGATATTGGCGAATTTGCCTAAAAATTAGTGCGAAAAACGCTCACTTTTTAACTTTTTTTAAAAATAATTATAGACGAATACTTCTGAACATACGCATAGAACCAGAATATCTAGAAATAGAAATTTTTGGATTTCATGTTTCAGAAATATTCAAACAAAAATTCGTTCTTAGTTTTGAATTTCATGTAAGAAACCTTTAAAAATATTTTTTTATATCTCTCTAAAACTTCATTTTAAAAAATTAGTTATTTCACCGTTCGACACAAGTTTACACCCATTAACAATTCCAATATATTCTAGTTAATATATTTCTAAAGGCTCATCTACACGAGAGAGAAAACTTATAGAGACAGAGCAAAAAACACCTCTAATTAGCTCTATTGTGAATGATTTAAGCTATTTAGAGGTGTTATTTGCTCTATTTCTAGCAATTTTCTCTCTCGTGTAGATGTGCCTTAAGAGAGTTTTTTAAAATGAACATGTACTTCCATGCGAATATATTACCTAAATATAGATTCGCGGTTTAAACGATTAAACGATTTTGTCCAGAAAAAATGGAAGAATGTTTTGTATTTAGCCCTTTTTTCAGAATATATATTAGGGGAGACCGATTTGTAAGGACAAAAATTTGTCGATATTGTGCCATCAATTTTTCGATAACTTTTGGCATGAGGAAAAAAAGTACCATTACGATATATCAAAAAATTATTTTAGGTGCCCAAATTTCGTCCCAAACTTGTCTAAAAACTTAAAAAAAAAATTATTTTTTTCGAAAAAATGTTATCGCCATCGTTTTAAGCGTACAATTTTACCTTGTATAGGAGATATTTAAAAAACTTGAAATCGGCGGATTTCTTTTTAACAAACACAATTTAAAAAATTTATACTCCTTGCGGTAGTAAAAGGAACACATATATTTCTAAATTTAAAAAACATTAAAAATTAACGCGTAAAAAAGATCGATTTTTCGACAAAAACTCGTTCAAAACCTTAACAAAAAAATTTTTTTTTGAAAAACTGCTATCGCCATCGTTTTGAGCTTACAATTTTACCTTGGAAAGGTAATATTTCAAAAAAAAAATTAAATCAGGCGATTTTTGTTTTATTACCTACCAAAAAAACCTTAAAAATAAAAGTTGAGAAAAAGTAAACAAATTGAAATTTGGGCGCCTCGAAAATGATTTTTTGATATGTCGTAGTAGAACTTTTTTTCCTCATGCCAAAAGCTATCGAAAAATCGATGGCACAATCTCGATTGCTAAATCGACCAACCCTAATATATATGTACATATGTATATATAAAGTAGATTTTCTCAAGTGCGCAACCGAAAGACCAAACTTTATGGGTGGTTTTTTTTTTTTAATATAAATCGAATTTTTCAAGTACAATATATGTAGGATTTAATTATTTTCTAACGAGCCGGAATTCTCGGGATATTCTAAAAAAATCCCGCTGTCGCGGGAAATGAAAGATTGCGGCAAAAGAAAAACCCTAACGGTGGGTCTCATACTGCAGGTTTAATCTTAGTTTAATAGTTAACCCAAAAATTTGTTGTTGTTTTGTGTACATTTTTTTGACATTTTATTTTGTTTTTAGTTAAGTTAAAGTTAAACCTACAGTATGAGACCTACCGTAAATGTATTACGCATTGGAATTTATGGTATGTAAAATAGTTTAAGCCAGTGATGCGCAAAATTGATTTGCAATTGTATTAGTGAGCAAGAGAGAGAACTGCACTGGGGAAAAAATTGGACGAATTAAAAAATATGTCTTTTATCAATCTCCATATTTTTATACAATCTTAATGAAATTTTCTGCAACATATTTTTATAGATTTTAATCAATATCTTCTATATTAATACTTTTATGGCAATTTGTTTATATTTTGTTTTTTTTTATTTCTATTAAGGATCTACTATGGAAGATATTACTATGAAAATAATCATAATGTCTTTTTATAACATAGTCCCTAGATTCCTTAAATGTTTTATAACGTAAAAGGCATTGCATGATATCAAAAACATTTTTCATCATATATTTTCTGAATATCATAAATAATTGTTTTTAGTGCACTTGAAAAAAATATCAAAACACCCGCTAAGCATGTGCACTCGTCACTGTCTCAGTGACGACTAAATTAAAGAGCATAAGAATATGTGTGGGGTAGTAAATTCACAATTGTGCTTTGAAACGCGCACCACTGGTTTAAGCCCTAACAAATCTTCCTTCTTCTACTTTGAAATACATATGAATATTTGTAGATATATTTCTATTTTTTTTTTATTTTTTTTTGCAAAAATTTTAATGTTGTTGGACTTTTTGTTTTAGGTTTTTCTTTGGTGCCTTTATGTACATTAGGGTGGACCTTATTTTTCAACTTATGATTTCCAATGTTATACTGCCGCACAAACACAGCTAATCTCTTGTATCAGAATTAAAAAAAAATCGGAAGTTATTTAGTTACAGCTAGCTAAAAACACAAAAATGAATACTATTATCTAAATTATTGGTCAAAATCACCGTTTTCTATAAAATTTAAAAAGCCGCCACTGCTGAGTTAAAATATACCCAGCAAACAAAGATGATCATTAATAACTCAGAATTGAGCTCCAAAAACATAAACATTTGTCCACTTTTTCCTATGAAAGTGATCCGTCCAAAACAGCCCCCTGTGTACTCAGAAATACTCCGAAAAAAGAACGTATAAAATCGAAATTTTCTTCATAAATTTAAATAATTTTGGAATCTTCTTTGAGTCCGAAAAATGAACCCTCGTTTTGAGACAGCTTTTTAGATTGTAGGGACAATTTTTTGGATTGTTTTCTGAGGGTTATATTTTCTACCAAAAAAAAGAGTGTTTTCAAAAAAACAATAATTATTTCTATGAGCCATTTACAAATCTTATTTATGAGCGCTCCGGAATTGCTGGCTGGGTATGTAATTTTCAGTAGAGTTGTTGTCCACTTTTTCCTATGAAAGTGATCCGTCCAAAACAGCCCCCTGTGTACTCAGAAATACTCCGAAAAAAGAACGTATAAAATCGAAATTTTCTTCATAAATTTAAATAATTTTGGAATCTTCTTTGAGTCCGAAAAATGAACCCTCGTTTTGAGACAGCTTTTTAAATTGTAGGGACAATTTTTTGGATTGTTTTCTGAGGGTTATATTTTCTACCAAAAAAAAAGAGTGTTTTCAAAAAAACAATAATTATTTCTATGAGCCATTTACAAATCTTATTTATGAGCGCTCCGGAATTGCTGGCTGGGTATGTAATTTTCAGTAGAGTTGTTCTCTGAGGTGTATTTTAAAAAACTCTTTGCGTTGACCACTTTTTTTATATTTTGTTGAACTAAATTTTAGAAAACTCAAAAATAGAGTTTTGAAAATTTGTAAGAAAAAAAAATCCTATGTATATTTGGCCATACCTGGGACTAGGTTAGCATAACCCAAATATAAAGGTTTTGATATAGTTAAATTTATCATATAAAATTTTGTATAATTATATATATATTGGAACATATGTATATATAAAATTTTAAGAAATTAATATCTTCAATATATAACTATATCTTGTTATATATATCACTATATATAGTGCAACATATTACAATATCCGATTACATATAGACCTGAATATATATATGTGTGTAAAGCGCATAGTTCAGGGACATAGCCAAAAATGTGCCCAAACTATGCTGAATATTAGTCAAAAATGTCTTCGTACTATTCGCTAGATCTAGAAAGAGTTTGGGGACAGTCCCCAAACTAACCAAATGTCTCCAGACTAAACTGTGGATAGAAAAACTGTCCCCGTAGCATGCGCTGTGCATACATATAATTATGTATGATTGTATCGAATTATATAACATAATAACTAGTTGGATATGAATATATTATATTTGATACATTTGGATCAGGATAAAATCCGGATAAAATTGTATCAAACCATATCTTATTCTATCAAATTAGACCTCATTGTTTCAAATTCGGTCTAATATGATCTAATTTGTTACAATTAGATGTTCTGATTTTTCGGATATAATTATGTACATATAATATCAAAAGTCAGATAATTATTTTCGCTAGGGAATCCACGAGAGACATAAATTTATATCTGAATATTTGTACAATAGATCTTGTAAATGAAACTAGAGTATAACATTGTAAGTTTTTGAAAAAATATTTTATTTTTTTACGATTTTCATAATTTATTTAATGTTAATGGTCTGGGGTAATTGCAATTACTTAAATATTTTCAAACCGATTTGGGATTTTTATGCATTTCCAGAAAGGTAATTCAGCCTAAATTACGATTCTATTGACATCTTCCTAACATATAGATATTTAAGAGCCAGTATTTTGAAAAAAGACAAACAATTAATTTTTTCCCCTTATAAATCATATCTCAAATTTCAGGGCCGATGCGGCACGTGTTCCCGTTATACGATCACTTTCATTTTTTCCATGATGTATTTTTATACCCAAAAGAACATTTGTAGAGGGAGGACGTGTCACAGGTCGCCATTTTTTCGCCTATATAACAAAGGTCACCCTAACGTACATATCGTTAGCTTAAATACAAAAGAATGTAATTCACGTTATATTGAACTCATAATTTATTTTTTTTACTAAAGGTTTGTTTTTTTCGAATTTTGTATAAATATTCCATACAAATTTAAGCATTTATAAAATTTTTAATTAGGTATAAATTTAGCTTCTTAAAAATTAAGTACCCGAGTAAAAAAGTTCATATATAACAATAAATTTTTTAATACAAAAATACACATTAACATATAGTAATATAAAATGGCTTTGCATCCATATGTATTCATATATTATAATATCTTTCAAATATTTCCCGAAATTTTCTTATGTATAACCATATAAAATCATATACCAAAAAAATGTGTTAATGTTAATGATACACATAACTATATATAATCAGATATGGTTGATCCCACAAATTGAGGTTTAATATACAGTACGATATAACCCAATACATAATCACATATAAACCCAAATTGAAGAAATTTTCTAAGTCATTTTAGATATAATTTAATATAAACCTTTATCAAAAAAATGTCTAAGTTGTTTTACATATAACTTTATATGATAAATTATCAAAAATATTTTCTAAGTCATTTTAGATAAAACTTTATATAATCTAAATTCCAAAACATTTTCTAAGTCATTTTATATATAAATTTAGATAAATCTTAAATAATTTAAAATATTTTTTGAGTAAATTTTTGATAAAAATTTATATTATTTAAAATCAGAAAAAATTTCGAAAGGAACATATTTTTTATGTCAGTTTTACAATCCAAACATATTTCAAAACCCAACATATTTTGGGTATAAATCTTGAAATCCAATTGTATTAAATAGTATATAACTATATCAGATTGGATATAATACGATTCAATTAGATGTGCCCAATTTTGGGATGCAATTGCATCAGAGTTATGCAATATTAGATTAGTATCTAAAATAATACAATCTGATATATTTTTATAGACCCATTTTGCGGATCAGATTATGTAAACACTTATATGATTATTTTATATTCTTATATATAAGATATATAAACTTTTTTACTCGGGTAGTTATAAAAATGCTACCAAGTCTTAAAAATTCTTGGCTTTTCTCTTTCAAATGTAAACAAAAATATTTGTCATAAAAATATTTTAAATTTTAGTATTTTTATTTCATAAAATATTAAAAACAACAAAAGCTAACAAATGAATTATGCATTTGTTAGCAATGGTGGAGCAGGGCACACAAGACTACTGCTCCATTTCGCGTTCCGGCGAAGTCTTTGCACGAAAACAGCTTTTGTACAAAGGGGACTCCAAATGTTTAAATTTCATTTATTTACAAAAAAATAAAAGAAAAGTCAGGTAAGTACGGATAGTCGTTTTTTTACAAGTAGTTATAGATATAGATATAAAATTCGAAAAAACAAACCTTAAGTTATCAATAAGAAAATTAAAGAAAATAAAAATTTAATGATAGCTGTATTTTCACTCATACCTATCAACGTTTAGTATTTAAAGCAAACCCGCTTAAAGTATAAAAAAATTTTAAATAGCTAATGTTTATAATATTCGTGCTATAGTCGAACGTACGCCAGCAAAACTTTTTAGGAAGTAACGCGATAAAGTTATGTTAGATGTGAAAATCTATTGTGCTAATTCATACAAAAATTTATTTGGTATGTGAAGTTTGCTATAGTTAAAGTACATATTTCGCTTAATAAAGAGTTATTAGAAATCTTGATTCATAATCGTATTTTAACTATAAATTAATTTTTCGATTTGATACTGGCAACACTATTGTTTATTTTCTCCCAAATAAGTCGTAAGTGATGTACAAATTTAGTAAACGATTGACTCGCTAATCGGAAGTGAAAATGTATTTTCTTAAATTAGAGAGCTAATAATGTGCTAAGATAAATTTAAAAGCCATTAAAAATATTTTATTTTTTATTTATAAAGCAAATCAATGAAAATGTGTATAAAAAAGTAATTTTTTAGAGCATATTATTCGAAGCATCAAAAGTAATCGCATTTCGAATAATGTTTTGATAGTCTGTACATCACTACTGTTTTATTTTTTCTTTTTGATTTTATTTTTACATTTTTTTTTGAAATTTTTTCGAAAAAGGTCATTGGCTACGCAATTGTTGTAGCTTTTTTCAGTTTGATGGGTGCAAGTTGTTGGAAGCCACACATTCTAGGGATGGTTTTAATAAATCATTTCATGCCTGAAAATGAAACAATTAACAATTAAATGGTGGCTTCCTCACTCCAAACTTTATAAAAGGGTTAAAGTTAATGAGTACCAACTATAAACCTTTATTATTTTCTTCGTTATTAATCAAATATGAATACTGTTTTTCACAAATTAGCTTAAAATCCTGCAATTAGACTGTTGTAAAAGTTTATGAATTAGACCATATATATCTAGATTTCAACGTTGATAATTATCCGCGTTGAAAGTTAACGTATATAGGAAAAGTTATGTGTTAGTTTTTTCCGTGTACTTTGAGTTTTTTTCTGAGTTAACGGATATAGTTAAGTCGAAAACACAGCTGATACAAATTATATTTTTTCACAATTGAAAATTTCCATTGCAATATTTAATATTCACTAATTGGATTTAATTAAATTACTTACAGTAGAGTGAAAAATTGCCATTTCTATTTGAGCTATTTCTCCATGTCCAAGATGGAAAATATGTATTTGGTGAGGTGTAGTTTTTTTTTCTAAACATATTTCATAAACAAAAATTTAATAAAAACCTTTTATTTGTTAGTTTTTAAATTTTTTAGTTTCTCTTTTAATTTTAATTCGTATTTTTTTCTGACATTAAATTAATAGGCTGTTTCATATATTTATGCTTTTATTGTGGATTTATTAAATCCAGCTTTTTTTGGATTTAATAAATCCCCTTTTTGTATGAAAAATTCTAAATCCAGGTGATTAAAAAAAAAACGCTAAATATATTTGAGTTTTGCCAGGAACCTATTTGATTCCGACAACCAAATATAATTCGGTTGATGTTTAGGAATATTTAGCGTGTGAGCATTTAATTAAATATTCACAGCCCGACTAAAAAAGATGTTATATAATCATATGTCACCATATATAAACCCATATATATGTTCATATCTAATTTGATCCGAATATTGGAATATATAATTATGTCAAGCGATACAATTTGATCCGAAAAATGGGTCTATCTAATTTCATCAAATTATATAAAAAACATATAATTTCATGAAAATTTTCAAATAAAATTTTAGTAAATATTGTTGAGATCACTTATTTTCATTCATATAAAATTCTAATGCCCAGAACAGTTTGGCTAACAAAGTGGGTATCGGCCGATCTTTGGTATTTTGATGGAATACAGAAAAATTTTATTGATGGAAAGATGTTTGAAATGACGATTTAATGCGATTTACGCCGTTTGTAGACGTAGATTGTCGTTAAAATTAGAATAACGCAGTTTGTAACTGAAATCCTTCTTTTGAAATGTGGTTTATTTTGATTTATTTCAATAAAGACCAAAATTCAAAACGAGAAAAAGTTGTTTAGAAAAATTTTTCTTAATAAACTTGGAAATAGCTGACAAAATAAATTTTCAGTTTAAGTCAAAATTACAACTTTTTCTAGTTTAGAGTTTTGGTCTTTCTTATAAAATGTGTGTCTTTCTTAAAAAATTAAAAAATTAACCTTCACAATTAATTTTTTTTCACGGAAAAAATAACCGCGTAACTCGATTCGAAAAAAAATTTTCGAATTCTTAAATCTTGCAAATATTCTTAAAAAAATAATTCTGTACAAAAATTCTACATACATATGTATATAAAAATTCAAAAAGTATGTTTTATGCAAAAGCTTTTCTTTTTACATAAGCTACAAATCGAGTTACGCGGTAACCGCCCTGAACTTAAATTGTATTTATTTCAACATATGTGTGTCTAATTTTTATTTTAAAATCTAAAAAATAGTTATTTCGCCCTTCAATTTAACAATAACAAAACATTTTTTTTACCATAGTTATTTCTTTAAATTTTTTTTTTTTATTTTTTATAGATGTTAAATTTAATATATATGTCAAAGGGCAAAATTCAACACCAGATCCACAATTTCTAAGTTTTTTTTCTTAATTTTATAGTAAAATTATACTTTATAAAATTTTGTATAATTACATATCATGTCAGACATAATTATATATAAAATTAATACAATTTTCTATTAAGTGTGTTATATATTTTCTTATAAAATTGTTTACAGAAGCTTATACGCCATTATATATGTACATATAATTACATATAAACTACATCGCATATCAAATCGTATATGATTATATATAACGTCATATCAAACATATTTATAAAACCAAAGTGTTAATATAATACTGAATTTAGACCAAGCAAAAACCAGCTGGTTTTTTTACAAAACTAAATGACGAAAGCCAAGTCATTTACACTGATTATTTTGTTTTTCTTTGTCACAACACTTTTTTACTACACAATTTTCTTTCTTTTTTAATTGTTAAATTAATGTAAAAAAAAATTTAATACATTTAAAAAAGAATAACAACACACAATTTCAAACTAAACTAAAAATATTTTTAAAAAATTAAAAAATATTTTTTTGACACTTGCTTTACTCCTATATTCGTTGTAACATGGTGTATCGAAAATTAATTATAAATGATACCGGGTGTATCAAAAATGCATATTTCAGATATTTTTACTTGGTTTTTGGCAAAAACCAGGTGGAATCTGGTTTTCAGTTTGTATGAAAATTGTATGGAAAAACTATATTAATTTTGTAGTTTTCGGTTCGAAAACTAAAAATCGCCAAAAACTACTAGTTTTTGCCCAGTCTAAATACACTATAAATGTATATGGTTACATAAAGCCACGCATATAAACATTTATGATTATATCAAATCATATAAGATTATATGAAAACTTTTTTAGTCGGGAGGATATAAAAAAAATTCCACTTAAAACAGCTGTTACCCTACAATGCATTTTAATGTCTTCACATTATTTAACCATCCAAAGTTTCTTCTCCAAGACCTTTTTGTTATCAAACTAAATTTTTACACATTCCTTGTATATTCGTTATTTTTCAAATGAATTGTAGTTACGTCTGTTTGTATTTCCGCTAACGATATGTGTGTTTGTACATATGAAGTCAAGTACTGTGAACGAAGAAAATTTAAAGTAGGGCTGCGCCTTTAAAAATTTAAGCGGGTGTGTTGCTGTGCTATGATTTAGCAGTATATGGATATTTCTCAATGACTACGACAACGAAGAACAGCAAAACACTTGTAAGTTTATTGACTTCATTATTCTTTAAACTCAATTGGACTTTTTCAAATATACTTAAAATGAATTTTGGTCAACACAGAGTAGAAAAAAAGAAGTTCCATTATGATTTTTTATCTTTATATATGAATATATATGTATGTACGTCATAAAGTGTCATTTTCAATAATACTCGTAGTTCAATTTAACCAACGTACCGACACTAACAGCTGACCACTTATGTTCGCACGTTTGTTTAGTTTGTTATTGTTGTTGTTTTGTTATTTAAAAGTTAATGTTTAGTTTTATTAATTTTTTTGTTTTTGCAGGTATCTAACACGCAAAGTATGCATTTATTTCACTGCTGTTTAGTTAGAAGTTTACACAAAGACTAACTGTGGAGCTGACAAAAGCATTCCAACAAAGTCTCCAACCACAAGTTTAAACTTTTTTTTTTTAATTGAAACAAATATGAACATACATATGTATATCTCACTTTCAGTTAGCTTAAGTGTCTAGTGTGGATAGATGAGAGAAACTCACCACACACTTCAATTGTTTTACTCTTCTGAGATATAAAACTTGTATCATTTATTTCCTCAATCTTTTTGCTACAAACATATTGTATCTTTTTGATATTTGCACACCTCTTTCTAAAAAGATGACTACTTTAATTACAGTCTTGACTCGCTAATGCGCGTACCATTAGTAATTATTTTAATACATGACATGAGGCTTAAGATTGAAATAAGATGTTCTTTACTGTATGTGTTATTAACGCTAACCATCGCTGTCCACTAGGGTTTATGTCCCGGGAATTCCCGGGACGGGATTCCCGGGAATCCCGCCCTTTTTTGAATCCCGGGAATTTTATGCGGGATTTCCCGGGATTTTTTTTAGTCCTTTACAGTAGTTTTAGCTAGTTTTATTGCAATTTAAATTAAAGCATTGATTTTTTTAAATTAATTTAAATAAAGAATATTTAAAATTAAAAAATACGGGTTAAAATTTAATAAACTGAATTAAGCCAAATTGTTTTTGGATGCCAATTGAATTTGGTTTAGTTAAACCGAAAAATATTATATTAGCAATTACCAAATTTACACACTAAAATACTTGTCCTTCGGGAATTTTTTTCTTCTTTAAGATGATGATATTTGTTTAAATAAAGCAATATTTATATAGGCTGTTTTAAACTACACGATTCTCGGAAAGATTTTGCAACCTTGCATATATGTTTTGCACGTGTCTGAAGTAAAATCGTACCGAAAATCTTATAGTGTTAACCAGCCTTATACAACATTTCAACATCATTATTTCAGTTCCAAATACCTTCAATAAACTTGGGATTAAAGTTAAAAAATAGTAATTTTTTCGTATTTTCAATTAACATAAGTATTTTGAGTTTCTTTTACTTCAAATAATTTCATTTCAAGTTCAATTGCTATTCCAATTGCTATTCCTTTATTTTAAATATATTTTTTAAATATTATTAATTTTTAAAATAAATACATCAGATGCTTTTTCAAATTATTTTGAATTTTTTATATGCTAATTTAAAATGCAACTAAATATGAAAATTAAATAATTTCTTTTTAAGGAGTTGTGGCATAAAAAATTTCTATTCAAGAAAACTAATTAAAGTTATGAAACTATTTAATATTTTGGTGTCTACTTTCATAAAACAACCCAGGTAGAAATTTCCGACGTTGCAACAAAAATTGTACTGGGAGAGCACTGTTTTTTACGAAATGCCGGTACTACTTAAAACGTGCTTTGCCAGTACTGTTTTCTGAAAATTAACGACCTTTTTTTAATTTATTAAAATTAACAATTTATGTATTTTTGCATCTATTACACAATTATTAATGTAAGAGAGACATATCCATTATTTTCTTTTGAAGTTTTGAAAGAATACATTAAAAATCTGTGATGTACAATAAAAGGACAGTAAAGTACTAGCAAACTACTAAATTTGTTATTAAATGTACTGGAATAATACCAAAAAAATAAAATCGCGAGCCTGCACCAACGTTGGGAAATAACTACGGCCAAGCGTTTATTGGTGTTATCATTTCGACAACATGCCAGTACAGTGAAAGTGAAAATCCGACGCATTGCCAGTACATGTACTACCATCTCCAATACCGGGCCGACATTGTGCCGTTTGTATTTTTCTACCTGGGAATTTAGGCGAATTTGCCTAAAAATTTCTGTGAAAAATGCTCACTTTTAAACTTTTTTATAAAAATAATTCTAGACGGATACTTCTGAAAGTCTGCATAGAAAAAAACAAAATATCTAGAAATATAAATTTTTGGATTTAATGTATAAGAAATATTTAAGCAAAAAATTGATTTTAGTTCTGAAGATAAAACTGGTCCGACACAAGTTTGCACCCATTAACAATTCCAATATATCCTGACAAAAGGGATCAAAATAATATAACCGTGTCTTTCACTTTTCTATATCAATTCGTTTAACAGCTTAAACCGCGAAATTAATATTTAGTTAATATATTACCAAGAGTTTTTTTTTAATTAGGACGGCCTTCCATATAAATATATTACATAAATACTAATTCACGATTTAAATTATTAAACGAATTGACCTGGAAAAAGTGGAAGACATGGATATTTAGCCCTCCTTTCAGAACATTTTCTAATGGATACAACCAAAAGATGAACTTTGTCAAACGGTGTTTAACCAAAAAGTAGTTTTTCAAGTATAATATATGTCGAATTTATATATTTTCTAACGAGCGGGAATTCCCGGGATCCCGGGAAATTCCGAAAAAAAATCCCGCTGTCCCGGGAAATGAAAAAGTCCGGGAAAAGAAAAACCCTACTGTCCACCCATATCTATTATTTCCAAGCAGAGCTTTAAAGAATTAATTCCTTTTTGGAATGAATGAAAAGCAAGAATTAATTCCTATGAACGAATTCAAAGAATTCAAATTCAGACAATGAATTCCCTAAACAAAATATTAGGCATTAATATAAAAATTCATTCACTAAATAATTTATTTAACATGAGTTAATTCAATTTTAGGTCAAGGAATTCATTCTTTTGTACATTTAAAAAAAAAATAACTTTTTCTTTTAATTCCCTAAGGAATTAACTTTTGTGTTTAATTTATTAAGGAATTAACTTCTTCGTTCAATTCCCTAAAGAATTAAGTTTTTCGTTTAATTCCCTGATTTTTGTCTATGAGACAAAGCATTGTTCTATGTGTCCTTCGACCAAAGAAAGGACTGATCAAAAAAGTTAAAGCTTTAATCTTGTTTCGAGTTCACTATCAAAAGGTTTTAGTGAACTTAAATATGTTTTTTAGATTTTTGCAAATTATGTTCGTTTTAAAATAAAATTTTATCCAATATTATTTTATTTTTTTAATTGCCGCTAAAAATTCAAAGCAATTTCCAAATTCTATTAAATTATAATAAAAAACGAATCCACATAAAATCGTGCAACTTTTAACGCATTAATGATGAATGGGTGGAAAAATACCCAAAAATAGAACTGTCCTAGAAAAATTCTAGCTAGAGTGATAAAAATATTAAATTTTTAAAATTAAAAAACAAAATGTAGATTTTTTAACAAAATAAAATAAATCCAAAAATAAATCCAGTGATTAAAAAAAAGGCCTATTGTTTAAATAGTAAAAAAACGAAATAAAACGTGTTAACATAACAAAAAATGTTATCAACCCGAGTAAAAATAGTTATATATGAAATTATATAATATAATATGGACTAATATGTTTATATATAGTCAAATGTGACAGTATATCTTTGTGGATATAATTATGTATAGCTTTGAGTTTTTCAAAAATTTCTTATATGATGTCATATATAGATCAGTATAAATATACATGTCCCCATATATATTTGTATGTGCCATAAATATTTACATATGCTATGACAATTTTAATACATCGTCATATATAATTAAAAATGGCTTTATCGGAAAATATATAAAGTTTTATATAGCTCAATGTTAAATTTTTTTTAAGTTGTTTTAGATATGTTTAAGTATAGCGCAATGTAAAAAAATCTATGTTTTTTTGAGATATATTTATGTATGATTTCAAAATATAAAAGGCGTACTCATTATAACTCCTAAATTCCTTGTAAACCTTGTATAAATACAAGCCATATTTTTTATGTATGGAATTTGACATTAAACTCATAAACATACCAGGTTTACACAGTTTACGGGTAGAATACAAGTTTATATGAGAAGGCTTAAAATGCTTGGTTAGAATTATGTACAACTTCTTTTAAATTTTTATTTAAATTTTTAATTCTTAACTTAAGGGTGTTATTTTTCAGTACTTTTTAATAGTTTTTGTTTTGATCTTGAAGTATGAAGCGTTATATAATTATGTCTTTCTACATCAAATTAGATATAAATATATCGGGTCAAAATCCGGATAAGATTCTATATGATTCAATATATTTAGATCTTATCAGATATAATTTTATCCACCATTTTTCGGATCATAGCATATCTCCAATTATATTAAATAAGATATCATTACATATGACATCATATTATTTTTTTTACCCGGGAAGATATTTCTTTAGTGCAGGGACCGTTAGTGTATTATACTGCTTTTTATAATTAATTCTGAACAACTTCAAAAAATCACTTCATCCATTCTTATATTTTTACAGCTATTTTAGAATTACTTCTGAACAACACCCAAAAAAATCACTTAAGTATTGCTTCTAAACCTTACTTGCTCTAAAAGTGATTTTGGTATTTATAAACAGATGATCACAGTTTCGATTCCAATATACATATGTATTTTTCATTTTTTATTTTTTTTTATTTTTATTTTTTTTTTTAACATTTATAATTACTTTGGTTAGAATATTCTTCTACCTCAAGTCCAAATTCTAGTATGATATTGTCATATTAGATTTTATTTGTTGTTTCAAAAAGGGTTGATCATTTTCATGATAGACAATACAATTGTTTCGTAGGCATCACCCTACTCTTCAGTTGTCCGCAATAAGAAAATGATAACTTTCTTACTCAAGCCGATTCATTACATAAGGTATTGTCTATCATGAAAATTATCAACCCTTTTTGGAACTACAAATAAAATCTAATATGACAATATCATATTAGAATTTGGACCTGAGGTAGAAGAATATTCTAACTAAATATATAAAAATATAGAAAGTCCAAAAAAACAATTTTTGTATTTTTAATGCAAAAATTAGGATAATTGTTTATAATTACTTTGTTTAAATTCAATATTTGTTTTTTAATTTTTTTTAAAAATATATAAAATAAAAATTGTGAAAAATTGCTTTTTATGCGCTTATGAAAATAGTACTGAAAACAATACTGAATTGCAGTGCACCTTTTGCACTTGTTTAAAAATTACTTTTATTGAAGAGAATAAAGCACAATATCTTGCAATGACAAAGTGATGTTTCATATCAAAGCATAGCTCAGCGGTAGAGAGCTAGACTTCCATACCCGGTGGCGGCAATAAAAAACTTTTGTAAAGTAAAAAAAAAATGTAATTTGTTTTTGCGAAGAATTTTTTTCAACTTTTAATTGGTGAAAAAGATCTTCCTTTGCGTTCAAAGTGTACTGAAAAAATGTAGAAGTGGGAGAACTTCTCTCCTAGGACAACTCAATGTTAAAATCATTAGTGTTTATGTTAAAAAGTAAGTACATCTAGATCATCAATTGTGGTGCTTTTTCTTCTATTTACCTTGGCATCTCTTTTTTTGATTTTGCATAATTTAAACATTTTATTATTATTTTTTAGAAATCTTCCTTCGTATTTAGTGCAACATTTGCCACCTCTTATTCTTTTGCTATTCTCTTATAACAAGTTACGGATTTTTTTACTAATTTTCGCTGCTGAATTCAGCAAAACTTTTTACTAAGTTTTCAAAACCGAGTGCTAAATTTAGCAGAAAAATATACTAATTTAAAAATATTTATTTTTTTTATTTTTTACAATTCTTGTTTAGTTTATATTTGTTACTATTGATATATTCTTAGTTTGGAAATAACACCCAGAAAATTTTATTGCATCTCCAATGCATAAAAAGGTAAAAACTGGAGAACCGTTTGCAATTTTTACTCCAAATTTCAAGTACGATGAAGTAATTATACGCTTGTTACAATCGAAAGAAAAAAAGTTTTTTTTTACTAATTTTTTTTAGGTTTTACAGTTTTTTTATTTTTTAGTACAATTTTTTGTTAATTTCAGCAAATTGATTTTAAATTACAGTTTACAGCAATTTACTGAAATTTAGTAGCTGCAACTAATTATTTATACTAATTTCATTGTACTAAAATTATGATATTTAGTAAGTTTTTTAACTGATTTTAGCAAATCGATTTTGAATTTCAGTTTACATAAATTTTACTAAAATTTAGTAGCGGCTACTAATTTTTTCTACTAATTTTATTGTACTACAGATCAGCAGACATGTGTTGCTAAAATTAGCAAAAAATACCGCTGGGCTCAAAACAGTTAAATTTGCCGTAATAACAGCAACATTACAGACTTTTTTGGTTGAGTGTAGGATCCTCAAAAATTGTACGTTTACACTTACCTGTCCTACATCTGTCGGTCCACTTTTTCAAAAACCTAAGACTTTAAATCAATCCAACTAATCAATGACAAACTAAACTATAACATTTATTAAAAAATATTCTCTAAAAAATCAATTACAAATTTACCAATACAATTTTCACTTAAAATAAATTACTTAACCACTAATACATACATGAGATTTTTCTGTTCAGTTTTATATTTTATAATTAATTTACTTTGTTAATACAAATGAACAAATTGTATTTAATTAAAACTAAAATAGTTTCATTTTTTACGAATCGGAAATGAAACCACGACAATCTTAAAAAAAAGAAAAAAATAATTAAATGTGTAAACATTTGTTTCTGTTTGGATTTTGTTCTACTTTTAGAATACAGTTCTGCATTTTTGTCTTTTTTGTTTAATAACTACGATTTCTGTTTGTTAATTTGTTTCAACAATAAGTTTTTTTTTACTTTTTCATTTATTTGGTTTTTTATGTTTTTACTTTTTCATATTTAGTTTTTTTTTTATATTGGCATTAGTGTTTTAATTTATTTCGTGTACAGTGTAATTTATCTATTTGTTTTTTAAGCGTATATTTTATTTTATTATATTTGTTTTTGTTATTGTTTTATACTATATTTTTTTACTCTGAGCTAAGGTGGTAGTGGTGTACAAGTACAAATACACATATACAAAATACATTTGTAACAATGACATCAACGACACGCAAAAATACATTGACGATGACGACAAACAACAAATTACAATGACGACGACAACGATGATGATGACAACTAACTAACAGCTTACATACTCTGTTTTATTAAATATTTTTTTTTTTTCGGCTTTATAACATTATTTGCTGTTGCTTTCTATTAAATAACTGAAAATACTCATTTGTAAATTAAATGAAATATATTTATATGGAGGGTGTTGTTTCAATTTAATTTATTTTGCTCAATTTTTTCTTAAACAGCTGATCCGATCGCTTAGGTGCCTTTGAAATATGAAACCATCATTAACTTTCGATAAGACAGATGATTAAATTTACCCAAGGCATCTACGGTTAAGTTTGTAAAGAGAAAATTGCGAAAAATGGTCAACGCTATAGCTATGAAACACCCTGTATTATCCTTTCCATCACCTGCATTCTTTTCAAATTCTTTCGTGATTTTAATTATTGCTTAATGACCTTTTTTATACTGTATGTATGATTATGTATGTATGCATCTTAACACATTTGTATGTATGTATTTACCTATGGTCTTCATTATTTTTAACATACAATAAGATTTTTATTTTGCAGATTTATTTTTTTATTACTACGTACATATGTACATATATTTATTGTTCCGAAATTCTATATGAATAACAAATTACAAATACATCTATCTACCATTTTTTTTTTATTATTTTCTAATTTGCTTTGTATTTTCATAAAAATGTCTTTGGTAATCACTTATAATTAGAGATTTCAATACGCAAACAATTTTTCTTTAAAAATTTCTTTTATAAAAAATAAATACAAACTGAGAATTGAATAGTTGGAATTTTACAGTCGAACGTATAAAGCTTCTAAACAGTTTAATTAAACGTTTTTAACCTAAGTTGGCGAAAACAGTATTCATAATTCGTTTAATAAAGACAAACTTAACAATCTGTTAAAGTAGGGTAAATCCTTGAATAAGCATTTCATAAAATTAGCAAAATAAAAGTCTCTGTTGAAACCATAAATATGGAGTTTGCTTTTATTCAAAGACTCTTTTAGTGGTCATCCTACCAAGAATATGTAGAATTCAATATTCTGTATCCGCTGCCCTATGCTCCTTGCAGGAGTAAAAGGAACAAATATATATATAATATTCTGTATCCAACAAACTAAAAAAATATAGAACAATTGCACCATTTAAAATTTTCTCAAATTGGTGTACAAACAAAATAAAAAATAAATTAAAGAAAATAGTGATGTTGATTTAATCAAAACATACCCAATAAAGCAAGGAGAGATACGATAGCGAAATCGTTATCACCTTAAATATCGGAAAACGATATCATATTCCAATAAGATACTATAAGTATACTTAAAAATATTCATTATTTACAAAAATTCAAACAGTTTTCAGAAACAAATAAAATTTATAAAAACTTTAAATTTTTACTTCGATTGGCTATACTCGTTTTTATTGGACAATTACGAGTATAGTTGCAGAATCTAGATGAGTTCGACTTTTCTTCTGAATATGACGATTTCATTATCAATTTTATATTATGACTGAATTTCAGCTCATTTTAAAAGTATGTATTCCGGTTTTGCTATCATATATAATATCATTTTCGATATCGAATAACGATAGTGTTTCGATGCCGGACATGATTTTGGCAATTTTACTAACGTTATTCCAGGGAATTTCGATAGCGAAAACAGTATCATAATTCCTTGGAAATACGATATCGTTACGAAAGGTACATTTTAGAACAAAAAATCTATCGTTTTCGTATCACAAGTGATTATCATATATGATAATAAATATCACCTAGGTGATATCGTGACGACATCGTTTGGTTTATTGGAGCTTAAAAAATGCTATACACTTATAGAAAAAATTTAGTTAAAACTACTTAGTTGAAAATGACTTCGCAGAGAAGCTGCTGAAATTAGCAGATTATATATATTAGTAAAATAGGAACAGCAAAATTTAACTTTTAAACAGACTTTTAGTTGTATTTGAATTAAATTTTTGTTAATAGAAAATAACAACCTAACCTCCAAAAAATATTGCTAAATAATTGGTAGACGGCCAAAAATCACAAAACATTTAAAATTTCAAAGTTTTTTTTTTCAATTTTCTTTAATGCAAATAAAAATGGAGCCTTTTGAAATCAACACATTTTTTTGCTGGTTTTAGCTAAATAGACTGATATTTGCATTCAACCAAATTTACATAACTTAAAAATAACAAAACTTTTGTAGATATAACTGTTTGTTTTTGCTATTTTGAGTTTACTAATATTATCTGCAATTAACTAAATGTTATCTCAAATATAACTAAAATACTATAAATTTAACGGTAGCTGTGTTTTCGCTCATACCTATCAACTTTAAATATTTATGGCAAATCTACGCGTTACCGATTATACGAAAAGTAATGTGTTAGTTTTCCTGTCAAACGGGTTTTATGTACTTTGAGTTTTTTTTTCTGAGTTAACGGATATAGTTAAGTCGAAAACACTGCTAGGTTTATTTTACTAGTAAAGGGTTCTTCAATAAGAGCGCTACAAAAGTTTTTTTAAATAAAACAAAAACTGTTTTGGATATCAATGAAATTCTTTATTTCTGTGAAAGTACGTTCGATGCCATGAAATCGTTCGATGTATGGAAATCGATCTCTTTTGCATGGCCATAACGGGCACGCTAGCAGAAGTCCAGACGCTGAACCCAATTTTCGACGGTTTTCAAGCATAAATCGGCCGACATTCGTACGAAGTTCATCAATCGTCGCTGGCTTGTTGGCATAGACCATAGATTTGACGTAGCCCCACAGGAAATAGTCCAACGGCGTCAAATCGCACGACCGAGGCGGCCAATCGACTGGATCATTTCGTGAGATAACACGTTCTCCAAACTTGGTTTGCAATAAATTGATTGTGACATTCGCTGTGTGGCTTGTGGCGCCGTCCTGTTGGAACCACATGTCCTCCAAGTCCATATCATCCAATTGGGGCCAAAAATATTCGGTTATCATTGAACGGTAGCGATTCCCATTCACAGTAACTTGACGGTCTTAATCATCACGGAAGAAGTACGATCCAATGACGCCGCCGGCCCATAAACCGCACCAAACCGTAATTTTTTCGGGATGCAATGATGACTCATTGAGTACGTGTGGATTGCTGTCTGACCAATAACGCATATTTTGTTTATTGACGAAGCCATTCATTATGACGACCATAAATTGGACGTAGCGCTCTTAACGTTGAGGCCAATGACTCTGAATGTCGGTAGTAAAAGCGGTATGAAATATGGCGTCGTTTGCTGTCCCTGTCTTTCTACTTTTGTAGCGTCCCTGTTGAAGAACCCTTTATTTATAAAAAAAATCTGCTAATTTCTGCAAAGTTTTCTGCAAGGTCATTTTCAACTAATTTTTAGTAGATTTTTCTCCCATTTTTACAGGTTTATTTTTATGAGTGTAGTGTTGCATATGACACCACAAGTAATATTAACAGAAGCCCATCATCCAATTTTAATATACAATTACTTTGTAAGAACTCAGGGTTTTAAAAGATCCTTATAAACAAAAATAGCTATTTTTATAAAAAGCAAAATAAAAAAAATAGCAATTTAAAAATAGCTATGTATGTGTAGTTTTTAGAAAAACTCTTTAATAGCGCCTTTAGACGCTGAATTTGTTTTTTTTTTGTGATAAAATTATGGGAAAGTGGTTAAAGAATAAATAAAAAATATAACAATAATAAAATATCGCCAACTTACAAAATTAAAAAGTTTTTTACTCTCCTGTAAAGTTAGAGAAAAACAAACAGCTATTTTCTTAGGCGCAGTAACGTTATGTTGTTTTCGACTGATAAAATTAAAACTAAAGCTGATATTTGATGGCTGACATGATTTCAAGAGACCGATATGTGCCATGAAATTGTTATAACATTGAAATTAACGTGTATATTCCTACGAAAGGTCTGTGGCTCTTAGTTGTAGTTAGTCTCCTTGGGCTTGCTGTTGCACAGTACAATAAATTATATAGGTTGAAATTTTTTTTTAAAACTTCAAAAAAATGAACACCTGTTATCGACACAATCATAACATTGAATTTTTTTTAATTTCATTGTTGTTTTATATGGAAAGTTTCGACTTTTAGTCTTAAAAATAGTCTTATGACAGTTAGAGCTCGTCTTAAGTAGGAATAGGCACCTAAATGTCATTATGTGCAATTGTCTGAGTCATTTATTGCATTTATAGACACTAGCAAGAGGTATCCCAATAGCATCTCTTAGAACTTAGTGACATTTTGGTGTGTGATAGAGGAGAAATAAAAAATAATGGTACTTATTGTTAATGGCCCGGTCTCATGTTTTAGGATTAAAAAGTGGGGCAAAAAATGATCAATTTTAACAAATTAACCCCTCAATTCATAAACACTTTGTAAATTCATAGCAGATTAACAAAACGTCATTTTCATACAAAATTTGTTCAATAAACCTCCTATAATTTTACAAAGCATTTATGAATTTATGGGTAAGAATATATAAAAAATAACAAAATCTATAACCTAAACAAGAATTTTCAAAACTCAACGAAATTATTTTAATAACTAAGGGCGAGTAACTTATTTCCTACATAACCATGGTTAAATATTAACCACAGATATTTTCATATAAATTTGACATTCATAACTATGGTTAAGCACTAAACTCAGTTTGGTTTTAGATAAGTTAGCAGGTCTAAATCAATAAGTCTTTACTGCCGAAATACTGTTTTGGTAGTTGTGTATTATAATGTTAAAAATGACTGCTTTAAAGAACTGTTAAAAAAATTTAATACTTTTCGTTAGTTATTCTTTTAAATAATTGTCGTGATAGTTGTTTTGTATTTTTTTTTTTTTTCATAAAAAACAAAAATGTAATTACATCTGAAAACAAAAACTACTAATTTATATACAAACAACTGTGGTGTAGTAACTGTCAATTTTATATTATAAAAAAACTTTAAAAGTTTAGCGTAATGCATTGGAACGAAAACTTATGAATCTTCTGATAAATAAGAAAAAGTGTATATTAAAGAAAAACTGTTTAAAAATTATTCAAATTTAAAGTTCATACATATAAGCCAGTCCACATAGTACAAGGCATGACTTGTTTTTCTACATCCCACAAACGAATATGCAAAAATACTACCACAATATTTTGATTTGATGCACACTCAGTCTTTTCTGCTGAAAAATTGTTAAATTTACAACGGTATCGCATCTTTATAAATGACCATAGAATGTTGAATTTATTGATGGAAACACCAAACTTCCACTACTTCTGTTTTTGACTTAAGTTTGTCAATTCAATTAAATATTTTAACATGTGCATTTGAGCGGCATTTTTTTATGGAGAAATTCTTTTCCTGGAAATCTCCATTTATTGCTCCGATTATTGTAGCACTACCCAGCAAAATCGTTCATTACGAAATAAGTGGTGGGGTGGCGGCGGGGTTTTGGCGTCTAAACCCATTATTTTTGTTTGGCGTGGTCGTTTTTATAAGAAGTTACGCTTACCCTCTCGATTAAGAAAAAATGAAAAGTAAGTAGTTATGAGATTGTGAATAATAAGTGGTTACACGCATGCTTACGAAAAGTTGAATTATTAGTGGTTATCCGATTGCTTACTTGATTCTTAAAAATAAGGAGCTACACAAATCCTATTACTTTCAGGTAATACATTCAGAAAAATTTAAGTTTTTTCTAGTGTGTAAATTTAGGACTCGTCATAAAAATTTACAAGCAAAACATATTCACATATAATAAATAAAAAAATATTTCTGCTTGTAAATTGTTGTTGTTTGTGCTGTTTTGGGTTCCTGCGGGTACCCGCGGTAACGTACGGGAACGCACATAATGTATAAAATTTAACTTTGTAAAAAGTACTTATTTAAACTATTACGAGTAAGTCATTATTTTATGTTTAAAAACAATGACTACAATAGGCCGTTATTAGGAGGTTATTATTTTATATTTTAAAATAGTGCAAAAGGTAATGATATATCATTATTATTAATGCAGGTAGTAATGAGGTGTCATTACCAATATTTTGCTGGATAGCCTTAAAAGTTCGTGGTGTAGGTAAATTTCAAAAAACAATAATAATTTAAACAAAGTTTCCGATTTTCGAAAAGTTTTTTAAAATTTCAGTAACAAAAATATATTGCATAATACATCTCTTTTATTCTTGAAAAAAAATTTTAGAATAATGGAAAAAAGCGCCATTTTTATTTGCAAAAATCGAGCCGCAATATCTCGAAACCCATTAGTGTGATTTAAAATTTTTTAAATATTTGTGTACACCCTATACTTTTATTATGGAACTTTGATTGCAGGTCTCCAAGAGTTAAGCATTCCGATTTTCTTCAAATTTTCTTCACATAATTCAGACAATAATTGATAAAAACCGAAATTATAAAAAAAATGCGCATGTCGTAGGAAAGAGTCGATACCGTTGCAAATTTTGCAATTTTTCAGCAGAAAACTGCATGTGAGCCAAATCTCTGTGTATTGTTGTAGTTGTGTTATTTTATTTTTGTAGATTTTTATTTCGAATATAGAAAAAAATTATGCTTAAAAAGTAGATGTTCTTTTTTTTGCAGGGTTATTGCACATGTGCAATTGTTACGAGTTCAATTTCCGTTAACAATATATTTTGCATTTTCTCGACTCGTTTCCGAAATGCGTCTGTTTTTCCTTCAATGAACACATTTAATAAAGGCAGGTTTTTAATTGTTATTTTTCCCCTAAATTCATAAAAGCTTTGTAAAATTGTAGGAGGTTTATTGAACAAATTTTGTATGAAAATTTCGTTTTGTAAACCTCCTATAATTCTACAAAGCGTTTATGAATTGAGGGGTTTATTTTTAGAAAGGTAATTAATAGGCGTGGTTTATAATTGATATTTGTTTACAATTCTTTCGATTTAGTTTGCAAAATCCTTTCTTTTTTGTTTTGATATTTTGGTCCCTACGCCTTAAAAATGAACTCGTTTAATAAAACCAAAATTTAAAAAAATTTAAGATTTTTGTATTTTTTTATATACATATATAAAACACTGATTGTCCGGAGTATTTGTTTGCGCATTTTCATTTTATTTTATTAATTTTTTTAATATTAATCAATTCTTTTAGTGTGATTCTTTTTTGTTTTTGTTTTGTTTCTGGTGAAAACATATAAAATATTAATTAAGTCTATTTTGGCTACATTAATCATTTCACAATCATTTAGATTGTTCACAAGAGCTATCTTTTCTGTTGTATCGCCCTAACAAGAAACTGAGTTGTTAAAATTTTCATTTTACTTTAACAAGGATTCCCTACTGGGTTTTCTCTCTGTTAGCTTAAGTGTGCATAGGACTATAAATATAAGTTAAAATGTGTTATCGGTTTATTCAAATGTTCAAAAGTTGTATTTTTTCAATTAAAATTTTAACAGCTCTGTTTTTTATAGATCTATGCAACGATACAACAAATAGCACACCTCTTGTGAACAACCTTATATAGTATATTTATAGTATATATTTTTTTGCTTTTTTGTGTTCTACATTTTAATTAATACCACTTTTTTAATATAAGTACTTTTTGTTTTTAATTTAAATTTTCCGATAAAGCCAACATTTAATGCTCTAACAGATATTTATAAATTTCTATTTCATCTATTTTTTTTTTTTAAAATAATTTAACGTCCTGACGACAATTGCTTAAGTCTTTTTTAGTCTACAGAAAATGTATGTATGTATGTACGAGTATGTTGTATGTATATACATATGTATGGTTATTTGCGTTATTTTTACGCTTATAACATAAATCATAAATAATAGGGGTTTTCATATAACCTCGTAAATTACTTGTGAACCTTGTATAAATAAAAACCATATATTTTATGTATGGAGTTTGACATTAAACTCATAAATATACCAGGTTTACACCGTTTACAAGTAGATTACGAATTTATGTTTTTACTTAATTTTTTTTTTTAAGCTGTCAATATATTTGTATATTTATTCTATTTCATATATTTAAACAGCGATTTAAGAATAAATTTACTTATTTTTTTTAAATTTTTAATCTATTTACTATTGTTTTATTTTTTTTACCCCAAACTATCATTAAATTTGTATTCTTTTTTTGTTTTGCAATTTGTTTTATATTATTTATTGAAACCTGTAGAATGTTAAGGATTTCATGCATAAAATGTGTATGGGAATTTATTTTAATCATTTGGGAAAATAAGTATGTCTGTAGATTACACTAGCTTATAAATATTTTCCGCACTGGATTTCAAAATGTTGTTTTTAAAAACTTAGGGGGTTATTTTGTAAAACGCGTTGCGTTGTTTTCCATACAATTTATTTTTGTAACAATAACAATTTAGACACAAATCAACGTTTTACAAAATTACCCACTTATTCTTACTAGCCTAACTCTAAAATCAAATTAAATATAGATTACGTACCTATTAAATTATGATTGGAAAACGGAACTCTTTTTCAAAAACTCCTTCCGACTGAAATTTTTTATTTTTTTATAACTTTCAAGAAAAATGAGTTCAAGAGGCCCAACTTGTTTTATATTTCATTTCTATACACCGAAAAAATTTCTCAGTTACTGGCTACTAAATTTTCAACTGAGTCTCAGGTGAAATACCCCTTACTGAGCCTCAGTTAATAATGTTAATTGAAAATAACTAATTTTTGATAAATTTATTCAGCCCTGTTCACTCAGTTAAAGGCAACGAAATTAGTAGTTGTTATGAATGAAACTTTCTGTTCAGTTAATATTAACTCAATTCATGTATGTATTTAAAAACAAAAACAATATATTTAAACACAAAAACAATCGGCCTAATTGCGGTTGTCGTATACGACAAGAAAATTTGTCGTTTTTGCCAAAAAGCATTTTTTGGTACCGCGAGTGTCGTTTTTTTCGGTCAATACACCAAAAACTGTCGTATAAATATTTGTGCACGACAGCCTCAAAAAACTTTTAAAAAAAGTATTAAAATAAGTGAAATTAAACATAAATCACTTTAATATATTAACAAGTTAAATTAAAGAAGAAATTTTTTTATTTAAATAATAATTTTTTAAAACAAAAATTAAAAAATTTAACGCACTGGGTATTTTAAAACTTGTGGAAAAACACACTATCCTTAAAATGAAAAGTTTCACTCTTACACCTTGATTTTATGAAACAATAATCGTTTTATTATTACAAAATTTATTTTTTTTGATTATTTTATGAAAACACCACAAAAATAGATGAAATATTTAATTTTATTATATTCTCTGTCGTATATTTTACACAATACCAAAATATAATAAAAACGACAACGACAACGCCTGCTGTCGTAATACGACAACGACAACCGCAATCAGGCTGAATATCAACAATGCATGCATCTTTATTTGAATTTATTTAAGGAAAAATTATGAGTAACAAACCACCTATGATTGAATCCCTCATTGGCTTTCAAATTCCATTGATTCATATGGCTTCCCCTTGATAAATGTGGCGTTTTCTCATTCGCGCTGTCGAAAAAATGTATGCCCTTAACTTAAATGTTAAGGAATATAATTTATCAGAATGAATTGGTTTATAAAATATTTTTCACGTACCAAATGATTGACAAAAGTATATTTTTATTCGATATAAAATTTTTGTTTTTTATATTTATTTTAAAATAAAGTGACAATCCAAATGTAACTGAAATTGGTATTTACAGGGTAACTAAACAAAATCGGTTTTGTTTAACTGAAACATTAGTTGATAACGAGTATTTCAGTTAATTACATTTTTTTTGATATTAACTAATAAATTCTTTAACTGAACTACTGAGAAATTTTATCGGTGTAGTAATATATGAATGTTTCAGTTGCCAAATCGACTAACTCCATAAAGGAAAATGAATGAGTCTCAGTGAGAAAAGTAAGAATATGTTAGCTATATATATATATATATATATATATATATATTAGGCTGGGTCGATTTGTGGGGAGGCAAAAAAATCGCCCATGGCTCAGGGAAAATCGTATTCTAGGGATCAAAATAAGAAACTTTGCCGAAGGAACCATACCTCTAAAACGAATTCTACTACCCCTAACTGTTGACTTTTGTCCCGTAGGGTCAAGTTTTGAAAAATCCCACTTTGACCCATTTAGAGTGCCCCAATCGAGTCCAAATGTATGACCGACCCCCACTAACTTTGGAGGGCCGATCCACCCATGCCAGTGGTACACCCCCTGGAACCCCCCAGGGGAGTTCCAGGGGGTGTGCCACTGGCATGGGTGGATCGGCCCTCCAAAGTTAGTGGGGGTCGGTCATACATTTGGACTCGATTGGGGCACTCTAAATGGGTCAAAGTGGGCTTTTTCAAAACTTGACCCTACGGGACAAAAGTCAACAGTTGGGGGTAGTAGAATTCGTTTTAGAGGTATGGTTCCTTCGGCAAAGTTTCTTATTTTGATCCCTAGAATACGATTTTCACTGAGCCATGGGCGATTATTAAATCGACCCGCCCTAATATATATATATATATATATATTTTTTTTTTTATTTAAATTCCCGTTCAATTGTAAATTTACTGTGTTATTCAAAAACTTTTAAAATAGCCTAATTACAGATTTTTAGGCTAATTTGGCAAAAAGAATATTCACAAATGATTAATAAAGAAAAATTTATTAAACGCTTAAAGCAGGGTATAGCCTAAAATATCTGTTTGATAAAGTTTGGAAAAAGAAAACCACTGTAAAAACTAAAAAATGTCAATTTACAATGATTAAATGAATTTTTTAAGAATACAACATTTTGTACCCAACCAAAACAAAAAAACTGCAAAAATTCCAATACTAAACTCTTTTTCTGAAAATTTTCCCAAATTTGCATGAAAATAAAATAAAAACAAATTCAATAAAATAGCGATGCATTTATAATAAAACCATACTCGATATTCGAATACTTTCAGTATTCGAAATATAAAAAAATCGTTAACACAATTTGTTCCCAATATATATAATCAGTAGGGCAACCAAAAAAAAAGCTCTAATAGCAATGTTTTAAGCTCTTAAAAAAAGCTCGGAAAAACAGTAAAATAAGCAGTTAAAATGCAAAAATAATCCCTTAAATTTCATTATTTCTTCATTAAAAGCCTAAAAAATTAAAATTTTTTATTTAATACAAAGCTACATTCCTTGGAACTTGAGGAATCAGACAAAGTTCTGACATTCTTAAAATGTGCTAAAATCCCAAAACTTATTTAACAAATTGTTGAACCCTATCCGGATTTTATTCTTGCCTAAGGAAATAATCATTGTCATATTTGTACTATTAGAATTCAGGTTGGGGAAAATTAAAAGTTTATTTTAACAAAAGAAATTTTTTAATTTAAAATAATTTTAAAAAACAAATTTTAAATAAAACAATTTATGTGGACTTAAAATAATGTTTAAAAATACTGATTTTATGAAAAAAAAGCAAAAATATGCTCTATTTCCGCATAAAAAAGCTAAAATAGGCTTCGTTTTTTAAGAAAATAGCAAAAGTAAGCCAATCTTTACAAAATAAGCAAAAACAAGCAAAATTAGATAAAATAAGCAAAAAAAGCTCTAACAAATATAGCTTAAAATTCTTATATTTTTAAGGTCAGAACTCGTAGTTACAGTGAGGTTACATGATCCAGATTTTGCTTTCAAGTTGATCACACATACTGCTTGTCAAATTCAGTTGAACTTGAAGCTGTGACGTAGGCTGCATGCAACTTGATAGTCAATTTTGCTTTCAAGATGCTGTCGTCAAGGAAAGAACTAAAAATGCTCGCCTCTGTGGGCTGTTTCCGCACTGTAGGCTGTTCAAAAAGACTTTATTTTTTCTTCACATATTCCACAGACATTTTAATGTCAGCAGAAATTGATTTATTTATTTTTATTTTTAAATCATTTCGTCGATATTCACATTCCGTATTTTATCAATCGTGTTTTATTGCGGCACAATATTTGTAAAAAGAAAAATAAATTTACAAGAAATTGGTCAGCTGTTTAAAACTTGACCGTCAAGTTTTCCCAAAACTTGAAAGCAAAAATTGATATCAAGTTGCTGTTCAATTTTTAAAATGTGAGTGTGTTAGTAAAAAAATGTGAGTGTATTGAAACTTGAAAGGGAAAAATTGTACACGATCAAACCCCTATGTTAATCTAAATTTAAATGTAACCCCTATGTTAATCTAAATTGTTTTAATGTGGGCGCTGTGGTTAGCGCGTTGGACTGTTACACGTGAGGTTGCGGGTTCGAGCCCCAACCAAGGCAACATCAATTTATGAAAAATAGTAATATGTATGAGTTTTTTCTATCCCTCATACATATCGCAGCGTCCTCCTTCGGTGTTCCCATAGCAGTTAACCCCACCGAAGTAAAATAATATAACAGGGCTATGAACTAAAAAGCTTCAACAAAGTTCGCCAACTCACCATCAGATGGCGCGCAACAACTGTTCTAAAATTCAACATCTCGCGCAATTACAGTGTTGCCATATTTGAAGCCCTTCATCTTTCACCGCCTTTCACTTCTTCTCTATTCCGTTTCCAAAGGAAGCACCACGTTAATTAATAGGAAGAATTTCCTGAGTGTTGCTTCACTTTAAAAAAAAAAAAAAAAGAAAAAAAATTGTTCTATCATTTCAAATAAAAAACATGCTCGGTCTTCTTTTTGGTTGGCCTACTAATCAGTAATGTTTAAAAATCGTTTTTTAACATGTTTTGGTTTATAATAAAACATTTTAATTTCCAAACTTTACAAAACAATATATTTACCTACAATTACCGAGTCAATCGTTCACAAAATTCATGTATGACTAACAGTAAAAAGAGAGAATATACAAAGTGTTGCCAGAATTAAAAACAAAATTAATAAACTTTTATTGTATGTTTTTGAATACAATTTTTTAATAAAGGTTTAATAGAGATAATGAATGCTTCAGCAAATTCATGTTTTAAATCTAAATTAAGAATTTTTTTGAATAACAGCGTTATTCATTTAGTAGTGTTAATATTTATTATCGATAAAGTGTTTTGAAATTAAAATTTTTCAAAATTCAGTAAGTGGAGTTAATCGATTTGGCAACTGAAACATTCGTATTAGCGTGCGTATGATCAATATATACCATTTTAATTCCATATAACTTATACGTACTATGTATATACCATACATGGGAATTTTTCATTACCATTGAAATTTCATTACCATTAGTTCATACTAATGACATTTCATTACCATTTAATGGTAATGAAATATTTTTCATTAGAAAAATCATTACTAATGGTAATGAAATTACACTAATGCATAAAAAACTAATTACAATTGATTAAAAACCATTTGTTTACAAAAAAATTCAGACAAATGAAAACGAACAACGGATTTGGCCGGGGAAGTTATAAAACATCATTTTTTAAGGAGGATCCATTCCATTCCGTTAAACTTTACCTGGTTACAAATAAAAATGGAATGGAAAGTAATATTTAATTTCAAATGAGCATGAGCCTGAATGAGCATATTCCATTTTTGATTTCAGCGAGTTTTACTCCATTTTTACGTTTTTCTGTCAATGGCAATTATTTGTTTTAATTTATTCATTATCAATGGTAATGAAATTTAAAATCATTGTCATTAATCAATGAAATTAAATTTGAGAATCATTACCATTAATTAAAAAATGGTAATGAAAATAATTCATCATCAAATCATCAATTAATTAGTCCACCTAATTAATTAGTCCCATGTATGGTATATACATATATTCCAGTGTTAGGAAAACATTTTTAACGAGTTTTTTTAGTTTCATTTAGTTTTGCCATTTCTTTAAATTTCAATAAAAATGATCTCGCAAAACGAAAAAAAAAATTAAATAATTCGTTTCTTATTTTCATCCAAACTGTTTGTTTTTTTCAAATTACGAGATTTTCAGTTCAAATTACGAGATCATGATGAACTTGGCAACCATACGCACAAATACCAAAAGCCATTCAGACATCATATTTTGAAAAAATTTAAAATAACTGAATAAACATTTATTTTTACCGTATCTGTAGGTAAAATTGGAACAGTTATTTTCAACTAAATATTCATTGATTTTACTGTATTTGTCAACTTTTAAAAATAAGCAACAAAAACACATTTGTTTAAATGAAAAGTTAGTAGACTGCATTTTAAATGAAGTTGTTTTTCTTTTAAATTGTTTTTTTTTTTTTTTGTTTGTTTGAATTTACAAACTATTTCTATATATTCTTAGTAGTTAAACTATCCACGAAAAATCAGCGAAAAAATTAAAAGTGACGAATCTATAAAAGATTTTAATTCGATTTTCGAGTTAAGCGGTCAAAAATAAAAAATTGTATATAAAGTTGCAAAACTATTTTTTTTTTATGTGTAATCTTAAATAGTTAGCAATGATATCATTTTTTAAGACAAACTAAAACTTTATAAAAATCTCCGCTAGGCACCCAATATTTATTCTTTTAAATTAATTTTTTTTTCATTTATAAAAACAAACATTTGTGTTGAATACTACATTTATACCTAAGTAAAAACTACCTGGTTTTTGGCTCTTGTAGTTTTTAACTTGTCAAAACGCATACAAAAAAACAAACAAAAACTCGTTTTGTACAAAAACTAGGTGGTTTTTTTATATTATTTATTGAAACCTGTAGAATGTTATAAAATGTGTATGGGAATTTATTTTAATCATTTGGGAAAATAAGTATGTCTGTAGATTACACTTGCTTATAAATATTTTCCGCACTGGATTTCAAAATGTTGTTTTTAAAAACTTAGGGCGTTATTTTGTATTTCAGTATTTTGATTTAAATTTATTACTAAGCTTGTTTTTTAATAAAATTTCAAAAATTTGTGTTTTAATTTTGGAAAAACACCAAACTGTTCACAATTTTCAAATAGAAAAATAAGCATTTTCCTAAATTGAATATTTGAAATAATTTTGTAAACTGATTTTTATTAATTTGATATTAGATGGCCTTCACTGTTCGTATACTAAACTTGTTTTTAAATTTCAGCAAAATGGCTTCGGAATACTATCGTCATATTTTATTCAAAATCATCATCTGAAATAGAACAAAAATATTGAGAATTGCGTTCAAATTAATTCTCTGATATTCCAACGTTATTAGAAAACTGAAATACAATTGTAATGTCATCCGAAATTCATATTCAAGTCCTATGTTTAGCCGCTCTACTCTACATTAATGCCTCCCATGTCGTATCCTTGTAACAATTGATACATAACGATATTTTATCTGATACATAACGATATTTTATCTGAAATTTAATAATAAATCTAGTATATGAACAGTGAAGATGATCTGATATCAAATTAATAAAAATTAGTTTTCAAAACTTTTTAAAATTTTTATTTTTGCAAAAAAGGCTATTTTTCTATTTGAAAATTAATTTGTCTTCAAAATTTGAAGACAAATTTGTGAAATTTTTGTAAAAAGTAGCTAATATCTTAAAAAAACAAGCTTAATAATAAAAGCTGTATTTTCGACTTAACTATATCCGTTAACTCATAAAGCGGAGTATACACGAAGGAACATTGAGCTGGGAACAAAAAATATCAAAAAATTTTGATAACACGAATTGCACGAATGTAACACGACAGATTAAAATACACAAATGAAAATTCCTTAAAAATGGGAAATTTTTCACGAAAGTTCCTTCGTGTATTTTCCGCTTAAAAATCTCAAAGTGCACAAAAACGCGTTAAGACGAAAACTAACATATTACTTTGCGTTTGCACGTTAACTTTCAACACAGATAATTAATTATCAACGTTGAAATCTCAACGTTTATACATTTTCACATCTAACGAAACTTATTCGCGTTACTTCCTAAAAACTTTTGCTGAGTTACTTGCGATTATAACGGAACAATTATAAACATAACCTGTTTAAATTTGTTTTATACTACAATCGGTTTAAAGTAGATTTGCTTTAAAAACTTAACGTTGATAGGTATGAGACAAAATACAGCTAAATTTAAATTAAAATACTGAAATATTTCGCAATATATGAAGTCTTTTTTTTTAATATTCTCTCTAAGTGCGCTATAATTTTGAACCACTCGTTTGGAGTTTAGGTAGTCTTACTGCCAATTTTTTTTTCTTCAAGGTTAGGGAAATAAGTATCTGTATTTTTAAGTTGCAGATCAAATTATGTTTACAAATCCAAAAGAATTATAATTTTCTGTTAGGTCGTTGCCGAGATATTCAAACACCAAAATACTGGTAGTAAGTGCGCTATAATTGTGAGCAGTAGTTTATATCGAATTCATATCGATGTTACACTCATAATATTATTTCGTTAAATATTCATGTTAAATTAATTGAAAACATAATTACAAAGAAGACATTGTTTAGATAATAGAACAGAAATAAAATCTGTGGAAAGTCTGTTAAAACAATCTTCAATATTTAACTGACAAAACTTTAGAAAAAAGAAAACGATTTTGTGGTTTGTTTTTTCATATTTGAAAGTTTTTTTTTTCTTTGAATTTGCAAAACACGACACCACAACGCGTTCGTTCTTATATTTATTTGCTATGTTTTTGTGTATGTGTTTGCTAAATACTAGTAAGATAAGAATATTAAAAATAAAACGGTTAAATTTACAAAATTATAGTTATATTTAAGTTAACTTTTAGTTAATTATCTTAAGCAAAAATAATCTGATAATTTCAGCAGTTTTTCTGCAAGGCCATTTTTAACTTAATTTTAGTAGTTTTAAATAAATTTTTCTAAGACTTCTTTTAGTGAGGTAAAATTAATGCGAATAAAAGAATACAATTAACGGTGTGTTTCATACTGACGGATTATGTACAACAGTAGGTACAACACAAAAAATACATTGGAAATGCGACATCAATTCTGATATATTTTAAGATAAATATCACGAATATGGACACCAAATTTTAATATTAGCTCTACTTTTTGAGATATTCATAAATTTAACTTTTAGAAAAAAGGCAATTTTTGTTTTTAAATATAGACTGTGCTTTTAGAACCATATCAACTTATTTTAATTAGGTAAAGGATCTAGATATAATTGCAATTAAAAGGAAAACTTCACTTATTTTCTATTTTGCAAATTTAGTAAAATCCCTTAATCGGATTTGAAAAATCTTAACACATGACATAAATTCATATTCTTCTAAACTCATTTTATCAAAAGAATCACAACTTTTGCATCAACATTTGAAGAAAATTCAATATAAAATACAAATTTCATATGTTTTTTTATTTCAAATTAATTTTATATGTATTTACTATGGTAAAAGAAAAAGAGTACATTTTTGAACATGCATCTTTTAAATCGTTATTTTTTTAGGAATTTGCAGCTCAGTTATCTAAAACTTCGTAGAAATTGATTATAAAATATATTTTCTACATTTCTGAATGGTTTTATCTGGGTTTTATATTTTACAGACTCCGTAATTTTTTTTTTTTTTTTGGTATTAAAAAAGTCTGTCTTTCAGTTTTAGTCAATTCTAACCTAAAATTAAAACAGAAAATGCGGAATTTGAATTTGATAAATTAAGTAACATGAGATGTTTACTGAATTCACAAATTCAAATATTGGATATTCTTTTCATCGCAGATTATTTATTAACGAAATCGTGAAAAAAGGGAAATTTAAATTTTAAATACGCGTATAGAAGATATTATCGCAGCTATCAAAACGTGCAATAATCAAATTAAAGAGCATATTGCATCATTTTAAAATGTTGCAAAAAATAGCGTTATTACTTTCAATTTTATATTTTTTTGCAAAAAGTTTATTAAAAAATTGAATTTTCCTCGAAAATCGTTTTTGGAAATATTTCTTAAACTATAGCTGACTACAATTTTATGGCCATATTCGTGATCTGCGTCCCAAAGTCTATTAGAAATTATGTGTCGTAACCCCGATGCATCAAATTTTTCTTATTTTGTTGTACTGTGTTATTACCCAGCAAAAATTTACTGCTTGCTTGGAAGCAGTTTTGTCAGGGAAAGTTGAGCAGTGAAGCAATTGCATTATTTATGATATCATGCCTGATTTTTGTTCGAGATAGCTCGCGTGAAAGCACTTGTTTCGAGATACGAAAAGGCATGAATTCACCGCTTTTAATTAGTGCTCCTGTTTTTCTTGTAAAATGTCGATAATTCATGCCTTCTCGGAAGTGCATATTATAAAGATTTTCAACTATTTAAAATCATGCCTTCTCAAAAGCACAATATTCCTGCATATTTTTCCGTGAAGAAAAAATGCCTCTTGTTTTTAGTAAAACCTCTTATTTTAATTAAAATAACTTTTTTCCGCATTTTAAAAAATTTTGATAAAAGAATCGCAAAAATATTTAAGCAATCAAAATGTACGATATTGCTCATTTCATGCCTTTTTGAAAAGCACAGCAAAAAGCGATGTAAACAATTAATCAACTTAGGCCTTTCATTGATGCTGTTTACGAAGCCAACCATTCTTAGAAGGGGTAAAAGTAGCAGTAAGGAAGCAGTCAACGTTTTTACTGCTTCCACATTTTTGCTGGGTAGTTACATAATTTTTGGATATTTTCTTTGTATATAGTTTTTACATTATTTTTTTTCTAATAGTAAAGTTAAAGTAAAGGCTTCAGTATGAGACCTACCGCTGATTTTTGAAAACTTTAAAATTGAAATGAAATGTAAAAAACACGTTTCTTGTCAACGTTTGTTGACTCCTTTTCAATTTTAATATTTATCGCAGTCGGAAAAAAATTTTTTTGATTTTGTATTTATTTTATTTTGTTTTTGGAATTATTAAAAAAAGCCTTTCGATCTGCAAAGAAATTTATTTTTGATAAAAACAAACAGAACATTTTCGGGTGCCTGATCTTCGCTATAGTTTTAGTTAGTACACGCAGAGAAAAGATATGGTTGCAACATGGTTGGGAAATGATCGCAATATGACCCCAATGATCATAAGTTATGATTCCAACTAATAATATTATGGTCATTGAAGATGAGTTTTATCAAAATTTAGAAGCATATCATGACCATTTCGTATTGTTACAAGGGTTTCTAATCGGGGAAAAAATGCATGGGAATTCCCGGGTATTTAATTTTGACTACTAGTTTTAAGTGCTTATGCATAATAATTTGAATATCTTATTACACGTTTATAAAATCGATTTTGTATGGCAAATTAGTTTCATAAGTCACTTATATATTTTTAAACTGTTTATGCATATGACCATTACAATTTAATGTATTTTTACTTGTTTTTTTTTATCAAATTTTCCGTAAATCTTTTGAAAAAGAAGAAATTTAAAAATGTTAATCAAAAACTGTTGTTCTTTTAAAACAACTTATTTTTCGTCGTAATTCGTCAGTTTCTGTCAGTTCTAACATTGCTAATTTTTGCTTAAAGTTGTCATTAACCAACTAAGCCTTGCGTCTTAAACGTCATATTTAAATAAATGTAAGATTCTGTTTAAAGGAATTTCATTTGAATTAACATTTTATTAATAATTCAGATATACACATGCGGTCACGTACATCTTACCACTGAATTTCGTTCGGCAAACGCTTGTGAGAATACACTTAAAATAATACGTCAGCAGAAAAATCTGTCAAATTTCTTTCGCTCCCAATTTTTTTAAATGGCCCATATCTAGCCCTAAGCAACATAATACTACCGTGAAAAGATTAGCTCTATCCGCAAATGGACCATAGTGGGGCCTTCGACCCTCGGAAATTTTTAATAAAAATTTTCCACTTCATAAAAAATGGCCCATATCTCGAAAACTAAGTAAGATAGAGTAGAACGCACAAAATATTTGCTCCATTGGAGTGCCCTTATATGCACATAAACTAGGCTCGAGGAGGGTCCCGAGACTCTAAATTTGTACAAATTTTGCGGCTCAGTATAATTACAAATAAAACTGTAGTTTTACTAATTTTTTACTTAAATTTAGATTTGTTAAATTTAACAAAAAATATTTTAAAATCAATACATTTTATTTTAATCCAAAAAACAGGAATAAATTTTGTTAAAGTAACAAATTTTTCTGTCCAGGCAACATACTTATTATTTTGAGTGTAGGCCTTAGAGATCTAAGCCTTATGTTTAAGTTCCGTAAAACATGTTCCAAAACCAGCTCAGTAAAATCGTTTCTTGTGGAACTAGTTGTATAATAGATATTTTCTATTTTAAAACCGTAAGTAAAGTCTTTAGCCTCCGGAAAGAGTCTTATAATTCACCTAAATCCATGCGGAAATATATCAGACATACTGTTTAGCTTATTCTAATGTCCTTCTCCAAAGAACATTTGTTCATTTTCTGAGTATTTTATAAGGCATTTTAAGTCAGTAGTAGTCAGTAGTAGTCTGGTTCAACAGTAGTCTGATTCTAAAAGTAGGCTTAATTTAATTTGAATGCAATATTTATTCTTGATTAAGCTAAAGAAGTTGTGGTCTAACCTTAACAATTATTAAAATTGACATGAAAATAACTCTTGATATTTTTAAATTGAGCAAACTTTTAGATAAGTTAGCCGACCTTGGTACTCTAATATTTAAGTAATATTCCCTAGAATTCCCGAAATTGGGAAATTTATATTCCCATATCCAGGGAATTAAAAAAATGGGGAAATGAGAAACCCTAGTTCCAATCATAACGTAATGCTGCAAAACTTGATGCTCTTTTCTCTGTGTGTAGTAGTAAATAGGATATCGAACAAATATTTTAATAAATGCTAAATCAAATAAAAGGAAAATCATGGCATTTATTTAGAATTGAGTTTTGTAAATTTTTTGGATGTATTTTTTATCAGGTGCTGGGTTAGCTTAATTCTATTTAACATTTAATGAACATTACCAGCATGTTCTTTTTATACGTATAAAAGGTTTAAAAATATTTAAAAGCTGTGTAAAAAATAAAAGTTAGAAAAATAACTACAATTGTAATACTGGGGTTCTAATCTATTAACTTCTTTTTTGTGTGTATTATTGCTGAAACTCCTACTTTTTCCTACATGAATACATGCATGCATATAGAACAATTTCGTTTTTCTGCCATCACATACGAGTACATATGTGTAACAAAATATACAGTACTATTTGACTCGCTACAAATTCGGTTGGCAGCATGAATCTATTTTCTGGATGTGCATATGTAAATACCAGGGTTTAAAAAAACTGCTGACAGCATCCAAAAATATCCAATATTTGATAATTTTCATGAAAGATATCTAAAAATAGTAAACACGTTTTGATATTTAACAACATGCTAGCTAATATCAACAGAAATAAATATCTAGCATATATAAATTTTTTGATTTATAGCGGCTATCGAAAAATATCCAACGCTTGGATATTAAACAATATGCTAGATAAAAATAGCTGTCTGTGTACGATATATACGAAAATGATATTTCTGTTGTGTTGTATATTTTTAGCAGCTTTCTTGCTTGTGTGTACAATAAACGATATTTATTTTATGTAAATATCTAAAAATATCTTGCATTGCTAGATATATCTGTTTAAAAATATCTTGCATTGCTAGATATATCTGTTTAAAAATATCTTGCATTGCCAGATATATCTGTTTAAAAATATCATGCATTGCCAGATATATCTGTTTAAAAATATCTTGCATTGCCAGATATATCTGTTTAAAAATATCTTGCATTGCCAGATATATCTATCTAAAAATATCTTGTTGATTTTGCTGCTATTAGCAGTGAAAATATTCTTGCATTGGTTTTTGGTGGTTGGATATTTATTTTATACAAATATCTAAAAATATCTTGTTGATTTTGCTGCTATTAGCTACGAAAATATTCTTGCATATCTAGCTGGTGCGTATTGTTTTTCGGTGGTTGGATTTTTTTTAGGCATTTGTATAAAAGTATTAATTTTTAGTCTAAATAATGCTGCTATTGAAATGAATTTTAAGTGTGCGTGAATATATCAATAAAAAAACAAGAGGACTTTAATAATTATTATTAGAAATTAGATTTCCATTTAAAAATTTATAATTTATAGAAATAATAAAAAAAATAATAAAAATTCCTTAATAATTATTATAAATTATACTTAATAAAAAAATAATTTTTTGGTAAATTTTATTTAAAATTAGTACGACTAAAGCCTAGGAGAGTTGTGAAAAATCACTTTTTTTAACTTTGAAGCGCAATTTTTGAACGTAAGAGCAAATTAAGTTTTTGCTAAGTTCAGAGTCAGTATATTTCTACACTAAGAGAATTATGTCGTTAAAATTAACTGCAATTTCATTTAATTTTAAATGCCATTACAGTTCCCAGTAAAATAGCCCATGAATATCATCGCTGCGCCTAAGAAATTAGATAATGTTAACAAAAACTATTTCTGGTGCACCTAAAGTAGGGCTATATTTTGTCTCTTGGCTTAGTTTTATGGAAGTAATTCTTTTATAAATAGAAAGTTTGGAGTTTGGTTTTCATATGTGTAAAAAAATAATTTATAAAAACTTTCACGAAAAGCTCAATAAAGTTGTTTTGTTGCTCTCCTCCTTAAAAAATGTACCTGTTTTCTTAGGTTTAGCGACGGTATAGTCTATTTGTTGTTATCTTATAATATGTGTGTTATCTTATATGTTGCCATGAGTAGCCATTAGGGTTTGGGGTTCGGGAATTCCCGGGCGGGAATTCCCGGGAAATCCCGGGAAAAGTTTGCCGGGAATTCCCGGGAAAATAATATATTTTTTCCCGGGAAAACGGGAAATTTTAAAAATATTAAATTTTTTAAATTGTTTTTGTTTCGAATAGGATTTTTTAATTTTAGTCATAAAAAACATTATAAATACCAAAACAAAAATGTCATTGTTAAAATCTTTTAAAAGGGAATACATTTATTTGACACACAAATAAAATCTTTGCCAAGTAATTAGGAGCATTTCAACTAATAAAGATTTTTCCCATAACTTATTCAAAATTTAAGTAGTAAAACCGAAAAACTTGGTAAAATGTTTAAAAGAAATATGAAAAAAAGCTTTGTTTTTACAAATAATCGCCCTTAATATCTAAATTTTTCAATTGTATAATTTAGTTAAAGTCGACTTTAGTTAAAATATTGGGTGGCAGTATACCTTAACTTGGTTTATTTTTGGAGCATTCTGATTGGTTAATTTATTTTCAACCAATCAAAATATTTGAAAATATAAATATCTTTGTAAGGTTTTCATACACAAAATGAACAAAACCGTTTGATTAAAAATAAAGTCGGCTTTAAATTTAAAATACTCCTTTATATTAAGGGTCAATAATTTTATAAGGAACGTTTTCATTAATAAATGTGAAAAGAAAAGACTAATGGTTAACGGTGGTATCTAAATTTGGTTATCCGACATCTAAATTTGGTTCACAAAAAAAAAAAAAAAAAAAAAATGATGGTCATGCAACTTCTCTTGAAGAAAACAACAACAAGAATAACGTTTCAGCTAAAATTAGCAAAGTACCCGAGGAAAAAAGTGTAAGCTGAATAGGCATTAAAGGTTTTATGGTAGGGCAAACATTTCCTGAAATGGTATCCAAATTAGCCGCAGTCAATCCGCACCATAAATAGATCTTCGTTTAATCGAGAAAGTTTTTATAATAAAAACCTGGCATTGCAAAAAAATGAAACCGATGTAAAAAATATTATATTAAATTACTACAATCATGTAAAAGATATCACGATAAAAGAAATATCGAGCAATATTTCTAACAATAGGAGATTTACTATAATCTTAGATGAATGGACAAGAATATCACAAAAGAGATATTTGAACATATGTAGAAACGGAAATAATTCATTTTATAACCTGGGGTTGGTTTTTATATCAGGAAGATGTAAATTTGGCAGTGCTGCGAGTAATTTATGTGAAATAAAATGTTCAACATTCTGATATTTTTACTTTGAATTCTCACTACACAGACTGCATTTGTACTGAAATAGTGTTTTTTTTAAACAAAAATTGCTTATATAGGTGGTTTTCATTAACAATTTTGTTAAAAAATATTTCCCGGGAATCCCGGGAATCAAATTTTTTCATTCCCGTTTCCCGGGAAATAAAAAAGTCCGGGAAATCCCAAACCCTAGTAGCCATATATAATTATATATGTATGCACAGCGCATAGTTCTGGGACATAGCCAAAAAAGTGCCAAACTATGCGGTATATTAGTCAAAAATGTCTTCAAACTATTCGCAAGACCTAGGAAGAATTTGAGGACAGTCCCCAAACGAACCAAATGTCTCCGGACCAGAGAAAACTGTTCCCGTAGCATGTGCTGTGCTACTGAAAATTTTGCTGCTATTATGGGAAATTTAACTGTTTTGAGCCCAGCGGTATTTTTTTTTTGCTAATTTTAGCAACACATGTCTGCTGATCTGTAGTACAACAAAATTAGTAGAAAAAATTAGTAGTCGCTATTAAATTCTAGCAAAATTGTTGTAAACTGCAATTCAAAATCGATTTAAATTTGTAATAACATATAAAATAAAAAATTATTTTATAATAATTGCAATGAAAGCCGTGCCAAGAAACGTCACATATTTTTTTGAAGTAACTCTACTCTGCATTGTGAACAGTTAACATTTGATTCTGTGCTGCAGAGTAGAGCCACTCCATCATTGTGAAAGCACCTTTACATGTAAACATTTGATAACGATAACCAAATAACTTTGTTGCTGTACCCAGTGTAGAAACGGTAATGACATATCATTATTTTTTGGACTACCAGTAATGACACCCACTTACCTTCTGTATTATTTTAAAACATATAATAATGTGTTACTGATAATAACTTATTTTTATCATTACTTCAAATAGAAAATAATTTTTTAGACTTTTTTGAAAATTTTTTGAAATCTATTTTTAGACTCAATATTTTTTAAACACTGGTAAGGATATATGTAACCACATATTTTTTGATTTTTTGTATGTTGGCGAGTAAGCTTACTTGTGTGCAGCAGGTCAATTGTGTTTTTATCTATTAAATATTACATGTCGATATAGCTCAGATGGTAGAGCTGTTGACTGGCAATCTGTAGACCCAGGTTCGAATCCCGCACCAGCAAATTTTATTTAAAAACAAAAATACAATAAAAAATATTTTTTTTATATAATTTATTTTTTAAGAAAATCTATTTTTAGACTCATTATTTTTGTCAGTACTGGTAAGCACATAGGTAACGATATATTTTTTGATTTTTAGTATGCTGGTGTGTAACGACAACTCATTATTTTTCGCGACATCGCCATATAAAGGTAATAAGAAATGTAATAACAAAAGTAACTAGTTACCATTACCAAGTATGTAGTTATCTAACCACATATCTGGTAATGATTTTCTACACTGGGTAGACTAGATTTTTATTCGTATTAAAAAAAAAAAAAGCTTTCTACATTTAAAATTTTTGGTGATTTTTAGTCTACTAATTATTATTTATTACTAATTTTAGCAGGTTAAATTGTTATTTTCTGTTAATTAAAATTTATTCAAATATAACTAAAATATTGTATATGTATTTAACAGTTTGGATTTTCCTGTACTTATCTTACTGATATTTTACAAAAGTAATCTGATAGAATTTTTTTATGAAACGTAATTTTTAACTAATTTTTAATAGTTTTAACTAAAATTTTTACATTTTTCTATTGCTGTATGAGTTAGATAGTATAAAGAACTCTTTATTTTTTGTGAGTTTTTATTTGTTAACTTATAATGATAAAAAAATTAAATGAAAAAAATTTTGGTACTATAGAGGTCAAAAAAGTACTGTTTTTAAAGCTCGTTAGTACTATTTTAGAAATCCCATTTATCATCCCTGATTTTGACTCCAAATTTCAAGTACGATGAAATAATTATACTCTTGTTGCAATCGAAAGAAAAAAGTCTTTTTTTATTAATTTTTTTTTAGATTTTAGAGTTTGTTTATTTTTTAGTACACTTTTTTGCTAATTTCAACAGATTGATTTTAAATTACAGTTTACAACAATTTACTGAAATTTAGTAGCTGCAACTAATTATTTATACCAATTTCATTGTACTAAAATTATAGATAATTAGTAAGTTTTTTAACTGATTTTAAGAAATCGATTTTAAATTGCAGTTTACAACAATTTTCCTAAAATTTAGTAGCGACTACTAATTTTGTTGTACTACAGATCAGCAGACATGTGTTGCTAAAATTAGTAAAAAAATACCGCTGGGCTCAAAACAGTTAAATTTCCCATAATAACAGCAAAATTTTCAGTAGCCATTACAGACTTTTTTAGTTGAGTGTATGCACAGCGCATGCTACGGGAACAGTTTTCTCCGGTCCGGAGACATTTGGTTAGTTTGGGGACTGTCCTCAAATTCTTCCTAGGTCTTGCGAATAGTTTGAAGACATTTTTGACTAATATACCGCATAGTTTGGGCACTTTTTTGGCTATGTCCCCGAACTATGCGCTGTGCATACATATATAATTATATATGGCTATTCATGGCAACATATAAGATAACACACATATTATAAGATAACAACAAATAGACTATATCGTCGCTAAACCTAAGAAAACAGGTACATTTTTTAAGGAGGAGAGCAACAAAACACCTTTATTGAGCTTTTCGCGAAACTTTTTATAAATTATTTTTTTACACATATGAAAATAAAACTCCAAACTTTCTATTTATAAAAGAATTACTTCCATAAAACTTACCCAAGAGACAAAATATAGCCCTACTTAAGGTGCACCAGAAATAGTTTTTGTTACCAAATAGCTATTTTCTTATGCGCAGCGATCATATTTATAGGCTATTTTACTGGGAACTGTAATGGCATTCAAAATTAAATGAAATGGCAGTTAATTTTACCGCCATAATTCCCTTAGTTTAGAAATAAATTTAATTCTGAACTTAACAAAAACTTAATTTGCGTCCACGTTCAAAATTTTCGCATGAAAGTTGAAAAATGTGATTTTTCACAACTTGCCGAGGCTTTAGTCGTACTAATTTTAAATAAAATTTTCCAAAAAATTATTTTTTTATTAAGTATATAAATAATTATAATAAATAATTATAATTATAATAATTATAAAGGATTTTTTATTACTTTTTTTATTATTTCTATAAATTTTTAAATGCAAATCTAATTTCTAAAGTAGGGCATACACGTTAAATATTAGGTGTATTTTGTCTCATGCCTATCAACGTTAAGTATTTAAAGCAAATCTACGTTACAAAAAAATTGTAAACATCGAACGTTCGTCACCAAAAGTTTTTAGGATGTAATGCGAATAAGTTACTTTAGATGTGAAACTGCATGAACGTTGAGTTTTCAACGTTGATAATTGAAAGTTAACGTGCATACGAAAAGTAATGTGTTAGTTTTCGTCTTCAACGCTTTTTTATGCACTTTGAATTTTTTATGAGTTAACGGATATAGTAGTCGAAAACACATCTATGATTGATAAATTTTTTAAAAATCAACCAACCACACCATTTTATTTTTAAATACTTTGTTCTAATTGCTTGATTTTAAAAAAATTGATCAATAATATTGATCACGTATGTTTGTCTTAATAAAAATGATTAAAGTCCTCTTGTTTTTTTATTGATATATTCACGCACACTTAAAATTCATTTCAATAGCAGCATTATTTAGACTAAAAATTAATACTTTTATACAAATGCCTAAAAAAAATCCGACCACCGAAAAACAATACGCACCAGCTAGATATGCAAGAATATTTTCGTAGCTAATAGCAGCAAAATCAACAAGATATTTTTAGATATTTGTATAAAATAAATATCCAACCACCAAAAACCAATACTCACAAGATAAATATATCTAGCAATGCAAGAATATTTTCACTGCTAATAGCAGCAAAATCAACAAGATATTTTTAGATAGATATATCTGGCAATGCAAGATATTTTTAAACAGATATATCTGGCAATGCATGATATTTTTAAACAGATATATCTGGCAATGCAAGATATTTTTAAACAGATATATCTGGCAATGCATGATATTTTTAAACAGATATATCTGGCAATGCAAGATATTTTTAAACAGATATATCTAGCAATGCAAGATATTTTTCAACAGATATATCTAGCAATGCAAGATATTTTTAGATATTTACATAAAATAAATATCGTTTGTTGTACACACAAGCAAGAAAGCTGCTAAAAATATACAACACAACAGAAATATCATTTTCGTATATATCGTACACAGACAGCTATTTTTATCTAGCATATTGTTTAATATCCAAGCGTTGGATATTTTTACGATAGCTGCTAGAAATTAATGAAGTGATATTTGCTAGATATTTATCAATGGCTAAAAATATACAACACAACAGAAATATCACTTTCGTAAATATCGTATACAGACAGCTATTTTTATCTAGCGTGTTGTTTAATATCCAAGCTTTGGATATTTTTTCCATAGCCGCTAGAAATCAAAAAACTGATATATGATAGATATTAAACTCTGGTAAATACACATTATTAGGTTAGTCCAAATTCTTTTAACTTTACATATTAAATCATTGACGATACCAGGTGTTTTTGTCGTATTATTTTCCACTTTTACTTTCATTTCCTTTGATTACCATTTGGACTACCCTAACAGACAAAAATAAGTTTTGTTTTCTTTTAAATCTGTATTTTATTTATGTATTTGCCTACAATGAGTTTTAAAAAATAACGACTTTTTAATTTGTATAACATTTTATTCTAAAACACTGATTTCTTTTCTAAAATATGATTTTTTAAAATAAAATAATGTTTTTATTAAACGGTTTAGAGTTTTTGGTGTAAATTACAATATTGGTTTAAACCCTACACCATTTAGTGGGCTTAAGTTTCTCGATTCGATGAAACGATACCAGTTTGTTTGATTCAATTTGTATAAATTATATAAGTTTTTGCTTTTTCCAGCCAAACACCTGGGAAAGTTTACCAAATTTTAGCGAGATTCGAAAACTTATACAAGAAATTTGTATTGTGCTATTTTACCCTATTTATTGGAAAATATCTTGTGATTCGAGCCTTTACATAAATGCCAGCATTTCGTACACTGGTTCCAAAATGTCTTATGGTAAAATTTTGGTCAAATCGGGCAATATTAAACCGCGGCCCATATCGACTAACATCTGTAAAGACTGTACGGTTGTGGTAAACGAATTTTTTCCAACCGAATGAAGTTGGAAATTCGCAACCAATTTCGGTTGGGGCAATCCCAGTGCAGGAAATTATTACCAAATAACAGGTTACGTAAAAACCAGGGACGTAACTGTTATGACGGTCATTCAAAAAATTTCTATATTTCTGATTATTTTTTAATTTAAATAGTTTTGGAATTCTTTTTGTGATTTTATTTTAAATTCAAAAAGCAATTCAAAATCTATCTTCGCTTTTTGATAGAAATTTCGATCCTGATCTGTCATAGCAAAACTTTGTCATAAATGTCCTCTATAAAAAAATTCTGGTAGAAGAAAAATTGTCATTGCAGTTTACAGATTTGCCCCTTTCATTTGATACCTTCAGAATGAGTATACGTTTTAAACAACAATTTTTCATTAGTGTATCTTTGGACTTTAAAGTTAAGCACCGTAAGTTGTTTTTCACGTGGAAAAATTTACTCAAGCTTAAAAGGCCTCAAAAAGTTATTTAAATACTAAAAGTTGAATTTTTTTATTTTTTTAGGTAGATACAATCATAATAAACACAAAATGTCGCTTTTTCACAAGAAAAATAATAGTCCTGTATATTAAATTTGCGTGAAAACAAAGTCTACACAATTTTCACGTGAATCTCATTGTCGTGAAAAATTATTTTTTTTATATGAAGTATAACAATTTTTTCACATGAAACTCAAACAACTTACGGTGCTTTAGAGTAAAAAACAGTTTTTTCAAAAAATCGATTTTCAGTTTTAGAATCCGGACAAATATATACTTTTTGCCAGATATCTCCAATTAGATGTCTTAATATTATATATTAACCCTCTAATGCTCTTTCCTCTGATTACAATAATATTTACACCATATATTTGGCGTTGAAAATTTAATATGGAACAAATATTAAAATTTTAATTCCGGTTTTTGCTGTAAATAATACTATCAATAAAATAAAATTGCGTGCTGAAAATTGTTGATCAATTATTGTTATTTCAAAAGTTATGGCAATTTTCGCTTTTTGAAAATTACGAAATTTGGCGAATTTGGCACTAAACATCTATAAATTTTGACGAAATTAGTTCTGCTTACTACAATCTCTAAGTATATAATCTGTGTTTAATTTCAAGAAAATCTGTTGGCTAGTTTTTGAGTTAGAGAGATATTTGTAAAACGTATTCTGGGGTTATCCTGTGAGTCCTGGAGACAAATTTTTACCTGATTTTACAATTAAAGACTCTAAATTAGCTTTGTTAATATTGGTAATGTACGCCAGATCGTAAATGTATTTTAGGCAATTTTTCAAATATTTTTTTCTGTTTTAAAAAGTTAATTTTTTAAAATCTTATAAATTTTCACTTTACATGCTTCTCGCTTGAAAACCGTTCCTTATAAAAAAAAGTTTGAAGGCAAAAAGGTATTATGTTTAATAAAATATTGTTATTTAGCTAAAAACTATTTAAAATCTGAAGACCGCTTTTGGCGGCCTTGGGCATTAGAGGGTTAAGCTGACGCTAAACTCTTTGAAAATTTTCAATCAGCTTGCTATTACAAAATTTTTTACACGAAAAATAAATAAAAGGTGAGCCCGCTAAGTTTCAAAAACGGACACAAGATTTAAAAAATAAAATTTCATTGTGTATCCTTTAAAACTTTAAAGTCCTTTAAAGATCAAAAAATAAAAACAAACAGAGTACACAAGAGCGTAACATTAACCGATAATCATACCGTTTCGCTTGCCAAAAAAATTGTTATAAATTTTAGGGCACTACAAAGTAAATGCAATAATGGTGTAGAGTTTTGGTCGATTTTGGGGGACCATATTTTCATTATTGATTTCATGTTGTTCTAATTTCATTTGATGCTGCGTCCACATATTTCGAAATAACTCTTTGAATTTGATAAGAATGTTGTATAATCGACATAAATTCATATTAAATATATGTACATACATATATATATTTAGGTATTCTGATTGGTGAGTTTTAGAGATAGCTCAGCATTTTTATACGGACTTTAGTATTTTTGATTGAATTTAATACCTATTCAGTCTCTTTCAACCGTTCTGAATTGCTGCAGATTTTTAGCAGTTTTTGTAGCATAACTGTGACTATACTCAAAAAAGTTTACTTAAAAACATAGTTATTTTTGACTGTTGAAAATATTTAAATGTCGTAACATTAACTGATAAATTTTACCACAAATATTTTAAAACAACTCACAAAATAGATAAAAACGAGTGTTCGTGCAGTTAATTTTTTTAAAATCTGAAATTATATTTTACTAGAAAAACAAGTTTGTTCTTTCGATTATTAAAATATGTGTAATTATTTCATCGTATTTCAAGTTTGAAGTAAAAATTCCAAACCGTTCTCCAGTTGGAGATGCAATACAAGTTTCTGATTATTATTTGGAAACTAGGACTATATCAATAATAACAAATATAAACTAAACAAGAATTTTAACGAAATTCAACGAAATTTTTTATTTTTTAAATAACTAACAAAAATAACAGTTTACTGTAAAAATTCTGTTTTGGTTGTTGTTTATTATGATATCGAAAATAACTGCTTTAAAAAACTGTTACAAATTTACAGTACTTTTCGTTAGTTGTTTTCTTAAAATAAAACTGTAATTACAGTTAAAAACAATAACTACTGACTAATATGCAAACAAATGTCATGTAGATACTGTGAAACTTTTTTGAGTGTACCATCGAATTCAAATCTAGTAGTCTATTTAAAATGCCCTTGTATACAAATTTAATTACTTTTTAAGACTATAGTTTTAAGGGATATTATAAAATAACTTGTTTTTGTTAGTCTACCAACTACATATGACCCTCAGGAATCAGTTGGTTTATTTGAATACTAAATAAAGAAATATGACACTAAAGTGTAAATGTCATCTAAAATAGCGAATAGTAAAAACGAGCCATTGGTCCAGAATGGTCCAATTTAACTGCACTTTGCACTTTTTTAGTTCGCAAATACACTTTGCCTCTTGACAACAATCACACCAAATTCATCAAATTCCAAAAGAGGATGTTTTTCAAACTGTTTAATTTTCGCGTTTCCTTCATATGTATTAACTTGCAGCTTCTAAGCGTTATTGTTTTTTGTTATATTTTACAGTAAATGGTTGTGTGAATTTTTTTAAAATAAATTCTTTTAAATGAAATTTATATACCCGTATATAATTAGTTTTTCTTTGAGGTTTTTTCTTAAAAAAAATGTTTATGAACAGTTTGCGCGTTAACGTGTACATATAATAAATCTTTACAATTCAATTTTAACAACTACTACAACTATTGTCTGCTGTTCTTTGACGTTTATAACTCAACTCTAAATGTCATTTTTGTTTTTGCTTATATTAGAGAGCTGGCGCAAAAGGCCAGCTTAAGGCGTTTTTGGAACGCTTCTATTTATAGGGTGGGGTTGGTTTTTCGTGTTTTTTTCTTTAACTTAAATATACGTGTATAATTTAAAATATAAAATCACCGCAATCCATGGCATAATCGAAATCTTCACCTCCCAAATCTTCTACAGTAGAAGAATGAAAATCAAACCCACCAATATCGGTATGATATACAGCTCCGCTGCACGAGGTATCAATTAAATTAGTGCAGTGCGTAGTTGGCAGTGCATGCAAAGTGAATGTATCTTCACATTGTGACCAAGTTAAACCTGAAAGTTCATGATGGTTGTATAACAGGTTAGTCAGTTAGGAATGCTATTCAATAACTTACCTCCACTCCATACTCCATTGGGCAGTGTTGCCCAACCCCAGCCATGGCCCCAGGGTAAAACACAGGCCAGGGATGCTTTAGAGTCGGGATTTTTACTTAAAATTGCAACAGCAGCATCACTTTTCACCAAAGGGTTCTGATTATAAAATGCTCTTTGAGTTGCCAAAGACGAATGTGTTTTACTACCGGATAATGTCTTTCTTTGTTTCACTTCTGACGTGGTGGCAGCTAAATATAAATGAAGGCAATTTGTAATAAATACATTTTAATACGACGATTTGAATTGTAATGTAACACAAAAAGTTTAAAAGTTAAAAAGCCGACAAATGTATTTACTTTTAAATAACTAGAAATGTAGTCACTTCTAACTATTGAAAACTAACTGACAAATACATTAAAAATAACTAACAATGTCGTAAAAACAACTGGTAAATATTTGCTACAAACATTTCTAAATATTTTTCAAAAATGGTAAAAACTATTGATTTTTTAGTTAACTTTTTTATCTTATAAAAATACATTTCATTAAAAAACTATTTTTTTTGATTACAATAAAATGTATAATTACTTCATTCTCCTTAAAATTTTAGTTGACGATTTCAAGCCCAATTACATTTTTATCATATTAGCGCTTCGTACAGTGTTTGAAGCCATTCTGGAAACTTGACGAATTTCACGCACTGAAAGGACTTTTGATCGACCAGAGATTTTATTTTTACCATAATTTTCGCGATTTTTTAAATAATTTTGTACTACACAAAGCGAACGACAAAATTTTCTTGCAATTTCTCGCAACCCCAATTGCTGGTTAAAAAATGTGTTAATCTGACCCTTTTCAAGTTCAGACGAAGCTTTTCCTCGTCCCATTTTTCTCAAATTTAATATTGCGTAAAAAAATTCACAAAAGGGACAATGCGTTTAAAAATTAACGTTATTGATATTTTGATTTATAATTTGAACTAACGGTAAATAAATAAGAGCAAATGATGTTAATATAAACAACTTTAGAGCAACAATTTTTTTAAGTAACGGTACTAATCAATACTTTTTTTAATTTTTGCAGAAACAGAACAAAATATAAGTGACCTTCTCTTTTTGACGAGCACCTTATAAATAAAATGTATGTATAACGTCTTCAAATTTGCTTCGTTCAAGTTTTCGGGAATAAAATATATTCGTCTATTTTGGAATATTTTTACTCGAAATATTATTAGGTCCATACGTAGTTGTAGAACTAGTTCTGAAACTGATACATGTGTTGCTGGGTATATTGAAAAACTTGTGTTTAGATATTTGTGGACTTTCAAAAAAACTTTAAAAAAAAAATTATGTTTGTACTTACGTCTTATGCGTACCAATGGTCTGCGTAAAACATTCATTAAATGTGGTTTGTCCACTACGAGTTCAATTTGAGGTGGAGGCGGTAACTGTGGATGAAGGAAAATAATTGAATATGTATTACTATTTGTGAACGCAAAATTAGTCCAACCGTACATCTCCGAAAACACAAAGTTTTAAAATTTATCAGAAATATTGTCTTATAAGAAAATACTCCCAAAGCGGACCGGTAAATCTTAATGAGCTTTGGAGAAAAATTTAAAGGAGACTATTTTCTTTAGCTGCCTAATCTCATATTTAAAGGTTAAAAAATGGCTAAATTTTTCGTTTTTTTATATTTGTTCCAAAGTAACTATAGGAAATTTTGGAATTTGTTATCGCCAATATTGTTGGCAATAATTTTTATCGTAAAAGTACCATCCCTGGTATTCAAGTATTTGTTTTATTTTATATATTATTATTATTATTATTATATTTATATATTTAATACTATTATTATTATTATATTTATATAATAATATATATACTTGAAAACCAGGGATGGTACTTTTACGATAATAATATTAAATATAATATTATTATATTTAAAAATATTAAATATAATATGAATACCCTAAATAATATTATTAAATATATAAAATAAAACAAATACTGGCGATAACCAATTCCAATTTTCTGATTATCGTGAAATAAATTGTAAAATAAAATATTAAGAGGTATCGTGCTAGGATAACATTAATGAAGGGTTTGAACAAGTTTTATTTATGAAGTCGAACGGTTGAATAATTTTGCCTCAATATAGAATGGTGATGAAGATGATGGAGGATGATAATTAACGACTCATCTCATATAGACAGAAAAAAAGTAAAAAAAAGTGCCCCCCTCAAAATACATCTTGGTTTGTTTAAAAAACAAAACTAATTTTTGTCTCTCCTGTACGAAGATGTTTGTGATTGAAATGTCAAACTTACATATCTTAACCTAGAGTCAATTTAAGTGAACATGTATTTCAGATTTTTTTGAAATTCGCGATTGTCCGCGTTTTATCAGAAATTCAATGTGGGGAAACAATGGATTTCAAAACTTTTCTTTTCACAAGAAAATCATCGCTAAGTGGATATAATAGTTTAAAATTTTGAAAATTTAATACATTTTTCAAATTTTTATAAAATTTTTGGGTTGCACCACTCTGCATTTGAATTGAGTTTCTGGTTGATGTAAGGATAAAAATTCAATCTAAAAGCAAAAATCCAACACACGATTTTTTTGGCGACGTATTTCTTTTTCCGAATATAAAAATTTTATGAAATTTTTTGTAGGTTTATTATTAAATAAAATAGTGTACTGAAATACTCGTGTTTGTCATTTTTTTTAAGAAAAACCTAAATATAAAATTTTATAATAATTTTTTTTTTTTCGCGAAAAAAAGTTATGCCGCCAAAAAAAGGCGTGCTGGATTTTTATCTGTTAAGTATTTTTATTTTAGTCGATTATTCGTGCAAATAATTATTCGGGTTATTATTCGATTAATCGAATAAAATTTAAAAATTATTCCATTAATTAAAAAAAAATTTGTGTAAAATAATATACATATATTTTTTGTATTTTTACATAATCAAATTTTTATTTATTTTATCCAAATCGGAAGGAATCGCACCGCAGACCTTTCTCGTAAATTTAGCATTTTAAGTTACGCCTGAATTAGCCAGACATAAACGTAGCTATCTATAATATATTTAATGTGTTAAAGGAGGGTAGGACAACTCGTATATTAATTTGTATCTCTTTCGTATGCATTGAACACATAGAAAACGTAAATGCAAGAAAAATTCCATCCATCCATTTATTTATTTTATTTGCTAAAGGATATTATGAATGCAGAGTGCTCACTAAACAAGCTTTACTACATTGAGCATTAATTATAAGTAAGAATTATAATGCTTATTGATTATAATAATTATTAAGGCTTTTAGATAATATTAATATTTAAAAAATTGTAAAAAAATAATTTAAAATTTGATTATACTTAAATTTGGAAGATGACACAGCAATCTGTGACAATTTTTTGTTTTTTTTCTTGCATATTTAAGATTTTTCTTATCGCTCTTAGAGGAAAACAATAGACTTTGGAATTCTAGTTCTTTTTGGTGACCGCTCTTTCTAGTTCAATTTGTTGTAAAGAACTAGTTCGCTCTTCTAGTTCAATAGCTCTTTCACAATTTCGTTCAAACGTTCTGAAAACAACTTTTTCGATAGTTCGTTTGGTCATTTTGAATACGTTTCTAATTCATATAGCTCCTAGCAAGGATATAAAATATCAGACAAATTAAGAATTTTAAGAAAACAAGAAAAATCCCAGGAAAATTTTCTGCTCCAAAGAATCGGTTGTAGAATAGCTACTTTTCATCTACTGTCGATTCTAACACCGATTCTTTTTGTTTGAAATTGTCCCAAAAGCAACCACTTCCATAGCTCCAAAGTGGAACCGGCAAAGCCCACCCTAGACTGCTTTTTGCCCACCCCAGAATTTTAAAAAATCTGTTCATAATTCTTGTTCTATGATTATTTTTTTTTTAAATATCAGTTAATCCTGTGTTTTCGATTGGGAAAATGTCTTCTAGTTTCCTAAGAAGATAATTTGTTGGAATCTAAGGTTCAGTTTTACAGCCAGAACTAATATCGATTTTTGTCTTGAATATTTCTGAAATAAGAAATGTTGTTTAAAAATTTTTACTTAAGAAATATTTAAGAAACAAATCGATCTTAGTTCTGGCTATAAGAGAAAAATTTCTTGAATTTAATAGTTTTTTAAAGGAATAATTAGTTAATATTACACTCGTAGAAATTAATTTGTAAAAATAGCAGAAAAAGCAACTAAAAATTAGTTAAAAATGATGCTCCAGAAAGAACTGTTTTTTTTCTTCTAAATACTAGTAAAATAAGAACAGAAAAATAAAGTTGTTAAATTTGCAGAATTTTAGTTAACTTTTAGTTAATTGAACATGACAAATTGTATTGTAAAATGTACAGAAAATTTTTCTAAATATTAGTGGACTAAAAATAGCAAAAACAAACTTTATATCTATAATTTTTTGTTATTTTTAAGCTAAATTTAGTTGAATGCAAATAGCAGTCTATAATGTTAAATTAGCAGAAATATTTACTAAAAAAATTGTAAAACTGTAAATTTAACAGGTTTATTTTTGCTGTTCTTATTTTACTTGTGTTTAGCAAAAAAAAAAATCTGCTAATTTAACAGTTTCGTCTGCAGTATAATTTTTAGCTAATTTTTAGTTACTTTTTCTGCTTTTTACAGATTTGTTTCTATGAGTGTACTATTTTGAGGAAATTTCGATATGTTGTAGAAGCAAAAATTCTACGAAGAAAATGTGCGTTTTTGATCACCTCAGTAATTTAAGTGGTTAAAATATGGGGGTAAGAATAGGTTCGTCAGAGGTGGAAGAAAATATGAGACAGGTTGATCTTAGATTTCTTTTATCCATCAAATATCAAAATTTTATACTATTCTGAGCGTATATCATTCCCTGCACGAGGTTTTCTTCAGAAAAAAGGATGTATTTTTCAGAGCTTTCTATAAAAAACATTTTAAAATTTTTAAAATTTTATCAAAAGGGAGAGTTATTTTTAAAAGTCTTTTTTTTTGTATGAAAAAATCGCAAGCATAATGTCGAAAGTGTTTTTTTAAGATTAAGGGTTTGAGAATGGGCAAATAAACAGCCAAACAAAAATGGGGCCCTTGTCCACCCCAGAAAAATGGTCTAGGTACGCCTATGGTTATAGTGGAACCAGTTGTAGAATAGGTGTGATTGGCTACCGATTGTAAAAACTTTTCCTGGGTAATAAAAAGAAATAAAATTGTCCCCGGCCAAAGGTAATAAAATGAACGATTGAACTAGAAGAGCGATTAGAAGTGAACTAGATCTTTCGATCAATTGAGTGACTAGTTCAATTGAACTAGTTCGTTCACGAACGACACAAGTCTAGAAAACAAAAAATTCTCATTGAGTTTAAGCTAATAAAATTGTCATATTTGGTGTTAAAATCGAACAAACATAACACTCATTAAGCTAGTAAAGATTTCTAGAAATTCCAAAAAGTTGTACCCTGATGATTTTCTTAGGCCAGAATGAAATCCGGGTAGGTAAAAGCCTACACCAAATTATTTTTCACAATTTCTTAAACAAGTTTGGGATTTTAGCACATTTACTTTAATAAAATTATACATATTTTTTAAACATTTTTGTAATTTTTTGCCAATTTCGATTAATCGTATTAAATTATTCGAATTATTATTATTATTTTTAAATTATTCGAACAATTTTTTAACAAAATTGTTCGATTAATCGAATAACGATTAATCGATTGAATACACTACTAGATACTCAATTCAAATGCAGTTTTCAGTAACTCAAAAATTTTAACAAAATTTGGTCCAGAGCACAGTGCAAATTGAATGAAATTCGCAAAATTCGCAAAATTCCAAACTACATCCACTTAGCGATGATTTACTTGTGAAGAAAAGTTTTGGTACCCATATTGCCCTACACACAGAAAAAAAAAATTGCCAACCGAATTGCTAAGACTATTTTGGTTGCTACTACCAATAAATTCGGCTGGTGAAACCATATTGAAATATGATTCCTAAATATTTTAGATACTCAACTAAAATTCAGTTGCATAAACCGAATTTTGTTGTGATAACCAATATTCAGTTGCATCAACCTATGTTAGTATATGTAACTGAATTTTAGTTGGAAAATGGCATATTTTTTCTCTGTGTGTGTATTTAGAACATATTGTTTCCACCACATTGAATTTCTGATAAAAAAATTTGTAACACGTTTTCACTTTAATCGAATACAGATATGTGATACAGTGATATGTAAGTTTGACATTTCAATCACAAGCATCTCCGTACAAAAAATTTTTATTTTAAAGAATATCCTTCAAAATAGGACATGTCTGGATATGCTTAAACATGTTATATACACCGCTTAACGTGCCTCAAAAAAACCTTTCACATGATACCCATATTGAGTGCAATGTCTAGCTGAAATGCAAAATTCTTCCAAAAACTAAAAAAATACCCTTTTTCAAAACGGTTAGCTCGTGAGATCTCATTGCTAGCCCTGAAATATTTTAGGAATCATCATAAAACAAACCAAGGTATTTTTTTACTTTTTTCGTGAGTCGTTCTATTGTACATACATAATACATATTGGTACTTACGGTTTTTGTAATAGCATCGACCCACTCACTAAAAACGAGAAATGTTCAAATTGAAATCATTAATTTTCTCTGATTAACCACGACAAGAAAAAAACAATTCTTACCTAACTTCTTGTTCAGATTTTGCAAGCATCCAGTATACCTTGGAACGTTTTCTGCGCGAACCCAAAGCTATTAGTTGGGAGACACTACAGCCATCCGGTAGGGGAGGGCGTCTAGGAATTTGACCAGTCCAGTGGGCTATAGCTAACATTTCTGGAGCTTCTTTTACAAGAATTTTTCCAGCTGGTGAAGAGCGTCCAGGTTCTGTAAACCAAGCCATTGTAGAATCATCATACAAAACGACCCATTCCTCAGACCACCTACTCCAAAGAAGTTGTTCTGAAATTTAGAAATTTTAGATGCGATACTTTAAAAATTACATTTTTATTGTAGACCGGAAATAAAAATAGCTGATTCTTGAATTCGATTTGATAAAAATATTTTATTTTTAAAATCGGTTAACTACACTCTAATCAAGTTCTGTTGAAATTTACTCAACTTATAGTAGGAAACTGTAATTGAAAAAAGAAAAAAAATACGCACATTATGTTTAAGTTGGTGCACAAATTATGTGTAATTTTATATTGAGAGTGCGTAAAAATTAAATGAAGTTTTAAAATTAGTGTGTTAATTTAATAAATTTGTGCGTAAAAAAGCATGTTTAACATGTAAAAGTATGCATAAAATGCGGAAAAATCCACAAAAATGCGTATATTTACCACAATTGTGCTTAAAGTTAAACCGCCCAAAAATTTTATTATTTTTTTAATAAACCAACAAATTTTTAGTACGTATTTTATTAATTTTGAGATCTTAAGGTTTGTGCATAGAATTGATATACCAAAAACTTGTTGTATTTAACTATTGAACTAAAATCAACTTTGAAAAGAGGTTTAGACAACCACATGCGTCAACAATTTCATTCTTATGTTGCTATTTGGAGATAAAAATGTATTTGTAGAAATGAAGTAATTAAAAAAAAATGCGCTTTAACTTTTTTTTAATATTTAAAAATTTTTTTAAATTTTTTACAATTTAAAATGTCAAAGTATTTATTACTATCATAAGTTAGTATATTTACCAACTTTGTGCGTCAAAATTTTGTGTTTATTTGTAAACACATAATGTCTAAATATACTTTGTGTGTGTATTATTGTGTATGGAAGTGTGTACAAAAAAGTTTACACACTTTTTGTTTATATTCACCGCATTTTCGTAAAATAGAACAAAACTTTACTACTATAAAATGGGTATTATAGTAGTAAAACTAAAAAACATTTTTTAGAGTGTACACCCAAAGAAAAGATATGGTTGCAATATGATCACGGCTACAAAACTGTGTACTATATTTTTCCACTGGCATATATGGTTTTTGTAATTAGAGATGTGCGCGTGGCACGATTGCGTGATTTACGTGATTACGTGGTTTACGTGAGTTAAAAGGATACGATTTACGTAAGTCATGCGTGAGTAATTTTTTGCGCGTGACTTTGCATGATTAATTTTGGAAAAATGCCAGAGGATCTTCCTCTACCTCAACAATTGGCTACACAAATAATGTGTCAGTCAGTTCAGCTACTAGTACACGGGTGTTTTCTGCTTCAGCCAGAATTATTGAGGAAAGAAGAAATCAACTTCTTGGCCAAACGTTGACAGAATTTTGTTCCTCCACAAAAATTTGGAATAACATTTAAAGATTTATAGAGAATTTTTTTAAATTATTTTAAAATGAATGAGGGGTATGTGTTGTTGATCTTTTATTTGGTAAATGTTTTTTAGTTTGACTCTAGATCATAAATTAATATCACTTTCTGTTTAAATTATTTTTCAAATTAAAGAAAGATGATACAATTTTCACAAGTAAATTACAAAGAATAAAATTTTTTTTTCAAAGAATTCGATAAGGTTAGCAAGACAGAATACGTATTTTCGGATTTCGCTACAAAGCCATCATCAGTGTCGTTTGCCTTGACAGGTTAATAATTTGATAATCGTCTACTTATGTGAAAGTTGAAAGCAAATCGAATATGGTAACAATTCAACTTAGACTAACATCAACGAAATCTAACAACCCGGTGAAAAATGTCCATATATGAACATTTATGGTTCAACCATATATGTATGGATCCGAAAAATGAGGTAACACCTAAGTATATGTTCATATATGGACATATATGAACATATACATTTATTAAATATATGCGAATACATGCGAACGTTGCTGTCCTTTACTATAATGTTGTACGATAGATATAAATTTATGTATGACATTCAAATTAGGCGCTACCTATGTTCCTTTTTTTATTCATGGCATTAAATATAATTCCATATTTATCCAAATATGAGTTCCTTTTACATATATGGAAAAATGTATTCTTCGAAATATGTTCATATACAAGTCCCTTTTGCATAAATTGAATAACATATACTTTCATATTTGTCCATATATGAGTGCCATTTCCATATATGAAATAACAGATGCTTCCATATATGTCTGTATATGAAATTTTTTCCATATATGGAATCACATATACTTCCAGATATGTTCATTTAAAATCCATATATGTTCATAAAAAAATCCATATTTGTTCATATGTGTCCACCTTATAGTATACCGATCGGTTCAGAATTTTTTTTTATTTCGATTTAACGATGTCCGTCTGTCCGTCCGTCCGTCTGTCTGTCTGTCCATGCAATCTTGTGCGCACTCTACAGGTCGCAACTATTAAGATATTTTGATGAAATTTGGTACGCATACCTATGTTGGCCCAAGGACGAACAAGTTTGATTTTGGTGAACATCGGTCCATGTTTAGACCTAGTGCCCATATAAGGGTCCTACCAAAATTATATTGTTTATACGCTGCAGGTCGTAAATATTAAGATATTTTGACGAAATTTGGTACACAGACCTATGTTAGCCCAATAACGCAGCCTATTGATTTTGGTGAACATCGGTCCATGTTGAGACCTAGTGCCCATATAAGGGGCCTACCACAATTATACTGTTTATACGCTGCAGGTCGTAAATATTAAGATATTTTGATGAAATTTGGTACACAGACCTATATTGGCCCAATAACGCAGCCTATTGATTTTGGTGAACATCGGTCCATGTTTAGACCTAGTGCCCATATAAGGGTCCTACCAAAATTATAATGTTTATACGCTGCAGGTCGCAAATATTAAGATATTTTGATGAAATTTGGTACACAGACCTATATTGGCCCAATAACGCAGCCTATTGATTTTGGTGAACATCGGTCCATGTTTAGACCTAGTGCCCATATAAGGGTCCTACCAAAATTATACTGTTTATACGCTGCAGGTCGCAAATATTAAGATATTTTGATGAAATTTAGTACATAGACCTATGTTGGCCCAAGGACGAAGCCTATTAATTTTGGTGAACATCGGTCCATGTTTAGAACTAGTGCCCATATAAGGTCCCCCCAAAATTGGCTTGGTTACAAACTGCAGGTCGCAAATATTAAGATATTTTAATGAAATTTGGTGCGCTGACTCACATTATAGAAAATTTTGACATAAGCCCCATTTTAACCCATTCGAATTTCGGATCCAAACAATACACCAGACTGGTGTAGGGTATTGTATAGTCGGCATGCCCGACTTTAACCTTTTTACTCGTTTGCTTTGAATCTTAATTCTTAAAGTATCTCAGCTGGTTCTATTCAACTGTGTATGATAAATATCAGATTTTCAATTACAACGAACCGTTAAATTTGAATTTAAATGTATGTTATTTAAATTATATTTTGCACCGTGTCATGTGAGGGGTATTTATTGTTGATCTTTTATTTGGTAAATGATCTTTTATTTAGTTTGACTCTAGATCTTAAATTAATATCACTTTCTGTTTAAATTACTTTTCAAATTAAAGAAAGATGATACAATTTTCACAAGTAAATTACAAAGAATAAAAAAAATTTTTTTTAAAGATTATAATAACCTATATCAATTTATTGACTTTTTTCTGAAAACTGATGAAATTAACGCAACATAATTCTTTTTCTAAACAGGAACACACAGAAAAACAATCTAAGGGCTATGTAATTATACAACTACATAATTTTCAAGTTAGTTTTACAAAGTTCTAGTAAAATATGTATATGTTTTTGTAAAATATATACATGTGTAGCGGAAAATATCCGAAAAAATACATATATTTTGCTAGAAAATTGTAAAAGTTACTTCGAACTTATGTAGCTGTATAATTACATAGCACTTATTAGATAAAGTTCCACCTGTTTTTTTTCTGCGTGTAACCTTTTGTGATTTATGTTAACTTATGTAATAAATATATTTTGTATAATAGTCTGTAAGGATTTAAATCTATTGACTAAAAATAATGAATGTCCAGTTAAAATTTAGCCGACAGTTATATTCAAATTTTGTATGGCAAACAACAACAAATGTGTCAGATAAATTCCCTGTTAGTATCAATTTTATAATCAATAGAAAAGTATCAATAAAAATAAAAAATGTTAAAATTCGATCGTCAAAATAAAATTTAATACAAAGTGAGTTCACTTCAATCATTGTGTAAACTTATAAAATAACCACTTGTGTAAAAAATTACGCTTTAATGAATACCGCTAATATCTTTTAACATATTTACTTTTAGAATTTTCTGTCAGTTGAGAAATTCGAGAAAGAAATAGAAATGTAAGTGTTAGTAATAATATTTGACTTACTTTTATAGCGTAACAAATACCCTCCTTTTATTTGATTGCCAACATTACCTGGAAGAAAAAATAAGTTGAGTAATTAAATAAATCAAATCGTATATGTAAGAGTGAGAATTTTCATAAATTTTAATAAAAAATCGTTGCGGCTTTATTTTACTACATGAACGTCATTATGTGTTTGTATAAGCCGATATTTACGCATGTCTGTCCGCGTTAATCAATTTCTGTTCACGAAGTATAAGTACCGACGTTAAATTAAAGAAAAAAATCCTAAAATTACAGTTTTTGCCAATAGTGAAACTGCACAGTGGTGTAACTCTGAGATCTTAATTGAACTTGGATGTGTGCACTCAGGGAACTTCTGCAGTCAAGATTTATTTGTAGAAGAAAAGTAAGTTTTATCATAGAGTAAGAATAAACAATAGGGCTACACTTACGCTCACGGCCCCAACAAAATTTTGTGCAGATTACAAAGGTTCGCTAACGGGCTGGGTATAATATTTAGTGTGGCAAGTCGCTTTACAATAATTACAATACATTTAGATTTTTTCGGATTTATTCCTAAACCGTTTGCCGATGTCCATGTATAAATACGATCGAGTTGTTGATTAATAGAGATAATACACTGGTCAACTAAGGCATTAATACAACTGGTATAAAGTTGAACGTCATCCGCGTACATTCTTACATTACAATTTGTTAAAATGCCTGGGAGGTCATTAGAGTACAGTGAGAATAATAATGGCCCAACAATGGACCCCTGAGGTACTCCTCTTGTTACAGGCAGTGCCTTGGATTTCTGGAAGATATTGTTAGTTAATTATGAAAAAGTCCTTCAGTTTGTTGTGTCAACACAAAACCACCTGAAGCAGCAATTATTTGACTGTTACGAAAATTTCGGACATTATACTTGGGTAAAGTAAGCCAGGTTGGGTGTAGAAAGCACTCGGAGTTATATAGATTTAACACATAAGTTATTTAGTATAAATACCAAGTATTTTCCTTAATGTATTCCAGTTTCAACATTCCAATCGATTTTAAAAAATTCCTCCTCAAGAATTCTAAAATTAATATTATTAATATTATAATGGTATTACAAGTTGGAAATTGTAAGTCATGAAAATGAGATCATGCTTGGAGAAACATGACGCAGACAATTGATCATAGAGTAGTATATTAATTTCATTGCTTACGAGAAACAAATCCAAAATCGTATTATTAGTTGCAGTGAAATGTGTAGGATTTAAGATATTAGGTGATATTAAACCAAGCGAGGTGCAGTCATCATAAAAACTACTGTCTACTAAAAGATTTGAATTGAAATCTCCTGCTACTATAACATCATCGTACAATGCTGTTTGCGTTTCCAAAATTCTAATAAACCGCCTAGTACAAAGGTTTTTATTATGCCTATAAACACTCCCTACAAGCAATTTCCTACCTACATTGTTTACCTCGATAAAGAGATACTCAACTAAATTTAAAGGATCTGTATTATTGATGTCCTCAAAATCACAATTTTCTTTAGACGTACATTTGATACTAAAAGAAATACCCTTTTTGATATACATAGCAACGCCGCCATATCCATCTTCTCTATCGACTCTACGTAAATTGTATCCATTTAATTAAACAGAAAAGTCTGTAATTTCGGAATCAAACCATGTTTCCGATACACATATGAAATCAATACCTGAGATTTCAAATATCAATCTAAATTCGTCAATCTTTTTCCTTAAGCTTTGAGCATTTATATGACATATTCTAACACCTTTCCTCTGATTGGCTGGCAAGGACTTTGACCGTATTCGCAACATTTTCTCTGGAACTAATTCTATGAGTACCTATTGTTCATTGATAAATTTTAAAAATAATGAACGAGTAACGCACGAAATATATATGTTGATAAAAAAAATTATTATTAATATATAAATTTTCAGTTGAACTATTGACTTGAAATATAAAATTAGTATATGCGGAAATATGAATGTATTTAAAATGGTACAAATTGTGAAAAATAGAGTAAAATAGTTTAAAAATAAGATTTTAATAAGAAGTTTGACCAAAACGTTCATTAGCATCAGGTGCGGGATCTGGTTCTCGAAAAAATCATCCAGATATTCTATATCATACATGGGCAAATGCGGCCCCACGGGCCACATGCGGCCCGTCAACCAATTTCGTGCGGCCCTTCATTAATTTTAAAATAATCAAAAAAATTTTTTAAATTTAAAAAAAATTTAATTAAATTCAAAACAAAAAAATAAAGTCAAAATATTAAAATATACATAAAATAATATAAAAAAACAGCGATAACAAAATAAACATCCAATGGAGCCTCAAAAAATTACAACGATCAGCAAATATCGACTTTTTACCACAGACTTCCTCTAAAACATTTTAAAGTATTTTCGCCTCCTACATACGAATATTAAGTCAAAAATTCCTTCTTTATTTAAACCTTAAGCCTGGGAAAAATACTTTGTCTCAATATGACGTAGAAGTCCTTAAGAGTCTTTTATTTTGTATGAGTTTGAATTCAAAAAAATTTTTGTTGAATATTCGTAAGATTAGAAGATCAAAAATAAACTATTAAATATAATAATAGTCATCCTGCTAAAATCAACATGAAAAAAATTTATGAAAATTATTAGACTGCTAATTTTACAAAAATAGATCTTTATTCTCTTAAAACAATTTAAAAACTTTTTTATTCTACTAATATTAAGCAAGATTTGTTGCTGATTCTAGCTTTTTTCTGTGTACATACTTAACCTGACCAATTATCTCGCTTTTGACGGTATTATACCACTTTTTAAAGGCTTGTGACGCCTTGAATTTTTATCCCGTTTTTAGAACAAACAATTCCGCCTTATCCCGAATTTTTAATATGATATTCAACTCTTGAATAAAGTTTTCATAATTTATTTTTTCTAGAGTTCCCAGCCAGCAAACGAGCCCAAACATGAATCCGAAAAATGCTCAAAATATATTATTAAACTTTCACTTGTATGAAATTGAATTGTTCGTAAAATATTAAAATTTATTTACTTTTTCGAGTTGTTTCTGAATCATCTTTGGATTTTTTTTTTTTTTTTTTAATAGAGAAGCAACACTCAGGAAATTCTTCCTATTAATTAACGTGTTGCTTCCTTTGGAAAGCGGATAGAGAAGAAGTGAAAGGTGTTGACAGATGAAGGGCTTCAAATATGGCAACACTGTAATTGCGCGAGATGTTGAATTTTTAGAACAGTTGTTGCGCGCCATCTGATGGTGAGTTGGCGAACTTTGTTGAAGCTTTTTAGTTCATAGCCCTGTTATATTATTTTACTTCGTTGGGGTGTGTAAGTGCTATGGGAACACCGAAGGAGGACGCTGCGATATGTATGAGGGATAGAAAAAACTCATACATATTATTATTTTTCATAAATTGATGTTGTATTGGTTGGGGCTCGAACCCGCAACCTCACGTGTAACAGTCCAACGCGCTAACCATTACACCACAGCGCCCACATTTAAAAATTTTCCTCAAATGTTTGTGCCTTTTATGACTCATTTTACTTAAACTATTACTTTCGTCCAAAAAATGAGCAATTTTTGACAAATAGGTTTAAACATTTAAAAATATGTGCTTGTTTGAATAATTTTTGACTTTCTGAAAAAGAACTCCCCTAAAAGTATTCGAATTTTCTGGCTGGGTTATCAGTCTTGTGATTGAATTTTTAAAATTTAAGAATTAATTTAATGCAATCAGAGCCTGAGAGGTTTGACATTTGTTATAAATTTTCGGTACGAAAATGTTGTGGACTTATGAGTTTTAAATTTCATTTACATTCAGATTTTCTATAAAAATTATATTTTCCACCTTTTGTATCAAAATTCCGTTCGTCACGTATTTAATGTTACACATTTCAATAAATAAAACAAGGGATCAAAATCAATTAAATAAATTTGCAAATAATTGAAAAACTGCTGAAAACCTTAAAACAAATTTTTTGAAATAACGCAAACTATATTTTTGAAGATTAATTCGACAAAGGTTTTTGACTTCAGATTGGCTTTAAGGAGAGGAAAATATTTTAAAAACATTTATTGAGGCTGTGCCTATATTTTTAAATGTATTTGCATCAAAAATATAAAAATTCATAAAAATATAAAAGATTTTGATGTACTTCTCCGCAATATTGACTCGTAGAGTATTTGCTTAGGTGAGGGGATAAAAAGAGGAACCCCACAGCTCGAAGTCTATTCAATGGACCTTTTTTGACCTTAGATCCGGGCTTAGGAAACCAAAATATTCAAAAAAAGGTTTTAGCAGTGAGCTGTACCAAAAATTCATTTTTGTTGAGTAACATGTTATTTGGTGCGGCCCACCGTATGTTTGTGAAATCCAAAATTTGGCCCTTCAAGCCATTTACGTGCCCACACCTGTTCTATATCATCAACTCTTATTATGTTGCTTTCCGCAGTCTTCTTAATATATACTAAACCACGCATACTAAAGGCACTGTGAAGATGATTTTCCTTTTTTAGTTTGATTGCTGCATGTAGAATAGTAAAATTATACTGCGTGAGATTTTCATTAACAAAAAATCTATTATTTGAAGATTCTCCAAGGTGTTTTAAACAAGGTGTTTGTGGTGAAATGTAGGCACAGGACCTGTATTCATATTTAGGCTTAAAATCTGATGCATAAAACTTGATATGAAAACCACTGTTCGCGTTTTATATGGACTTTTACGGTTTTTTAAGGTTTTAGCCAATTGAATCGCTGAAATTAAAATCGGCCTTAATAAATTATATGGCTTAGTAAAGAAGCACTTAAAAGGAAATATTTCAACAAAAGAAATGTATTCATCTATAGCGGCCTTTCACGACTTTTCAAAAATTCTATATGGCAGCATAGCTTTCCAAGTTGTCCCCAAAGTCCAACTTTCAGTATAATACGGGGTGACCTCTAAAAACTGTTTTTGCAAAATTTCAAGCAAAACAGTTTCCATTTGCAAAAGTTATCGCAATAAATCAAGGTTGGTTACCGTTATCGTTATAATACCGTTATCGCTAAAATACCGTATCAAATTGAATACCGTTACCCTTACCAATACCTCTAAAAAAATTTCCCAACCAACACCGTTATCGTTACCGATACCGTTATTTTTATGGGTAGTTACCGGTATTTTACCGGTATTTATTAATTTATATAAAAATGCCAATTTTATAACTTTTTTATTTTATAATCTTGAGTTATTTTTACACAAAAAATTATAGACAATGATTTTAAGTATTAGAACTACCAGCATTGAATTTGTAGGTTATAATCTGTATTTTTAGGACTTCAAAATAAGAATATGCAATGTTTTTACTTGTTTTTATATATTTTTAACGCAATTTTCAATACCGGTACGTACCGGTATTGCTGTTTCGATAACGGTATACCGTTACCGAATCAGTCGTAAATACCGTTACCTTTACCGAAACAAACGAAATTCGATACCGTTACCGTTATCCTTACCGTTATTCGTTTCGGTAACCAACCTTGCATCGTACTAAACACACTTAGTAAAAAATGTATTTATTGTGATAACTTTTGCAAATGGAAACTGTTTTGCTTGAAATTTTATTTTTTTTATATGGAGTATAACAATTTTTTCACGTGAAATCCGAACAACTTTCGGTGCTTTACTATCAAAAAGTGTTTTACTTTTAAAGTCGACTGAAAATAAATTAACCAATCAGAATGCTCCAAAAATAAACTAGGTCAAAGCATACTGCCACCCAAAATTTTAACTAAAGCTGACTTCAACAAAAATCTACATTTGGAAAATTTAAATAGTAAGGGCGTTTATTTTTATTTAAAAAATTTTCAATTAAAATCCGAATTTTGTATTAGAAAATGCGAAATTTTAAAATGAAATTTCTTTTTGTCAATAGAAATTAGAAAAATTTCAAACGAAATTGAAAATCTAATTTGAAATTTAGATTTTTTAACTACATTTCTCCACAAACTTTAATTGTTTTATAATCAAAATTATCAGTTTTATAAACGAATTTGTTAAAATATCTACACCGATAAAATTTCTCAGTTGCTCAGTTGAATAATTCCTCAGTTATAACCGAAAATTTTCAAAGTAACTGAAAAAATCGTTATCAGATACAGTTTCGGTTAAATATAATATTTTTCCATTACCCTGTATATACAAAAATGTAAATTTTTAATTGTCAAAGTGTTTTCAATAAATAAACAAAACTTTAAATAAAATTTTCTTATCTGATTTTTACATGTTAACGCAGATTTGGCGCAAAATTAAGTTTCTTAATGAAAAATTCGTTAAGAATTTGCATTAAATAAAAATATTTCAAGGTAAGTTTGATTTTTTGATTAGGTTTTTTTATGATAAAACATTAAATTCTTAAAATGTTTTTTTATTAGAGAGAGGAAGAATCATAGGGATGAATATTCAACAATATTTATCTGAACTTTAATAAATACATCAAATAACAGAATTTGGTATTGAAGAGTAAAAAAACAATATTTAAATTAATTTTATTAATTTTTGCAGTCCAAAAAGTTTATTCTTTTAAATAATTTTAATATCTTTTATATTTTTATGATTCAATTTGTAATAATAAAATGTGTAAGGAATGTATGAAAATGCTTATTGCCAGAATTGCCAAAAAATTAAAATTCCGTAGAATTTTAAATTAAATTTATTGGTTAATTATAACTAATCTGCGAATTAATCAAATTTTGACTAAATGCCCGTTCACTGTAACTGTTTTATTAGTTATATTTTCAAATCAGAACAATTAGCTATAGGTAATTGCCCACTCAGTTATATACTATTAATTTTATTAACTGAGCCTCAGTAAGGGGTATTTCACCTGAGTCTCAGTGGAATATTTAGTAGCCAGTAACTGATAAATTTTTTCGGTGTACTGAAATTTTTTAAATGACGACTGTTTAAATGAAAATAAAGAAAAATTTTTATATTTCATCTAATTATGCATAACAAATTTGTATTTCTTTCACTTTATCCTTTCTTCTCTCCTTTTTTTCCTATTTTTCCTTTTTTTCTCTTCCTTTTCCTCTCCTTTTTCCCTCTTTTTCGATTTTGCTAAGGGGGGTGGGGAATTTCCCTATTCCCCCTGGAGCCGCGCATGTATTAGTCCATATTAAATTATATAATTTCCCATATAACTATTTTTACTCGGGTTAAGGGTGTTATTTTTTAGTACTTTTTAATAGTTTTTGTTTTGAGCCTGCAATATAAAGCATTATATAATTATGTTTTTCTACATCAAATTAGATATGATTATATCGGGTCAAAATCCGTATAAGATTCTATATGATTTAATATATTTATTTGGATCTTATCCGATATAATTTTATCCACCGTTTTTCGGATCATAGTATATATCCAATTATATTAAATAAGATATCATTACATATGACATCATATTATTATTTTTTACTCGGGAATGCAAATGTGTGGACATATGTGGATACATGTATGGAGATTTATGTATCCATGCATGGAAAAGCATTGATATTTATGATCATGTAAGAACATACATTAAACCTGTATGAATCCATATATGTAGATTTTTAAACGGGTTGTTAAATAAATTTTGTGGAACGTGTTATTCTACTTATAGAATTTATATGTTAAACCATAAATTTTGTAAATAAATTTCGGCAATTACAACGGTATTAATTTAATAAATAAAAGTAATTTTACCTAGAACTGCAAAACTTCGGTTGGTTTTCATTTCCTGAAAAAGTTTTTAAATTACGCTATATTTTTTATATACTCATGACTCCGTAAATCCAGCTACTGACCAGGGGGTCGCTACCCCCCATTTGGTAACCGTTGACCTATAAAAAAATCTACATTTTACAAGAAAACTGTATGTTTTAAACATTGATGAGATTTATCAAACATTTTGGACACAAATTCATTGCGACCCATTAAAATTTCGAAACAAACTTTTCTGGAATTTAAATTTTTTACTTGTTTAACTTTAAGATATTGTTAGTTAATTATGAGAAAGTCCTTCAGTTTGTTGTGTCAACACAAAACCACCTGAAGCAGCAATTATTTGACTGTTACGAAAATTTCGGACATTATACTTGGGTAAAGTAAGCCAGGTTGGGTGTAGAAAGCACTCGGAGTTATATAGATTTAACACATAAGTTATTTAGTATAAATACCAAGTATTTTCCTTAATGTGTTCCTTAAGAGCTTAACTAAATTGTTAAAATATTTTTTGTTTCAGAAGGAATCGATTGGCCGAAATAAAACTCTAATACATACCATCATACCGCATGCAGCAGCTGTAGCAGCAGCAGAATATAAAGTAATTTACAACAACTATAAAACCGTTGAACAATAAACTTATTCAAGGTAATTCCATTTGCCACAATTGCTTTTTAAGATGATGCAAAACAAGTAAAAAAATATTTATATAAACTGTTAGTTACGGCTGCAAGAAACAAGCGAGTAGATAACAATGAAAGAATAGTACATGGATTGCTGGGTGGTTAGATGGATAAATGAATGAAAACCCAAACAACGGGAGGTTTTTTTTTCTATTAAAAAAGAAAAAATATTTTACAGTTGATCACTAAATGTTTGATACACTGTGTGTATATTGAATAATTCGGTTAGACCCCGTATTAAATTAGATTTCCGACACCAACCACATTGGTTAACTTTTCTTTTACCCTAAATGATTATGATCCGTCTATATTTGAACATTGTGCTGTTCTATTCAAAAAGTGTGTTCGTCATGGATATAATTTGGTAGTTTATGGGCAACAAAAGTTTAATTACTGCTTTCTTGAGGTAAACAGACTACTAACAAGAACGGTCTCCTTGCATGGATGGTCAGATCTTAACTCATTAAGGACAAATCAGAGATCCGCTAGACAATTTTTAAACAAACTTTTAATTTCTGAAAGTAATAGAATATTTAGAAAGTGAAAACTCTGTCAAGCATTTGTTAGTAGAATATCATGACAAAGAAATATTAAGGGGGTTATTTTGTAAAACGTTGTTTTCCATACGAATTGTTTTTGTAACAATAACAATTTTTTTACACCCAAATCAACGCAACGCAAGGCTTTGCGTTTTACAAAATAACCCACTAAGTAGGTACTTAATTTAAAGAAGTACTTCCCTATTAAAAAAAATTAATATGGAGCTTTATATGGTAATATATAACTTAATGTGATCCATATACCATTTCATCCGAAAAATGGCCCGATATAATTGTGTCAATTGGTTATCACTTTTTATCTAATTGTATCAGTTCAGATCTTAACTGATTAGATTATATATTAAGCAGATGAAATTTTATCTGATTTTTGACCTGATACAATTTTATGGGTTTATGTCGCATGGTATTAGTTTAGATCCAAATAGATACATTACTATACAAACTTATATAGTTATATATGAATTTTGACCTGATGCAATTAGATCTGCTTTAAAACTTTGATACAATTATATAAGGCAAATGTCGTATACAAATATATTTTATTTATATAAAATTGTACCCACTACGATCTAAACAGATACCATTAGATATAAACCGGTAAAATTGTATCAGGTCAAAAATTGGATATAATGTCATCTGATAAAAACTGATAAACAACTGATACAATTACATCGGGCCATTTTTCGGATGAAACAGTATATTTATACAGATATAACTTAATCGCATTTTATACGACTATATGTAACTGTTTTTACTCGGGTTATTATAATAAAAAGAAATAATAAGGAAATAATTGGAAAATAATTTTTTTTCTCTAATGTAAACTATTGGCAACCAAAGTTGAAACTTTGACACGATATGAATCCTTAACGGTAAAGATATTTTCATATTTTAATTTTGTATTAAAATTTTTAAATTAAATTTTTATAAGTGTGCAGTAGTAAGTACCTAGTATTAAAAAAAAACCTAACCATTAATTTCAGTGTTGGCAACTACTAAAGGGAAAAGGGCAACAAGTTACCACAAAATGGGGTAGAAATGCACGAAAGTAATTTTTTTAATTTTAAGCATGGATGGTAACCGAAACGATGCGGTTATCGGTAAGGGTAACGCTATTTTAGATTATTTCGGTAACGGTATTTTAAGGGTAACGCTATTTCATTTATTTCGGTATCGGTATTTTAAGGATAACGGTTTTTTAATTATTTCGGTAACGGTATTTTAAGGATAACGGTTTTTTGATTATTTTTGTAACGGTATTTTAAGGTTAGCGCTATTACAGTTATTTCGGTAACGGTATTTTAAGGATAACAGTAGTCAGTTATTTCAATGCACCCCGCAATTTTTTTTTACAAAAAACAAATGAGATTAAAAACAGAACCAGTGTACCAACTTAACCTTCGCACTCCTAAAGCTTTTAACATACGTAGTGGGTGGGTTCTTCATATTTTACGCACATTTTAAATAAAAAAAATGCATTTACTCAAACATATAATGTGTTACATAATGGGTTAATGAAGAAGAGATGAAAAAATGAATAATAACAAAAAACTATAGAAAGTATGGCTGAGTTCCAAAACGTCATTTGCAATGCAACTGAACAAAGTCATGCATTCCTAAACGCAACCGTGTAAACGTTGACGATGTCATACATCCCAAAATGTATAATAAAAGTTATCGATGCGCATACAAAACGCAAACTGTGCATCACTAATTTTGTTGACGCTTTGTTGACATTTATAAAAAATAAAGTGAAAATATAACAATGGCGGATGAAAAGTAAGGAAATATTTTTGTTATTAAATTAATGAATGGCAACCCTATCATGAAGAGATAGAAAAATTAACGTGTTCATAAAGAATAATTAAATTTAATATTTTTTATTAAAATTGGAGTGTAAATTACTTAAAAAAATATATAATTAAAATTGCAAGCTGTTGAAATTAAAAAGTATAAAGCATAAATTAAAATTAATTTTGCGTTTATTCAATAAATAAAAAATCGTCTTATTGATCATCCCAGTGTAGAAACGGTAATGACATATCATTATTTTTTGGACTACTAGTAATGACACCCACTTACCTTCTTTATTATTTTAAAACATATAATTACCCAGCAAAATCTTTCATTACCAAATAAGTGGTTATATAATAGAAATTCATAGCTCCGCACAACTTATTTTTTGGCGTCTAAACTCATTATTTTTGTTTGGCATGGTCGTTTTTATAAGTAGTCACGCTTACACGCTCGCTTACGAAAAAATGAGAAATAAGTAGTTATGAGATTTTGAATAATAAGTGGTTACACACATGCTTACAAAAAGTTGAATTATAAGTGGTTATCCGATTGCTTACTTGATTCTTAAAAATAAGGAGTTAAGCAAATACTGTTAGCTTAAGGAAATACATTCAAAAAAATTTAAGTTTTCTCTGGTGTGTAATTTTGGGACTCGTCATAAAAACTTAAACAAAACATATTTACATATAATACAAAAATTTAACTGTGTAAAAAGTAATTATTTCAACTAATACGAGTAAGTCATTATTTTATATTTAGAAACAATAAATACAATAGGCCGTTATTAGGAAGTCATTATTTTATATTATAAAATAATGCAAAAGGTAATGATATATCATTTTTGGTAATGCAGATAGTAATGAGGTGTCATTACCAATATTTTGCTGGGTACTGATAATTACTTATTTTTATCATTATTTCAAATAGAAAATAATTTTTTAGAGTTTTTTGAAAATTTTTTGAAATCTATTTTTAGACTCAATATTTTTGAAACACTGGTAAGGATATATGTAACCACATATTTTTTGATTTTTTGTATGTTGGCGAGTAAGCTTACTTGTGTGCAGCAGGTCAATTGTGTTTTTATCTATTAAATATTACATGTCGATATAGCTCAGATGGTAGAGCTGTTGACTGGCAATCTGTAGACCCAGGTTCGATTCCCGCACCAGCAAATTTTATTTAAAAAAAAATACAATAAAAAATATTTTTTTTTATATAATTTATTTTTTAGAAAATCTATTTTTAGACTCATTATTTTTGTCAGTACTGGTAAGCACATAGGTAACGATATATTTTTTGATTTTTCGTATGCTGGTGTGTAACGACAACTCATTATTTTTCGCGACATCGCCATATAAAGGTAATAAGAAATGTAATAACAAAAGTAACTAGTTACCATTACCAAGTATGTAGTTACATAACCACATATCTGGTAATGATTTTCTACACTGGGATGTTGTATAAAAAATATAAAGAGAAGCAAAGACAAAAAGAACAGTAAACAATAACAAAAGCTCATAGTTTTACCACTTGCATCAAAGTATAACATTATTATCCATACTTATTTGCTTCATACATGATCAATGTAAAATAAATTTATAATTGGAAGACCATGCCGCAAAAATCTTTAAAATCTGCTCCTCAAACGGAAGACATTCTTAAACGTATGGAAGAAATACATAAAGCAACCGAAGATAAGCTAGATAGGACTAGATCTGACATTGAAAGTCGAATGAATAGTGGCTTTTCAAATCTGTAATCAAAAGTGGATGGCCTTATTGAAAATTTTCAAAGTGAGATAAGCGGCGAATTAATAAAGATAAAATCTGATGTGGATCATTGTTATTCTGTTATAAAAGAGGTTGACAAAGCAACTAGTGCCAAAGTGAATGTATTGATAGCAAAGAATAACGTGCTGGAACGACGTCTCAACAGATCCGACATACTTATTATAGGCTTGCCAAATAAAATGGATAAGATTCGTGACCATGTAATAAAAATTGCGCAGTTGGTTGGAATTAATAGAACGTCCGATATAAATCACTGTTGTTACATAAAAGGCCGTAAATGCATACTTGCAAAATTTAACTCAGTTTACCTTAGAGATACCATTATGAAAAATTATTACAAATGTCGTCCTCTGTTGCTTAAAGCTATTGTGGGAAGTGATAATACAAACAGTGTTGACAGTTGACTAGTGATAATGGTAAAGCTGTTGGTTTAACTGAGCCTCGGGTCTATTTAAAAGAACCTTTCTCCTGCTTCCAGAAAATTGCAGTATATTTGTCAAAAATTAGTACAACAACATAAAATAAAAAAGTTTTATCTAAAAAACATGGACAACCCAAAGGCAAAATTATTCAAACCAGATGGATCAGCTGTAGATTTGGATATTCAACAATGTGCGGATTTACTTGATAGTTTGGATGATAATGCGGTTGGTGTTCAACACAAACAAAAAAGGGATAAATACTCCGATTTCCGTAAATAATTATAATTATATATTTTTTCTCTGCAATTGTGGTAGCTGTATGTAAGATGAAAAATATGTAAACAGATTTTTTGTTTCTCATTTTGTTAATCTATTTTGGTTGGCTAAAACCAGAGTTGGGAGTAATTAATTTAATTTTTTTTTTTTGTAATTATCATTACTTATTTTCATAACCATTGCATATGCGTAATTGTAATGAAATATTGTTTAATTTTCATTACATTCGGTTGATTGTAATGAAATATTTGGTCTTTTTTTTAATCACTGGATTTATTTTATTTTGTTAAAAAATTCATATTTTGTTTTTTAATTTTCAAAATTTATAATTTTTATCAAAATCTAATACTTACTCGCCAATATAATGTGCAAGAAAATCATAAAATTTTGTAAAAATGGGAACATAGGAATTGATATAAGCTAAATCCAAAATGGATTTAAAAAATAAATCCGTTTTGGATTTATCATAATTTTATTCCAGAAATTTCATTTTCGCAAAATTTAAATTTTTTCTTTCACGTTATATTAGGGAATAAGTGTTAGATTTGGATAAAAATATAAAATTTTGAAAATTAAAAAACAAAATGTAGATTTTTTAACAAAATAAAATAAATCCGGTGATTAAAAAAAGGCCTATTATTTTGAGGCGTTTCTTACAACAATCCCATCAAATTTTCCAAAATAATATTTTTTACCATTTTCAAAGGAACTGATTGCATAAAAGTGTTTCTAAACGTAAAAAATATGCAGTGTTTTTATTACAAAGTAAACAACACACTTGTTTGCTTTGTATCGAAACAGTAGTAAAACCGCATCACTGCAATGTGTTTTGACGTTTTGGAACTCACCCTATGGCTAACAGTTAGGGTTTTTCTTTTCCCAGACTTTTTCATTTCCCGGGACAGCGGGATTTTTTCAGAATTTCCCGATTACTGTTAAAAGTTCATCTTTTGGTTGTACCCATGAGAAAATGCACTTAATATATTCTGAAAGGATGGCTAAGTATAAAATAGCCCTGTCTTCCACTTTTTCTGGATCAGTTCGTTTAACAATTTAAATCGTGAATTAATATTTAAGTAATATATTTATATGGAAAGCCGTCTTAATTTTAAAAAACTCTTAGAAATATAATAACTAAACATTAATTCGCGGTTTAAACGGTTAAACCAATTGATATAGAAAAAGTGAAAGACGGGTATTTTATCTTCATCCCCTTTTTCAGGATATATTGGAATTGTTAATGGGTGCAAACTTGTGTCAGACCAGTTTTATAGTCAGAAATAAGAAAGATTTGTTGCTAAAATATTTCTTAAATATGAAATCCAAAAATTTATATTTCTAGATATTTTGTATCTTTCTATGCAGATTTGCAAAAGTATCAGTCTAGAATTATTTTTATAAAAAAGTTAAAAGTGAGCATTTTTCACACAAATTCTTAGGCAAATCGTTTTATAAATCGTTATATAAAAATAGACACTACAACATTATTAAATAGTTTCTTAACTTTAATTGATTTTCTTGAATAGACATTTTTTATGCCACGCCCAGTAGCAAATGGTCGAAGTAGTTCTATGTCAGACTGTAAAACAAATTAACTAAATTATTATGCGAGATTTGAAATTCTCATTTTGTTTACATTTGTATAAAACCGAGTTAGAATGATTTTTTTTACTGTGAATTGACTTGAGGTGCAAATCAACTGGTACAGTTCTGGTACCAAAGAGTCACTCCGGAACTAGTTTGGTAAATTTCTCATAAGTACCAGTACAGCTCTTTTTATTCTTAAAACAATCATTTTGAACCATTTGTGTACTTATTACTTTCATTGAAACAATGCGAGATTTCGAAAGATTAAATTTAAATAAATTTTAAAATTCTAGTTTTGTTTACATTTGTTTTTATACCCTACACCACTATGTGGTCAGGGTATTATAAGTTTGTGCTGATGTTTGTAACACCAAAAAATATTGGTCGTAGACCCACCTTATAGTATACCGATCGGTTCAGAATTTTTTTTTATTTCGATTTAACGATGTCCGTCTGTCCGTCCGTCCGTCCGTCCGTCTGTCTGTCTGTCCATGCAATCTTGTACGCACTCTACAGGTCGCACCTATTAAGATATTTCGATGAAATTTGGTACATAGACCTAAGTTGGCCCAAGGACGAACAAGTTTGATTTTTTTGAACATCGGTCCATGTTTAGACCTAGTGCCCATATAAGGGTCCTACCAAAATTATATTGTTTATACGCTGCAGGTCGTAAATATTAAGATATTTTGATGAAATTTGGTACACAGACCTATATTGGCCCAATAACGCAGCCTATTGATTTTGGTGAACATCGGTCCATGTTTAGACCTAGTGCCCATATAAGGGTCCTACCAAAATTATACTGTTTATACGCTGCAGGTCGTAAATATTAAGATATTTTGATGAAATTTGGTACACAGACCTATATTGGCCCAATAACGCAGCCTATTGATTTTGGTGAACATCGGTCCATGTTTAGACCTAGTGCCCATATAAGGGTCCTACCAAAATTATACTGTTTATACGCTGCAGGTCGTAAATATTAAGATATTTTGATAAAATTTGGTATACAGACCTACATTGGCCCAGTAACGCAGCCTATTGATTTTGGTGAACATCGGTCCATGTTTAGACCTAGTGCCCATATAAGGGTCCTACTAAAATTATATGGTTTATACGCTGCAGGTCGCAAATATTAAGATATTTTGATAAAATTTGGTACACAGACCTACGTTGGCCCAAGGACAAAGCCTATTGATTTTGGTGAACATCGGTCCATGTTTAGACCTAGTGCCCATATAAGGGTCCTACCAAAATTATATTGTTTATACGCTGCAGGTCGCAAATATTAAGATATTTTGATGAAATTTGGTACACCGACTTATGGCAGCCGAAGGACGAAGCCTATTGATTTTGGTGAACATCGGTCTATGTTTAGACCTAGTGCCCATATAAGGGTCCCCCCAAAATTATATTGTTTATACGATGCACGTCGTAAATATTAAGATATTTTGACGAAATTTGGTACACAGACCTATTTTGGCCCACGGACGAAGCCTATTGATTTTGATGAACATCGGTCCATGTTTAGACCTAGTGCCCATATAAGGGTCCTACCAAAATTATACTGTTTATACGCTGCAGGTCGCAAATATTAAGATATTTTGATGAAATTGGTACACAGACCTATATTGGCCCAATAACGCAGCCTATTGATTTTGGTGACATTAGTTGGCTTTTACCCAGACTGGTGTAGGGTATTCTATAGTCGGCATGCCCGACTTTAACCTTTTTACTCGTTAATAATATAGTCTGAGTTTGCACTAAACACTAAAATTTTTTATTGTGATTAGAAATCATAAACACAAAATATTTTAGATTTCATTTGGTAAATGGACCTAATTATATCAGTAAGGAAATCATCGGTCTCATCTACGTTTCATCAAAGAAAAAGCATTTGTTTTTATATATATCAATTAGGTCTTACCAACTGGTACAGTACTATTTCCAAAGAGTCACTTCGGAACTGGTTCCGCGAGTGTCACATTAGCACCAGTTTTTCTCCCTATTTTTCGTTCTTAAATTGTAATTTCCAAACTAGTTCTACAACTAGTACTAAAGTAGGAGTTTGGCGAGAATTGTCCCCATCCCTATGACATCTCCATGTTAAATTCTACAGTTGTTTGTATGGAAAGGCGGTAGAACTCGAACTAGTTGCCTGGTTCAACTAAACTAGTACATAACTGGTTTTGAACTAGTATTTTTTGCTACTTAAAAATAAATTATTTAATTTTCGTATTTAGTGGCATTTTAAATTAACATATAAAAAATCCAAAATAATTTTAAAAAGCATCTGATGGATTATTTTGAAAACAAATAATAAGGGTTTTCACAAGGGGTGTGCTATTTGTTGTATCGTTGTATCGTCCTAACAAAAAACAGAGATGTTAAAAATTAAATTGAAAAAATACAACATTTGAGAATATCACGATACAACATTTTTACGTATGTTTTGTGTCCTATGTTTTAGTGTGTTAACAGATAGAAAACTGAATAGAGAATCGTTGTTAAACTCAAATAAAAATTTGAACAACTCTGTTTTTTGTTAGGACGATACAACGATACAACAGATAGCACACCCCTTATGAACAACCTAAATATATACCCATCAATTCATAAATGCTTTGTAAAGTTATAGCAGGTTTACAAAACGTCATTTTCATACAAAATTTGTTCAATAAACCTCCTATAATTTTACAAAATGTTTATGAATTTAGGGGTTAAAAAATAAAACTTAAAATGAAATTATTTTAAATAAAAGAAACTCAAAATACTTGTTAATTGAAAATATGAAAATATTAAAAATTTCTAGTTATCTAGTTTTTTGGAGGTATTTGGAACTGAAATAATGATGTTTGAATGTTGAATAAGGCTGGTTTACACTATAAAATTTTATGTACGATATTACTTTAGTATACATGCAAAACATATAGGTAAGGTTGCAGAATCTTTCCGAAAATATTACAGTCTAAACCTGCCTATACAAATATTGCTTTATTTGAACAGAGATCATTTTAAAGAAAAAAAATTTATCCTAAATACATACAAGTATTTTTGTTGGTAAACTTGGTAATGGCTGATAAAATTTTTTCGGTTTAACTAAACCAAATTCAACTGACATCTAAAAACAATTTGGCCTAATTCAGTATATTAAATTTTAAATCGTATTTTTTGAATTTTAAATATTTTTTGATTAAATTAATTTCAAAAAATCAATGCTTTAAATTTAAATAAAGCTTCCAAAATTGCAATAATACTAGCTAAAACTTCTGTAAAAGAATAAAAAATCCCGGGAAATCCCGCACAAAATTCCCGGGGATTGCGGGATACGAAAAAGGGCGGGATTCCCTGGAATTCCCGGGACATAAACCCTACTAACAATACATACCGTGAAGCATAAGCATAAATATGCATAATTTCTTGTTCAAACTTCTTGTAATTTGTATCAACAAATTATTTAAAAAAAGGACTAACAATGAATAATAAATTTTAGATAAATTTGTCAAAATATTATTGTATTTTGAATAATAAATGAATAAAAACAATATTTTTATAAAGTAATTATGCTTTCTGTACTATTTTTATACTAAATAGTGATAAAAAATCCAATATTCTGAAACAAGTCACCTGGGTGGGTTTCAGGCGACGACGTAGAAAAATCAAAAAACTAAAGAAAAAAATTATAAAGATTATTCGAATCTTGCATAATTTAACAGTTTCTGATAAAAGTAAAAAAATTAGTCACTGAGTCGAAAGCATTTTTTGTTTTGACCAAAAATCGTAACGTTATCGATTGTTGAAAATCTGGGTTTCAGGAGTGCGAAGGTTAAAGTACGAAAAATACTCAATAACCACGTGCAATTACCAAAAGCATAAAATTAAAAATAACGGTAACGGTATTTTAGGGGTAACAGTATTTCATTTATTTCGGTAACGGTATTTTAAGGGTATCAATATTTCATTTCAAAAGGAGTAAAAGCACCAAACTAGTATTTATAAATTTAGAAAATTAAAAATAACGGTAACGGTATTTTAGGGGTAACAGTATTTCATTTATTTCGGTAACGGTATTTTAAGGGTATCAATATTTCATTTCAAAAGGAGTAAAAGCACCAAACTAGTATTTATAAGTTTAAAAATGACGGAGTTTCCATTGAAAATAGTATAAAAGCACTGTGAAAAAATGCTTATTAATGTACCACTATTTTTTATGCATCCATGCAGGTTAAATGTTGAGTAGGGTTTATGTCCCGGGAATTCCCGGGACGGGATTCCCGTGAATCCCGCCCTTTTTTCAATCCCGCAATCCCGGGAATTTTGTGCGGGATTTCCCGGGATTTTTTTTTATTTTTTACAGAAGTTTTAGCTATTTAATATTGCAATTTTTGAAGCTAAATAAATTTAAATTTAAAGCATTGAATTGAAATTAATTAAACAAGAAATATTTGATATTAAAAAATGCGATTTAAAATTTAATAAACTGAATTAGTATAAAAAACATATTATTTAGGCCAAATTGATTTTGGATGTGAGTTGAATTTGGTTAAGTTAAACCGAAAACAAATACTCGAACTTCAGAAAAATTTTGTTTCTTTAAAATGGTGATCTTTGTTCAAATAAAGCAATATATTCAACACTTCAACATCCGTATCTCAGTTCCAAATACCTCCAAAAACACCAGGCATTTAAAAGTTAGGAATATTTTCGTATTTTCAATTGAGTATTTTGAGGTTTTTTTCACTTCAAACAAGTTTATTTAAATTCAAACTGTTATTCCTTTATTTCAATTGTATTTTTTAAATATTATTCAGATGCATTTTCAAATTATTTTGGATTTCTTTATAAGTTAATTTAAAATACAACTATCCAAATTTAATAATTTCTTTTTAAATAGTTGCGGATAAAAAATTTCTATTCAAAAGATACCAATTAAAGTTAAGGAACTATTTAATGAATGTTTTTCGTTCAATTTGAGATCAAATATTATCACATTTTCTTTTAAATTATTAAATTAAAAGAGAGATGATAAAATTTTTACAAGTAAATTACATACATAGAATAAAAATTTAAAAAATTCGATAAGGCCAGCAGGATAGAATACGTATTTTCGGATCCTGCTAAAAACCCATACTCTATATTCTATGGTTTTATGGGTTAATAATTGATGATGAACTATTTATTAAATTGAAACAAATAAGCAAATTGAAACAACTCAATTAGACTAACATCAAAGAAATTCTTACAATGTTATTTTTATCCTGCTGCTTGGAATTCAACTCTGATCGACAACTTATGAAGCACAGATTTATGAACGACAACGAACTGTTAATTTTAAATTCATATTCTAATTATTTTTTAACCTACAACATAAATCCATGTTGATAGTAAATATATTACCTAAATAGTAATTCGCGGTTTAAACTATTAAACGAATTGATCTAGAAAAAGTGAAAGTACTGCATATTTTATATTTAGCTCACCTTTTAGGATATATTAAGTAGATTTTATCATGGGTACAACCAAAAGACGAACTTTGTCGGACAGTGTTTTAATAGAAATCGAGTTTTTTCAAGTACAACATATGTCGGATTTATTTATTTTGTAACGAGCGGGAATTCCCGGGATCCCGGGAAATTCAGAAAAAAATCCCGCTGTCCCGGGAAATGAAAAAGTCCGGGAAAAGAAAAACCCTAATGTTGAGGTAATATCTACTTGTATGATCACGCATGTTCATGCATGTTCATGCGTGCTTATGTATGTTCATGCATGTACACACATGTAGATATTACCTCAAATTTCGTTAATGCACACGTATGGTCATATACATTTAACCTCCCAATTAAAAAAAATTAATATGGAGCTTTATATGGTAATATATAACTTAATGTGATCCATATACCATTTCATCCGAAAAATGGCCCGATATAATTGTGTCATTTGGTTATCACTTTTTATCTAATTGTATCAGTTTAGATCTTAACTGATTAGATTATATATTAAGCATATGAAATTTTATCTGATTTTTGACCTGATACAATTTTATGGGTTTATGTCGCATGGTATTAGTTTAGATCCAAATTGATACATTACTATACAAACTTATATAGTTATATCTGAATTTTGACCTGATGCAATTAGATCTGCTTTAAAACTTTGATACAATTATATAAGGCAAATGTCGTATATAAATATATTTTATTTATATAAAATTGTATCAACATCGATCTAAACAGATACCATTAGATATAAACCGCTAAAATTGTATCAGGTCAAAAATTGGATATAATTTCATCTGAATAAAGTATAATTTTATTAGTTGAGATCTAAACTAATACAATTAGATAAAAACTGATAAACAACTAATACAATTACATCGGGCCATTTTTCGGATGAAACAGTATATTTATACAGATATAACTTAATCGCATTTTATACGACTATATGTAACTGTTTTTACTCGGGCTGTATGGATCCATATATGTCGATTTTCAGCTGGGTAGTCAATATTATTTTCAACTTTTACAACAAATTTAAGAAAATTTCCTAAATTTATTTCCATTGGGATAAACATTAAATGCACGAAAGAAATTACATGTGCTATAATCCCAAAACTTGTTTAATAAATTGTGGAAAATAATCTGTTGAAGGCATCCGGATTTTATTTTTGCCTAAGGAAGTCGTCAGGGGATGACAGTTTTAGAATTTCTAGTAATTGTTAAGTTAAATTTCAAACTTTATGAGAATTTCTTGTTCCCGTTCAGAAGCATTTACAACAATTTTATTAAAACTAGAACAAATACACTAACAGAAATCGAGACGATAGCACTGTCAGAAATCGAGAAAAGCACTGGAAATAACCATTTTTAAAACCGTGCGGTAAGTTTTTTGATAAAAATTTCCGAGTACGGTGAAGTAAAAAGCACCAAAAAATACCCGAAAAGCACCAAAATGGCAACACTGATTAATTATGTTTTAGATGAACACGTGATCGCGTCAGTCGCGAAAGCCTTTTACATTGTGTTCAAATATATTCCGGATAGTTCGCGAGATAGTTTTTGTAAAAAGGGTTCGCGAACGCCGGCGAATCAGCGAAACGTGAAAAACTCTTATATTTTAGTTTTTTTCTTCTAACACATGTCCAAGTTGTCTCAAGTTTTAACCTTCCGGACTAGAAGACTTTCCTTGTACGTTTCCTTTTTACAATGTTCAGTTTAAATCAAATTTTACAAAGACTACCGAAACAGATATTTTCTGTGTTATTAGCTAACGAGGCATCTTAAAAGTGGGGCTTACAAAGGAACTCACACAGCGTTTGTACGCCGATTTGGATACAAATTAGATATACGATTTAGGGCCATTAAAAATTAGGTTTGAGGTAGATTACAGTAATAGATGTCAAATTCGATTATCACAACCGTCAAAATTAAGTGAGAAATTTGTGAAACTACAGTTTTGTTTGTAATCATACTGAAGCGTACAATTTCTTCTAATTTGATATTCCCCGGACCCTACTTGTAGTAGAAATTTTCGTCCATTTTCTTCTAGCTCTCTCAGGTTTTGAGATATTGGCCATTTTAAAAAAATCAGAAGGGGAAAAAATAGTGACATCTTTAATACTTCGGATATACTGATGGCGCCATCTATCGGGCAATAGCAGAGACATCAAAATATTGTACGTTAACTATAAATGGTTTAATATTTAACAAAATGTATTCTTAAAAATTACTTATAAATAAAGAAGCATTTAAATTTCTAGTAAAAAATAGCAAACTTCGAAAGTGCGGAAGACGTTCTTTCCAGGTGGAATGAAAGAAAATGGTATCAAAAGTATTAAATGGAAACAACTGAATTAAAATATACGTCGAAAATAAATTTAACAAAAAAAAAAAAAATAGTAAAAACTAGCATGTAAACATACATAATATTGAAAATTAACATTAAAAATTAGTTGAAACTGAGAATTTTTAGTATAGTGTTAAATGAAGATAATTGAAATCTTTGTTTCAACTAAAACTTTGTTGAAAATTAGCAAATGCCATTAAACCCTTCCGACGTATTTTTTTAAGTGTACACTTTCGAATGTAAGCTTGAATGAATCTCTTTTCTCTCTGTATACAAATGTACTATTGAAAAACAGTGATGAAATTCACAGTTCGTACTATTTTAAGTAGTAAATTATAATTTATCGTAAATTTGACAACTTTCTATGGGTTAAAATTCAAAAATCATGCTATTTTACAACGTGATAATTTTAGCACTTAAACTGTGAATTCCCTCAGTTTTTGTTAACAATAACAAAAATGTTCGGATTTCACTGATACCATTTTTTTCTATGGTTTTTTTCATTAAGATCTACGGGTTACACTGCTACGTAGTTTCCTTCTAAGACAACCTTCGATTTTTATTATTTATCGTTAATTTCATCCAAAACGTCATTCTGGCATTGGGTAACATGTCCTGTTACTTTCAATTATAAATTCAGTCACTGTTAATCGTTATTTGTCTAATATCTATACAAACCACATAGTCGAATGCTGGTATTATTTATAAAGGATAAATACTCGTAAATCTTACAACAACATCAACAACAGTATTTCAATAAGATTGATTTATATGCACATTAGGCTGTCTCGAAAATCTAAAATATTATGTAATATCACTCAAAAGATCTAATTATGGGGAAAACACCAAAAATTATCACTGAATACTGAAGTATAGTTCGATCCCCGCTTTTGAAGTGGACCATCAAAGTTTTTTCTTGAATTTTTTAAAAAATGGGTTTAAAAAGTTTGGTAATGCTGAGTATATTGTGGGAAAAATGCTTAAAAAATTCAATAAGGGACTTTGGTTTACCACGCACCATTTTGCTTTAAATATATAATTTTTTTTGTTTGTTCTAGAACTGTGCTCATATTCAAATGCGGGTAGCGAACTATAACTACACTCATAAAAAAAAGCCCGTACAAATAGTTAAAAATTCTGCTAAAATAACAGGAAATAGTACCTGAATTTGACCAGCAGAAATTTCAATGATGTTGAGAATTATGGTCTGCTAAATTTAGGTGACCTAAATTTTAGGTAAAAAAGTTAGTTCAAATACAATAATTTATAAGAAATGTTGTTTAATGGAAATGAAAATTACTCAGCTGAAATCAGCACATGTTTTCTCCTAAATTTTAGTTGGTTATAAACAGGTAAAAAATTCAGTTAATATTCAAAAATTTAGAAGAATTTTCGTTTAATAGAAATGAAAGTGGGTCAGTTGAAATCTGCAAAACATGCTGCTAATATTACAATCACTTTTTGTTATTAATTGAATAAAAAAAAAATTTATGTAAATATTGTTAATTTTATTTTCGAATAAATTCAACAATCCAAAAATACTATTTGCACTATATATCACTTTTATTTTCTTGCCAATATGTTAAACTTCCGCTGGAGTTGTATTATTTGGTTCATTTCTTCATCTACCTGTGGGTCGAATTTAGATGAAAATGTTAAAGGGCTGAATAAAAGAAAAAAAAAATAACATATTTAATAGTATTCCCTTAAATAAATATAGTTTATATTATAGAACAAACCTCTATTATTTTATTTTTTAAATACAATTTTAACTGCGAAATGTTAATGTCCAGCATACCTCCGTTTTCTTTTGCGTTCCTTTGCTGACTTACAGAAACAAGAGAAAACATGCTCGTATCATATTATTTTTATTTGTATTGGTATTGGTAAGCGTCATGAGTGATGACTCATCACACACATTAAATTACACTTGCTAGAAATTTTCTAATTTGTATTGGTCGGCAAACTCACAAATACACACTTCACCATCAAGCACCATCAATCACTATACACTAGCGCCCCTATCGTTTTCTTTTGAAAACACAAATATTAAAAAAGTTGCCAATAAATTTATCTATATTAGTTGATAACATTGTCAAAATCATTTATAAAAAAATTGCTAAATATCAGGAGGAAAACATAGTGCAAGTACAGCAGAAATATGTTTTTGTGGTAACATTGGATAACTAACAACTTTAGCTAAACAACGGATTTAAACGAAAACAACAGGAAAAATTAGTTCAACTGAATTAGAACGCGTTTAACAGACTTTTGTATTAACTTTTTTTCATGAGTGTAGGTAGAAATTATGTGTGGTAACAAAAAAAGAAGCACTGTCAAAGCACAAGGAGTCCGAGGTCTTACACAAAGAAGTACTGGCAAACCACTAAATTTGGACGCCTTACCAACGTTTGAAAAGGGCGACTTTCCATAAATTCAAGAATCATTAATTGTTAGACTAATTTGAAATTCTTGATTGATGAAGTCTCATAATTTGGTGGTAGGGAAAACACTTGATTTTTGAGTTTCTTAGTTCCGTCTCAATAATATGCAAAGCATTAAATGAAACGGTGTTTTCATTTGGGTGTCGGGAAAGCAGTTTAATGTTTTTTTTGGCGTTGGGAATTCATTTGATTTTTATGTTTTTGGGTGCTTTCCCAAGGCTTTGCAAAGCATTACCACCACAATGGAACGTTGTTCTCATTTGGGAGTTGGGGAAGCACTGTGAATAAGCACTCATACCACACATTAAGGTGCTTTGCCAGTGCTGGCATTTTTGTAATTTTAGTTACTATAATGAAAGGAAATTCGAAAATTTTGAAATTCGGGACACTCTAATGTAAGTACTTATGAATAGTTTCCAATCTAAAAGAAAACAAAGAATAATAAGAAAATAACATAGATATATAACTTTACAACTACTATATACCCAGTAAATATTCAAGTAGTTGAGGATTTTGAATTTTTTTTATATTATCTCAATCAAAAAACAACTACACAGATACATATTGTTAAACTTGAGAGTCTTCGAGTACATGCAATACTTGAAATTTGTCGTTAAAGCTAAAGCAAACGGAAGGACAAACGATTTCAGTGCATGTAAAGTACGGTTCAGTTCAAATTGCAACTCACTATACATGTCTTACTCTACATTGCAGCGCCTATAGTATACAAAGCTACATTTTATATATGTTTTTAAGAACACTTATGTCATTATGTGACCAAGGTTTCAAGTATTTCGATCAAAATTAAAAAAAAAGACTATTCGCTTTTAAAATAGACTCTCGTGAAAAGTCTGCACAAAACTACCTTAAACTTTGACGATAAGCACGTAGGGGAAGTGCGACACACTTGATCCCGAAAAATTTGAAGCCGAATAACTTCTATACTACTCATTATTTTTTCTTGGTTTAAATTTTGTTTGAAAGCTTTCTGAATTTATAAACCTACAAGTCTGTTTACGACGACATTGATCCCGGGGATCAAGTGTTTATAGGATACAAATACTTACAAAAAATAATCAAGGTTGGTTACGGTTATCGTTATAATACCGTTATCGCTAAAATACCATATCAATTTCAATACCAATACCTCTAAAAAATTTCAAAGTTACCTTATCGTTACCGATACCGTTATTTTTTTAGGTAGTTACCGGTATTTTACCGATATTTATTAATTTATATAAAAATGCAAATTTTTTAACTTTTTTGTAATAATCCTTAGTTTTTTTTTCTACAAAAAAAATTTATGGATAATAATTTTAGTTATTAAACCTACTAGCATTGAACTTAAAGCTTATAATCTGTATTTTTAATACGTAAATCCAAATTAAACGCGAACAGTGGTTTTAATATCAAGTTTTGTGCATCAAGTGTTAACCCTAATATGAATACAGGTCCTGTGCCCACATTTCACCACAAAAAATTGATACTGATTGCACACTCACAATATATTTTCCATAACCGATTGAGGTTTATTTGAGAAGTAATAGGTAAAGTTTGTTTTCAATTGAAGAATGAATTAAAATACATTGAAACATATTATTTAACTTTTTTTATCAGTCAATAAAAAACAAACCCCAAAAGAATATGTATCGTCTGTACACTCTAAAAATTTCTTAGTTGATAATAACGAATATTTCAATTATCTCATAGGTGAAATACCCCCAAATATTATATAGTTGAATTCATTTAGTTGAGGATAACTAAGTATTTCTAATGTCAAAAATATAATAGAAATCAACTTTTTTCAATTAAAAGAGTAAAAAAATTAAAGTCGGGCATGCCGACTATACAATACCCTACACCAGTCTGGTTAAAAGCCAACTAATGTTTGGATCCGAAATTCGAATGTGTTAAAATGGGACTTGTGCCAAAATATATAAAATGATAAAAGAAGAGAAAATCGTAAATATAGCACATAAGGGCGATAGGTCCAAATATGGACCGATCCTATCTAGAATCTACAAGTTTTTTCCTTGGGACCATGTGAGTCAGCGACCCAAATTTCATTGAAATATCTTCGTATTTGCGACCTCCAGTGTTTAAAAAAGCCAATTTGGGGGGGGCCTATATCGGCACTAGGTCTAAACATGGTCGGATTTTAACCAAATTCAACAGGCTTTGTAATTGGGCCAACATAGGTTGGTCTACCAAATTGCATCAAAATGTCTTAATATTTGCGACCTGTAGAGTGCGCACAAGAATGCACGGACAGACGGACGGAGGGACGGACGGAAAGACGTATGGACAGACGGACGGATAGACGGAGATCGTTAAATCGAACTAAAACGTGATTCTGAGTCGATCGGTATACTACACTTATAAAAAAAAGTTAGTACAAAAGTCTGTTAAACGCGTTCTGGCGCAAATGAACTGATTTTTTCTGTTATTTTGTCTTAAAATTTAGGATTGAACTAATATTTTTGTAAATGCCATTTAGCATGACAATTACTTTCATTACTATATTTTCATAATTTTTTATTGTATAATCACAAAATGGATTATATCTCGGAAACTAAGCGAGATAGAGCAAAATGAATAAAAATTCGATACTATGAACTTATCAATCTTTATAAGCCAACTATACTCCCAAAAATAAATATGGGGCTGTCTTGGAACAGATCCGTAAAGCTCAAAAACCAAGTCTGTAAGCGACATTTTAGCAGAAATTTGCAGTTAAATCAGGTAATTTTTCTTGAATTTAGCTCAAATTTCTTAGCTAAGTTAACTAGGATTGTCTGTGTATTTAGCAGTGTGTAAAATTTAGCTTACCTAAATTTAGCAGACCATAATTCTCAACTTCATTAAAAATTCTACTGGCGAAAATACAGGTACTATTTCCTGTTATTTTAGCAGAATTTGGAACTATTTGTACGAGCTTTTTTTATGAGTGTACTTTTTTTAATTGTGTTTTCAATTAATTTAATATGTATTTTAGGCATAGGCGTACCTAGACCATTTTTCTTGGGGTGGGCAAGAGCCCCATTATGACAGCAGGTTTTTATAGAAAAGTCTGAAAAATGCATCCATTGTTCTCACGAAAACCTCGTGCAGGAAATGTTATAACCTCAAAATAGTATGAAATTTGGATATTTGATAGAGAAAAGCAATCTAACATTAACCTGTCTCATATTTTCTACCACCTCTGACGAACCTCTTCTAACCTCATATTTTGACCACTTAAATTACCGAGGTGATCAAAAATTCTGGGATGCTCATCTTATCATTTTTGTTTCTACAACATATTGAAATTTCATCAAAATAGCAGTGTTTAGTTTGCAGTAACTCCCTTGGTAGATATTAACTAATTATTCCTTTAAAAAACTATTATACCTAAGATATTTATCTCACCAAAAAAATTTTGCTATATTTTCCTATAGAAAATGCTTTTCCATTTTCGAATCAAATGCCTTCAGTTGCTTATTGAACAACTCTGTGATTCGAATAATTTTTCTTAAAGCCAGTTTCATAATCAGAACTAAGATCGATTTGTTTCTTAAATATTTCTCAAGTCAGAAGTTTTCAAATAACATTTTTTATTTAATGAATACTTAATACGGAAATCGATTTTAGTTCTGACTATAAAACTGACCCTTTAATTCCAACAAAGTATCTTCCTAGGAAACCAGTAGACATATTTAAATAAAAATAATGTGATAGTTTTTGCCATCAAAATCATAGATGCAAGAATTATAGCAAAATTTTTTAAAATTCTGGGGTGGGAAAAAAGCAGTCCAGGGTGGGATTTGCCAGACCGGCCTAAGTCCGCCAATGATTTTATGTTGTTTTTAACGATAAAATATTGTGAGTGCATTTAAAAATTTTTGTATATAAAAAACAAAATGGAAAACCACTAATCTTTAAAGGCATTTTGCCTAAAATTTGTACCTTAGATCGAAAAATAAAGTACGCCATTGTAATCATAGAGTTGATGGTCAGAACTCTGTTAATTTTTAAAAGTTAAGATTTTGTCATCTTGTGTAATTTTAAATTTCATAAATTTCAGACATGTCGCCATACAAAAAGTATGAAAAATGGGGTTTTTCCCAAATATTTTTTAACCCTTAAGCCTAAACCACATAAACGCAGTGTCGACCGCAGTGCGACGTTTTGTCGATAAAGCAGAGTCTTGTATCTTCTCTACTTGTCACTGCCGAGAAATTAGAAACTTTTCTAAATAAACAAAACGCAATAAGAATTTTTTAAAAATATTAATTCGTTTTCGCGAAATTCAAGAACAAAGTTTGACAGCACTGCTACTGTCCACAGGCACTTTCAGTATGTGGTTTGCGCTTTAAATAATTTTTCTTCTCTACAACATATCCGAGGCTCATTAAGATCTGCCGGTGCGCGTTGGGAGTCTTTCCTTTTAAGTCTATTCTAAACGTAAAACAATTTGAGTAGTTGATGTAGAGAATCTTTAACCTTGATCCGACATTTATACATATTGCTTTTGAAATCAGGACAGTTGGTGTGTAAATCCTTATACGTTTGTAATATAATAGACCACAAAGCAGCTGTTGCAGTATACGTGCACACGTGTGTGTGTGTTAGTGATGCTGATGATAGATTAGACTTTTCTACTTGATGTTTCACATGTTGTTTGACACTATAGATGTGTCATAAGAAATTATTTAAAACAAAAAACCGACAACAACAAAACAGGATGTCTCATGAGTACCTTAATAGCCACAAATACACTTAAACGCAATTTACATACACAAAAAAAATGTGAAACAAACACATCTACACCAGTGTTGCCATTTCAGTGCTTTTCGGGTATTTTTTGGTGCTTTTTTCCTTCTCGTACCCGGTGATTTTTTACAAATACCCGTTTTAAAAAAGCGGGTATTTACAGTGCTTTTTCAAATTTCTGGCAGTGCTTTTAGTGCTTTTTGTACAGTTTATATTTTTGGTATTTGTTCGCGTTTTTTTTAGTTTTTCTTCAATTTTCTGTCAAAGTTGAAAAAATAATACGAACTATACAAAAAATACATTTTTTCCAGTGTTTGTAGTACAATTTTAAATAGCAACTTCGTTATATTTAAACTTCAAAATTTTTAAATATTAGTTTGGTGCTTTTTACCCCTTTTTTTAGTTATATTTGAACTTTTTTTCCACCATTTTACAAAACTGAAATGTGTTTTTAAATTCTGGACTTAAATTTTTCAAAAAATTAACATCGTGCTTTTTTACCCCATTTTTGGTAAATTTTTACCCTTTTTACCCGTTTTCACAATGCTCACGGTGCTTTCCTGCCTTTAAGAGTTGGCAACACTGATCTACACAGACCCTGCAAAATAAACATTCAAACATACTAAGAATAACATTCCCATTCAAAAATCATTGGGGGTTCGTTTGGCTGGTGCTTTCTTAGCTGTTGTTGGCATTCAAGCATAGTTGCCAGATATAATTAAAATAAACTCTTAAAAAATTAGACAAAAATCGCCAATATAATTTTTTTGTAAGTCGTTAAAAATAAAAATAGTTTTGTTGTTGTATAATAGCTGTATTTTAGCGTCATAATGCATTTTAGGCAAAAACTTACATTTACACTCTGAAAAGTTCTGCAGTTACTACATGATAGTTATTTGTGTAGTAACGCGATTATAGTTATTTTAACTTGTTTGCAGTTGTTTTACTTAGGGGAAATTTTTTCAATATATTGGAAAGTTGTTGTTTTTTTTTAACAAACCACAAAAACTACTGCATTGTAGTTACATTTATTTTATGCAGTTGTTTTGAATTTTTTGAAAAATACTTAAATTTTTTATAGTTACATTTCAAGTGCTGAAAAAATATGGTACAGGAGTTGGAAGGGGGGGGGGGCGTGGGCTATGTATTGCATTTTAATCGCTGTTCTTTAATATATTGAAAGCATTTTTGTCTGTTGCGATGACCAACATTTCAAGTTTTCTCTGATACTAAGAACTTATCAAAAGAGAAAGTAACGGTACTGCCCAATTTGTCGCGCCATTATCAAGAATGGCACGTTTATATATTCCCGAGTAAAAATAGTTATATAGGAAATTATATAATATAATATGGACTAATATGTTTATATATAGTCAAATGTGACAGTATATCTTTGTGGATATAATTATGTATAGCTTTGAGTTTTTCAAAAATTTCTTATATGATGTCATATATAGGTCAGTATAAATATATATGTCCCCATATATATTAATATATACCATATTTATTTACATATGCTGTGACAACAGCGTCATATAAAATTAAAAATGGCTTTATCGGTAAACATATAAAAACTTATATAGCTCAATGTTAAATTTTTTTCTAAGTTGTTTTAGATATGTTTAAGTATAGCGCAATGTAAAAAAAATTCTATGTTTTTCTGAGATATATTTATGTATGTATGATTTCAAAATATCAAAGGCGTACTCATTATAACTCCTAAATTCCTTGTAAACCTTGTATAAATACAAGCCATATTTTTTATGTGTGGAATTTGACATTAAACTCATAAACATACCAGGTTTACACAGTTTACGGGTAGAATACAAGTTTATATTTGATAAAAACCAAAAAATAAAAAGTTTCCGGTCTTTGATTCTAACTACCCAGCAAAAAAAATTTAATGTTATGCTTTAAGAGTTTTAGGTGCCTAATGCTACGAAAAGTCTGTGACTCTTAGATGTGACTGTGTTCCCCATGTATTTGTTGTTGCAAAGTCACAATAAATTATATTTATTCAAATTTTTGTTTGAAAACTTCAAAAAAAATTAAGACCTGGTATCGACGCAATCATAACATTGACAAATACCATTTGAATTTTATTGCTGATTTGTATGAAAAGTTAAGACTCTCAGTCTTAAAAATAATCGTATGACAGTCACAATGAGTCACAAGTAGAAATAATCTCTTAATCTCTTAATTTAGTTTTTTTATTTTATTGAATTTTTTTTTTAATATTTAAATAGTTTTATAACGAATTTACATCATGATCGAATTCGAGTTAAAAGTAGATTTCGATAGATTTCGACTGAAATCCAATAAAAATTTGGGATTTCAAACAGATTTCCCATACGAAATGAAATCCCAATTTAATTTGGATTTCAGCGAAATCTCATCCAAATTGAAGTCCAATTTTTCTCCCATATAGGGAAGTTTGCAGCATTTAGCAGCTGTTTATGTCATAAAAAATTAATAAGTAATAAATTTTAATAACTTTAAAAAATTAAGGAATAACATAATAAAGTCTGTTATTTTTAATTGAAAGAAATATTTAAAGTTGAAAACGGCTATTTTATTGTTTCCGACGAAGAAAAATCATTTGATGGCGCCGGCAAGACCATTAACGAAGCATTGAATATTTTAGCTTTCTACTAATCATCCCCACACTTAAACACATTTCTTAGCAAATATAACATTGTATATTTCATAATATAAATGATTTTTGTGTTCCGCCAATAAATAAAATGGTTTTTAGAAAATCTTTTAATTTTGGTTATTTTTTACGGTTAGTTTGTTTACAAAAAAATTGTTGTTGGCTGATCGATTCATCTGTCAAATATTCTAATGTAAACGATATAGATTTCGAATTGGATTTCAAAACGAAATGTAGTGAACATTTTAACAATGTAAATTCGCTATTAACCTTGAAATTTTTATAAAAAATTCGTTAAAATAAAAAATTTAGAACACGATAAACAAATTCCTAATGCGATATTTTACTACTTATGGAACGTACATATATTGAAAATATTTGTAAAACAACTTTAACAACAAATGCGAGCCGCGATAATTTTGCGTAAGGGAGTCAAAATTCACTCGCTAATAATAATTTCATTTATGAAGAATTTTCTTTGGTACACTTAGAAAAAAATGTAGTAAAGAAATTTTATTTTCAAACTTTTTTTAAAAGAGTCTACCTTGAGCTAGACTCATTTTTTAATATTTACTTCTTATCCAAAATAAGTTACATTTCAAGATTTAAGCCGCATTAACGACGTAGCAGGCTTTTACCGTTAGTGGTAAATAAACGAATTCCTTGACCTCATTTACCTCTACATTTACGATATTTTAAGTTCCTGATCAAATGGGATTTGGAGATAGATATATAAAACTATTAAAATAATAACGTTAAATCATCGAATCTGGCAACAGAGAACGTTTAAAGTGTTTTTGTTGTTGACATCCTCCTATATGCGTATGTGTGTGTCTATTTTGTATGTACATGTGAGTTTCATTGAGAAAAATTTCAAAGCCCGCCATTAACACATTTATGTATATGTGTGAGTTAGTGAATATGTATGCGTGTGTACATTGATTTTAAAACGAATTGAGGTTTTATGAGGGAGCGTATGAAGGGAAAAAGGAACGGGTATTTAATTTCCATAGGTTCTTTTTCGTTTTAGCACAAAATATTATGTTTTTAAGTATGTATATGTGTGTTTGGGTGTGTGTTTTTCAATGTTTATGAGTGGTAAAATAACTTAGCCATTCATTTTTTATTGTATTCGTATCAGGGATGATAAATGAGATTTTGGAAACAGTACCAATCTGCTTAAAAAATAGTACTTTTTCGTTTCGAACTCTATAGTACCAAAAAATATTTTTTGTATTCTACACCACTATGTGGGTGTATTGAGTTGGTGCTTCTGATGTCGGTTCGTCTGTCTATATAAAATGAACGATCCTTTTAATAAAACTACAGGTCGCACTTTAAAAGGTAATTTGACTAAATTTAGTACATAAGTTTGTATTGCGTCAAGGACTAACGTATTGAAAATGGTTAAAGTCGGTCAATGTTTTCACCGAGTAATCATGAAGAGGTCTCATTTGATATTGAATGTTACTGATATTTAATGGTATAACCAAATCAAAGCGATTTTAGATGATTTATTTCACGGGACCTATATAATTTCATTCGTTAATGAGGTAGTGGTCATTCCGAACAAAGAAGCAGCTATCTAGGCTTAACTATTAGACTAGTATCTAGGTGTATGACCCGGCTAGAAAATCAACGTGTAAGGTAATAAAAAAACAAACAAAAAACCCGAAAAATCGCATAAGGCCGGAACTCCGATTGCTTTCACTACGGAAAAATCGATATATGAACTTGTTAAACACGTTTCTATAGAATTATACCAAGAACTATGTCGTATGGAATATAATAATTTTGTGCTAACTTTTGGCTCAGATTATTATTAAGGATTTTTTTAAATAAAAAATCGAAATTTCCAAAAATATAAATTCACATTATTTTTAATATTTTTGTGTACATATTTTAATAATTTGTTTCATTGAATTACGTTTGTCTCAATTTTTAAACCTTTCACTTGGGTTCTTCAACACATTAGTTAATTTGTTCATTTTAAACACAATATTTGGTACGAAAATTATAAATAGAATAAAATATCGTCGACCGGCCTACAAAATGTCACATGTGTTTTTTAATAGATTTTCAGGAGAGCGAAAAAACTGTTACAATATCTACTTTTAAGATATTTTTATATCTTAAAAGTAGATATTGTGAAGATATATTGTTACAATATATTTTGGCATCATATGCCTTAATGATGATTTTACTAAATGAGGTCGTGAATCATTAAGGCATATGATGCCAATAAAATATCTTAAAAGTAGATTTTGTAACAGTTTTTCGCTCTCCTGAAAATCTATTAAAAAACACATGTGACATTTTGCAGGCCGGTCGACGATATGAATATTTGTAAATATGTAGTATTAAATGAGTCATACACTGATAGAATTTTCGTTCATAGCATTAATGAATCGATTTCAATAAAATGGCTTCATTGATTTAATGAAAAAATTCATTAACTGAATGAAAATTCATTGTTGTTATGCATTTTTTCATAAATTTTTTTTTAATTTTTCATAGTTTCATAAAAAAAATCATTAAATTAATGAAAATTTCATAAAGAAAAAATTTAACTTATAAAATTGATTTCAGGTACAATTTCGCCTCTTTTTGTTTTTCCCTATATATGTGTTGTTTTTGAGCTAAACAAAGAGACCCGCATCTCGGGAGTTGTATCGCATCGGCTTTAAGGGAACAAGTTGATTTTTTCGCCCAGATACTACTTTTTGGGCTGAATAGGAAAAAAAAAATTTTGTCGGAGACCCTTATTTCGGGTCAAAGTTAAAACATGGACTTGCCCGTATCTCCGCTATTTATTATCGGATTAACATATAAAATATATGTATGTATATTAGACCGTACCTCAAAAAAAAAAGTTCGCCGTACACCCTCCAATATGATGTATTTTTGGAAGGCGATTTCAAAAAAAAAATTTTTTTTTTGCCGACCGTAGGGGTCGCCTTTTTTAATTTTTTGTTATAGGTTTGGCATTTAAAATCGGATTTTAAAGTGTGATATATCGATTTTTTTGCCTCGAGGAGACCAGTGTTTTGCTATATAGTAAAAATCCAATTAAAAAAAATTTAAAAAGGCGACCCCTAAGTTCGGCAACCAATATATAAAAAAAAATTTCTACTGGGTTTAGCGAAAAACTTCCTTAGCAAAAGTTTAATGATTTTTTGCGAGCTTTAATTTTCTGACATTAGGGTCGTACATTAGGGTGGTAGCAACTGAGATCTGGTGGGTAACTACTAGAACGGGATACTTGAGGTCAAAATGTCCTTAGAGCAAAACACTGGTCTCCTCGAGAGAAAAATATCGATGTATCATACTTTAAGATCCGACTGTAAATACCAAAGATATAACGAAAAATGTAAAATGGCGACCCCTACGTTGGCATAAAAAAATAAAAAAAATTTTTTTGAAACCTCCTTGCAAAAATACTTCATATTGGAGGGTGTACGGCGCACTTTTTTTTTGCCTGTAAGGTGGTACGCTCTAATGTATATATATATAAAATAAAAAGAATAATACATTTTTCTTCTGTTTGTTTAACCCAGCAAAATAAGTATTTTTAATTTACGTAGGGAAGAAATAAAAAACTAAAATTTACAAATAACACACAAAGGAACAACAAAATAATTTTCATAGTTGTTGCTTTGTGTGTTATTTTAAAATTTCATTGCGCATTTTATTTGATTTGTAGACATTGCACACAGAAAAAATTGTTGTTAATTTTTTTTCATATGCTGCTGTTTTTTAGTTTTATTTTTTTAGCTTTCACATTTTATGTCCCATAATTCTTGCAAATTTTTATATTTATTTATAAAATTAATCCAGTTTTCATTATTTGAAGAAAAATATTAATGAAATTATTTCATAAAAGTAATGAATTTAATTCATTAAACACATGAAAGTTTCATAATGTTTATCTTAAAATTAATGAAAAAAATTCATATATTCAATGAAATTTTCATTAGATCAATGAATCCATTCATTAAAATTGATTTAATGAAACATGTTTCATTAATCCAATGGAACCGTTCTTTGGGGACTTTCCAATGAAAAAATTCATTGTATTAATGAACAAATTCATTAATACTATGTACAAAATTCTATTCAGTGTAGGAGTACCATAGTACTTTTGAGGTTCTAATAGTGGGTTCGGGTCGAAATCCTGTGTATAACAAAATCCTGTTTTCAAAATCCTGCTTTTCGTAATACTGTTTTACAAAATACTGTATAACACAATACTGTTTTGCAAAATCCTGTTTTGCTGGGCGGCGAAAATTTTTGTAAAAATTTTAATATGAAGATGAAGATTTGCTTAAACTGTGCGAGTGGTTGGCATAGAAGACTGAAAGCTGTTGTTGGGCGTAGAAAGTCAGGATTATACCACCTTATCAGGCAGTTGGATAATGAGGTCGTGGTAGCTGTAAATACCATTTCAAAACGCGCGAATGGAGAAAGACGTTACATAAATTTAAAGAAAAGAAAGGCGTACACAAACATTAAAAGAGTTATAAGAAAAAGGTGTGAATTAAGCCAAACAGGCTACCTAAAGCGAATTGCAAAAAATCTTGTACTAATTTAAGTTTATAAAATGCATTGAAATTAATTTTTTGTTAAATGTTTTTGTTAATTTTTGAAAATTATATACTTTTGTTGAAGTTATTTTTAATAAAATAAATTTTGTAAACCAGCATTTTTACTTCACAGAATTTTGCAAAACAGTATTGTGAAATCCAGTATTTTGCAAAACAGTATTATGAAAAGCAGGATTTTTAAAATTTTTTTGACCAGTATTTTGTCTAAACAGTATTTTGCATAACAGTATTATATACGTATCCCTCTAATAGTACCATAAAAAGGACTATAGTACTAACTTTATCATCCCTGATTCGTACTTACCCGTTGGCTGCTGCTGTTGTTGCTGTTGTAAATTTAGAGAATTTCGTGGTTTGACTTTGGAACACATGGAAAACATAATGACTGCTTTATATTCTTTCTTTTACTGTTTTTTTTTTTACTTTTTTGTAGATCTATAAAATGATTGTATATTAGTTTAAAAATTGTAATTTAATTCTTAACACTGGGAAATTTTCGCTACAACTAAAAGAGTTAACAGCGTTTATGAAACAAGTGATGTCACCATTAGATCACTGCACATCCACACAAACATTCATAACTAAAACTTAACTCACACGTATGTATATGCATACGTATACTTATTTTGTTTTGAAAATATTCACTTATTTGCTTTATGATTTTTTATTACTTAAACGGTTTGGAAAATATTTGATTGTTTTTATTTGTTTCTATTTTCGAAAAAAAACAATGAACAACGCCTTTTTCGTACGTGTAACTAACAACCAACCAATTTTTGTTTTTTAATATTTAGTCTGTGCTTCTTGATATTATATATAAGGATAATGATGATGATGTCTGTGATGGCCGTTTGTTACTTTAAACTTTTCTTTTTTTTGCTTGTTGTTTTTTCTTGGTATTCGGCTGCTTTCTTCCTTTCGATGCTGTTGGCGTTATCAGAACACTTCATAAAGACATACTCCCTCTAAAACAAAATTGTCTTTTTTTTTGTTCTTGTGCTGTTTCCCTGTATTAACAACAGCTTAGCTGCGCCTTCACTTTGGCCTTAAAATATGTAAAAATTGCTGTTATTCTTATTTTCGTTATTTCAGCGTAATGAAGTGTTCTATCGCAGAGTATAGAGTACCGAGTAAAGTGAAGCCTGTATGTGGCAAAAACAAAAAGAAAAACTTTTAATTGGATTTTTTCTATTGTTTCAGTGCTTTTATACGGCAATCGACAAAGTTAATGAAATTATTCGCAAATAAAATATTTCTATGAAAAAACAAAGTTTCAACTTTTTTCATGTAAAATCATTATTGTGTTAGGCAGATAAAGTGTCGGAATGAGTTTTTAGTTTTGAATATAGAATTTTTTCCTTTTTTGGCTGAAGTTTCTTTTTAATTTTTTTTTGTTAAATTTATGTTTATAATTAAGTTGTTGTAGTGGAAAAATGTGTTTTTCTTTTTTTTTTACTATATCAAATAAAGTGTTGTTGTTCTTTTTTAGAGATGTTTTTCTTCAATTAACTTTTTTTTCTTATTATTTAGACGCTTTCTTTCACACACCTTAGTTTAAGTTAACGGCCGAGATTCAACTGATGGATACTATTTAACTGATTGTCTGCCAGAGCTCACTAAATATGTTTGGTACTCCTACTAGCAGTAGCTGCGATGCTAAACGTAGCTGTAGCTGTAGCAGAAAAAAAGCTTTAATACATATTTTGTTTAATATACATATAGAAGGGAAGTTATCCATATATTGTTTTCCATTATTTTAAACATCGTCCGTTCATTTGGATAAGTGAACATTTTACTGTTAAATCATGAAAATGGGGTGTTTACATCGAGCTTATAAACTCACAGATTATGATTAAAATCTATTTTGACGTGGGAAATTTTGCACTTTTTATTTGTTTTTATCAATATTGATGATTGTCTTATAATCTGCCATATTATCAAATTTTACAAGATTATTGCTAAAATCAGCCATAACCTTATTTATTCAAGATTATATCCGCAATGTAAATATCGTATGAGTTGTTTTTCCCGTGAAACAATTTCACTCAAACTATAAAGACCTCAAGTCGTAATTTCAATTGCAAAGCACCATAAATTGTTTTCCGAGTGGTCAAAATTCACTGGAACTTTAAATTTAATTGTAAAAGTGAACAACTTTTTTATTTTACACTTATAAAAAAAAGTTGGTACTAAAGTCTTTTAAATGCGTTCTGATTAAATTGAACAAATTTTTCTGTTATTTTGTCTAAAAATTTAGGATTGAATTTCATCCGTATTTAAACTAACTTTGCATGCTAATTTTTAGTAATTTGCGTTTCTTAATTAAAACACAATTATTTCCAATTGATAGTATTTTTGTGTCTCTGCTATCAATACCACATAGAGATGGCGCTATATTTTCATATTTGTTTATTGTATAATCATAAAATGGCTTATATCTCGGAAACTAAGCGAGATAGAGTAAAATGAACAAAAATTCGTTAATCTGTACTGACCCTTATCAGCCACCTATGCTCCATATAATAAATATGGGCCTGTCTCGGGACAGATCCGAAGAGTCCAGAAACCCAGTAAGCGACATTTTAGCAGAAACTTTTAATTAAATCAGGTAAGTTTCTGTTGAATTTAGCTCAAATTTATTAGCTAAGTTTACTAAAATTGTCTGTGTATTTAATAGTGTGTAAAATTTAGCTTACCTAAATTTAGCAAGCCATAATTCTCAACTTCATTGAAAATTCTGCTGGCGCAAATACAGCTTATGTTTCCTGTTATTTTAGCAGAATTTTGTATTATTTGTACAGGATTTTTTTTATGAGTGTATAAGAAAAGCATAATCACAGCCAGGCATAAAATGTAAATTTTTCACTAGAAAAGTAATAGTCTTCAACCTAAATTTGAGTGAAAACAAAGTCCACACAATTTTCCTTTAAAATTCATTATCGTTAAAAATCATTTTTTTTTGTGTATTTTATTAGTTTCTTTCACGTGATATACAAACAACATAATAATTTATAGTGTCCGACTGAACAGTTCGATCAAAAAATGGCACTTGCTCGGTGTTTTTTTTTTTTTTTTGGCATCGGCGCAACAAACTTCGAAAATATTTGTTGAGCCGATTTAATACGATTTTCAGTGTCAAATTTAAGGGAAACCCGTATTTAAACTGTAAAGTTAACTTTTCGGCCGGACACTAACGGTGGGTCTCATACTGCAGGTTTAAACTCAGGTTAATAGTTAACCCGGAAATTTGTTGTTGTTTTATGTACATTTTTTTGACATTTTATTTTGTTTTTAGTTAAGTTAAAGTAAACCTACAGTATGAGACCCACCGTAATAATTTATAACGAATATCATACAGAAAATGATGTAAATAAATTTGTAAATTAAAATATTGCGGATTTGAATAAAGCAATTTTCATTTCAGATTATTAAAAGGCAATTAAAACCAATTTCCAAAGTCGAAATTATTGGTATATTTGCTTTATTCTTTCCAGGCGCTTTAGTATTACCTATATATAGAACTTAAATAAATACACTTAAAAAAGTAAGTTGTTGTAAAACAAATGTTGTGAAAGTTATTTAAGAAAACAACTAACGAAAAGTACTGCAGTTTCGTAACAGTTGCGTAAAGAAGTTATTTTAAATATAATAGTAAGTAAACAACTATCAAAACAGTGTTTTTACAGTAAACATTTTTTTTGTTAGTTAATTAGAAAATAAAAAATTTCGTTGAATTTTTGGAAATTCTTGTTTGTTTTATATTTGTTATTTTTGATATATTCCTAGTTTGCAAATAAAAGTCAGAAAATTTCATTTACAATGCATAAAAACTTAATAACTGGAGAAACGTTTGCAATATTGACAATAAATTTCAAATAGGCTGAAGTAATTAGACATGTTTTTTTTAACGCAAGAAAAAACTGGTTTTTTTTGCTATTAAAATATTATTTTATATTTAATATAAAAAAATTAACTGTAAAAAAGAGAAGTTTTGCCAACTTTGGCTGTTGTTTTAAAATTTTTATAGTAAAAATTTGTAAGTTAATTTTACGACATTGTTATTTTTATTGCATTTGTTGGTTATTTTTCAATCGTTAAAAGTAAAAAACAAACAAAAGTGGAACCAAACAGTGCACGTTAGGAACAAGGATAGTATCACAAATGATGTACACATAAAAAATGAAGTCCGGCAAGGATTTATACTTTCTCCTTTACTTTTTAATCTTTATGCCAAAGCCATATTTGATGAGGCCTTATACGAAGTCGAGAAATGTGTGAAAGTAAACGCATATTACATCAATAACATCCGCCATGCCGATGATACCACCTTAATATCTGACAACATCAACATTTTCTTTTAGAGGAGTCCACAGTTGTCTCCAAAATAAAACCAAAGACCATGTTTCTTTTTAATTTTCGAAACACGTTTCATAAAATTTTATAAAACGTTTCATCATGTTTATGAAAACTTGGTAAATATGGCAATTCTTCATAGATATTTGTCCAATGTAACTGTTTTATATTTTGAAATCTCTCCATTTTGTAATTTAAAATATTTGTTCGATTCTAAAATTTTAAAGTGATTTCTTTTTTGCATATATTTTCCCCATAAATATTCTACTACATTATTGTCTCGTTGATATCGCTTCAAACTGAACGTGATAGTGAGGAGGTGATAAAACTTATCTAAATAACGAATAATACTTTAGAGCTGACACAAAACAGCGGAAACAGAAGAAAGAAAAAACACAAAAAAAAAAAATAAACGACGCCAAGAAAAACACTAACAAAAGCTATATACAACATCCTTCTTACGAAAACTTGACGACATTAAGAAAAAGCAACCAATTCGTTCGTAATGTAATACACAAACAAACATACATGAATAGATGAGTACACATATACATACCCACACACATTCAACGCAACGAAACATGTATCACTGTGTGTAAGTAATCCTTGCATAACTGACAACAACAGACATATTTGGCGTCCTTCAATAAATTTATTGTTTTGTTGTTGTTGTCTTTGGCTAGGTCTCACACAGCATGTGTCTATCTTACATGCGTTAGCTGCTCAGCTTTAGCGGCAACGACCCGAAAACATATGGTAGCACCAGTACACACTTATATATATTGAGAGATACTTAATCATACCAACACACTCGCACAAACTTTGAGAGACTGAGAGTTTAAATAAAAAGCCATTATGATAATTATTAAAAGTCCTAACTTTCAGTTATACAGGACTAATCGAGCTTAGAATTATTAAAACAAAAACTTGCCAATACTTGCTACCCGAGTAAAAAAAATTATATAGGAAATTATATAAATTAATATGGACTAATATGATTATATATAGTCAAATGTGGCACTATATCTTTGTGGATATAATTCTGTATAGCTTTGAGTTTTTCAAAAATTTCTTATATGATGTCATATATAGATCAGTATAAATATACATGTCCCCATATATATTAATATATACCATATTTAGTTACATATGCTATAACAATTTTAATACAGCGTCATATATTATTAAAAATGGCGCAATGTAAAAAAAAAATTCTATGTTTTTCTGAGATATATTTACGTATGTATGTACAATGTATGATTTCTAGTATCCGACCGAACAGTTCGGCCAAAAAGTGAAAATTCGTCGATTTTCTGTTATTTGAAAGCATTTGGGAGAAACTTTCATACTGCTAAAATATTTGTTGAGCCGATCTAATTCGATTTTGAGTATCAGATTTAAAGAAAACACGGTAGTTTAGCCGTAAAGTTAACTGTTCGGCCGCCGAAATTTTTTCAATTTGGCCAAACTTTCGGCGGCCGAACAGTGAATTTGTTGCTTAACCTCAGACTTTTCCTTAAATTTTACACTCAAAATGCACTCTAATCGGCCCAACAAACATTTTTCCATAAGCAAAATTTATCCCTAATGCTTCAACATACCAAATAACAACCAAATACATTTTCAGGCCGAACTGTTCGGTCGGACATTAATGATTTCAAAATATAAAAGCGTATTCATTATAACTCCTAAATTCTATGTAAACCTTGTATAAATACAAGCCATATTTTTTATGTATGGAATTTGACATTAAACTCATAAACATACCAGGTTTACACAGTTTACAGGTAGAATACAAGTTTATATGAGAAAGCTTAAAATGCTTGGTTACAATTATGTACAACTACTTCTAAATACTTATGTGTAAATTCATAAATGCTTTATAAAGTTATAGGAGGCTTATGAAACAAATTTTGTATGGAAATTTGTTTTGTAAATCTCCTAAATTTTATAAAACATTTATGAATTTACACATTAAAGTTTTATTTAAATTTTGAATTCTTAGCTTAAGGGTGTTATTTTTTTAGTACTTTTAAATAGTTTTTGTTTTGAGCCTGAAATATAATGCGTTATATAATAATGTCTTTCTACATCAAATTAGATATGATTATATCGGGTCAAAATCCGGATAAGATTCTATATGATTTAATATATTTAGACCTTATCCGATATAATTTTATCCACCATTTTTCGGATCATAACATATCTTCAATTATATTAAATAAGATATCATTACATATGACATCATATTATTTTTTTTACTCGGGTATAGAACTTTAAATTTTTATATACTTCACTACCCTTCAAAAACATGGTAGTGACATTACATTACCGTATTGATTATCTACCCAGCAAAATCTTTCATTACCAAATAAGTGGTTATATAATAGAAATTCATAGCTCCGCAGCACAACTTATTTTTTTGTGTCTAAACTAGGGATGCCAATCGGGATTTTAAAATTAAAAAAACGGGATCCAGGGACGGATCGGGATTTTTCGGTATCCCGAATTTTTTAGGGATTTCGTGATTTTTTACCATTTTGGAAATTTTTTTATTTAAAAAAATGTGTAAAAACTTCAAATTTATGTAAAAAAAATATAGGGTCATATGCAACTGTTTTATACGTTTTTTACATTTACATACTCCTGTTTATTTCTAAAGAACGAAAGAATTGAAAAAACTCAAGAATTAAGATTTTAACTCTGTCGATATGTTGTGTTCTATTTTTGTTTATAATAATTTTATATTCACTATCCTTATATCATTGTAATTTAAAATTCTCAATTATATTTTAGAATTTTCAATTAGTTTCAGAATTTTTTAATTGTTTTCCACATATAGTGCAGAAATTCAAATGAAAAATTCTGAATTTTAATCGATGATTTCCGAAATATAATAAGAAATACAGCACAATATATATTTATATAAAATTATATTTAACAAAAATGGAAAAATTACCACGAGTTTTTGCAATTGTAAAAACCCCGGGATTCGGGACTCATTTTTATTGAATAATCCCGGGATTTCGGGACTCGGGATTGGCATCCCTAGTCTAAACTCATTATTTTTGTTTGGCGTGTCGTTTTTATAAGTAGTCACGCTTACCCGCTCGCTTACGAAATGAGAAATAAGTAGTTATGAGATTTTGAATAATAAATGGTTACACACCTGCTTACAAAAAGTTGAATTATAAGTGGTTATCCGATTGCTTACTTGATTCTTAAAAATAAATAGTTTAAAGAAAAACATTCACAAAAATTTAAGTTTTTGTAGTGCGTGATTTTAGGACTCGTCATAAATAAATTTAAATATAAAACATATTTACATATAATAAATAAAAATGTATAAAATTTAACTGTATAAACAGTACTTATTTAAACTATTACGAGTAAGTAATTATTTTATATTTAAAAACAATTACTACAAAAGGGCGTTATTAGGAAGTCATTATTTTATATTATAAAATAGTGCAAAAGGTAATGATATATCATTTTTGGTAATGGAGATAGTAATGAGATGTCATTACCAATATTTTGCTGGGTAGTAATGATACGCCATTATTTTTTGCATTACATTAAAATACAAAACAATGGCTTCCTGATAAAAAGTTGTAGATATGCTAAAAAAATAATCACTTACTGGAAATTGATTAAATAAGCACCGATTTAGCATTTTTCTTTATTTCAATTAGGTTATTCACAAGGCGTGTGCTATCTGTTGTACAGAGATTCGAAGAACTTAATTCAATTTGAGCTTAAATCACGAAAAATTTAATTCAGAATTTAAAAATGTTCATATACCATTCCATTTAACCTTTCGTAGAGAATTCATTCATAAGTTTCATTCCCAAAGATTTAATAAGTATTGAATGAATTCCCAACTTGAATCATTCAAATCGCATGTTCATTCACCATTTTATTAATTGAATGAAGAAATTTTATTATCATTCACTTAGTGCAGTGTAGTTTGAAACTAACACATAATCAAAACCAAAACACACAAGCTATAACAAAGCATACAATACTAGTTAGTTATGTTAAATGAATTTTAAATGTTTTTCATTTGTATTATGCTAATATTTCAGCATATAATTGCAAATTAAAATTTTTCATTTGACAAAGTGAATGAAAAAAAAAATCATTTTTCATTGAAATGAATGAAAAAAAAAATCATTTTTCATTCACCGTTTAACTAAATGAATTCAGGTTAATTTGGTATCATTCAATTAGAATTAATTCATATAATTTAAAGCTATCGGGAATTAAGCTATCGAATTAATTCCATAAGAATGCTATTACGGAATGAAATGTAACCAAAATTTCATTAATTTTTATAAAGTGAATTAAGCCTTTTAAACCTTTGCTGTTGTATCGTTGTATCGTCCTAACAAAAAACAGAGTTGTTAAAATTTTTATTTGGCTTTAACAATGATTTTCCTTTGGGTTTTCTATCTGTTAGCACACTTAAACATAGGACACTAAACATACGTAAAAATGTTGTATCCTGCTATTCTCACATGTTGTATTTTTCAATTTAAATTCTAACAACTCTGTTTTTTGTTAGGACGATACAACAAATAGCACACCCCTTGTGAACGACCTTAATATGTATGTTTATTAATTGGGTTTGAAAATTTTTACAACTCAAAAATAAAATATTCCAAAGTAAAAACTTATTTTGAAAAAATCTAACGATTTTAAAGATTTTTTCAAGGACCAAATTATTTCACAACCTAAGAGTAATCATTTATTTGCCAACATCATCATCATCATCCTGGTAACAGAGAAACAAGCCAGCCGCCGTGTGCTGTTTAAGCCGACGCCGCCGGTCATTTTGCATCAATTTGCAAAAATATAAAAATTAAAAAACAAACGTCATTTTTTAAATTAATTCATTTCAAAATTAAAGTTTATTGGGTCACTTTTGGTATCCTCCCAACATAGGTTACCGATGTCAAAAAATCGATATTTTATAACTGAGTTATTGTGGTCAAATAAACCGATACAATAATTTTTTTAACCCAAAAAGGGACAACAAACACTATTCCTTGAAAATCGCTAAAATGATATCGCTGATCACTTAAACCCACCGAAGGGATACCTTAAGTTTTTCTTTTCATTAATTCTGTAAAGTGTTTTTAATAAAATCAAAAAAAGATATTACTATTTTTTTATATTCTGTTCACCCAGCTAAAAATCGACATATATGAATACATACAGGTTAAATGTACATATGTTCATGTATGGTCATAAACATGCATTCATGTCCATACATGGATACATAAATCTCCATACATGCATCACATATGTCCACACATGTGCATTAACGAAATTTGAGGTAATAGCATGTTCATGCGTGTTCATGTATGTTCATACATGTACACACATGTAGATATTGCTTCAAATTTTGTTAATGTACATATATGATGCATGTGTGGAGATTTATGTATTCATGTATGGTCATGAATGCTTGTTTATGAGCGCTCACGAACGTACATTCAACCTGTGTGGATCCATGTATGTAAGGGCCAGCTTTATAGTCAGAACTACTTAAGAACGAATTGTTTCTAACATTTTACCTAAACAAGACCTTTTCAAACAAAATTTCTTACTTAAGCAATATTTAATCCAAAAATAGTACTTACTGCCGACTATAAAACTGGCCCTTACCAGTTAATTAAATAGTAATAAATTCTTTGGACTTGGAAATAATTCTTTAAAAATTTTAAATATTAAACATTAGTTTTGTTCCATAACTTTTTAACATTTTGAAAATATTATTAGTATTCAATTCAACTAACCAGTATTGTTGTTATCAACAAAAACCTTAGTTACTTACGATTATCATAGTTGCGTTAAACTACATTTATACCTGAGCGAAAACTATCTGGCATACAAAAAAACAAGCAAAAACTAGTTTTGTACAAAAACTAAGTGTTTTTTGCTCAAGTATAAATGTAGTATTATATTGTTTTGAAATCAGCTAAGAAATTTTTCAGCTATATAACTACCAACATTTTTCGGTGTGGTTTGATAAGATTGACTTGACACATTTAGTTAAGAAGGTCATTGATTTTATCAGTTTTCATAACCTTCAAGTGGATAGGATATAATAAGTTTGCGCTGATGTTTGTGGCTGTAAAAAAAAATCCGACTTACATTCGACTCAGAATCAAATTCTGCGTCGATTTAGTGATCCATGAATATTGTTAAATAGGGAGGAAGTGGGTAAATTATCTAAATTTGTTTTGAGTTCTAAAGGGGCTAAATTTCACTATGTTGCGATTACTTTGGAGCCCCTAAATAGACAGGACACGAGATTTTAAAGTCTAACAACTCTGGAAAAATTTTCACAAATATACTATCGTTGGTAACTCTTTCTTATTTGCAATTAGAATGCAACAAATATACATATACACAATTCAGTCAATATCAAATCAAAGAACACTCACAAAAGTTTGTTGGTAGAATCTACTGAAAATGACAGTTAAAACAAAGGTATAAGCAGTTAAAAAGGCGACGAAGATTTTTATCTTTGAAATTACTAAAACTTTTGTTATTTCTAACTCTTGAAAAATAACTAACAAATGCATTAAAAATAACTACCACTGTCTTAAAATTTACTAACAAATTTTCACTTCACAAATTTTAAAACAACTGACAAAATGGGTAAAAACTACTGTTTTTTACAGTTAATCCTTTTAGTATTACAAAAGTATATTTTCATATATTTAGTTAGAATATTCTTTATTTGTTGAAACAACAAATAAAAATCTAATATGACAATATCATATTAGAATTTGGACTTGAGGTGGAAGAATATTCTAACTAAATATATGAAAATATAGAAAGTCCGAAAAAACAATTTTTGTATTTTTTAAATCAAAAATTAAAATAATTGTTGAAAATAAGCACACCACGGCTAAAATCTCATTCAAATATTTATTTTGTTTTGAGTTTAAAATTAGTTGTTTTTACAAAATGTATTGACAACAGACATACATATAAATAGTACCCAAAGGGTACTTTTATGTAATTGTTGCTTTCAAAAAGGAGTTGATTTATAGCTGGTTTACCAAATCAGACAGTTCATATACGAAAGTACAAAATTCTCGTCCCGTTGATTTTTTGTACCTTATGTAATGTCTCGGTTTGAGTAAGAAAGTTATCATTTTCTTTTTGCGGACAACTGAAGAGTAGAGTGATGTCTAGGAAACAATTGTATTGTCTATCATGAAAATGATCAACCCCTTTTTTGAAACAACAAATAAAAATCTAATATGACAATGTCATATTAGAATTTGGACTTGAGGTGGAAGAACTCTAAATATATGAAAATATAGAAAGTCCAAAAAAACAATTTTTGTATTTTTTAATGCCAAAATTAAAATAATTGTTAAAAGTATATTTTAATAAAAAAAAGCAAATTTTTTTCCTTCGATTAAAAATATATCTGTAATTACTTCAGAATATTTAAAATTCGAAGTAAAAATTCCAAACGGTTCTCCAGTTATTATGCTTTTATGCATTGTAGATACAATACAAGTTTCTTATTATTATTTGCAAACTAGTAATATATCAATAAATACACTCATACAAATAAGTCCGTAAAAATAGCAGAAAAAGTTACTAAAAATTAGTTAAAAATGATGCTGCAGAAAAAAACTGCTAATATTAGCAGAATCAGTTTGCTAAATATTAATAAAATGAAAACAGCAAAAAACTGTTAAATTTACAGAATTTTAGTAATATTTGAGCTAAATTTTGTTAATTGCAAACAACAATTTAACCTGCTAAAATTAGCAAAAAAATTGCTGAATAGTAGTTTAATAAAAATAGCAAAAAAACTGCTAAATTTACAGAATTTTAGTAATATTTGAGCTTAATTTTTGTTAATTGCAAATAACAATGTAACTTGCTGAAATCAGCAAAAAAAAATTGCTAAATAATAGTAGAATGAAAATAGCAACAAAAAAAACTGTTAAATCTACAAAAATTTTGCTAAAATTTTCTGAAATCAACAAAACTTTGGCAGATTACTAGTGGACTGGAAAAAGGTAAAAAAGGAGCAAATGAAATGAAAATTAATAAATAAAAAATAAATGTGTATTTAAAAACATACTTGGGACCAGTTTATTGAATGTGTCAATTAATTGAAATTTTTTAAATTTTTTAAAGTGGTAATATTTATAGACAATAATATAACCATAACAACCCAGTCAGAAATCGCCAGTGGTACAAAAAATCAAGCACTGGCATACCACTGGGTAACCACGGTGTTAAAAATAAATGACTGTCAGAACACTCATTTGAGACGCTTTGCCAGCGTTTGCAAAAAGCGTTTTGCCAGTATTTGTTTTACAAAAATTTCGGGGGTTTATAAAAAAAACCACTGGCATAGAATTGGCTTAGAGTGATATGCCAGGGTTTGCAACCAGTGGTTATCCAGTGCTACCTAGCCAATGCCACCAGTGGTATAAAAATTAATTCACTGGTAGACCAATGATTTTATACAAATGCTGACGCTTTGTTAAAAAAGGTTTGTATTCAGAAGGTTCCGAGTTCAAATCCGGTTGCAAGGAAAAAATTTTTTTTTTATTTTTTTTAATTTAAATTTTTTTTGTTTTATAAAATCAATTTTTTGTTTGTGGAAAAGCTCCTTCAAGACCAACTTTTCTTTTGCCCTCCCAACGCTGGCATATTAGTTACAAAAAATTGTTTGCCAGTACTAGCCTTTTGGCACAGCCAGTAGTTGTCCAGCTATTATCACTCATTTATGTGTTTAGCCATCAAATATTATATGACAATCTGACAATAAAAATATAAACAATAATACGATTTAATGGAAGATCACTAATGAAGCCTGTCCATAAAAAGGCAGAAACTAGATCTAGTCTGATTTTCAAATTTAATGTGTTTATAACTTTTGAGGAAGGTTTATTCTTCTTCTTAACCTCAAACCTACTAAATTAGAATTAATAAAAATACATATTATCGACAATATTAATTGTATTTGGTCTATACGACTCGTTTGAAAAAACAACACTTTACTATAAAAAATAAAAATGCCCTGTTGGCTGTCCGTCTCCAATATACACAAATTGCCTGCACTTTTACGTACAAACCATACGTCAATGTGGCAATATTTGTGAAAAGGTGACACGGAGGAAATAAGAAGATAAACAGAGAAAATCTGAAGTAGAATGTTTGTATATGTCTGTTTGATCACTTCTGAAATTATTCATATAGAGACAATCTGACAATAAAAATATAAACAATAATACAATTTAATGGAAGATCACTGATGAAGCCTGTCCATAAAAAGGCAGAAACTAGATCTAGTCTGATTTGCAAATTTAATGTGTTTATAACTTTTGAGGAAGGTTTATTCTTCTTCTTAACCTCAAACCTACTAAATTATATGTCTCGTTAGCTCAGTGGGTAGAGCAATCGTCTGCCAATCTGACTGCCTGGGTTCAAATTACGGCAGGACCAAAAAAGTACATATGAACTTTTTTTAGATTTTATTTTGGAAAATATATTTCCAGACCACCTATTTATTGGTTTTCCCAGCGTTTTGCCAACGTTTAAAAATTTTGTTCCTCCAGTGCTTTTCCGGCGCTTTTTGAACAGCCGGTCCTTTTGTCTAATGATGTTATCATTTTGGGAATGGGAAAGCATTTTTTGCCAGTACTTGTACCACCTGTTAAAGTGCTTTACCACCGCTTTCCCGTTTGTATTTTTCTGATTGGGAAAATGTATTTCAGAGACCCTTCTTTGATTTTCATTGTTTGCTGATCGGATATGTACTTCCGAATTTATTTGAGTTTCCATTTTCACCTCTAAAGCTCCACCCACAGGAAAGAAGGTGTGGCTGATTAAAAATATCGTATTCTTTAAATAAGCTTAAAAAGTACAATATTAGGGGGAAAAATTAGGGTCATCCCCGTAAACTCCACTTACTCCCCAGAGTAACTTTTAATCACAATTTTCATATTAAAATGGTTCGTCCACAATAAACCTTGATCTTTGAAAATTAATGTATTACGATAAATAGAAACTTTTCTCATAAATTTTAATAATTTAGATATTTTATGAGTAGGACATTAGGAATTTTCAACCATTTCAATTTAGCTTTATTTAAAAACTTTTTGCATTATTTTTGGCGAGTTAAAAATATGCAGTAATTTTTATGAGTCATTTAACATTCTGTTTATAACCGCTCCAAAATTGGTGGTTTAGTTTAGAAAAAATTTGTAAAATTAGCAAATCTTCTGTTAAAAACTAGTACCCGTGAAAAAAAATTTATTCGGTAGCATGTCTTTTTTTATTTGGCATCATACTAAATTATATAAATTTTAATCCGGAAAATGGATAAATCAAATTGTATATAAACGAATAAAAAAGATATTTGAATTGATATAATTTCATCCAATTTTATCGGAGTTTTGGTATTATTCGATTGCATTAAATTTTGTTTGTTTATATGAATATGAATAGTCTTCATAAAGTCTTCTGTGTTGTCTGTCCTTCTGATACTATCTTATATCGAATTTTGGAGCAGAAAGCATAGGACTTGAAGCTGATGTATTTTTTTTATTCTTCTATCTATTCTTTTTGTTATGATTTTTGGATATTCTGGAGAGTACCTGCAGTCACTGCGTCCATCGTCTTTGAAGATTTTTACTACCTTGAATATAGTAGCTGGTTTTTTATGAAAATTTTGGCTATATTTCCATGGGTTTCACCATCATCATGTATTTTTATAATCGTTTTTCGCTCTCTTGTACTTAACCTGCACAATTTTCGTTCTTTTAGGTCGAAATTGTGGCTTAATTAAAAAAAAAAATAGTTTTTAAGTGTTTCATGATTTAAATGAAAAAGTTAAGTTTTTGTTTTACTTATGAAGTAAAAAATATGCACTGCTAATATAGTAAACTCGATTTTAATCAAAAACTTCACTTTATTTTGACAAATAATTAAAGAAATTAAGTCAAAGATTGGTTGTTTACTTATTTTTGGCTGGCTTGAAAGTGAAGTTTTTTTATATTTATCTCATAGAAACCAAAAGATTAACTAAATGATTAAAATGTTTATTTAATATAAGAGAAAATAGATTGACTATTGTGGAATCGTTTAAAGTTAGAAATATGCACCGTTACATTTACCGTTATACAAAGCAAAACTTAAGTGAGTAGTTTGTTTACTTATATATGACAGCCACTGTATCTGTTTTGAGCCCTGCTGTATTTTTTTGCTAATTTTAGCAACACATGTCCACTGATTTGTACTACAACAAAATTAGTGGAAAAAATTAGTAGCCGCTACAAAATTTTAGCAAAATCGTTGTAAACTGCAATTCTAAATCGATTTGCTAAAATCAGTTACGAAATCTACTAAATATCAATTTGCATCTCAGCTACTCAATTGGTAAATGAATTTGTTGACTTAGATTTGAGATCATACAAGTATATTGCAGACAGTGTTACCATATATTTTTTTTCGAAAAACTGTAAATAAAAACTGTTTCTTTATAGAAAAACTGTTTTTCGAAAAAAATTTAAAAAATCAGAAGAAATTCTGGGATCCCAAAGTATCCTGGGACTAAAATATTATCCCAGGGTATCAATTTTCAAAATATCGAGATTTGATAATTTAATTGCCTTTGACATTTATAGTAATCGACTTTTACATAGCCTCATAATAAAACTTTTTTTTAAGAATTTTGTTCTCCCAGGTCCGAATCTAAAGTTAAAAAAAAGTTTATCGAGTCACCCTTCCGAGATTAACCCCTGACTTAGGATAGAACACTTTACTGATCAATGTAGTACTTCAAAATATTCTTTATTGATTTGCATTCCACATAAAATTGACTTTCATTTGATTGTCGGGAATTGTTTGCTTGCAAAAATTAAGTTTTTTGGAATTGTCCTTGATCATAATTGAAAAAGTAGTAGTAATTTGTTATCCAGAATTGGCAAATATTTAAAAAAATAAAAAAATCAATTTTGGCCTTTTTTGATGAGACATTGTTTTAATTTTTTCAAAAAATATAAATTTCTAAATTATCCTTCATTTAGAAATGATCTGAAAAGTTCGGCTAAAAAATGTCCGTCGGGTCTATGGCGTGTCAAATATGACTTAGACAATTTTATTCCGTGCTAATTTTTTATGAAATTTGTTATAAAAGTGTTTTGTTTTTCCAGTAAGCACATTTTGTAGTTTTATATTGGCATTTTTAAATTTATTTATGTTTCGATTTGTACCTAATTTTTGACAATATGAAAGTTTTATTGTAGTTTTGGGTCATAATAACCACTTTATAAGTTTATAAATGGCTTATAAGACAAATATTTTATACAAAATTCATTTTATAAACGTGTTATAAAGTTTTCAAATTATTATGCATAAGCACTTTTATATTTTAAGTCTTAAGTTTTAGGGAAAAAGTTGTAAATTAAATAAATGTGCCGATCTAATATGAAAAAACTGTAAAAAAATCCATGAATTTAAAAAAAACTGTTTTTTACATGAAAAAACTGGAAAACTGTTAGGCATCCCAAAAAACTATAAAAAACAGTTAAAACTGGCTATATGGCAACACTGATTGCAGAGAATAAAAAAATTTGATAATTAGTAAAACGTTTTGCTGAAATCAGCAACGAAAATTAGTAAAACAAAAATCAATAATTTGTAAGAAGAGAATAGCAAAATTTATTACTAAAAAAATTTTTTTTTACTAAAAATCAGTACCAAAATAGTAAGGTGCGATTTTAAACTGTTTACAACTTTTTTTACTTACTTTTTTATAATTGGACGCGAGCTTTATCACCGTGATTTACAAAATAGGAAATCAGGGAAAATAAGGTGAAGTGAGGCGAAGTGTTTTAAGAAATTACACCATTACTTTAAAAAAATATTCACATTTATTAGTGTGGTATTTATTTTGCGAAAATTCCTTACTTTTTGTTTTTAGCTGGGCAGTTGTTATGGAAAGCTCCATATTTGTAAGTTTCTGTTAAAGAGATAATGATGCTTGCGTTGCCGTTTTATATACATATGTACATAAAAAAAACCATTTCAATCAATCATTGCTTTATTTGTTGTATGTCCTGAATTTTCGTAAAAGCTTTTAATAGGTTTTGTATACAGAGCTTTCTATGCTTATTATACGTGTGGCTCTGGGTATGTAAAATGTTTTTATACGACTTTGACCGCGATTCAGTAAACATATGTAAATTTATATATGTGTGTGTGTTCAAGAGAGTTGAAATTGTTATTGTGGTTGTACGTAACTTTATCTGTAAGTAGGTTATATAGGGATGAAAAAATAGATATTTCAAATGGTACTTAAACTTAACTAAAACAGTACTTTTTCGAACCCTACGGTACTTTTTGAAAAAAAGCTTCAAAAATTCCAAACCAAAATCAGAAAGTGTTGACGTATTCTCATACTTTTAAGTAATTTCCATCAAAATTTCCTGTTTTGAAAAACCACCAAAAAATCCAACCAGTAGATATGTTTATTTTTTTGGTTAATGTAGAAATTTAGACTACGAACTACTCTACCACTCTAGGATATATTCTTTAAAATAATTAAAACAAATTTTCGAAGATACTTTTTTGAGCCTGATCAAAACTCTTCCCAGAGAACGGCAAACTCCCATTTATATTTGTTTATTGAAAAAAATGGATTGTAATACATTTTTCCGTTGAAATGTTATATTCTTACGACTTTTTGATTAATAAACTCTTCATTCTTTATGATTTTTCAGTAATCTAGGAAATTGGCGTATTAAAAGAACATTTGGATTTTTAAACCTTTTTCTCATAAAAAATTCTCTTATTAGAAATAGGAACTAAAGAAATTTTCGAAAATTTCTGTTTTGTTTTTTTTATCATTAAAAATGTACCAAATCGTTTATAAAAGTTCTTTTTTTATTATTTACTATTTTCCAAGTATAGTAATGATGTAAAATCTTTGTGTACTACCTACACTCATAAAAAAAGTCCGTACAAATAGGTCAAAATTGTGCTGGCGCAAATACATGTACTATTATTTTAGCAGAATTTTTACCTATTTGTACGGACTTTTTTAGAGAAAATAACAGAAAAATTAGTTCAATTTAATCAGGACGCGTACAAAATTTGTTTTTAAGTGTACTCCACTCTGCAAAGTATATTTTGTTGCATTCTTCGTCGCACTTACCTTTTTTATATTATACCTCTAGTATTATTTTAGCGGCCCAATCTCATATGAAAGGCTTAAAAAGCGGGATGAAAAAGTATCTAATTTTAACTTTTTTTCTTTAATTTATTAATTTGTTTCTTAGAATTAAAACGAGAAAAAAGTTAAAGTTAAGCATACCGACTATATGGTACCCTACGCCAGTCTGGTTAAAAGCCAACTAATGTTTGGATTCGAAATTCGAATGGGTTGGAATGGGCTTGTGTTTAAATTTGTCTATAAAATTAGCTGTATTTTGTCTCATGCCTATCAACGTTAAGTCTTTAAAGCAAATCTACGTTAAACCGATTGTAGTATAAAATTTTTTTAAACAGGTTATGTTTATAATTTTTCCGTTATAATCTAACGTACGTCAGCAAAAGTTCCTAGGAAGTAACGCGAATAAGTTACGTTAGATTTGAAAATGTATAAACGTTGAGGTTGATAATTATGCGTGTTGAAAGTTAACGTGCATACGAAAAGCAATGTGTTAGTTTTTGTCTTAAAAGCGTTTTTATGCACTTTGAAGTTTTTTACGAGTTAACGGATATAGTTAAGTCGAAAACACAGCTATTATATATAAAAACGAGTAAAAAGGTTAAAGTCGGGCATGCCGACTATACAATACCCTACACCAGTCTGGGTAAAAGCCAACTAATGTTTGGATCCAAAATTCGAATGGGTTAAAATGGGGCTTGTGTCAAAATTTTCTATAATGTGAGTCAGCGAACCAAATTTCATTAAAATATCTTAATATTTGCGACCTGCAGTTTGTAAACAAGCCAATTTTGGGGGGACCCTTATATGGGCACTGGGTAAAAAACATGCACCGGTCTTAACTAAAATCAATAGGCTTCGTCCTTGGGCTGATGTAGGTCGGTGTACCGAATTTCATCAAAATATCTTAATATTTGCGACCTGCAGCGTATAAACAATATAATTTTGGGGGACCCTTATATGGGCACTAGGTCTAAACATTGACCGCTGTTAACCAAAATCAATAGGCTTCGTCCTTGGGCCAACATAGGTCTGTGTACCAAATTTCATCAAAATATCTTAATATTTGCGACCTGCAGCGTATAAACAATATAATTTTGGGGGACCGTTATATGGGCACTAGGTCTAAACATGGACCGGTGTTAACCAAAATCAATAGGCTTCGTCCTTGGGCCAACATAGGTCTGTGTACCAAATTTCATCAAAATATCTTAATATTTGCGACCTGCAGCGTATAAACAATATAATTTTGGTAGGGCCCTTATATGGGCACTAGGTCTAAACATGGACCGATTTTAACCAAAATCAATAGGCTTCGTCCTAACGTAAGTCAGTGTACCAAGTTTCATCAAAATATCTTAATATTTGCGACCTGTAGAGTGCGCACAATAATGCATGGACAGACAGACAGACAGACGGACATCGTTAAATCGAATAAAAAAAATTCTGAGCCGATCGTTATACTATAAGGCGGGTCTGGGACCAATATTTTTTGGTGTTACAAACATCAGCACAAACTTATAATACCCTGACCACGTAGTGGTGTAGGGTATAATTAGAGAACATTTTGTAAAACAGAATCGGAATGAGTTTATTTATTATTTGTGGATAAAAATTAATATTTGATAAAATTTTGTATTTTTCGAAGAAAAATCTATGATATTTCTTAGCCCTGAAATGGTCAAATGTTCTCCACCACTTTGCAATCGATATAATTTTGACGTTTGTTCCTCTGCAATGGTTTTGACATTTCATATCATATAATTTATTGCATTTGAAGACACCGGGTTACTGTCAATGGCAATTAGTTTTTTTTAATTGATTCGTTGCCAATGGTAATGAAATTTAAAATCATTGTCATTAATCAATGAAATTAAATTTTAAAATCATTACCATTAATTAAATAAATGGTAATGAAAATAATTTCATTACATATGATATCAATGGTAATGAAATCATCAATTAATTAGTCCACCTAATTAATAAGTCCCGTGTATGTGTTGTAGGCACGTAGGAATAAAATGCTTTAATGTTCCTTTAGTCTAGTAGTATCGTAAAGTATCGTGTCAGCTGTTTACTTTCAACTAGTGATAGTATACACAACTTCTTAGTTTGGAAGTAGATTTGACGTAAGAAAATCTATTGAAAATGGATTTCTACTAGAGATGGGCACGTGAACAGATTTTTGCGTGGTTCACGTGAATCACGCGTTATCACGCGTTATCACGCGTGAGTGTAAGTAAAACCTTAATTTACTCACGTGAACGTGAGTGAGTGTGAGTATAAGAAAATTGTTCGTGAGTGAGTGTGCGTGAGTAAAATTTTTGCGTGAGTGAGTATGCGTGAGTCGAATTTTAACGACTCACGCTGTTTTTTTGGGCTTTTTATTCATATTTTCAAGTAAATAGCAAAATTTCATACTCGACTACGGTTTCCCGGGAAAAGGGAATGAAGATCGAAAAGTATCAGTTTTTTGGTAACATTTTTTTATTTTGATTTGTTTTATTAATATGTTGTAGAAAGCATTTAAGTCGTATTTTATGTAGAACGTCAATTTTAAGGATGAAAGAATGGAAATATTTAAATCAATGAATTTCGGCTTAAATGTCGACATTTAAATAGTTCTCCTATCAAGTCAAAAAAATCTGTGCCAAGTTAATTTAGGTCTTGTCAAGTTTCAAGCTAAAATATAATTTGCCAAGTTAAAAATACAGGTTTACACCGTTTAGGAGTAGAATACGGGTTTATATGTGATATTGGTAATTACTAGGGCAAGGAGTTCCATACAAATGCATCCCAGCCAGAAATTGCCGACGCTTCAAAAAATGTAGTACTGGCAGAGCACAGATTTTTTGTAAAACCAGTGTTTTGCCAGTACTACCTAAAACAGTGCTTTGCCAGTACTGTTTCTACATAAATTGCATCAGTTTTTTTTTAATTTTACAAGTTTGCATACAGACTTTTCGATAGGTTCCATTTTTTACATAATTTATCCGTGATTTATATTGATAGCATTCATAAAACGCAATAGAGGAAGGGGGTAACAAATTCAAAAATGTGTCAAATACGATTCAAAGTATAAAAAATTTGACAAATTGTGTTTATTAAAATTATGGTGTAAACTTATAAATTACCATTTGTGTAAAAAGTACAGGTAAATGAATACCACTAATATATTTGATTTTTTTATGTATAACGGTATTTTTTGATGTATTTGTACAAATTTCCACGATAGGTTTAATGAACGCACTATTTTTCTGTCATTTCGAAATGAAAATTAAACGTCGTTAATTTTCGAGAAAAGAGTTATTACTAAATTAACAACTGTTTGTTTTTAAATATACTTTATTTGAGATTAAGATTCCATTCAATTATTTGGGTATAAGAGTTATTGCAATTGTTTCATTATGATGTTTAGTGAGAATACACTTAAATTCTACCAAATGAATGTTTATTTCAACATTATTTTCATTTAAATTTTTAACATTGTGCAATCCTATTTCTTTTGATGGTAAACAAAAACCAAAAAATGGTATTTTCATTAAAAATATTACTTTGAAGAAAAATTTCATCACATTTCTATTTAGAAGATTTAGATATATAGATCATACATGGGAATTTTTCATTACCATTGAATTTTCATTACCATTAGTTCATACTAATGACAATGAAAAAAATTCCATTACCATTTAATGGTAATGAAATATTTTTAATTAGAAAAATCATTACTAATGGTAATGAAATTACACTAATGTATAAAAAAACGAGTAAAAAGGTTAAAGTCGGGCATGCCGACTATACAATACCCTACACCAGTCTGGTGTATTGTTTGGATCCGAAATTCGAATGGGTTAAAATGGGGCTTATGTCAAAATTTTCTATAATGTGAGTCAGCGCACCAAATTTCATTAAAATATCTTAATATTTGCGACCTGCAGTTTGTAACAAAGCCAATTTTGGGGGGACCCTTATATGGGCACTAGTTCCAAACATGGACCGATGTTCACCAAAATCAATAGGCTTCGTCCTTGGGCCAACATAGGTCTATGTACCAAATTTCATCAAAATATCTTAATATTTGCGACCTGCAGCGTATAAACAATATAATTTTGGGGGGACCCTTATATGGGCACTAGTTCTAAACATGGACCGATGTTCACCAAAATCAATAGGCTTCGTCCTTGGGCTAACATAGGTCTATGTACTAAAGTTCATCAAAATACCTTAATATTTGCGACCTGCAGCGTATAAACAGTATAATTTTGGTAGGACCCTTATATGGGCACTAGGTCTAAACATGGACCGATGTTCACCAAAATCAATAGGCTGCGTTATTGGGCCAATATAGGTCTGTGTACCAAATTTCATCAAAATATCTTAATATTTACGACCTGCAGCGTATAAACAGTATAATTTTGGAAGGACCCTTATATGGGCACTAGGTCTAAACATGGACCGATGTTCACCAAAATCAAACTTGTTCGTCCTTGGGCCAACATAGGTCTGCGTACCAAATTTCATCAAAATATCTTAATAGTTGCGACCTGTAGAGTGCGCACAAGATTGCATGGACAGACAGACAGACGGACGGACGGACAGACGGACATCGTTAAATCGAAATAAAAAAAAATTCTGAACCGATCGGTATACTATAAGGTGGGTCTACGACCAATATTTTTTGGTGTTACAAACATCAGCACAAACTTATAATACCCTGACCACATAGTGGTGTAGGGTATAACTAATTACAATTGATTAAAAACCATTTGTTTACAAAAAATTCAGACAAATGAAAACGAACAACTGGTTTGGCCAGGGAAGTTATAAAACATAATTTATTAAGGAGGATCCATTTAATTCCGTTAAACTTTCCCTGGATACAAATAACAACGGAATGGAAAGTAATATTTCATTTCAAATGAGCATGAGCCTGAATGAGCATATTCCATCTTTGATTTCAGCGAGTTTGACTCCATTTTTACGTTTTTCTGTCAATGGAAATTATTTTTTTTAATTTATTCATTATCAATGGTAATGAAATTTAAAATCATTGTCATTAATCAATGAAATTAAATTTTAGAATCATTACCATTAATTAAAAAAATGGTAATGAAAATAATTTCATTACAATTTATATCAATGCAATGGTAATGAAATCACCTAATTAATTAGTCTCATGTATGATATAGATATAGATAGATATAGATAAAATTTAGAATATTTAGAAAAAGGTATAGGAAAAACCTTTCATTTAGTGTAAAAATCACCCAGTTTTTGTACAAAACCAGTTTTTGCTTGTTTTTTGTATGCGTTTTGACAATCTAAAAACTACTAGAAGCAAAAACCAGGCTCTTTTAGTTTTTAAATTGTAAAACGCATACAAAAAAATAAGCAAAAACTAGTTTTGTACAAAAACTAGGTGGTTCTTGCTAAAGTATAAATGCAGTATAAAGCTCGTTACGTTTGTCCAAATCGAACGTTGCAGGTTTTATTTGAAGCAAAACTACTTAATTTTCAATGGAGAATTTATTTCAGACCGGATAAACACCAATTTAAAAAATATTATAAAGAGTAATATATTTTGATGCCGTAACCATGGCCGTAACACATTTTGTAGAAAAAATTAATATGAAATTTAGCTAGGGTTGAAATCAACAAAAAAACAGTACATTGAGGAAAAAAGGTAGTACATTTATTAAAAAAGAACTACATATTTTTCATTAAAAATGTCTTAAAATTCAACACATGTGACGCGCAAAATAGAAAGGGACCTAAGGTCCCCTTAGGTCCCTTTCTCAGGAGAGCATGGGATCGGTCTCATTCGATGCTCAGATGTTGTCCACATCAAAAAAAAATTGATTTTTTCACCCTTAGGTCCCTTTCTCTATGCGCTGTCACACACAGAAGTAAGAATTTGTAACAAAATATGCCAATCACGTTTTATTAACCCTTTCCCTACCGACTTTTTGTTTGTGGAATATTCAAATTATAAAAGAATTTAAAAAATTTGTATTTGTTTAGCCCCTTTTTCCCCTCAAATACCCAGTGTAGAAACGGTAATGACATATCATTATTTTTTGGACTACGAGTAATGACACCCACTTACCTTCTGTATTATTTCAAAACATATAATAATGAGTTACTGATAATGACTTATTTTTATTATTATTTCAAATAGAAAATAATTTTCTAGATTTTTTGAAATCTATTTTTAGACTCAATAATTTTTAAACACTGGTAAGGATATATGTAACCACATATTTTTTAATTTTTTGTATGTTGGCGAGTAAGCTTACTTGTGTGCAGCAGGTCAATTGTGTTTTTATCTATTAAATATTACATGTCGATATAGCTCAGATGGTAGAGCTATTGACTGGCAATATGTAGACCCAGGTTCGATAACCGCACCAGCACCATTTTATTAAAAAAAAAAAAATAAAATAAAAAATATTTTTTTTTATATAATTTATTTTTTTGAAAATCTATTTTTAGACTCATTATTTTTGTCAGTACTGGTAAGCACATAGGTAACGATATATTTTTTGATTTTTCGTATGCTGGTGTGTAACCATAACTCATTATTTTTCGCGACATCGCCATATAAAGGTAATAAGAAATGTAATAACAAAAGTAACTAGTTACCATTACCAAGTATGTAGTTACATAACCACATATCTGGTAATGATTTTCTACACTGGGTATTTAAATAGCCAAAAATCCTTTGGATTTCTTCTGGTCAGTAAATTAATTAATACGTCTCTTTGTATCAAACTCTAAAAATGTCTAACCATGACACAAAAATGATGTGGGAATGTGTCGTTTTGTACGAAACTGCTATTTTTAATAACGAGTTTCCCTTGGAAATATACTTACCTTCCTTGCAATGGATTTTGAACTAGAGGATACATTTTTGCATGAAAACGGCGATGGCATTCTTAGGTTTGTTCTAGGTCGTAAATGGAAAAAAGCCCTTTTGGAAAATCACTCCTCAATTACGATAATGTAATGAAAGTACGTAATGATCATTACAAAATAATTTCTTACTACCAATTCTGCTTTTACCCATTGCAACAACGAAGAAGGTTTTTTGTTGTTTTGTTTGAAATTTTTTATATTTTACGCAATTATTATCGTGTTTGAAGCACGGTTGGTAACCGAAACGATTGGATTATCGGTAAGGGTAACGTTATTTTAGATTATTTTTAATTTATTTGAGTATCGGTATTTTAAGGACAACGATATTTCAGCTATTTCGGTAATATTATTTTAAGATTTCAGTAACGGTATTTAAAGAGTAACGGTAGTCAGTTGTTTCTACCCATTTTTCCCCAAAAAATACAATAAACTAAAAAAGAAGACAAATTTATCAACTTAATATACTCAAGAAGAACATACAATTCATTACCAAAAGCAGAGAATTCAAAAAAACGGAAACGTTATTTTAAGGATGTCATAATTAGTTATCGATATGTTGTACTAACATGCGGTGTGAAATAAAAGTTAGTTGATTGTAATACCTGAAACTAAACACATGTGTTTTCATCACAAAGAATAACGGTATTTACTTCGGTATCGGTATTTTAAGGCCATCGACATAACATTTACTTCGGACCGGTATTTTAAGGATAATGGAAGTCAGTTAAAAGGGGTTTTGAATCGATAACGGTATTTTAGCGGTAAAAGCAAAAGCTTTTATTTCCAAATAGTAATGATAGTACCAACTTAAATCAAGGTTTTTCTACTTTGGAATATTACCACTAAATAAATTATGTTTCATTCACTTAAGTAAAAATTAGATCTGGCAGTGGTTGATGTTGCACATTATTAATTGTGAGAACAATTATGCTGACAACGTTGTCTGAACAACAACAAAACATGAACAAGAGTGGTCCACACGAGACAAATTCATGGGTGAACAAGAAATTGTTCGTTGGTTAAACAAATCGATGTCTCGTCAAGACACCAAGTTATGGCATTGGAATAATATTAACAAGAAGAAATTTTGGCAAATAAATAAATGTTTTTATTTATTTATTTAAAACCGCTAACAATGCAACAAATGTATTTAGCCATGCTCACATCTAATTTTGTTGTTATGTTTTAACTTGTTTCTTGCAAACTAGGCATTGCACAAGGATAATTGTGTCAGGGTAAGGATGGGTCGGCGTACTTTCAGCTCTTGCTGAATGTTGTATAAAACTTGTATTTCAAAGCATATTTTTTCAAATTGTCTATATACATACATTAGACCGACTCACGAAAAAAAATAAAAAAAGTGCCACCCTCAAAATAAACCTTGGTTTGTTTTATGATGATTCTCAAAATATTTCGGGTCTAGCAACGTGATCTCACGAGCTGGACCAGTTTTAAAAAAGGTATTTTTTTTTAGTTTTTGTAAGAAATTTGCATTTTATCTGTAGACAACACACTCAATGTGGGTATCTTATGAAAGCGCTTTTGAGGCGCGTCGAACGGTATATATAACATGTTCAAGCGCATCCAAACATGTCCTATTTTCAAGGATGTTCTATTAAAAAAAACAAATTTTTGACTCTTGTACGTGGATTTCTGTTATTGAAATGTCAAACTTACATATCATAATCTGTAGTGGATTTAAGTGAACACGTGTTTCAGATTTTTTTGAAATTCGCGTTTTATCAGAAATTCAATGTGGAGGAAAAAATGTGTTCTAAATAGGACAATATGGATACCAAAACTTTTCTTTTGATAAGTAAATCATCGCAAAGTGGATATAGTTCGGAATTTTGCAACAGAAAAAAATCCAGCACGCGCTTTTTTTGGCGGAATCTTTTTCGCGAAAAAATTTTTAATAAAATTTTAATAATTTTCATTCAGTTTCTAGTAGATGTAAGGATAAAAATGCAACTTAATAGAAAAAACCCAAGACGCGCTTTTTTTGGAGGAATATATTTTTTTCGCGAAAAAAAACTATTATAAAATTTTATTTAGGGTCAGCATATATTTACATTTTTCTTAAAAAATTACAGACACGCGTATTTTAATAAAATATTTTATTTAATAATAAACCTACAAAAAATTTCATCAAATTTTTTTTATTGAATTGGGGTAACTCCAAATTTTATCAAAATTTGGTCCAAAGCACCGTGAAAAATGTATTAAATTAGCAAAATTCTAAACTATATCCACTTAGCGATTATTTACTTAACAAAAGGAAAGTTTTTATATCCATATTGCCCTATTTTAAACATATTTTCTCCACCATATTGAATTTCTGATAAAACGCGAACAATCGCGAATTTCAAAAAAACCTGAAACACGTGTTCACTTAATTCGACAAGAGATTAAGATATGTAAGATTGACATTTAAATCACAAAATTCAAAAGAGTCAAAAAATTGTTTTTTTTTGTAGAATATCCTTGCAAACAGGACATTTGTAGGAATGATTGAACATGTTATATATACCGCTGGACGCGCCTCTTTAGATAAATACCAAAATTCTGCCAAAAACTAAAAAAAAGACATTTTTTAAAAACGGTCCAGCTCGTGAGATCTCATTCCTAGATCCGAAATATTTTGGGAATCATCATAAAACAAACCAAGGTTTATTTTGAGGGGTGCACTTTTTTTTTGCTTTTTTTCTGTCCATATAAGGTGAGTCGGTCTAATATACATACATACACAAGTTTGTTTATACTTTAAAACACACATCGATGCAATTGCAAGAAATTTATACACACCCAAATATTGCAACAAACATTAAGGGAAACCCTCCCTCTAAACAAATAGATCTGTGAAAAGTAGTTCACTACAACTATTTAATATAAGAGTATGTGGAACTAATTAATTAGGTGGACTAATTAATTTATGATTTCATTACCATTGCATTGATATCAATTGTAATGAAATTATTTTCATTACCATTTTTTTAATTAATGGTAATGATTTTGAAATTTAATTTCATTAATTAATGACAATTGTTCCTTTTATCACATTAAATCTCAAGTTCTGAATATATCGTCAGCAAAGGGTTGGCTACATATAACCATCGGCATAATCTTTTATAGTTTTAAAAAATTTTAGAGTGATATTCGGCTTAATTTTCGAAAAAATTACATTTATTGTCGCTAACATTCTACCATGTAGTTACTTACCGTAAAGAGCATTTAATATGATAGCTATTAATTATAAAATGTTTACGTAAATACGATAAGACTTTTCACCCGCACTTTCGAGAGTCAACTGAATATTTTTACATTGTTTCTTACGCTTTTTTTGGTTCTTGTGTTGTTTTTGTCCCGTTATTTTGTATTGCGTTATAATAAAGCAAGTTAACCCTGCTGTTAGGTTAAAAACTACTTACCAATTTTAGGTTGATGGACCATTTTGGTCCATACCTAATTTTTCAGAAAAAAAGACCATAAACCCATTTTTTATAGCTATTTCCATGTAGTATTTCGAGAACGCAATACTAACTCCAAAAAATATATTTCTATGCTCAAGAAATATTTTGGGCTACCCAGAAAACAAAGATGATCATTAATGGCTGAGAAATGAGCTCCAAAAACATAAGCATTTTTCCACTTTTTCCTATGAAAGTGGTCCGTCCAAAAGAGCCCCCTGTGTACTCAGAAATGACTCAGAAAAAAGAACGTATAAAATCGAAATTTTCCTCATAAATCTAAATAATTTTGGAATCTTCTTTGAGACCCAAAAATGAACCCTCAGTTTGAGATAGCTTTTTAGATTGTAGAGACAATTTTTGGATTGTTTTCTGAGGGTTCATATTTTCTACCAAAAAAAAAAGAGTGTTTTTCAAAAAAACAATAATCATTTCTATGAGCCATTTAAAAATCTTATTTATGAGCACTCCGAAATTGCTGGCTGGGTATTCATTAAAAGTTGAATGTTTATTACTATAGTACTTGCCATAACAATTTTATTTGAAAACTAATTGCAAAACTGTTACAAAACTCAAAATTATATTTGGGGTGCTCCTAATTTTATTTGGTTGTACCATCAAATCAGTAATTTTTTTTTTTTTATTAAATCTTCATTTACATAACCGAGCCCTTAGGGCCTTATATGGCTAATTAAAGCTACTAAAAAATATATAGCAGACTTCTATATAAATTTATACATACTACTGCTGCTATTCAGTTATTTTTGTGATTTACCTAGTTTCATTTAGTCATATATCAACTATTCGCATTAGTTTCACTTCAGTTTCAGTTCAGCTTGTTTTCTTTGTTTTTTGATAAAATGGAAAATCGGCTTAATTTGGACTCTAATGCTATTGCTAAAACTCTAAACGAAAGTGACTCGGATATTTCAATTTCGATGAAAATATCTAATACGAAAATACAGAAACAAGTGATTCTGATACAGAAAATGAAAAAAATGTGCCTGCAGCTGGCACTATGGATCCATTGTATATTGCAAAAAATAATATGCAATGGAGTGCAACTCTTTATCCTGTCCCATTGCAACTACTGCTGAGAATATTATCTCAACACATGGCGACTCTAAATTAGGCTATGTATGGCAGCCTTAGAAAGCGTGTCGTATTGGATTTACCTAAAGGTTTGAAAGGTCAAAATATTGTAGGCCGATCATTTTTTTTTATCTTTCGATTTGGCAAAAAAACTTTTAGAAAAAAATTTACATATGTGGGAACAGTTTACTTCCAATGAAATCCCTACATTCGTTTTTTACATTGGCCATAGACATAAAGGAACTGTTTTGATAAGGTACCAGAAATCGATGTCAATGCACAGAAAAAGAAGCCTGAGATTGTATCTTTTTATAATTCGACAAAAGGTTTGCAATTGTTTTGCCATTATTTATTAGTCGATTAATTGTCTTCTCTCTTAGAAGGCGTAGGTAACGCCGACCAAATGATTGGTTACTATATTCCTAAATGGAAGAAAAATCGATGGCCGAATGTTGTATTTGAAAAAATTATAGTAATATCCGCATTGAATGCTTTTATAATTTTTTCTGAAATTGATGTTTCGTGGCACCAAGTGATCCAAATCGTAGGAGACCCGAATTTTTACAATTGGCGCTTTCTTTGGCCAAAGAACACATCTAATATACCAAAAGAAAAATTTTCATCGAAGCTATTGGCTGAGGTAAGAGCATCTTCCTCAGGTTCCGTAACTTCTGGAAGTGATACAAGAAACCCACCCTCTAGAAAACGTGGAACGTTGCTGCAAATCCAAATGTGAAAGTAAATGTGTTGTCTGCAGCAAATTTATTTGTAAACTAAACCGCAAAATAATTTGCTCATCCTGTAATGCAATATGTGAATGAAAAGTAAAAAAATGGACCAAAATGGTCCCTAACATAAGATTTGTAACTGTTTATTTTTCTCCCTTCCATTTGATGTTAGACACTTATTTATTTTGATAAAAACATTAATTCAGAAAAAAATCACATGAGCTAAAATTTGAAGTCAATATATTGTACCGTTGCAAAGTTAAAGAGAGAAGTAAAACAAAATGGACCAAAATGGTCCTAACCTAACAGCAGTGTTAAAGACATTGTCGCTCATCAAGTCGCCAATGTTATATAATATGCGACAAAATAGATGGACAACAGGGTACGTATGTACCACCTTTGTAATTGTACATACATATTATGTGAAAATATTTTTCTTTTCAATTAAAACTTAGTATGTTGTCTTTACAGTGAAAGAATTTCGTTTGAACTTTAAATGAATCAAACCGCGTTTTCAATTGTGAAAAGCCAATACAAACAATACAGAAAACAATCCAACACCCTCAGAAAACAATCCAAAAAGTTGTCTCTGCAATCCAAAAAGATGTCTCAAAATGAGTGTTAGCCCCTGTTTATGTGTTACGAAAATGATCTAAACGAAAGCAAAGTAACGAATATTTGTTTTTGTTTCCCATACATTTTCGACGAAAGTAATTGTCAATTGCTATCGTTTTGAGTATTTTCGTAATAGATAAACAGGCCCTTAATTTTTAAAACTCATGAAAGATTATTTTAATTTATGAGGAAAATTTTCGATTTTACACATTATTGTTTCTGAATCCACTCTGTAGAGTGGAGATGGTCAACTTTGACTCCATGTAGCACACCCTGTCTTAAAACAGGAAAACTATAAAGATAATTTTCTAAAATCTTAGGTACTCCTTTTCATTTTTTCAATTTTTTTGAACACTTTTTCCCGATTGAATCAGTAGTTTAGTTTATTATTATTTATTATACCCTACACCACTATGTGGTCAGGGTATTATAAGTTTGTGCTGATGTTTGTAACACCAAAAAATATTGGTCCTAGACCCACCTTATAGTATACCGATCGGCTCAGAATTTTTTTTTTATTTCGATTTAACGATGTCCGTCTGTCCGTCCGTCCGTCTGTATGTCTGTCCATGCATTCTTGTGCGCACTCTACAGGTCGCAAATATTAAGATATTTTGATGAAACTTGGTACACCGACTTATGTCGGCCCAAGGACGAAGCCTATTGATTTTGGTTAAAATCGGTCCATGTTTAGACCTAGTGCCCATATAAGGGTTCTCCCAAAATTATATTGTTTATACGCTGCAGGTCGCAAATATTAAGATATTTTGATAAAATTTGGTACACAGACCTATGTTGGCCCCAGGACGAAGCCTATTGATTTTGGTGAACATCGGTCCATGTTTAGACCTATTGCCCATATAAGGGTCCTACCAAAATTATATTGTTTATACGCTGCAGGTCGCAAATATAAAGATATTTTGATGAAATTTGGTACACCGACCTATGTCAGCCCAAGGAAGAAGCCTATTGATTTTAGTTAACAAGGGTCCATGTTTAGACAGTGCCCATATAAGGGTCCCCTCAAAATTATATTGTTTATACGCTGCAGGTCGCAAATATTAAGATATTTTGATGAAATTTGGTACACCGACCTATATCAGCCCAAGGACGAAGCCTATTGATTTTGGTGAACATCGGTCCATGTTTAGACTTAGTGCCCATATAAGGGTCCCCTCAATATTATATTGTTTATACGCCTCAGGTCGCAAATATTAAGATATTTTGATGAAATTTGGTACACCGACCTATATCAGCCCAAAGACGAAGCATATTGATTTTGGTTAACACCGGTCCATGTTTAGACCTAGTGCCCCCAAAATTGGCTTGGTTACAAACTGCAGGTCGCAAATATTAAGATATTTTAATGAAATTTGGTTCGCTGACTCACATATTAGAAACTTTTGACACAAGTCCCATTTTAACCCATTCGAATTTCGGATCCAAACATTAGTTGGCTTTTAACCAGACTGGTGTAGGGTATTGTATAGTCGGCATGCCCGACTTTAACCTTTTTACACGTTTTTTATTATATTTTATTTTTTTGCGGATTGGGAACTACTGTGCACAAGTGTGATGATTCGTTATTTTGCTTTATGTAAATCATGCACTGGATGATACGTTATTTTGCCTTTTGGTTATAAAATCCTTATTTTTGGACGCAGAAGTATAAAGTTTCATTGAGTCCTGTAGTTTAGTCACATGAATCGTAATCAATCAAAAACTCGATTTTGAGTTTTTTGATGACACGTTGTTTTGCATTTTAGATGACCATATATCCAGAGGGAGATAAATAAAAATTCATTGCATTTTCATTGTTTGTAATAACTTGATATTGTACTTAGTAATAATATGCCTACAAGTAAGTGATGATAATTATATTATCATTATATACGTTGAATAAGTTTTTGTTAATTCATACAATCATTTAGCTTAAGGTACATATTATTGGATTGTACATTATTGTAAAATATACTATATATCGTATGTATGTAAGTCTATTTGTCTGAATGTATGTACATATGTATGCATTTTAGTTAGAATGGAATTAAATTTAATACATTTAAATAAAATAAAATGTTCAAAGAAGACTTTTCTTAATTCTCTAAAGCATTACGTAGTAAACTATCGCGACGTTTGGCTCGATTTTCAGCAAGACGTTGCATTAGGGTAATACGTTTCTTTGGGGTTGAGGGCGGCGAAGAAGGTTCCAAAATATGTTTGCCATTTGGTGTGATCTCCATTTCTTGTAGAGTTTGTTCAGTCAGAGATGGCAACTCGCATGCGGTATAAACAGGCGGAGAATTGTTTAATTGTTCGAGTGGTTTCACAAAACCGTATTCATTCGTTTTAATTGTTTCCTCATTTCCCAATTGTGTTAACTTTTTGGAGGTAATTTGTAATGTTGCATCAAATTTTTGCAATATTAAGTTAAGGGGACTGTGCTGTAGGGCCAAAAGTGGTTTCATTCGAAATGAAGGATTCGATTTTTTAGCAAACTTCTCTAGAAATGAATCATCGAAAAGAGTTGATTTCAAACGAGCCGCCTCTAATTCAGATGTTTCTATAACATTCACTGGATTAGAGTCATTACGGGAGGCCGATATTACACGTGATCGCATTTGTGGTCGTTCAGCCGGTAATTCTGGTAACGTCGAGGGTGCGGCCAAACCCTCATGTATCGCATTACGATAAACGCTGGCGGCGAACCCCTTAATCGTATCTTTGCTCACAACAATTAAAGGTTCAGTCCTCAGTCTGTATGGTGTTATTTTGATAGGTGGTGACGACAGTTCAATATTCAGGGAATTTTTATGGTCAACAAATAGAGAATTACGTCTCTTTAGACATATGCGCGCAGGTTCTTTTGGCTCTTCTTTAAGTGTAAGGAGATCATAAACAAAATCCTTGTTAACAGTTTTGATACGATTTCGTATCGGCCTATTTTGTTGGCCTTCCACTTGGTTATCTAATGCTTTTTTTAAACGTTTATGAACCACCTTCATATGAGATATTTCTGCATTAGTTGAGGCTTCTTCATTATTTGCCTGATCCTGTTCTTCACTAAACGACGATAATAAACCTTTTTTACGTTTTCCCCGTTTTTCATATGTTTTCAATGCATTTACTTGAGATAACTGCTGCCGCTCCTGGTGCCGTTCAACTTCAGAGGCCGTTTCCTCGTTAGCTTGCTGCTGCTCATTAACTACGACAATGTCACCTTCGACATCATTTTTGGAATATTTAGTGTCATGTACTGTTACATGTTCTACAGCTATTGTTTCACGTTCTCCGGTCATTTTGTGAACAAAAGTTAAGTGATTAACAATATCATAACGTCTAAAGGCACGATAGTCGCAAAGATTACAACCAAAACGTCTTGATCTGTAGTGAAACATTGAGATGTGACGCCTAAGATTGCATAATGCATTAAATTGTTTATTACAGATCTTACAGCGACAAGTCAATTGTTTTGATGCTGGCACAATTCGAAAACGTTTTGTTTTTTTCTTTTCCCCATTTGCTGCAGTCGCTTTGGCTACTGCTTCTTTATCATGGTCAGTGTCATTCTCATTCTCCACTTGCTTTATATCTTCTTCGGGTACTTCTTCCTCCATCTTGCTTGCCGCCATTAAATCCAATTTGTCTAAGCACACGGTTTGCAAGCCATTACCAAATGTTTGTTTTTCCAAGTTTTCAAACATTTCATTTATAGTTGGTGATGATATTGTTGTCGTCGTGCCGTTGGTGGAACTTATCTCTTCCTGAGGCTCTTCTTTTATGTTAACTATAATTTTATTTTGTTCCAACATTTTTATTTCATTTATTTTTTGTTGACTTGCATTTTGGTTGTATATTTTGATTGGTTTATGTTTTTCTTCGTTATCACTTTTATTAGTTTTGGATGAAAATCCCGCGTTGTTGTGAGATGCGGACAATCTTTTGGCTGGACAGTTGGTTAAGTGTGTTGTCAAGGCAGCTCTTCTTTCAAAATTCTTTTTACAGTACGTACATGTCGATATTGGTTTGTCGTTTTGTTGTTGCAACATACTGTCTTCAAAATCTTTGGTATCATTCAATTTGAGACGTTTTACTTCCCGACTTGGTCCTTTTACTTGAACGTCTCCAATTTGGATGCGTTTCTTTAAAATCGTATCACGCATTTTACGTATACGCCGTAAAGGTTTTCTGGAAATAGTTTTTGTATAAATATGGTATAAATCAAAAGGAATTCTATATGTTATGGAGTTCGTCCATTACTTTATTGTAACAAACAAGAAAGGAATCCCTAGGGACTACCCAATGATTTTGACAAAATCGGGATATGTAATAGAGGAAACTAGCACACATGTACACTAGGGTTTTCCAAGCTTGTATGGAGGAAAATAAATTTTGAGTTCTTGGCCGTGCTACCCCCTGGAAATATTTATTTGGGTGTAAAACTACGTCCCCAAAAAAATTAGGATAATCGGACATCGGGAAGACGTGCCGCATCGGCCCTGAAGTTTGGAACACGGATTACAAGTAGTGGAAAATATGACACTTAATCAAGAAATTCGGGTCCAAATTTTAAAATTTATTGAAATAATCTACTACAGAAACATTTTTTTATTCTATAAGTTCCACGAACTCAGATAAGATAGCAACTGAGATCTGGTGGGTAACTACTAGAAGGGGATACTTGAGGTCAACATGTCCATAGAGCAAAACACTGGTCTCCTCGAGAGAAAAACGTCGATGTATCACACTATAAGATCCAACTGCAAATGCCAAAGATATAACGAAAAATGTAAAACGGCGACCCCTACGTTCGGGAAAAAAAATAAAATTTTTTTTTGAAACCTCCTTGCAAAAATACTTCATATTGGAGGGTGTACGGCGGACTTTTTTAAGGTGTAAGGTGGTACGCTCTAGTGTACATGCATTAACATACATGAACACGCATGACCATGCATGATCATACATGTAGATATTACCTCAAATTTCGTTAATGCACACGTATGGTCATATGTGATTCATGTATCGATATTTATGTATCCATGTATGGTTATGAATGCATGTTTATGAGCATGCACGCACATTCATTTAACCTGTATGGATTGATATACATATGTCGATTTTTAGCTGGGATATTAATACAACAGATATTCCTGAGCTAATATTAATTAAACTTCTTGGTATTGTTTTTCTAGATATTCTTAATTTAATTTCAGAAAAGTAACCCTTAAGTGCTGTGAAACACATATTTCAACGAACGTTGCTTCGTGTGTAGCTCCTTTTTCCCCCTTATACTGGCTACACATGAAGCAAAATTTGTTGAAACATGTGTTTACTTTTTGTATACATTTTTTAATACATACGATGCAACAGTTGAACAATTTCAACATGAAACATTGATACAGACTATAGAACATGCTTATGTTCTGACGAATGTTCCTTCGTGTGTAGGCAGCATTATGTTCGTTTATTTTATTTCCTATATAACATATCGAAATTTCAGCGCAATTGGTTGGAGACCCTGGGGATATCTTCCTTTCTATTTTTTGTTACAAAAACAATTTTCAAATTAAGATCCTTTCACTTCACCCCACTGATTTAAGACACAAAGGGGTTAAATATGAATTTTATAAAGAGGAACCAAAAAATTTAGGAGTTTTGTGTCCCATTTCAGGTCTCTCGAAATTCAGTTACATTTTAGTGTCAAATGGCAATGCTCAAAGTTGAAAATCCTCGTTCAATGGGATCGTGAACTGTTTTACCACAGTACTAGGGATGCCAATCGGCATTGGTTTTTTAAAATCCCGGGATTCGGGATTTTAAAATTAAAAAAAACGGGATCCCGGGACGGATCGGAATTTTTCGGGATCCCGAATTTTTTCGGGATTTCGTGATTTTTTGCCATTTTGGAAATTTTTTTATTTAAAAAAATGTGTAAAAACTTTAAATTTATGTAAAAAAAATATATGGTCATATGCATAAACACTTAAAATTTATAAGTGACTTATAAAACAAATTTTTCATACAAATTTCATTTTATAAATATGTTATAAGCTTTTCAAAATATTATACATGAGCATTGTAAAATATAACTGTTTTATACGTTTTTTTACATTTACATGCTCCTGTTTATTTCTCAAGAACGAAAGAATTGAAAAAAACTCAAGAATTAAGATTTTAACTCTGTCGCTATGTTGTGTGCTATTTTTGTTTATAATAATTTTATATTCACTATCCTTATATCATTGTAATTTAAAATTCTCAATTAAATTTTTGAATTTTCAATTAGTTTCAGAATTTTTTAATTGTTTTCCACATCAGAGCTTTGAAGAATTATTTCTTTTTTGAATGAATTCACTACCAATCGAATTAAATTTTCTCTAGAATTGAATGAATTCCTTTTCTTAAGTAATTCACTGAATTCGTTCAACTGAACGCGTTCATCAAACAATAAATTCAAAGAATTAATTCCATTGCAATAGTTCTCTTTATTAAATCAAATCAATTAACTCACTGGTGACCGCGTTCAATTTTATAAATCGAACGGAAAAAAAGAGAATTAATGCTTTACTGAATTAATTCACCACAGAATTCGTTCAATTTAATTTCCGTTCAGTGAATTAAAAAAAATAAAATTACGTTCAGTGAATTAAAAAAAAAATTACGTTCAGTGAATTAAAAAAAATTAAATTACGTTCAGTGAATTAGAAAAGAAAAAAATACGTTCACCGAATTGAAAAAAAATACGTTCATTTAATCGAAAAACAAAAATTACAGTAGAAGAAAACATTGTATTGTAGAAACGTATAAATGAAATACGTCATAGTTAAGCATCTACATTTTAGTGGGAAGCATAAGTTTTCAAAATTAATAGTTATATTTTTTCCAAATTCATCTATATCTGTAAAGTTTTTATTTTTAATATTAAGAGGCTTTATTTTTTAATCATGTAGGTTGATAAAGTGCATTAATTATATATACATATGTAATTTATGTATTTTTACTAGCGAACGCTGTAAAATTGCTAGTTACAATTTTATTTGTAAATAAATGTTTTCTTTTACTGAACGGCAGAAAACAGGCTTTAATTCACTGAACATAATTTTATTTTTTTTAATTCACTGAACGTAATTTTATTTTTTTTAATTCACTGAACGTATTTTATTTTTTTTTAATTCACTGAACGAAAATGAAATTGAACGAATTCAGTGGTGAATTAATTCAGTAAGGAATTAATTCACTTTTTTTCCGTTCGATTTATAAAATTGAACGCGTTCAACAGTGAATTAATTCATTTGATTTAATAAAAAGAACTATAGCAATTGAATTAATTCGTAACAAAATAAATCGAACGAAAACAAATATGAATTAATTCCATTCAATATATGGTGCTTTGTGAATTAATTCATCGAATTTTTAATTCAAAATTGAAAAATTGAATTAAGGAATTAATTCTTCAAAGCTCTGTTCCACATATAGTGCAGAAATTCAAATGAAAAATTCAGAAATACTCAATTAAAGTTTATAGCAATATTAAATGTGCATAATAAACATTTGGAAAAAACAAAAACTTGTTGGTTGTTAATAGTGTTTGCTATATAGTAGTATAAGAAAGAATTCGTGGTAAAATGTACCATTTATATGTCCATAGCTGTAGAATATTACTTTGTGGCCAAAATATATTTTACAAAAAAAAAATGTGGAAATTTTATTTCTTCGAATTTTTTATTGATATTTTCTGAGCATATACTGCTCTATCCAAATAAAATATAAAAAAAATTCTGAAACAAAATTTTTCCTAGAGTCGATACCCCCCTTAAAAAAACTATTTATTGTCATTCTGAAGACATTCGTAAACAGTTTTTAAGAAACAGCGCTAAAGATTAGACGTGTGTTATTTACATAATTTTTACAGTGTGTACAGCTCCAAAAAGGCCAAGCTACAAAGTGATATATTTGCTTTTTTTAAGGTATGAAATGCTAGTTAGGTATGTTACATACCGTCGGAAAAGTTAATTTGTCTAGTTTCTAAGCATAAGTTTTATTTTTGAGGTTTTAGAAACACTTACACACAAATAAAAAAAAATTCAAAATAGTGCATAAGCTGAACATTGAAAAACCCTCGTCTTGAGTTAGAAAAAAAAGTTGCCTTTTTAAAAAAAATAAAAAAAGTTTTAATTAAAAAAAAAAATATTGAAAAAAATTTTCTCATTTTTCAAAAATTTTCTTTTCGAAAAACTGCAGAAATTTCTTGTGAGCCAAAAAAAGTAGCCATTTAAAAAAAAAATAAAAAAAGTTTTAATTACAAAAAAAAATTTTTTCTAAATAGAAATGGCTATATAATTAGTTTGGGACAAATTTTGCTTACACCAATAGGTAATAAGTTACATGGATGAGACACCTGTTTGGCAAAATGTCAAATTTTGACCCCCTCTAACTCAGAAACTATCCAATAGGCTTAACTTTGGTGCAAATTTCATCCAAATCGGAAGACATCGATTTCACTTGACATGAAATCCCCCATATACGTACAGCTATGGACATAAAATTGGCACAAATTTAAATTGCGCATAAATTTAAGTATTTTCCAACTGAATATATTTTAAAATGCAAGTTTTATCTCTTCTGATTATTGTTGAAAAAAATGTTTGTCTTAATAGTGCTCAAATGTTCCGTTATGTTTTGCTTATTATTTACCGTTATCATTTTTGCGTTTACAATGCTGATTTAAAGTGGACATATAAATGGCACAATTTACTTAAAATAGGATCAGGAAATGCCAAAGAGAAAAGGCGGATCATATGGAAAATATATGAAGATGGAAAAAAGTAGCGGAAATTATTGAGATAATGCAAATTTCTCGCAAAAAAGTCTACAATGCAATTAATTCTTGTGTTGAGGATCCCGATATATTGACTAAGGGTAAAATTCGGAAGCCAAGGCCACGAAAAACAGATGAGCGTACGGATGCAGCTATAGTACGAATGGTGAAAATTGATCCATTCAAGTCATCAAGGCAGATAGCATCGGATATTAATGAAAATTTTAACATGGAAATATCAAGCAGACTTATCAGAAGAACACTAAATGAGGCAAATTTGTTTGGGCGCATTTCCAGAAAAAAGCCCCTGCTCTCAAAAAAAAATATTTCAAAACGACTAACCTTCGCCAGAACCAATAAGGAAAATCCCATTAGTTTTTGAAAAAACGTGTTATGGAGTGTTCATAAAACGTTTTTACCGTCTTCACTCAGATAACGGTAAAACATGGAGGTGGCAGTATTATGGTTTGGGGTGCATTTTCTTGGCATGGCGTAGGTCCGCTTATAAAAATCAATGGAAAAATGGACAAGTTTCAGTATTTAGATATTTTAAAAAACCATATGGAGCCATATGCCTTCAACTCCATGCCAATAAAATGGAAATTCATGCAAGATAATGACCCCAAACACTCCTCCAAACTAGTAAAAAAATAGTTTTGTGCGGAGAAGATTGATGTTTTGGATTGGCCAGCCCAGAGCCCTGATTAAATCCAATAGAGAACCTGTGGAATTAAGTTAAGGTTGAAATCGCCAAGAAAAATTACAAAAATATGGACGAACTGTGGTTGGCCGCACAGGAAGCTTGGTACGCCATCCCCAAAACAAAATGCCAAAAACTAGTGGAAAGTATGCGCAGGTGCGAAGCTGTCATCAGAAACAAAGGCCACAGCACTAAATATTAACGGTAAAATATTTGTGCATACCAAAAAATTTAACAAATTCAATATTAAAACCATTTCTTCTCTTTTTTTAAGATTGTGCCATTTATGTGTCCAGCTCATTTCAATGGGTTTTTCATAATGATAAGTTTTTATTTACATTAATGAATTTTGATTAAAGTTTATATCAATATTAAATGTGCATTATAAACATTTGGAAAAAACAAAAACTTTGTGGTTGTTAGTATTCGCAATATAGTAGCATAAGAAAGAATTCTTGGTAAAATGTGCCATTTATATGTCCATAGCTGTATATAAATTTATATAATTATATATAACGAAATAACACTGTAACACAATAACTGCCGAAGGTTTTTTTTATTAAATAATCATTTTTTTAATTTTATTAAAATTTAAATAATTCCCAGTATGTATATCTAGGATAAATTTTGATCTTAAAATATCGAATTGAAATTATAATATCCATTTGTATCTATGCCATATTTGAAGCCCTTCATCTTTCAACATCTTGCACTCATTCTCTTTCCCCTTTCCAAAGGAAGCAACACGTTAATTAATAGGAAGAATTTCCTGTGTTGCTTCTCTTAAAAAAAATTAAGTTAATTAAATTAAAAATTAATTAATTAACTTAATTTGATATTATTGGATCTCCCAATTTTAAGATCTATTTGGATCCAATTTATTCCTGATATACATATATTTGAGGGATCTTACTGGATACACCAATTTTGAGATAAACTTGGATAAGATTAAATGTCGATGTCTATCAAATGAGATATGACTACATATGTTGGATATGTTTTTTGATCGGCAGGTCTCTTCTTTCACGTGTATATCGCATTTCCCATGGTGAGACTGACCATTACGCGTTGTAATTAAATATCATTAAAAATTGATATTTAAGTAAAAAAGTTTAATTTTTTGAATTTGTTGGTTTTCAGAACGCCATGAAAAGAGCAACTAAAAATATAATTGCGTGCCAAATTTTATGTAAATTGGATACGTAAATAATAACCAAAACTTACTTGTGTTCATTTGCCAAGTGTCGTATAACAGCAGCCGGTTGTAAAAAGGTCAAAGAACATGTGGGACATTGAAAAACATATGTGGAGGCGGTATGTTTCTTTTGAATATGTATCTTTAATGTTTTTTCCGTTTGAAAAGGCATTTTGCAAATTTCACAAGCAATAGCCATTGCATTTATATTCGCATAGTTGCCTTGTAGATCTGTGAGTGTTGATGATGATGAAAGCTCATTAATTGGCAAGGTTGTGTCGTGGCCATACATGAAGTTATGGCTAACAATTGCTTTGCCATCGGCTCCCAGTAACGTTTTTTGATTTGTTAGTAAATTATGAACTTCGTCTACTTCAGTTTTAATACTATCGGAAACATTTTCAGTAGTTGTTAATGTCTGATACACCGCTTGAGTTGTTGTTGCAACACGTTCCAATTGCAAAACGGGGTCACTAACGACATTTGAGATTGACTGACTTTTATTTTCTTGTGGCTTTTGTTTAGACTCTGAGGAAACATCGGCACGTTTTAAACGTTCTATAACTTTACTTAAATCCCGATTTGATGCTTTTGTTGTTTTTATGGGGACCGGAGAAGAGCCGGTGCTGCGACTTTTATTTAACCAGGGTTCTGGACGCTCAATCGTTTGTATAAGAACACTAGAATTGGGGCCCTAGAAAGATAATTTGTATATTAAAAAATTAAAAAAAAAATCGTGTTTAAACATATTTGTTACAGACTTACCAAATATGAGTGGTAGGAATTCTCCTCAAATGTTTGTTTGCAGTAAATACGTTTATGACTGATAAAATTTGCCAAACTACGAAACATATTGCGACAAACATTACATTCATAGATTAAAGAGCATTCTTGCATCAGCAAACGACGAACCTGGGAAACAGGCCAAAAGAAAATAAAAGGTAAAAGGTACTTTTTTAGCATAAAATAAAAATCTACAAGCAGGCAGCAGCAAATTGGTGCACTCAACGGAACATAGTTATCATCGATTTAAAATTGCCCCCTCGCTACTTTGTCGTCCTCTACGTACTTACCTCATCTGTACCATTTTCAAAGGCTTTTTTAGCCTCTGGAAATCCCGCTGACGACGTTCTTAATGGTTGCCTGAGTAAACTTTCGTCTTCACCCGGAAAATTGTGATTTAAACCATTTAGCTCTTGGCTTTTATCTTTGTCAATTGGAAGATTATATTTCGTATCCATGGTTTACTTTGCTTTTTGCACGTACGCCTACCTTTTCAATGTTTAGTCGTCTTCTACTATGAAACTTTTATCAATATTTCTTTAAATTTTTTATCTATCACTCATGATTTCTATTAAATCACTTTATTCATGTAATAACTTTGTTTTCACCTGCCTGTTGTAAGGTGTTAACTGTTATTATTTAATCATTATTGCAATTTGAGAAAATACTTTTGAATCTATCACAACTTCGGGCAAAAAGGTCTTCTTATGTTTGCAATGAATTTACACTACCGAGTAGTGAATGTTTAAATAACGGCGTCAAATATAACGGGTTCGTTACAGTGATGGTATTTGAGAATTTTCGTTTGGTGCCTCAATGATGCCAAAAAAGTGCCAAAAAAGCTTTAAAAGTGCCAAAAAAAAAAATTAAGCAACATTTAATGTTTCAAAAAAAATATGTTCAGCTTTTATTTCAAATATTTATACATTTAGTTACTTTAACCCTTAAATGCATGGTGTAGCCATTTGGCAACATACCAGTTTCTTAATAAAAAACGCCACTTGATGCATTAAACTCAATTTTTGGGCATTGGGGCCCTTTCTGCACAAAGTGCTCTTATAAACTATAACTCAGATTTTTTAAACAGTTATAGGAAAAATCTTGGTTTTGCTTCGTATGTTTGTGAAAAACCTAAAATACGCGTTTTTCGCGTTTGTTTAAATATTTAAAGTGGTATTCTCGCAATAAAATTAGTTTTGGCAACAATAAATGTATAATTAATATTTCATATATTTGTTTTTGTTTCTTTTTTTTTACACGTTAAAATAATCACAATATAGCTATTTGGCAATTTTTTTTGGTATTTTTCTTGAAATGTACACGCCTTTAGAAATCATATATAAAAAAATGGTTAAAATTGTAGAGATCATGCATTTAAGGGTTAAGTAAAAAGACAAAAAAAAGGCGGGCAACTTATCTAAAAAGTAACCCGAGTTTAACATTACCTCCCACAAATATTTTCATATAAAAATGTCATTCTTAACTATAGTAAAGCACTAAACTTACGTTATTTTAAGATAAGTTAGCAAGTCCAAGACTTTCAAAAAATTTTACAATTAAATTTGACAATACAATAGAATCAATTAAAGTTTTTCTAATTTTATCCCCGTTGCTTTTATTTTTAAATATCAAAATAATGATTAAATTGTCCCCGAAGGACTGGAGGGTTGTCCAAAAAATTGTAGATATTTTTAGTGTAGCATTTGTTTTTTAATTTTGCTACCCCTTCTTAATAGGCGTGGCTTTTAATGAAAAACCAGCGATATCGACCTTTTATCAAATTATATAGAAATTTTCGTAAAAAGTGCCAAAATTCTATGGAGATTGCCAAGGTGCCATTGAACATTCAATAGTGCCACAAATGGCACTTTTGTGCCACTTTTACCAACAGTGGTTCGTTAGCCATACGTAGACGTTACATGCCATAAAGTAACGGGACGGAGCAGAAAATCTGCAGTTATAAATAAACGAAAATGGATCATATATTTAAAAAAAAAACTTTTAATTTTCATTGTTATTCATTATTAGTATTCCACAATTTTTAATTTTATCACTTAATATTATGTCTGTTCCCGTACTTTACCGAAGTTACACAAACTAGCCCAAAGGCGTTCCCGTACTCAAAATTGCGTGTAAATTGTTGTTGTTTGGGCTGTTTTGGGTTCCCGCGGGTACCCGCGGTAACGTTCGGGAACGCACATATTGGTTGTATTATCCCTTTTGATTAGTTTTTTTTTTTCAAATTTGTTTAGTAAATATACAATGCAATATCAGCTGTCACGTAAATACGGAAAGAAAATCAAATTTCAACAGGTTCGTCCAATCCGACTCGTTTCGTTTACGTAGCATAAGTGCTTCTGTCTGTTTTCTATAGGATAGGTTGAATCAGCTGATTCATCACGTTACGTTTACGTATGTCTAATTCTACATTAAGTCATCGTAAGCGGCCCAAAAAAATATCAAAAAATTTTGTAAATACGACACACACCCACAAACACACACATTCCCAATTTTTTCACGAATGTTCCTTAATGTATGGGCCGCTTTACATTTTGAATTCACGTATCGCCATCCTATTTCAGAGACCAAGGACTGCCATTTACGACGTTTATCAGAACAATAACATTTCAAAATAAAGAAATGTCTGCATAAACGACTTAACGTTTACTACATAAATTTACATATTCAATCACTTTTAACCCTAGACGCACTTTCTTCGTCGTATCGACGAACATCGCTTATTCTTTCGCATTTAATTTGTTCGTTATTCATTGCTGTGAAGGCTGAGTTACCCAACCCTAAACGTATCTGTAACGAATCAGCTGTTTCGAAACCACAAGAAGAAATGTATACGAATGGTTACTAACACGTAACTGTAAACGTACTTGCCGGATCATTCTGTTGAAATCAGAATTTTCTATCCGGCATCGAAACAGCTGAATGCAGTGTTGCCAACTCTTGAAGGCAGGAAAGCACCGTGAGCATTGTGAAAACGGGTAAAAAGGGTAAAAATTTACCAAAAATGGAGTAAAAAAGCACGATATTAATTTATTGAAAAATTTAAGTCAAGAATTTAAAAACGCATTTTAAAATTGTGTAAAATTGTTTAAAAAGGGTTCAAAAAATAACCAAAAAGGGGTAAAAAAGCACCAAATTAATATTTCAAAATTTTCAAGTTTAAATATAACGAAGTTGCTATTTAAAATTGTACTACAAACATTGTGAAAAAATGTATTTTTTGTATAGTTCGTATAATTTTTTCAACTTTGACAGAAAATTGAATAAAAATTGAAGAAAAAACGAGAACAAATACCAAAAATATAAACTGTACAAAAAGCACTAAAAGCACTGCCAGAAATCTGAAAAAGCACTGTAAATACCCGCTTTTTTTAAACGGGTATTTGTAAAAAATCACCGGGTATGGGAAGGAAAAAAGCACCAAAAAATACCCGAAAACCACTGAAATGGCAACACTGGCTGAATGATTTTAGTCGGAAAAAATATGAAATGAATAAAGAAAATTGATTCAAACAACAAATAAGGAATAGAAATTAACAAATAAATGGAAAAAATTAGAATAAAATATAAAACCACATGAAATAGATGCTAAATAGTAATGTCGTTTACGGTAATCTATAAGTGTACTTTTTGGCTACGGCACGGTACAGTTACATCACTTTTACGTTTACGGTCCCATAATCCGCCTTTGAATTAATTTTTCGTATAGCTCTAGCCGTTGCCAAGCTGCTGAAGTGTGCACACGCGCAGACTCGTTAGATGTACGTAAGTGTATTTTTTTTAACCCTATTCTTATTTTTATACCTCAAAGTCCTTTCTTCGAGGAATTACATGTTTGATCTTGCCCAATCGCTCCCAATTAAAAAAAGTTTAAAATTTAGATTTTATTAGAAAAACAATTTAGTTTTATTCATATAAAACAAAAAGTTTGCTTACTTCAGTAAAACAAAAAAACCAACTTCAAGTTTGATATCTTTTTTTTTTTGTGATTATTTTTGACTATTTGAAAAAAAATGTAAAAAAAATTAAAGTTGATTTTTTTGTTTTTTAGTTTTAAGTTGTACTGAAGTAAGCAAACTTTTTGTTTTATATGAATAAAAACTAAATTGTTTTTCTAATAAAATCTAAATTTTAAACTTTTTTTAATTAGAAGAGACTGGGGCAAGATCAAACATGCAATTCGTCGATTCGACGAAGAAAGTACTTTGAGGTATAAAAATAAGAAAGTGCGCCAATTTAGCGCTTTTTTCAGTTACGCGTTTCAATAATATTTTTCGCGTTTTGGCACATCAAAAAGCACCAGATTTAGCGCGAAAAACACTAACTTGGCATCCCTGACTATAGATGTGTTTATAGATGGATGAGTTGAATGAGTTAAATCAATAGTGAGTATTATAAGTATTTTTCTAAAATTATGAATCTATATGAGTAGATTGATGAGTCAAACAGATTTGCGATGTTATGAGGTCGACGTGGGATTCATATTTATTGCAACTTAAAATTATAAATCAACTTCATTGTGAGTATGATTACGTCAGAGTGGTTAAATTTCATGAGTGACTATGAATAGCAAAAAATCGATTCATTGCTGATCTCTGGCGCGGATTCGCACCTGTAAAAGACACACCAAAGTTTACTACAACAAAAAAGTTATTAAATCATAAATAATAATGCTTTTTTCTTCATAAATTATGAGATTTTCCTATTCCCTTTAAGAAAATACATTTTTGTGGAAATTGAAAATCATTTTGATTTTATTTTTTGAAAAATTGGACACGTTCACAAAAGGTGTGCTATTTGTTGTATCGTTGTATTGTTCCAACAAAAACAACGATTTTCTATTGAGGTTTCTATCTGTTAGCACACTCAAACATAGGAAACTCAATATACGTTAAAATGTTGTATCGTTCTTCTCTCAAATGTTGTATTTTTTCAATTTAAATTCTAATAACTCTGTTTTTTCTTAGGACGATACAACAAATAGCACACCCTTGCGAAAAACCTTATTGTTTGGGTAAAAACTTTTTGTAACAGAAATTTGGCTACGATACTGGATATAATTACTTCAAGGGAAATCATTTCCAAATGCCAACCTCACCCACAGTCCACCTTGGACATGGTGTCCCCTGTTAACGCTGACGAGGCTCTGACGACCGAGTATGGGCGGTATAACCCGGTTCCCACGGCAATCTGACTATCTGCCGGAACTATTCGGATCAGGGATGGGAAATGAGATTTTTATGTCGGCATCAAAAAATTGTTTGAAGAGTACTTTTTCAACCCCAAGAGTACTAAAAAATATTTTTAGCTCTTTTTAAAGGCACATGTACATGAGAGAGAAAACTGCTAGATATAGAGCAAAAAACACCTCTAAATAGCTCTATTGTGAATGGTTTAAGCTATTTAGGGTTGATTCTTGTTCTATCTCTAGCAATTTTCTCTTTCGTGTAGATGTGCCTTAATTAATAAGAAAAATACATAAACTCTCGATTTACGCTTGTTAACGCAATTTCGATGTAACTCACATAAATATCACCAGGGCAGCAATGTTCATGCAAATATATATTTGTATTTAGTAGCTCGAAAAATATTTGTACATTTTGCTTTTAAGTGCATACTTTTGCTTATTTAATGGTTTTTGTTACATATTTAAATTGCGCTTTAAATAAAAATAGACAAAGGAAGAGTTTGTATAAATAAGAAGCATATTGGTGCAAAAGCGACGCTTTTCGTTAATAAATATGATTTTTTAAATCGATACATTTTTTGTTTTTTTAGCGTATATTTTTAGTACATATTTTTATATTTTTTATGCATGAAAGTCGCTGCCCTATTTATTTCTATTTCATTTTCGCATTACGCATCATAAATTTCGATTAAACGCGGAATTCTATTTTAAAATATACCTATATTTGTTCAATCCCATTAAACTGCATAAATAAAAAAATGTCTAGGTACATACAATTTTTGTAGGGGAAGACTAATTTTAATGGATTTACTTAGGAGTTTTTTTTATACAATTGTGTACAAAAATAATTAAAAATAACAAAATTAATTTATTTTTGAATTTCTTTTTATTAAAAATTGCAGCAAATGAGGCAAAAAGTTACACAATCTTAGAGCCAGTTCATTTTTTAAAAACTTATTTTTTGTTTTATTTATTCTTTAAATCGGAAACATATTTTATGTTTCTATTTATTTTCGTAACAAAACAAATGTTGAAACAATTTTCTATGAAAAGTGATAAATCCATAGAATTACAAAAAATTGTAAATAAAAACACTGTTCAAAAATAAGCAGAAAATGGTAAAACTTTTCGAACACATCAGTTTTGCTTAAAAATTGAGAGTATTCACGATCGTGATTGCACCTGATGGAAAAAAGCAGAGACTTATTTGCATTTTCTAAGCCTTGAGTAGTTATGACGATGCAAGAGTATCAAATGCGACCCGGGAGTTCTACGGTATTTTTTTGAATCAAATTGTATCAAATTGTAAAGTACAATCCTATCAACTTTCGCATCCCTGATTTGGATGTATTCTAACGTTTGAATATATCCGAGCGCGGATTGCCACTCCGGCTTTAAATGAGAATTATTAACTACAAATTCTCTTTTTAAAGCCGTTAAAACAACAACTACACTCTAATAAAAATTCATGTAACTTTAACCCATTTATAGTATATTTTCTCCTTCTATAATTTCAGTAAAAATACATTTTTGTACCTAAATTCAAATATTTACATACATTGTGTGTACATTAATTAGCAGGGTTGGCAGGCAATACCGCTAAAATACCGTTATCGATTCAAAACCCTTTCAACTGATTACCGTTAGCCCTAAAATACCGTTACCGAAATACCGTTATCCTTAAAATACCGTTACCGAAATAACTGAAATACCGTTATCCTTAAAATACCGATACCGAAATAAATGAAATATCGATACCCTTAAAATACCGTTACCGAAATAAATGAAATACCGTTACCCCTAAAATACCATTACCGTTATTTTTAATTTTCCGCTTTTGGTAATTGCATGTGGTTATTCAGTATTTTTCGTACATTAAGTTGGTAAATTGGTTCTGTTTTTAATCCCGTTTGTTTTTTGTAAAAAAATTGCGGGATGCACCGAAATAACTGACTACCGTTATCCTTAAAATACCGTTGCCTAAATAAATGAAATACCGTTAACCTTAAAATACCGTTACCGAAATAATCAAAAAACCGTTAATCTTAATATACCGTTACCGGAATAACTGAAAAACCGTTATCCTTAAAATACCGATACCGAAATAAATGAAATAGCGTTACCCTTAAAATACCGTTACCGAAATAATCTAAAATAGCTTTACCCTTACCGATAACCGCATCGTTTCGGTTACCATCCATGTTAATTAGGCATAAAGTATCGTACCTACCCAGCAAAACCTTCTATTACCCGGTAATGACTTTGGTAAGAAGAAATAAGGGTAGGTAACCTCTTACTTTTCTATTACCAAAGCAATTATTTTAACAAGGGCATGTCCATCAAGGTAACTCCTTACCTAGTAATATGTTATTCTGGTAAAATTTCAATTTGTTTTTTATTGAGTATTAATTAAAAATTACATATTTTTACCAAAAAAATTTTGAAATTTTTTTTTTATAAGTTTAGGTTATAAAAATAAGCATTTTGTAATGAAGAGGGTAAGCTCTTTACTTACTAGAGCTATTATTTTAACAAGGGCATGTCCATCGATGTAACTCCTTACATAGTAACATGTTATTCTGAACTTACAGGTAAGGAGTTTTTAAAAAAATTTTGTTTAAATTTTAACCCCTAAATTCATAAATGCTTTGTAAAGTTAAAGCAGGTTTACAAAACGTCATTTTCATACAAAATTTGTTCAATAAACCTCCTATAATTTTACAAAGCGTTTATGAATTTAGGGGTAATTTTTTAAACCGAATATCAATTTTAAATTTACAGTACCCCGTTTCTGTATCTAATGCGAGAAGTTTTCTCATTGAGAAATGCATGGTCATCCTGAATTAAACAGGGTGATTTAAGCGATGATAAAATGGACTGGAGTTGTAGTCGTAAATCTTTCAGATATTGTAACTTTTATAACCGAGTACACACGTAGTTTTGTAAAATACCTAATTAAATTAGAAATAACTTACATGTAGCGCATTACTAGCTGATTTGGTTTCATATATATTTTATTGTCTGCCACTCATCCTATATCAAGCAGAGCAGGGTTGCATTTCACATTTATTTTGCGAAAACTTTTTGGATGCGAGAACTACAGAAACGGGGTGCAGGTTTTTAACAAAAAAATAGAATTTCTAAAATTTTCTAGAAAAACGAATTATTTATACCAATAAAAAAACCAAACGTATGAATTTGGCATTACAAGTAATGCAAGCCTAAGGTGTAAGAGTCCAAGGTAATGCAAATGTAAGCGCTTTGATATATTACCAGGTAATATGCATAGTAGTATCCATATATTACCAAGGTTTTGCTGGGTATTTATGTGCTTAAAAAATGTTTAGGAACATATGAATTTCATGTAAAATTACAGAGTTTGTGCTTAAAATAGCATTCAAAAATAAGTAAAGATACAGATAAAATGCCTACAACCACACGTAAAATATGTATATGGGTAATTTGTCTTTCCTAAAAAATAAATTTATAATGCGACAGCGAGTATTGAAAGCTGCATTTTAATTAGCTCAAATACTTTTTCATTGAATTAAAAAAATGATCTAAATTTGATTTGGAACGGTTCACGGTATATCCAAAATTTGTACCCATGTACTTAGCCGTAAATACATTTTCATTGTGTGTAATAAAAAAAAGTAACTTTAGAAGTTTTTGAAAAAAGTCGATTTTCGAACCACTCTAATGGCTATCTGCTGTATTTTGAAAATACAAAAAAAATTGTTTATATTAAATTTTGCTGTAGAATCGAATGGTAAAGTCAGATTTCTTATAAATGCAGCTGTTTTTGCTCTGGAGGAAAAGGGTCTTAAAATCAGCGTTTTTGGCCGACTTGCGCCAGGGGAACGAGTTGAAATAAAAAGAAAAAAACGCCATTCTTTTTTTCTATGCAAAAACTTTAAAAAAAGTGATGTATCCGAAAATCAAATTTTTATGACGAACTCTAATATATACATTATTGGTACTTTATGTTAAACCACCTAAATGATTCCCACTTACATGCAAAGGATTTAAAAACAATAAATGTATTTTTAAAGGATATTTTATTAGAAATTGCAAATGTAAATTTTTTAACCAATAAAATAGCTAATATAAGTTAATTAACCCCTTGCCAACCGACGGTACTTAAAAGTACCATTACAGTTACGAGCTCATAAAATCTTAAAAAAAAGTTGGGCTATAGGTATGTTAGAGTACACTATAATTTTTCTAATAAGATCTTTTTCGACTATTGGCGACCCCGTCTTCTCAGAATAACGGTAATTCGAAATGTATTTCCCCTCCCGGTGAAAAATGTCCATATATGAACATTTATGGTTCAACCATATATGTATGGATCCGAAAAATGAGGTAACACCTAAGTATATGTTCATATATGGACATATATGAACATATACATTTATTAAATATATACGAATACATGCGAACGTTGCTGTCCTTTATTATAAGGTTGTACGATAGATATAAATTTATTAGTGTTTCCAATTCGGTTAATCGATTAACCGATTCCTCGATTAATCGCCTCTATTTCGGTTAATGTCGAAACAAATAATTTAAAACTCAAATAATTATTCGACCCGAATAATCGGTTAAAATTGGTCGATTAACCGGTTACATTTTTAATATGGAATTTTTCCTTAATTTTTTTCACAAAACTTCACAATTTTCTTAATCTTGGATAAAAAATTACAAGAAAAGCTTAGAAAAAAGCAAATACTAACTAAAATAGCATCAAATTCTTTAAAAATCATGTGAAATAGGTCCTTAAGGCTTTAGATACCTTTTTCGAGCAACCGCAAGCAAGTCGCCATTGGACCATCGAGACACGTCATATGTTTTGAGAAAATCCCAATTTTTAATACAAAGTTTCTATTTGTAAAAAAGCCTTAAGAACATAGCAAAAGGCCAAAATGAAGGTGTTTTTTAAAACTTCTCAAAACAAGCAATAGGCAATTTTGCATTACTGTTTCAATTCTTTTAAAAATTAAAACTAATGTAAATTATATCTCCATGTCCTTAAAGACAAGGCTGCATTTGTTTTAAAACTCTGTCACACAATTAACATGTTAATTCTGTAAGAACTCTAACTTTTCTTATTTTTCCTAAGAAAGTGTGTATAATCGGTTCAAAACCACATCAATTCTAAAACATGTTCCACTAGAGCAACATGGAACCCGAACCCGTTTCAATGAATTTAAATTCGAATTAAAACAAATAACCTAAACTTAACAAAAAATTATAATTAAAAAATTTTAGTTTATATAGAATTTGACTTCTGTATCTACTAGGGTTTATGTCCCGGGATTTCCCGGGACGGGATTCCCGGGAATCCCGCCCTTTTTTCAATCCCGCAATCCCGGGAATTTTGTGCGGGATTTCCCGGGATTTTTTTTATCCTTTTACAGAAGTTTTAGCTAATATATTACAATTTTGTAAGCATTATTTAAATTTTAAGCATTAATTTTTTTAAATTAATTGAAATAAAATATACATTTAAAATTAAAAAATACGATTTAAGATTCAATAAACAGAATTTAGTATTAAAAAAAGTACTATTTAGGCCGAGTTTTTTTTATATCAGTTGAATTTAGTTTAGTTAAACCGAAAACAAATTTTATCAGCCATTATTAAGTTTACCAACAAAATTTCTCGTACCTCGGAAAAAACGTGTTCTTTAAAATTATGACCTTTCTCCAAATAAAGTAATATATACATTTCAACATCAGTATTTCGGTTCTAAATACATATCTCCAAACTTTTAATTAATATACGTAAGTACTTTTTTACTTCAAGTAATTATATTTAAATTGATATTCCTTAATTTCAAATATATTTTTTAAATTTTATTTATTTTTCAAATAATGCATAAAATGTTTTTTTTAAATTTTTTTGGGTTTTTTTTGTATGTTAGTTTAAAATGCAACTATGAAAATTAAATAATTTATTTTTAAGTAGTTGCGGCATAAAAATTTGCAATTCAAAAAATAGCAATTGAAGTTAAAAAACTATTCAGGCCCTGTGCAAGGCGGCTAAATAAATTCTACACTAAATACAAATTCAAAAAAGGGTTTTAAATTTCTTTGAACATTTTTTAAAAACTTTTTAAAATATTATAGAAATTTTAGAAACCTGAATTTAGTTTCGATTTTATTTAGCCAGTTCGCATATCCCTTTATAATATTTTAGTTTATATTTTTATAAAAAGATTTAGGCGAATTTCCTAAAAAAAAATTTCGTAAAAAATACTCACTTTTAAACTTTTTGAAAAAAATAATTCTGGACGAATAGATCTGAAAATCTACATAGAAACAAAATATCTAGAAATATAAATATTTTGGCTTCATTTTTAAGAAATATTTATGCAAAATCGATCTTAGTTCTAACTATAAAACTGGCCCTAAATACCGTTTTTTATCGTAATACATAATCCAGGGGCGAATTACGGCATTCATGAACGAGCGAAATTGTTCGAAATCCGTCTTTTCAATGTGTAAATACGTAAAAACTAACAATGATAACACCATATTTTAATTTTATATCCAATCTAGGGCAGATTTGTAGAATCCCTGGCTCAAAAAACTTTATCCAAATGCTTAATTTTTCGAAATCAAAAATTAATTTCAAACGAAAAATTTCGATCACGAATGCCGCAATTCGACCCCAGGGCTGAAATTTTAAATTCGTGTAAGGCACAAAATGAATTGGTCCAGAATTTCATATAAGAAACGACTAAAAATATTCTTTTAAATCTCTCTAAAACTTCATTATAATAAATTTGTCATTTCCCTACCATTAACAATTCCAATATATCGTGAAGGAATGGGTGAAAAAATAAAAAATTTTTTTTAATTTAATTTCTTTCACTTTTTCTAAATCAATTCGTTTCTCGTTTGAAAAGAGATTAAAATTAAAACGACCTTCCATAAAAATATATTACCTAATATTAATTCGCGACTTAAACTGTTAAACGAATTGATTAAGAAAAAGTGGCTATTTTATATTTAGCTCTTTTTCAGAAAATATTAAGTAGATTTTCTCATGGGTACAACCAAAAAATGGACTTTGTCCGACGGTATTTTGATAGAAATTGAGTGTTTTAACTACAACATATGTCGGATTTTTTTATTTTCGAACGAGCGGGAATTCCCGGGATCCCGGGAAATTCTAGAAAAAATCCCGCTCTCCCGGGAAATGAAAAAGTCCGGGAAAAGAAAAACCCTAGTATCTACACACTCAGAGAATTGTCTATTTGCTATTGATGAATTTATACACTGATTCAATTAAGTTTCACTGGAATTCGTCTATTGAAACTTTTAATAGAATTGATGCAATTTTTCATAAAATTTTATGAAACTTTCATATTATTTATTAAAAATGTCATACACGCGTAAAAGTTTTATTAAAAAGAGATTCATAAAAATTATGAAGCTTTTTCATAAAATTAAATAAATTTGGCATTTACATTGTGAAGAAAACTTCATTAGCTTATTGAAAATTTTGTTTAAAATATGGTCCGATAAAATTCTCTCAGAGTAAGAAAGTTCGCTCAAACTTTAAGCTATTTTTTACTGTTAATGTCCCTTAGTAACGAAAAAGATAGGTAAACCAAAGTAAACTGGTATTCTCAATTAACTGAAATTAATCTCAAAGAGAACTCAAATTTTTTTAGCGATGCCTTAATGAAAATTTCTTAGGTGTAGGAAAAATCTTATTAAAATTTAAAAAACTTTTGGTTTAGCATTTCTTTAAATGCAATATTAAATTTTATTGTGTCAGTATTAATTAAAAATTTTTTCTGAACAAAAAAATCTACGTTAAGTAATCCATATGTAACAGTTTTAGGTTTGCTGTTCTTAACTTAGATTTAGCAACATTTTTATAGACCTTTTTTTAAAAAATCTCAGATTCCGAAACTTTTCAACCTTAGAATATGAAAACTTTTTTATTAAATACATCGTGTTTATATGTATGTAACGTTAATATTTATTGAAAAGTGTGTTTTAATTGATAAAAAGTTAAGGAAATACATTTATTTTGCATTAAACGATTAATCGATTAACCGCCAATTTTCTCGATTAACCGACCCGAATAATCGGTTAATCAATTTTAGTGATTTTTCGAATAATGCATTAACCGGTTAACCGCCTATGTCGAATAATTGGAAACACTAAAATTTATGTATGACATTCAAATTAGACGCTACATATGTTCCTTTTTTTATTCATGGCATTGAATATAATTCCATATTTATCCAAATATGAGTTCCTTTTACATATATGGAAAAATGTATTCTTCGAAATATGTTCATATACAAGTCCCTTTTGCATAAATTGAATAACATATACTTTCATATTTGTCCATATATGAGTGCCATTTCCATATATGAAATAACAGATGCTTCCATATATGTCTGTATATGAAATTTTTTCCATATATGGAATCACATATACTTCCATATATGTTCACATAAAATCCATATATGTTCATAAAAAATCCATATTTGTTCATATGTGTCCATACATAAACCATATATGAACATGTTTGAGCGTATATGAACATTTTTTACCGGGCTGTTTGGTTAAGATATGGTGGCACTAATTTCGATTAATGAAAAATACTTATGTTATAATGATAAATAAATTGTTTTTCTTAATACCATGGAATCAATTAATTAACAAATGCTTTAATACTAATTATTAAAAGTACAAAAAAAACCAATGTTTCCTTCTTACTTTTTAATTCATCCTGACCCAACGGTACTTAGGAGTACCAGTCATAACTAATATCCTTGCAGGTACTTGACAAATTTTAAACTTTGTATATAACATTAAGAAGGCATATTAATTAAGATTTAGTCAAAAAATACAAAGTTTCAAGGGGTTACACAAAATAATAAGCTGTATTTTCGCTCATGCCTATCAACGTTAATTATTTTTTTTTTTTTTGGGTTAAGTGTTATGGGAAGGAGGACGCTGCGATATGTATGACGGATAGAAAAAACTCATACATATTATTTTTCATGAATTGATATTGCCTTGCCTGGAGATCGAACCCGCAACCTAACGTGTAACAGTCCAACGCGCTAACCATTACACCACAGCGCACAGTGATGCGTCCCCATATAGTCAATCGGCAAAACTAGAGGAGTTATAGCAGAAGAATGAAATTTGGTGTGCTGGTTTATAACATGTAAATTAAGAAAAATTCAAAGTTTCGGAAAAATCGGTGCAAGGACATGACTACCTCCCATATATCCTTTTTCTCAAAAACCATATATTGACTACATTAATGATCAGAACGCACTATAAACTTAAAATGATTTGTAAAATAATACTTTTTAGCTCTGTGACAAATTTTGTTTCATTCGGTGCAAGGACATGACTACCTCCCATATATCCTTTTTCTCAAAAACTATATTTTGGAGAGATTTATGATCAGAATGCACCAAAAACTTAGAACAGTTTATAAAATTATACTTTTTAGCTCTGTGGCAAATTTCCTTTCATTCGGTGCAAGGACATGACTATCTCCCATATATCCTTTTTCTAAAAAACTAAATTTAAGCTACATTTATGATCAAAATGCACTAAAAACTAATTATACTTTCTAACTCTCTGGCAAATTAGATTTTATTTGGTATCAGGAAATTTCCACCTCCCTTATGAATTTTAGTTATTGTAAAAAAGATTGATAATTTCATTTTTTTCATATTTTAAGGCAAACATACACGTTCAATATTATTGATCAATGTATTTAAAATCAACCAATCGAAACAAAGTATTTAAAAATAAAATGTTCTGATTGGTTGATTTTTGAAAAATTTATCAATAATATTGAACGTGAATGCCGTACTTTACTTTGTAAAATTTTAGGGTTTCCGCGTTTATTCTTATGTTATTACTTTCAATCTTTTTTTTTGATATTTTTTGCCGCTATTTAATAAAAATTATACACTACATCAAAATTAGGTTAATATTTTATAGTAATAAAAAAAATTTTAATAACCGGATCAAAAAAAACATTACATCTAGCATATGTAGTCATATCTCATTTGATATAGATCGACATATGATCTTATCCAAGTTCATCTCAAAATTGGGGTATCCACCCTAAAAGCTTTGTTTATTATGCATTTGTTTTCTATTCGGAAAGACGTTATTCCGTAAATTTCCAAGTGGGCATTTTTTGCCGAAAAGTAAAAACATTAACCCTATATGATCAAGTTACGCAAAATAATAATTTTTATCAAATGAGAAAAAGATTTTTTTGATCCATTGGACGTGATATTTTTCCGAAAATTATTAAAGATGTTATTTTGTAAATTTCCTAGTGGGTCGTTTTTGGCCAAAAGTATAAAAATTAGCTCCATATGAATCACGTTATATAAAATAATTATTGATATCCAGTTGAGATTTTTTTTTATCAATTTAATGACTTTACAATCTCGTAGTCATAATTATTATTAAGTTTCATGGGACTTTTCTGACCCCATACCACTAAGGGTTAAAGATTTTTTAAACAAATATAAAAATAATTATAGTCTAACCAAATTTAAGTGATGTTTTTGCGAAAACTGTGTAAAATTTGATGAAAACATTAAAATTTTGTTAAATTTTTGATAAAATGAGCATTTTTTGTAAAATGTCCTGGAAAGCAGTCGCTCCAAACACAAACTCGAATTATCATTTTTCTAATTTATTTTTTTAGAAATATCAAGCGACATATCCAAATTAGGCATTTTAAAAATCTTTAAAATTAATTAAAAAAAAAAACAAGTTTTTGCATTTTTATCAAATTCGTGGGTCATTTTTGATTCCAGGCTAAAGTGGGTTAATGATATCCGATGAGGTCAAAATTCCTTATCTGAATCATTTTGACTATATTAAATAAAATAAAGAATATTTTTTTTCTATATTTCGAATTTTGGAAATTTTTAATAGTAATAGACTTTTTTCCCAAACTGGGCCATTTTCGTCCAACTTTCGGCACGGGTTAACGTTTTCCAAAAAGAAATCGATTTCTTCCATTTGGGACCATTTCCAATAAAACTGGGGGTTGCAATGAACGGAAATCGACAAATCCCTATTTTAAGGGACAGTCTAATATACATATATGTAGATACATATTTTACGTGTGCTTGTAAGCATTTCATCTGTATCTTTACATATTTTTGAATGCCATTTTAAGCACAAACACTGTAAAATTACATTGAATTCGTATGTTCCTAAACATTTTTTTAGCATTTAAATATGTACGATTACATACTTTATGCCTAATTAATGTAGGGTAGAGGGGGGATCCTTCTCCACTTTTTTTTCAAAGCACTGTCATTTCTTAACCCCTAATTATTTTTCAAAAATTACTTTCAAATTAAAAACCTACATATCTTGGCTTTAATTTCTGTGATTTTTATTCTAATTATTTGCATATTTTCTATTATTTTTTTATTGATTTTCAAAGAAACTCAATTCGGCGTAATTGCCCCAAACCTGGGGTATATTCGCCAAAAGAGCTAGATACAATTTCAACAAAAACATTTGTTAATACAGCAAAGTCAATCTTTTAATGACTGAAATAAATAATTTGTAATAAGTTCTTTAAGATATGTGATTCTTTTAAATCAATAAATCTCCACTACATAAAAAAAAATTATTTAAAACTATAATATAATGATTCTTCAAAATTATAAAAAACTGAATAATTAATATAAATTTAAGAATGAACACGATTGTTCTAATTTACTATTAAACATATTTTAAACATATAGAAGTCTTATAGAGCATTTTAGGCAGGGATGCACTAACTGTTTGTAGCTCCAGGGGCCATCTGGTGATTGTGCCCCAGAGACAGGCATTAACATAAAATTAATATTTTTCACACTTTTTAAGCATTTATTAAAATTAAATTATTATTTTTCGAAACCTTAGGATCGTAGGTCTAACATAATGAAAAATTATTTTCTTATCACACAATTTGAGGAAGTTATTACAAAATATAGTTGCTTCCTATTCTTTTTTTGGCACCCCAAAAAACACAAAAACACGTCTGTCTGCGACCACATGTGATATAAATTCATCAAAGTGGATGTCAAGGAAAGATAATTGAAAAATGCACAAAATATGCAAAGGATCCCCCCTCTACTCTACACACAATGTATGTAAATATTTGAATAAAAGGGGTAAAGTTACATGAATTTTTATTAGAGTGAATGCCAACAGTGCAATTATTATATTACTCCTTAAAAGTAAGAACCATTACATACTTTGTATTACAGACAATATATGTAATTATAAATTGATAATGTTTATTATAATTTAAACATGTTTACCAACATACAAAATACTATACTTTGTATGTAACTTTATACACAAAAATGCCTAAATAATTTTTTCAAACACGTTGTGCATAAAGTTACGCATTTTCGGTAATTCTACATGAAAATATATGTACATATTTTATAGTAGTAATTTTACAAGCATTTTTTAGAGTGTAAGCTAGAGAGTCAAAATACTGTACCTTTCAAATGCCAAATCCCCAATCGATCGCCCCAAACAAACCACATGAAATAAAACAAATACTTCGTGTTTTTTTAAGAGTTTTTAAAAAATCTTTCTTTATTGGCTTTAAAGCGTGACATTCATTATTTCATTACATATTATTGCATGTGGATGGCCTGTCTACAGTGGTATATTTTAATTATTTATTTATTGTTTTTTTATTTATATATTTGAATAGCAGTATAAGTAGTATACATTACATACCTTGATACATACATAGATTACACACAAAAAAGTAAAAACCAGGTTTAATTATAATTGATAATTATCAATTTGTTCCAGACAATTACTACGAGTATTTTCTCTGTTTCTGCACCTACCATGCAAATGATAGGTACTATCAATTACTAAAAATTGTGTACGATTAATTGAATCAATTAGAGAATTCAAAGTTTTAATTGATTCAATTAAATATTTATTTAAAAACAATTTTATTTTAAACAAATCTTTATTTAAGCTAATATTTTTTTGTGTGTACATATTATATATTATGTTCGCATGTAAGTATGTAATTATTTCAGGAGTTTTTCATTTTTGTTTGAATTTTTTCTTTTTCCTTTTTAATGTTTTGCATGTTTTTAATATGGTATAGAAAAATAAATATTTTTAATTAATATATGTAAACATATATGGTTGATTTGTTTTATTTAATAATCGGCAGAAAAATAACATTTTTACAAGCTTATATTCTTTTGTTTTCTTGTTGTTGTTGCCTTTTTCCTTAAATTGTATTTGTCGATCGGTTCCGTTTATTCTGCGTGTAAAATGTTCTTTTAAATAGATGCAATCAATAAATATATTTATATATGTCTTTTTTCAATTTTAATTTTTGATTCTATAAATTTTTTTTAGTTGTGTTGGGCATTGCCAGATAACATTTTATTGAAAATTAATCATTCTATTAGTGTTGTCCGGCACACATACATATTTTTCTTTTCTCAATTACAGACAAATACTTAAATAGTTTTAACTAATACTTATTAACTATTGACAATACTTGGGGAGAAAAGATAATTTAATTAAATATTTTTTGTTTTTTTAAGATTTAAAATATATAATAACCTAATAAACCAAAAGATTTCAAATTTTTCTTATTTAAACTAATAAAAGAAAGCACTTGAGGGTGAATAAATATAAGAAAAACTTAGTTGAATTATATGAATAGATTTATTTATTGTTATATTTTCTGAGTGTTTTCTGAATTTATTTGTTTTTAGTTGTAATATCTGGTTTTTAGTAGTCTCTATATTATTCATTATTTTTTTTACAGTGTACTCTTAATCGTTTAAGGTAATGAGTTTAACTTTAGTAAGGCACTAGTTACACGTTAATCTATCTACATATTTTGTAAATATATAAATATATATATATGTATATATATTTTTTTTTTTTTTGTTTAAATGATTTATATTCTATTTGTCCAATTTTTTAACGTGTAACTACTGACTACGATTTTATTTATTTTAGTAAAATATTTCTACTGTATGTTAATGAAGTTGAATTATTTTTTATTTAAAGCTTGTATTTAGCAAATTTCAGGATTTGTTTTTGCATTTTACATTTAAAATTTTTTTTAATATTTTTTCTTATTTTTTACTACTATTGATACTACTGCTACTACTACTCTCATAACAAAGAAGCTTTAATTTTTTGTTTTACTTTTAATTTTGATTAATTTAATTATTACTTAGAAATTACATATATTAATTAAAGCTTTAATGTCATTTTGTTAAAGAACATCTTAAGAGGGCAAGCATATATAATTACAAAACAATGATGATATTTTAACTTTATTTTCTTACTTAATCAAATCAAATACAAAATTTTTTTATTACATCGATCGCCATCAATAATTTCCTTGAAAAAATCCTTAGTACTTTAACTAATTTTGAGTGCTAATTTTCAAAAGTATTTATAACTAATTTTTAACAACCTATTCGTTAAATTTACGGTAGATGGCGCTACAAGTATATCTGAAGTTTTACTCTTTCGAAAACTAAGAGTTATAGAGCAAAATTGACGAAAATTTCGATTACCCCTAACCAAGTAATATACCCGTGGAAAGGTTATCTCTATCCGAAAATGGACCTTGGTGGGGCCAAAATTTCCGAGGGTCCAACCCGGAAATTTTTAATAAAAATTTCTACTTAAATTTCCCATATCTCGAAAACTATGCGAGATAGAGCGCTGTTGTGTAATGGTTAGCGCGTTGGACTGTTACACGTGAGCTTGCGGATTCGATCCCCAACCAAGGCAACATTAATTTATGAAAAATAATAATATGTATGAGTTTTTTCTATCCCTCATACATATCGCATCGTCATCCTTCGATGTTCCAAAGTTCGCCAACTCACCATCAGATGGCGCACAACAACTGTTCTAAAATTATACATCTCGCGCAATTACAGTGTTGCCATATTTGAAGCCCTTCATCTTTCATCACCTTTCACTTCTTCTCTATCCAATTTCCCAAGGAAGCAACACGTTAATTAATAGGAAGAATTTCCTAAGTGTTGTTTCTCTTAAAAAAATAAAAAAAGATAGAACAAAACGGAATAAATGGTTGCTCCTTTGGATTGCCTTACATGCCCTTACATGATATAGACTAGGCCCGGCCAGAGATACAAGCCAGCCGACACCTTTGCCAAGCCGATTCAGCCGCCGACAATAATCGGCTAAGCCAATTTTCGGCTAAAGCCGATAGAAAAATGCAAAAATATTAATTTTTTTTTTGAAAATTTATAAAATTTGTTTAAATATACATACATAATTATTTGAAAAGTAAAATTTTTATGTTCTCAGTTCATTTCTAAAATGTTTTGCATCAAACTGGCGGTAGCACAACTAGGCGATTTTGTTGATACTACAATTCTACAGGTTGGTTATAAGGACTGCGTGTGAAAAAAATATCCATCACAAAATCCAAAAAAAAAAACTGATGAAAAAGTCATTTTAAATTTTAAAAATAAAAGCTATTTTATAACCGTATTTTTTAAGATTAAGAATATTATAAAACTATATATATATTATTTTTATTTTACAAAATTTTTAATTTTTCTGAGGCCTTTCCATCAACGTTTTTATGGTATTATTAAATAAATACCTTTCGAGCTGCTAAATACCACTTTCCGCGGAAATCTTTGCCATCGTTGGCGACTTTTTTTGTTAGTGCATTTAAAACTACGCTTCAGTAAAAAAAAATTGTAAATCGGGATTCAAATCGATTGTACTAATTTTTAACAAATTTTTAGTTAAAACACTCATTTAAACAAAGATTTTAGTTATCTTCATTTAACACATTAATGAAAATCCTCAGTACTTTAAATAATTTTGAGTGCAAATTTTCAAAATATTAATTTAATAAAATACTTTTCTATTTTTTTTAACTTACATTCAAAATTCTATGTCTATTTTTGACTTAAAATCAAATTTGCTGATTTTTAAATGTTTGTTAAATTAAAAAATTCGGAATTTAATCAAAGAATTTGTAAAACATAATTAATAAGGGCATATATTGATACTAGGGTATTCAATCGATTAATCGTTATTCGATTAATCGAACAATTTTGCTCAAAAATTGTTCGAATAATTTAAAAAGATCAAATTTCGAATAACGAATAATCGGAATAATTTAATACGATTAATCGAAATTCACCAAAATGTTTTAAAAATATATATAATTTTATTAAAGGAAATATGCTAAAATCCAAAACTTGTTTAAGAAATTGTGAAAAATAATTTGGTGTAGGCTTGTACCAACCCGGACTTCATTCTGGCCTAAGATAATCATCAGGGGACAACTTTTTAGAATTTCTAGAAATCTTTATTAGCGTAATGAGTGTTGTTTTTGGTGGGTTTTAAGATCAAATATGACAAATTTTTTAGCTTAAACTCAATGAGAATTTTTTGTTTTCTTCTAGGAGGGTTCAGAAACATCTTATATATGCAAGAAAATCAAAAACAAAAAAAAAGAGGTACAAATTAATATAAGAGTTGTTCTACTCTCCTTTAATTTATTAAACATATAGACAGCTACGTTTACGTCTAGCTAATTCAGACTTAAGGGCGGATTATGGGACCGCAAACGTAAATGTGATGTAACTGTACCGTGTCGTAGCTAAAAAGTACACTTATAGATTACCGTAAACAACATTACTATTTAGCATCTATTTCATGTGGTTTTATATTTTATTCTAAATTTTTCCATTTGTTTGTTAATTTTTATTCTTTATTTGTTGTTTGAATCAATTTTCTTTATTCATTTCATATTTTTTCCGACTAAAATTATTCAGCTGTTTCGATGCCGGATAGAAAATTCTGATTTCAACAGAATGATCCGGCAAGTACGTTTACATTTACGTGTTAGTAACCATTCGTATACATTTTTTCTTGTGGTTTCGAAACAGCTGATTCGTTACAGATACGTTTACGGTTGGGTAACTCAGCCTTTAATTTACCAGAAAGGCTTGCGGTGCGCTTCCTTCCGATTTGGATAAAATTTGATTATGTGACGGAGAGGACAGAAAAAATAAACATTTTGACAAAATATTATCTCAATTATTACACTTTTTGTTTTTAGGAATTTTAAAAGAGTTACTGAAATTATTTTTGTTCCTTTTTTTAAATAAAATTATTAAAAATACAAAAAATATATGTATATTATTTTACATAAAATTTTTTTCCATGAATCCATTAATTTTAAAATTTTATTCGAATAATCGGTTGAGCAAAAAACCCGAATATTTATTTACACGATTAATCGATTAAAATAAAAAGCCGATTAATTGATACTCTAAGGGAGCAATGGCTTTGTCTCTTTTACTCTATATCGGTTAGTTTTCGAGGTCGATTTTATAAAATGGAATTTTAAAAAATGTCCAAATGGTCCAAGGCCCAAACAATATTCATTTTTGTACAGAGATGACCTTCTCATGGGGGTGAGGTGAGCTTTGAAGAATTAATTCGTTTTTTAATGAATTCACTACCAATACAATTCAATTTTCTTTAGAATTGACTCTAGTTTTCGAGATATGGGTCATTTTATGAAGTGGAAAATTTTTATTAAAAATTTCCGAGGGTCCAAGGCCCCGCCAGGGTCCATCTTTGGATAGACATAACCCCTTTTGGGTATTACATGGTTAGAGGTATTTAAAATGTTCATATATTTTGCTCTATCTCTCTTAGTTTTCGAGATATGGGCCATTTTAAAAAATCGGGAGGGAAAGAAATAGCGCCGTCTTTTAAACTTCGGATAGATTGCTGGCGGGTAATAATAGTAACATGAAAATATTATATTTTAACAATAAATTTTGTAAAATTTAACGAATGGGTTCTTAAAAATTAGTTTTAAATAATTTTGAAAATTAACACTCAAAATTAGTTATATTAACAACATAATACGCGCAAGTTAAGTTATCTTTTGAAACAAAACAAAAAATTTTGATTCTTAAATTTATGTCAGCTTTTTAAATTCTTTGTTTTATTATTAGCTAGATTATCAGGATTTGATTTCCGAATTAAAATTAATTTTCAATGATTTATTTTTCAAAATTTAATTAATTATTGCTGATGATTAACCCATATTATCCTAGCGTCGTCATATGACGACATGAAAAGGCCTCTTTTTAGATGTGCATAATACCGTTACTTTAAATATGGAAGGACTTCTCTTAAGAGTTTTGTAAACAAAAAATGTCAAATATTTATTGTGTTTATTTTATCCACTTTGGACACAGTGAATGACCGAAAATCACAAAAATTCCAAAACTGCAAAAATTATGATTTCTTTCAATAAAGAAGGAAAAAATTTAAATTTATTACATTAATATATTTTTCTTGTTTAGTTTTTCTAAAAGCCAACTAAATTTGTTCATATTGGTGAAACTACAATTTCCTCGTCGCAATTTCGAAAAATTATATAATTTAATGAATTTGGGTGTCGTCATATGACGACGCTAGGAGAATATGTGTACAAAATGTACAAAATTTTTTTAAAATTTTTTTTTATATAGTCATTTTGGGCTGTCTTTGACAAGGTTTGGAGCTTCGTACCTTATCAGTACGGAATCTACCAAGATCGACAGGAAAATAGCCTAAAACTTCCGAGTGTTCCAAATGCGATGCTGGATCTTATTTTTATATATGCACTTACGAGAGTTATAATTTTTATTTTCTCTCGCTATTCAATGAAATAATGTTAGTTTATTTAAGAAATTGAAGTATATTTGAATTTATTTTGGAAAATAATGCTAATTGTTTATACCTTAAATGGAAAAATGTAGTGTTTAATAAATATTTCTGTTATTCTTAAAAATTGTTTGGATTTTTTTTGTAACAATTGTACACATATTCTCCTAGCGTCGTCATATGACGACAGGCAATAAATACGGATCTATATAAGACAAAATAATTTCAACTTCAGTTTCGTGTTCCTAGGGCCCCTCAGTAGCAAATCATGTAAGTTTCAAACAAGTGGCACAATTATTTCTTAATTCAGGAGAATATGGGTTAAACTAACTGATCTTAATCATTATTTTTCGTTAATTTTTGATTTCTAAAAATAAATCATTTCTAAATGGGTACAAAGTTAAACAGGGTGTTGTTATCATTGTTAGTAGGGAATTTTAAAGTTGTTTTTGAGAACTTTAAGTTTATATTTTAATAAAGGATTGATGGACAGTTCGTGTGAATCAACCTTTCTGCTGCTACTATTCTAAAGTTGCATTTACATTACGCTCAAAATACACTTAGAGGTGGATTTCAGATATCTATTTCAGTCCAATTATATCAAGCCATGATGGCCGACAAGATTTTAATTTTTTTTTTTTTGCTAAAAAACTAAAGTTCTTTATCAATTGCATCTTCTCCCAAAATTTTGGAACTCTTGGAAGTACCGCTACAAATTTAAGCAAAAGAAAAAATATCTTAAGTGCATATTCCCATAAACAAGATAATCTTTTCTTTAGTTGTAAAATAGCACAATTTTCCTTGTTGTTAAAAATCTTAAAAATTTGAACACGTTCGGGCTTGTATTTGGCACTTAATACATATGTATATAAATTTTTGGACCCGAAATAAAAGTATGTACAGGAAAAACGAAAATTGGCTGATTTTTAACACCGTAAGGTGAGATTATAATTTTTTAGATAAAATAAAAATTACTTAGGCCGGATAACACAATGTCCGGCTAAAATTTAACCTAAAGTTAAATTTAAAATTCATGTGGTAAAAAACAACAAATGTTCCAGTTAAAGTTCCAGTTAGTAGCTAACAGGACATTGTGTTAATGGGGGTTACAAATTTGAATTTTTTAACTTTCGGTCAGTTTGTATTAACTCTAGGTTATTTGTTTATTGTTAATGGGGGTTAGTGATTTCCTAATGTTTAACCAATTTATAGACAAATTTTTACACAGGTCCATTGCCACCCATTAAAATATCCGATTCCAACATTAGTTGACTTTTAACCGCACTGGTACTTATCATATAGTCGGCATGCCCGATTTTAACCTTTTTACTCGTTTTGTACTAGTTTTAGTTAAAACTCTGTTATATTAACACTCTTTTAGAAATTATTTTAATCTTTTTTACACATTTTTACAACATTATAAATTTTTTCTATTTCACCATAATAATTTAAGGCGAAATGATCATGAATATGTAAATAATATGTAACATCGAAACTGCCCAGCAAAACCTTGGTAATGGGTTGGACCTTTTTCATGCATTGCCTGGCAATGGGTACCCCTTTACCCTTGGTTTTACTTAGAAACCTAAAGTAATACGTTACTAATATTTTGATGCATCAATACTTATGTGGGAGGTATTAAAAATAATGAGTTACCGATATAGAGTATATCACTACTTATTTGGAGGCTTCAAAATAATATATAACTGATATTGTGTTATGTAATAACTTATTAATAAGGATAAAAATAATGTTGTTGGTATTGCATTATATAACTGCTTATTATGCGAAAGTACGATTTAATAAAAATTTGTAATCTAATTACATTGCTGGGATCGGTGTACTTTTAAACAAAGTCATTACTGGTAACATCTTTTTAATTCCCTATATGTAACCAATGAAATATGTAATAATGTGTAACGACTTATTTCACTCCATACAAGTATGTATTTTAGCTAACTAGTGAATTTAATATTACAAGTAACAACTTATTTCAGTACTTCCTTCGTAATCACTTATTTTAGCCTATACCGGTACAATTTAGGCAACCATTTACCCCCAATGACACCCCCATGTTAAAATAATGTGTTATGCGTACAAAGTGTAAGTAGTTACAATTTTTGGTTTCTTATTACATTTCCCTTTACCTGGTAATAGAAGGTTTTGCTGGGTGAATAACAATACTGAAATTCTACTTGATTGAAACGCGATCTTAAAAATTTCAAAAACGATTAAAATTTGTCATGCCCTCTCGATCTTTCAATATATGCTAATCCTATTAAATTTCCAAATAATACTTAAAATTATCATAGCTAATTTAAAAAGATTAAAAATATGTATATAATTTAATATATTTTTTGTTATATTGGTGGGTGTGAATTTTTATTTTTAACTCTACGGTATGCGTGTACTATTGAAAAAATAAAAATCTGAAATAATTTACTACGTATTTAAAAATTTTATTTTGATTTAGCACAAAACAAGTACAATACATTTATATCAAATTTTCAATTAAATAACAGAGGCAAACTCGTACACACACATCTTTTATTCAATACTTTTTACTTTTATTTTATTTGTTTACATTTACTTAATTTTTAACTACATTAAAGGCTAAATTTTTAATAAATTTAAACAAAAAAACAAAATCAATTGATCTTAAAAATAATGTTGGAGTAATCTACCTCTATGTTTAGTTAGCATAGCGTTTCTTACAAATGTATAATCTCATTCTTTCAAAAGTTTTCGACAAGTATGACAAGTATGGTGGTTCTTACTTTTTTGTATTGTTTCGTAGGTTTTGATTTGATACTTTTTTTGGTTTGTTTTAGTTTATTTTTTGAAGGGAGTTTTTTGTTAATATATTTGTTTAAAAGCCTAACCTATAAAATAATATATACGATTTATTTTAGTAATTTTCATAATCATTTGAGAATAATAAAATAATTATTATAATAATATAAATATATTTAAAGCTATAACTGTTAATATATAAAAACAAAATGTGTGGATGGGATAAAACGATAGAAAGAGTGAGAAAGAGAGATAGAGAGAGAGAGAGATGGATGGAGAGTGTATAGGTGTATAAATGGAAGGAAACTGATATAAACGGATTCAAACAATGTGTAGTCTAAAGTGAATTTATGGCATCACAATGCATTACAACGTGATTGCGGAAATAACTAATATTTTGAAGAACTGGTCAAATAAATTGTGTAAAAAAAATAAACTGAGTATTTAAAAGAAATTATGCATTTGGTCTTTCTACATAAAACACTACATTCAGATATAAAGCTGCCTACACACTAGGGAACATGGTTGAGGGAACAAAAAATATCAAAAAATTTTGTAAACACGAAATGCACGCTCTCAACCCGCACACACACACAAAAGCACTCACACATTCACAAAAAATGCTCTCTTTTTTTAAGTATGTTCCCTAGTGTGTAGGCAGCTTAAGACAATGATGTTTGTTTATAATGATTTCTTACGATTGTGACAATTCTACATATGTTAAGTTTTTAATTATCATATGCAAATATTTTTTTTTACAAATGATTTGTCCATTGAAAGGGATAATTTTTAAGTTTAAGAGTTTTTAACGGCAGTTTTTTTAAATTTGTTTTTATATTATATTTTTTATTTATACGTTGTTTTTAAAATAAACGTTTAATGTGAAAATGAATTTATTTATTCAGAACACAAATTTTAAGGGACAATTTTTATTAAATTTTGTACAAATTTAAATCTGTGATTAATATAAAATTATAAATCAAACTCAAAAGATTTACTTGAAGGTACACTCAAATAAGTTTGGCAGTTACTATCTGACAGTTGTTTGTGTACACTGAAAGAATTATCCTTCATGATACTAATGATATAATTTCATAGAATTTTTTTCGTAGAATCAATAAAGAATTTCATTACGTATATAATATTTAATTAATATGAATTTTTTCATTACTTTTATTTCATAATTTCATTAAAAAATTTCATTGAATTTCATAAATTAAATCTTCATAAATTTAACGAAAATGTTCTTTGTATACTATGTACATATATGAAATTGTTCAATAGTATTTACTTTTCTTTAATTTTTTCATAAAATATTTAGGTTTTTCACAACGGTTGTGCTATCTGTTGTATCGTCCTAACAAAAAGCAGAGTTGTTAAAATTTGTACTTGATTTTCTATTGGGTTTTCTATCTGTTAGCACACTCAAATATAGGACATTAAACATACGTAAAAATGTTGTATCGTGCTATTCTCAAATGTTGTAACTTTTCAATTTAAATTTTAACAACTCTGTTTTTTGTTAGGAAGATACAATAATACAACAAATAGCACACCCCTTGTGAACAACCTTATTGTCATTTCATTAGTTTTTAAAAATGTTCATACAATTAGAATTTTATATTAAACATTTTATTATATGAGAGGATTATCTTTTATATTTGTTTTTTATTATTAATTTTTTATTACTAACTTTGGACTACGAAATTTTTTATAAATCATATTCATTTTTTCGAAACATTAATAAGGAATTTCATTAAGTGAATTAAGCTTATTATAAAATTTTATGAAAAGGTCGAAAAAAACTATTTTTATTTTTTAAATAAAAATTAAAAACCAACATTTTATGAAACTTTTTAATTTAATGAATTCTTTCATTAGAATATTTTGTACATCCGTAAAATATGCTACAATTTTATTACCCTTTTTGTATTTGCTAAATACTTTTTATTTATCCACTCCAGCTTAGCAACGACAACAATCAACTATAATAAATAATAATAAATGAATGTTTCATAGATTCTATGAAAAGTTTCAATGGACGAATTCCAGTGATAATTTTCATTGAAACTATGAAGAAATTCATTACTGAAGTGATGATAAATCTGTCAGTTTAGTAATCAGTAGATGTTGTTTTTAACAACACCCAGTATTTTTAAAATTTTTGTAGTAAAAATTTGGCAGTTAATTTTACGACATTGTTTTTTATTTTTATTGCATTTGCTAGTTATTTTTCAACAGTTAAAAATAACAAAATTTTTTTTTGATTATTTTAAAGATATGTATATACCTTTGTCGTCTTTTTGACTGCATATCAGAGATACAAGCCAGCCGACTTTAGCCGGTCGGCCGCAGCCAGCCAACACCTTTTGCCAAACCGATTCAGCCGCCGACACCAAAATGTAAAAATATTTATGTTTTTTGAAAGTTTATAAAATTTGTTTACATTTAATTATCCGAAAAGTAAAATTTTCTTGTTTTTGCGATATCATTGCTTTTTAAAATGTTTTTGCATCAAACTAGCAGTAGCACAATTAAGCGGTTTTGTTGCTACCATAATCATGCGCGGCTTCAGCACTTTATATAAGGGGAAAAATCATACGCCATCGTAAACAAAAAACAACAAACACATTGACTTGTCCACGGTGGTGTATGAATTTTCCCCTTATATTAATAGCTGAAGCCGCGTACGTCATAATTCTATGGGTTTCCGCATTAGAGAAGGATTATGCCCATTAACGGCCAAATGAAATAGGGGGCAAAGAATTAAAAATATATTTACAATACATAAGAAGAAAATACATCAAATAGTATAAAGTGAAATCAAATTTGAAAAGAGTTGCAAGATATTCTTGTAAATTGCCAAAGAGCAAAAGGAGAAAAACAGATCCCCTGAACGAACCGTTTGGAAATTCGGTATTATAAAACGTGATTCAGCAGATACATATATTGTAATTAGTGCCTGAATAAATTTCAACAATTAAAATTTTTGCTTTTTGAAATATTTTGAGAAAATTTCCTATTTTTCAATTACTTTCAAATGAGCTAAATTTAGAAAATATAAAATTTTTTTGATCAGAAAAAACTTTCAGAGAATTATTTTACTTATGTTTTAGGATGAATAGTCCCAGGTAAAATCGTAAAAACCAAGAAATTCCCAAATTGACACAGCGGCTAAGAATGGGTTAAAAATAGGGGCACTTGGGGTAATTTTTGAAAAGGCCCAAATAAGTATCTACACAAAGAGAATTTTGCCTGACGAGTTTTAATGAAAATTTTCAGTAAACTAATGAAGTTTTCTTCATAAAATAAATGCAAAATTCCTTAAGTTCGATAAAAAAGCTTCCTACATTTATGAATTTAGTTTTAATGAAACTTTTTCATTGAGTGTATGAAACTTTTAATAAATAAAATGAAAACTTTCACAATATTTTATGGAAAAAGTTCTAGTGAAACTTCATCTTTTACTAAACATTGCAAAATTTTTGGGGCTGAAATTAGGATTTTTGGCAATAATTTTCCATTTCCCATGTTTTTTTCTCGTTATGATGTGGCTTTGCTGTATTATTATTTTTTTGTTGAATTGGTTTCCATAAATGAAATGTTCTCATTTCAATGTCAAGAATATATTTTTTTACTCTTTTCTTAAAGTCTACACAATTATGTATATAAGAGGAAATATATTAAGAAATATTGGTAACAAAAACTTTTAAAAACATTTCTGATTCGGTTTTGGTTTTTTGGCCTCGGTATTTACGTGAAACACGCTTTCGGTCGGTATCTACCTAAATCCAATCTTTAACCCTTTCGGTTATTCTATGCCATATGGCATAGTCACTTTTTAGTGTCTGTTTTAAGTCAAAAAAGCTATGGATACTATTTTTTTTTTTGTATTTTTATATTTTTCTTTGAAGCTCTCTGTAGAAATTAATGAAAAATATTTTGATTAGTGGACCCAGTAAATTGTGAAGGTTCAGAAAGCGAGCGTGTCTATCGAGTTTCGAATTTAACAAGAAAAGGTCTTTTCCTACTTTTATGTATTCTATTACAAAAATTCTTTATTTGATAGCTTTATGTAAGTAATTTAGTAGATAATTATTGCTTTATTAAATGTAAAAAAAGTTGGATCCCAAACACAGTTCAATAAAGCTGTAAAATTTTTTTTATTTCGTACTATGCCATATAGCAAAGATTTTACCCAACGAAAAGAACATTTTTTATTTGATTGAATCGCGTCGCAGCGGCTGAACGTAATTACCATGTCTAAAAGACTACATATCGAACAAATAGAAAATATTTTAATGATTTAGTCTTATTTCGACTTAATTAATTATGCAAAAAATAATTTTTTTCTCTTTGGAACACATATGACCATATGGTCGTGAAAGGGTTAATGTATAATATAAAATGAATGCATTTGAACGTAGATTTAGATCTTTCCAAACATAAGGTCTTTAAAATTGCATTAAAAATTAAAATTTATATTTTTGTTTTTTTTTTCCTTTAAGTACACTTGTGCTCACGAAATAATTTTCTGAACCATCTCCTTGCCATTCGTGGCGAATTTAGCCACTAGTTTGATCTTTAAAAATAAAGGCAACAACAATAAAATTAAAAAAAAATTGAATTGACTTAATTTCGTGAGCACAAGTGTAGGTACATTCTATGCCGAAAACCAGTGTTGCCACTCTTGAAGGCAGGATAGCACCGTGAGCATTGTGAAAACGGGTAAAAAGGGTAAAAATTTACCAAAAATGGGGTAGAAAAGTACAATATTAATTTCTTGAAAAATTTAAGTCAAGTCATATTTTGCTTTGAAAAATCGTGTAAAAACGGTACAGTTCGTATTATTTTTTAAATTTTGACAGAAAATTCTATAAAAATTTAAAAAAACGAGAACAAATTCCAAAAATATAAACTGTAGAAAAAGCACTAAAAGCACTGCCAGAAATCTTCAAAAGCACTGTAAATACCCGCTGTGCAAAAAATACCCGAAAAGCACTGAAATGGCAACACTACCAAAAACCACTTTTGGAAACCAAATTTAAAAAAATTACTTTTGATTATTCATAATGTAGGCTTAAATAGTAACAAAATTGAAAAAATAATTTTTTAAGTCAAATACAAAAAAAAAGTACCGAAAGGGTTAACCACAGATTAATACCAGATGTGAAACTAATGACAGGTGTCAAAAAAGTATTCTCGAACCGTATGGTTTTGTTTACATGGAAGTCAAGTCAAGAGGGAGATAACAATATAAAATCTCCATACATTTTGTATTGCGCATTTGTTGTATATATCTGTCTCTTTTTAGATTATTGTGCTTTATCTTTTGTGTTTTTCTTAAATTTTTGCGTTTTGTTTTGCTCATTTTCTGTCGGCCATATTGCCCAAATCAGCTGATTCATATCTGGTATAATTTGTGGGGTTAACCCAGAGTACTCCCATTTTTCGCCGACCAGCACTTTTACTATTCATAACTTGCTAGTGAAATGTTTTTTTTTTTCATTTAATTTATTTTTTGTATCAATTATTATGGGTCCTGTTTCTTTTATGATATACTCAGTATAAAAACGCTTTTTATTTACACTTGAAAAATATGTATGAGTCGCGTATGTATATTGCGCCAATGGTGATTACAATCTCCACTAGTTTGTCGGAAGATTGGAAAATTCACTGACTTAAAAATTTTAATTAATTCCAGAATAGCTTTGATATAAGTTTTTATCAAAATCTGTCGACGGGAACTGATAGCGGCAAAAAATTTGTTAGTGGATCTTAAAATTTTTTTTTCGAAAACAATTTTGAAAAAAGGTATTTTTGTGTGTACCTTCAATCTTTGAATAATCATTTTATTTATCATTCTAAAAAATTAAGAGGACGACTTGAATGTTTAATGTATAACTTAAAAACTAATATCGAATAAAAAATCTGATTTGTAATACAAAAAAAAAAATATATATATATATAAAAAAATATCAAGTTTTTTATGATGTTCTACATATGTATGGATAAAATATCAGAAGGCAAATTGTTTTTTTTTTATAAATTACAAACAAAATAAAAAAAACTTTAATTACACTAAATCAAAAATGCTTTTATTTGAAAATAAAAACATAGTAGATAGGCATTTCTAGAAAAATTCAAAACTCTTCATACTACCTACTATTACGATATGATATTTAAAGTTTATAAACAATATTTTGGATACGTTAGATTATGAGAGATTTGTTTGATTTTACTTTTGAAAATGTTTTTAAATAGTATTTATAATAATGCGTGATTTAAGGCTAGAGTGGCTTGAGTTTATTTCAATTATAATGATAATGTAATCATAATATTAATAATAATAGAAATAATTATAATGCAAAATGTATGAATGTATTTTTTACTAATAGTGTATTTATGAATTTAATATTATTAATGCATGTATGTATGCTAGTGTCATGTGTTATGAGATTTTCTTTTCTTTTAGTGGAATTATATGATCTTATCATTGTTTTTTAATTTTTTATTAAGATTTTTTCACTTTTTACACAATTGGTTCGTTTATGTTTTGGTTTTTTTTTGTTTTAGTTTTTGGTTTAGAAAAGATTTGCTATTGCTATTATGAAGAGATTTGCAAACAATATGCAGAAGTTAGTCTGTATCTGATAACTACCTCCGCTAACTACGATATCCTTCTCCTGCAACATGGGATAATCAATCACATGTATAATACCATTGGTGCACTCAACATCCGGACGGTAGACATGGATTTTCTTATAATTCCAAATGATGACATAACCTAAAAATAAAATGGGTTTTCAAATTAGTTTAAGTACTGTTAAAAGATATTTGTGCAACTAACTGACATATTGTAGTTATGATAGAAATCATCTCGTTTCAAACTGTTTATATCTGAGAAGAAATGTGATTTCCATTATATGATTTAAATGCAGTTAAATGAACATAATCAAATATATGAACACATTGTGTAAGGCTGCGTCAAATTGGTTATACCCTCCACTAATGACCCTCAAAAATAATTTCTCAAACCTGGTTCTAAAATTCTGTTTAACAAAAACGCATGCAGAAAATGCACTTTTGTAATAGATTAAATAATACGTTCTTTTTCGCTGAAGATGTGTTAAAGCGTTAAGTGTGAATGCCGTTTTACTTTTTTAACTTTTTCATATTATAAAATCAAACGGTTTATATTTTGATATCGAGTGCGTTAAATCGTGTTCTATGGTATTAATTTTTATTTATATTTCAAAATTTCACATTTTTGTTACCTTAAGATGAAAACTTTTTTAACCTTTTTTTGATTGCATAAACTTCTAAAAGGTAGTAACATTGATGGGGCCTTGAGGAGCTGGAATATTCGAATGTCTTGCAATTTGAAGCACCCTAGTATATTTTACATGTGAAGTGTAAGAATTTTTCCATTTGATTTTAGCACATAGTTTTATGTAGAATATGTGATGCCATATATAATTATATATAAAAGAGATGTTTTTTTGTTTTATGTCATGGGCATGTTCTATCGTATGTATCAATGTTTCATGTGGAAATTGTTCAACTGTGGCATCATCTGTATTAAAAAATGTAAACCAAAATGAAACACATGTTTCAACTAATGTTGCTTCTTGTGTAGCCAGCATAATTTTTATTTTTCCCCAGCAAAATCTTCTATTGCCCGGTAATGACTTTTGTAAGAAGAAATAAGGATAGGTAACCTCTTAGTTTTCTATTACCAAAGCTATTATTTTAACAAGGAGATGTCCATCGAGGTAACTCCTTACCTAGTAACATGTTATTCTGATCTTACATGTTACGCTTACCTATTACCTCTAGGTTACAAATAACCTTAAAATAATACGTTTTTTCTCTCTTAAAATTTCAATTTGTTTTATATGGAGTATTAAATTAAAAATTACATATTTTTAACAAAAAATTTTGGACATTTTTTTTCTTAAGTTTGGTTATAAAAATAAGTATTTTGTAATGAAGAGGGTAAGATCTTACTTTTCTATTACTAGACCTATTATTTTGACAACGGCATGTCCATCGATGTAACTTCTTAACTAGTAACATGTTATTCTGATCTTACAGGTAGGAGTTTTCAAAAACCTTTTCTTTAAATTTTAATTTTTTAAACAGAATATTAATTTTAAATTCACAGATTTTTTAACAAAAAGTTGAATTTCTAAAATTTTATAGAAAAACGATCTATTTATACACTCAAAGAAAAAGTTACTGAAAATTAGTTAAAAATGATGCTGCAAAAAAAACTGCTAAAATTAGCAGATTTTTTTTACTAAATACTAGTAAAATGAGAATAGCAAAATTAAAATTGTTAAATTTGCAGAATTTTAGTTATATTTAGGCTAACTTTTAGTTAATTGAAAATAGCAAATTGTTCTGTAAAATCTGCGGAAAATTTTGCTAAATATTTGTAGACTAAAAATAGCAAAAATAAACTGTTATATCTACGAAATTTTTACTATTTTTAAGCTAAATTTAGTTGAATGCAAATAGCAGTCTATTCTGCTAAAATCAGCAGAAATATTTGCTAAAAAATTGTGAACTGCTATTTTCAAAATGCTCGATTTTTATTTGCATTTAAAAAAATTGAAAAAAAAACTCCGAAAATTTTAAATTTTTTGGTGATTTTTTAGGCTACTAATTATTTAGCAAAATTTTTTGCTGATTTTAGCAGGTTAATTTGCTATTCTCCATTTACAAAAATTTAGCTCAAATATGACTAAAATTCTGTATATTTAACAGTATTATTTTTGCTGTTCCTATATTACTAATATATAGCAAAAATAATCTGCTAATTTAGCAGTTTTTTTCTGCAGCATCATTTTTAACTAATTTTTAGTAGTTTTAACTAAATTTTTTACGGACTTTTTTCTATTAATTTTAGTTTTTCTTTTATCGCTATATTTTACACTTAACGGGACAAACTCAATTAAATTTTCTTACTCCGACGTTTTTTGGTATACTTCGCCAGCTTTAGAAAAATATAAAAAATAACGTTGGGCTGAAAAGGGCTAAGTGGTCTTTTTTATTTTATTTATACATTTATGAAGAACAATAAAATAATTATTTAATATTATCTTTCGAAAAACGCAGAAATAAATATAAAAAAAAGCCGTAAGTTACAAAAAATTCAAATTCGGCTTTTTGATCGATTATAATGCACCGTAGCAAAATATATATTCCTGCAAAATTTTACACTCTTACGACTAAACACGACGATTTTATTAAAAAAAATCCAACAGCACCAAGTGTAAGCGCAAACAATTTTAAAAAGTTTTTTCCTCCTCCTGTAAAATTTTTTTAATGTAATTTACGGCTTTTTTGATTTCATATGAGATATGGAAAATACATCCCTGCAAGCATTTGGAAGATATCTTCCAAGAAGATATTAAAGCGATATCTTCTATTTTTCATTTGAATGAAAATAATCAAGTAGTATTTTAAAATTGTCTTCCTTTTATTATTTGGAAGATAATTTGGTGATATTTGGAAAAAAATAATTCGAAAATTGGATTTTTTGTCATAAGTTTTTATGATGATATTGCGGCAATATTACCTTCTTATCATCCGGAAGATAAAGAAAATTCGTTTGAAATTCTTTGTCATTTTGGAAATAATTAAAACAAAATTTGTATAAAAACGTACAACAAACACATAGGATAGAAATTTGTCGAAAAAATCAAGATTTAATGCGCGGAAAAAATCGGCTACGATGAAATCAAGATAATTAATGTGTTGGTCAATGGATTATGCAGATGTTCTTTTTCAGGCTTAAATTTAATAATGAATAAATAAAACCTTTATATTGTACCGGGGAGTTTATTTGGCGATATCACCTTTTTATCTTCCAGATGATAACTTAGCGATATCGCCAATTTATCTTCCTGGGGTATTGCTTTCGTGTTACCTGGAAATATTGCTTTCGGGTAACAGTTATTCCCGACGGAAGAAACTTCCGCAATACGAAATTGATATTGCCGGCAATAAATGTTTTCTTCCTGGCAATATGATCGGGGAATCTTCTTCGTATTGCCATGCTTGCTGGGATATACTTACTATCAGCTTATACACTCATAAAAAAAGTTAGTACAAAAGTCTGTTAAACGCGTTCTAATTCAATTGAACTAATTTTTCCTGTTGTTTTCGTTTAAATTCGTTGTTTAGCTAAAGTTGTTAGTTATCCAATTTCACCACTAAAACATATTTGTGCTGTACTTGAACTAATTTTTCCTGCTGATATTTAGTTATTTTTTTATAAATGATTTTGACAATGTATCAGCTAATATAGATAAATTTGTTGGCAACTTTTTTAATAATTTTGTGTTTCAAAAGAAACTGATAGGGGCGCTAGTGTATAGTGCTTGATGATGCTTGATGGTTTTTTTTTTCTTAAGTGTGTTTTGGTGAGTTTGTCGACCAATACAAATTAGAAAATTTCTAGTAAGCGTATTTTAATGTGTGTGAAGAGTCATCACTGATGATGCTTACCAATACAAATAAAAATAACATGGCGCTTGTTAAGAATGTTCTAGTAAATAAAATAATATGATAAAGCATCTTTTAGTCAGCAAAGGAACGCAAAAGGAAACGGAGGTATATTGGACATTAACATTTCGCAGTTAAAAATTGTATTGAAGAAATAAAATAATGAGGTTTGTTTTATAATATAAACTATATTTATTTACGGGAAAACTATTAAATATGTTATTGTTTTTCTTTTATTTCAGCCCTTTAACATTTTCATCTAAATTCTACCTGGAGGTAGACGAAAAAAGGAACCAAATAATACAACTTCCGCTGGCACACATATTGGCAAGAAAATAAAAGTGATATTTAGTGCAAATAGTGTTTTTGGATTGTGTAATTTATTCCAAAATAAAATTAACAATAGTTACATGAATTTGTTTTTATTCAATTAATAACAAAAAGTGATTGTTTTGCTTGTTTCAACTGTCCCACTTTCATTTCTATTAAACGAACATTCTTTTTGAATGTTAACTGAATTTTTTACCTGTTTTTAACCAACCAAATTTAGCAGAATACATGTGCTGATTTCAGCTGAATAATTTTCATTCCCAGTAAAGTGTTGTTTTTTTCAAAAGCGTCATATAGACCAAATGCAATTAATATTTTAATTAATATGCATTTTTATTAATTTTAATTAAGTAGGTTTGAGGTTAAGAAGAAGAATAAAAATGTTTTCCAAAGTTATAGACACATTATAAATTTGCAAATCAGGCTTCATCAAAAAATCTAAAGTAGAATTATTGTATGTCTGTTTGATCACTTCTGAGAGAAAATTATCATATAGAGACAATCTGACAATAAAATATAAACAATAATACAATTTAATGGAAAATCACTGATGAAGTGATTTTATTCTTCTTCTTAACCTTAAACTTACTTAATTAAAATTAATAAAAATGCATATTAATTACAATATTAATTGCATTTGGTCTATATGACGCAATTGAAAAAACAACACTTTACTGGAAAAATAAAAATGCCTTTCTGGCAGTCCGTCTCCGATATACACAAATTGCTTGGACTTGTACGTAAAAACCATACGTCAGTGTGGCAACATTTGTGAAAAAGGTGACAAAGAGGAGATAAGAAAAAACAAAAAATCTAAAGGAGAATGTTTGTATGTATGTTTGATCACTTCTGAGAGTAAATTATCATATAGAGACAATCTGACAATAAAATATAAACAATAATACAATTTAATGGAAAATCACTGATGCAGCCTGTCCATAAAAAAGGCAGAAACTAGATCTAGTCTGATTTGCAAATTAATAATGTGTCTATAACTTTGAAAAAATGTTTATTCTTCTTCTTAACCTCAAACCTACTTAATTTTCATTTCCATTACACAACATTTCTTGTAAATTATTGCATTTGAACTAACTTTTTACCTAAAATTTAGCTCACCTAAATTTAGCAGACCATAATTCTCAACATCATTGAAATTTCTGCTGGCGCAAATTCAGATACTATTTTCTGTTATTTTAGCAGAATTTTTAACTATTTGTACGGGCTTTTTTTATGAGTGCACGACTTTCATTAAGACCTGGAGTTCCATGCAGTAAAGGGTTAAGATTGGCCAAAAAAAAAAAAAAATAATAGAGGTCCTTGATGTTGTATTCTCTATTCTCAGCGAAATCGAAACTCTAACATGAGAGAAGTCGTAAAAGAATAGTAAAAAATAGTGGATATTTGTAATACGCAAAAAAACTCTTCACTGATATACTTTTTTGACTTTCTTTCTCCCTAATAGTGGAGGGTATAAATACATTTTACTTGCTATACATTAACTTCATTCACTAAATGACAAATGTATTTTTAGGGTTTTTTTAGAATGAATGATTTGCTATTTCTAATTTGGCTTCGAATTTTTATAAGATGTTTTTCTACTGGGTGATTAGTTTTGTACACTCACCAGTCCATTCATGAGAAGAAAATTCATCATGAAGACCTTGGTTTGTTTTCATATAGTTAGTTTTAATTGAAAAATGAAAAAAGTTCTTATAAGTTAAACGTTTACAACAGAACAGATACAATTAAATAATAAACTCACAATAGCTAAAACCCCAAAAATCGTAAGAAAAACAAAAAAAAAATCTTTAAAGAAATACTCACGTCCGGCTTCTTCCTCCACTTTGATTTTTAAGGAATCTCTGAAGGTGGGCAAAAGAACTGATTCGCTTTCTTTGGTCATGGCAACTAAATCTTTCATAGTAAAAACACGATCAGCAATTATCAAATGACGTTCCATAATGGCACGAGACTATATAGGAATAAATTAACATTTGATAAAAATTAAATTAAACGGAGTTTATTGTTAAATTTAGTTAAGTTTTGCTAACGTGATAGGCAAAGTCCTTCATGAAGAGTTTTTTATGAACTGACGGATGGTCCAATTCAATTTTCTGCCAACCCTTGTCACGCGTTACAAAATAGGTAAAACGTCTTTGTGTGTTATTCAATTGCTCATTGAAGGTTGAAAATTGTCCCAATTTATAAGAATCGCTATCAAAAAATACATCAAATCATTTAGTAGCCAAATCTTTGCATTACTTCATAGTTGCTTTACCTTAACATGGGATCGCTTTCTAATTTTCCTAAGACTGTTGTATATGGAACACCCAAGACTTTATCGATAATGTGGACGTAGCCATTAGTACTGGCCACATCGGCTTGTAAAATTGTAGCATTAACTCCACCACCTTCGACAGTAATAATTTCATCTGAACCTTCACCATTGACATTAAAGTACAGGAATGTTCGGTTGTTAACTGTGGGCACCTGGGCAATCTTCAGAGCACATGAATAATTAATTAATACATAAATGTTTGAATTGAAATTGTATTCATTGGCTTACCAAATTTTGATTTTTCTGCTTGATTTTCTCCACATTTAGACGATCTTTAATAATATGCATATTTAAAATTTCACGCATTTTTTGACGATTTCTGAAAATATTTCATTAAATAACTCATTATTATATAACATATTAACATTCTATAAGTGGACGTTTCATCAATCTTCATTTATGTGATTTTGTAAAACAAACTTTTTAAATTTTTGCACACTAACCTGATGATATTATCAATGGAGGAAGCATTCCAGGCTTCATTACTGGGCGCCAAAATTGTAACATCTCCAAAATTATTAATGTCATCCAAGACTTCCCCACCAATATCCATAATAACATCGAGGAATTTACGTAAAGCACCATTTTCATTTTCCTAAATAAACAACAAGAAAGCGAATACAATATCAATGGAAAGAAAGTATCATTTAATAATAATTGTTCATGCAAGCGTTTGCGAATATATATTTACATTTGTGGTATTCACGATTTGTGTAGTTAAAATAGAAATTAGGTAACACTAAAGGTTTGCTAATAAATTAAAATATATATATTGTTGGGGAATAAACAAAAATTGTCTCAACTAATAAACAAAAAAATAAAACTTTGAAATACACATATAATATATAGGAAGCACCTAACCACGTGGTTGATTGCGAAGAAGAAAAGAATGGGAGCTTTACTTAAGGTCTGCCTGATCTAAAAAGTGCTGGTAACCATTATTTTTTTAATTTCCTTTAAGACGAGTCTAGAAACGGTTATGGGGTATCAATATATTTTGTACTACACTCAAAAAAATAAGTTAGTATATCACGTGTATTAGTTTTCAGCAATTTTTTTTGCTGAAATTCCGTTTTCAGCAAAAATTTTAGTTATAATTTTTAGCACTAAAATAAATAATTTTAAACTAATGTTTTACTAATTTATTTTGCTACAAAAATTGTGCTGATAAACGCAAGCATAGCGACGACAACCGGATAGACAAGATGTAGATGTCGCAGCTTGTCTGGAAACGGAAATGACAAAAAAAAAAGAAAAACAACTCTACACATATTCTATATTTAAATTTACAGCAAATAAATTAACTAAAGTAAAATTTCGCTACAAGTTTTTTGAGTTTTTTTCAGTCTACTAATATTCAGCAAAAAGTTTAGTGATTTTAGCAAGGATTTTTTTATTTGCAGGCGACTAAGTGTTAGCAAAACTTTTGCTGAAGATTACTATTTTTTTGGTAAAAATCAGCTCGCTGATTTTCAGCAAACCTTTTGCTAACATTACCAAATTTTTTGCAAGCACGCTCCTGACTAAAAATTTGCTGACACAGCAACATTTTTTGCTGACTTTACTGACTTTTTTTTGAGTGTACTAACAATGATAACTTCTTATGTTCTATTTTTAGACTCTGTTTTCTTAAAGTGGTATTAGTCTCTTCTTTTAAACTGAGTAAAGTTCCATTTATGCTATGCACATAAACCAGATTCCCGATACAAAGAAATCCAGTTTTATAACTAGATTTTGGTATTTTGGTAAAAACCAGTTTCATATTTATATTGTCACAGCATTAATCCATAGTATAGTATATGAAAATATTATCATCACCAAGGCAAGAATTTCATGCATTTATTAATAAAATTTTCGGCCTAAATATATGCATCAACAAATTTTTAATATTCAATAGAGTTTCCTTGAAGATTACACTGCATGACAATCAAAAAATTAATAAAGATCTGACCATCAGTTCTGTATATTTCGGGCATGCTGATTACAATGACGTACTTTATTTTTCGATCAATGGTACAGATTTTTCGCTAAATGTCTTTAAAGTTTGGCGGTTGTCCATTCAGTTTTTTATATAAAAAATTTTTCAAATTCAATTAATATGGATTTTTTTGTGTTAAAATGTAAGCACAGGACCTGTGGCCATATTTACGATATAAATGCGATGTGCCTATCTTGATATTTAAACCACTACTTAGCGTTTTATATAGGTTTTTATGGTTTTTACTATTTCAGCGACTTTAGTCGCCGAATGTGCAATCGACCTCAATAAATGTAATGCCTTAGTAAGGAATCAATTAAAAGGAAAATATTTCAATAAAAAAAAATATTCATCTATAGCGGCCTATACGTTAAAATCGCGATTTTTCAAAAATTTTGTATGGCAGCATATCTTTCCAACATAGAGTTCTATGACAATATTTTTTACTTTAAAGTTATCTTTGCAAATTTAATGTGGTTTTTGCACAAGGTGCGTACATATGGGAGCACAAGAAAAAGCTGGCTCGATCAGCACAATTTTTTCCAAAATATTAATACGATTTACGCAAATCTCTGTAGGAATATATATAGGAAGAGTTTTAGTAAATATAACTTTGTGAACATTAAAATTTTTTCCCAAATCTCCATTATGGGCGGCCCTTAAGGAGCGTGGAACACGTACTTTTTTTCAAATAATCATATATTTTGGCAGCGGAAGTCCGCATAAATTTGGTAACGCTAGCTTGTCGGGAAATATTTTTTGCCGCGACTCTGCGATTTTCGGCCATAGTGCAATGTTATTTTTACACCCTGTTATTACTGTTTTTGCTTTGAGCTTCGATTTTTAAAGATGTTAAGTCCAATACTTTTTAGTTAGTTTTGTCTAAAGTTTTTTAAGAAATTAGTTAAATTAGCAGGTTTCTTTTTTAATTAAATCAATCTGGGAGAGAATTTAATGGAACATACTCTTTATTATATTTAATTTGTAATAAAATTACGCCCAGCATCGAGTACGCAGTGGAGCAACTTTACAAAAAAGGTTTGCTATAGTTTCAGAACTGCTCGGAAATTACTTTTGAAATATAAATATGTATATCATTTCCGCAGAAATGTAATGGATTTATTCAAAAAAAATTTTAATATCTGAAGGCTCTAAATCAGATTTATAGATTGACAATAGCTTAATATTCTAATAGACAATAACAAATGAAACTACGAAATACAGAGAAAAGTAAAGACAAAATGACAATCTCAAACGTTCCAACCTATGTGACAACCCAGTGTAGAAAATCATTACCAGATATGTGGTTATGTAACTACATACTTGATAATGGTAACTAGTTACTTTTGTTATTACATTTCTTATTACCTTTATATGGCGATGTCGCGAAAAATAATGAGTTATGGTTACACACCAGCATACGAAAAATCAAAAAATATATCGTTACCTATGTGCTTACCAGTACTGAGAAAAATAATGAGTCTAAAAATAGATTTTCAAAAAAATTAATTATATAAAAAAAAATATTTTTTATTGTATTTTTTTTTTTAATAAAATGGTGCTGGTGCGGGAATCGAACCTGGGTCTACAGATTGCCAGTCAATAGCTCTACCATCTGAGCTATATCGACATGTAATATTTAATAGATAAAAACATAATTGACCTGCTGCACACAAGTAAGCCTACTCGCCAACATACAAAAAATCAAAAAATATGTGGTTACATATATCCTTACCAGTGTTTAAAAAATATTGAGTCTAAAAATAGATTTCAAAAAATTTTCAAAAAAATCTAGAAAATTATTTTCTATTTGAAATAATGATAAAAATAAGTCATTATCAGTAACTCATTATTATCTGTTTTAAAATAATGCAGAAGGTAAGTGAGTGTCATTACTGGTAGTCCATAAAATAATGATATGTCATTACCGTTTCTACACTGGGAATATGTACAATAGAGCGTCATTTTTCTATATGGAAAAAAATTTGTTTTCTTAATCCCCTATTTATTATTGTAGCACTAGTTCTAAAAGTTATGTGGTGCAAATCTGCGACCAAAATTTTCGATTTCTTAAAATTTTTCAAAGTCGTTTTAAAGGCACATTTACACGCACAAGAGAAAAATGTTAGAGATAGAGCAAAAACACCTGTAAATAGCTCTATTGTGAACGATTTAAGCTATTTGGGGTTGCTTTTTGCTCTATCTCTAGCAGTTTTCTCTCGCGTGTACATGTGCCTTAAGAAAAACACACATGTCATAACGAAACTTCTAATTAATTTTGGTGTAGGTACTGAATACTAATACGGACTAGCAGTTTTCGAGATATTTCTACTTGATTTTTTATTAAATATGGAGTTTTTTTCTCTATTCTATAAATTTGACAAATATTTTTTTTTTGCTTTTTACGCCTAAAGCACCGTAAGTTGTTTTTCATGTGAAAAAATTTCAGTCGAACTTTAAATGCTATAAATTGCAATTTAAGTTATAAAAATTAAAATTTTTTAATTTTATAACAAAGGCACAATCACAATAAACACAACTGCTTTAAGCACCGTAAGTTGTTTTGATTTCACGTGAAAAAACTGTTATACTCCATATAGAGCAATTCCATATGAAAGCGATCACCTTTTGGACGACCCCTCTCCGATTCTAAAATAAATAGTCTCAATCGATTGCCCAGCAAAAAATAATGTACCTACATATTTTTTTTTTTTTATAGTGACTGGTTTAGTGGTGGTGTACACCACTGTCATGTGACAAAATTGAAGAATTCTTCATAAGGGACCTCATTGAAAGTTGTTTTAATTTTTTAGCCGGAAAATTTAGGAGCTTCTTTGGAAAATCGGAAAATTTAATTTTCATGGGAAAATTTAATTTTCATGGGAAAAAAGGTAAATTTCTGATAAAAATTAGGAAAATTTTATTTTTCAATTAAAGCCTGATTCAATACCTTTCCAACGAGCTATCACTCGTTGCGATCGCTTTAGTAGGTCCCTTATGAAGAATGAGGTCCCTTATGAAGAATTCTTCAATTTTGTCACATGACAGTGGTGTACACCACCACTAAACCAGTCACTATAAAAAAAAAAAAAAAATATGTAGGTACATTATTTTTTGCTGGGCAATCGATTGAGACTATTTATTTTAAAATCGGAGAGGGGTCGTCCAAAAATTTGCCAATTTTGATCGTTTTCATATGGAATTGCTCTATAAAAAAAAAGATTTTTCACGATAATAAGTTTCTCGTGAAAATTGTGTAGAGTTTGTTTTCACGCAAATTTATGTACAAGCCTATTATTTTTCTTGGGAAAAAGTGACATTTTGCGTTTATTGTGATTGTGTCTTCATTATAAAATTAAAAAATTGTCCATTTTTATAATTTAAATTGCGATTTGAGGCCTTTAAAGTTCGAGTGAAAATTTTCCAAGTGAAAAACAACTTACGGTGCTTAAATAAAAAACAGAACGACTTTGATTTGAGTATAACAATGTCTGTAATAGTAAAAAGTTGTCTTAAAAATTAAGCAATTTTTCACTGGTCGCAGTTCTTCAAAGAGAATATTTGAATTTGACCATCGTCGCACATCACTATAGCCTGTCCATATAGTATAGCGTGCGTCAAATTCATATTTAGCACATCGGCTGAAAAGCCTTTTTAACATTTGGTGCACTATGAGGAAACGCAGCACCCATTTCGAAAACAGCTTTCTCATGGACAAATGTTCATGCAAAATAAAGCCGACACGTTCCTTCGATATCTTTAAGGTATCAGCTATCTCCGATTTTGTGCATTTTTTTTATGTTTTCTGGTATCACCACGTTTTTTTGGGCGACCCCCACTACCTTTGGAGGGCCGACCCATCCATGCCAGTGGCACACCCATACAAACATATTTTTATGTAAAGTGCAAAAAATGGTGATTTTTTTAAAATGTTTGTATGGGTGTGCCACTGGCATGGGTGGGTCGGCCCTCCAAAGTTAGTGGGGGTTGGTCATACATTTGGACTCGATTGGGGCACTCTAACTAGAGGTATGGTTCCTCTGGCATATTTTCTTATTTTGATCCCTGGAATACGATTTTCCTTGTCAGTTGAGCTATTTTTTTTTGCCTCCCTACAAATCGACCCACCCTAATGTCGTATCAATGTTAAACTTACAGTATTTATTGTCATATACGATACGAATAAAAGTTGAGGCAACTTTTTAATTTTTTCCAAATTTATCGTTTATTTTTCATATTGTTACATAAAACATAATTATAAATGCATGAATTTCAGAGCCCTTCTATGTTAGTAAGAATTTGCATGGATGGGGGCAAAGAAATTGGAACATTCAGGTTTTTTCATATTGGAGAACCCAAAAATACAGATATATTATTATGAGTGTAAATCCAAAATAGTAAACAATTTTCAGATGTTACCATTCTTATTTTAAGCTACAGTAGCGGTATTCACAATATGCATAGTAAAATAGTATTCGACCTGGTATTGTAGTGCATACGTTTATAAAAACCAATTTTAAAATACATTTATTTTGTTTTGAATAAAAGTGTGATGGACTTTTTTACTGCAATACCAGGCCGAGTATACTACTTATTATTAACGATTGTGTTCCTAATTTTCTGAAATACTAAACTTACAATACTTTTTAAATAAATAACAACAATTAACAATAGGTCTGTTTGTTTACATTTCTAGTAAAATATAGTAAACTTAGTAAGTGCGGAAGAATTACCAAAACTGATTTTCTTTTTAAGTGAAATGAAAGAAAATGGTATCAAAGTAGTAAACAAAAACTGCTGTATTAAAAAATTAGCTAATTTCACGTCAAAAATCGATTTAATATTACATACTAGTAAAAATAGTAAAAACTAGCATGTAAACAAACAGTCATAATATTTACAATACTAAAATAAAAAAATATAGAAATATTTTTCGTTTTTCTAAAAATTTAATTAATTAAGCCAATAAATAATTTTTTTTATCTTTTTTCCAAATGAGATGAGAAATACATATAATCCCAATAAACCATAAAACGATACAGTATCATTAACGATTTCGTATTAAGTATCATAACTGCTATCGTTTATGATACAAAAATATGAACTCGTAATTATATCATAATTTTTCAAAACAACGATAAAGTTTCTGAAAAAATCATATTTTTTGTTCTAATTTAATCGTTAAAGATATCATATATAATTGTTTATTTCGATATCGTTAATGATATCATATTTTCATGGAATAGTTATAAAATAACGACAAAAATGTTTGAATATGATGAAAATATTATCCCGCTGCCTGATATTTTCGATATCATAACGATATCGTTATTTCACGAAAAAACGACATCATTAACGAATGTGCATTTTTCTTCATTTCATTTTCTTCATAGTACTTCACAGTACACAGTTCTATCACTTATGAATCGTTAATGATATCATTCTCGGACAAACTTATCATCGAATTGCGAATTCGAAACGATATCGTTTGGTTTGTTGGGATATTCTTTTAATTTTGAAAATGTGTGCATTTGTGATGTAACATGTTTGCCAATTGACTTTGAACAGTTTTTTTCAATTCATGTTGATTAATAATACTTCGATTTTTTAAACAAGCTCTTTTTATTTGCGTTTTAATAAATTTTCAGTTTATACTTACAATAGCCTATTATTTTGTTTATCGCATTAGGGTTAACATTTGACAATATCAAGAAGTTCATCGAGCACCATTCAATTCAGTACGATACGATATATTTTGTAACAATCGTAATTCCATGTTGTCATATCAAAAATAATCAATTATAATTTGCAAATTTAGTTAATATTTTTTAATCATTACTGTTTATTTTATATTTAACTAAAGTTGTATGTAAAGTAAATATATGAACTGTATTTGGGTTATGGGGTTGTATTGATGTGAGGTAAGTAGGCATGTGAACAATCCTCCTGTCAGTTGATATCAATACGACTTTTTCAAATACTTTTTATGCCTTTAAAATTACCATTTATAATTATAATTTTGCTATGCCAAAACTTATAAAAAGAAAATGTCACGGCAACCTATGTAAAGTGATTGATACAACCCTTAACCCTTAACTTTATAATGAATGAAAATTGGGAATTTCAATCGAATTCCGATATGAGTTCCGGTATTTATGTATAGAATGACAGATTTTTTATTCAACTTAATGACTTCCTTTAAAATCGGAAAAGCTTTCATAATACTTTAAGTATTATTAAGAAAATCATTCCAAGAAAGCTTCTTTTCGCAGTAATATATATTACATAGATATTTATAGTTTGCTTTTATTAAATTCTCAAATTCAACATAATTTTGCAAACAAAACCCTGTCCTAGAAATCAACTTTATCTGGACACTAGTAGAAGTATAAAAAAATTAAGGTTGGTTACCGAAACGAATAACGGTATCAAATTTTGTTTGTTTCATATACCGTTATCGAAACAGCAATACCGGTACGTAACGGTATTATAAATACGAAAAAATCAAATAAAAACATAGCGTATTTTTAATTTCAAATGTTGAAATAAGCTTTAAATTAAATGCTGGTAGTTTTAGTAAGTTAGATTATTGATATTGATTATAGTTACCGGTAACTACCGATGAAAATAGCGGTATCGGTAACGATAACGGTATTTGGATTTTTTTTTAGAGATATTGGTAACGGTATTTAGTTTGAAACGGTATTTTAGCGATAACGGTATTATAACGATAATGGTAACCAACCTTGAAAAAAATCAAAAAATGAATATCATGCAAAATGGGACAACATATAATATACGACATGATTTTATAAATAAAAAAAAAACAATCTATGTAAATAAACTATATTATTTTAAAATATAAATTAAGTAAATTGTATGTTTAAAATATTATATTATTTACCTTAAACGACTATAACATTGATAACATTTAATTGTAGTGGATGGAATAACAAATCCAGTTGGCATAATTGAAACATTGACAAAACAAACAAATATTTAAAACAAAAAATTATCAAGAATTAATATTAAAATCGCATAGATACATCAAGAAGAAAAAAGAGATTGAATGATGAATAAAAACAAACTTCTAATAAGAATACTAAATATTTACATATATGTAAATAAAAACATATAAAATGTACACACAGTATATGAAATGTATTGGAGCGATAACGATTTGCTTGATGAAATTTAAGAAATTAAAAAAAAAATACTAATCGAGCAACAAACTAAACAAAGATTGAAATAATAATCTAATTTGAAAGCCAATTTTTAATTTTAATTTATCGAAAACAAACTAAATTATTTAACTAAAATCTTTAATTGGCCAATTGTGTTAAATTGTTAAAACTAAATTTTAACCTTGAACTAAACATACAAAACAAATTTTTCTTTTAATTTTAAAGTGTAAAGGAAGTATATGCAAAAGAATGTGAACCAAAATTTTTTGAATTTTTTAACCTTGTGGTTTTTCTTTAGTTTTAACAATATCTTCTGTTAAATCAGGGCTGGCAAAACGCGTTTCGGTAGTGACATCGTGTTGAATATTTTGAATAAATTTTATTTTTATTAGGAAACCAGTGAAAAATTCTGTTAAATAATTATTTTCGCTAGAGAAAATTTTTGGGGAGGAAAAATGGAGTATTTTCATTAACATGAAAAGGGTCGAAAAAAAAAAATAAACAAAAGGAAGAATTTGTAAACCTTAACACAGCTCTAAACTGAAAGGGGAAACATCCCTGTGGCAAAAGGAACCGGTCACCTGACCCGTCATGTGACCAGTCCTTGGAGACGAGGGCCGGTCCTTAGACCGTTTTTTATATGAAAAGGATCGGTAACTTTTACATGCGCTTGTCCTAGGAGGGGGTCAATTGGCCCTTGTAACGTGTCACAGGACCGATGCAAAGGAACCAGTCAAAGAACTCAAACAAAAGAACCTGTCAAATTAGGCCAACCAAAAAGAAGCTAGAGCATGTTTTTTATTTGAAAAGATAGAACAATTTAGATTAAATACAAGTTCTGATCTTAAAAATATAAGAATTTTACGCTATATTTGTTAGAGCTTTTTTTGCTTATTTTATCTAATTTTGCTTGTTTTTGCTTATTTTGTAAATATTGGCTTATTTTTGCTATTTTCTTTAAAAAAATAAGCTTATTTTAGCTTTTTTATGCGAAAATAGAGCATATTTTTTGTTTTTTTTTCCCTAAAATCAGTAGTTTTAAACATTATTTTAAGTCGACATAAATTTTTTTTATTTAAAATTTGTTTTTTTTTTTAATTTATTTTAAATTGAAAAATTTCTTTTGTTAAAATAAACTTTTTTTATTTCCAACTTGAATTCTAATAAAGGGTTCTTCAATAAGAGCGCTACAAAAGTTTTTTTAAATAAAACAAAAACGGTTTCGGATATCAATGAAATTCTTTATTCCTGTGAAAGTACGTTCGATGCCATTATGTATGGAAATCGATCTCTTTTGCATGGCCACCACGGGCACGCTTGCAGAAGTCCAGACGCTGAACCCAATTTTCGACGGTTTTCAAGCATATATCGGCCGATATTCGTACGAAGTTCATCAATCGTCGCTGGCTTGTTGGCATAGGTCATAGATTTGACGTAGCCCTACAGGAAATAGCCCAACGGCGTCAAATCGCACGACCAAGGCGGCCAATCGACTGGACCATTTCGTGAGATAACACGTTCTCCAAACTTGGTTTGCAATAAATTGATTGTGACATTCGCTGTGTGGCTTGTGGCGCCGTCCTGTTGGAACCACATGTCCTCCAAGTCCATATCATCCAATTGCGGCCAAAAATATTCGGTTATCATTGAACGGTAGCGATTCCCATTCACAGTAACGTGCCGGTCTTGATCATCACGGAAGAAGTACGGCCCAATGACGCCGCCGGCCCATAAACCGCACCAAACCGTAATTTTTTCGGGATGCAATGATGACTCATGGAGTACGTGTGGATTGCTGTCTGACCAATAACGCATATTTTGTTTATTGACGAAGCCATTCATTATGACGACCATAAATTGGACGTAGCGCTCTTAACGTTGAGGCCACTGACTCCGAATGTCGGTAGTAAATTTTAATAATTTCGACTCGTTGTTGGCTCGTATATCTTTCCATTATGAAATGGCAAAACTTACTGAAGAGAAATGTCAAAAGAGCGGCAAGAAATATGGCGTCGTTTGCTGTCCCTGTCTTTCTACTTTTGTAGCGTCCCTGTTGAAGAACCCTTTAGTACAAATATGACAATGACGATTTCCTTAGGCAAGAATGAAATCCGGATTCGGCCATGCCTTCAACAGATTATTTTTCACAATTTGTTAAAGTTTAAGAATTTTCCAACTTTGTCTGATTCCTGAAATTCCAAAGGAAGTAGCATTGTATTAAATAAAAAATTTAAATTTTATGGCGATTTTAATGAAGAAATAATGAAGTTTAAGCGCTTATTTTTGCATTTTAACTGCTTATTTTACTGTTTTTCCGAGCTTTTTTTAAGAGCTTAAAACATTGCTTTTAGGGCTTTTTTTTGGTTGCCCTAATTATAACCTTCAATTTTTGCCTTTCAAGTTTCAAAAAACTCACACTTTTTTACTAACACACTCACACTTTACAAAATTGAGCAGCAACTTGATATCAAGTTTTCTCTCAAGTTGTGAGAAAACTTAACGGTCAAGTTTTAAACGGCTGATCAAATTTCTTGTATGGATAAAACTAAAAAAAAATGATGTGTTGCGATTTATAAATCTATATGTGACGCGCAAAATAGAAAGGGACCTAAGGGGACATGCAGGGCATGGGATCGGTCTCATTCGATGCTCAGATCATGCTCAGATGTTGTTCACATCAAAAAAAAAAAAATTGATTTTTTTACCCTTAGGTCCCTTTCTCTATGCGCTGTCACATATAGAAGCCATGAAGTTCTATGGAATATGAATATTTCGGTATATCAACGAAATGATTTAAAAAAGAGCTATGAATCAATTTCTGCTGACATGGAAATGTCTGTGGAAGATGTGAAGAAAAAAATAAAGTCTTTTCGAACAGCCTACAGTGCGGAAACAGCCCACAGAAACGAGCATTTTTAGTTGTTTCCTTGACGACGGCATCTTGAAAGGAAAATTGACTATCAAGATGCATGCAGCCTACGTCACAGCTTCAAGTTCAACTGAATTTGACAAGCAGTATGTGTGATCAACTTGAAAGCAAAATCTTGATCGTGTAACTCCAGTGTTATACTCTTGATAGTGAACACTGGCTTGTGTATTTTTTTCTTTTTTCTACTAGGCAGTCAAAGTTAGCAACAGAATTTTATTTAAAATATTTTTGAAAAGTTTCCTTTATTTGTTTTTTTCTTTTAATTTACAATTAATACACACGTTCGAAATTTCTGGCTGGCTATTTATTTCTACTATTTTCCAGTATTGGATATATGAAATATCATTTTCAAAAGAGAATTTACAAAAATTTGACAATTCACATACCCGATATTAATAAATAGTAGATAGGAGTAGGCAGACATGATTAACTCGTAAATCCAGCTTTAAACAACAAGGTTAAAACTCCATTTGATGAGTTTTGTATGAATTTTTTAGTCTTTTTGATTTAATTTTTTTAAATTTTATTTCTTAATATTGGTTTTTGTATACTTACATTACACCCAAAATTTTTTTAAAATAAAATTTATATTTTAAAAATTATTTTAAAATAAAATTTTGCTTTTGATTTTACTAAGAACCGAATACATTTTTTTGTTTTTTTTTTTTTTTTTTGTTTGACAAAAATTTTCATATTGATTTTTAGTTTAAATTCAGTTCAAGGTAAAATCTGTCTTTGGGTTTTTATTTTATTTTTGCTTGTGTAATTTGAATTAGTGACTTTGTTAAAATAATTGTGTATTTTCTCAGAGACTTTGTTCTTATATGACTCTATTGCTTTGGAGAATTGCCAAACAATTTGGAACTAACCATCATATTTATACTTTTCCAATAGAAATTAACCCTTCAATTCATAAATGCTTTGTAAAGTTATAGCAGGTTTATAAAACGTCATTTTCATACAAAATTTGTTCAATAAACCTCCTATAATTTTACAAAGCGTTTATGAATTTAGGGGTAAGTTTTCAAACTGACGCTGGGTTGCATACTGAATGTTTGTTTGCTGTTGTTTTGTATATATCCTGTGGGATAAAGAACCGGTCACCGGACACATCACAGTGACCCTTGTGACGTGTCACGGGACCTACGCAGGACTGAAGCAAAATAACCTGTCACGGGCTGGCTGAAATCAACCTATCACAGGACTAACCTGAATAAATCTATCATAGGACTAACCCTAATAAAATTATCACAAAAGTAACGTTCAACAGAAAAATGTATCAGGATACGCAACAACTCAAGTGTTGTTGAGCAAGTGTTTATGTAGAACGCGACCACTGATAATAAAATTGAGAAATCTTACTGTAATTTTTACATCATGAGATAATTACGCCAAATGATATATAATTGAGAAGTTACACACAGTGCCGAAATTTATAAAATTTGGAGATGAAAGGACAAAGACTTATTTACACTCTTAAAAGAATTCCGTTGACTTTTTTCAAACGAATTGATCTGGTTGTCCCAGCCTTGTAATTGCACAATTCAATCGTGACAACTGAATTAAACCCCTGCCGAGATAGTATTCAAAGAATAAAATGATGGCCAAGGTATAAGTATGATACATGATTTTGGAGTAGAATTTTATAACAAATCCAAAAGCATTCCCAAAGTTTTGTAAAAAAAATACTAAATTAGTCAAAAATCAATTTAAAAAAATATATATACATATATGTAAAAAAAAACGTTTAAAACAACCGAACAAAGTAACACTCATTGAAAAAAATTATATTTTTCTACGCTAATAGAAAAAAGTCTGTAAAATATATGTAATATAAAATCTGTAATATTAAATCTACTAAGAATTAGTTCAAAATGATGCTGCAGAAAAAACTGATAAAATTAGCAGATTATTTTTGCTATATATTAGTTAGATAGAAAAAGCGAAAATGAAATTGTTGAATATACATAATTTTAGTTATATTTTAGTAAAATTTTTGTTAATAGAAAATAAAAAATTAACCTGCTAAAACCAACAAAAAAATTTGCAAAATAATTAGTAGCCAAAAAAATAAAAAAAATTTTAGATTTTCGAAATTTTTTTTCGATTTTTTTAATGCAAATAAAAATTGAGCCTTTTGGCAACAGCAGTTTACAATTTTTTTTAGCAACTATTTCTGCTGATTTTAGAGGGATAGACTGCTATTTGCATTCAACTAAATTTAGTTTAAAAATAACTGAAATTTTGTAGATATAACTTGTTTTTGCTATTTTTAGTCTACTACCCAAGGAAATTTTTTATAATCGGTTGCAACTACGCCAATTCTGCAACTGGTTCAACTGCAACAGATTCCATGGAACTGGTTCCGGAAACAGTTCCACGGATCTTATATGGAAGTTATGGCTAAAGTAGAAATTCCAGGGTAACAGGTTCCACTTTGGAGCTATAGAAGCGGTTGCTTTTGAGACAATTTCAAACAAAAACGAGTAAAAAGGTTAAAGTCGGGCATGCCGACTACACAATACCCTACACCAGTCTGGTTAAAAGCCAACTAACGTTTGGATCCGAAATTCGAATGGGTTAAAATGGAACTTGTGTAAAAATTTTCTATAATGTGAGTCAGCGAACCAAATTTCATTAAAATATCTTAATATTTGCGACCTGAAGTTTGTAACCAAGCCAATTTTGGGGGAACCCTTATATGGGCACTATGTCTAAACATGGACCGGTGTTAACCAAAATCAATAGGCTTCGTCCTTGGGCTGATATAGGTCGGTGTACCAAATTTCATCAAAATATCTTAATATTTGCGACCTGCAGCGTATAAACAATATAATTTTGGGAGGACCCTTATATGGGCACTAGGTCTAAACATGGACCGATGTTCACCAAAATCAATAGGCTTCGTCCTTGGACGGATATAGGTCCGTGTACCAAATTTCATCAAAATATCTTAATATTTGAGATCTACAGCGTATAAACAATATAATTTTGGGGGACCCTTATATGGGCACTAGGTCTAAACATGGACCGATTTTAACCAAAATCAATAGACTTCGTCATTGGGCCGACATAAGTCGGTGTACCAAGTTTCATCAAAATATCTTAATATTTGCGACCTATAGAGTGCGAACAAGAATGCATGGACGGACGGACGGACAGACGGACATCGTTAAATCGAAATAAAAAAAATTCTGAGCCGATCGGTGTACTATAAGGTGGGTCTAGGACCAATATTTTTTGGTGTTACAAACTTATAATACGCTGACCACGTAGTGGTGCAGGGTATAATCATCGGTGTTAGAACTGACAGTAGAAGGGATTGTAAAAGAAAAGTAGCTATTCTCCAACCGATTTCCTATCGTGAAATAAAACCATATGTCGTTAGCTGAAATGCAAAACCATCAAAACTAGTCATAATCAATCATCAAAATTATGACTAGTTTTGAATTTCATCTAACTAATTTTATCAAAAATTTTTTTCTACACTCATAGAAAAAAGTTTGTAGAAAAGTTAATAAAACCGTTAGTACTACTACAACCATACTACGTAGATTCATTAGGGAGAGTTTGACAGTTCAGGGTTTTATTATGACAGTTCAGGGATTTTTTCGTATGCTTTCGCTATGTATCAAAAGTAGCCGATTACATTTTTTGTTGTTGTTTGTTGTTTGTTGTTCTAAAAAAAAATTTCATCACCATTCAATGCCAATGAAATTTTTTTCAATTTGCATTGATGAAAACAATGGTAATGAAATGTACACATAATTGAAGAAAAAGCATTGTAATATAACAAAAATATAAGAAATACGCGAATTTTTATTTTTTTTCTTAATTTATTCTTTTATTAAAACATGAAAACAAATTAATTATATAATTAATTATAAATAAGCATTTAGGCATTGAACAATGCCAATTGAAAAAAATTTCAATTAATTGACACATTCAATAAATTGGTCCCAAGTATGTTTTTAAATACACATTTATTTTTTATTTATTTATTTTCATTTCATTTGCTCCTTTTTTACCTTTTTCCAGTCCACTAGTAATCTGCAAAAGTTTTGTTGATTTCAGAAAATTTTAGCAAAAATTTTGTAGATTTAACAGTCTTTTTTGCTATTTTCATTTTACTATAATTTAGCAATTTTTTTTGCTGATTTCAGCAAGTTAAATTGTTATTTGCAATTAACAAAAATTTAGCTCAAATATTACCAAAATTCTGTAAATTTAACAGTTTTTTTTTGCTATTTTTATTATACTATTATTCAGCAATTTTTTTTGCTAATTTTAGCAGGTTAAATTGTTATTTGCAATTAACAACAATTTAGCTCAAATATTACTAAAATTCTGTAAATTTAACAGTTTTTTTTGCTGTTTTCATTGTATTAATATTTAGCAAACTGATTCTGCTAATATTAGCAGTTTTTTCTGCAGCATCATTTTTAACTAATTTTTAGTAACTTTTTCTGCTATTTTTACGGACTTATTTGTATGAGTGTATTATTAGTGCAAATAATTAACAAATTTGCTTATCTTGTTTTTTTTTATCAAATTATGTAAAAAACACGTTTTTAAATATTTCATTCGGCGCTCCTAAACGGTAGAAGGTGTGAACTAATAAGTATTGAATTTTCCCATATCAATACCTCGCCTTTGCTCAGGCGAAGGAACATCTAATTATGTTTGGTGAATTTGTGGGAGTATGGTGTAATTGTAGAAAAAACTATAGCGTTTTGAAGTTTTTGCGAGTGCGAATTCGCACCTGTATACCGTTTGAGGATTAATCGAATAATTTTAAATAATTAATGACGCGATTTCGTTCAAAAATTTTTGGTTGTTTAATCGATCAAAATAAAAACTCGAATAATTAATAACTCTAATATTTGTATATGTCCTCGTTCAGCCCCGTTTTCAACTGTAACGGGACAGGTCTTCTGAGGTCTTTTCACCAGTCATGTGACAAGTGATCGGATAGGTACTTTCCGACGATCCCTATTTTAACTAGGCATCGGATAAGTCCTTTCAGACCGGTCCAGTTTTCACCGGTCACGGGAAAGGTGCTCGCATTACAACTGACACCTGTTTTCCCACAGGGTGATTTTTTTACATATTCTTCTGTTTTATTGTGAAGTTAAAGTCAACTCTTCAGTATGAGACCCACCGTAAAAGTTTAATATCAAACCAGATTTATAAGATTGAGGTTAGGTAAATTAGACTCACAATAAAATCAAAGTCAAACACTTAGCTTTCTGTTGATGTAGCTTCATACCCAGGAAAATGTTTTCATTTGAACCCTTCCCCCTTAAAATATTAAACTAAATATTTAAATCCTTTAACCATAAGAACTATATGTGGCAATATGTGTAATAGGGTGTGTCAATTTTTTTTGTGAAGAAGCGTATAGCAGAAACGTGATCTACACTAAATTCTAAGAAAACTAGCCGAAGAAACTATGGGTCTAAAATGAAAACCTAGCTCCCACCGAGAAGCATTTTGATTTTAGTGGTTTTGTAAAAACTGCATAAATTTGAAATTCGAAAAACGCTTTCTTATAAATCAAAATGCTTCTCGGAGCTAGGTTATCATTTTAGACCGGGGTAATTTTCTTAGAATTTAGTGTAGATCACGTTTCTGCTATACGCTTCATTTTTTTCGGACCCATACAAATTGACCCACCCTAATGTGTAAATATATTATTAATAATCCTCTTAACTTACTTAGAATCAAGCCTATCATCATCTACAACAATATTTACTCTACTATACGACCATAAGTATGGATCATTTCTCAGTTTAAGGATTACTTGAATATAAGATATTCAAATATCAAATATTTCTACTTATGTATTTATTCCCTTTTTACTTAATGTCATTTTTTGTTTGTTTTGTTACTGTTTAAGGTGTAGATATATGTATGTAGAGTAATTTGCTTTTTGTAGATAGATTTTATGTATTTAGTCTTATTTTTGTTTTTGTAAATTGTTAGCTTACCTGTAGGAATTGTGTTACTGTCGTATCGATTATCATCAATGGCCGGTGTATCAAGTGTACAACACCATTACGTACTGGTATATTGGCTTTAACAATTTCTGCCAATACCACACCGGTGGCATGTTTTGTATCACCCAGCAGAGTATTTGATTTAACATACACTGGAAGAAAAAAGGAGAATATTTTTATTTAGTATTGCGTTAAATGAAGATAACTAAAATTTCAAATCAGTATTTCAACTACAAATTTGTTTAAAATTGGTCAAAAAAAAAGTGACACGGAGGAAATAAGAAGATAAACAGAAAATCTGAAGTAGAATGTTTGTATATGTCTGTTTGATCACTTCTGAAATTATTCATATAGAGACAATCTGACAATAAAAATATAAACAATAATACAATTTAATGGAAGATCACTGATGAAGCCTTTCCATAAAAAGGCAGAAACTAGATCTAGTCTGATTTACAAATTTAATGTGTTTATAACTTTTGAGGAAGGTTTATTCTTCTTCTTAACCTCAAACCTACTAAATTCGATTTGAAAGCCATTTGACACATTTTTTGTTGACATATAATTTTAAGTGTGACAACCCTGAGCCCACCGTACAGGAAATATGGGTATCAAAATTTTTGTTTTCTCAAGTACTTTAAGCCTTTTAAGTATAACTAAAAAAAATACCTTTTTTTACTTTTTTCGTGGGTCGGTCTAACCTACCCAGGAAAAATTTCTGTTCCAAAGAATCGGTTGTAGAATAGCTACTTTTCATTTACAACCCCTTCTACTGACGATTGTAACACCGATTATTTTTGTTTGAAATTGTCCCAAAAGCAACCACTTCTATAGCTCCAAAATGGAACCGGTTGCCCTAGAATCAGTTCTGGAACTAGTTCTGTAACTGATTCTACGTCAATCATACCTTCCATATAGGATCCCAGGAACCTTCCATATAGGAACCATGGAATCAGTTGCAGTGGAACCAGTTGTAGAATAGGTGCGGTTGGCTACCGATTGTAAAAAATTTTCCTGGGTATGTAAACCGAAAAATCTGTTATTTAAGCTGCATTTCTATTGAATTTGCTGTAATTCTATTGCCACAACTGCAGCATTCGATTTCTAACAAAAACTTTTAATGCAATGATATAATTTTCTCTCTATATGTGGCAGACACCTCCGTATAATGGATTAGTTTACTGCGACTGTTATTAGAAAGTTTAACTATAATTGTTTTCTTACTTTTTCCATCTTTTTGTTTAAAAAAACTAACTGTAACTTTAATATTATCCTCAAAGGCGGCAGTGGTTTGAGGCACCTCATTTTGAGCAGCCGAAGTAAATATCACATTGTTTAAAATAACATGGCCATCGATAACTTTGTTATCCACCAAACTGCTGCGGGTAGTTTGCTGAAAAAGAAAATCCTTTTAACAAACATAATTAAAATACAATTTTTAGGTTATTACCTTGAAACCTTCATCCACTGGTATAAGGAATGTATGACCACCAGGCGACTGATATAAGCTTTCCTTGCGCATTACTGTGACTTGAGAACGATACGATCTAGATTAAATATAAAACAAAAACCTATTTTTAAAGATTTTATTAAAACAATCTATGGTGGTCATCATCAAACCTCAAACGATTTTCTCCTATACTAAGTAAATCAGCTTGTTGCAAAAATTGAAATGCATCTGGATTTGTAATTTCCGTCTTCGATGTTGGCAGCGAGGTAAGTGGTACTAAAACTTCATCTATAATATGCATTACCTAAAGTTATCAATGCCAGGGATAAAAGACAATGATTTTGTCATCACTTTTCAAATAGTTAATGCTTTAGTTTATTATTCCATTTGACTCACCTGTCTTTTACCATCATTATTGATCATTTCCACCGACAGTGATGGTATAATTCTAGCATTGTTAACATAAATATCACCATTGCGATTTTTTGTTATATACAGTGGTGGATTACCATCCATATCTGATGGTATGGTTTTAGTTAATTGATCCTGAGTCATTGCGACCGTAGCTGTAAATTAATGGAGGAAAGTATTATTATTTTGTACTTTCATTTATATTAGAAAATTTGATTATTCTCCGAACTCACCCATATGATAAAGTACATATGTTGTGCCATGGTGCCGTTGGAATGCTTCATTTGTTGGTACAAATAATGTGCAGGCTCTTAGTGATAGAGTGGAATTGGCAATTGGATTTTGTTCCAATAGACTATAAAACTGAAAGACAAAGGAAAAAAAGATACATTATAGTAACATTAAGACAGACCGAAAATAGTTAGTTGTACGTCCATATACAGGTACAAAGTTCTATGATGTAATAATAAAAAAAAAAGTAAACAAAGTAAATTTTATGAGACTGATGAAAACTTTTTCGGAGACATCATAAAGAATTGAGTTCTTATTTATGTACATGACAAATTCCTTTTATTTTTTATTATCCTTAAACATTTATTCGATTTGACACAACTGACATGGTGGACAAATAAAAAGCAGTTTTTATACTTCATAAACTACGTCTCAGTGAAGGAAAGGATAATGTACATTTTGGTTGCATTGCCAATTATGAAATTGGTTAATGAAACCAGGGTCGGGAACCGATTTATAGAGTGGTCCAACCATAATGCAAATGGGTCCCCAATCGGGAGAATTTGTAAAAAAATTTGTAAACAGTTTCCAATCGCACTATACTATTTTTATACTGATTATTAGTACAATTTTTATTTTTAGTAATCATTTTTGCTATTCTCTTATAACAAATTACGGATTTTTTACTAATTTTCGCTGCTTTTACAATTCTTGTTTAGTTTATATTTGTTACTATTGATATATTCTTAGTTTAGAAATAACACCCAGAAAATTTTATTGCATCTCCAATGCATAAAACGGCAATTTTATTGACTCCGAATTTCAAGTACGATGAAGTAATTTTACGCTTGTTACAATCGAAAGAAAAAAAATTTTTTTTTTAGATTTTACATTTTTTTTTTTTTTTAGTACAATTTTTTGCTAATTTCAGCAGATTGATTTTAAATTACAGTTTACAGCAATTTACTGAAATTTATTAGCTGCAACTAATTATTTATACTAATCTCATTGTACTAAAATTATGATATTTAGTAAGTTTTTTAACTGATTTTAGCAAATCGATTTTGAATTGCATTTTACATAAATTTTACTAAAATTTAGTAGCGGCTACTAATTTTTTCTACTAATTTTATTGTACTACAGATCAGCAGACATGTATTGCTAAAATTATCAAAAAATACCGCTGGCCTCAAAGCAGTTAAATTTCCCGTAATAGCAGCAAAATTTTCAGTAGCCATTACAGACTTTTTTGGTTGAGTGTAGGAAATGTGAAAACACCTGTGCATGCTCGCCCAGTTCGTTCTGCGGAAAACATTGCTGTTTTTCGCGATAGTGTGGCAGAAGAGCCGTCAACCTCTACTCGTCGTCGTGCCCAACAATTGAACATCTCACGAACATCACTGATGCGAATTTTGAATAAAGACTTGAATTTACACGCTTACAAGGTTCAATTGACTCAAGAGCTGAAGCCTACTGACCATTTCAAGCGTCGTCAATACGCCGAATGGTTGGCTGAACAGACAGAAGTGAATGGTGACTTTACAAAGAAAATCATCTTGAGCGACGACGCACACTTTCACCTCAGTGGATTCGTTAACAAACAGAATTACCGCATTTTGGCAAATGAAAATCCACAAGTGATTGTTGAAAAGCCGATGCATCCTCAAAATGTGACTGTTTGGTGCGGTTTATGGGCTGGCGGCGTACTTCTTTGAAAATGAGATCGGGCTAGCAGTTACCGTGAATGGTGTTCGCTATCGCGAGATTATAACGGACTTCTTGTGGCCAGAAATTGAGGATATGGACCTGGACGATATGTGCTTCCAACAGGATGGTGCCACTCGCCACACAGCCAACGAAACAATGGCTCTTTTGCGCGAGAAATTCAATGGCAGTGTTATCTCACGTCGTGGCGATGTTAATTGGCCGCCACGATTATGTGATTTGACACCGTTGGATTTCTCTTTTTGGGGATATTTAAAAGAAACGTGTACGTCAATAAACCAAGAACAGTTCAAGAGCTAAAGGATGAGATAGTTCGGCACATTAACGACATTGAACCTCAATTATGTGTCAAAATCATTGAAAATATGGACCATCGGATAGAGGTATGCCACCGAAGCCGTGGCGAGCATTTGGCCGATATTTTGTTTCACACATAATTGTCATAGATCCTTACATCATAATAAAAAATATTAAGATAATACCCAGTATGCCAAATGAGTCGAGCTTGTATATAATACCAAGAATGAAGGTATTTTCCTATGTAGCTTGCAAGGTGATATAGATCCGAAAAATTGTTGATTTATAGATTCGATATTTCATCGAAACAACGAATATTTTTCGAGGGAAAATGTGATAATGAAACAAAAAAAAAAAATATTTTTCTTCTTTTATCTTTCTCTTTGTTTATTTTTTTTATTTCTTATAATTTATTGGGTTATTTTGTAAAACGCAACGCCTTGCGTTGCGTTGTTTTCCATACAAATTGTTTTTGTAACAATAACAATTTACAAACAAATCAACGCAACGCAAAATAACCCACTAAATTTTCTTCAATTTTAAATTCAAAGCAATTTTGTTTTGTTCCAACACCAGCCACGATTCGAACCAACGTCCTTTGGTTTAGAAGTTCATCGCCTTACCCCTGGGAAATTTTAACAAACTGTCACCGAACTGGCCCCTTTATATGCAATAGACTGGTAACTTTTACATGGCGTTGTCATAGGAGGGGGAAATTGACCCCTTGTGACATGTCACAAGACAAATCGCAGTACAGGTCCCTGAACTTTGTTTTTTATGAGAGTTCAGTAACATGTCCTAGGATTTGTCTTCTGACATGTCACAAGGGGTCAATTTCCCCGTCCTATGACAACGCCATGTAAAAGTGACCAGTCTATTTCATATAAAGGGGCCAGTTCGGTGACAGTTTGTTAAAATTTCCCGTAGGGTACTTATACAATCTTTTTTACTCGGGTGTATTTATATAATAACCCAGGTGGAAAAATACGATCGTGAAAACGTTTTAAAAGCATTTTAAAAGGTGGTACAAACGTTTTCAAAATATATCGATTTACAAGTTTAAAGCGTTTTGACAACACCCCAAATGATAACCATGATTTACGGTGTGAGAGTGGTATTTTATAACGTTTTCAAAGCGTTGCAAAAAAAAACTTAAAAATGCTTTTTCAACCGTCAAACTAGCGTATGTAGAACATTCTGGTTTACAATTTCAGAGCGTTGTGAAAACGACCCAAATGATAACCATGATTTACGGTCTCAGGGTGGTATTTTATATCGTTGTCAAACCGTTCCAAAAACAAGTTTCAAAGTACTTTCTCGACAGTCTATAAACGTTATTATAACATATCAATTTTAACGCTGTCAAATCGTTAGAAAATAAAAAAAATTAAGTACTTTGCCATCGTTTTAAATACAAATATCGGAATAATTTTTTTAAAACATTTTTATATATTAACATTTTTTAATAAATTATATTTTATTGAATTTGAATTAAAATTTATTGTAAAGTTAGGAAAAATACATTTAAATTGATAAACTTTAACATAAAAATTATTTTATTCAGGCTTTTGAATTATTTGAATTATGTACTTTTGTACATATTTGTACCGTTGAGTTATTCTCAACTAAAATTTTATCATATTAACAAGCAAATCGGTTGTATTTAGAAACGTTTAACTTTTGAAATCTCAATTTATAAATACAAACAATTTGTTATAAAATATAAAGAAATGTAACACATTATTTATACCAATTGAAATTACGAAAACAACGTAGAAAATTAAACATTTCAAAATGATATTGAAAAAATTATCAATGAAATTGTTAATTTAATTTTCATTAAAAAATAAAAAAATTAGATTTTAAATTCAAATGAAAGCAATTAAAATAAAGATGATTTTAAATCAAGAATTAATTCAATTTAAAAGTTAAAAAACTAAATATTTAGTTCATTTAAAACATATATCGTATATCATAAGCCCTTTTAAAGCAATCAGCGAGATTGTATGTTATTTAAAATCCATGTTTTGGGGCTGGGTTATTTAAAATTTATCTTAACTGTCGTTATGATTATTTGATTGTCGACCGCAGTTTCTGTATTTAACAGACGCCAGCCAGCGGCTTGTCTTTGTCAAAATTGAAGCTTCTGTTTCAGTTTCAAATTGGTGTAATAATAAATCTGTAGAAATAAAATTGTATAGATAAATAAATTTGTTAAAACTTCTAAATTATGTATTATTACCCTTTAATTCGACATATATCTGTGTTGAACTGAAATTTTCTTTGGCCACACCTTTATTAGGCTTGCCACATCCACTAAATTGTTGTTGTAAATCGTTTGACATTATAATAGTGAGTACTGCTCCAATTGCTTCGTGTAGATTTTTGGCTCTGGTTTTAAAGCCTACAAGTTGACGCTAAAAAGAGAAAATCTACTTGAGAAAGCTTTTAATGTATAGTTACTTAAATAAAGCTTACAAAAATGTCAGCGAATTCCTTTTCATTTTTTATTTTGTCGTCAAATTCTAAGAGTTTGTCCAATTCTTTTATTGGCTCTTCTAAATTTAACTTTTTTTAATTTCATTAAAAGGGCTGCATTTATTTTGTTGTACAAAATAGCTCGAGATAGTTTTCTCCAATTGGTTGATGCTATAAACCACACTTCTACGCAGTGCTTTAATATACTTATTTTGTTCAATTTTAAATTTTTCAAATTCTGAAATGAAAGAAAAAATATATATATAGTATGATTAACTAAATTAATTTAGATAAAACTTAAGAATAACTGACCATTATTGTCCATGCAAATGAAATTTGTTTGGATGCCAATATCTTTAGTGCTAACGCTAGCAGTATTAAATGCTTTTTTATCCTCATCGGTGGAATCATCATCTGCTCTACTGTCGTCACTATTAGAAACATCTAAATCACTACATTTATCAGAAATATTTTCTATTTCATTGAATGCGTCTATAATGGTTGAGGAACGTTTTTACAAAATATCGCATGTGAAATTTTGGACTAGCATAGTCGGGGGTGTTCTGGAAAACGATTCCACGGGTTGTTGTTGTTAAAAATCACATGATTTTATATGAATTCGTTCTTCAGAACACCCGCGTGTATTATTTTAAATATATAAATGTTTTACCTACCTCTACGTTTTGGTTGAACTGTGTTTTTTGGCGGTGTGTTTTCGTAAGGTGGGGAATATCCATGAAAATCCCCCGATGAAAATACTTTTACTTTTTTTCCAGAATCTGGTATGAATGAATTTGATTGCCTTTTGTTGCTTGCATGGGTTGAGGTTGATGGACGATTATAATCCTCCGGAGAAATCGAGTTTAGGATTTTTCTTACATCTGAAATAAATTCAATAAATATTAATATGAAATAATAGTAAATATGTTTCACAAACCTTTATCTTTGCTTTTTGTTCTCTCTTGGTTTTCATTTTAGTAATATTATCCTTTTCTTTTAATGTTTTATAAAATATTTCCCGTGATCGATGTGTAGTTTAAGCTTCACAATACTCGTTTCTTTTCCTTTGAAACAGTTTTTTCCTAATACAGTTATAACTGTTTTTTCTATTAAAGTTTTTTAACACTGTTGCACATTTTTGTATAAATTATACTACTATCAGGAATGGGAAATGAGATTTTTATTTTGGTGTTAAAAACAAAGAGTATTTTTCGGACGCTAACGTTATTAAAATTTTGTTTTGTACACTTTTTTTAAATTATAACAAAAAATTCGATAAAATATAAATCTTCGATGTACACGGTAATTTTTTTAAATCAAAAACTAAAATAATTAATAAAGTACAACTGTATCAACTTTTCCATCCCTGATTAATATTATTCTCTCAGTGATATCAACTTAGTGGTTTCGGCACTATTTGTGGCGCTTTTCTTTAGTGATTTGTCAATAATAATTTATTACACGCAAATGTTTACCTACAAATGGGGTAATATAGCACTATCCAAGTTCTTTCTATAAATCATACAATTTTTAAGTTTTCCAGTCAAAAACTTTGTAAATTTTTCAAAGTTTTTGGCTGAAAAATCTAAAGCGGAGAATATACGAAGGAACATCGAGTAGGGAACAAAAAATATCAAAAAATTTTGTAAACACGAATTGCACGATGTCAACACACATACAAACACACACATTCACAAAAAATGGGCATTTTTCACGAATGTTCCATTGTGTATTCTCCGCTTAATAAATTATTTATACAACAAACCTTAAGCTGCCCACACACTAGGGAACATTCTTAAAAAAAGAGAGCATTTTTTGTGAATATGTGAGTGCGTGTGTGTGTGTGCGTGTTGAGAGCGTGCAATTCGTGTTTACAAAATTTTTTGATATTTTTTGTTCCCTCAACCATGTTCCCTAGTGTGTGGGCAGCTTTAGAGAGAGCTATGTTACTCAATTTATTGGCATGCATTTTTTGTGTAATTTGTTCCATAAAAAAGTTAATTCTTTTTTTTTAACCAATTCGCACATAAAATGGAAATCAATTATATTTACCAAATTCGCAGACCATGAACATTCATAATCTAATTCATATCGCGGATGACGTAGCCAATATTGGAGCTCCTATATCAGAATTTTCGGCTTTCGATTTTGAAAATAGTTTAGGTTTTATAAAATCAATTGTAAAATCTCCGAAAAATCCTATTGGTCAAATTCAAAGAAAATTGCACATTTTTCATAACAAAAACTCACCAAATAATATCCCGTTGGTATATCCACTTTTCAAAAATATAAAATATTCTCTTGGAAAAATTTTAGAATCCTCAGAATCAAAAGTGGTGTTTTCTTTTATAAATATTGAAGGTTTTAAATTAACTTCATCTCACCCTGACAATGTATGCCTACTCAGTAATGGAAGTATTCTAGTAATTAAAGAAATTTTTAGTATCCAACATTGTAAACACAATTATGATGATATCTTTTTAAATGGCCAAATTTATAATGAAACAACTGATGTTTTTAAGTATCCACTTTCATCAAAAGAAATTGGATTGTATAATGTAAAAAAATTGAATGAAAATTATGCTGATATTAGTATACAATTAGTGCGAGTTAAGTGTATTCTTACAAATTTTCATAATGAGACAATTGCTATAACTCTTTTACATAAATAATGATTGCTATAACTATTTTTACATAAATAATAAAATATAATTAAAATTTTATATATGTATATAAAAAATTTTTTTTTTCTCATTTTGATCAAACACTTAAAAAGTGTACTCTGACATAAAATAAATAAATAAATTCCAAATTTAATACTCTCCTGCATTTTTTTGTTTAACTGTAGACAATTTCGTAAAAAAGTGCTTGGAATGCACTTTTTCGAACAATTTGAAGGCGCTTTAAATCAATGTTTTGACAGTGTTTTTTAAATAATCGGTTATATATTCTTTAAAAGAAGTACTGCTAAAGTACTTTTTGCAAACGTTAGAAAAACGCTTTAAAGCAATGCTTTAACAGTGTTTTTATTTCACAAACGGTTGTAAATTTTGTATGGAAAGCACTCCTAAAATACTGTTTGTAAACGTTCGAAAAGCAATCCAAAATAATGTTTTTCAACGCTGTGAAAATGCTTTTTTTTTGTACCATTGACAACAAACGCTTTCACAGCGCTTTGTTTTTTGTACCGTCTTCAATTTCCACCTGGGAACATTTACTATCGAATAACCATTAAATGTCCAAGTGTGCGTGTGTTTTATCGCAAAAGGCAAAAATAGAAATAAGGAAACCATTACAGTCCGACCGAATCGGGTTTTCTATAAGCAAGCTTTATTTGGCCGAAGCCGAATTCAAAACATTTATGTGTAAATTCATAAATGCTTTATAAAGTTATAGGAGGCTTATGAAACAAATTTTTTATGAAAAACTTGTTTTGTAAGCCTCCTATAACTTTATAAAGCATTTGTGAATTTACATATTATTTTTTTTTTTGTTAGTTAAGCACCGTAAGTTGTTTGAGTTTCACGTGAAAAAACTGTTATACTCCATATAAAAAAATAATTTTTCACGACAATGAGTTTCACGTGAAAATTGTGTAGACTTCGTTTTCACGCAAATTTAATATGCAAGACTATTATTTTGTCTGTGAAAAATTGACATTTTGTGTTTATTGTGCTTGTGCCTTTGTTATAAAATAAAAATTACAAAAACAAAGACACGGAACCATCAAGCCATGCTGTACAGCATGATTGATCGTCTCTAGGGCCTATCACAATAAGCACAAAATGTCTTTTTTCCCAAGAAAAATAATAGTTTCGTACTTTTAATTTGCGTGGAACAAACTCTACACAATTTTCATGTGAAATTCATTATCGTGAAAAATCATTTGTTTTATATGGGGTATAACAGTTTTTTCACGTGAAATCAAAACAACTTACGGTGCTTTAGAAGAAAGATTTTAATAAAGCAATTAGCTTTTTATTTTCTTATACACCAAAAATGCCATTTGGTTTAAACTTAAATTTTGGAGAAAGAAATTGCCTCATGATCAATCTACACTTATTTTATGAACAAACACAAAATAAACAAATGAAAAACTAAATTACGATAGAAGATATTCATCTCTGAATATCTGAAATCATTCACAACAGAACTATTTTAAAAAGTTTCGGTTTTTGGCAATTATTAGGCAAACATTTTGTCGACTACCAAATATGTTAGTTGCAGAATGCTATTCTTTTGCCGAAACCGAAAATTCGGTCGGATTACAGAAACCCTGTTATGATCATTATAATACGTTTTAATATTTATAATGATGGATAAGAAACCTAAATGCAAAATACTACCCTCATCATTGCCTATTGATACACCCTGCTTTACAAGTATTTAGTAAGTACATTTAGGTACCTATGCATGAACGTATTTTTTACAATTTTTTTTTGAAATGTTTTTTTTAGTTTTATTGGTAACGTCATAATGCGTCGTCACTTATTTTGTTATTTTCTTGGTGAAAATCAACCCTTACAAGGAAAGTCAAATGATGGGTTCCCCGATTGCGATGAAATTTGGACATGTGATAAATAGGGCAAGGAATTCCATGCAAATGCATGTTTTTTTCTCGATAGTCAAAATTTAATATGGACTATATATTTATCCGAATCATCAAATTTAGTACAAAATGGCATCGATTTGTGGTTGCATATTTTGACAAAATGCATATTTTTGCATACTTTGACTTTAAATGTATATTTGGTGCCTTTTTAATGCATATTTTGTGCTTTTTAGTGTACATATTTTTCATTTTTTGGATTTTTTTTTGTAGAAAAATATAAAAAATTCATATTTTTTCATATTTTGATTCAATCAAAATATTTTTTTTTTTCATTATTTTTAAAAATAACCATTCTTAAAAACCTTATTGTGTCGAGTTATGTGTCTGTCTGTTTGCAAAATAACTTAAATATATTTTTAAGTTTTAAAGTGCATTATTTTTGTAAACATATGAGTTTTTAGTACATATTTTTCATATTTTTAACTCATATATTTTCTATTTTTAACTGCATATTTTAATAAGAATTGAATGAACTCCCAACTGGAATCTTTCAAATCATGTTGTTCCTTCAAAATTTTATTAAATAAATGAAGAAATTTAAAAAATCATTTTTAGTTTACCTTTTAACTTAATAAAATTGGAATTCATTATAGCGGAATAAAATTTATGTTAAATTACATTCGTTTCTAAAAAGCGAATTAAAAAATGCCAGCAAAATCTTTCATTACCAAATAAGTGGTTATATAATAAAAATTCACAGCTCCTCACAACTTCTATTTTGGCGTCTAAAATCATTATTTTTATTTAGCGTGGTAGTTTTTATAAGTAGTCACGCTTACTCGATCGCTTACGAAAAAATGAAAAGTAAGTAGTTGTGAGATTTTGAATTGTTATCCGATTGCTTACTTGTTTCTTAAAAATAGGGTGTTACTCAAATACTATTAGCTTAAGGAAATACATTAAAAAATACATTCATTCTTTTATTGTGTAATTTTAGGACTCGTCATAAAAATTGAAACACAAAATATATTTACATACATATACATAATAAATAAAAAAATGTATAAAATTTCACTGTGTGAAAAGTACCTGCTATTTAAAATATTACTTGTAAGTCATTATTTTATATTTAAAAACAATGCTACAATAGGCCGTTATTAGGAAGTCATTATTTTATATTATAAAATAATGCAAAAGATAATGATATATCATTATTGGCAATGCAGATAGCAATAAGGTGTCATTACTAGGGCAAGGAATTTCATGCACTTAAAAATGGAATATATGCGCCTAAAATATGCGGCTACAAAAGAAAAATATGCATTAAAAATATAAGAAGTATGCACTAAAAACTATTATTTTTGCAAAAATAATGCACTTTAAAACTTTAAAATATATTTAAGTTAGTTATTTTGCAAACAGACACTGAACTCGAAGATTTCCCATAGGTCAATAACGTTTTTAAGAATGTTTATTTTGATTGAATCAAAATAAGAAAACGTATCAATTTTTTATATTTTTTTACAAAATAAAAAATTATCCTTAAAAATTAAAAATATGCACAAATATTCTTTAAAAAGCACCAAATATGCATTAAAAAGACACCAAATATGCATTTAAAGTCAAAATATGCAAAAACATGCATTTTGACAAAATATGCAAAAATGTGAAACTACAAATTCGATGATTCGGAGAAATATATAGTCCATATAATTTTGGGACTATCGAGAAAAAACATGCATTTGCATGAAATTCCTTGCCCTAGTCATTACCAATATTTTACTGGGATTAATTCCTTTCAACCTGTGGCGGTACTCCATCATAAGTGCTTCCTTGCTAGCCAGTATGTATGTAACGAGCTAAATTGTATTTAAAATTATTAACCACATTTAGTTGTTTCACCTGTCCGTCCATTCATGCAATGAATGGCAAAAGCAGCCACCTAACTACCTTACCCGACATGTGTTACTGTTGTCACCATCTTCCTGTGTGTGTGTGTGTGTGTGTGAATGTGTGTTGCATTTTAGTTTTTTTTCTATGTTTTAATTCATTTTTAAAAGTTGTTATTTTTATGGAATCATGTCATGACATACGTGCATTCTATTCTAACTATACATTCGATACTGCAGTGGGTACGCTCCACAAACATATGTGTATTTTATAAAATAAGAGGTGGTAATGCTCTTACGTGTTCCATTTTCGAATAGAGAAAATATTTAGCAACTGCACTAAATAAATTTTACTTTTTCTGGAATCATGAATCATTCTTGGCTGTGTTTTTGAAATATGAATTTGTTTCAAAACTTTGTAGTAGGGGTAGGGCATTGGATGAGGATAATATTTACACAATTATCGTCAAATACCACTGTTGCCAAAACACTTAAAAATAGCTAAATTATAATAAAACTGAAAGAATCGCTAACTTTCACGAACTTTTCAGGTTCTGTTGAAAAATTTCCCAAAAATAGCTATATTTTTCGAACTTTTTAAAATTTTATTAAAAAATTATCGATACATCGCTCAATTTTTCGAATCTTTAACTTTTCCAAATAAATTTTGTGTTAAATCGCTGAATAATGACTCAAAAATTCTGTCAAAGAAATAAATGTAAAAAAATGATAAGAAAACGTCAAGACTGACTTAAAAAAAACGCTAGTTTTCCCGCTAATAGATTATATTTTATCCCGCTAAACGAGTTGAAATATCGCTAGATTTGACGAGAAAATAGCTAAATTGGCAACAGTGTCAAATTATCACATATCTATGGATTCCATCCAAGACCATCGAAATTACAAAAACCAAATACATATCACTAACCGAAAAATTGTCCCTCATAAAAAATTTTGTAATTAGGTGTATATACCAATTTTTTTATTTATTTGGTCTGCAAGTGAGCATTTTATTGCATGGTTCATTTTGTTTATTTCTATTTATTGTACTTCCCAGCTAAACCTTCGACTACCCGGTAATGACTTTGATAAGAAGAAATAAAGGTAGTTAACTTCTTACTTTTCTATTACAAAAGCTATTACTTTAACAAGGGCATGTCCATCAAGGTAACCTTATACAGTAATATGTTATTCTGAAATTACATGTTACGCTTACCTATTACCTCTAGGTTAAAAATAACCTTAAAATAATATGTGTTTTTTCATAAAATTTCAATTTGCTTTATAATTTGCCCGCTACGTTGTTAGCGTACCTTAGGCCTAGTTTTTAGGATTTTAGTTATACTTGGTTTAATTAAAACGAAAATGAACTTTGTGCTATCGGGATATCGGGCTATCCCGGTACATTATTAGTTAACATATCTTAAAGTTTAAAATAGCTGTGTTTGTGCGGCAAGCTATCAACGTTGGCCTATGTCATTTCCATACAAATTTGATATTAGTAACGTTGAGAGTTAACACTAAACGTTGTCAAATTTATGGTATATGGGAATGACATAAGCCAACGTTGATAGCTAGCCGCTCAAACACAGCTAAAGTAATTTAGGGCCTGTTTATGTATTACGAAAATAGTCTAAACGAAAGATATTGACAATTACTTTCGTCAAAAATACATGGGAAACAAAAACAAATTTTCTTTACTTTGCTTTCGTTTAGAGTATTTTCGTAATACATAAACAAGGGCTTATTTAGGAAGTAAATATTCTATGAAAAATTATCCCAAATTTTTCGCATTAAAAATACAAAAATTGTTTTCCCGGACTTTCTATATTCTCATATATCCAGTCAGAATATTTTGAAACAACAAATAAAAATCTAATATGACAATATCATATTAGAATTTGGACTTGGGGTAGGGGAATATTCTGACCGAATATTCTATGAAAATAAAACATAACATTTTTTGTTAATGTATAAATCTTCAAAGGCCGTTATCTTTCGCATCGATCGATCATCGATCAACAACTCTGTTTTTTGTTAGGACGATACAACGATACAACAACTAGTACGCCCCTTGTGAAAACCCTTATTGATTTGTTAATGCATATTTTTGCATGTTTAGCTATAAATGCAAAATTAAACAGGTAAGCCAATTAAAGACACCTTGCAAGAGGAGTGTAAATACGCTATCGTCGTAAATAAGTAACATTAACATACTATCGTCACAAATTAATATGTTAACATCGTAAATTAGTTGCTATCGTCCTAAATTTGTATGATTGCTTAACATAAGTACGTACGCTTAACATAAGTACGTGAACTGTAGAGTTATATATATATTTGTTCCTTTTACTCCTGCAAGGAGCATAGAGCTGTACAGTTACCCATCCAATAAAGAGCTTCTAACAGATATTTTAATATGTATTTGAAGTGGCATACTACTTCAAAATTTCAATAGGAGTTGAAGTTTATACTTTTCTAAAATCTTACGTCGTAAATTCGAATATCTACTTAAAATAGTATGTAACTTCTGTAAATTGGACAGATTCAAATCTAATAAAGAGCTGATATAGATATTTCAATACCTTCATAAGGATGAAGTTTATCATTCCATTTGTGCAGAGGTAAATATGTATATCATTCCACATCCAATTTCAAATGGAGCTGAGGTTTATATTTTCTATTTTTAGTTGCACAGAAGCCGAGGTTAAGCATTTTTTACCCTACACCAAAACGTGGAAAGGGTATTATGGGTTTGCACTGATGTTTGTAAATGGCAAAAACAATGGACCCAGATCGACCTCTCTGTACACCGACCGACTCAGAATAACTTTTTTAGTCGATTTACTGATTTCCGTCCGTTCATCTGACGGTCTGTCCATGTATCGTTATAATTAAATTACAGGTCGCAAATCGAAAAACAATTAGACGAAATTTGGAATATACAGTGGTGGCTAAATAGTGGCTAAATTCGCCCCGAAAGGCAAGGAGATTGTTCAGAAAATTGTACAGAATTTTAACGTAATGTTTGTTTTTTCATTTTGTCACTTGTTTTAAGTGGGCGTAGCTTTTAACGAAAAATTAGCTATATCGACCTTTTATAAAATTACATAGTAAAATTTAGGCAATACTGATCGGTTCTGTACAAACTGTACATTTTTGGAAATCCTATAAAATTTCCTTAAGTATTGCATTTTTTTTTATCTACAAATAGTCGCCAGACTTAACACTGCAGCACTTTAAACATGACCAAATTTTTCTTTGTTTTTAGCGATTTTAAAAGAAAGTTAATAATACTGAAATTCTTATATTCTGCCTCGTTAATTTTTGCCCACTTTTCGGAATATGACCCAAATTGTACAGTATATGATTTAGGTTGTCTTTTGTTCGGGCTTGACTGACTATAATTATTTGACTTGTTAAGTCTAATGTTCTATGGGAGCTACTTCGTCCAATCCCGCACATATCTGGCACATTGTTAATTTTTTGCTCAAACATGTGTTGCTCAAATATGTGTAAACAGTAGCCGAGTTAGAGGAATCTGGCACATTGTTAATTTTTTGCTCAAACATGTGTTGCTCAAATATGTGTAAACAGTAGCCGAGTTAGAGGAATTTCATTCATTTATAAGCTGGATTGGCAAGTTCCTTTTCCAAAAAAGTACTTTTTGCAAAAAAGAAATATTTTTTCTAAAAGTACATTTTTTAATTTTATTTTATCGGGATATACATTAATTGCATCAAAGGAATTAAATATGCTAAAAATCCCAAACGTATTTAACAAATTGTGAAAAATAATCCGCTGCAGGCATGTCCCTATCCGGATTTCATTCTTGCCTAAGGAAATCGTCAGGGGACGACGTTTTTAGAATTTCTGGAAATATTTGTTAAGTTAAATTATAAACTCAATGAGAATTTTTTGTTCTCGTCTAGGAGCGTTATTAAACATTTAAAATATCAAAGAAAAAACAAAAACAACGACAGAAAATTTTCCACAATTTGCTTTGTCATCTTCCAATGTACTACTCTGTTGTTTTGACAGATCTAGAAATGTAGTGACATCCATTCATGTAGAAACAACAATAGAGAACAATGTTTTCTAAAGTGTCAGTAACATTTAAATTTGCACAAGCACTTGCATATTAGTTTTTTAATTTTATTTTATCGGGATATACATTAATTGCATCAAAGGAATTAAATATGCTAAAAATCCCAAACGTATTTAACAAATTGTGAAAAATAATCCGCTGCAGGCATGTCCCTATCCGGATTTCATTCTTGCCTAAGGAAATCGTTGTTTTTTGGAAAAGGAACTTTTTTCGAAAAAGTACCTTTTCCAATATTTTTTTTTTAAAAAAGTTTTTTTACTTTTTCTTAAAATAGTTTTTCTGGGAAAAACCAATTTTTTGTGGAAAAAAGTATAATTTTTTGGAAAAAGTTAGTTTTTTTCATAAAAGGTACTTTTTTGAGAAAAGGTATTTTTTTGGAAAAAGGTACTGTTTTTTGGAAAGGGTACTTTTTGGAAGAATGTACTTTTTTGAAATGGTACTTTTTGGAAAATTACTCTTTGGAAAAAGGTACTTGGGAGGAGGACTTTTTCCACGTTCCGGCCTTTGTTTTTGGAATATCCAAAAATCCCGTTATAGTGGAGGCTTATGTTGGTGGTGGAACCTATATGCCACATTTGCAGTTCCTAGGTGCATTGGTCTAATCAGTGAGTCAATTTGGGATTGTATGGGAAGCGAAACTCTACCTCTTTCTATACCATCCACATTTGTTGCATTGTTTAGCAATGCTATTTATAAAGAGCCGTGTTTACTTTGATTCAAATATGTTTGAGAGGAGCCAAGATAAACCTATTTAAAAGGTTGAATTGCATGAAAAGTGCCAAGCCCCCTCGCCCTATCCCGCCTTCTTTTGAAACAGTGCTTCAGAAAGTTGTTAGAAGGTGCAGTACTTAATTTTATTTAAATAGCCGAAGCAAGTTGTTTTAAAATTATTGGTTGTATGGAAAGTGCCACATCCCATTTTTTTATCCCGCCCACTTTACGGCAGTGCTAAAGAATGTTAACAAACGCTGTGGCGAATTTACCTTAAATGTAATTAACAGGTGCCAAGGCAAAGCAATTAAATGTCGCTACAAACAGACACACAAACAATCACATTTATAATATTAGTAAGGATATGAAATATGCGAAATTTAGGATTTTTGATAGTGAAATTTGAACATTAATTTTTGCTTATTTTTCATTTTCGATATTTTCATATTTTTATACCATATACTACTACGTGGTCAGGGTATAATAAGTTTGTGCTGATGTTTGTAACACCAAAAACTATTGGACCTAGACCCACCTTATAGTATACCGATCGACTCAGGATTACGTTTTAATTCGATTTAACGATTTCCGGCTGTCTGTCCATGCATTATTGTGCGCACTCTACAGGTCGCAAATATTAAGTTATTTTGATGACATTTGGTATACCGAACTATGTCGGCCCAAGGACAAAGCCTATTGATTTTGGTTAAAGGGTCCACCTCAAAATTGGCTTGGTTACACGCTGCAGGTCGCAACTATTAAAATATTTTGATGCAATTTGGTACACCGACCTATGTCGACCCAAGGACAAAGCCTGTTGATTTTGGTTAAAATCGGTCCATGTTTAGACCTAGTGCACTTATAAGTGTACCCCCAAAATTGGTTTTTTACACGCTGCAGGTGGCAAATACGAAGATATTTCAATGAAATTTGGTTCGCTGACTCACATGGTCCCAAGGACAAAGCCTATAGATTCTAGATAGTATCGGTCCATATTTGGACCTATCGCCCATATGGGCTATATTTACGATTTTCTCTTCTTTTATCATTTTATAGAAAATTCTGACACAAGTCCCATTTTAACCCATTCAAATTTCGGATCCAAACATTAGTTGGCTTTTAAACAGACTGGTGTAGGGTATTGTCATCCCCGACTTTAATTTTTTTACTCGTTTATTTTCTTTTTTCTTAATTCTAATATTTTTTTTAATTTTTATTGTAATATTTAGATTTTGCCATTTTTTCCTCATTTTTCGATCGACTGTCTGACAGCGGCATAATGTTCCGTCCGATGTCCAGTCCGATTGCATCTCCTAGTCTTACGAGTATATGCTTTAAAAACGCGATTGTGAAAAAAATCAATTAGTTGATTTTTACATTAAGCCATCGATATACAAATTGGGTTTCAGAAGAAAGGCTTTTATTGATCTTCAATCTAATCAATTTTTAATATTTATATATCGGAAAATTAAGTGGAATCGCCAAGTTTGATTTTAAATTACAGTGGAGTTCGGTTATAATGAACTAGTATTGACCGGACAATTTAGTTAGTTGTAGGCGAAGTTCGTTATAACTAGGGTTTATGTCCCGGGAATTCCCGGGAATCCCGCCCTTTTTTGAATCCCGCAATCCCGAGAATTTTATGCGGGATTTCCCGGGATTTTTTTAGTCTTCTACAGTAGTTTTAGCTAGTTTTATTGCAATTTTAGAAGATTTATTTAAATTTAAAGCATTGATTTTTTTAAATTAATTTAAATAAAGAATATTTAAAATTAAAAAATACGGTTTAAAATTTAATAAACTGAATTAAGCCAAATTGTTTTTGGATGCCAATTGAATTTGGTTTAGTTAATACGAAAAATATTATATTAGCAATTACCAAATTTACAAACTAAAATACTTGTCCTTGGGGAATTTTTTTCTTCTTTAAGATGATGATATTTGTTCAAATAAAGCAATATTTATATAGGCTGTTTTAAACTACAAGATTCTCGGAAAGATTTTGCAACCTTGCCTATATATTTTACACGTGTAAAATCGTACCGAAAATCTTTTACTTAGTGTAAACCAGCTTTATACAACATTTCAGCATCATTATTTCAGCTCCAAATACCTCCAATAAACTAGGGATTAAAGTTAAAAGATAGTAATTTTTTCGTATTTTCAATTAACATAAGTATTTTGAGTTTCTTTTACTTCAAATAATTTCATTTAAAGTTCAATTGCTATTCCTTTATTTTAAATATATTTTTTAAATATTATTAATATTTAAAATAACAAATACATCAGATGCTTTTTCAAATTATTTTGAATTTTTTATATGCTAATTTAAAATGCAACTAAATATGAAAATTAAATAATTTCTTTTTAAGGAGTTGTGGCATATAAATAATATTTTAGTGTCTACTTTTATAAAACAATTTAGGCGAATTTGCCTAAAAATTTATGTGAAAAATGCTCACTTTTAAACTTTTTTATAAAACTAATTCTAGACGGATACTTCTGAAAATCTGCATAAAAAAAAACAAAATATATAGAAATAGAAATTGTTGGATTTCATGTATAAGAAATATTTAAGCAAAAAATTGATTTTAGTTCTGACTATAAAACTGGTCCGACTCAAGTTTGCACCCATTAACAATTCCAATATATCCTGAAAAAAGGGATCAAAATAATATAAACGTGTCTTTCACTTTTCTATATCAATTCGTTTAACAGCTTGAACCGCGAAATTAATATTTAGTTAATATATTACTAAGAGGTTGTTTTAATTAGGCGGCCTTCCATATAAATATATTACATAAATACTAATTCACGATTTAAATTGTTAAACGAATTGACCTGGAAAAAGTGGAAGACATGGATATTTAGCCCTCCTTTCAGAACATTTTCTCATGGATACAACCAAAAGATAAACTTTGTCGAACGGTGTTTAACGAAAAAGTAGTTTTTCAAGTACAATATATGTCGAATTTATATATTTTCTAACGAGCGGGAATTCCCGGGATCCCGGGAAATTCCGAAACAAATCCCGCTGTCCCGGGAAATGAAAAAGTCCGTGAAAAGAAAAACCCTAGTTATAACATGAACACTTACAAAAATTATTAAAATTTTTTAGATTTTTTCATGAATTCCACAAATGTTGAAACTTGCCTATAATATTTAGATAATTCTTCAACTACTTTTCTTACAATTTAAACTTTATTAAGGCCCTGTGCGAGGTGGCTAAATAAATTCTAAACTAAATACAAATTGAAAAAAGGGTTTAAAATTCGTTTGAACATTTTTTTAAAACTTTTTCTAATTTCATAGAAATTTGGAAACCTGAATTTAGTTTAGATTTTATTTAGACAGTTCGCACCCACCCTAAGTAAATTTTTCAGATTGGCAATACAGTTTTCATGTTGGTTATAAATGAAATAAGTTGTATGAAACCGGTTTTCGTTATAACCGTATTCATTTGCACGAGACATGTAAGTAAATTCACTCATAGAAATAAATCTGTAAAAATAGCAGAAAAAGCTACTAAAATTTAGTTAAAAATGATGCTGCAGAAAAAACTGTTAACTAAGCAGATTTTTTCGGTAAATACTAGTAAAATAAGAACAGGAAAAATAAAACTGTTAAATTTACAGAATTTTAGTTATATTTAAGTTAACTTTTAGTAAATTGCAAACGACAAATTGTACTGCAAAATCAGCAGAAAATTTTGCAAAATATTAGTATACTAAAAATAGCAAAAACAAACTGTTATATATACAAATTTTTTGTTATTTTTAAGCTAAATTTAGTTGAATGCAAATAGAAGTCTATCCTGCTAAAATCAGTAGAAATATTTGCTAAAAAAAACTGTAAACTGCTGTTTTCAGAAGGTTCGATTTTTATTTGCATTAAAAAAAAAATCGAAAAAAACTTCAAAAATTTTAAATTTTTTCGTGATTTTTTAGGCTTCTAATTATTTAGCAAAATTTGTTGCTGATTTTAGCTGGTTAATTTGTTATTTTCTATAAACAAAAATTTAACAGAAATATAACTAAAGTTCTGTATATTTAACAGTTTTATATTTGCTGTGCCAATCTTACTAACATATAGCAAAAATAATCTGCTAATTCAGCAGTTTCTTTCTGCAGCATCGTTTTTAACTAATTTTTTTATTTTTAACTAAATATTTTACATACTTTTTTCTATTAGTGTTGGAAACTTCTAGAGTTGTGTCGTTCATGAACGAACTAGGTCATTTGAACGATTCTGTTATTCGTTCTTTTCGTTCATTTCGTTCAATCCATAGGACTGATTTTTATGACGTATACCAGAACAATAACAATACTGACGTTGCCAAAATGAAAGAAAGTCGGCAAAAACAACTTTAATTATCCGTACAAATTTTGAGTTGTTCGAAGACATTTAATCTTTTAAAAACATTACGAATAAATGTATTTTACTTTTAAATTAATATTTTGTTTAACATTTTTTAATTTAAAAAGAATTTGAAAAGCTATTTCGATGTTTCTTCAAAGCAAAATATTGTAGTGTGAATTCAAGTCAAAAATGCTGAAAAAAATTTTCGTATTTTCTTTTGAACTTTCGTAAATATTATTGTTCTGATAGTTGTCAAAAAAGCAGTAATGGCGACCAAACACTTTGCGAGTATCACTCCTTAGTAATTCCTCTATGGTTCAATCGTTCATTTCGTTCTTTTTTTTGTCATAGAAAATTTGTATCCCTTATTAATTTTATTATAGAATTAAATGTTTTTCTTAATAATTTCAAATTTTTATTAAAATGGCCATTTTCTGACACTATTAGTCTAAGCACAATAAAATTAATATATAGATATTTTGATGTTTTTCGACCTTTATATATTTATTTAAAATTTTTGGAAAATAATTAAGCTCGAGGTCAGTTTCATTCAATAAATTTATATTTATTTTATTCTCTTCAATCAATATTTCGCCACCCTTTGGCTGGCATCCTCAGGAATGAGTAACAATAATCAAACAATAACAAGTACGACTTAATTATTACACATTTAATATTGTACAATATTAAATGTGTAACAATATTGTACAATATTAAATATGTAATAATTAAGTTGTACAATATTAAATGTGTAACAATATTGTACAATATTAAATGTGTAATAATTAAGTCGTACTTGTTATTGTTTGATTATTGTTACTCATTCCTGAGGATGCCAGCCAAAGGGTGGCGAAATATTGATTGAAGAGAATAAAATAAATATAAATTTATTGAATGAAACTGACCTCGAGCTTAATTATTTTCCAAAAATTTTAAACAATAAAATTAATATAATAATTAATATATTTTCAAACGAACGACATAGTTCACAAATCACTGTTCAGACACAGATCATGACAAAAAAGAACGATAACAAAAAAGAACGATTGAACGATTCGAACGAACTAGTTCAATGAATTTTATTGAACGATATGACCGAGTCACCAAAAAGAACGATTAAGCCTAACTCTAGAAACTTCGTTATAACAGGGGTTCCTTAAAAGCAAATTCCAATTCAAATTTTATTTAAAAAAAAATTCACAAAAACACACTCAACCAAAAAAGTCTGTAATGGCTACTGAAAATGTTGCTGTTGTTACGGGAAATTTAACTGTTTTGAACCCAGTGGTATTTTTTGCTAATTTTAGCAACACATGTCTGCTGATCTATATTACAATAAAATTAGGAGAAAAATTATTAGCCGCCACTAAATTTTACTAAAATTTATGTAAACTGCAATTCAAAATCGATTTGCTAACATCAGTTAAAAAACTTACTAAATATCAATAATTTTAGTACAATGAAATTAGTATAAATAATTAGTTGCAGCTACTAAATTTCAGTAAATTGTTGTAAACTGTAATTTAAAATCAATCTGCTGAAATTAGCAAAAAAGTGTACTAAAAAATAAAAAACTGTAAAATCTAAAAAAAAAAATTTTTCTTTCTGTTATAACAAGCGTACTTGAAATTTGGCGTCAAAATTGCAAACGGTTCTCCAGTTATTGCCGTTTTATGCATTGGAGATGCAATAAAAGTTTCTGGGTGTTATTTCCTAACTAAGAATATATCAATAGTAACAAATATAAACTAAACAAGAATTGTATAAAATCAACGAATTCTTGTAAATAAAATTTTTTAAACTAGTATATTCTTCTGCTAAATTCAGCACTAGGTTTTGAAAAATTAGTAAAATGTTTTGCTGAAATCAGCAGCGAAAATTAGTAAAAAAAATCCGTAATTTGTAATAAGAGAATAGCAAAAATGATTACTAACGAGTAAAAAGGTTAAAGTCGGGCATGCCGACTATACAATACCCTACACCAGTCTGGTTAAAAGCCAACTAATGTTTGGATCCGAAATTCGAATTGGTTAAAATGGGAATTGTGTCAAAATTTTCTATAATGTGAGTCAGCAAACTAAATTTCATTAAAATATCTTAATATTTGCGACCTGCAGTTTGTAACCAAGCCAATTTTGGGGGGACCCTTATATGGGCACTAGGTCTAAACATGGACCGGTGTTAACCAAAATCAATAGGCTTCGTCCATGGGCTGATATAGGTCGGTATACCAAATTTCATCAAAATATCTTAATATTTGCGACCTGCAGCGTATAAACAATATAATTTTGGTGGGACCCCTATATGTGCACTAGGTCTAAACATGGACCGATGTTCACCAAAATCAATAGGCTGCGTTATTGGGCCAATATAGGTCCGTGTACCAAATTTCATCAAAATATCTTAATATTTACGACCTGCAGCGTATAAACAGTATAATTTTGGTAGGACCCTTATATGGGCACTAGGTCTAAACATGGACCGATGTTCACCAAAATCAAACTTGTTCGTCCTTGGGCCAACATAGGTCTGCGTACCAAATTTCATCAAAATATCTTAATAGTTGCGACCTGTAGAGTGCGCACAAGATTGCATGGACAGACAGACAGACAGACAGACAGACGGACGGACGGGCAGACGGACATCGTTAAATCGAAATAAAAAAAAATTCTGAACCGATCGGTATACTATAAGGTGGGTCTACGACCAATATTTTTTGGTGTTACAAACATCAGCACAAACTTATAATACCCTGACCACATAGTGGTGTAGGGTATAATAATACCCTGACCACATAGTGGTGTAGAGTGTAAAAAATTCTGAACCGATCGGTATACTATAAGGTGGGTCTACGACCAATATTTTTTGGTGTTACAAACAACAGCACAAACTTATAATACCCTGACCACATAGTGGTGTAGGGTATAAATAGTATAGTGCGATTGGAAACTGTTTACAAATTTTGTTACTAACTTTTTTATCTGAGTGCAGACATTTACTTTGTAAAATTACTAATCCAACTCTCAAAACTAGATTCAATGACTATATATATATATATATTTGTTCCTTTTACTCCTGCAAGGAGCATAGGGCCAGTTTTATTGGCAGAACTAAGTACATACACAGAAAAAACAGTAGGCACCAACAATGGAATTTGTAAAAGCAATCACATTTACTTTTAAATTGAAATTTTATTCCCAACAATTTTTTTTTTTTGAAATATTTGTAACTCGTTTATAACTTGTAATCTTTCATATAAAAATTATTTAAAAATAAAAATTCAAAGTTACAAAAAAAGAAGAACATTTTTTTTGAATTTACAAATTTCTTTGTTGGTGCCTTTTTAAAGTTTTTTTTTTGTATTTACAAATTTGGTATGAGAAAGATATTTAAAAATTTAAATAGAATTTTGTAAATTCTTTCTGTGTAGAAATTTTTCTACAATTTTAATTAAACAAGAAATTTTATTTGAAAATAAAAAAGTAGTATTTGAGACAAAAATCGTACTTAGTTCTGACTATAAAACTGGTGCTATTTCTTTGCAAGGATTTGCACGTAAATTGGATCGGTGATAATTTAGTGAACATGCACTGTACAACAACAGTAATAATATGAAATTTTTTGTAGCCGCCCAGTCTGGTGCCAATTGTTGTATGTTCTGTAAAAACACATCAAAAAAGACTAACAGACATTTTCATACTCTTAGCTGAAGCAACAACGACGCGTTAGTTAATTATCAAGTTTACCCTTTTTTGAGTAAATTTTAAAATCACTCAAAAATTTATAAAGACTTTTTTATTTAAAATGTAATAAAATTTAATTTTTTAAATTAACACATAAACAATTGTACAAAATTTCGAGTTATTATTTTTTGAATTTAAATAAAATTTTCTAAATAAACTACAAACTATAGTTTAACTACACGTGATTAGGATGCCACATGAGGTAAATAGGCCAAATGGCTTCAGTATGTTGGAGAAGTCGTTTGGCATGCTTAACTCACATTGGAGTTTGGAAGTGCCAGTTATGAGTTGTCAACATATGGTCATCGATATGCAACTCTTAACTAACCCTATGCATTAAGAACTATTAACGTTTTTTTTTTATATAAAAGCCAAGCCTAAAATACAACTTAATAGGAAAATGAAGGAAAACTAAAAAGAAGTTAATCAGTGTATTTTAAAATACAAAAACAAAAAACGGATAAATAATGCATTGGTGTCCATACTATCAAAAGAAGAATGAATAACTTAAATAAGGAAATGATTGCAACACAAAACAAACAATTTAACAAACTCATCAACTTTTAATTTTTTTTTGTTAATTTGGGATATCTTACCCTAACAGGCATTAGTTTCCTTAGTGATGCAGTCTGTAAGAAAAAAAGGCCATAAAACACGTTTTTTAACAAAACCATTTTTATCAAGGCCAAAAATGAAACCGTTTTTAATGTACTAAAATATGGGTGTGTTGTTGAACTTTATGTATGTATTGTTATTGTAGAATTTCAGTATGTAATATGTATGTATGTTGACTGTTTTCTGAAGATAAGAACAAATACATTTTAATTGTTTAAGTTATGTCGCTGTGTGTGTCTATGTGGTTTTAAAGGATAATGATACACATACATACATTTGACATTAAAAAAAAAAGACAATTGACTAGACTACTCTAATCTTAGTTAAAATAAATGAAAACAAAACACACATACATATATATTTATGGAAAATAATATATTCATGCACAGAGACAACAGAATTATTGAGACAATCGAATTTCCTGCAGACTAAATTGTTTGGTTGCAGCAATCGTTTGATTGCCACAAATGTGTATATTTTAAAAATTGAAATTTTATTGTTGCAACTGCCATTCTGTTGTGCAAATCGAACTTCTATCGTCACTAGAATATAGCAATGGCTTAAAAGGCTAACTGCCCAGCAAAATATTGGTAATGACACCTCATTAAGATCTGCATTACCAAAAATAATATATCATTACCTTTTGCATTATTTTATAATATAAAATAATGACTTCCTAATAACGGGCTATTGTATTCATTGTTTCTAAATATAAAATAATGACTTACTCGTAATAGTTTAAATAAGTACTGTTTACACAGTTAAATTTTATACATTTTTATTTATTATATGTAAATATGTTTTGTATTTAAATCTTTATGACGAGTCCTAAAATCACGCACTAGAAAAACTTAAATTTTTGTGAATGTATTTCTTTAAACTAATAGTATTTGTGTAACTTCTTATTTTTAAGAATGAAGTAAGCAATCGGATAACCACTTATAATTAAACTTTTTGTAAGGAGGAGTGTAACCACTTATTATTCATAATCTCATAACTACTTATTTCTAATTTTTTCGTAAGCGAGCGGGTAAGCGTGACTACTTATAAAAACGACCACGCCAAACAGAAATAATGAGTTTAGACTAGGGTGACCATTCGTACTGATTTGATCAGTACATGTACTGATTTTTGGTCACGTGTACTGACGAAAAAGTCGTGTACTGATTTGTACTGATTTTTCAAAATTTGTACTGATTGTTCTGATTTTTGGCATTTAAAAAAATATTAAATTTTTTTTAGTAAAAAAAAGCCAAAATACAAGTACAATGTAATTTTTTTTATAGGATAAATTTTTATGAATGTGAGCGGTTTTCTCTACCAGAAAGCATTCAAAATGATTTTTCTATATGTAAATTTCTTAATCTAATATGTAGTTTCATACATAGAGAAGATTCGTGGTGACAACCGAATCCATCAATTGGTTACATTGCGATAATAGAAAATCAGTTGATACAACAGTTATTTGACTGTGATAAAAATATTTTAATTATCCGGTTGTCAGCTACTGTCAGAATGATTCTGTTTTCTGAGTGTGGGAAACGACCTCAAAAGCTGAAGATTTTTTCGTACAAAAATCCTTAAAATCTGAAGATATATATCGTATGTGGGTATTTCAATGGAAAAATTTTCGAATCATTTTTAAAAATTTTACGTGTTTTTCTAGAAAAACGTAGCCAAAACGTGAAGGTTTTCTATTTCAGAAATCATGCAGAAATTAGCAGAGAGAAAAAAGACTTGTTCTGACAACTAAATTTGTAGCCAATCAATTGGTTAATTTGTATCTACAGAAAATTAGTTTAGACAATGCAATTTGATCGTGACGACAGAAATTCGTTGGCCTGAATAAAAATTCGGAAGAATTAACGTTCATACTATCCTGGTGTCATATTTGACTCCATTCGTAGAATAGCTATATTTCATCGATCTGTTACAAAAAAAAAACTAGAAAAGGAATGGTAACAGATCATTGAAATTTCTAAATAATGGGTCCGTTTCCTGTACTTAAAAAACTTGATTTTTTCATGCAAAAAAAATTGTTTTGTTTTGGGGTCTGTATAGGAAGAAATGTGTAAGGTTTTTTAGGATGGTATGATGGTTAACCGAAAAATTTTGTTTTAACCAAACCATTCGGTTGAGAACAAATTAGGTTGGCTGCGTAATAATTTTTTTGATGATGATAATATTTTTTTAAAATTTGTACTGATTTGAAGTCAGAAAAAATGGTCACCCTAGTTTAGACGCCAAAAAATAAGTTGTGCGGAGCCATGAATTTCTATTATATAACCACTTATTTGGTAATCAAAAATTTTGCTGGGTGGATTTTTTTATTTCTTAATAGAACAATTTATAACCACTTTAATCAATGATTTAATATTTAATAAAGTGAAATAATGATTTAGTCTAATTTATATTTATTGAATTTTGCTTCGATTTTATGATTTAATTCGCAAACTATAAATCAAATGAAACATGTTTTGAGGATTTGTTAAAACTGAATCAGTTCGTTTGATTACCCAGCAAAATCTCAGTAATGGGTGCTCATTACTAATATCTAAATAATAAGCAGTAGAATTGGGGTCTACTGCTTATAATTCGGTGTCAAGACTCATTATTTTTGTTCGACAAGGTCGTTTTGTAAGTAGTTGTCGATATTCGCTGCATGAAAAAACGCCCAAAATTTGTGCACCCGCTTTCCCGCTGCTTTACAAAAGTATATAAAGTAAGTAGTTACCAAAATAAGTAGTTATTCGTGTGCATATACGGAGTTAAAAAATAAGTGGTTACAAGTTGTTAAATAATACGACTTACTTATATACTTACTAGTGGTTAAAAAATAAGTAGTTACCAAATTCACATTATCTTAAAATTATAAAAATTATAAAATTTTAGTTTCATTATATAACCACTTATTGGGTAATGAAAGATCTTGCTGGGTACCCAGCAAAATATTGGTAATGACACCTCATTACTATCTGCATTACCAAAAATGATATATCATTACCTTTTGCATTATTTTATAATATAAAATAATGACTTCCTAATAACGGCCTATTGTATTCATTGTTTCTAAATATAAAATAATGACTTACTCGTATTAGTTTAAATAAGTACTTTTTACACAGTTAAATTTTTTTTATTATATGTAAATAATTTTTATGTTTAAATTTTTATGACGAGTCCTAAAATTACACACTAGAGAAAACTTAAATTTTTCTGAATGTATTTCCTTAGGCTAATAGTATTTGCCTAACTCTTTATTTTTAAGAATCAAATAAGCAATCGGATAACCACTTATAACTAAACTTTTTGTAAGCATGTGTGTAACCACTTATAATTCAAAATCTCATAACTACTTATTTCTCATTTTTTCGTAAGCGAGCGGGTAAGCGTGACTACTTATAAAAACGACCACGCCAAACAAAAATAATGAGTTTAGACGCCAAAAAATAAGTTGTGCGGAGCTAAGAATTTCTATTATATAACCACTTATTTGGTAATGAAAGATTTTGCTGGGTATATTAGAGAGTTGATTCTTTGAATTTTATATTGATTGAATAAAGTAGAAGAAAACCACTCATTGAATGAAAATAATTTTATGTATCGATGTGTTGAAAATTGAATCGGGTTTAAAAATTGAAGTACAAATCATGCCTGAAAATAACGTTATGATACCTAAAAAAATGTCCATGTAAAATTTATTTGAACGCAATTTTTGTCAGTATTGTTTGAAAATGGCATGCCCCAGCAAAATCTTTCATTACCAAATAAGTGGTTATATAATAGAAATTCTTAGCTCCGCACAACTTATTTTTTGGCGTCTGAACTCATTAGTTTTGTTTGGCGTGGTGGTTTTTATAAGTAGTCACGCTTACCCGCTCGCTTACGAAAAAATGAGAAGTAAGTAGTTATGAGATTCTGAATAATCAGTGGTTACAAACATGCTTACAAAAAGTTGAATTATAAGTGGTTATCCGACTGCTTACTTGATTATTAAAAATAAGGAGTTACACAAATACTATTTGCTTCAGGAAATACATTCAGAGAAATTAAAGTTTTTGCTAGAGTGTAATTTTAGAACTCGTCATAAAAATTTTAACACAAAATATATTTACATATAATAAATATAAATGTATAAAATTTAACTATGTAAAAAGTACGTATTTAAACTATTGTAAGTCATTATTTTATATTTAAAAGCAATGACTACAATAGGCCGTTATTAGGAAGTCATTATTTTATATTACAAAATAATGCAAAATGTAATGATATATCATTATTGGTAATGCAGACAGCAATGAGGTGTCATTACCAATATTTTGCTGGGTCAAAGATATATTATCGAAGTATTCGATTAGTCGAACAATGACTAGAAAAATTTGTTTTTGCATAAGTTAGGTGAAAACTTAAGAAAATTTAACATGTTTTAAAAGTAAAAAAGTTAGCCGACTTTTAAATACCTTACACCAGTCTGGTAGAAAGCCAACTATTGTTTGGATTCGAATTTTAAATGGATATAAAATTATAAAAAAATCATAAAAACGGTAATATATTTTGATTTTACCTAATAATGGGTGTATTTAAGAGAAAACCGGGAATTTTGTCCATATGGGCGATAGCTGAAAATATGGACCGATCCTATCTAGAATCTCTAGGATCACATGTGAGCCAACGTACCAAATTTTATTAAAATATTTTCGTTCTTATAACCTGCAGCGAAAAAGCCAATATTTAATACAAAATCGATAGGCTTAGTTCTTTTGCCGATATAAGTTGGTGTACCATATTTCGTCAAAGCATCTTAACCCTTTCGCTGCAGATTTTGTTTGCCTGAATATTTTTTGGAATTATAAACATACATGAGAATTTTTCATTACTATCGAAATTTCATTACCATTAGTTCATACTAATGACAATGAAAAAAATTTCATTACCATTTAATGGTAATTAAATATTTTTCATTAGCAAAATCATTACTAATGGTAATGAAATTACACTAATGTATAAAAAAACTAATTACAATCGATTAAAAACCATTTGTTTACAAAACAATTCAGGCAAATGAAAACGAACAACGGGTTTGGCCGGGGAAGTTATAAAACATAATTTACCTGGATACAAATAACAATGGAATGGCAAGTAATATTTAATTTTAAATGAGCTTGAGCCTGAATGAGCATATTCCATCTGCGATTTTAGCGAGTTTTACTTCATTTTTACGTTTTTCTGTCAATGGCAATTATTTTTTTTAATTTATTCATTATCAATGGTAATGAAATTTAAAATCATTGTCATTAATCAATGAAATTAAATTGTAGAATCATTACCATTAATTAAAAAAATGGTAATGAAAATAATTTCATTACAATTGATATCAATGTAATGGTAATGAAATCATCAATTATTTAGTCCACCTAATTAATTAGTCCCATGTATGATTATAGACCTATGCTTAATAAATATTTTTTTTGTTTAGCTTTGTAGCTTTGTCGCGCCTCCTGGCGGAAAAATATTTGATAAAAATTAAAATTTTAACACGCTGCTGCTTCCAAACGGATTAATATATTTCCTAATTTCCCAATATAGCGAAGGGTTAATATTTGCGACATTAGGTTGCGAACATGCCCATTTTTGGGAACCTTTATTCGGCCACTTGGCCTAAATGTAGATCGATTATAAGTAGACAAAAATGGTTAGACAAAAATATTGTTTTGGTGGGAACACCCAACAGCCATTTCAAATCTGGAAACCCAATTAAGATTCGGGAAATAAATACACGCCCAGATTGTAAACTACACTATACTATGAATATCGTATATTCAACTACACATCATACATTATTGGCCAAAAAAAAAAAAATTAAAACTTCAAACGGCCATAAAATTTGGCCGTTTGGCACCTATAGTGCCAATCTTTGGTTTTTCGAACCTAATACATTCATTCATATAGCATATAGCACGAAAATAGAGTTGCACAGTGTTGTTTGAAACACTATTACAACAGTTTTAAAACAATCGATTTATTGCTGGCTAAAAAAATAGCATCCAGACAGTCACAGTTTTCAGTTAACATTAAATCTCGAATTTCAGGAAACCTTTTCAGTATTTTAAATCTTTCATTGAAATTTGATTAAAGTCTGCTCCAGATTGTATAAATAATTTCTAGATAAAATAAAAAACACGCTTACCCCATGTTTTCAAATTGCGCTGGATTATCAAGAAAATGTTACATTTGCAGAGACATTGCATTATATTGCATTCGTAATTGGAATGGAAGAGGTTTGCACTACCACGTGCGTCTTAATAAGGTTAAAAATAGATACTAAAAACAATTTTTTCCACCTATTCAGCAGTTAACCCGGTTAATCCGTTCCAAAGATCCGAGGGATGGACGTACTTAAATATGATATTTTCTGTTAAAAAAGTTTTTGTCGAAAATCGCTGTTTAAAAAAAGTCTCATAACATTTGCACAAAATGGAATTTTAAAATGAGGACGCATGAATGCGTTTTAATGAGGGAATCTATAATAAACAGTAAGTTCGATTTGCGCTTAAATTGACTTAAGCGATTATGCACAAATGACACAGAATATACTGGGAATCCCTATTTCATCGCACACCACTGTAGCTGAATAAGTTGAAACTAGTTAAAAACAAAATCGCGTAGATAATGAACGACTGAAAACCTAAATTTTAGTGTTTTTCCACGGTTAATCTTTTAATAATCTAAGTTGAAGTCCTTCTTACATTATCACAATATAATTAAACAGAAAAAATTCGTTGCCAATTAAATGGATATTGTAAAAAAGGCTTAAGGCTGAGTTACCCAACCGTAAACGTATCTGTAACGAATCAGCTGTTCCGATACTACAAGAAGAAATGTATACGAATGGTTACTAACACGTAAATGTAAACGAACTTGCCGGATCATTCTGTTGAAATCAGAATTTTCTATCCGGCATCGAAACAGCTGATTGATTTTAGTCGGAAAAAATATGAAATGAATAAAGAAAATTGATTCAAACAACAAATAAGGAATAAAAATTAACAAATAAATGGAAAAATTTAGAATTAAATATAAAACCACATGAAATATATGCTAAATAGTAATGTCGTTTACGGTAATCTATAAGTGTACTTTTTAGCTACGGCACGGTACAGTTACATCACATTTACGTTTACGGTCCCATAATCCGCCCTTTAAGAACGAACTACAATCAAATATTACAACATTCCGCTTTGAATTATTACCAGAATGAAATTCATTTTTATTTTTCATCTTCTATTACATCTTTTTAAGATAATAATGTTATTATTAGGTTTTAGGACGAGCAAACGTTTTATATTTCTTAAGATGATGCTGTAATCCCCCTAGAATAATTTTTTAATTCAAATAAAAAACTCTTAATTGTATATGCAGCTATTATGGAGACCTCAATGAAGGGTCTAAAATTACTTGTAAAATTAAATATTTAATTAGGAATGGTAACATAATTTTAATGAAATTACCCTTAAAAACACGCTCATATTTTTATGTGCCTTCATGCTTATATATCATACAGTTGATATTAAAAATAATTTAAAAAAAAACTAAAATTTTATGAGCTGTAGATTATTAAATAATATTTTATTAAAGCGTTAATTAAGCAAAAGAAGTTAAAGACAAACGAAACAAAGCCAACGAATGTTTTTTCTAATACCATTTTCGATATATTTTTTAAGTGGGCGGTAGAAATGCAGTCAAACTCTTAAGCTGTTAAACAAACAAACATACAGTTGCGGTTAAAATAATGGTACCACTATCTTTCCTCTTTGGGTTACTGAGTTATTTATTCTTATTTTTTACATTCACAGTATGTACTATTTAAAATTGTAAATTATCACTTATCGTAAATTGGACAATTTTTTTGCATTAAAGGAATTAAGGTGCCTATTCCTACTTGTGACTCATTGTGACCGCCATAAGACTATTTTTAAGACTGAGAGTCTTAACTTTTCATAAAAAACAACAATAAAATTCAAAAAATTAAAATTTTATTTGTCAATTTTATGATTGTGTCGATACCAGGTCTTAATTTTTTTGAAGTTTTCATACAAAAATTTTAAAAAATATAATTTATTGTGACTTTGCACCAACAAATACATGGGAATACAGTCACATCTCAGAGTCACAGACTTTTCGTAATTGTGAAAAATAATCTGTTGGAGGCATGTCCCTATCCGGATTTCATTCTTGCCTAAGGAAAACGTCAGGGGACGATGTTTTTAGAACTTTCGGAAATATTTGTTAAGTTAAATTACAAACTCAATATTTTTTTATTTTTTAAACTTCAAAAATCATACTGTTCTACAACGATAACATATTAGCACTTAAACCAAGCAAGGTATAAGACTAGGAGCTGCAATCTGTATGTACCGTGTGTAAATGAAGCAATGATGCCTAAGGTGTAATTCACGAATATATGGGAGTTTTCGCTATAAAAAATTAAAAGTGTCAATAAGGGTTCGAAAAAATCCCAAAATTATGAGAAAAAAGAAGAAAAATATTGACAATTACAGAAATTAAAAAGTGAAATAAATTATGAAATATCTGAAATTTTACCCTACACCACAAAATAGATAGGGTATAATAAGTTGGTGCTGATGCTTGTAACACCAAAAAATATTGTTCCTAGACCTATCGACTCAGAATTACTTTTTGTTTCGATTTGACAATGCCCGTTTGTCCGTCTGTCTGTCCATGTATTTATATTGTGCACACACACTCTACAAGTCACAGTTATTAAGATATTTTGATGAAATTTGGTACACCGATTTATGTCGGCCCAAGGACGAAGTTTATTGATTTGGTTTAAATGTTCAGACCTAGTGCCCATATAAAAGTCCCCCAAAATTGGCTTTTTCGTACGCTACAGTTCGCAAATACGAAGATATTTTAATGAAATTTCTTACGCTGACTCACATGTGCCCTAGGACAAAGCTTATTTATTAAAGAGAGAATTGGTCTGTATTTGGACCTATCGCCCATATGGACTATATTTCCAAATATCTCTTAAATACACCTAATAATAGATAAAATCGGGATTTCTTACTGTTATTCTATTTATTTTTTTTTTTTTCATTTTATAGACAAATTTTGACACTAGTCCATTTCATTCCATTCCAAAACATTAGTTGTATTTTAAACAGACTGATGTAGGTTATAATATAATCGGTATTCGCTTTTGCTAATTTTTTATTTGCGATATTCTTATTTGTGTATTATCTTTTTTCTAAATCCTACATCCAGAAAACAGATCGGCGCTGACTACACAATTTGTTGCCAATCGAATGGTTCAGTTGCATCAAATGAATTTTTCGTTTGCGACTATTGAATTATTCTTGATACAACGGAAATTCCGTTGTCACAGTCAAATTATTCCTGTCTCGATTGGTTTTCTATAGTCACAACGGAAAAACTCGGCTGCCATAACCCAACCATTCGATTGGCTACAAATGCGGGCGTCAGCATCGAACCTGTTTTCTGGGTGTAACATTTTCTTTTTAATTTTTATTGTCTGTCAGTTTTAGTGTCAAAAAATATACTTACACTTTTTGCTCATTTTTCGAACGGCATAATGTTTTATTTGATGTCCGGTCCGGTAGGGATTGGGACTCCTAGTCTTATACCCTTCTTGCTTAAACTTTGAATTCCTTCATAACTGTGAATTCCTGCTAATATTTTATGTCGAATAAATGTCCCATTATACTCAATTAGCATAGATTCTTTTTTATGTTCTCAAACCTTTACTTTTTATAAGCAAAATGTTCTTTTCCTGCAAACTACACAGAGAGAATTTTGCTGGACCAATTTTAATAAAAGTTTTCAGAAAACTAATGAAGTTTTCTTCACAAGGTAAATGAAAAATTTCCTAAATTTGATGAAAGAGCTTCATATTTTTTATGAATATAGTTTTAATAAACAAGTTTTATTAATTATTATTATTATACTTTTAATACTAAAATAAAATGAAATTTTTCACAACATTTTATGAAATATTCCATTAATTCAATGAAAAGTTTCAGTGAACGAGTTCCAGTGAAAATTCATTAGTTTAATACAAAAATTCATTAATATCATGCAAATAATTCTCTCAGTAGCACAAGTTTTTTTTAAGAATTTGTTCTCTAGAATCGAACAAGTATGTAATAGAAAAATTTCCTAGAAATATCTCAGATATGAATGCTCATAAAAACTATTTCGTCTAACAAAAATCAATAGTAACGACTCCGAATTATGAGTAGTAAAAATTTCAGTTTCATTATGGAACCACCCTGACAAAAATTCCGACTGTAGGGTAAGTGCGACACACTTGATTAAGAGCAATTTCTTGTTTTAAATTTAGTTTGAAAGCTTTCTGAAATAGATATCTTCTATTCTGAAAAAAACTTGGTTTATAAATTTTTGAGTAATAACTAACCCCTAAATTCATAAACGCTTTGTAAAATTATAGGAGGTTTATTGAACAAATTTTGTATGAAAATGACGTTTTGTAAACCTGCTATAACTTTACAAATCATTTATGAATTGAGGGGTATAAATATAAATCGCCATAAAAGATCAAGTGTGTTATACCATGAATACACTTGATTCATGTACGTAGATATTTGATCTCGGGGATCAAGTTTATTCGGGGAAAAATACTTACGAAAAATAATACATAGAATTTGAATAACTAACTTAAAGCCACTTATTTCTAAAAAATATGAAATACTAATTTTTACTATGTATTTTCTTTTTTAAGCCCCCCTGTTGGCTATGGACATTATCGCATTTTTGAAATCGAAATGAAAAAAAAACCGAATATGATTCAAACACTGTTTGGTAAATGTTTTCGAAACTGAAATTGGTCTAACGTTGAAAATATTACATATGGAAGAAATCCATTTTCTCAATATTTGTATTTCTTGGTTCCTTCATAGCAACAGCGCCTAGTTATCTTCCAGAATTGCTTTCGTGTGGCTGTGAAGTATTGCATTTGGGTAGGGTTGCCATCCGTCCTCATTTCCCCGGACACCGTCCTCTTTTTTAGGGCGTCCCGGGCAGTCCTCTCTCTTTTTCAGTAAGTGTCCGGGGTTGTCCTACTTTTTGCACTTTTCTCCATAACTTTTTTTTATTAAAAATAACGCTTGCTATGAAATGAAACTTGTTGAGTTTTATTTTTTCTTACCAGCACTTAAGGCCAACGTACAACGTATATGTTCTTTAATCAAGGCGCAGTGGAAGCCAAAAAATAAATTGAATCCAGAAACTATTCTTGATATTCTTAGATTCAAATATAATTTTGATATGAATTGTCAAGAGCTTTATTAATATTTGAAGAAATGCGACAGTAATATCCCAGCAAAAAATACTGCTTGCTTGGAAGCAGGTTCGTCAGGGAAAGTAAATAATGCAGCGCTTCGATTATTGGTGATATAATGCATGATTTTTGTTCGAGATAGCTCGCGTGAAAGTACTTGTTTAGATATCCGATATGCGCTTCTGTCATAGTTCCAAATAATGGCATGAAATCACAGCTTTTAGCAAGGAAATTAGGTTATCATTGTCATTCTTTCGTTCTTTCTTAGAGCGATAAAGTGTGGTAAAAAAAAACTCTATTGCCTTTTTTAACACATTACTGCAACCTATAAATCTTTGGAAGCAGTAGAGTAAGCAGAAAATACAGAAACTACAATATTTCTGATATTATTAGAGTCAAATAAAATTTTGATATGAATTGTCACGAGTTTTAGGAAGAAATGCGGCAGTAATATATTGTTTCAAATTGGAAGCGTTGAAAAATATTCATGAAACTCTTGAAAATTCGTATCAAAAAATTATAGAAATGTACATTCCTGAAAATGAATGCAATGCATTTTTTAACGTTATGTTATTTTTTGTTTGTTTATTTATGTACCACTAATTTTAAGTTCAGAATGATTTTTGATTTTTTGAATTTTTTTTAGTGGGAATAAAAATTGTTTTCTTTATAAAATAAAAAAATTTATTTATTAAAAAAAAGTTCTCTTTTTGAAGACAAATGTCCTCCTTTTTCTCAAAATGGAAATGGCAACCCTACATTCGGGACACGTTTTCTACCAAATGGGGTTTCTTCCGCAATACGAAACGATTGTTGCCGCAATAAAATTTTTCTTCCAGGCAATACGATTGGGGAAAAGTATTCGTATTGCCATGTTTACTGTATAGAGTTTATTTGTCCAATAACACTGCATGACACTCAAAAAATTAATGGAGTTCTATATATTTCGGACATGCTGATTACAATGCCGTACTTTATTTTTCGATCAATGGTACAGATTTTTCGCTAAATGTCTTTAAAGCTAAATGTCATTCAGTTTTTTATATAAAAAACTTTTCAAATTTAATTAATATGAATTTTTTGTGTTAAAATGTAAGCACAGGATCTGTGGCCATATTTACGCAATATACGCGATGTGCTAATCTTGATATTTAACCACTACTTAGCGTTTTTTATAGGTTTTTAAGGTTTTTTACTATTTCAGCGACTTTAGTCGCCGAATATACAATCGACCTCAATAAATGTAATGCCTTAGTAAGGAAGCAATTAAAAGGAAAATATTTCAATAAAAAAAAAAAATTCATCTATAGCGGCATATAGGTTAAAATCGCGACTTTTCAAAAATTTTGTATGGCAGCATAGCTTTCCAAGATGTCCCCAAAGTCCAAATTTTAGTATAATATGTGGTCGCCTCTAAAAACTGTTGTTGCAAATTTCAAGCGAAACAGTTTCCATTTGCAAAAGTAATCGCATTAAAAAATTTTAAACTACGGTTAGTACTAAAGACACTTTAGTATCTTAAAATTTTATTTTTGGCACACCGACTTACGTCGGCTCAAGGACGAAGCCTATTGATTTTGGTTAAAATCGGTCCATGTTTAGACTTAGTACTCATATAAGGGTCCCCCCAAAATTGGCTTATTTACACGCTGCAGGTCGCTAATACGAAGATATTTTGATGAAATTTGGTACACCGACCTATGTCAGCCCATGGACGAAGCAAATTGATTTTTGTTAAAATCGGTTCATATTTAGACCTAGTGCCTATTTAAGGGTCCCCCCAAATTGGTTTGGTTACACGATGCAGGTCGTAAATATTAAGATATTTTGATGAAATTTGGTACAACTACGTCGACCCAGGTACGAAACCTATAGATTCTAGATAGAATCGGTACATATTTGGACCAATCGCCCATATGGGCTATATTTACGATTTTCTCTTCTTTTATAATTTTATAGTAAATTTTGACACAAGTCCCATTTTAACCCATTCGAATTTCGGATCCAAACATTATTTGGCTTTTAACCAGACTGGTGTAGGGTACTGTATAGTCGGCATGCCCGACTTTAACTTTTTTACTCGTTTAAATTAAAGTTTAAAATCAGAAGGTCTAGAGTTCGTTGGCCGCTGATCTCAATCGGGTAACAGGATAATACTATCAAGATTGTTAATTCCACGTTCTGCCAACGCATAACCGACCAACAGTGTGCCGTTCGTATTTTTCTGCCTGATCAATTTTGCTTAATTATGTTAAAATTACAAAGTAATAGCAGATACATATAATTTGATCAATATATGTTATTATTCTGACCGAAGATGTAAGAAACTCAATTCTTTAATTTCAGTTTTCGTGCGTTCTTTCAAAGTTCATCTCATATGATACTGGCTAGTGTTTGGAATACTTATCGACATCAGCCACATTAAGGTCAACGCCGTTACTTTAAAAAGACACACACAGGCAAATGCTTTAATCTTAATTAAATTTAATTGAACAAATGAGTGCATCATCATCATCATCATAGTCATCAGAAAACACATCATCATCATCATCCTCAATGCAGTCTGTAACACACATGGTCGTTAAGAAAATGAAACAACCTACAATATTTTGTTTATTAATCACACAAAGTAAATGTTGAAATAAGGATAGAATCCGCGAAAGTGAATAAAAGAGGGCCGACGATTGATTGAGGTAAGTACATTTATGTAAGACGTTTTTTTCATAAGTATAGATTTTCCTCCATGTACAGTATCTGCCCAAAATAAGCAACGTTTAACAATAGTTTCAGCAATAAAGTAACGACACTAAAGTTCAGATAATTATTTGATTTATCGCAGATTTAGATATGCGACAACAACAAAAAATCGATCGACCTAAATATGTAATTAAATATTTGTTAGGAATAAAACTAATTTTTGAGCAATTCTGATGAACAGATCTACCAAATCTGGCTAGATCTGCTTAGATCTGATCATCAAAATCACCCAGTTTTCCAGATCACTTTAGATATGAACAGATCTGGCCATAAAGTGTTTCACATATACCAAATATACGATCTGTTCTGGCATCAGATCTAAATAAATTCAATAATATCTAATTAGATCTAAACATATTTGAACACCGCGGTATGCACTAGCAATTTCTGCCTGGGATGTATTCGGCACGAAAAATTAACAATAAGTTTTTCTACAGACTTTTGTTTCATTGCCTACCTTAGACGATATTGACCAAAAAACGGTTTAGAGTGAATCTCGAATAGGTTTAAGCATAAATTATTATTCGTCTTACCGAGATATACAGCTGTTGACAACTAATTAGAAACGCTTTGTTATTTACATAAAACGCTTTACTTTTTATATAGAGCAATTTTCCCCCATTTATTTTATCATATTTCTTTGAATATATTGAAGAGTTAACAAACAAATAAATATAACTTAAGAAATTATTCAATCTTAGAAACATTTTACAAATTGATTATATTAGCTGTATTTTTGCTCATGCCTATCAACGTGAAGTATTTAAAGCAATTATACATTAAACCGATTGGTGTATAAAAAATTTTAAACAATGAGTGTTTATACTGGTTCCGGTTTAATCGAACGTATGTCAGCCAAATTTTGTATGAAGCAACTATCCAGGTGAAAGTACGGAAAGCAATGTATTAGTTTTCATACTAAGCCCTGTTTTATGTACTTGGATTTTTTTATGAGGTAACGGATCTATTTAAGTCGAAAACAAAGCTATTGTATTAAATTCGACTGCGACTACTAATTAGAAACGATAATACATTATTATAAAAAAAATTGCTGTATTAAGTTAAAGTTCTTACTTTTTCCCAATATTTTGTTGCAAAGCCCCTGTTCTATGTCACTGCCACACATCGATTGTGCATTGGTGTCATGAGACGTCGACATCGCTCAACTTGTATTACCTCTCCGGAAAAATGTTTTGGTCAACTTTGCCATGTGCTTCAGATCGTTATCCTGTTGGAATTGCCATAGAACAGACAAATTCTACTCAGCCCAAGGCAGCATCACATTATTTAATATTTCAACGTATTTTCCTTTTCTAAAATAGCATAAATTTTATGGATTGGCCTATCATCAGGGCCAATTCATAAAATAATTGATCCACGCTATTCTTCAAGTGAAATATAGCGAAAATTTAATTAATGGGTCGTCTGCCATATCTCCGATCATCAGAAACAAAACGATTTATCTTTGTTTCAGCGCTCCAAAGCACATGTTTCCACTAAACCTCAGTCCAACTCCAATGAGACTTTCCTAGTCAGAAGCGGCTTCTTGCGTGCTGCTCTGCCATATAGCCCTGCTTCAACATCTCAGTTGCCCTGCTATTTCCTTATAAGATTTTTCAGCTTTACGAAGCTCAAAAATGGAACTCCGTTTTCCCATTATAAATCTTAAATACAGGGTGTCCGCCGGGAAGGTATACTACTTTGTTTTGCGGCCATTTTGGTAAACATTAGTCTTGAAAGTTCATATTTGGCAGTCGTGAAGTAGGCACGTGGCAAATTTATTATGGAAAAATATTCGATAAACCAACGTGTTTTAATTGTTAAAACATTTTATCAAAATCAATCATCGATTACTGTGACGTTGAGAAAGTTACGTGAAATTTTTGGGAGAAACAACGTGCCAACAAAACGCACTATTGATCGTGTAGTGAATGATTTTGAAGAAAGAGGGTCTGTAGGTGATAGGCCCAAGCATGGACCACAACGTACTGCAAGATCGGCTGAAAACATTACTGCTGCTCAAGAAAGTGTTCAAAACAATCCATCAACCTCAATTCGACGCCGTGCTCAGGAGCTTGGACTTCAAAGAACAACTTTGGCCACAATTTTGCACAAGGATTTGCATTTGTTTCCTTCCACATTTGCATTTGTTTTTGTGCCACATCGCATACAGCCAGGATTACAATGGAATTACTGCGAGACCTCTTTCCACAACAAGTTATTTCAAGAAATGGTGATGTTGACTGTCCTCCACGGTCGCCTGATTTGACTGCTCCGGACTTCTTTTTGTGGGGATATCTGAAAAGCAATGTTTATGCAAACAAACCAGAAGCGCTTGAGCAACGCAAACAAAATATTCGTGATGAAATTAATGAAATACCGCGTGAAATGTCTAAAAATGTAATGAAAAATGTGCTCAAAAGGGCTCGCATTTGTGAGGCTAACAGAGGCGGACATTTATCTGATATTGTATTCCATACATAATTGCCAACACTAAAAAAAAAATATTTATCAATATAAGATCCATTCTCTTTCATTTAATCAAAAATTATAAACAAACAAAGTAGTATACCTTCCCGGCGGACACCCTGTATAATGGCCTTTACGATAAAAGAGTATTTTGAATTTAAAGTCTACTTTATTTTTAAGCATATCGTTGCTGCGCCTAAGAAAATAGCTATTTGTTCTCAAAAATTATTTGTGGAGCTCCTAAATTAGGTTTTTATTTTATGTCTTGCCCATGTTTTTTGGAAGTAATTCTTTTATAAATGGAAAGCTTGAAGTTTGGTTTATATGTGCGTAAAAAAATAATTTCTTTATTTCCGCAAAAGGCTGAAATAAAGCGGATTTGTAGGTCTCCTCACAAAATAGTTTTTCGACAAATAGCTATTTTCTTAGGCGCAGCAACGATATGGTTTTGTTCATATGCTTAAAAATAGTTTCTAATTAGTTGACGCGATTTTTTTGAGTTGTATTAAGTACGACGTAAACAAGTTTCAAAACTGAAATGCTTTCCTGTATGGACATATTTAGAAATATATGTAATTTCATATATTCAAAAGAGAACCATGGACAAATATGAAAGTATATATGACTCCATATATCCGAAAATGGTAGGTAAATGGACACGAATATTTACTGAAGCATGACCGCATCGTGGATGTGGTAATTAATCCCGAATCCACTGTCTGCCTGGAGGCGTTGCTGGCAGCCCCAGATCCAGGATCGGATGCTTTAGCCCAATCAGCTACTCATCTTAAATTTTTAAGATTACAGAAACCACAGTGGCCCTATGTTCCGTATAGGAACTACGGGAACTTATATATATATATATCCGAAAAGGACTCCTTTACTGGCATATATGTTATACATACATTCCATATATGCAAAAATCACTGTATATGGATGAATATGGAATTATATGTCATTTGATATACACAATAGGACATACATATATGGAAGTATATGTAATTCCATATCTGCAAAAATCAGTCACATGGATCAATTTGTAAGTACGTGTAATTTCATATATGCAAAATGAACTCATGTAGGAAAATACCCCGAAAAACTTGAGTTTGTTTTTAATTTTCCAAAACCGCGAATAATTTATAAACCACAAATTTTTTCAAATGTCGAATGCAATAAAGATTAGATTTGAGAAATTTGCTCATATACCTAAGCCATGAGCAAGTTGGATTTTTACTTTCATATTTTTAGGAAATTTGGCAATTTCAGCGAAAATATGTATTTTTTTGTATAATTAAAAAAACTGCAAACTACTTAAAAGATACTTAATTTTTTTAAGTTTTGATTTCATTTTCTGCACATTAATTAAGACTAGAATAAAAAAAAATTATTAAGTTATAGCGCAAAGGTTAAGAAATAATTCAAAGTCAACCCTACTTTTTGTATAAATTACTCTGGAGAAAAATTACTAATTATTAAAAGATAACTTTTTCTGCTCAAAATAAAAGCGGATTTGGCTTAAAGTTGGCACAGAGGGTTTTTAGACATTAAGCAATAGGGGTAACATTGTAGATACCGCGAATTCCAATTTTCATGTTTTTTTTTCGCCAACTCTAATGTACATAGTAAATACATGGAAGTACATATGAATACTCTTATTTATGTCAGCATATGCGTTCATATATGATTATAAATTATTTCCATTTTCTACATTTGTTATACTAAGGCCGAGTTTTTGGCATGTAAGTTAAACCAAAAACGAATTTTTCAGTAATTTCTAAGTTAATTAATTAGTAAAATAGATGATACATAATACACATAAAATATGAACATACTCGTATATGGACGACCATACGAATTTATATGACCATATTTGTCCATACATGGAGATGTAGGTTCATTTTTCTAGTATGTACGAATAGGGATGACCATATATGATCATATAAAAAATATATATGATCATTAGAGTGGTCCAAAAAAAAAAAGAAGTTGGAATTTTCACGCTCCACAACCCTACAAATATGCCACTTGGAAAAAAATGTAGTCTGATCAAAAAAATCACCAAAAAAGTTTTGTTTAGAGGTAGCACATCGCAATTGAAGTTTCGAGGTTGTACTTGTTCTATTATTTTTAATTAATTAAAAATAATGGAAAAAAAGAGAAAAATTAAATATAATTATTATGATCGCGACATATCAATCTAATATATTTTTAGGTGTACATTACGAATATGAAATCAAAATTGAAATCGGAGTCGCGGATTTCGCGAAATTTTAAAATTTCATACAAAAAAGGATCAACTTCGATCAGGATGTTTTCTTATATTTACCAATATGAAAATTTCGTTTTTGCATTAATATATATCTGCTAAATGTCCTATTATGTGGGATAGGGTTTTTGGTAGCAATAAAATTATAGCAATCTAAATAATAGCGAAATATTAAAAAATGTCAAATTTTAACTTAATTTGCAAGGATATCTGTTATCCTTTTTAAAATTAAAATCAGTGTTATATATAATGAATGTCCTTGGTAAGAAAATTGCAAAAGTATAACAAATTGCATTTTTCGATAACACCGTTTACAGGTAATTGGGAAAATATCTCAAAAAACTTGAGTTTTTTTGAATTTTCAAAAACCGCGAATAATTCATAAACCACAAATTTTTTTTAAGTTTCGATTGCTGATTCATAATCTGCGTTAAAATAAAGATCAGATTTGAGAAATTTGCGCATACAAGGCAAAAATAAGTTGAATTTTTAATTACATCTTTTCGGAAAATTTCGAAAATTTGACTAAAATATGTATTTTTTTGTATAAAATTAAAAAAACCGCGAATTACTTAAAAGTTACTTAATTTTTTTTAAGTTTTGATTTCAAATTCCTTATACTCACATTAATTAAGACGAGATTTAAAAAAAATTTTTAAATAATAGCGTACAGGTTAAGAAATAATTAAATTTAAAGTCAACCCTACTTTTTGTATAAATTACTCTAGAGATAAATTACTAATTCTTAAAAGACAACTTTTTGTGCTACCTCTAAATAACAGCGGATTTAGCTGAAACTTGGCACAGAGAGTTTTTAGACATTAAGGAATAGGGGCAACATTGTGGAGATCGCGAATTCCAACTTTCATGTTTTTTTGGACCACTCTAATGATCATACAATAAACTTTTTTAACCGGGTATGTTACATTTTTTAATTGTTACATTTATATTTACAAATTTTTGAAAAATGCTCATCAACTAATATAAATAGAGCGTTTTGAATCACCCAGCAGAAAGTACTGCTTGCTTGGAAGCAGTTTTATCAGGGAAAGTTGAGCAGTGAAGCGATTGCATTATTGATGATATCATATTAGAATTTGGACTTGAGGTAGAAGAATATTCTAACTAAATATATGAAAATATAGAAAATCCGAAAAAACAATTTTTGTACTTTTAATGCAAAAATTAAAATAAATGCCTGATTTTTGTTCGAGATAGCTCGCGTGAAAGCACTTGTTTCGAGATCCGATCCCGTAAATCGGGAAGTGTAAATATTCGATATTCGATATTCGGCGACCGCGAATCTGTCTCAGTTAAATTTATGGCTGCCATATTGGATACGCTATTTAAATTTTTTCCGTTATGACTTCAGATTCGAAATCACGAACACCCTATGTATTATGGGCGCCTAAAACCAAAACATATCTGAAAAGTACATTTACACAGTTTTTTGACTTTTCGATTTCATACACTTTCAGGTTTCATTCAGCGATAGCATAAGAGTTTTACCTAATAGCACCAAACACTTTAAGGAATTTAGTTTATTAAGCGAGGACTTTCATTTGAAGTTGAAAATTGTTTCGCACAGTGTAATATAAGGCCTCTCCAAGATTCAAAGAAGGTCGTATATTAACATACAAAATTACATGTTATCTTTATCAAATTTGACAAACGCCCAATGCCGACGCATTGATATTGGTCGTTCTCTCACTTGCGTTAATGGTATAAAATCCATTTGAAAAGTAATTGATTTAATCAATTTAGTAATTGTTATTACATAAATTATAGCTTCGTTATATTTACTATAACAGGATAACAGCATTTCAATACTTTAAAATTTTTGTGTCAATTATATTTTTTTGACAAGCTACTGTAATAAATTAGTTGTCATAGTTTTGAAAATATACAAATATATTAAAAAGTGCAAGTTAAGAAACTTGAAAAAAGTAAACAAAAACAAAATGTCATAAAAATGCATCACATGTATTCGCATCAGCAAGATGATGATGATGATGATGACGACGATTATCATCACCACCACCAATTTAATGTCAGATCACAGGAAGTTAGGTCATAACACAACATCGTTGACAATGAATGACAATTCAAAAGGTCAATCATTACGTTTATTAACAATTGTAATGTACAATACATACAAGAATTCACTGCCATCATTTAATTCATTATTTTGATTTTTTTAGTTTGAAAATTCACTTGATGCTAAAATGTATGTGTATGAAAATATTTTGCACAAGTTTAAAGTAATTTAAAGAAAATCATTTTTTTTTTATTTTTAATGTGAACTGTAAAAATTTCACTTTATGGCTTTTTATTTATTAAATATTTTGTTTTTTACCACTATAACTGGTGTAACAGAGTAGAACGCTTTATATTTATCGTATTAAAATTAATGTCATATCGTGGTAACTCCAATCTCCCAATCTCAATCCGACTGAGAACATGTAAATGATTGCAAAACGCAATACAGTAGACGCTCGCAAATTAGAGCTTTCAGTAATTCGAAAGCCCAGAAATTAGAATCAATGTTTGCAATACATTAAACGCTCTGAAATTCGAATTTAAAATTCTAATTTCTGAGCGTTTTTTTTTTTTTTTGTTATTTGAATACACAGGAAATCCCCAATTTATTTTTATTCTGTTTGAATAAAGTAAAACTAAAAAGGGGAATCACCAAATTATATATGTTTTTCCCTATTTGTTTTTTTTTTTTTTTGTCGCATTTATGTACATTTTTGGCTAGTTTATTTGTGAAATTTGATACGCGTGTACATATTATTTGGCAGTCTCTATTAAATAGTGAAAGTGTATCATTTAAAATGTTAAATAAACGTAAAAAAACACTTTATCATTGAAAACGAAACGAAAAAAAACGTCCAGAAATTAGAATAATTCAGAAATTAGAATTGCCTCAAAAACAAAGCGGTTCTAATTTGCGAGCGTCTACTGTATCGTCAATAAAGTGTTCCGAAACGGTGATGAACTTTTCATCGAAATGGAAAAACTGTGGAATGATATTTCCATCGATTATATTGATAAGCTAGTAGCTTCAATGCCTAAGAGATGTTCTGAAGTAAAAAAAATCATTAATATGCACCAAAATATTGAATATTTAAACCTTTTTTTTTATCTCGTTGAGAATTGCAATATTTTGAACACTTGAATTCCGACAAATTTTGTTAAAAGTTTTTTTTATCGTTGTAAATCAAGGAATATATATATTTTCTTTTGTAAGATAATATACAATAACTGAATTTAATAAAGTAAAAATATTATGTTTCCAGGAAAATTTTTTACAATCGGTTGCCAACCACACCAATTCTGCAACAGTTTCCAAGGAACTGGTTGCGGAACCAGTTCCACGGATCTTATATGGAAAGTACTACTGACGTAGAATCAGTTCTAGAACTTTTTCCACTTTGGAGCTATAGAAGCGGTTGCTTTTGGGATAATTTCAAACAAAAATCATCGGTGTTAAATTTGACGGTAGAGGGGGTAGTAAAGGAAAAGTAGCTTTTCTACAACCTATTCTTTGGAACAGAAAATTTTCCTGGGCAGTGTAATGTACTTGTTATTATAAATACTTGTTTTAAAATTTTATGTATATTGATCAAACACTCAAAAAAGTTTGACAGTTACTACATGACAGTTGTTTGTGTAGTAATCAGTAGTTGTTGTTTTTAACAGTAATTACAGTTGTTTTTCTATAGAAAAATGCAAAACAAATTTTATGACGGTTATTTAAGAAAACAGTTAACGAAAAGTACTGCAATTTTGTAACAGTTGTTTAAAGCAGTTATGTCTAATATCATAATAAACAGCTACCAAAACCGTAATTTTACAGTAAACAGTTATTTTTGGTAGTTATTAAAAAATAAAAAATTTCGTTGAATTTTTTTGAATTTTAAAAATTCTTTTTAGTTTATATTTGTTATTATTGATATCGAAATATATCAATAATAACAAATATAAATTGCAAATAAAAATTAGAAACTTGTATTGTATCTCCAATGCATAAAAGCAGAACAACTGGAGAACGGTTTTTAATTTTTACTTCGAATTTTAAATAGGCTGAAGTAATAACACATATTTTTGTAATCGAAAGAAAAAAAATTATTTTTTTTATTAAAATACATATACTTTTATAAACAAAAAGAATTGACTGTAAAAAACAGTAGTTTTTACCGATTTTGTCAGTTGTTTTGAAATTTTTGTAGTAAAAATTTATCAGTTCTTTTTACGACATTGGTAGTTATTTTTAATGCTTTTGTTAGTTATTTTTCAACAGTTAAATATAACAAAAGTTTTAGTTATTTTAAAGGTAAATACCTTTGTCGCCTTTTTAACTGCATATACCAAGGGTGGGCACGGATTTGTCACCGAGGGCCATATTGTGGTTTTTCATAAATTGTAAAGGGCCGCACCATACAATAAAAAAAAGAAAACTACAAATCTTTAAGTAAAATGAAAGGGGAAAGAACTAATGTTTCGTTGTTTTTTTTTTTTGTAAAATAAAAACGGGTTTCAAATCCATCGATTTCAAAACTGGTTCTACAAGAACTCATTGCAAACTAAAATTTTTTCACATTCTGTTTTGGTATTTTTGAATTACATAAGTATAATTAAATATTATTTGAACACTTTTTTATAGCTTTTGCGTTGAAAACTCAACGAGTTATAAGAGACTGAATATTACTCCAAAAACAAAAACACGTATAAAAATTCATAGCTTCCTGGATTCGTTTTTTATTTAACGGATACTACCCAGCAAAAATAAATGAAATGACTTCTAAATGAATCACTTCCCTCATTACATCACAAAGAATTACTCCCTTAGGAATGGGTTTTAAACACCATCTAATGCTGCAATAAATATATGCTAGTCAGAACTTCTTTTTCATGGGTGATAAGAAGTTGATATTTTGTATGGGGGTTGCATAGGAACGTGCTGGCACAGAAATCAGAGGGTTGCGGGTTCGAATCCCACCAGGTGGTAACAAATTTTTTTGAACTTTTTTTACACAATTAATAATTTTTTGTAGTTTTCATCAAATTATATGTATTTATATATGGCTATATATGGTCTAATAATTTTTATATACTTACCCAAGTAAAAAAAAATTATATGGAGCCATATGAAGTTATATTTAATTATATATAATCTTTTATGTAATTAGATATAATTATATCCGAAAAATGAGAACATCTTATTGTATCTTATTGTATCGAATTGTATACAATTGTATACAATTTGGTACAATTTGATACAATTTTATGCAATTCGATACAATTGTATCCGAATTTTGTCCTCATCCAATTACATCAAATTATATCTTTTTGTATAAAATTATATAAAATGTTATAAAAGTGGGCATAGTTTGATACAATTATATCTAAAAATTCACCTTATACTTTAGATCATATTATATATGACCACATCTAACAATATACAAAAATTATTGTTTTTAATAAAAAAGATATGCAATATCGGGAGATCAGACCTGGGGGATTCCAATTACAATTGCAAATAAATGTAATTGAAATTTAAAAAAACTCAATTACATTTCATGTAACTGTAATTGAAAATTTTCAATTACATTTAGAATTAAAGTGTTTTTTGTTAAAATTTTGTAGAAAAAACTGACTGGGATAGGTTGGATAGGCGTGGATAAGTATAAAAAGACTACGTCATGTTGAGCTGACCCCTCACTTGTGCTTTTTGTCATTATTTCTTTTCCGAAAAAATGTAATTGTAATTGACATTTTTTCAATTACAATTATATGTAATGTATAATTGAAAATTTTCAATTACAAATTACTTAAAATTTTCTTTATTTTTAGTAATTTTAACATAAAGTTAACAAGACTGAAATTTTGAAGTTAATAGGATTATGTTATAGAACCAAGATGTAAGAAAAATAGTAAAAAAAAGTAAAATATTACAAAATAGTAAAAATTACTAAAAATATAAGATGCAAAAAATAAACTCACACACGAATCATGCACGGGTTATATATTCTTATTCACGCTCACGCACGAATCAAGTACGAATTATATATTCTCAGGCTCACGCACGAATCACTTGAGTATAGTAATTATTACTCACGATCACGTGTGAATAACGTGACTCACGAACATTTCTAGTCACGCGCCAATACCTAGTAATTACTAAATCTAAAACTAGTTCAAAATCATTGTTAACATAGAACCACATATAATATAATACCGTTTTATATGGACCTTATATATTTTTATATAAAATCACTTTGAAATAATTGCTTATGTGGGATGATATATAATTATAGATGATTTTATAAAGAACGTTATATTGTTATATATTAAAGAAATCATGAAATATTGTAGATATGGAACCATATTAAGTAATATATGGGTTCTTATTCGTCAATATATAATCATATCTAACACTAATTATGAAATATTTCTTATATGGCTCCACATATAGTTTTATATTATTATGTATAGTGTCATACTAAATTATATATAAACGTATATGTAATTATATCTGTAATATGTTACTTCATGTACTTATATATAGCACATGCAATTATATGTAGGCCAGTATGTAATAATATAAAATCACATATGTCTCCATATTAAAACCTTTGAGGAAAAAATATCTAACATATGACTATATAAAAGTATATCTGCTTTTAAATGCATATGTGGCCATATGTAACTATAAGTTACTATATGCAATTACATAAAATAATATATGGTTATATCAAAACTTTTTTACTCGGGTACATAAAATTTAATAGGGAAATTGGCCCAATGTTATTAGATCTAAGTTGTCTAAATGTATTTATTTATATATGATATCACATTAACCACACCTGATTAGATATAATTGTATCAAATTACACAATATTTCATTAAAATCTTTTTTACTAGAGTCAACAATTTTTTATTTTTTTGCATTTTCCAATAGTATACTTTACAATTACGAAATAACTTGAATAAACTTGATCTGTTTAAAACATAATAATGCAGTCGTGGACCAAAGTTGATGCAGAACAAATTTTTTGAAATTTTCCTCGTAATCAGCCATATTTTTTTTACAAAACGATTGGGACCGATTTTGCAAAAAGCAAACAAATTTTTTCGCGAAATGTCAAACTTCAAGCGCTTGTAGAGGTCTATAAGTACCCTCGTACATTTTTGTTTCGTTATTTTTCCCGCAATCGGTTTAAAATTTCGCATCGCTTGAGTTATTAGTTAATGCGATTCAAAATTCGGAACACCCTAATGTATATTAAAACAGCTTTTACAACGAGGTATATGTTTTTATTCTATTTAACTACCTTTGCTACACTAATAGAAAAAAGTCCGTAAAAAATTTAGTTAAAACTACCAAAAATTAGTTAAAAATGATGCTGCAGAAAAAAATTGCAAAATTAGCAGTTTATTTTTGCTATATATTAGTAATATAGGAACAGCAAAAATAAAACTGCTAAATATACAGAATTTTAGTTATATTTGAGCTAAATTTTTGTAAATGGAGAATAGCAAGTTAACCTGCTAAAATCAGCAAAAACTTTTGCTAAATAATAAGTAGCCTAAAAAATCACCAAAAAATTTCAAATTTTCGAAGTTTCTTATTCGATTTTTTTTAAATGCAAATAAAAATCGAGCCTTTTGAAAACAGCATTTTACAATTTTTTAGCAAATATTTCTTCTGATTTAAGCAGAATAGACTGCTATTTGCATTCAACTAAATTCAGCTTAAAAATAGCAAAAATTTTGTATATTAAACATTTTATTTTTGCTATTTTTAGTCTACTAATATTTAGCAAAATTTTCTGCAGATTTTACAGTACAATTTGTTATTTTCAATTAACTAAAAGTTAGTCTACATATATATAACTAAAATTCTTTAAATTTACCAGTTTTAAATTTGCTGTTCTCATTTTACTAGTATTTAGTAAAAAAATCTGCTAATTTTAGCAGTTTTTTTTTGCAGCACCATTTTTAACTAATTTTTAGTAACTTTTTCTGGTATTTTTACAGATTTATTTCTATAAGTGTATCACTAAAAGATTTAGTAGAGAGAATTATCTTCACTTCAGTACCCAAGTAAAAAAGTTTTGATATAGTCATATATTATCATATACAATTTTGTATAATTATATATTGGAACATATATACTAAGATATACTTATATACAATTTTACGAAATTATATCCTAAATATATAACTATATCTTATTATATATTGCACAATATATAGCGCAACATATTACAATATCCAATTATATATAGACCTGTATATATTTACATATGCCTCATATAATTATGTATAATTGTATCGAATTATACACCATTACATCTAGTTGGATATGATTATATTATATTTGATACATTTGGATGAGGACAAAATCCGGATAAAATTGTATCAAACCATATCTTATTCCATCAAATTAGATCTAATTGTGTCAAATTAGATCTAATATGACCATAATACGATCTAATTTTATACAATTATATGTTCTCATTTTTCGGATGTAATTATATATAATATCAAAACTCATATAATTTTTTTTAGTAGGGTTCATGGAATTTCTTCATATTTTCAATGAAAATTTAATTCGTCCATTGAAACTTTTTATAGAATCTACGAAACAGGTTTCATTAAAGTCAATGTTTATGAAAAGTTCATTAAATGAATGAAACGCTTCATAAAATTAATTTATCATTCCGGCAATGAATGACTCATTCCGCTAATGAAGAGCTTCATACACACAGAAAAAAACTGCCAACCGAATTGCTAAGCTTATTTTCGTTGCTACAACCAATAGATTCGGTTGGTAAAACCATATTGGAATGCGATTCCTATATATTTTGTGTATTGGAACTATAATTCAGTTCTATAAACTATTTTATTATATGTAACCGAATTTCAATTGGAAAATGGCAAATTTTTTCTCTGTGTGTAAAATTTATGACGCAATTTCATTTAGTATTATTTATTATAATTGGTTGTTGACGCTGTTAAGCTTGAGTGGATAAATAGAAAGTATTTAGCAAATGCGAAAAGCCTGATAAAATTGTAGCAAATTTTAGGAATATACAAAATATATCTAATGAAAGAATTCATTAAATTAAAAAGTTTTATAAAATTTTATAATAAGCTTAACTGAATTAATGAAATTTCGTATTATTGTTTTGAAAAAATTTATATAATTTATAAAACAATTTCACAGTAAAATATTAATTTACAAAAAAAATACAAATTATAAAACACTTTCATGGAAATTAATGCATATCACTAAAACTCGGCCTTATGGTTACTATTTGAGAATTAAATGATCAGTATAAAGTTTAGAATGTATGAAAATTTTTAGAATTTTATAAAATGACTATATTTTATGAAAAAAAAAAAAATAAAAAAGTAAATACTATTGAACAATTTCATATGTATAAAGGACATTTTCATTAAATTTATGAAGAGCTAATTTTTGAAATTCAATGAATTTTTTTTAATGAATTTATGAAATTTTATGAAAGAAAAGCAATGAAAAATTTCATAATATTAATTAAATATTATATACATAACAAGATTCTTCAGTGAATCTATGAAAAAAATTATTTGAAATTGTATCATTAATATCATAAAGGAGAATTCTTTCAGTGTATAGACATACAGTATTTAGTTTCTTGTTTAGTCAACATTAACAGCTTAAAAAAATAAAAAATGTCATGCTAGCTTGAGCAAAGTATTTTTGAGAGCTTATGTTGCCAACATTAAATACAATCTTGTGCACATAGATTTCTTTCTAAACCATAAACGCATTTTCAACCTAACCTAGACAACTGTCAGTTTAGTGGTTATAACATCATTTTGATTACCGGTATTAATATACCCTAGATACGCAAAAGGTCGGTATTTAAGGTTACTTTGTGGAGCACTAATGTCTCAATATTTTTATTCCTATTGTATGTTAGATTGTGTAAAAATTGCAGTTAAAATAAAATTTGAAGTAGTTGAAAATTTTTATCTTTTGTGTACTTTTTTTCGCTTTGCATACCTTGGTGAACTTCAATTGACCTACATATGTGTGATACTCTCCTGGAATATTAATATGTAATATTACAAAAACAAAACAGAAATGTCACAACACTTGAAACCATTGAAGTACACAATTTACGTCTGCTTCATCCTTGAAAAAGAATACAAAAATATATAATCTACTACATTTGTATAGACATAAATAAATGTTGGTCGGATGCCATAAGAAATGGTTTACATATTCACCATTACAATGTTTAAAAAGCACATAAATCCACATGCATCATATTAAAACTGTTTTTTCTAAAATGTTTCCTATTCTGTCGGGTATGTAGGGTACTATGAAATACATACAGCTATGGACATATAAATGGCACATTTTACCATGAATTCTTTCTTATGCTACTATATTGCAAATACTATTAACAACCAACAAGTTTTTGTTTTTTTTCCAAATGTTTATTAAGCTGCCTACACACTAGGGAACATGGTTGAGGGAACAAAAAATATCAAAAAAATATCAACACGCACACACACACAAACGCACTCACACATTCACAAAAAATGCTCTCTTTTTTTAAGTATGTTCCCTAGTGTGTAGGCAGCTTTACGCACATTTAATATTGCTATAAAGTTTAATTGAAATTCATTAATGTAAATAAAAACTTATCATTATGAAAAAAACCCATTGAAATGAGCTGGACACATAAATGGCACAATCTTAAAAAAAGAGAAGAAATGGTTTTAATATTGCATTTGTTAAATTTTTTGGTATGTACAAATATTTTACCGTTAATATTTAGTGCTGTGGCCTTTGTTTCTGATGACATCTTCGCATCTGCGACCCATACTTTCCACTAGTTTTTGGCATTTTGTTTTGGGGATGGCGTACCAAGCTTCCTGTGCGGCCGACCACAGTTCGTCCATATGTTTGTAATTTTTCTTGGCGATTTCAACCTTGACTTCATTCCACAGGTTCTCTATTGGATTTAAGTCAGGGCTCTGGGCTGGCCAATCCAAAATATCAATCTTCTCCGCATAAAACCATTTTTTTACTAGTTTGGAGGAGTGTTTGGGGTCATTATCTTGCATGAATTTCCATTTTATTGGCATGGAGTTGAAGGCATATGGCTCCATATGGTTTTTTAAAATAACTAAATACTGAAACTTGTCCATTTTTCCATTGATTTTTATAAGCGGAGCTACGCCATGCCAAGAAAATGCACCCCAAACCATAATACTGCCACCTCCATGTTTTACCGTCTTCTGAGTGAACCGAGGATTAAACTCTTGGCCTTCAGGACGACGAACAGAGATTCTGCCATCTGGTCCTATCCTGATAATTTTTGTTTCGTCACCCCATAACACGTTTTTCCAAAAACTAATGGGATTTTCCTTATGGTTTCTGGCGAAGGTTAGTCATTTTGAAATATTTTTTTTTTGGGATAAGGGCCTTTTTTCTGGAAATGCGCCCAAACAAATTTGCCTCGTTTAGTCTTCTTCTGACAAGTCTGCTTGATATTTCCATTTTAAAATTTTCGTTAATATCCGATGCTATCTGCCTTGATGACTTGAATGGATCAATTTTCACCATTCGTACTATAGCTGCATCCGTACGCTCATCTGTTTTTCGTGGCCTTGGCTTCCGAATTTTACCCTTAGTCAATATATCGGGATCCTCAACACAAGAATTAATTTCATTGTAGACTTTTTTGCGAGAAATTTGCATTATCTCAGCAATTTCCGCTACTTTTTTTCCATCTTCATACATTTTCCATATGACCCGCCTTTCCTCACCTGTGGTATGTTTTCCTGATCCCATTTTAAAATTTTTTTAACTTTTTATATTTATTTTTGAACTACGAAAAATATTTATTGCTTTGAATTAAATCTACACGACTACTGCCTATTTTAAGTAAATTGTGCCATTTATATGTCCACTTTAAATCAGCATTGTTAACGCAAAAATGATAACGGTAAATAATAAGCAAAACATAAGGGAACATTTGAGCACTATTAAGACAAACATTTTTTTCAACAATAATCAGAAGAGATAAAACTTGCATTTTAAAATATATTCAGTTGGAAAATACTTAAATTTATGCGCAATTTAAATTTGTGCCAATTATATGTCCATAGCTGTATGTACAGGTTGCACACAAGTGTGGATCGATTTAGCAATCGATATTGTGCCATCGATTTTTCGATAGCTTTTGGCCTGAGGAAAAAAAGCTCCACTACGACATATCAAAAAAATCATTTTCGAGGCGCCCAAATTTCAAGTTTTTGACTTTTTCTCAACTTTTATTTTTAAATTTTTTTTAGTAGGTAATAAAAAAAGATCAGCTGATTTAATTTTTTTTAAATATTACCTTTCCAAGTTGAAATTGTTTTGACCGAGTTTTTGTCGAAAAATCGATCTTTTTTTACGCGTTAATTTTTAAGGTTTTTTAAAAACAAATTCACTGATTTAAAATTTTTTAAATATATCCTATCCAAGGTAAAATTGTACGCTTAAAACGATGGCGATATCATTTACACGAGGCGCTGTGGTGTAATGGTTAGCGCGTTGGACTGTTACACGTGAGGTTGCGGGTTCGAGCCCCAACCAAGGCAACATCAATTTATGAAAAATAGTAATATGTATGAGTTTTTTCTATCCCTCATACATATCGCAGCGTCCTCCTTCGGTGTTCTCATAGCACTTAACCCCACCGAAGTAAAATAATATAACAGGGCTATGAACTAAAATAAAAAGCTTCAACAAAGTTCGCCAACTCACCGTCAGATGGCGCGCAACAACTGTTCTAAAATTCAATATCTCGCGCAATTACAATGTTGCCATATTTGAAGCCCTTCATCTTTCACCACCTTTCACTTCTTCTCTATCCCCTTTCCAAAGGAAGCAACACGTTAATTAATAGGAAGAATTTCCTGAGTGTTGCTTCTCTTTTAAAAAAAAAAAAAAAAAAAAAAAAAGAAAATGTTTTTTTTTGGGTTTTTAGACGATTTCGGGACGAAAATGATTTTTTTGAGATGTCGTAGTGGAACTTTTTTTTCCTCATGCCAAAAGCTATCGAAAAATCGATTGCACAATATCGACAAATTTTTGTCCTTACAAATCGGCCAACCCTATTGCACACGGTATTTGAACACATAAAAATGGGGATGTATGTTTGTATTAATACTCGTGCATGTATGTAAGTACTTATGTAGGTACATTAGAGTTGTCCAAAAAAAAACATGAGAGTGGGAATTCGCGGTCTCCTCAATGTTGCCCCTATTCCTGAATATCTAAAAACTCTCTGTGCCAAGTTTCAGCTAAATCCGCTTTTATTTAGAGGTAGCAGAAAAAGTTTTCTTTTAATTAGTAATTTGTCTATAGAGTAATTTATACAAAAAGTAGGGTTGGCTTTAAATTAAATTAAATTATTTCTTAACCTATACATTATAACTTAACATTTTTTCTTTAATCTAGTTTTAATTAATGCGCAGAAAAGGAATATCAAATCAAAACCTAAAACGATTAAGTAACTTTTAAGTAGTTCGCGGTTTTTTTTTTTTAATTATAAAATAAAAATACATATTTTAGGTTAAATTTAGAAATTTTCTAAAAATATGTAAGTAAGAATCCAACTTGCTCACGCCTTATACGAGCAAATTTCTCAAATCTGATCTTTATTTTTCCAAATATTATGAATTTGCAACCGAAATTTAAAAAAATTTTGTGGTTTATAAATTATTCGCAGTTTTTGAAAATTCAAAAAAAAATTAAGTTTTTTTAAGTATTTTCCTTACTACCTGTAAACGGAGTCATCGAAAAATCCAATTTGTTAATTATTTTAATTTTTCTCATTTTTTCCCATTTTTTTTTAATTAATTAAAAATAATAGAATAAGTTCAAACTTCAGCTGCGATCTGCGACATCTTAAAAAAACTTTTTTGGAGATTTTTTTTCAGACCATATTTATTTTCTATGGCACTATGCGCCAATAATCGGCGCTAAAGCAACTACTAATAATAATAATATTTATTATCATAATGGCATATCACGTTGTGGAACGTGATAATTCCAACTTTTTTTTGGACCACCTTGAGGTACATACATATGTATAAATAAATGCGGATGCAGATGTGGGTATTCGTATGTACAAAACTGATATTATTCGTATTAGATGAAAACATTACAACAGAACGTACTTTTTATTTTATTTTAGGTGAATATTTGCAAATATACCACCAAACTGGCAAAAAATATCCTTGACCTTTAACAACTTGTTGAAAAATCAATATACTGAATAAATTAAGATATGTATGTACCTTTCGAACCTGTAAGCCAGTGATTCCCAACATTTTGGTGCTTTATCATTCCAAGAAGTCCATGTTCGCCTTATTATATCATAAGCATCGGTGGTCATAAGGCAACTCCTCGTAACTGACTATTTTGAACGACTTGAGTTATGGATGCCAATTGACTGTTGGTAGTTATTAATGCACAACAAGCCAGTGTAGAAAATCATCACCAAATAATGGGTTATATAGTCCATTACCTGGTAATTGTAACTAGTTACTATCCTTATTACTTTTATATGGAAATGTCGCTCAAAATAATGCGTTATGTTTAGGTGCCAGCACCCCGTTCCTGCACACATAATAATCCATGCGTAAAAATACGAAAAAATGTCAAAATAACAAAAAAATTTGTAAAATATACGAAAAATGGTTTATTTTACGAAAGTTTTTGTTGTTTTGACATTTATTTCGTATTTTTATGCATGGATTATTATGTGTGTGTATCTAATGTGAGAAATTTACGCATCGGGAAATGCAGGGTAACAATTCTTTATACAGGGTGAGTTATGAGATAATAAAGTTGATTGGAATTTAGGTGGTTAATCTTTACGGCTTTGTAAATTTTTCAACTGTGGATGCATTATGTTTTAGAAAATACACAAGTCTATAGATGAAAACGTTGCATGCAGTGCATTATTGGCTTATTTGTTTTTAAATATATTTTATTGTTTGTGAATCACCCAATTTATACTAAAGTAGGGCTGCATTTTATATGATTCAAAAAACATATGGGTAAGGACTGCGGTCAGAAAATATAGTGCATACATTTTTACTTGCAAAATAATTTCTTTGTATGTTCATTTTTAAATTCTAAAACTCATATTAGCTTTGCAATTTAGCATCAAACTGCAATTCAATCGGATAAGTAATTTTTTTTGATGGCGTGGAAAGAACCACAGTTTGAAAACTTTTTCACAGTTTATAAAAAATAAATCCCAATCGCAATTTTGCTCGGAAGTCAATGGTTTAGCCTTCGAAGTAAAAGTGCCAAGAAATATTTTTTCAGTCCTATCCAGGGTTGTCAGATTTCTTTAGCCCTTTTTTGCCAAACAGAGTAAATTGCCAAAAATCACCAAAATTTATTTTTCTTTGTTATTTTGAATTTGGTAGATCTAATAGGAATAGACAATTACTTATTCCAAAGCTTACACCGTTGTTAGGCCGATCTTTTTTTGTAAGGGTTGCTCGAAAATACAACAAATTGCCACCTAACTTAAAGACTTTTAATTTGTCTATTGATACGTTCAGGAAGAAACTTTTTGAAGAATTTTCACTTAATGCTTAATTTTTCAGGCATTGTTTTTTTGAATTAAAGCTTACATAAAGGGTGAACACACCAAAACTGCGACACTTAGAAACTAATACACACATAATAATCCATGCATAAAAATACGAAATTAATGTCAAAACAACAAAAAATTTCGTAAAATAAACCATTTTCTGTATATTTTACGAAATTTTTTGTTATTTTGACATTTTTTCGTAATTTTATGCATGGATTATTATCAGTGTACCAGAAAAAAATAGATGGCTTTAAAATAAATTTTTTTTTATTCGAATACTTTGAAGTTTAGAGGTAATAAAAATATTAAAATTTTAGTTATTATTTGTTCCATATGCAACTGATCGGACTTTTCGTCGCACACGCGCCATAATCTTTTGCACGATTGCATCATCGACTTTTCGCGACGCCGACAACCACTTGGTTTTGAATTCTGCAATATATGTTACCAGTTCCCCTGTCTTATTCAATATTCCCTTCACTATTGACCAATATTCCTCAATATGGCGTAGCTCTGGGCTATTGGGTGGATTGCAGTCGCGACGTACAAAATCGATTTTATTTGCATTGTACCACTGCAATGTATCCTTGACATAATGGCAGCATGCCAGGTCCGGCCAGAACAGTGGTTTGGTGACGTGACTCTTAATAAATGGCAGAAGACACAGGAGAAAATGGTTTGCAAAACCATGTATTTTTTTTGGAAACTTCGACTTAATTTTCAATTTACAGCTTTCAGGAGCATCTTTACGACTTGCAGCAGTATAAAAATCTTGCCCAGCAATATATTTGAAATTGTGAAAGCAGTAGATTTCGTCGTCCATTCATATTTCGTGATTTGGGAGTCGTACAACTAGCGGCTGCGGGATTTCGCCGAAACATTCTGCTTTGCGTCTCGATCTGGTGCTGTTTGAGCTTTAAAATTTCTCAGTGATGCTTGCCGCTTTACCTTTTGTACGAAAGACTGCGATTTACGTACAGATTTTGCAACAGAACGTGACGAAATCGTCGGAACTTGTGAAAATGCCCTGAGGACCTTCAGAGCACTGTTTGTATCACTTCAGTCATGCTCACCTCCGCTACCAGGCAAAATTCTAGCAGTTGTCAAACCTTCTCTGTATCGATTTAAAACCCTGGAAACTGTCGAGTGGTGCACTTTTACATTTTTGCAATTTTACGCGCACTGAGAACCGGATTTTTTATATATTTGTGCAAAATAATTTGCCTCGTTTCTAACTCGGTGGTCATTTTTGACGAAGCTAAAAGTCAAATTCGAATGAAATTTCTCATACATGAAATTTAGGTCATGGCCTACTCAGGGTATTTGAATTTCAAAATATATAAATTTTTTTGAGTAAGTTATAAGTTTTCCAAAGTGTCGCAACTTTGGTGTGTTCACCCTTTATACTATTTTTTTTTTGTATAAAATTTACGGAATTTAGAAACTATTATCGCTAATTTTTTATAACTTTTATTTTTAATTTTTTGCATTTAATAATTTTATTTTTACATTGTTATTTTATTTCTGCAAATTTTATTGCTTGCTTGTTTTGTTACTTTTAGTAAAAATTTGTAATCGATTATGGCCTATAGGCTAGGTTATTGTAATAAATAAAGAAATTAAATTAAAAAAGTTAATAAAACACTCTTTTCGTTTTTGTTTGAAGTATAAATAATACGTTTTGATGAATTATTTTTGCAAAAATGAAAATTTTATCAATTTTTGAGGGCACTTTTGAGCATTTTTACTTCAATTCCGTAGAATTTTATAATATTTGAAGGCAAAAAAAGTAGGTAGTTAAGTTTTCTATTAATATAATACAACTTGTTTCATAAAATATTGTTATTTTGCCAAAAACTATTTCAAATCTGAAGACCGCCTTTTGGCGGCCTTGGGCATTGGAGGGTTACACCCAGAAAACAGATTCAGTTCTAATCACCGCATTTGTAGCCAATCGCATGGTTCGGTTATGGTAGCCGAATTTTTCAGTTGTGGCAAACGAAAACCAATCGAGACAGGACTAGTTTGCCTGTGGCAACGGAATTTCAGTTGTATCAAGAATAATTCGGTAGCCGCAACCGAAAAATTCATTTGGGGTTGTCAGCACCAAATCTGTTTTCTGGGTGTAACCCTTTCGGTTATTCTACGCCATATGGCATAGTCACTTTTTAGTGTCTGTTTTAAGTCAAAAAAGTTATGGATACTATTTTTTTGTATTTTTATATTTTTCTTTGAAGTTTTCTGTACAAATTAATGAAAAAAATATTTTGATTAGTGGACCCAGTAAATTGTGAAGGAGTGTGCCTATCGAGTTTCGAATTTAACAAGAAAAGGTCACTTCGTACTTTTATATATTCTATTACAAAAATTCTTTATTTGATAACTTTATGTAAGTTATTTAGTAGATAATTATTGCTTTATTAAATGTAAAAAAAGTTGGATCCGAAACATAGTTCAATTAGGCTGTACGATTTTTTTATTTCGTACTATGACATATGGTATAGATTTTACCCAACGGAAAGAACATTTTATATTTGATTGAATTGCGTCGCAGCGTCTGAACGTAATTGCAATGTCTAAAAGAATAAACATCGAACAAATAGAAAATATTTTAATTATTTAGTCTTATTTCGACTTAATTAAGCCAAAATATGCAAAAAATAATTTTTTCTCTTTGGGACTCATATGACCATATGGTAGTGAAAGGGTCAGAGATGGGCTAAAATCATTACCATTACATTTTTATTACCATTACTTGATGTAATGGTAATGGCGCTTTTTTATCATTACCATTTTTTGAAGAAATGGTAATGTTTTTTTTTTCATTACCATTGCGTTAAAAAATGGTAATGAATATTTTTTTTATTTTCATTTGTTTTGAAAATTAAAATGAACCTTTTTTTAATTTTCATTACTTTTACCTAATGTTTACATAGTAATGAAACGCCCATTTGTTTTTCATTACATGCCGTTTTTGTCGAAGTTTTTTATTTTAAAATATAAGGTTTACAAATTACTAAAAGCATTTTTTAGTTCATAATATAATGCAAAAATGCAAAAAAAAAATCGCGAAAAGAAATTGCATAAAGGAAAATTCTTGCATCAATATATTTGTTTGCAGAACATAAATAGCTGATTAAGTTTTTTAATTCAATTCTAGTACCATAGGCTTTTTTCTCGATCCGCCATTATTTTGCAATTTTGTAAGTGCGGTTTTTTTTTAATTTATAATCTAAATACTTTAATACTCATTTCGTACAACAAAGTTTGAGGGCTAGTTAAAAAAAAAAAATTGGGAAAAAAAATCGCAAACAAAAAAAATCCAAAAAGGAAAATTTTTGCATTAATATTTGCTTGCAGAATGTAAATCGTGATTAAGTGTTTTAATTCAATTCTTTTACCATAAAGTCTTTTTCGCGTCCCGCCATTATTTTGGAGTTTTTTAAGTGCGGTTTCTTAAAATTTATATTCTAGTGACTATAATACCCGTTTCATACAACAAAGTTTGGGGGCTAGTTAAAAAAAACCGCAAAACAAATCGCGAAAAAAAAATTTACAAAAAGGAAAATTCTTACATCAGTAGATTTGTTTGCAGAATGTAAATCGCTGAATAAGTGTTTTAATTAAATTTTTTTACCATAAAGTCTTTTCTCGCGTCCCGCCATTATTTTGGAGTTTTTTAAGTGCGGTTTATTAAAATTTGTAATCTAGGGACTATAATGTCCGTTTCATACAACAAAGTTTGGGAGCTAGTAAAAAAAAAACCCCGCGAAAAAAATCGTGAAAAAAAAACTTACAAAAAGGAAAATTATTACATCAGTAGATTTGTTTGCAGAATGTAAGTCGCTGATTAAGTGTTTTAATTAAATTTTTTTACCATAAAGTATTTTTTCGCGCCCCGCCCTTATTTTGGAGTTTTTTAAGTGCGGTTTCTTAAAATTTATATTCTAGTGACTATAATACCGGTTTCATACAAAAAAGTTTGGGAGCTTTTAAAAAAAAAACGCGAAAAAAATCGCGAAAAAAAAATTTTCAAAAAGGAAAATTCTTACATCAATAGATTTGTTTGCAGAATGTAAGTCGCTGATTAAGTGTTTTAATTAATTTTTTTACCATAAAGTCTTTTTTCGCGTCCCACCATTATTTTTGAATTTTTTAAGTGCGGTTTCTTAAAATTTGTAATCTAGGGACTACAATGCCCATTTCATACAACAAAGTTTGGTGGGTAGTTAAAAAAAATATCGCAAAAAAAAATTTGAAGAAAGGAAATTTTTTACATCAATATATTTGTTTGCAGAATGTTAATCGCTGATTATGTTTTTTTAATTCAGTTTTTGTACCATAAAGTCTTTTTTCGCGTTCCACAATTATTTTGCAATTTCTTAAGTGCGGTTTTTTCAAATTTATAATCTAGGGACTATAATGCCTATTTCATATAACAAAGTTTGGTGGTTAGTTGCAAAAAAAAAATCGCGAAAAAACTTTGCGAAACTTTTTGCATCAGTATATTTGTTTGAAGAATGTTAATCGCTGATTAAGTTTTTTAATTGAATTTTTCTGCCATAAAGTCTTTTTTCGCGTTCCGCCATAATTTTGCTATTTTTTAAGTGCGGTTTTTTTAAATTTATAATCTACAGACATACATCAAAGTTTGGTGGCTGGTTGCCAAAAAAAAATTGCGAAAAAAAATTTACATAAAGGAAAATTTTTTAGTGTAGAACAAAGAACAACACGTTCTTTACATCATTATGTTAAGTAATGGTAATGAAATTTCATTTGTCTACCTAGTGTAGAAGAAATGAAAATGATTTTTTGTTTTTACTACCATTGCGTATTGTAATGAAAATTATAAAAAACGTTTCATTACATGTAAAGAAAACAAATGAAATTAACATTTTTTTCATTGCAATTTCATTTTGTAATGGTAATGAATTTTTTTTTAATTTTCATTTTATAGATTTAATGGTAATGAAAACCCGCAATGGTCATTACAAAGTAATTAATTACTCCCATCTCTGGAAAGGGTTAATGTATAATATAAAATGAATGCATTTGAACGTAGATTTAGATCTTTCCAGATAAGATCTTTAAAATTGCATTAAAAATTAAAATTTATATATTTGAATTTTTTTAAGTATGTACATTCTATGCCATTTGGCATGATGCCCAAAAACCACTTTTGGAAACCAAATTTAAAAAAATTACTTTTGATTATTCATAATGTAGGCTTAAATAGTAACAAAATTGAAAAAAATATTTTTTTAAGTCAAAAGAAAAAAAGAAGTACCGAAAGGGTTAAAGACTAACAGTAAGCAGCATCTCGCATTGGTATTAGACTTGTGTCGTTCGTGAACGAACTAGTTCAATTGAACTAGTCACGCAATTGATCGAAAGATCTAGTTCACTTCTAATCGCTCTTCCAGTTCAATCATTCATTTTATTATATTTGGCCAGGGATAATTTTATTTCTTTTTATTAATTAAAAATATTTTCTACACTAAACATTTGTTTCTTAAAATTCTTAATTTGTCTGATATTTTATATCCTTGTTAACTAAAAGACGAGCTATATGAATTAGCTACCTACTCAAAATTGCCAGGGCTATTGAACTAGAAGAGTGAACTAGTTCTGTACAACAAATTGAACTAGAAAGAGCGGTCACCAAAAAGAACTAGAATGCCCAAGTCTAATTGGTATTAACATAAATGCGAAAAAAATACTTTGTATCATGCAGAAAATGAGTAAAGCTACTATATTATACTATGCTTTGTATTGAAAATATTTCTCAGAATAAATAATTTCGTTTCAAATGCATCTTCTATATTAAATGAAATTGTATATCATCTGAGTATACAGTGATGTGCAATAAAATAGAGCCATTCAAGTTTTTTTTTCTAATTTTATTCTCGTTGCCTTTATTTTTATAGATCAAAATAGTGGATATATTCGCCCAAAAATGCGAGCAGATTGTTCAGAAAACTATGTAGAATTTTAACGCTACGTCTGTTTTTTTATTTTGTTACTTGTTTTAAGTAGGCGTGGCTTTTAATGAAAAATAAGCGATATCGACCTACTATCAAATTACATGGTAAAATTTTGCGAGTACTGAACAGTTCTGAAAAAACTGTATAGTTTTGGAATTCCTATAAAATTTCCTTAAGTCATGCATTATTTTATTCTACAAATGGTCGCCAGATTTAAAATGGCAGTGCCTTAAACATGACCAGATTTTTCATTGTTTTTAGCGATTTTAGAATAAAGTTAATAACACTGAAACTTTAAAGTAAATGGGCTTACTTACCGCGATATAACAAATCAGTCAGGCCTTTTTTTACGTTATAGTATAAAACATTCCCTGTTTAAATTTCAGTGTTGTTAACTTTATTTTAAAATCGGTAAAAACAAAGAAAAATTTTGTCATGTTTAAGGCACTGTCATTTTAAGTCTGGCGACCATTTGTAGAAAAAAATAAGGCAAGACTTAAGGAAATTTTATAGGAATTCGAAAAATATAGTTTTTTCAGAATTGATCAGTACTCGTAAAATTTTACTATGTAATTTGATAGTAGGTCGATATCGCTTATTTTTCATTAAAAGCCACGCCTACTTAAAACAAATAACAATATAAAAAAACAGACGTCGCGTTAAAATTCTACATAATTTTCTGAACTATCTCCTCGCATTTTTGGGCGAATCTATGCACTATTTTGATCTTTAAAAATAAAGGCAACGAGAATAAAATTAGAAAAAAATTGAATGGCTCTATTTTATTGCACATCACTGTATATTGCAGATTTTATTTATTTTTTTTTGTTTTGTTACCTAGTGTCTTCACATGCAATAAAATGATAGCAAGCAATTGTCAAAATGATTTCATCTCAAGTGAAGACACTCAATTCCAGTTTTATTGCAATATCACGACATGCGAGCGACTCTTGCAATGATGCCTGCCATCAAATGTCACTTTTCGTTTTCATTTTGATTTTGTAATAAAAAAATAACAGAAAATGTGGTAAAAAAGGATGGAAAAGAGTTTAATTGTTTATTATTTGTAGATAAAAATTAATGTTTGATAAAATTTTGTGTTTTTCGAAGAAAAATCTATGATATTTCTTAGCCATGAAATGATCAAGTTTTCTCCACCACTTTGCAATTGATATCATTTTGACGTTTCTCTGCAATGGTTTTGACTTTTCATATCATATAATTTATTGCATTTGAAGACACCCGGTTAACGCAAAACAAGAAAATCTTTATTAACACGAAAGATTATATAAATATATTTATATAAGTAGAGATTTTTCTTTCTTTTTGTTTGTTAAATTTGAAATAGTACAACAATTTCTTTTCACATCTTCTTTTCTACTCCAAATGATCTTGGTAATATAATTCCATATTATGCTAAAAGTCAGTCGGTTTTCATTAATTCTTTCAACTATTTCTTCAGTCTGTTTTTTTTTGTGTCTTTCACTTAAGGTTGAGAAATAGTTTGATAAAACTTCATGCCAGGTTTTATTTTACAAATTATTGTTTAAAAACAGTGTGAATCAGTTTTTCTTACAAAATTCTGTTGGCCTTTGTTTCAAATAACTGGAAATAATGGAAAATATTTGCTCTCTCTGTTTAGTTGGAATAATTGAAAAGAAAGCAAAAAATGTGTAATTTTTAGTAGAATTATTCTCTGAGGTGTAGTTAAAAAAACTCTATGCGTTGAGCACTTTTTTATATTTTGTTGAACAAAATTTAAAAAACGCAAAATTATTGTTTTGAAAATTTACAAAAGAACTCCCATCTTTGGTCATTCCTGGAAGATGGTTCTCATAATCCAAGAGAGACAAAAATTTATAGATCTTAGAACTAAAACTAGAGTAAAACATCATAAGTTCTTGAAAAAACTATTTAATTTTTTTCACGATTTTAATAATTTATCCAATTTTAACCCCACAATGGTTTGGGCGAATTGCAAATACTTAAATATTATCTAACCGATTTTGGATTTTTTATGCCTTGCTAGAAAGGTAATTTAGTCTATATTACGATTCTGTTAACATTTTCCAGAAATATAGTTATTTAAGAGCCAGTATTTTCAAAAAAAAAAGTAATTTTTTCTGTTTGTAAATAGGATTTTCAAACTTTGAAGTGCCAGGGATAGCTCAAAAATTCATCGATTGAGCTGAAATTTTCTCTGAATTAGTTTTTCCAGTAACCTCACAAAATATGCCCAGGGGAGCGGATTTAAAATCGCAAATACAAAAAAGGCCCAGTCCAATATATAGTGTCATTAATAAATATTTTTTTTAAGGATATTTCAAACTCTGGCTTGAAAGTTGCTTAATATAGAGTAGAATTTTTGGAAATTCTTTTGAGAAAATCAAAGGGGTCGGACTTTTTGAAAAAGTCAATTATTAGTTTTAATCGTTATTAACTGAATGATAATGATTTCGAAAATTTTTTTAGAAAACTACATTTAAAAACGAACAAAACGATACCCTACTTTATTGAGATATCGGTGTTTATCCACTGGTCTATCGTTAATTGAAAATTTTTACTCAAAAATTTGAAACATTTCTACTCAAAACCAGTTCGGATTAAAAGGCTGAAAATTGGTGTGGAAGTTGCTTTTAATACGTGCCAAAAAATATTAAAAAATTAGCGAAATCGAAGAGGGTCGGGCCAAAAACTCGGTGATTTGTCATGGAATGCCCCATATATAAAAACATAATAAATATTATATCTGAATTATATTTTGTTTACATAGGCATTCAAATCTCACAGGCAATTGCCCCAAAATTCCCATTTTGTAACTACCCAGACAGAAATTGCCAACTGTAACAAAAATAAAACCTTGGCAGAGCAGCGATTTTATAAAAATTACCACGCTTTGTTAAAATAAGGTTTAAAGTCCGAAAGTCTTAAGTTCGATTGGTTCGATTGTGTTCACGGAATTCTGTTGAATTTTTTGTATTTTTTTTTTTTAAATACATTTTTTTTTAATTAATTGCTTTTTAAAACAGTTTTTTTTTAATCTTTTTTGACCACCTATATTTTGGGTTTTCTGATGTTATGCCAACGTTGGCAATGTAGCGGAACGTGTGCGACCCAGGGTGTAACGGACCATTGCCAACGGTTTGCCTACATTGTGCGGATCATATTTTTCTGTGTGGGTACCCGAGTAAAAAAAGTTAGATGTTATAAAATACAAACGTATCTTTTTTTGGTATAGCCTCAACTACAATTTGATCCGAAAAGTGGTGGATCGTAAAGTATTAATTTAGATACACCCTGGATCTAATATAATGAAATACGATCCGAAAAATGGGTTTATCTTACTATATATAATTAGATTTAGTACAATAAAGCTACATTTTATTTGATACCATTAGACAAAAATACTTCATTGAAAGTACGCTCATATTGCATTAAATCGTCCATTCTATTGAAATTAGTTTTTGATTGTCATTATGTCACATCCAATTCTATATTATTAGATAAACCCATTTTCAGATCGTTCACCATTTTTCGGATCAAATTTTGTTTCGGGCAACAGCAGAAAAAGATATGATTGCATGTTGTACCTCATTAATTTTTTTAATATGGTCGTTATAAAACTACAGTAGTTTGAAAATTACAGTATAAGACGAAAAACAGGGAGTAAAAACTACACCTTTTGCAATTGTAATTCAGAAAATATCATTTAAAATTCAGAAATTCTATTTAAAATTCAGAAAATATCAATTCATATTCAGAATTTCCATTTCAAATTCAGAAAACATCAATTAAAAATTACATTTTCCATTTGAAATTCAGATAATATCATTTTAAATTTATAAAATAGTATTTCAAATTCGGAAAAATATATCAATTGAAATTCAATTCAATTAAAATTGAGAAAATTTAATTTAAAATACAAAAATGCATCGTTTGTTATTCGGAAAATATCAATTGTATTTTAGAAAATATCAATCAAAATTCAGAAAATATTAATTAAATTTAAGAAAACAATTTTAATTGATACATATATTCCGAAATTTCATTGACAATTTCTGAATTTCACTTCATATTTTCTGAACTTTAGGTAATATTTTGTGAATAACAATTAATGTTTATCTGAATATCAATTGATATTTTCTGAATTACAATTTATGTATTCTGAATTTTAAATGATATTTTATAAATTTCAAATGATGTTTTCTGAATTTCGAATGGAAAATCAGTTTTTATTTCAGAATTTTTCATTTGCATTTCTGCACTATATGTGGAAAACAATTAAAAAATTCTGCAACTAATTGAAAATTCTAAAATTTAATTGAAAATTTTAAATTAAAATGATATAAGAATAGTTAATATAAAATTATTATAAACAAAAATACCACACAACATATCGACTGAGTTAAATTTTTGAGTTTTTTCAATTCTTTCGTTCTTTAGAAAAAAAGGAGTATATAAAAAACGTATAAAACAGTTATATTTTACAGTAATCATGCATAATAATTTGACAACCTTATAACATGTTTATAAAATGAAATTTGTATCAAAAATTTGTTTTATATGTCAATTATAAATTTTAAAAGTGTTTATGCATATGACCCCATATTTCTTTTACATAAATTTCAAGTTTTTACACATTTTTTTAAACAAAAAATTCTCAAAATGGCAAAAAATCACAAAATCCCGAAAAAAATTCGGGATCCCGAAAAATCTCGATCCGTCCCGGGATCCCGTTTTTTTAATTTTGAAATCCCGAATCCCGGGAAACCAATCCCGATTGGCATCCCTAATATGGACTAAATATTTATCGGAATGATATAATTCAGAACAAAATGGCATCGATTTGTAGTTGCATATTTTTGCATATTTTGACAAAAGTGCATATTTTGGCTTTAAATGCATATTTGGTGCCTTTTTAATGCATTTTAATGCATATTTGGACATATTTTTAATTTTTAGGAGCATTTTTTATTTTGTAGAAAAATATAAAAAATTTATATTTTTTTAAATTTTGATTCAATCAAACTATTTTTTTTTTTTTCATTATTTTTAAAAATAACCATTATTAAAAACCTTATTGACCTCTGGAAAAGCTTCGAGTTCTGTGTCTGTTTGCAAAATAACTAACTTAAATATATTTTTAAGTTTTAAAGTGCATTATTTTTGCAAAAATAGTAGTTTTTAGTGCATATTTTTCATATTTTTAATGCATATTTGTCTTTTTTAGCCGCATTTTTTAGGCGCATATTTTCTATTTTTAACTGCATGAAATGCCTTGCCCTATTGATAAGTAAGAAGCTAGCTTAAATTTCTACTTGTAAAACTACTTGTTATTTTTGGATTAACAGAATACAGCCAGGATACTTTTTACGAATATTTTTCTAACTGGATTTCTTGAACCTTAAAATTTTTATGTATTATATATTAATATATAATTCTGAATAGGAATAAATTTTCAAATATATAAGTATTTTAGTTTCGCTATCTAAACTCTAGAATAATAAATTTCATATATTTTTTAAGAAAGTATTAATGGAAATAATTTTAATATTTTTTATATACTTAAATTTAGGAAGTTTTTTTTAAGAGAAGCAACATTTAGGAAATTCTTCTTATTAATTAGCGTGTTGCTTTCTTCGGAAAGGGGATAGGTAAGAAGTGAAAGGTGGTGAAAAATGAAGTGCTTCAAATATGGCAACACTGTAATTGCACGAGATGTTGAATCTTAGAACAGTTGTTGCGCGCCATCTGATGTAGAGTTGGCGAGTTTTGTTGAAGCTTTTTAGTTCATAGCCCTGTTATTTTACTTCGGTGGGGTTAAGTGCTATGGGAATACCGAAGAAGGACGCCGCGATATGTATGAGGGATAGAAAAAACTCATGCATATTATTATTTTTCATAAATTGATATTGCCTTGGTTGGGGATCGAACCCGCAATCTTATGTGTAATAGTCCAACGCGCTCACCATTACACCACATTACTTGGTTTAAAGAAGTTAAAAATGTTTAAACTAAAAATAAGAAAGTTCACTATTTGAATTTGGTTTTTCATATAATATTAAATTTCATGATTTTTGGTTCCACAAAATTCTTAACTTTTAAGATTATTAACTAAAAAGAAGACTGTTGGCAGTCCGTCTCCAATATACACAATTTGCCTGCACTTGTAGGTACGTAAAAACCATACGTCAGTGTGGCAACATTTGCGAAAAGGTGACACGGAGGAAATAAGAAGATAAACAAAGAAATCTAAAGTAGAATGTTTGTATATGTCTGTTTGATGACTTCTGAAAGTATTCATAAAGAGAAAATCTGACAATAAAAATATAAACAATAATACAATTTAATGGAAAATCACTGATGAAGCATGTCCATAGAAAAAGGCAGAAACTGGGTCTAGTCTGATTTGCAAATTTAATGTGTTTATAACTTTTGAAGAAAATGTTTATTCTTCTTCTTAACCTCAAACATACTAAATTAGAAATATTGTACATTTTTCAACAGTTTTAAAAATTTTAACTTTATTCACGAAAATAAATTTAAGGAAAATGTTTTATTCTTTTTCAGTTAGTAAGTATTTTGAATACTCTGAAACAAATAAAATTTGCATTATTTGAAAGCAATTTTATTTATTGGAAAGTACTTTTACTTATTTTTATTAAACACTCATACACATTGTTTTAGTAAGGTGAAATCTTAGTTTTAGTTCACACATTTTTTTTTAGTGTAATACCTATTTTTGTATAAATTCTTTGTTTTTTCCTCATGACATTGTCAAATATAAGTTTGTTACTCCGATTTTTTCGTGAGGTATTAACAAAAATTTAAGAATATCTACATCACCAAAAGTTGAATTTAATTTCTCTATGCAATCTTGTCTAGATAATCTACATCGAAAATCGCAGTATTTTTTTTTTGCTGAAACTTAATTTTAATTTTTTTGTAAACAACACAAATAATGCTCAATATCAGCTGTCGCCTAACAAATGTTAAACTGGCCAAGGCTCATAATAATAATAATGATTTTTTTCGTATTCATTTTAAGCGTAAAAAACTTTTGCCAAATTTGATATCTAAAGGGTTTTTCAATAAGAGCGCTACAAAAGTAAAAAAGTTTAAATAAAACAAAAACGGTTTTGGATATCAATGAAATTCTTTATTCCTGTGAAAGTACGTTCGATGCCATTATGTATGGAAATCGATCTCTTTTGCATGGCCACCACGGGCACGCTTGCAGAAGTCCAGACGCTGAACCCAATTTTCGACGGTTTTCAAGCATAAATCGGCCGATACTGCTGCAATTTCACGTTCGATATTCGTACGAAGTTCATCAATCGTCGCTGGGTTGTTGGCATAGACCATAGATTTGACGTAGCCCCACGCTCAATTGTTGATCTGCTAGGACGATTATGACGACCATAAATTGGACGTAGCGCTCTTAACGTTGAGGCCACTGACTCCGAATTTCGGTAGTAAATTTTAATAATTTCGACTCGTTGTTGGCTCGTCTATCTTTTCATCATGAAATGGCAAACCTTACTGAAGAGAAATGTCAAAAGAGCGGCAAGAAACATGGCGTCGTTTGCTGTCCCTGTCTTTCTACTTTTGTAGCGTCCCTGTGGAGTTGTTAGTACTAGCACTTTTTTCGTACTCTTAAATACTCGCATATATCGTAAAGTGCTTTATACAATGCCCGTTTAAAAAAGTTTAGATGCGATCAGATCTTTTTGGATCTAAGTAGATATGATTGAATCTAATTAGATCCTGTACCAGATCTCATCAAATATGATCAGATATGGCATATGTAATAATACCTTATGGCAAGATCTGATCAGATCTAGTGCCAAATCTGATCAAATCTAAAGTGATCTGGACAAATGCGCCAAATATACCTAGATCTGATCAGATCTAATTAAATCTTGAATTTGTCCCCAATTTAGAGATCTAATTAGATCTCGTAAGATCTACTAAGATCTGACCAGATATTCCTAGATCTGATCAGATCTAATTAGATCTCAAATTTGTCCCCAATTTTCAAATCTAATTAGATATGGTAAGATCTACTGAGATCTGGCCAGATCTGATCTTTTTTTCACGGGTGAGATGAAAAAGTGTAACAGGTTGACCTTTTTCAGATATATTACTTAAAATTTTTATCTATGAAAGCTTATTTTGTTTATAAAACTATGCTAATTCAAAGCAAAATTCTAAATTTATTTGACAATGAAATTTAAGACATTTTTATATTTCAGGACTAAAATCAAAAAATTTTATTTTGATGCCCATGTTGTATACCCATTGTTGACATTTATTTGAAAAATTGTATTATTGGTGAAAAAGGGACTATGGGAAAATTCGTTCTAAAGCCGAACAATAACAAATATGATAAAAGGCTGAAAAAAATATATAGAGCTCACTAAAAATATATATTAGTACTTAAATTCCAACTGTAACGGAAACATTTAATCATTCTAACCTTTTTTTAATCCTTGGATTAATTTTTGGATTTATTATATTTATTTATTGAAAAATTTGCATTTTGTTTTTAAATTTTCAAAATTTAATATTTTTATCCAAATCTAACACTTAATGCCTAATATAATGTGAAAGAAAAATTTTAAATTTTGCAAAAAATAGTTTCTGGAATTGAATTAACCTAAATCCAAAACGGATTTAATTATTTTATAGATCCACTTTGGATTTAGCTTAATTCAATTCCTGTGTTCACATTTTTAAAAAATTTTATTGATTTTCTTGCACCTTATATGTATTAGCGAATAAATATTATATTTTGATAAAAATATTAAATTTTGAAAATTAAAAACAAAATGTGGATTTTTTAACAAAATAAAATAAATCCAGTGATTAAGAAAAAAAATTCTATGAAAAATTTAAAAATAGTAAACAAAATAAAAAAAATAAGTGTAAACTAAAAAAAATCAACAAAATACTCATCGATTAATCGAGTTCCTTAAGATTGGTGAAAAATTATACACTCATAAAAAAAGTTAGTACAAAAATCTGTTAAACGCGTTCTGTCCCAAATGAACTAATTTGTATGTTATTTTGTATTAAAATTTAGGATTGGACTAATATTTTTTGTAATTTCAATTTAGCATAATTAATTTCATCCCTGCCGGGTTCATCTGTTAACCGGCATGCTGTTATTTGATTTTATACCTCTATTAACCGTGGTTTCACTCTATTATCCGTGCTTTCAATAGTTAAAGATATCTCAACAGGTATATATGGCTCATTCAAATACCAAAGATTTAGTTAAAATATATATGTATCTCTTTTAACCGTGTTTTCGATTAACTGTTCTAAGCCTGGTCCCGAACACCCCAGATAATCGAGTTTCGACTGTACTTTAAAATCTGTAACTCTGTTTTTTGAATAAAGAGTTATTTCAGAGATTTTTATTTTTTTCGCTTTCAGCCTTAATCAGTGTTGCCGTTTTTGTTATTTTTAACCAAAATAGGTTATTTTTTTCCGAATGTGAAGATGTGAACTTTTTTTTAATTTTGGTAACTTTTTTGGCAATCAAGTATATAAATTTTTTTTTCTGCGTTTTTAAATTTATGTTCTGCTTATGCGCATAGTTCGAAACGTACTCTTGAATTTAAAGAATTTCATGATTATTACAGTGTAGAGTTACATAAAATATTAAATATTTCTGGTACCCGGTGATAACATATGTTATCAATCGTATAACTGAGCAGTGGCCTGCTTTGCATTTATATTTTATATCGTTCGACTTCGAAGTAAATGGTAAAAGCTTGTGAATTGGATTAACTAGTGGGCGATACTAGCTTTAAGGTTTATTTATTATATCTCTCATATATTCTGAATATAATAAATAACTTAAATAAAGAATTTCAATCGGAAAAAATGGATCTTCCATATGTTTATGGCCAATTGAAATTAAATTTTAAATTAGTTTTGAGCAATTTTACCAAAAGTAATTACGTTAAAAGTTTAATTTCATTAAAAACGGTTAATTTATTTGATGAATTAATTAAATGTAGAAAATATTTTTATTGGCCGCAAAGCTGAACTATGTTTGAGTGAAAGTAACTTATCCAACTTAAAAAATATGAAATTAAAAAAAAATATACAATCTTTTTATATAGAACTTTTAAAAGAAATCTCAAAATGCTATGAATTTTCGAGAAAAGATTTAAAACATTTTGCCATAATAACACCAAATCAAGTTTTAAATATTTTAGAAATAACTTTAGCCTTTATTGGCTCATATGAATAAAAAATAGATATTACTAATAGGGGGAAATACAGGGTTTTTTAAGCAATTACTTCACAAATCTAGTCTGCTTGCGAGTAGACTAGAAATTTAATTTTTTCATTTTCGTTTACATATCATGCTATTCTACCAGCCAATTGGTAGATTTGGAGTTAAGAGCCAATACTAAGCCCAAAGTAATTACTTCGAAGTAATTGCTAAGTTTTATTCATATGACCCATTGTCATCTTTCCCTAACTTAACAAGCGGTAATAAAGAAAAAATTTCAACTTAATGGAAATTAAGATTTTCGAACATTAAACAATGACATGGATATAGTTGTATTTTGGGATGAAGAATTCAAATACAAAAATGGAATGGTTGAAAAATGTTTTAAATAACTAATTTATTTTGATCAAAATTCACTGACATAGCCACATAGTTCAGCTGTCGCCGAAATAAATTTTTCACAGCTTATTTTAAGAAAAACAAAGTTTCGAAATAACCTTGATTTCAAAACTATTAATAATAATATAATGCAATCAAAAGAATTGTGCAAAAACCAAAATCATTCCCACTATGTGTGGTCTGCCAAAGAGATGTTTTACCTTATAGAATAATTTTTTTTATACCTCAAATAACACAGTGATGAACACACTGGCCTCAATGTAATTGAAGATATAAGCCAGATCTCAACCATTAATTCTTTTATCTGTGGATGTGCCAGCCACTTAAAAGTTTAATTTTTAGAGTACTGTGCAGCGAAAAGTGATGTAAAGCATAAAAAAATGTGATCTGTTTAGCGCTTTCACATAATGATAGTTATGATAACACCTACTGTTCTAGATAGATTGGACCCCATAATTCTTAAAATTGTGGATGTGTCATCAATTTGAATTTAATCTTTTAGCGATTTTTGGAGAAAGATATACTGTAGAGAATACAAAGTTAACCAGATAATAATAGTAATGGAGATATGTACCATTCAAGACATAATTGACCCTATAATTTTTTAAACCGTGTATGTGCCATTCAATTTTGTGCTGCAATTTGGGGCGAACTCTATATGGGCACTAGGTCCAATCATAGACATATTTAAACCAAAATCAATAGATTTCGTCCCTGGGCACTGTGGTGTAATGGTTAGCGCGTTGGACTGTTACACGTGAAGTTGCGGGTTCGATCCCCAACCAAGACAACATTAATTTATGAAAAATAATATGTATGAGTTTTTTCTATCCCTCATACATATCGCAACGTCCTCCTTCGTTGTTCCCATAGCACTTAACCCCACCGAAGTAAAATAGGCTAAACTGCAGTTTATGGGGTTTCGTCAAAAAAAATATGACCCCCTCTGGAATTAAAAAAGAAAAAAACCGAAATCCATAAAACCTAGCCCTAACTAAGACGGGGGACTGAAAATTATGAAATTTTTTTGTACCCATGTGAAAATCGAAATATATATGAACATACATTGGCTCGTATGTGATCATGCATGGGCAGACATGGTCATATACGTACATGCATAGTTCAATGTATGACCATACATGATCTCATATATTTCCATATATCTTTGGATCCGAAATTTGAGGGTATATGGAGGTATATGGCCATATATGATCATATATGAGCATAAATGAATCATATGTGAGCATATATGGTCATATATGAACATGTACGGTCATATACCCTCAAATTTCGGATTCAAAGATATATGGAAATATATGAGATCATGTATGGTCATACATTGAACTATGCATGTACGTATATGACAATGTATGCCCATGCATGATCACATACGAGCCAATGTATGATCATGTATGCACATATATATTTCGATTTTCACATGGGTATGGTAAAATGGTACTCAAATGATATAAAATGTCCCCCACGACTTCTAAAACTATGTTTTTTTCAATAATCGATAAACGCATTAAAAATTTAGATATGGATAAAAAATCGCGCAATTTTTACAAAAAAGAAATCACCTGCGGCGCAATTCAACTATATCAGTTCTGACATTGCATTTCTCATCAATAAAAAGTTAACTCCTTTTGTCATTTCCACTTCCAACTGCCTTTTGTGCTCCAAATTTTCAAAATAAACAACAAAAAATGGACATTTACAGGGTTTTACCAAAACTAAAATAATGTGATTTTAGATTTTTTAATTTTTCGAAGGTCTACAATTTAACAATTCGATTCACGTCCAACGGATTAGTAAGAAAACCCTTAATTTTTGAAATCGTGAGAAAATTTCCTTTCATTTCAGTACCATTTTCGTTCATATTAATATTTTACTTTTTTTGACCCCCCCTATTGGTCGAAAAATGGATCTAGATAGGGCTACGTTTTATGGATATAACAAAAATGACATTTTTGGAATCGTGAGACAATTTCCTTTAATTTGAGTACCCACACTTACATACATGTTACTATGTCCCCCCATTTTTTGCCCCCACGGGCTCCCGGGACCAAGCCCCTCCCAAAATTAATTTCGGTTTTTTCTTTTTTAATTCCAGAGGGGGTCATATATATTTTTTTCCGAAACCCCATAAACTGCAGTTTTGCCGTAAAATAATATAACAGGCCTATGAACTAAAAAGCGTCAACATAGTTCGCCAACTCACCATCAGATGGCGCGCAACAACAGCTCTAAAATTCAACATATCATGGCGATGTATCGATAATTTTTTAAGAAAATTTTAAGAAGTTTGAAAAATATAGCTATTTTTGTGAAATTTTTCAACAAAACCTGAAAAGTTCGTGAAATTTAGCGATTTATCGCTAACTTTTTTAAGTTTTTTATAATTTAGATATTTTCTAGTGATTTTGTAGTTTGATTTAGCGATATTTTTAGAAAAGAAGTTGGCAACAGTTTTTTACTAATTCTTACAATTTTACTGTTTGCGTACATTTTTAAATATTTTTCTTTTTGAGAGTAAATTTTGACTTTACTGGAAAAGTAACCAAACACACCTATTATTACAAAAAAAAACCGAATTTTCTAACGTAATTGGCGTTAGATCTTTACATAAAATAATGTAAATTGTACTCCGCCAATGAATGAAATGGTTTCTGGTAATATTTTTAATTTAAGGTTATCTTTTATGGTACTTGATTTACAAAAAAAAAAAAAAATGCGTTGTCAAATAGAAATCTCGCTACTGTCATAAAGTGCAAATGTAAACGGTCAAGAATTCCGGTCGTGAAATCTCGGGATTTAAAAATAGAATTTAACGCAGCATTAAAGGTAAATTGAAAATTTTTGTTTTTACTGTTTATCATTGATTTGTCTGATATGCAAGTATGGTTGTACTTTTTACACTTGTGTAATTTTCCTTTGACCATAGATTTGCACTGTTCTTAAATATTTGTGGAGAACACCCAACTAAAAACTTCACCGCACGTCCCTGCTGTTAACATATGTATAATGTTTATCGATTAAAATAACATTGTATAAAATATGTTTTTAAACTAAATATTAACACAGTAATAAACTTAAAAGAAATGATCAAAATAAATGGAACACATTATGGAAAATTCTAAAATAGATTTAATTTCTTTCTCACCTGTGATAAATCTGGATCATCACGTAATTTATCTAAAACTGTTGAAGTTGTCAATTGTGGTAGTATCATTAAACAAAATGTAAATACAGTTTGTAAATACAGTGCAAAATTACTCCCACCACCACCACCACAGCTACGACGGCGAATATACATTTTCTAAAAACGAATTAACAACAACGGCGGCGACACAAACTACTTATGATGGTTTATTTCGTTTTTTTTTTGTTGGTTTGAATTTTAATTCTTTTTTAATTTTTTTGTTCTTTCCGTAACGTTGTTAGGCAAAGTTCACTTGTTTACCACTAAATTGAATTGTGAGTATGTGTAAGTATGGTATAGAATTTTTTTCCTCTTCTTCTTTATTTAAAGATTTAACATAAACGGGGGGGATATTGAATTCCTTATTCTTTAAGGGTTCAATTGAACAAAACAAGTGTGATACGCGATATCTATATTAAACGGAAAAAAAGAGAGAGAAAAGATTGAAATCTTAGTTTTTTTGCAAATGGCCTGTAGTGAAGATAATTTTTTGAATAAAACGAAATAAAAATGCTTTAGTGTTTAACAACAACCCCCAAAGTGCATGTTGTATAATAAACGTTGTAGAAATTAGTGACACAAACTACTTTTATTGCTTCTGTTTATTGCTGTGACTTGTCTTCTGCATGAATTTATGTATATTTTTATACTTTATTTTGTACATCCACGATAATTCGGGGCCATGTAAACATCACCGACCCACCCATCCTTTGTGGCCGCCTCATAATAAACTTGAAATTAATTTAGGGGTTTTTCAATATTATTTGGAATATTTTATTACTTTTTATTACTTTTTACGTTTCATTTGTAAGGATCCTAAGGTTAAATACCAAAAAGAAATGACATCACAGACTGATGACTGCCCACTAGGGTAATAAGTTTCGATATTTTTTTTTTCAAATATTAAATTTTACTTATCCTAGCCGTAAAGTCCATAAAAAATGTTAAGAAATATGATATTACATTTTCACGGTTTTTAAAAAAGTTCCCGCATAAACCCTCTTGAAGTTCGGAACAATTTTCTTACATGAATCTAACTAACAACCGAAATTTCGTTAAAATTATAAAGTAGTGTAGAGCGATTCATATCGATCTTTAGAAGCACTTTTAGGCACAATCTTTGGTTTTACACGGGTTTCACGTATTTTAGTATAATTAAAAAATATTTTTTAAACGTGTTGTGCACTAATTTTGGTCCACCACAGCAACTTTGATGATAATCGCAAGCGAAAATACACAGTATAGAATTTTTGGAAAATACCATGGATGGTAACCGAAACGAATGCGGTTATCGTTAGGGTAACGATATTTTAGGTTATTTCGGTAACGGTATCTTAAGGGTAACGCTATTTCATTTATTTCGGTATCGGTATTTTAAGGATAACGGTATTTGAGTTATTTCGGTAACGGTATTTTAAAGATAACGATATTTGGGTTATTTCGGTAACGGTATTTTAAGGTTAACGGTATTTCATTTATATCGGTAACCGTATTTTAAGGGTAACGGTAGTCAGTTATTTCGATGCTTCCCGCAATTTTTTCTTACAAAAAACAAACGAGATTAAAAACATAACCAATTTATCAACTTAATTTATAAAAAATACTCAATAACCAGGTGAAATTACCAAAAGCAGAAAATTAAAAATAACGGTAACGGTATTTTAAGGATAATGCTATTTCATTTATTTCGGTAACGGTATTTTAAGGGTATCGATATTTCATTTATTTCGGTATCGGTATTTTAAGGATAACGGTATTCCGGGTATTTCGGTAACGGTATTTTAGGGGTAACGGTAGTCAGTTGAAAGGGTTTTGAATCGATAACGGTATTTTAGCGGTATTGCCTGCCAACCCTGGAAAATACTGTTTATGCGGAAGGTTTTTGTTTCAAAATGATCAGAAAAAATAATTTTTATTATCAATATAGTTTTGCCTTTCACGTGGTGATTCATAAAACTTTTGCAAAATTAAAGTTATAACCCTACTGCCCTGCTGTAATTCTTTTACCTCCTAACGAGTTTTCTTCTGCTAGGAACAATATATACTTGGCATTGAAAACTTACTATGGCTAAAATAATAAAATTTTGGTTTATCGATGTAGCACAATAAAAGATGAAGAAGAATCCAGAAATACATGATGAAATAAGATCTATATAGCTATAAATAACACTATCAGTAAGGTTAGCTTTGTAATAATTGAATGCTTCAGTTGCCAAATCGATTAACTCCACTTTCTGAATTTTATTAAACTTTATTTTCAAAATACTTTATTGACTACTAAATGTATAATATTCAAAACAAATTTCTCTGATAATAAATATTAACACTACTAAATGACAAAATTTACAATTTTACAGGAATTTCAAAAACAATATATTTTCTCATTTTTCTCATTGAGACTCATTTATTTTTTTATGGAGTTAATCGATTTGTGGCAACTGAAGCATTCAATTAATGCTAGGAAATCCATGCATGTACATTAGGGACCCCCAAAAAAATTTTTGAGTTATTGGCCGGGCTACCCCCTGGAAATATTTATTTGGGTGTAAAACTACGTCACCCAAAAAATTAGGATAAGACGTCCCGCATCGGCCCTAAAGTTTGGAACACGGATTACAAGGGAAAATATGACTTTTTGTATATTTTCTCAAAAACAGTGATATTTTAAAACTAATTAGAGTTAAAAATATTAAAGAATCGTGATTCGGAGTAAATTATCTTTGCAAAAAACGCAATAAAAACAGTCGGGTTATTACAATTTCCTCCGGCAACTGATGTGTCGCAGACCACTAAAACAAGTAATGCCGGTCCAAATTTTAAAATTTATTGAACTAATCTACTACAGAAACATTTTTTATACTATAAGTTCCAAGAAACTCAGATAAGAAGTATTTTTTATATATTGTGTTATGGTAACTCGTTTTAAATTAGTGCCAAAAAGGTCAGAATTTTTTAAAACTTCGATTTTAGCTGGGATATTAATATAACAGATATTCCTGAGCGGATATTGATGAAACTTTCTGATATTATTTTTCTAGATCTAGAAATAATATTCTTAATTTAATTTCAGAAAATTAACACTTAAGTGCACTATTCATTTAAGACGCTATTCATTTACCAATTAAAAGATCAACTATACACAAAGTTCATTCAAATTGCTTATTTTGTCAACCCTATTAAAAAAATTAATGAGGTACAACATGCAATCATATCTTTTTCTGCTGTTGCCCGAAACAAAATTTGGTCCGAAAAATGGTGGATCATGCTGTATTCATTTATATACACCGTGGATCTAATATGATGAAATACGATCCGAAAATGGGTGTATCTAATTATATAGAATTGGATGTGACATAATGACGATCAAAAACTAATTTCAATAGAATGGACGTTTTAATGCAATATGAGTGAACTTTCAAGGAAGTATTTTTGTCTAATGGTATCAAATAAAATGTAACTTTATTGTACTAAATCTAATTATATATAGTAAGATAAACCCATTTTTTGGATCGTATTTCATTATATTAGATTCAAGGTGTATCTAAATTAATACAGTACGATCCACCACTTTTCGGATCAAATTGTAGTTGAGGCTATACCAAAAAAAGATACGTATGTATTTTATAACATCTAACTTTTTTTACTCGGGAATATTTCATTTTGCCAAAAATCATATATTTTACCAAATTTTGCTCAATTTTTGAAAAATATCAATAAAATTTTATTAGAATATATTTATTTTTATTTTAAAAATCAACATATCGCACTTGATCAACAAGATGGTATTAACTCAAAATTTTTAAATTTTCAGTAGAGGTGAAAAACTGTTTGTGGTTACATTTCAAGAGAATTGGAAAATCCTAATACATCAAATTCCATTTGAAAATATATTTACATTGTTGTTCTTTTAATTTTTTACAATTATTGCAAAAAAAATCTATATTTTGAATTAATACCATTTTTCTGATACTTTTTGTTGATATAAAGGTAGCCACTACACTATCACGAAAATGGTCTCAAATGTGGTTTTCGAGATGAACGAGTAATCGGAATACGTTGAAATTTTTACAATAGATAGATATTGATGTTGTTAGTTGATTTCTTGCAAAAAGTGAAAATTTAAAAATTTTGAATTAATACCCTCTTGTTGATCAAGTCCGATATGGTAGTTTAATTATTATTTTTAAATTTAAAAATAAAAATGGTGTTTTCGACCTTTAATTCTAAAATAAAAAATTTACTTCTTATTATTATATATTTCCTTATTATGAAATAACATAAGTTCTGTTTTCAAAAATTCTGCCATTTGGGGACAAAAAATACCATTGAAGCTTAATTTAAATTGTGATTATAGGTTTCCACTTGGTAAATTTTTATTGTAATTTTGTAATTTGATCGACTTGAGGCCAAAAAAAATACGCAAACAGTTACTAGTAAACTTAGGCGAACTTTCAGATTTTAATTAAATTTGTGTATAAGATATTATTCGCGTTTGTCTCAAAGAAACTATACAAAAATGGGTATCAAATAAAGTTAGTTTAAAGATCTGTCAACGCTACTTACATATGTACATTAAAAATATTTAAAGGAATATATAAAGGTGTCGCTTGAACTACGAATTATCGAATTTCAATGCTAACATGCCCCAAATTCGATAGATTTGGTATAAAATATACGAATTTGAAAATTCATTTTATGGAAAACTTCAACCGGTGCAGAATCACGTTCAAATTTTTTATAATTCGCACATTTTAGACGTTATGGAATTAAATTGATAACATTTTCGATATTATTATACTTTCAAATAAATCAATAAAGTAGTTTTCGATTTTTGATACACATTTTATGTACATAAAAAATGATTTTAATTGCATGAACTTTCTAGCCTAAGCTCCTAGCAATTACTTCTATATTACTAACGCATTATTTTGGGTGTAATAAAGGAAGATATTACTTTTAAAATGTGCTATTTATTATTTATGGGCTTGTACACTCACAAAAGTTTGTCGGTAGAATCTACTGAAAATGACAGTTCAAACAAAGATACATACATATATGCAGTTAAAAAGGCGACAAAAACCGACAAAACCTTTAAAATAACAAAAACTTTTGTTATTTTTAACTGTTGAAAAATAACTAACAAATGCATTAAAAATAACAACCAATGTCGTAAAATTACCTGATAAATTTTTACTAAAAAAATTTCAAAACAACTGACAAAATCGGTAAAAACTACTATTTTTTACAGTAAATTCTTTTTGTTTATAAAAGTATTTTTTAATAAAAAGAAATTTTTTTTTTTTCTATTACAAAAATAGGTGGTATTTCTTCAGCCTATTTAAAACTTGAAGTAAAAATTCCAAACAGTTCTCCAGTTATTATGCTTTTATGCATTGGAAATACAATACAAGTTTCTGATTTTTATTTCCAAATTAGAAATATATCAATAATAACAAATATAATCTAAACAAAAATTTTTAAAATTCAAAAAAATTCAAAGAAATTTTATATTTTTTAAATAACTAACAAAAACTACTGTTTGCTGTAAAAATACTGTTTTGGTAGTTGTTTATTATGATATTAAAAATAACTGACTTAAACAACTGTTTCGAAATTACAGTACTTTTCGTTAGTTGTTTTCTTAAATAACCGTCATAAAAGTTGTTTTGCTTTTTTCTATAGAAAAACAACTGTAATTACTGTTAAAAACAACATCTACTGATTACTACACAAACAACTGTCATGTAGTAACTGTCAAACTTGTTTGAGTGTAGTGGTTGCGGTATGTTATTCCTAACATTGGCGACCCGTAACACCTGAAGAAAGCAAAAAAAAATAAAAACAAATTGTATTCAACATTTTCAGTGACCCAGTTCACAAGTAAGTCGTATTCGTATTTACTATTTAGAAACTTTTTGCACATTCGACAGATTTGGAAACTAGCTCAGGTTAAATGACACAGTCATAAACGATTTTTTTTATATATATTTTTAAGCAAAAGTATATACTCCTAATACATACTAAATTCATATAAAAAACTGAAGTTCTTCATCTTTTTTACTTTTTGATTGCAATAAATATTTGTGTGTATTTTTACTTTATTTTTTTTTTTTTATAAATTTCAAGGATTTTACAACGTTTTCGTATAATTCGTGCAGTATGCCGTTATGTCACATTTAACAACAGAACACAAAGAAGACTAATATCTCCTGTTTTCTCTTTTTTTTTTTTAATTAATTATAAAAATGCATTAAATAAATAAAATGACAACTTAAATTTCCTTATTAATTAAGATTCTTGCACAATGTCTAGCTCAAAGCATTCGAAATATTTAAAGATAAAAAAAATTAATACAGAAACCAGCTTAGACAAAAGTTATGCAATTCTTTCTAAAAATGAAATATAATTTGAAAACTTTGAACAATATGGATTTGATCGTCAAATATTTCGTTAACAAGATCTTTATTTAATTAATGTTTAATGTTTTCATTTTTATTTATTCTTTTCTTTTTTCTTTTTTTGTGAAAAATCTATAATTTTTTATACATAGTATATAAAAATATTTTGTGTTGAGACACAATAACACACACCCTCGACGCTTATTTGCTTCAACATAAAAATTCCCAATAAAGCCTTTTTTTATATTTTGTTCTCCTTTAAATCTTCACTTTAAGAATGCAAATTAAACAATACCGACAGAACCGACGTTTCACAAGCAACTAAAATAAAAGTTGAGCAATCTGACAGCAATTTGGCTAAAACCAAGCTAAAACTATGTGTATCTTACAGATACAAATTTTCATCCACATTAACAACTACTCAAAGAGAGAGTATTTCTATATATTATTGCATTGTATCTGTGTTTAGGCTGTTCACAGTCACTAAGCGTAGTTGTTTAATATTTATTATCAGGGCAGCGACTTTCATGCAAATGTATGTTTGCAGTCAGTAAGCCAAAAACGATTTTGGCCAAAATCGCATCAATTTGGATTAAAGTTGAGTTCACCACAAGTAAAACTTTTTATTGGGATTCCAAAACAACTTTTTTTTGTCGGTCGGACTTACATATATCGGGAGTTATTTCTGTTCAAAATTCGAAGTTGGACTTGATTATAACTCCGTGATTTATGGTCCTAAATCCGACCGTACGTGCACCATTAGAAAGGTATTTAACCTTCATACCATCCTAAAAAAATCTTACACTTTCCTCACTCGGGGTCGATATTGACCTCATTTGAAATTTATCTGTTTTTGGTACAAAAAAAACAAAAAAAAAACAACTTTTCGAGAAGCAAAATTACACAAAACTTAATTCTGTTATTCAGACATTCACAAAAACATAAAAAAATTAGATAAATAGGATTTTGCATATCTTGTTACACCTGGTTTCCATGTTATAATACATTCCTTACGTGCTTTTCCATGCTGTTTCTCAAAGGAATTTCTGTATAACAAGAGCTAAATATAGCGAAGTTTTGAATGAATAGAAGTTTTACAAATGCAAGTTTTTATCCATGCACCAATTATTCAAATAATGTTCCTACGAACTGTTACTGCGACCTGGGGGTTAATCATTATATTTTGTAATTAATTACACAATTAAATGTAACTGTAATTTGTAATTGAAAATTTTCAATTACACATTACATGTAATTGTAATTGAAAAAATGTCAGTTACAATTACATTATTAGGAAAAGAAATAATGACAAGAAGCGCGAGTAAGGGATTAATCCGATATGATGTATTCCTTTTATGCTTATCCACGCCTATCCCGCCCACCCAGCCAATTATTTTTTGCAAAATTTTAACAAAAATCATTTTCTAATTCTAAATGTAATTGAAAATGTAATTGAAATCATATTCAATTACAATTACATGTAATTTATAATTGAAAATTTTCAACTACATGTAGATTTAATTGACATTTTTTAATTTAAGTTACATTTATTTGTAATTTTATTTGAAAATTTTCAATTACAAGTAATTTCAATTGTAATTGAAACGTATTTGTTATAAACAAACTTTACGTTAAACTAGGTAAAAGTTCCATTAGTAAAAGTTCATTATACCAAAAAATTTGCTTTAATGTTGTTCGTTATAAATGAACTTCACTGTAATTAGTTCACAATACTTACCATCGTCGTCACTTTCATTTATAATTTCGTCAATTTCTTTAACCATAAAATATTTTGGTAGAGAAATCATAAATTGCAATATATTTTCACTACTTACAAGAAAACACATCTTGTTTATATCAAAATAGTACGAAAATAACGGTAATTTTCTCATTAATGCCTTATTCACATTCTACTGATATACTGCAATTCATTTTTAAAATTTCCCTGTAATAGAACGACAAAATACAACCATTCTTTGAACGGAGTTAGTATTGACCCCGAGGGAGGTATATGTAAGTTTTTTAATAGCAGTGCAAAAAAAATAAATTCAAATTATGTTTTTCTGATGCAGAATTACAAAATTTTCAAATACTTAAGGTATCGTTTTTTTCTCATGAATAGATAAAGAAATATTTAGAAATAAAACCTCTTTGGGTCAAATATGACCCCGGGATGGTATTAAGGTTAAAATGTCTTTCATATGACATTAAACATTTTTATACCAATTAACCCATTACGGCACAGTTTAACATTTTTAATTTTTAGAAGGTTCTTTGTTTAAAAAAAGGGTTTTATTTAAGAATATTGAGTATAAAATAATATAATTTGTACTTATTAATTTATTGTCGAGACTTACACCTTTCATTCAAGATATAGCTCAACCTTTTTTATTAGGAGTCAAACTTTTGGTTTTTGTTTTTCTTTTACATTAACTCATTCATGTCAGTTATAAGGTTATAGAAATATATTTCACCAGGAACAAAAACAAAATTAGTAAACCCATTGAGAAACAAGAAACTTTTCCAGAGACTTTTCCATGGGGAGACTTTAGAATTTTGCAAAAAAAAAAAGAAATAGAAATATTTGGAAAGAAAAAAAACTCTAGCATTCGGCAGAGAAACCTTAAACTGATACCGGTGGCTTGTAGCGATTTGTGATCAGAGCTTTGAAGAATTAATTCTTTTTTGAATGAATTCACTACCAATCGAATTCAATTTTCTCTAGAATTGAATGAATTCCTTTTGTTAAGTAATTCACTGAATTCGTTCAACTGAACGCGTTCATCAAACAATAAATTCAAAGAATTAATTCCATTGCAATAGTTCTCTTTATTAAATCAAATGAATTAATTCACTGGTGAACGCGTTCAATTTTATAAATCGAACGGAAAAAAGTGAATTAATTCACCACAGAATTCGTTCAATTTCATTTTCGTTCAGTGAATTAAAAAAAATAAAATTACGTTCAGTGAATTAAAAAAAATAAAATTACGTTCAGTGAATTAAAAAAAATTAAATTACGTTCAGTGAATTAAAAAAGAAAAAAATACGTTCACTGAATTGAAAAAAAAGTTACGTTTATTTAGTCGAAAAACAACAATTACGTTCGCTGAATTCAAAGCATGTTTTCTGCCGTTCAGTAGAAGAAAACATTGTATTGTAAAACAGTATAAATGAAATACGTCATAGTCAAGCATCTACATTTTACTGGGAAGCATAACTTTTTAAAATTAATAGTTATATTTTTTCCAAATTCATCTATATCTGTAAAGTTTTTATTTTTAATAGTAAAAGGCTTTATTTTTTAATCATGTAGGTTGATAAAGTGCATCGGATTTCTCTAACACTTAATATATACATGTAATTTGTTTATTTTTACTAGCGAACGCTGTAAAATTGCTTAGTTCCAAATTTTCTTCTACTGAACGGCAGAAAACAGGCTTTGAATTCAATTAACGTATTTTTTTTTTTTAATTTACTGAACGTAATTTTATTTTTTTGTTATTCACTGAACGAAAATGAAATTGAACGAATTCAGTGGTGAATTAATTCAGTAAGGAATTCAGTAAGGAATTAATTCACTTTTTTCCGTTCGATTTATAAAATTGAACGCGTTCACCAGTGAATTAATTCATTTGATTTAATAAAAAGAACTAAAGCGATTGAATTATTTCGTAACAAAATAAATCGAACGAAAACAAATTTGAATTAATTCCATTCAATATATGGTGCTTTGTGAATTAATTCATCGAATTTTTAATTCAGAATTGAAAAATTTAATTAAGGAATTAATTCTTCAAAGCTCTGTTTGTGATTACTTACTCTGCTGAACGATATGTTCTTTGTTTTGTTTTTAATACACTTTTTCTGTAGTTTCCTTTTATTTTTTTTAATTTTTGTTTTTTAATTATATTTGTATGTTTTTATTTGTCATTCTTACAAAACAATTTTTATTGTAAATAAAAAACAACAAATGTATCACTTATTGATCAAAAGTAGCAAACATTTTTTACGCTATCAAAATATGATATATGGCTCAGACTGAGCGGTTAGTGATCAGGTCGTTCAGCAGATAGTTGTACAACTGTTGTAGAACAGTTGCCTATTAAATTGTATCTGCCGAACGCACCCAATGTGTTAACTAATCGATCTTATTTTTATTCCTGCACTCACAAAAGTTTGTCGGTAGAATCTACTGAAAATTACAGTTAAAACAAAGGTACATGCAGTTAAAAAGGCGACAAAGGTATTTAAAATAACTAAAACTTTTGCTATTTTTGACTGTTGAGAAATAAGTAACAAATGCATTAAAAATAACTACCAATGTATATTTTAATAAGAAACAACTATTTTTTTTTCTTTCGATTACAAAAATATGTGTTATTACTTCAGCCTATTTAAAATTCGACGTAAAAATTGCCAACCATTCTCCAGTTACACTGCATGACACTCAAAAAATTAATGGAGATCTGACCGTCAGTTCTATATATTTCGGACATGCTGATTATAATGGCGTACTTTATTTTTCGATCAATGGTACAGATTTTTCGCTAAATGTCTTTAAAGTTTGGCGGTTGTGCATTCAGTTTTTTAAATAAAAAAAAAATTTCAAAATCAATTAATATGAATTTTTTTGTTAAAATGTAAGCACAGGACGATATAAATGCGATGCGCTAATCTTGATATTTAATCCACTACTTAGCGTTTTATATAGCTTTTTATGATTTTTTGCTATTTCAGCGACTTTAGTCGCTGAATGTACAATCGACCTCAACAAATGTAATGCCTTAGTAAGGAAGCAATTAAAAGGAAAATATTTCAATAAAAAAAAAATGTATTCATCTATAGCGGCCTATGCGTTAAAATCGCGATAATAATATGGGGCCACCTCTAAAAACTGTTGTTGCAAAATTTCAAGCAAAACAGTTTCCATTTGCAAAAGTTATGGCAATAAATACAATTTTTACTAAGGTTAGTATCGTACACTCAACCAAAAAAGTCTGTAATTGCTACTGAAAATTTTGCTGTTATTACGGGAAATTTAACTGTTTTGAGGCCAGCGGTATTTTTTGCTAATTTTAGCAACACATGTCTGCTGATCTGTACTACAATAAAATTAGTAGAAAAAATTAGTGGCCGCTACTAAATTTTAGTAAAATTTATGTAAATTGCAAATCAAAATCGATTTGCTAAAATCAGTTAAAAAACTTACTAAATATCATAATTTTAGTACAATGAAATTAGTATAAATCAGTGTTGCCATTTCAGTTGCCATTGGTGCTTTTTTCCTACCCGTACCCGGTGATCTTTTACAAATACCCGGTTAAAAAAAGCGGGTATTTACGGTGCTTTTTCAGATTTCTGGGGGTGCTTTTAGTGCCTTTTCTACAGTTTTTATTTTTGGTATTTGTTCTCGTTTTTTAAAATTTTTCTTGAATTTTTTGTCAAAATTTAAAAAATAATACGAACTATACAAAAAATACATTTTTTCACAATGTTTGTAGTACAATTTAACTTCGTTACATTTAAACTTGAAAATTTCGAAATATTAGTTTAGTGCTTTTTTACCCCTTTTTGGTAATTTTTTGAACCTTTTTACACGTTTTTTCAAAGTTAAAATGTGTTTTTAAATTCTTGATTTAAAATTTTCAAAAAATTAATATCGTTCTTTTTTACCCCATTTTCGGTAAATTTTTACCCTTTTTACCCGTTTTCATAATGCTCACGGTGCTTTCCTGCCTTCAAGAGTTGGCAACACTGGTATAAATAATTAGTTGCAGCTACTAAATTTCAGTAAATTGTTGTAAACTATAATTTAAAACCAATATGCTGAAATTAGCAAAAAAGTGGACTAAAAAATAAAAAAAAACTGTAAAATCTTAAAGAAAAATAATAAATTTTTTTTCTTCCGATTGTAACAAGCGTATAATTACTTCATCGTACTTGAAATTTGGAGTCAAAATTGCAAACGTTTCTCCAGTTATTGCCGTTTTATGCATTGGAGATGCAATAAAATTTTCTGGGTGTTATTTCTGAACTAAGAATAGCTGTGTTTGTGCGGCAAGTTATCAACGTTGGCTTGTGTCATTCCCATATAAATTTGGCATTAGCCAACATTTAGTGTTAACTCTCAACGTTACTAATGTCAAATTTGTATGGGAATGACATAAGCCAACGTTGATAGCTTGCCGCACAAACACAACTAATATATCAATAGTAACAAATATAAACTAAACAAGAATTGTAAAAACTCAAAAAAAAATATTTTTAAATTAGTATATTTTTCTGCTAAATTTAGCACTCGGTTTTGAAAAATTAGTAAAATGTTTTGCTGAAATCAGCAGCTAAAATTAGTAAAAAAACTCCGTAATTTGTAATAAGAGAATAGCAAAACAGATTACTAAAAATAAAGATTGTACTAATAATTAGTATAAAAATAGTATAGTGCGATTGGAAACTGTTTACAAATTTTTTTACAAACTTTTTTATCTGAGTGTATATATTTTGCATATTTTATGTTTTTTTGTTTATCTTTTCATGTTTTTTAAAATTAAAAGTAAGATTTAATTAAAGATAAAAAACCTTAACACAGCACTAAAGTAATATGAGAAACATCATGTTTTATTTTATATTTCTTAAAAAAATTTAAAGTCCTTGCTTTTTGGTTTCAGTATTTATTTTTCGATTTTTGTGCATGTTTTTTAGTTTTTAGTGCATATTTTCATTTAAGTACACATTTTATAGGGTATTCAATCGGTTAACCATTATTCGATTAATCGATGAATTTCTTTCAAATAATTGTTCGAGTAATTTAAAATGGCCAATTTCCATAAACAAATAACTCGAGTAATTTTGGTCTATTATTCTAGTAACTCGGAAAAATCGAAAATTTTTATTTAGTTTGCACTTTTCTTTTTAATATGTTGAGTATATTTTATTTTTTGATAGAATTTTATGTAACTGTCAGTGAGCTCTATACTTTATCGATTTCACCAAAATCCGCCTTATTAATATAGTGTCTTGAAATTCAGTAAAACCTGACATGTAATTGGAAAATTACACACAAGGCAACAAGAAAATTATTTACGTTGTTTAATTTTAAAATTTCACGTTATATTCTATAAGAGCTTGAATTAATTGTTTTTGGAATTATCTCGCGTAAACTTTGATTAATTTTATGTATCAGTGAATAATTTATAATCACTTTAAATCAACGATTTGAAGTTGAATATAGTGCGACAAGATTTATATAATTTTTTATAGGAGAAGAAAAAAACTTAATAAACTCTGAATAACTTTGAATCTAAAATTTCTTTGAATGCATTTTTTTTATCAATAAAAAATTTCATTCCAAATTTTTTTAGAGTTTATTAATTTTTTCATTCTCTTTTAAAAATATAAAAAATCGATTTTGGATCGTTCTAAATTAAGTCATCAACAAATTTTCTGCTTTTTTTATACATAAATGAATGAGCCTAGGATTTTTTTTAACTTCTATCCCAGCTAAAACAGACATTACCAAGTAATGAAGCGAGTAAGTAACATGCAAAGGGTTTCACTGGTTACCAGGCTATTTTCTCGCAACATTACTTTTGTTCGCGATGTCCAAAAATTAATAGGTGGTCATTACCACCTCGCTTACAAAAACAGTGAGAATAATGAGTTACCCACAGTGAAAAAATAAGTGGTTACTCCTAAGGTAGGATATAAGTGATTACCCTACATTGTGAAATAGTTGGTCATATTGGCAAAATAACTTTTTACCTTGGATAATTTCCTATTTAGTTAAAAACAAATTAATAAATAAAAAAATATTAATATAAAAAAGACTAAATTGGTACTTATTTAATCAATCAGTAAGAGATTACATTGCAAGAATATATAAGTACTTCTATAACTAATTATCAGTAACTCATTATTTTGTCATTACTTGGTAATCCGTATGGTAGTGATCTGTCATTACCATGTTTTTGCTGGGTACTTATGAAATCATTTGAATATTTAATTTTTTGTCTTTTATTTCTACACTCAAAAAAGTTTGACAGTTACTACATGACAGTTGTTTGTGTAGTAATCAGTAGTTTTTGTTTTTAACAGTTATTACAGTTGTTTTTGTATGGAAAAATACAAAACAACATTTATTACAGTTATTCATAGGCGTACCTAGACCATTTTTCTGGGGTGGGACCCATTAATTTTCTGCTGTTTAATTGCCCATTCTCATACTCTAAATCCTAAAAAACACTTTCGGCATTATGCATACAATTTTTTCACACAAAAAAAAACTTAAAAATGATTCCTTGCCTTCTAATAAAATTTTCATAATTTTCAAAATTAAATAATCCTGGTAGCTTATCCTATCAAAATTGCCATTATTTATACAAAACTCTGAATAGTGCATCTATTTTTTTAAAGAAAACCTCGTACAAGGAATGTATTCCAAGCTATATTCTAAGATTATTATGATAGAGAAAATAAATCTAACCCCATATTCTGACCACTTAAATTACCGAGGTGGTCCAAATCAGTGAAATGTTCATACAATTTTTTTTTCTACCAAATATTGAAATTTCATTAAAATAACATAGTAGTGTTTAGTTTGAAGTAGTGTTTCCAATTATTCGACATAGGCGGTTAACCGGTTAGTGCATTATTCGAAAAATCAATGAAATTAATTAACCGGTTATTCGGGACGGTTAATCGAGAAAATTGGCGATTAATCGATTAATCGGTTAATGCAAAATTAATGTATTTTCTTAACTTATATCAATAAAAACACAACGAGCTGGCTTTTTTAACAATAAAAACTAGAAGAGCCTTTGACATTGAGCCATCAATACAAAAAATGTTAAACTCTATTTGAATATACCAATTTACTCTGCAAAAATTTTTGTTGAATATTAGTAGTCTGAGAATATCATAAATAATTGTTAAATTCTAAGTCTTTTCGGTTTTAAAGGGCCATTAACAATAACAAATTTTAAGCTAATTTACGCAGAGAAAATTTAATTGGACGAGTTTTAATGAAAGTTTTCACTAAACTAATGAAATTTTCTTCACAAAGTTAATGCAAAACAAATTTTACGAAAAAGCTTTTTCATTGGGTATATGTAATTTTCAATAAATAATACGAAATTTTTCATAAAACTGCATCAATTCAATTAAAAGTTTAGTACAGTGTTGTTTTAACGTCCTATAGAAAGCTGCAATTAATATTGTAATTAATATGCAATTTTATCAATTTTAATTAATAAGAAGAATAAGAATAAAGCTCAAATTATTTTGGAAGTACAGTGCGGCGAAATGAGGTATCGTAAAGTATAAATCTATTTTCAATAGATTTTCTTACCTCAAATGTACTTCCAAACTAAGTAGTTGTGTATACTATCATTAACTAAAAGTAAACAGCTGACACGATACTTTACGATACTACCAGACTAATGGAGCCTTAAACCTTTTTCTCTAAAAATTATAAACACATTATAATTCTCAGATCGGATTAGATCTAGTTGGTGCATTTTTTTGTATGGACAGGCGTCGTCAGTGATTTTGCTTAAATTGTATTAATTATTTATGTTTTTATAGTCAGATTGTCTCTATATGATAATTTCTCTATATGATCAATACAAACACATACAAACATTCTGTTTTTAGATTTTTGTTTATCTTCCAATCTCCTCCGTGTTTCAATGGACGAATTCCAGCGAAATTTCATTGAATCAATATAAAAATTCAAAAAAACCATGTTGACAATTCCCGCAGTATGCAGTAACAGATGTCAAATCTCAAACAGATTTGTTTGTTCGAACTTTATCACAGATTTTCGAAATTGAGGGCAGTTTTTCAGTCTTTAAAAATTCTATGTTTGCAATAATAAAATTTTAAAAATTACTACGCACTGTTTTTGTTAACATAAATATAAATAAAATCATCAACTAGAGGCTGAAAAACTGCTCTCACTTTTGAAAATTAATTTTACACTTTAAAAGAATTAAAACAGAAATGAAAAATTGTCTATTGTATTTCCTAAAGCCTGCTCCAGCGAGATACATAGTGTTAAAGCATTTTTTTTTACAAATAGAAACTTTGTTATTTTGTTTAAAAAATTCATAAAAATTTTATTAAAAATTAATTTCGATAATGTAAAACAAATCCGTTTTAAGAGTCTCTTAAAACCCATGACGTGTCTCGCTGGTTCAATGTCGACTTGCTTGGAGTTGCTCAAAAAATGGTATCTAAAGGTTTCTCTTTCAATCGATTTTAAAACAATTTGATTGTATTTTAGTTAGTATTTGTTTTTTTAAGCGTTCCTTACAATTTTTTAGCTAAAGTTAAGAAAATTATGAAGTTTCGGGAAAAAATAAAGCAAAAAATTACATATTAAAAATTTAACCGGTTAATCGAGCTATTTTAACCGATTATTCGGGTCGAATAATTATTTGCGTTTTAAATTATTTGTTTCGACATTAACCGAAAAAGAGGCGATTAATCGAGGAATCGGTTAATCGATTAACCGAATTGGAAACACTAGTTTGAAGTAACTTCCTTGTTAGACATTAACTAATTATTCTCTTAGAAAACTATGAAAAACTCACCAAAAAAGATTCTGGCGTTATTTTTCTATTATTAAACAACTTTGCGATTCTAATAATTTTTCTTAAAGAAGAACTCTTATAGTCAATTTTATAATCAGAACTAAGATCGATTTGTTTCTTAAATATTTCTTAGATAAGAATTTTTCAAACAACATTTCTTATCTAAGAAATATTTAAAACAAAACTCGATCTTAGTTCTGACTATAGAACTGAGCCTTAGATTTCAACAAATTATCTGCCTAGGAAACTAGTAGAGATTTTCCCAGACCAAAAACACAGGATTAATTGATATCAAAAACAAAGTTATATTGTGATACTTTTTGCCATCAAAATTATAGATAAAAGAATTGTAGGTAGATTTTTTTTAAATTCTGGGGTGGGTAAAAATCAGTCTAGGGTGGGCTTAGCCCAGAGAATATCTTATATATCCAATGCATAAAAGAATAATAACTGGAGAACCGTTTGGAATTTTTGTTTTTGTTTTAACTGTCATTTTCAGTAGATTCTACCGAAAGTTTTATGAATGTATTAAAAAACATGTAAGATATTAAAGTTAGTAATGTGTTCAGAAAACGGTACGGATGCGGACCGGAAACGGCATTCTAAAAACGGGGTCACTCCGATATTTACACTACATAACGGTCCGGCATTGACGGACTTTCAACGGACTTGCCCGTTTTTTACATTACGTAACGGTCCGTCATTGAGGGACTTTAAACCATACATGGGAATTTTTCATTACCATTGAAATTTCATTACCATTAGTTCATACTAATGACAATGAAAAAAATTTCATTACCATTTAATGGTAATGAAATATTTTTCATTAGAAAAATCATTACTAATGGTAATGAAATTACACTAATGTATAAAAAAACTATTTACAATTGATTAAAAACCATTTGTTTATAAAAAAATTCAGACAAATGAAAACGAACAACGGGTTTGGCCGGGGAAGTTATAAAACATAATTTTTTAACGAGGATCCATTCCATTCCGTTAAACTTTACCTGGATACAAATAACAATGGAATGGAAAGTAATATTTAATTTCAAATGAGCATGAGCCTGAATGAGCATATTCCATCTTCGATTTCAGCGAGTTTTACTCCATATTTACGACTTTCTGTCAATGGCAATTAATTTTTTTAATTTATTCATTATCAATGGTAATGAAATTTAAAATCATTGTCATTAATCAATGAAATTAAATTTTCGAATCATTACCATTATTTAAAAAAATGGTAATGAAAATAATTTCATTACAATTGATATTAATGCAATGGTAATGAAATCATCAATTAATTAGTCCACCTTATTAATTAGTCCCATGTATGCTTTAAACGGACTTGTCCGTTTTTAACACGAAATAAACGTCCGTAAACTGTCCGTCATTGACGGATATTCAACGGATTCGAATCCGTATACGGAGGAACATTCGTCACAAAATACCCAATGACGAATATTCCTTCGTGTATGTCAATGTATCGTGTTGAGATTCGTGTTATCAAAATTTTTTGATATATTCTGTTTCCAAGCTCAAAGTTTCATCGTGTGTGTCGATGTTACTGTTTTTGCTGTGTTAGTTCATTGAGAGTAGTCATGCTATCAAGTCCTTTTTCTAATTACGCATTTAAGGAAAATGAAAATGACGACAATTATAAATAATGAAAACTGGATTAATTTTATAAATGAATATATTTGCGAGAATTATGGGACATAAAATTTGATAGATAAAAAAATAAAACAAAAAAATCAGCAGCATATGGAAAATTAACAATTAACGGTGGGTCTCATACTTCAGGTTTAAACTTTAATTAATTGGATTTTCTACGCCCCAATAAACCAAACGATATCGAAACGATATCACATGTATGATATTCATTGGTAGCATTCAGCAGAGAAACCTTAAACAGGGGTATGGCATCACCAAAAAAATAAGTTTTAAAAAAATCGTTACACTAGATGGCACTTTGTAAAAAAAATGACAATTTTCTTTTTTTATTTAAATTTAAATAATAACAAACAACAAAGGAAAAATATAAACAAATATTTCAAATTTTATTATTTGAATATATTCCGCGTTTGTTTTTTTCTTATTTTGAGCAGTTTTCAGCAGTTTTTGAGTTTTTAAATGTAGACTCAGCTGATACTAAACTGATACTAAATAGTTGCTCAGGTAATACTAAATTTCAGCGCCCTCTATCGGTAAGTAGTGTAAGTTTTGATTTCCTATCTCTATAATTAATAATAATAATCTGACCTTAAACTGATACCGGTGACTTGTAGCGCTTTGTGATTAGTAAGTCTGCTGAACGATGTTTTCCTTGTTTTGTTTTTAAATACAATTTTTCTATATTTTTCTTTGGTTTCTTTAAATTATTGTTTTTGAATTATATTTGTATGTTTTTATTTGTCATTCCCAATAAAACAAACGATATCACCTAGGTGATATTTATTATCATATATGATAATCACTTGTGATACGAAAACGATAAATTTTTTCGAAAATGTACCTATCGTAACGACATCGTATTTCGCCAAAATCTGGTCCAGCATCGAAACATTATCATTATTCCAGGCGATTTCGATATCGGAAAAGATATCCTATACATATGACAGCAAAAGCGGAGTTCTTTTAAGATGAGCTGAAAAGAAGTCATAATAAAAAATTGATAATGAAATCGTAATATTCAGAAGAAAAGTCGAACTCACCTAGATTTTGCAACTAAAATTGTCCAATAAAAAGGAATATAATAGCCAAACGAAGTAAAAATTGCAAGTTTTTATAAATTTCAGTTATTTCTGAAAACTGTTTGAATATTTGTAAATAATGAGTATTTTGGAGTATACTTTATCATTCATTAAACCTTATCGAAAACGATATTATAATCTTTTTGGAATATGATATTATGATATTAAAAAAATGTATTTTTAAAATCAACAACAACAAATGTATCACTAATTGATCAAAAGTAGCAAACATTTTTTACGCTACCAAAATATGACAGCGCTACCTGAGCGCACAGACTGAGCGGTCAGTGATCAGGTCGTTCAGCAGTTAGTTCTACAACTGTTGTAGAACTGTTGACTATTAAAGTTTATCTGCCGAACGCACCCATTATCATATATAATGATCACTTGTGATACGAAAACGATAGTGTTTTTGTTCTAAAATGTACCTTTCCCAACGATATCGTTTTTCCTTGAAAATATGATACCGTTTTCGCTATCGAAATTCACTTGAATAACGTTTGTTAAATCGCCAAATTCCAGTCTGGTATCGAAATACTATCGCTATTACAGGCGTAAACGATATCGAAAACGATAGCGATAACGATATCATAACATATAACCATGGATGGTAACCGAAACGTTGCGGTTAATGGTAAGGGTAACGCTATTTTAGATTATTTTGGTAACGGTATTTTAAGGGTAACGCTATTTCATTTATTTCGGTATTTTAAGGTTAGCGGTATTTTAGTTATTTCGGTAACGGTATTTTAAGGGTATCGATATTTCATTTATTTCCGTAACGTTATTTTAAGGTATACCACAAACTTCTTTACAAAAGGCAAACCAGAATAAAAACAAAACCAATTTATGTACGAAAAATACTCAATAACCACGTGCAATTACCAAAAGCAGAAAATTAAAAATAACGGTAGCGGTATTTTAGGGATAACGGCATTTAATTTATTTCGGTAACGGTATTTTAGGGGTAACGGTAGTCAGTTGAAAGGGTTTTGAATCGATAACGGTATTTTAGCGGTATTACCTGCCAACCCTGCATATAACAATGGTGATATAATTTTCGATTTGAAATTTTTCTATATCCCGATACTTGCTAAAAAAAACACGTCCTACTTATTTCATAAAAGAAAAACTGAACGTAATTAAATTTGTGTGCATACATACATGCTCGTTTAAAAAATAAAATATTAATTACAAATAAAAAGGATGTGTCTAAAACAATCATATAGATATTCAAAATTTTGCTAATATTACCCGAACAGAGAAAGAAATTCAATGTACCATCAAATCACGAATATTTGCAAAAGCACAAGCACTAGTGGAATCGCAGCAATTCGTCTGGAAACGGAATAATTTAATTAAATTATTTATAATTCTTCATAATTATTGTAACGTAGACTATTAAATGATTTTCTGTACCAAAATTAAATAATTATAAAGAAAATTTAAAACAATTTAAAATTTCTTTTTGTCTTTTCGTAAAAAATTTAAGTTTCTTTCAATACAATTTAATTTAAAAAAAAGAAAAATTTCGAGACAACCGTATCGAAATTGATATCATAATCTTATGGAATATGATATCGTTTTCGGAAATTTCAGGCAATAGCGATTTCGCTATCATATCGTTCTTTAGTTTATTGGGGCCGGAAACTGATGTTTCGTTTGAGGTTTTGTTGTTGTGTGGCATCGTCTGTATTAAAAAATGTAAAAAAATAGAAACACATGTTCTGTGACGAATGTTCCTTCGCGTGTAGGCAGCTTTGAGCCCAAATTAGTTTGGAAGTATCGTAAAAAAGTAACGTAGCGTTCTCATAATGAATGAAAAGAGAATAAAAAATAAAAATATTGTATGTTTTTATCTTTTTCTTGTGCATAGAAATGTCAAGTAATAAAATAGAAAATATCTATTTTCAATAGAACTTTTTCACGATTTTACTTGACAACAGTTTCAATGCATAGGAAATAGCCAAAAATATTTTCTATATTATTTTAACACATTGAATTGATTACCTAGTGTCTTCAAATGCAATGAAATGTGCAAAGAAGTTTGAAAATAACACACAAAGCAACAACAAAATTATTTTCGTTGTTGTTGTTTTGTGTGTTATTTTCATATTTCTTAGCACATTTCATTGCATTTGAAGACACGGTTACAGATACGATTTTTTACTTTACGATTAGACTAATGAAGCTTTTATACATACCTGTAGAGTTGTGAAATTTCGGTATTTTTTGAGTACTCAATACTACTCAATACTTTTCAATTGAGTACTCGATACTACTCAATACTCTTAACGGTTTTTTTAATTTAAAAATAAAAATGTTATGAATTCGTATTTATTAGGAAAAATTATCACAATTCACATACACGTGTTAAATAACTATTGTTATTTACATTTTAATTAATTTAAAACATTTTAAATAAATTAATTAAATTTTTCCCAAAAATTCGTTACAAATTTCTTTGCTTCACAAATAGAGTTGTATTTTCAGAGCTGTATTTTTAGAGTACTATTTTTAGAGTTGTATTTTTATACGAAAAATGCACATTTCTACGGAAAATTGCATCTTTAAAAGTATTGAGTAGTACCGTTTTAGTATTGAGTACTCAAAAAAACAGTCAGTATTGAGTACTCAGTACCGGAATACTCAATACTTTTACAACTCTACATACCTGCTTTTTTCTACATGTATGGTACTTTTTTTAATTATATAGTATCAAATAAATTTAGACTGTATTTAGAGTTGTGAAATTTCAATACTTTTTGAGTACTCAATACTACTCAATACTTTTCAATTGAGTACTCGATACTACTCAATACTTTTAACGGTTTTTTTGAATTTAAAAACAAAAATGTTACGATTATTATTTTTCTTTATTATTATAAAGAAAAATAATAACAATTCACATGAACGTGTTAAATAACTATTGTTACTTACATTTTAATAAATTTAAAACATTTTAAATAAATTAAATAATTTTTCCCAAAAATTCATTACAAATTTCTTTGCTTCACAAATAGAGTTGTATTTCCAGAGTTGTATTTTTAAAGTAGTATTTTTAGAGTTGTATTTTCATACGAAAAATACTCATTTCTACGGAAAATTGCATCTTTAAGAGTATTGAGTAGTACCGTTTTAGTATTGAGTACTCAAAAAAACAGGCGGTATTGAGTACTCAGTACCGGAACACTCAATTCTTTTACAACTCTAGACTGTATCAACTTTCCCGTCCCAGACTAAGAGGTTAATCACAACTGTGTCGATTGTCGACCGACGACAGCAAAAGTCGTCGCGAATAATTTAAATTCAGCGACAATCGACATTTGTTGACGTTTAGAAAAAAATTAAAGCAAAACAAGAATATGTTTGTATTTTTTTCGCCACAATTCTTCACCAATTCAATTGGTTTTCCATTAATTCTTGTTGTTTTAAATTTTTTTCTATTTAATTTTGCTTTTTTGCGGTAAATTATGCATTTTTATTTTCAATTATATTTCTTCTGTCAAAAAAATAATTTTTTTGTACACAAAGTACGAATTTTTGCAACTCTAATACGAATTTCTGCAACTCTGTTCCCTTAGTTAAAAATATGGCAACTATTTGACAAATATTTTGAGTGTTTATTAGTGTGTCGTCACGAAAATAGGATAGATTCTATTACGACGACAAATCGCCGAACGACATGGCGAAATTTTGCTTCCCATACCAAAGGTTTAAAAGGCTTAATTCTTTCATTCACTTTTTAAAAATTAATGAAATTTGGGTTAAATTTCATTCCCTAATAGCATTCTTATGGAATTAATTCGATAGCTTAATTCCCTATAGCTTAAAATTATATGAATTCATTCTATTTTGATTGAATTCTAACTGAATGAAACCCAATTTACCTGAATTCATTTAATAAAAAAGTGAATGAAAAATTATTTGTTTTCATTCACTTAATCAAATGAAAAATTTTAATTTGTATGTAATTGCTGAAATATTAGCATAATACAATGAAAAACGTTTAAAATTCATCTAACAGAAATAAATAGTATCGTATGCTTTATTATAGCTTGTATGCTTTGGTTTTGATTATATGTTAGTTTCAAACTACACTGCACTAAGTGAATGGTAATAAAATTTCTTCATTCAATTAGTAAAATGGTGAATGAACATGCGATTTGAATGATTCAAGTTAGGAATTCATTCAATTCATATTAAAGCTTTGGGAATGAAGCTTATGAATGAATTCTTTACGAATGGTTTAAGGGAATGGTACATGAATCTTTTTAAAATCTGAATTTAATTTTTAGTGAATTAAGCTTAAATTGAATTAAGTTTTTCGAAGCTCTGTCCCATACAAAATATATGAAGAAGCACATGTCGTTATCGACCCAGTTCTGATTAATCTCTAAAGCAGGGAAGACACGATACAACTAGTTGTACAACTTGTTGTCGGAGCGAAAAATAATTTTGAAATACACGGTCAGACAAGTTCTACAACATGCCATTTGAAAAAGTATTTTGAAGGAGACGCATGTGTTTTGGAGCGGAATAAAATAAAAAACGTGATGTCAACTTTTAAAAAACGTTATGAATAATCAGACCACATAAAATCGCTAAAAAGGAGTAAATGGAAATTGTGCAATTAAATATATATTTTTTAACCCATTTGTGCCATCGGGCAACCAAAATGTTTAAAATCGAACTTTACTTTGATTTTAAGTTACCAAATTTAAAAAATATTTTAAAAAATTTTGTGTACAAATTTTAAATAATTAAATTTTTGTAAACACGTAGCAATTTAAAAATTTATTAAACAGTCTTATTTTTTTTTTAACTATCAATTTATAAAAATGTTGTATATTTCTTAAAAACCCGCTAACACAAATAGTGCACTTTTTCAGATAGACAAAAATCGCTGTATTGGCAACACTATTGTGTCTGACGGACTTATCAATACACCAGCGGACATGTCTGCGTACCAACAGAAAAATCAAAAATTTTTGATTTTTGTTCGACATGTCCGTACGACCATACGACAGCCCAAGACACGATGAAAATTGTGCTTACGACCAACAAGTTGTACAACTAGTTGTATCGTGTCTTCCCTGCTTAAGAGATGAATCACAACTATGTCGATTGTCGACCGACGACAGCAAAAGTCGTGGCGAATAATTTAAATTCAGCGACAATCGATTGTCGACATTTTTTGACATTTAGAAAAAAATTAAAGCAAAACAAGAATATGGTTGTATTTTTTTCGACACAATTCTGCACCAATTCAATTGGTTTTCCATTAATTCTTTTTGTTCTACATTTTTTTGTATTTAATTTTGTTTCCCATACAAAATATATGAAAAAGCACATGTCGTTGTCGTTGTCGACCCAGTTCTGATTAATCTCTAAAACAGATGTTTCAAGTTGGTTTTTGTAAACAAAAAGTGTAGTGGGGGTGAAGTGTTTTCTCACAGGGTATACCAGTGAAGTCAAAAGTGACAGCTGTCAAACGAGTAAACAGAAACCGTATGGTGTGGTTGTTGTTGTAATTTTTAACCGAAGTGCGAAGGAGATTTAAAAAAAAGTATATATACGAAACCCATGAGTAAAAGTAAACAACTATACAGCATGTTTTCAAACATGTGTTCACAAAAAAAGTAAAAGATAGCCTAGAAAGTATGAAGATACACACCATGGTTGTATTGGGCAAACAGTTTAACTTCCCTGGTGTGTTACAAACTCACAAAATAATTATATATTTGTAGTTACACATTGTAATGAATAAAACAATATTAATTTAAACTTTTTTTTATAAAATTTGCGCACATTAATGCCCTTTATTAACAATACAGAAAACTTATACAGTACTATTAAACATAACACAACATACAACAAACTCTCACATCTATATGTTCTGTGAAATGTATAAAAAAAACACAAACGCACTCACAAAACAGATTTATATTATTTATTATTATTCGACAACATAAAATATTCACTTTATACCACTATCTATTTTTAATTTTTATTATTCAATCATTATTTGAGCTATATAATTTTATTTTGTTACACAAACGATGCCGTGAAGAAAATTTATTAAACAAACTAAAAAAAAGCACAACATATCGTCAGCTTAGTATTGGTTTTGTCGATATGCCAAAAAGTCTTTATCCAGAAAAACGATAAAGAGATTTACATCTTTTTAATTTGTGTATGCACTAGGTATCTCAGATATGATACATTATAGCAAGAAACTGTCTCAAAATCTGAATGAAAATATGTATTTAATAAATTTTCTAACTCGATATTTTCAAAAATGGCCAGTGGGCCGAACCAATAATAATGCGACGAATTGGAAAACTTTTGGGAAAGAGAGACAGAACTAGTTGTAATATATTTGTTTCTCTCGCACCTACGTTTTTGGTGCAGCTCTGCTAGTTAGTTGCAGAGTTGCAAATTTCGGTAGTTCCAAAAACGTCCGCCCGCAGCGCTAGTGCGTGTCTTCACTGGTATACCCTGTGTGTTTTCTGTTTTCTCAGACTACTAAAATCGTTGGACGAAAAAAAACATTTAATTAAACACAAAAATCAGCATGTCAAATTTTCGCTATACTATTGTTAAAACAATACGACCATATGTCAAATACTTTCCACAATTAACAAAACCTGTGATGAGAGTCCTCATCCAAGTGTCGGTACATTACATCGAAAGCAGTAAATGTTCTCCTGAAGTCTTGGATTTGGCGTTGAACAAACTAACACATGCTGGTCACACTATACCCGATAATTTTTGTGAACTTTTTGCGGCTATTTTACACATAATGCAAATATTTCTAAGAACTCCAAAGGGAGCAGTTAAACCGGAAGAGTTGAGGAATTGTCTTAAAGATGATTTGAGGTAGGAATTGTATTATTTTATATTCAGAATTGGGAATTGATTAACTTGCTTGAAGATTTAGCGATGAATGCATAGAAGATTTAACAAAAGTTTTACACAATCATCGTTTCTCGCTGACGAAAAACTTTGTGGAAGCTAAAATGTTACGTTCCAGTGCCAAGAACTTACAATGGCGAATCAATATATCATTAACACAACGGTAAGTGTGCATGCAACTACATACAGTGAACAACAAAAAGAAACTACCCAAATTTTTATTGAAATTAAATTGATAATGGTAGCAAATGAAAAATCTGGCATGATAATAAAATGTCAATGATATTTCAAATTCAGTGTTTTTAGTTTATAATTATAATTTTTAGACAATTTAATGTTTAATTTAAAAAGTAGGCTCCAACAACTAATTTGTAAAAACATGCATCTGTTTTTTTTTTTTATTGTAATTCGATTTCCAACAATGTTTTTTTGAAATGTTTGTTAATTGATATTTTTGAAATATAAATTTGTTTCAAAATGAAAATTCAAAGTTACAGTTGGTGCCTGTTTAAAAAGTTTTTGTATGAATTTTACAAAAACGGTACGAGGAAAATGCTTAATAATAAAATTAGAATTTTGTAAATTATTTCTGTGTAGTGAGACGAATGAGTGACTTCATGTCTTTGTTTTTGCATTCCATGTATTTCGCTATTGTATTTAATCTGGAAACACAACCTTATATTTTACTTAGTGAAAAAAAATATATACATACATATATGTATGTGAATTTAAATTGCATGTTTTTTTGAATAAGGGTGAAAGTTTATAGGTTCATTCGTTTACTTTTCTCAGTCAAGTTCTGTAAGAATTACTCAGTATAAACTTACAGAGGTTAAGGCAGAATTTAATCTCAAATTAAAATTTTACCAAAAAAGTACGTGAGCAGTTTGTAGACACAACCCATTGCAAAACCAAATATACAAACAAATTTTAGCTGGTCGGTATAGGAAAAGTGAATTCTTGATGATATGTGTTATGCAGAAACATTTTATAAAATTCTAATTAAATTTTTAAACACCTTTCTCATACCAAATTTGTAAATACAAAAAAAAAACTTTTTAAAAAGGCACCCAGGGTCTCCCATGGTCCTGATGAATGGCAACACCGGTTTTTAATGCAACAGATGGCGCTGACTGCTGTTTTATTTTTCTGGCAATACTGTTTCATTTTATTGGGGAGCAGTGTTGCCCAAAATATTTTAGCTTATTCCCATTTTAAATGTTTAAATTCCCAATGTTATACCCAATTCATTTTAATTTAAACAAAAACTCAAAAAAAGGAGCTAAGTTAGCATCGCTCTTACGTTCAGAAAATTATTAGGAAATTAGTGAGAAAATTAAATAAAATTGAATAATTTACGAAGAAATATTTACGTTTTCACCCGAACTTAAAAGGCCTCAAATCTTTGTTAAAAATGTGAAACTAAAAAAATTTTATTATACGAAAGACAAAGCACAATTAAGCTGAAATGTCACCGTTTCAAAATAAAAGTCGTATATTAAATTTTCGATAGAAAAACTTCTACACAATTTTCATACGATGGTAAAGAGTCACATTATGGTGAAGTCTTTTTTTTCTAAAATTTGTAAATCTAGTAAGGTGTAAGTTTTAGGGCTCGTAAATTCTTTTGAACATTAAGTTTGCATAAGTCGAGTTTACACGATTCAGAAGATACATAAGAGGTTATATGAAAACCCCTGGTACTTTTTGAGCTTACACAAAATTTATTTTTTCTAAATCCTTTGCATGTAACAATTTCAGTATTTGGAAAATAGAAAATTTTTTTGATTAATTATTGAGCTTGGTTGCTTTTCGTTATTTCAAGATTTATAAATATTTGGAGAACACTTCCTCCATAATTCAAATATTTTATAGAAATTTTTAAATTCTTCAACAGACCTAATTTCATCGACTTTAATTTGAAATAATACGCATATAATTTATACCAATATTCTTCTTATTTTGGGTCTAAAACTAAATCTTTTAAAATTTACAAATTTTTTAATCTGTCTCCAAAACAAAGTCGAAATCCCTAACTTGGGCCCAAATCCCCTTACCTTACAACTCTGTAAAACCTCATTTGACATAAAAAAATCATCCCTTGAGAAAATTTCCAAAAAAATCCTCCTTTGAGAAAATTTCCTAGGTCCAGTTTTTATGATATAGATTATCTTTAAACTCAGTTTAACGCAAATTGTATCTGGAATACCGCTACTAAAATTAGGTTTATTTGGTTTTATTTTTACTAATATTTGGTTTTGCTTTTATTATTAATAAAATTGGAAGTGGCTGACATAATTCGTTTTCGGTTTAAATAAACCAAGTTTAACTGACATCACAAAAATCGGCCTTAATATGAGTATATCAATCGTTAGCAAGCTTAAATTTAAATAAGTCTCAAATACATATAGGTTAATTAAAGCAATTTTGTTCAAAAATATATTTTTTAGTCCTATTAAATTTATGGGAGTTAGTGTGTCGAAGTCTAACTTTTATTTTTGTTCACTGTATTTATGTAAGGCGACAGTCAAGCATATACTATGCAGTACGACTGACTCACTTTACAATTATCTATTTAGTTTATCACGTGGTCCCTCTGCTGTGACTCCAACAATTATTTTACATTTTCAATTATCTGATGGACGCTTTCGTACGCTTGAACTACCATTGGCCATGTTTCATCGTTTACGTTACAATGTGGCTGTTTTGCTGAGTGAAATGCAATCCTTGGAACAACGTGCTGTTATGAAAAAATTCTAATTCGTTGTACTACATGTATATTGTATTTTTTTTTGGGTGATATCCAAAAAATAAAAGGAAACAAGTTGCTCTTCGTAATTTCGATAGTATTTATACTCACTCAATATAAGTTGTGTATTATATTACTTATCGTCAGGTGAAATACAAAACACCATAACTTATTAATTTTAATTTTTTTTACAGGATTCATTTATAAAATTGACCATTTTGATTATAATACCGATAAATGTAGTGCAATGCAATGCAGTAATTCGTAATCGCTCAACCACATTTTAAATTTTTACAGGCAACCAAAAAGAAAACGCGAAAAATTAAAAAAATTTTAATTTTGTTCATAAAACCATTATTTTTATGGTAATTAATAGAGATGAGCGATATTTTCATACCGGTGATTTAATCACAGTTATTGATAAATCACTGGTAACGGCAGTGATCAAATATTTCAAGTCGCAATTACTCGGAATGTCGTTCTTTTAATATTTTTGTACTATTCTTTCTTGCAAACTTCATTGTGCACAGTAATACATGTTTTTTTTTTAATAACAGTGACTTGCTTTCACACTTTTCTGAATAAAATGTCTCCTTCTATCATGTCTTTGTTACCGGTCGCAACTATTCTTCTTTTAAGGCCCAGTTTTTAGGAAGTGGATTACCTTTAAACTTAGTTTAACGCAGTTTGTAACTGGAATACTGCTTTTAAAATGTGGTTTATTTTGTTTTATTTCAATAAAGAAATAAATTATACTCGAGAAAACGATTTTCCGGCAAATTTTTGTTAATAAACTTTGAAATGGCTGACAAAATTCATTTTCGGTTTAACTAAACCAAGTTTAACTGACATCTTAAAAACTCGCCATAAATATTATTTCGTTTTTTTATCAGAAAATCGCAGTCTTTTCCATAGAAAAACCGTGATCACAATCACAGTTTAAAAGAACAACGATTTGCAAATCACATTCATTGAGAACAATGTTACTGAAAAATCGCCAGATCGCCCATCTCTATTACAAACCCGTGATCACGGTCACTGTTTAAAAGAACGGTGATTTGAAAATCACGATCACTGGTAGCAGCGTTATTCAAAAATCACCGGATCGCTCATCTCTAGTATTTAACCAATTAAATCATAATAATCAATAAAACTGGTTTTGAAAATGTTGTTAGTTACATTGTTTTGTGCGTTTTACCTAACGATAACGTGGTCAGATAAGATTCAAAAGAGCATAAAGTGCTCTACAGAGAATGTTTTTCAATTAGTTAATAAGAAAAAATATTATATGATAATGGATGATTTTTTTTGTAATAAAAGAGCTCTTGACATTTTTAAGAATTAAATGAAGAACCATAATTAAATGACGTTAGCTTGATTTTGGTATGAAGAGAATATTAAGAAACACAATTATTTAAATTTAAAAAAATGTTTAACCTCCATTTCATACCGAACCACGCTTCGGCTTTAAGATAGTTGCAAAACTTAAGTTTTCTTTTTTACTGTAAATTAAATTATATACCGAATTTTGTTCAACGTTAGCAAGTAATATAATCAATTACATGCGATTCAATATGATATCGGTTTGGTATTCAACTATCGTTATTTTAAAAAGACCGAATTATATAATAAATTTTGGCATCTTTTGTATTTTAGCTGATGATATAAACTAATGAATGTGTTGTATTGTTAATGTCTATATTTTAATTTAAGCGTATGTATTTATATATGTAGTATAAGAATGTTATTGCTTTTAGCGAATATTAAATAATTATAGATATGTTTGTATGTAATTGTATTTAGAATGTTTAGTTAAAGCCCTGTTGGTTGTTAAACTTTACACTTTTGAAAAATGTTATTTAAATATATGTATATGTATGCGTATGACGAGGATGTAATAATTCGTGTACGTACAAAAAAAGACTTTATTATTTGGTATGTCAAAAATATATAGACTTAAAAGGAGAAAAATAAAGAAATATTATACCGCTACAATTTATTGTTTTTATTTCAATTTTCCTGTTCCAAAAGAATATGGCTTTTGCCTGCCCCGTATAGAATTTGTACCTTCTGAGTCATTTTTTTTGAAAATATTTGAAGATGATTTGACCAATATAAATCACTGGACAGTATTATGATACACTTTCCCACACACAAATTTCGGCTTAAAATATTTACAACAAAACAGTTTTCTTAAGCGCAGCGACGATACCCAGCAAAACCTTCTATTACCCGGTAATGACTTTGGTAGAAAGAAATAAAGGTAGGTAACCTATTATTTTTTCTATTCAAAAACTTATTATTTTAACAAGAGCATGTCCATCGAGGTAACTACTTTAGTAATATGTTATTCTAAACTTAGGTACTTGTTACGCTTACCTGTTACCTTTAGGTTACAAATAACGTTTAAGTAATATGTTTTTTTTTTCTTAAAATTTCAATTTGTTTTACATTAAGGGTATTCACAGTTTAAGTGCTAACGTGCTATTGTTGTAAAATAGCATGTTTTTTGAAGGTTAACCCCATAGAAAATTGTCAGATTTACCTCAAATGTTAATTTATTAGGAACTTAGGGTGGGTGCTAAATAAAATCTAAACTAAATTCAGGTTTGTAAATTGCTATGAAATTTGAAAAAGTTTTCAAAAATTTGTAAAAGAAATTTTAAACCCTTTTGTCAATTTGTATTTAGATAAGAAATTATTTAGCCACCTCGCACACGGCATTTATATAAAAGTTGAATTTCTAAAGGCAGATTCTTTGGGATGTCAGTTAAACATGGTTTATTTTAACCGAAAAAGAATTATGTCAGCCATTTCCAAGTTTATTAAAAAAAATTTGCCGGAACAACCTTTTCTCGATAAGAATTTTGTTCTTTATTGAAATAAAACCAGTTAAAAACTGCGTTAAACTGAGTTTAAATATAATCTACATCCTAAAAACTGGGACTAAAAGTTTGTAGAAAAACGAATTAGATATACCAATAAAAAATCTAAACGTATGAATTTGGTATTACAATTAAAGCAAAGGTAAGGTGTAAGAGTTGAAATCAATGCCAGGGTAAGCGATTTGATATATTACAAGGTAATATATTAAGTAATACCCACACATTACAAAGGTTTTGCTGGGTATGTAAATCCGAATCCCGTTTCGAACATTTTTGGAATGAATCTATTTTCAACCAATTTTTATTTTATTGTTCGAAACAGTCAAAATCTGGATTGTTATTTAAACATTAAAGTGCTTTGCTACGGTCTCGGCCTAAACTTATGATTTTTTTCCGAATTTCGGCTTTGGTTCGGCCTTAAAAATGCGAGTTCTGTCGGACACTGAAATTAAATCTTAAACTAGACAAATTTTTGGTATATAAAACGAACATTTAAATTATGATTCCAACTTTCAAATGTTGGCATAATGCTTCTCTCCATCCAATTCCCTTAGACGCTGAGCAGCCTGTTCAGCAGTTAAATCTCTTTGGGCCTGACACAACAATTCAAAACCGACCATAAATTTTCTAACTGTAGCCGATCTTAAGAGCGGAGGATAATATATAGCATGTAAAGTCCAATGGTTAAAATCTTCTGAAGACATATCGCCAGTGGGAGCACCATGAAAACCCATCGAATATGGAAATGAACATTTGAATAGATTGTCATATTTTGTAGTTAACTGTTTCATAACCAATGCCAAGTTCTTACGCTGCTGCTCGGTGAGATCGTTAATACGTTTGTTATTATTACGTGATATGATCATTGTTTCAAAAGGCCAGGCAGCCCAGTAGGGAACCACTACCACCCAGTCGGCATTTTCAATAACAATACGTTCCTTACGCTGCAATTCTTTGGAAACATAATCACTTAGCATTGGTTTTTTATACTGTTGATAATATTTTCGTAGATTTTCGTGTTTGGTGGCTGGTTCGGAGGGTAAAAATGAACATGCCCATATCTGACAATGGGGATGAGGGTTCGAACAACCCATAGCTGAGCCTTTATTCTCGAAAATTTGTACCCATGTGTATTTGGTACTCAAGTCGTTAAATTGATTAATCCATTCGCCTATGACGGTCTCAATTTCTGATGGCGTCATTAGAGGTAATGTTAAATTTGATTTCGGGTGGAAACACATTACCCGGCAAGTACCTCTAGCCGGAGCTGCCTGAAAAAGAGGATCATTACTTTTAGGCGGTGCTGGTATATCCTCTAACAAAGCAGGGAAATCGTTGGTGAAAACAAAAGTACTTTGGTATACTGGGTTTTTCTAAAGTAAATATAATAATCGTTAAGACGTTATGAAAAAACGCAGTCATTCTATTCACTTACAATACCATTGGATCGCGTTACTCCTGGGCACAAGGGATTAGTGGGATCAAATTCTGGTAAATCGTTTTTCTGCGGAGACTCTTGTTGTCCGGACCATGGTCTAAGCATGCGATGTGGACATATCAATATCCATTGACCAGTTAATGGATTAAGACGTCTATGCTGATGCTCTATAAACAGTTTAATTTTATTTAAATCTACCCAGAAAGAATGCACCTACTTGTTTTTATAATGCTATTTCTCATATAAAAATATATAACAAAATTTTATCTTGATATACAATTTCTATTGTTGGTGCCTTTTTAGTTTTTTTTTTTTTTGTATTTACAAAAACGGTATAAGATGTTTAAAAATTTAATTAGAATTTTGTAAATTCTTTCTGTGTATATTGTAGTATTAATTAGTTTACGCTTACCTGTTGGTATAAAATTCATATTAATTATTTCTGTTTTGCGCGCACACTACCTATCGCTCCAAGTATTTGATTGGAAACACTATATTCATCTGAAAATTATTTCGAGTTTTTATTTATAGGCACACACAGTTATGCAGCTTTATTAGTTTTTAGCCCCCTTTTTCATTCCATGATCATCAACAATTATAGTGCAAAACATTTACTTTACATCCTTGCCCCCTCTAATAAATCTCTTATTTAAGTATTAACATCTGAAGTGTTTACTACTTTTTATCAAATTTTTGTTATCAAAATTTTATTGTTGTAGTTTTTAGCATAGTTGGCACACGCTAACCGTAAAATACCAGTAACGATTTAAAACCCTTTCAAATCACTACCGTTAACCTTAAAATACTATAGTTGCTAGGTAATAAATCACAGTCAGTAAGCAACTATTTAATTAACTATTTTATTTATTCTTGTGTAAAACGATTTAACATTTATTTATTTCTAAATTGAGAAAAATCTAGAGCTGTAGCAGCAAAGACAATACGAGGAACTAACTTCTGCTTTCTTCTGTCTTGCTTAACTTCAGTCTTGCCAGATTGTAGCTTTTCCAAAATAGGCAAACTCTGTGCTGCCACAATACCACTAACGAATTAACTTGAAATACCGTTGGCCTTAAAATACCCTAACGAAATGATTTAAAATACCTCTAACATTAAAATACCCAAACGAAATTACTTTAGATTTTGTATTCCTTCAAAAATGATACATGAAATATTGGGGAGGTTTACCAGAGAAACCCGCTACCGCTACAATTGATATGTAGCGCTTTATGATTACCTTAATATAGTGAACGATGCTACTTTTGTTTTAAAATAAAAATATTTGTAGATGTTTCATTGATTTTTTCGAAATTTTTTATTCTTTTATAATTATATTTGTATATGTTTATTATTCTTAAAAAAAATATATACAAAAAAACAAACGACAGCTGATGTATCATTAACCGCTCACAAGTAGCGTAAAATTTTTACGCTACCAAAACAAGGTAGCGCTACCACAACATGTTGACTTAGCGGTAGCTAATCAAATCGTTCACCAGATTGTTGAGTAGCGGATTAGCAACAGTTGAGCTTCTGGTAAACGCACTCATTGATTGGCCGCTTCTATTGAACAGCGGAAATGCTGTTGCTACACACACACATAAGTATTCACAAACGGTCCGTAAAGTTGTCAAAAAATTCCAAAAAGGACTATTGTTAACCTTAAAATATCACTAACAAAATAACTTAAAATACCGGTAACCTTAAAATAACCAAACGAAATAACTTTAAATACCGTTAACCATAAAATAACTCAACGAAATAAGTTAAAATACCAATAACCTTAAAATGTCCTAACGAAATACTGCTGAAATAACCTTTTATCCATTATTACTAACCTTATATGAAACGGTTGCCAACCCCGGTTTTTAGTGTATAGTATTCGGTTAACAGTTACTGAGTAAAAGAGATTAATCACAAATGGGTCGATTGTCGACCACCGAAAGCAAAAGTCGTCGCGATTAATTTCATTTCAGCGACATCGACCGTTGACATTTTTACGTTTAGAAAAAAATTCCCCAATTCAATTGAATTGATCAAGAATTGTGGCGAAAAAAATACAACCACACTCTTGTTTTGCTTTCCTTTTTTTCTAAAAGTCAAAAAATGTCGACGGTCGATTGTAGCTGAATTTAAATTAATCGCGACGACTTTTGCTGTCGTCTCGTTTAATTTAAATTCAGAAACAATCGACTCCCACATGAGTACACAATACTAATACCACAGATTAATACCAGATGTCAAACTAATGACAGGTGTCAAAAAAGTACTCTCGAACTGTATGGTTTTGTTTACATGGAAGTCAAGTCAAGAGGGAGATAACAATATAAAATCTCCATACATTTTGTATTGTGCATTTTTTGTATGTATCTGTCTCCTTTTAGATTATTGTGCTTTATCTTTTTGTTTTTCTTAAATTTTTGCGTTTTGTTTTGCTCATTTTCTGTCGGCTATATTACCCAAATCAGCTGATTCATATCTGGTATAATTTGTGCTACTATTCAAAACTTTTAACGGTTTTTTTGAATTTAAAAATAAGAATGTTATGAATTCGTATTTATTAGGAAAAATAATAATAATTCACATACACTTGTTAAATAACTATTGCTACTTACATTTTAATTAATTTAAAACATTTTAAATAAATTAAATAATTTCTCCCAAAAATTCGTTACAAATTTCTTTGCTTCACAAATAGAGTTGTATTTTTAAAGTACTATTTTTAGAGTTGTATTTTCATACGAAAAATACACATTTCTACGGAAAATTGCATCGTTAAAAGTTTAAGTAGTACCGTTTTAAGGTATAATTAGTTTGTACGTAACGTGCCGTGACGAATCAGCTGATTTGTTTTTGTTCTATGAAAAAGCATTTGAGTCGTTAGTTTGTCTGTAATGTAACGTGCCGTGCCGGATGAACCTGTTGAAAAGAGAATTTTTGTTATCCGGTAAGTGACAGTGAGTTGACAGCTGCTATTTTGAGATCTGAGACGAATAGCTTAAACCGGCTAAGCCGAGCCGCCGTCTAATTTTTGTCACCACCGCCGTCAAAATTTTTTTTACACGATAAAAATATAAAATTAGTATATATTTTTTTTAATTTTCTTTTTTTACCGTTAAGCCGATGTTTTCTATATGTCAACTTAAAGTTAGCTAGCCGATCAGCTTTTGGCTCACAGCCGGCTTTAAGCCGCCGCAACCGATTATTCTGGTTGGCGCAGATCTCTGCTAAGAAAATCATCGTTAAACAGCTGATACGTTGTTACGGAAAAGGCTAACTACACAAAAGAGCCATCCGGCACGGCACATTACAGAACCGTCACGGATAGAGTTGTGAAATTTCGGTATTTTTTGAGTACTCAATACTACTCAATACTTTTCAATTGAGTACTCGATACTACTCAATACTTTTAACGGTTTTTTTTTAATTTAAAAATAAAAATGTTATGAATTCGTATTTATTAGGAAAAATTATCACAATTCACATACACGTGTTAAATAACTATTGTTATTTACATTTTAATTAATTTAAAACATTTTAAATAAATTAATTAAATATTTTTCCCAAAAATTCGTTACAAATTTCTTTGCTTCACAAATAGAGTTGTATTTTCAGAGCTGTATTTTTAGAGTACTATTTTTAGAGTTGTATTTTTATACGAAAAATACACATTTCTACGGAAAATTGCATCTTTAAAAGTATTGAGTAGTACCGTTTTAGTATTGAGTACTCAAAAAAACAGTCAGTATTGAGTACTCAGTACCGGAATACTCAATACTTTTACAACTCTAGTCACGGAACGCAAAGACTAATGGAGTCTTTAGTAATAGGTCCGTTCCTTTACGTTACCGCGGGATCCCAAACTTACCCAAAAAGCGTTCCCGTACTCGAAATTTGGGTAAATGAGAGCATTCAAGAGAGTGCATTTGTGTTTCTCTTTTTACCAAAGTTACCCAGACTTTTTATTCGGGTTACTGTGGTAAATTGTAAAACTAAAAGCTGATGCAATGATAACCAAAAACAACAATTGTAAAAATAATTTAAAAATTAAATTAAACAAACCAATAAGCAAAAGAAATGTGTTATTTATAATAATTTATTGAACCAAATGAATAAGAATTTTTAAATGCAAATAAATATGTGTGTTTATCAAGGTTGGCAACCGAAACGAATAACGGTATAGGTATCGGTATTGGTATCGATATTTTCGGTATCGGTATCGGTAACGGTATTTTAATCATTTCGGTATTGGTATAACCGATACCGAAACATTAATATCGGTATATACCGGTATTGTTGAAAAAATTTACAAAAATATATAAAAACGTCCTTAATTATAAAAAAACTCAATTCTATTAAATTTTTATAAAGGATAAGTATAGTTTATGGAAATGTTTTTATAATATGAACAAAAAACAATAAGTTATTAAAAATTTCTAACAAGGGAAGTACTTCAGTCTAAACACTCCGATTTTGATGAAATTTGGATATGTGATTGAGCAAAAAAATCTCAGCTTATCGGCCACCTCGGAATTTTAAGGGTCCAAAAAGGGGTTCAAAAATGGGTCCTTTTTAAGTTTTTTTTGCTTTTTACGATATTTCGACCAAAGGAACCATGTGCAAGTGTGGTATTGTTGGAAAGGAATTTTTTTGCTCTTTCGAATTTGCTGTTTTAAAATTTTCAAAAATTTTGGGTACTTTATATGGAGAAGTATACTGCTATGGCTGCTGAATTCATATATATTATTCCTTATTAAATTTAAGAGAACACTTGTTTTTGCGTTTTTCGATATTCGCACTACATCAGGTTTACCAAAAATTTCCCCGAAACACCTGTTTTGGTACATTTTTAAAGAATTTAGGCCTCTTTCTGTGCTAAACATAGGAAATATGTATATCAAACTTCATATTTTGATGGATATATTAATCCTGTGATATACTCTTTTTTAATTTCGTAAATTTGAAATGTGCTCCCATACAAAAAGTTTAAAAAAATGCGTTTTTTACATACTCCGTCTTTTTTATATAAAATGTTATACTTATTTCCACATTAGATCATGTATTTTTTTATAAGGTTTCCAGTGATATATAACATGATATATATATATATATATATATATATATATATATATATATATATATATATATATATATATATATATATATAACCGTCATTAAATAAAATAAGGGAATAAAGGCATTTAAGTTAAAAAGCAAAAAACCTAAAAAGGACCCATTTTTTAACCCCTTTTTGGACCCTTAAAATTCCGAGGTGGCCGATAAGCTGAGACAGGTCGATCTTAGATTTTTTTCTCTATCACATATCCAAATTCCATCAAAATCGGAGTGTTTAGGCTGAGTAACTTCCCTTGTAAGTGTTTTATTTTTTAAACACAAAAATTTTTTTAAATCTATTAGGAACACAAGTTGATTCACTACAAATATTTTATATTTGTATTGAGATCATACCCAATAGCAAATGGTCGAACTAGTTCTAAAACATACTAGTTTCTTGTCTAGTAATTACATAACTAGTTCTCAAAATAATCATTTTGAACCAGTTGTGTACTAGTTAAATACGATCTATGTAGAGACTGTTTAAAAAAATTACCTGAATTAAAATATGAGATTTAAAATTATTTTTTTTGCATTTATATTTAATTAAAAAATCAGAGTTTGTAAATAAACACATAAATTTTTTTATTGTGAATTAAAATGAGGTGTAAATCAACTGGCACAGTACTGGTGCCAAATAGTCAATCCAGAACTAGTTTAGTAAATTTCTTATAAGAACCAGTACAGCTTCTTGTTTTTCTTCCAAAAACAATAATCTTTAAGAATTTGTATACCTAATAGTTTCATTGAAACTGTGCAGAGATTTCAAAAAATTGAATTTAAATACGAGTTTTGAAATACTACCTTTGTTTGTAATACGTGATACATTTTGAGTTTGCAAATAAACACTAAAATTTTTTATTGTCATTAGAAATCATAAACACAAAATATTTGAAATTTCATTTGGTAAATGGATATAATTATCTCAGTAAGAGGAAACTATCGGTCTAATCTGGGTTTATCAAAGGAAAAACCTCAGTTTTTTATCTATATAATTCAGATACAACCAACTGGTACAGTACTATTTCCAAAGAGTCACTTCGGAACTAGTTCCGAGATTGTCACATTAGCACCAGTTTCGCTCCCTATTTTTCCTACTTAAATTGTAATTTTCAAACTAGTTATACAATTAGTACAAAAGTGGGAGTTTGGCGACAATTGCCCCCATCCTTATGACATCTCCATGTTAAATTCTACAGTTGTTTGTATGGAGAGGCGGTAGAACTCGTACTAGTTGCCTGGTTTAAATAAACTAGTACATAACTGGTTCTGAACTAGTATATTTTGCAACTGGGTATAATAAAATAAAAAAAATAAGTTTATAAAATTTATAAAAGGATTCTCTAAAAGAAACTGTAAATTCAATTAAAGGTTTAAGAAACCAGTTTATATATTAAATTATATTTACTAAATTTGTCACAAGTTAGAGAATATTTATGAAGTTAAATAAATTAAAAACAATGTTGCCAATGCAAACTAAAGGCTGATAACCGCATTTTGAATTTATAACACGATTTTCTATTAACAATCAATAATAACGTTTAATTGTTTAACAATTTGGGAAATTTTATATTAAAAAAATTTGTATTTTTGCTAAAAACGTGAAAAAAAACAATTTTTTAAAAACCGATTCCATACCGGTACGACACCGGTATTAAGGGAAAAGGTTTTTGAATACCGGTATTTTTTGAAATCAAGAATTTCGGTATTGATATCGGTATCGGTTGTCAATTTGAAAGGGTTTTGAAACGGATAACGGTATTATAACGGTATCGGTTGCCAACCTTGGTGTTTATTCAATTTTTTAAACTAAAAAAATTTAAATTATACGCATTTTCACATTTTTCTTTGAAATGCATTTTTGGGCTCGAAAAGTGGTTTTGTGCGTTCCTTTACTTTTGGGTAATTTTGTGAGAGGATTTTTTGCTTACTCTCATTTTACCGAACTTTTCCCAAAAAGTAAAGAAACACACTTATTGAGTACTAAAAAAAGTCAGTTTGAGTATGAAATGGGGCATCGTCAGAAAATGGGCATTTTCTGGCTAATGTTCCTTCGTGTGTAGGCAGCTTTACATATTCTTCCCATATTCTTTCTCTAGAAATTTCTAAAAAAACGTCATACTAATTTTGTGTGCTTCTTACACACATACACTCAGGGAATTATGTAGGTAAAATCAACTGCAAATGACAGTTTAAATAACTGCATTTGAAATCAAAAAGGTGTAGACCATAGTATACTATAGTAGCCCAACTCATTAAAAAATTGAGAGCTTATCCCTATCTCATGCAGTTGTAGTGGTATTAAGAACCATATGTACAAGTAAAATTACAAACACTACTTAATATTTTCAAATGACAGAAAATGAGTAAAGCTACTATATTATACTATGGTGTAGACTACATTTGCATTTAAATCAATTGCAATGTGAAGTTATTTTTAACTGTTAAAAATCTGACAAATGTAGTAAAGACGACAACAAATGCAATTAAAACAACGTACATGTAAATTATTGTAAAACTGTAAAAATAACTGCAAATGTAGTTAAAATAACATAAATAAAAATTATTTTAAAAATTATTAATTTAATGAAAACAAATTTATGTAAATACTCTTTTTAACTTAATTTTATTCCATAATAAATTTAAAATTGAGAAATCAAAATTTACATTTAATATTACTTTTATTGTTCACTATATTGTTCTAGATGTCCGTCTGTAAGGGTTGAAATATTGTTTGGCTTCCTTTTTTCTGCAGGTAGAAAGGGATGAAAATATAAAAGAACTGAAAGAAAATAAACACAATATATTTTAATATTCCCGTAAATAAATTTATATTTTGTGTTATAAAACTTACGTTATTTTAATAATTCAATAAAATATATAACCTTTTCTTTATTACGCACCTTCACTCTTTAGTGTTGTTTTATGACTAAGACAAGAGAAAACATGTTCTTCTCATATTCTTTCACTAGAAATTTCTAATCAAATGATTCGTACACACATACACACTTGAAAATTGAAGTATGTATTTGTAACAAAATTCAAAATAACTGCATAAAATAAATGTTACTACATTGTAGTAGTTTTTGAAGTTTGTTTAAAAAAATAACTGTCGAAAACATTAAAAAATTTTGCTCTAAGTAAATTAACAGCAATTGTAGTTAAAATAACTACAACAGCATTACTACACAAATAACTGTCATGTAGTAACTGCAGAATTTTTCTGAGTGTACTTGAAAATTTAATTATTTGTAACAAAATTAAAACAACTGCATAAAATAAATGTTACTACAATGTAGTAGTTTGGTTAAAAAAATAACTGTCAAAAACATTGAAAAATTTTGCTCCACCTAAAACAACTACAATTGTAGTTAAAATAACTACAACTGCATTACTACACAAATAACTCTCATGTAGTAACTGCAGAACTTTTCTGAGTGTGTTCTTCTCATATTCTTTCACTAGAAATTTCTAAACAAGCGCTTCGTACACACACTTTTGTTTGCTTCGTACACACACATACTTGAAAATTGAAGTATTTGTAACAAAATTAAAAATAACTGCTTAAAATAAATGTTACTACAATGTAGTAGTTTTTGTAGTTTGTTTAAGATAATAACTGTCAAAAACATTGACAATTTTTGTCAAAAATATTGACAAAAACATACAAAAATAACTGTCATGTAGTAACTGCACAACTTTTCTGAGTGTAAGATAAAAATCGTTTTTAGTTCTGATTATCAAAATATTCCTTTAACTGAGTGGGTTAAAAAATTAAAATTATGCTTTTATTTTACCCTGCAAGCATTTGGAAGATATCTTCCAAGAAGATATTAAAGCGATATCTTCTATTGTTCATTTCAATGAAAATAATCAAGTAGTATTTTAAAATTGTCTTCCTTTTATTATTTTGAAGATAATTTGGTGATATTTGGAAAAAAATAAGTCAAAAATTTAATTTTTGTCATAGGTTTTTATGATTATATTGCGGCAATATTACCTTTTTATCATCCGGAAGATAAAGAAAATTTGTTTCGAATTCTTTGTCATTTTGGAAAAAATTAAAACAAATTTGTATAAAAACAATCAAAAAATACATAGGAAAGAAAATCCTCGAAAAAATCAGGATTTAATGCGCGGAAAAAATCGTCTACGGTGAAATTAAGATAATTAATGTGTTGGTCAATGGATTATGTATGCAGATGTTCTTTTTCAGGCTTAAATTTAATAATAAAAAAATAAAACTTTTTTATCTTCCAGATGATAACTTAGCGATATCGCCGATTTATCTTCCTGGGGTATTGCTTTCGTGTTGCCTGGAAGTATTGCTTTCGGGTAACAGTTATTCCCGACGGAAGAAACTTCCGCAATACGAAATTGATATTGCCGGCAATAAATGTTTTCTTCCTGGCAATATGATCGGGGAATCTTCTTCGTATTGCCATGCTTGCTGGATAATATTTATACTGAAAGCTTTTCATCTCTCACCACATTTTATTTGTCCTCTATCTTCTTTCCAAAGAAAGCAGCATCCCAGCAAAATCTTTTTTTACGAAATATGTTAGTGATTACAACACATCGGCTGAAAAGTTCGTATGATGACACATAGGTGGCATCACTAATGAAAAATCCATATGATTTTTTGGAACTACCAACCTTCAGATGATATCTACACCGAAAGAAGTTCTCAGTTGAAACCGAAAAATTTTCCATTGAAACCGAAAAATTATCTATTAACTGTAAAAATTGCTGTCAACTGTTTTATTTAAAGAAAACTATTTTTTTAGTGACCCTGTAAATAGTATTTTCAAATTCCTGTGAATTGTCAAATATTTAATTGTACATAAATAAATTGGAAAAAAAATGAAAAAGAACTAAAATGTTTTTATGGAAACTAATATTTGTTAAAGATTGGGTCCGTGGTAATTTGACTGATTGTGTTATTTTTTTTTTGACAATTACATATGGGTCATTCCATCTCAAATCGACCAATGGTTGGAATCGACCCCTTTTGATTTGGATGAATTGAATTTTTTTTTTCGAAAGTTATGCACAATTTTAAAATTTCAAAAAATGTCATAATTTTTTTAATTTTTTGCTTTGTTACGAGGTTATTTTTTGAATATCTATCACATGTGTGCGTGTGCCATTTCTTAACTTATTTGTTTTTCAAACTATTACCAAAAAAATAAAAGCGTAATTTCGATTTAAAAATTATTCTGTGCTTCTAAATCCAGGGGTATGGCATCACAAAAAAGTAAGTTATAAAAACATCGTTCTCACTATATGGCACTTTGTTCAAAAAATTGTCAATTTTCTTTTTTTATTTAAATTTAAATAATAACAAACAACAAAGAAAAAAACAAACCGATATATAAAATTGTATTATTTGAATATATTCCACGCTTGTTTTATCCTTATTTTGAGCAGTTTTTAGCAGTTTTTGGGTTTTTAAATATAGGCTCAGCTGATACTAAACTGATACTAAACAGATACTAAATAGTTGCTCAGGTAATACTAAATTACAACGCCCTCTACCGGTGAGTAGTGTAAGTTTTGATTTCTTATCTCTATAATTAATAGTCTCTCCCCTAAATTCATAAACCATTTGTAAAATTATAGGAGGTTTATTGAACAAATTTTGTATGAAAATGACGTTTTGTAAAACTGCTATAACTTTACAAAGCATTTATGAATTGAGGGGTCTGTCTCAGAGACATTTAATTATAGAGATAGGAAATCAAAACTTACACTACTCACCGGTAGGGGGCGCTGCAATTTAGTATTACCTGAGCAACTATTTAGTATCAGTTTAGTATCAGCTGAGCCTATGTTTTAAAACTCAAAAACTGCTGAAAGCTGCTCAAAATAAGGAAAAAACAAACGCGGAATATATTCAAATAATAAAATTTGAGATATCCGTTTGTTTTTTTGATTTGTTGTTTGTTATTATTTAAATTTAAATAAAAACGAAAATTGTCAATTTTTTAAACAAAGTGCCATCTAGTGACAACGATATTTTTATTACTTATTTTTCTGGTGATGCCTGGTCTGTCTAAAGCCTTAAATTTGATTGTTATTGGTCAAAATTTCAAAATTTGATATTTCTTTAATATTATTGTATTAAGATTCAACTTAAAGAAAGAGAATAGAAAAATTCAGGAGGTGATAAAGTAATTGGTTACTTATGTGGTTACGAGGATGGGAAAAGTAATGGGTCTAAAAATAGATTTGATGCACAAAACTGCATTTTTGGGCATTGGAGCCCCTTCTGTATATACATAGGGTTCCTATAGTTTAGCGAAGAATTTTTAAACAGTTAGATTAAAAATCTTGGTTTTGCTCTGTATATTTGTGAAAAATCTGAAACACGTGTTTTTTTTACAAAAAGTGTAATATGTATTCAAAAATATTTGTTTAAATATTTAAAGTGGTATTCTCGCAATAAAGTTCATTTTGGCGACAACAAATGTATAAATTATAGTTTATAGATTTTTTTGTTTTTTTTTTCATACACTCATAGAAAAAAGTTTGTAGAAAAGTAAGTAAAACTGTTAGTACTTCAACTTAACAAATTTTTAACTAATTTTTAGTTAAAATTTAATTTTTAGTTAATTTTTTTGCTACCTCCACATTACTAACTTACAAATTTTTTTGCTATTTTTTTTTTGCTGAATTTAGTTACTCATTTTTAACAATAAATTTGCTAACTTTACAGTATTTTGCTGAATTTTAGTTACTAATTTTTAACAGAAGATTTGCTAATTTTACAAATTTTTTTTAAACTAAACCACCAATTTTGTTATAAACAGAATATTAAATGACTCATAAAAATTACTGCATATTTTTAACTCGCCAAAAATAATGCAAAAAGTTTTTAAATAAAGCTAAATTAATATTGGATGAACCATTTTAATATGAAAATTGTGATTAAAAGTATCTGGGGAGCAAGTGGAGTTTACGGGGATCACCCTAATTTTTATTCCCAATATTGTACTTTTTAAGTTTATTTAAAGAATACGATATTTTTAATCGGCCACACCTTCTTTCCTGTGGGTGGAGGTTTAGAGGTGAAAATGGAAACTCAAATAAATTCGGAAGTACATATCCGATCAGCAAACAATGAAAATCAAAGAAGGGTCTCTGAAATAAATTTTCCCAATCAGAAAAATACAAACGGGAAAGCGGTGGTAAAGCACTTTAACAGGTGGTACAAGTACTGGCAAAAAGTGCTTTCCCATTCCCAAAATGATAACATCATTAGACAAAAGGACCGGCTGTTCAAAAAGCGCCGGAAAAGCACTGCAGGAACAAAATTTTTGAACGTTGGCAAAACGCTGGTAAAACCAATAAATAGGTGGTCTGGAAATATATTTTCCAAAATAAAATTTAAAAAAAGTTCATATGTATTTTTTTCGTCCTGCCGTAATTTGAACCCATGCAGTCAGATTGGCAGACGATTGCTCTACCCACTGAGCTAACGAGACATATAATATTTGATGGCCAAACACATAAATGAGTGATAATAGCTGGACAACTACTGGCTGTGCCAAAAGGCTAGTACTGGCAAACAATTTTTTGTAACTAATATGCCAGCGTTGGGAGGGCAAAAGAAAAGTTGGTCTTGAAGGAGCCTTCCCACAAACAAAAAATTGATTTTATAAAACAAAAAAATTTTAAATTAAAAAAAATCAAAAAAAAATTTTCCTTGCAACCGGATTTGAACTCGGAACCTTCTGACTACAAACCTTTTTTCACAAAGCGTCAGCATAACAAAATACTGGCAAAACACTTTTTGCAAACGCTGGCAAAGCGTCCCAAATGAGTGTTCTGCCAGTCATTTATTTTTAACACCGTGGTTACCCAGTGGTATGCCAGTGCTTGATTTTTTGAGCCACTGGCGATTTCTGACTGGGTTGTTATGGATAATATATTATTGTCTATAAATATTACCACTTTTACAAAAAATCACTCTTGTGAAATTTTCATTGGCATTGCAATATAATTGGCATTACTTTATCTCAATATCAATGCCAACAAATTTCATCACCATTCAATGCCAATGAAATTTTTTCAATTTGCATTGATGAAAACAATGGTAATGAAATGTACCTACACATAATTGAAGAAAAAGCATTGTAATATAAAAAAAATATAAGAAATACGCGAATTTTTAATTTTTTTTCTTAATTTATTCTTTTATTAAAACATGAAAACAAATACTTCTTTCATCAATTATAAATGGTTATTTAGGCATTGAACAATGCCAATTGAAAAAATTTCAATTAATTGACACATTCGTCCCAAGTATGTTTTTAAATACACATTTGTTTTTTATTTATTAATTTTCATTTCATTTGCTCCTTTCTTACCTTTTTCCAGTCCACTAGTAATCTGCCAAAGTTTTGTTAATTTCAGAAAATTTTAGCAAAAATATTGTAGATTTAACGGTTTTTTTTTGTTATTTTCATTCTACTATTATTTAGCAATTTTTTTTTTCTGATTTCAGCAAGTTAAATTGTTATTTGCTATTAACAAAAATTAGCTCAAATATTACTAAAACTCTGTAAATTTAGCAGTTTTTTTTTTGCTGTTTTCATTTTATTAATATTTAGCAAACTGATTCTGCTAATATTAGCAGTTTTTTCTGCAGCATCATTTTTAACTAATTTTTAGTAACTTTTTCTGCTATATCTACGGACTTATTTGTATGAGTGTACACGTTAAAATAATCACAATTTCGCTATTTGGCAAAAAACCATATTTTTCAATAAAAATCACCTTTTTTAAAAAATGAATATTTTTTAGTATTTTTTTTGAAATGTACACGCTTTTAGAAATCATATATAAAAAAATGGTCAAAATCGAAGAGATCATGCATTTAAGGGTTACAAAAAATTTTATTAAAAAAAATTTATTACAAATATTTTTTTTTATTAAATATAGCCTATCGACACATACATTGATTGCTTAAAAAGTAAATGAATTGTTGTTCTTCCTATTTTCGTTCATAAAGCACCGTAAGTTGTTTGAGTTTCACGTGAAAAAACTGTTATACTCCATATAAAAAAAACTAATTTTTCACGACAATGAGTTTCCCGTGAAAATTATGTAGATTAAGTTTTCACATAAATTTAATACACAAGACTAATATTTTTCTTGTGAAAAAGTGACATTTTGTGTTTAATGTGATTGTTGCTTTCTAATTACATAAAAAAAATTCATTTTCAGAATTTAAATTACTATTTAAAGCTTTTAAGATTGATTGGAAATTTACCACGTGAAAAACAACTTACGGTGCTTAATATCAAAAAATATACACCTTACTCCCATGCTTACAAAAAACACAAAGTAATGTGTCTAAAAAGAGATTTTCAAAAATGTTGCAATTATGCAATACGTAATCAGTGATTGGTAAGTCATTACTTTTTATTTTGAAATAATGCAGAAGGTAACGAGCTATCATTACAAGGTAATGCATGAGTATTACGCACCCATTACCAAAGTTTTGCTGGGTAACATTCAAAAGACCCTTTTATGGAAATAATACTCGAATTGTGAGATCTCTTCCGTCGAAAACCACTTACATATATTTCCAGGATGTTTATTTTACAGAACTCGTTTAATTCTGGTAACTTTACCATATACTGGTAGGAAGTCCTCCTGATTCGTAAAACACATTTTCCTCTATGCATTGAGAGAATTATTTGCATGCTATTTACGAATTTTTACATTGAATTAATGAATTTTCGCTAGAATTCGTCCATTGAAACTTTTCATTGATTTAATGTAGATTTTCATAAAGTATTAACAACAATTTCATAACATTTATTAAAAATTTCATACACCAAATGAAAAAGTTTAATTAAAAAGAGTTTGATAGAAATAAATCTGTAAAAATAGCAGAAAAAACCACTAAAAATTAGTTATAAATGTTGCTGCAGAAAAAACTGTTAATTAGCAGATTTTTTTTATCCCTTAATTGCATGGTCTCTTAATTTTTAAAATTTGTTATATGTGATTTCTAAAGGCGTGTACATTTCAAGAAAAATACCAAAAAAGGTGTTTTTTTATAGAATAATATGGTTTTTTTTTGCCAAATAGCTACATTGTGATTATTTTAACGTGTATGAAAAACAAAAATGAATTATAAACCACTTTAAATATTTAAACAAACATTTTTGAATATTACACTTTTTGTAAAAAAACGCGTGTTTCAGATTTTTCACAAATATAAAAGCTGAAAGAAAAGAAATACGACACAATGTAGTACTTTTTGTGGGTTGTTTAAAAATATAACTGTCAAAAACATTGAAATTTTCTTCCCAAGGTAAAACAATTGCAATTGTAATTAAAATAACTGGAACCGCATTACTACACAAATAACAGTTATGCAGTAATTGCAGAAATTTTCTGAGTGTATATGACATATTAATTAGTTTTTAAAAAGCTACCTTAATTGGGAAACAAATTAAAATTTTTTTAATTTCCTATTAGTATTGGTATATTTTTTTGAAAAATATTTAGGTATTTGTCTAAGATATGGTAATAAAATAAAAAATTAGAATTCCCAAAAAATGCATTAATCTCAGGCAGACCTTTAAAAAAACAATTCAATCATCAGTAATAATTCAATTTCTAAAAAAGAATCAATCAATTTGTTTTTGATTCGCGAATTATGCTTGCATTTATTTGATTCGCAGGAATTATCATTTTATTTTTTGATTCTTGAATTAAAATTTTATTTTTATGGTTCGCGAATCAAGCTTTCATTGAATACATTGATTTAACAATCATTTTGAATACAAAATTAAATTTACTCCTAAGAAATCAATGTTTTAAGTTGTGATGGAGTTTTTTAAAGGAATTAAAAATCAGCAATTCGCGAATCAAATCAAACAAATTTGCTTCACCAATCAAAAAATATGGAAGTATTTCGCTCGAATTATGTTTATATTTTTTTGATTCGCGAATTTATAAATCACTATTCTTAAATCATCTTTGAAAATAATTCTTTTTGAATCAATTCTTCGAAGCTCTAGCCATAGGCTCTAGCCCCAAGTATGCTAGTAATCAACACAAACCAATTACAATTTATTGTTGGGATCGAAATAATTGTAAGGCCAAAAAATTTCATTACCATTGCATGTAAATAATGGGTATGATTTCGTCAATTAATTGGTCCATTTAATGCCCCGTAACTACTGTTTAAAATAAATGGAAACTTGTTTATATTATTCAATAAATACTTTATTATTAATTTTTTTTTGTTTTTTAATTAGTTATAATTTCTAGTTTTATTACCATAATAATACATGATTATTAATTAGTTTATATACTTTTTTTTATTTATATATGCATTTGTTTAATTAATCATTTCTTTTCTTATTTTTTTTGTGAATTAATCAGTCGTTCTGTTATTATTTATAATTTTAATTTTTATATTAAATATAGTAGGTATTTTAGAAATATATGTATGTAAATGTTTGTGTTTTAAGAATTTAATTTTTTATATATATTTATTTAATAAATTATAAAATCTAATACAAACAAAGCCATACATATGTATGTTCAACAATCATTGTAATGCTACATACAAATATAATTATAATGCTGATAATTTGATTACAATCATAAAAGTTTCGATAAGATTTCAAAGAGTTCCATATCAGCTACTTAAAGTGGATGACAAATCTACATATTTCAAAAAATCTAAATAATCAGCGGTGTTCTGAAAAATCGTAGTGATTGAGATATCAAATAATGTCAGCAAAAAAAAAAATAGTAAATTCAGCAAAAGTTTTGCTAACACCTAGTCAATTGCAAATGAAAAAAAATCCTTTCTATAATCAATAAAACTTTTTGTTGAATTTTAGTAGACTGAAAAAACTCAATTGTAGAGAAATTATACTTTCGTTAATTTATTTGCTGAAAATTTAAATCTGGAAATTGTGTAGAGTTGTTTTTTTAATTATCATTTCCTTTGTCTGTGCCACATCTTCGACATCTACATCTTGTCTATCTGATTGTCGTCTACGCTATAAATGCGTTTATCAGCACAATTTTGGTAGCAAAAGAAATTAGTAAAACATTAGTTCAAAATTTGTTTATTGCTGAAAAATGTTACTAAAACTTTTGCTGAAAACCAAAACAAAATACTAAAAATGGCGTTAAAAAAATTAAATGTGCTAAAATCCCATAACTTGTTTGACAAATTGTGAAAAATAGTTTTTTTGTAGGCTTGTCTCTATCCGGATTTCATTCTTCCCAAAGAGGAGGGACGACGCACAATACTTCGTCCCATGGACAAAAATCAAAAAAAAAAAAAAATTGTCTCAAATTGTGATTAAAGAAGGATTTTTTTAAAGATTAGAAAGTAACTCAAACAAATGATTGATTTTGGTGCCAAGAGAGGGCGCTAAACTCAAGGAATTTTATGCAAAAATGACTTAACAGAAAAATGGGTTTCAATTGTTTCACTAAAATAATCCTCAAAAATTCATTTTTTTAAAAACTTGTTCGAAGATTTGTTTTTTAATTACTTCAATATATGTATTTGTAGTTAAATTAAAACATGGATTTTAGTAAGAAATGAGTATTAAAATTAATTGATTATGAATTAAAAAACCGCACTTAAAAAATTTCAAAATAATGGCGGAACGCGAAAAAATCCTTTATGGTACAAAATATTCGTTAACAAGCTTAGTCAGCTTACATTCTGCAAACGAATATATTGATGCAAACATTTTCCTTTTTGCGAAATATTTTTTCGCGAATTTTTTATTGTAAACGAACTTCCAAACTTTGGTATAAGAAATTGGTATTTTAGTCCCTAGATTATAAATTTAAAAAAAACCGCACTTAAAAAATTTCAAAATTATAGCGGATCGCGAAAAAAGGCTTTATGGTACAAGAGATTAATTTGAAATCTTAATCAGCGATTTACATTCTGCAAACGAATGTATTGATGCAAACATTTTTCTTTTTTCGCTAATTTTTTTGCAAACTAATTACCAAACTTTGGTATAAGGTATTATGGTCTCTTGATTATAAATTTTAAAAAACCTCACTTAAAAAATTCCAAAGTAATGGCTAAATGCGAAAAAGCATGTCGTGATGTTATTGTATGAAGGGAACCAAATGTTCAGAACTACTCTTAATATAAAATTTTGTTAACTACATGCTAATCTTTATCACAAAGTTAAAATTTTACCAATTTTAAATACATTTATGTATATTTTTTTATAGGAAAATAAAACTCTATAAAATTCAAAATACTATTCAATAGAGAATTTTATCTTTAGAACTCTTTACTGAATTTTAAAAAATATCATAAAGAGTTTTATTTAAAAGTTATGAAATATTTTTTTGAAAAAAATACTTGAAGAATTTTATCAATAAAGAATTTTAAATTTTAAGCTTTTCTGTTGTCTGAAAAAAATGGATTTATTGAAATGCCTAAATTCATGATTTTTACACAAATTTCACGCATTGAAGAGTGTTTAGTGTTCAAACCATGTGAACCTTCCATTTTAGGTATAGGATGTGTTGAGCAGACTTTTGTAAAACACTACGAGTCTTCAACTTACGTGTCGTTTTTGTCCCTTTTTAAAAAGGGCCCAAAAAGTCCCTTTAATTGTAGAGATAGAAGGTTAAAATGTTCCACAAAAATATACCTCGTAGTGCTGAACATACCGTATGCCTAAAATCGAGGATTCACATGGTTTCCTATATTAATCATATTTAATTTTTTTTTAGAAAAATCATTTTAAGCGTTTAAAACCCATTCTTTTGAAAGGCATTTTTTTATTAATGAATTGATTTTACCCAAATTTGGGACAAATATGGCTTGACCTTATATCAACTCACGTGCTATATTTCATTGCAAATATTTTAAAATAAAGGATATATGGCAGGACTAAGAGTCCTTGCTTCGATTTTGATAAAAATTGAGACAAACGTTTCGAGTTTTATGTGCATCTCAATGGATGATTTTTGTAATTTTACGTCCGTTTATGTAGCTAATATAATATTTTTACATTTCAGGACCACTGGGAGGTGGGCGTGTCCTTGGGCCGATATTTTCAAAAATTAAAATTTTTCTTAACTAAGGGGTTCTATGTCAGTATACCAAATTTCAAAACTCTTTCTCCGCTCCTTCTATTTTTGTCCAATCGTTATATGGGATCAAAGCACTGTGCGACGGCTTTTAAAACACATTTTATTAAAAATATTTTGCATTCGAAACCATTTCCGCCATAAACCGTTGTATGTTAATCATCGAAGTCTAAAAACTCACAGCTATACAATTAAAAAGAATATTGGGAAACACTTAGTGGAAGCATTTACATCATATTTTTGCAATTGATACATCATTCATGATTGTTGGAGCAAAATTTACATTTGTATCCCTACACTCAGATAAAAAGGTTAGTAATAAAATTTGTAAACAGTTTCCAATCGCACTATAATATTTTTAAACTGATTTTTAGTACAATTTTTATTTTTAGTAATCATTTTGCTATTCTCTTATTACAAATTACGGATTTTTGCACTAATTTTTGCTGCTGATTTCAGCAAAACATTTTACTAATTTTTCAAAACCAAGTGCTAAATTTAGCAGAAAAATATACTAATTTAAAAAATTTTATTTACAAGAATTCGTTGATTTTTTACGATTCTTATGTAGTTTATATTTGTTACTATTGATATATTCTTAGTTTGGAAATAAAAATCAGAAAATTTTATTGTATATCCAATGCAGTATACATAAATTTTACTAAAATTTAGTAGCGGCTACTAATTTTTTCTACTCATTTTATCGTACTACAGATCAGCAGACATGTGTTGCTAAAATTAGCAAAAAATACCGCTGGGCTCAAAACAGTTAAATTTCCCGTAATAACAGCAACATTTTCAGTAGCCATTACAGACTTTTTTGGTTGAGTGTAGTAATTAGTATTAAATTTAGTATTTAATAAATTACATTAGTTAACTAAAAATATTTGATAAAACACGTTCAATTCATTTTATATTTAATTAAATTCATTTTATATTTAATTTAAAAAGTGATTATGCATATGACCCTTAGTCTTTGCTAAAAACAAAACATTTTGCTAAAATACTAGTAGACTAAAAAAAACTTTCAAAAATTGTAGAGAAAGTTTACTTTAGTTAATTTATTTGCTAAAAATTTAAATGTAGAACTTTTGTTTTAGTGATTCTTTTTAATTATTAAAGCTGTATTTTGTCGCATGCCTATCAATTTTTCTGTTATAACCGAACGTATGTCAGGAAACGTTTTTAGGGAGCAACGCATATAAGCAGTGTTGCTAAAAAATGCTAAAAACTAAAAAAATATGCTAGAAAAAATATGCTAAAAAAATTTTATAAAAAGATTTTTCAATTTGTTTAAAAAATACTATTTTAGTGACTTTTTACAATTAGACTGAAAATAAGTCATCTCTAATTATGCATCTTTGGGCTTACCTGCATGAAATTCTTTAAAAAAAATAATTTTCGCGATCAGGGTTAATACTTTTTGTGGTGTTGGTTGACGTTGTAAGATTTTTGGTATGATTAAATGAAAAAGTGTACAGGTGTTACAGTAAAAAAATCAAAATTCACTGAAATTCTTAAAAGATAAGAAAACGCTATTTATCACAAACGCTATCCTCTATGACCCAAACCTAAAACAAAATCAATAAAAACTGCAAAGGTACAAAAAATAAAGTACACTCAAAAAAAAAGTCAGTAAAGTCAGCAAAAAATTTTGCTGTGTCAGCAAATTTTTAGTCAGGAGCGTGCTTGCAAAAAAGTTGGTAATTTCAGCAAAAGGTTTGCTGAAAATCAGCGAGCTGATTTTTACCAAAAAAATATTAATCTTCAGCAAAAGTTTTGCTAACATTTAGTCGACTGCAAATGAAAAAAATCCTTGCTAAAATCACTAAACTTTTTGCTGAATATTAGTAGACTGAAAAAAACTCTAAAAACTTTTAGCGAAATTTTACTTTAGTTAATTTATTTGTTGAAAATTTAAATATAGAATATGTGTAGTTGTTTTTCTTTTTTTGTCATTTCCGTTTCCAGACAAGCTGCGACATCTACATCTTGTCTATCCGGTTGTCGTCCACGCTATGAATGCGATTATCAGCACAATTTTTGTAGCAAAATAAATTAGTAAAACATTAGTTCAAAATTAGTTTAGTCATAAAAAAATATAACTAACTAACTAAAATTGCTGAAAACTAGTACACTTGATATACAAGACGTTTTACTAATTTTTCTACTAACTTATTCTTTTGAGTGTACTCACGCAACACCATATTTTCTCCTTTTACGGTACTGTGAAGGTATCGATATGATAACAACGGAGGACGGTCAATTGACGTTATTCGCGGGTGCTAAGAAAGCGTTGCCTATACAAAACATTTTATATGTTTCCAGCACTTTTTATTTTTACGTTTTTTTATAATAAAATGAATTTCATTGTTTAAATGTACTAGCAAATCAAATCAAATCACCGATTTTATTGTATTTAAAGTACTAGGAAGGCACTGAATTTTTAAAATGCCAACGCTTTACCAACAGCCGAGGCCAACCGTCCTCCGTTGTTATCATTTCAACGTCATACCAGGGCTGTATGAGTTGGAAATTGGATGTTTTGCCAACACTTGTTCTACCCTCGCCGGCGCTTTACCAACACCTTGCCGTTCGTATTTTTCTGACTGGGCGGGTATGCCGATTTAAAGTTTTAATATTAAAGTACCATAAACAATATTTTTTATACTTTTGGGATCATATAAATACAAATATAATTTTTCGCTATTTTTTTCCCCAGAAACATTTTTTTCCAGATTTTTGTTTTTTTTCGAAAGAAATTTTTTTTCTTAACTTTATTAAATATTTTCCTAAACCCTATTGAATATACACAAAATAACAACACATACTTTTTATTTGCAGAAAAAAATGTTTTTCCGAAATTTTTGGGAAAAAAAATCTATAAAAAAAATTTCGTGAAAAAAATTACAAATTTGATAAATTTATAATTAAAAATGATCCCAGAAGTATAAAAATAAAATTTTTTTGGTACCCGTCAAATTTTTTAATTGCGAATATCGCGAATACTGGTATCACCATTGAATTCAGCGTACTCGTAGGGTTCCCAGCTTGTTAAAATTTGCGGTTGCACAGTGTAATTAATGTGTACGTATAAAAATAATTCCTAGTACATACTTACTTTAAAAGTAAAAAAAATATTTCTTTTTCATATTAAATTTAAACTTAAATAGAAATATAAGAGATAATTATTAAAAAACGAGGTTTGGAATAAAGATTATTCAAGAGGGTTAGAATAAACTGTGATTTTGAAACTGATAATAGTGATTTGTTAATGCTTATATTTCAATATAAATAATAAAATTTGGTGTTAGTTTAACTATATAATGTAGAGAATTTAATAAATAACACAAAGAAAACGTAAAATTTAATTAAAATAGTTTAAAAAAATAAAAATAATTAATTAAAAGTATTACTTTTAACATGTCATTATAAAACTATAACAATCCCAGTTCAGTTGTTAAACGAGTACCGTGTTTTTATATCGGAAACAACATCAAAATTCAAATTAATGTAGAATATTCTAAAAAAAACAGAAAATAAAACTGTAAAAAGTGCTAAAAATATGCTAAACTTTGTTGGAAAAATGCTGAAAAAAATGCCATATGCTAGATACAATGCTAAATCTAGCATTAAATATGCTAAATTGCCAAGACTGCATATAAGTTACGTTAGATGTAAAAATGCATAACCGTTGAGTTTTCAACGTTGATAATTATCCGTGTTGAAAGTTAACGTGTATACGAAAAGTAATATGGTAGTTTTCATCTTAAACGCGTTTTTATGCACTTTGAGTTTTTTTATGAGTTAACGGATATAGTTAAGTCGAAAACACAGCTTATTTAGAAAACTTAAAAATCAACAAATATATAAAAATAATTATAAAAAAAATAAAACAAAGTTTTATCTCAATTACTTATGTATGTATATGTTTCCTGTTGGTATTGAATACAAATTTAATTATTATCGCTATCAGAAGAAACAGCGGGCAAAGTAAGAATTATTAGCACAAACCCTTATGCGGCCTATAGACTACTCAAGTTACTTGCACAATAATGAGTTTGTGCAGGTCAGTTGAACAGTGTGTGTGGCCTGGTTTGTGTACTTGTACAAGTATATTTTTAGACTCGAGTAAAAATCAAAACGATTTTGATTTTTACGCAATATTTTAGAACTTGTACAAGTCATTTGCGCGGTGTATGCTGAAATTAGCACAGTTCAGCAGTAATTTTTGAAGAGTGAACATCATAAATACGGATAAAAAAATTAAAAATATGAATAAACGTAAAGTAAAAAATGTTAATATAAATTTATTGACATCACCAACGAATTTCAGGTATTTTGGCCTGCACAAAGTGTAAAATAAAGCTTTTAAAGGCTAATATTGCCTCATAGAAATAACAATCCGCTACATGTTTCTGCTGCTACGTGTGAATTAAAATGAATATTGCACAGTTTACTTGAATGGTGTGTAGCGAGTAAGGTGACTTGAACAAAATCGTTATTGTGCAAGTGACTTGCATAGTCTATTTGCCGCATTATAGCGATTTGCGAAGAAATGCTCGTATGTATGTATTAGGGATGCCAATCGGGATTGATATTTGAAAATCCCGGGATTCGGAACTACGGGATTTTTCGGGATCCCGGTATTTTACGGGATTTCGGGATTTAAATTTTCCTTTATTTGTAAAAATTTTTATGTTATGTAACTAATTTTTTTATAGAATAAAGCGTTTTATAATTATTTAATAGTAGTTAATTAATAATGTGGTACATTTTATAAATATTGAAACATCTCCGTCAGAAATTGACAGTGGTACAAAAAATCAAGTACCTACATACTACTTGGTAACCGCGATGTTAAAAATAAATGACTGGCAGAAGAATCATTTGAGACGCTTTGCCAGCGTTTGCAAAAATCGTTTTGACAGTATTTGTTTTACAAAACATCACGGCAAGGCCAAAAAAAGATACATATGAACTTTTTTAAATTTTATTTTGGAAAATATAATTCCAAACCACCTATTTATTGGTTTCGGCAGCGTTTTGCCAAAGTTAAAAATTTTGTTTCTCCAGTACTTTTCCAGAGCTTTTTAAACTGCCGGTCCTTTTGTCTATTGACGTTATCATATTGGAAATGGGAAAGCAATTTTTGTCAGTACTTGTACCACCTGTTAAAGTACCTTGCCATCGCTTTCCCGTTTGTATTTTTCTGGTTGGGATAATATATGAAGGCCTGTCATTAAGTACACTTGCGCCCAGTATTTTGTAAGCAGATTTTAAAACATATTCGTTGCGATAACCTTGCCCACTAAATCGTGTAATTACAGCAACAAAGTTATTTGGTTATCGTTATCAAATGTTTTCATGGAAGAATTCAAACTTACAGTCCCAGCCAAAATTAGGTTTCAGAAATCGAATTTCGCTTGGAAGAATAAATCGGTAAAATAACAAACAAACTTGATTTTTCGCATGTGTTCCTCAAAAACTTAATAATGTTTACCAAAATTTAAAATTTTTCTGCAAAGTCTTTGCATATTTTACTCGAATAATCTACTAAATTTATAATTTTACCAATATCTTGGCATCAATTTCTTGTCAATATGAGAAAATTCAAGAAAAAAACGTAGGTAATCTAAAATTGCTTACTTTGTTTATTTGCGTTTATATTAATATTAAGAAATAAGAAAATCCCGATTAGCCAATCCCGAAAAACCCGGGATTTCGGGATTTCCCGTTTGGCATCCCTAGTATGTATATGACCATTATTTAAGAATTCGTAATCATTAACATTTTTAATATGTATACCTAGATAGCAATAAATGGTCGAAAATTAGGAAATATTGCGTTTTTGCCGGTACTTGAAGACATAATTTTCGAATTCAAATATCTTTGTTTTTGTGTTTTTTTAAGAACTAACCCAGAAAAACGGCAAGCGAACTCGAATTAAGTTTACCCCACGGGTTCCTGGCTTGTCGGAAAAAAGAGTCCCCGACTCGAGCACAGTGTTTGTTTTTATTAGTTTTTATTCAAATATAAAACTTATTTTTTACCAGTTACTAAATAGAAATCATGAGTAAATTTAAATTTGAAAAATATATTTTATATTAACGAAACAAAATGAATACAGTGATTAAAAAACTTGGCTATTGTATTAAATTTTCAATATAAAACTTAAGAAACAATAATAAATACATACCCCCGCTAAAAATCGACATACATACATATATGAATACATACAGGTTAAATGTATGTTCATGCATGCTCATAAACATGCATTCATGTCCATACATGGATACATAAATCTCCATACATGCATCATGTATGTCCACTAGGGATGCCTTTCGGGATTGATATTTGAAAATCCCGGGATTCGGGATTTTGTATGAAATCCCGGGATCCCGATCTCGGGATTCCGCTTTTTGAACTGCCGGTCCTTTTGTCTATTGACGTTATCATATTGGAAATGGGAAAGCAATTTTTGTCAGTACTTGTACCACCTGTTAAAATACCTTGGCATCCCTTTCCCGTTTGTATTTTTCTGGATGGGATAACATATGAAGGCCTGTCATTTAGTACACTTGCGCCCAGTATTTTGTAAGCAGATTCGTTGCGATAACCTTGCCCACTAAATCGTGTAATTACAGCAACAAAGTTATTTGGTTATCGTTATCAAATGTTTTCATGGAAGAATTCAAACTTAAAGTCCCAACCAAAACTTACAGTCTCTGTTTCAGAAATCCAATTTCGCTTGGAAGAATAAATCGGTAAAATAACAAACAAACTTGATTTTTCGCATATTTTACACAAAAACTTAATATTGTTTACCAAAATTTCAAATTTTTCTGCAAAGTCTTTGCATAGTTTACTCGAATAATCTACTTCATTTATAATTTTACCAATATCTTGGCATCAATTTCTTGTCAATATGAGAAAATTCAAGAAAAAACGTAGGTAATCTAAAATTGCTCACTTTGTTTATTTGCGTTTATATTAATATTAAAAAATAAGAAAATTTTTGAGAAATAATCCCGGGATTCGGGATTTTGCCAATCCCGAAAATCCCGGGATTTCGGGATTCGGGATTTCCCGTTTGGCATCCCTAATGTCCACACATGTGCATTAACGATATTCGAGGTAATATCTACATGCATGATCATGCATGTTCATGCGTGTTCATGTGTGCTCATACATGTACACACATGTATGAACAAATTTCGTCAATGCACATGTGTGGACATACGTGATGCCTGAATGGAGATTTATGTATTCATGTATGGACATGAATGCATGTTTATGAACATGAATGAACATACACTTAACCTGTATGTATTCATATATGTCGATTCTTAGCTGGGACAGATAAAATTACATGTATCCGTCTTAATGTCTGTTGTTTTTGTTTTTTTTTATTTTATTTTTTTATAGCTCTGTTTTATTTATGTGTATAAATGTGTGTGTGTGTATGTTTGTATATAAAGTATTAATTATGTATATAATTGTAATAACTCGTGTGATTGTATGGAATATTATTTAAAATTTTGTTTGTGTATTATGTAGTAATAATTATTTAGATTTAAGCCTAAAAAAAATTTCAAAGAATTATTAGTTCTTGTTGTGTGTGTATAATTTTGTATTTTTGTAATACGAGATCTTTTTATTTTTAAATCTATATTATTTGAATTTTTCACATTGTATTTAGTACAGCTTAGCATGCTTTTTAAAATTTTGTTAGATTTTTCTTCTTTTTTGTTTTTTTTTTTTTTTGTTGCAAAAATAAATGGTGGGGTTTTTTGGTTTTTGTTCAATAAGGAGAGTATATAGATAAAGTTTTATTTTTGTTTTCAAAAAACGGATCGGTTTTATTTATTTTTGTTTAACAATGTATTTTTAGTTTGAAAAATATGAACAACAAAAAAATTATAACATTAAATGCAAAAAGTTTCTTGTGCAGCTTTAACATTGTGTTTAATATTATTATTAAATTTCGGCAAAAATTTAACAAAAATCTTAATTTTATCCATTAAAAAATGTAATAAATGTGCATTAAAAAAAATAAAAATTAATAGTATAAAAAAAGATTTAGAGCTTAAAAATTTTTTGTGATGTTTTTAGAAAAAACATAATTTATCATAAAAGTCATATTGTTTTTCATATTTTTGTTAATACAAACCTAATTTCATTTTAATTTTTTTTTCTTCAGTATTGATATGTTCAAGTTTATTTTATTCCATTAGTCTATTCATGATGTACGCAAACATTGATTAAATAATATTCGAATCTTAAAAATAATGTATAACTTATAAAAATGACATATTACATACCGATATTTAAGAAATATGACAGTTGAGAATTGTAAATTGAGGTCTGTCGGATATATTAAATTTTGGAAATTCACTTTTTTTTAATAATAAGCTAAAAGCTAAATAATGCCTGTAAAACAAATGAAAACTACCGTTAACCCACTAATGTTGTTAATTAGTTTTTGGCTTAATAACAATTTTTTATTAGACCAGTTTATATCATGGTTAGCAAACAAAATACCAATAACGATTTAAAACCCTTTCAAATCAATACCGTTATTAAAATATACGATCAAAAGAATTTGAAATACCTAACCTTAAAATACCCTAACGAAATAACTCTAAATTGTTTAATTCGTTCTCTCAAAAGATCATAAGTACATGAAATATTTACTTTCAGCTTTTATTGAACATCTATTGCTGGTGTTGACAAACACAAATAAGGTTTTACAAAATGACGGCCTGTAAAGTTGTCAAAAAGGACTATCGTTAAGCAGAAAATACCACTACCGAAATAACTGAAAATACAGTTAATCCTAACTTTAAATGCCGTTAACCCTCTAACCGGCAAGCCCGCCTCAAGGCCGGGTATATTAAATTGACCAGAAATGAGCCAAACGAGTATTTTATAATAAGAAATTATGTTTTTTCAACTGAAAACAAAATTTATCAAATTTTTTATGAATTTTTTTTTTGTATACAGTGCACAGTTTGGAAGCGAGAAAGTGTCAAAAATAAAATTTCGTAAAATTTCGAAAATTAAATATTTAAAAACAATCAAAATTTTAAAAAATCTTAAAAACATATTTAAATCGACCAAAACAATTGAGAATGACCACAATGTAAGATTGAAGCTTTAGGTATACAAAAAATTTCTTTAAAGGACATTGTCTTTCTGAAATTTGGAAAAAATAATATATTTGGTATAAGTAGCAAAGCTTGTAAGTTTGATGAATATATATTGAAGTTGTGGTGCCTTTACGCTCAATTTCGCCTTTTTCGAAAAACGAAACGCCTCTTAAGTAACAGCACAAAAAATGTAATTTTTTTACTGCAATTACATCTTGGTAAGAGGAATAATTTATGCTTAAACCTAGTAATTTTTATGCGCTGGTTTTCGAGATTAACCCTTAAACTATTTTGGCCAATATCGCCTAAAGTACCCAGTGTAGAAAATCATTACCAGATATGTCTTATTACCTTTATATGGCGATGTCGCGAAAAATAATGAGTTGTGGTTACACACTAGCATACGAAAAATCAAAAAATATATCGTTACCTATGTGCTTACCAGTACTGACAAAAATAATGAGTCTAAAAATAGATTTTCAAAAAAATAAATTATATAAAAAAAATATTTTTTATTGTATTTTTTTTTTTAAATAAAATTTGCTGGTGCGGGAATCGGGTCTACAGATTGCCAGTCAATAGCCCTACCATTTGAGCTACATCGACATGTAATATTTAATAGATAAAAACATAATTGACCTGCTGCACATAAGTAAGCTTACTCGCCAACATACAAAAAAGCAAAAAATTTGTGGTTACATATATCCTTACCAGTATTTAAAAAATATTGAGTCTAATTTAAAAAAAATTTTAAAAAAATCTAGGAAATTATTTTCTATTTGAAATAATGATAAAAATAAGTCATTATCAGTAACTCATTATTATATGTTTTAAAATAATGCAGAAGGTAAGTGGGTGTCATTACTGGTAGTCCAAAAAATAATGATATGTCATTACCGTTTCTACACTGGGTAGGCAACGTAAAGAAATATTGTAGAAGAACTTATTGTTTATTTTCCGTGAGGAATATAAGGTATAAATTTCATTTCAAAAAAGCTTAGGCCGGTTAGAGGGTTAACGATAAAATAACAAAATAACTGAAAATAGCAAGGTTGGTTACCGAAACGAATAACGGTAAGGGTAACGGTAACGGCATCAGATTTCGTTTGTTTAGGTAACGGTAAAGGTAACGGTATTAAAAATTATGTTAAAAACATATAAAAACAAGTAAAAACATGGCATATTTTTAATTTTAAGTACTGAAAATACAGATTTTAAGCTATAAATTCAATACTGGTAGTTTTAATAAGTAAAATTAGTATCTATAAATTTTTTGCAAAACAAAACACTCAAGATTATAAAATAAAAAATAAAAAAATTGTAATTTTTATATAAAATAATAAATACCGGTAAAATACCGGTAACTACCCATAAAAATAACGGTATCGGTAACGATAACGGTATTTAGAAATTTTTTAGAGGTATCGATAACGGTAACGGTATTCAATTTGAAACGGTATTTTAGCGATAACGGTATTATAACGATAACCAACCTTGGAAAATAGCGATAACCTTAAAATAACTTAGCGAAATACTTTTGAAATAACGCTATACACTAACACTTTTGGTTGTCAATACTGGTTTATATCGAAAGAACACATTTTCCAGGGGTATGGCATCACCAAAAAAATAAGTTATAAAAACATCGTTAACACCAGATGGCACTTTGTTCAAAAAATTGACAATTTTTTTTTTGTTTAAATTTAAATAACAACAAACAACAAAGCAAAAAAACAAACAAATATCTTAAATTTTATTATTTTAATATACATATTTCGCGCTTGTTTTTTCCTTATTTTGAGCAGTTTTTGAGTTTTTAAATATAGGTTTAGCTGATACTAAACTGATACTAAATAATTGCTCAACTTGCACTACTCTACCGGTGAGTAGTGCAAGTTTTGATTTCCTATCTCTATAATTAATAGTCTCTGCATTTATCTACATTTTTCCTTTCAAACTTTTTTACACAACAAACAATTTTCAAACGTGAAGGATGTAAAGCCAAAATTTCGTAAATTCGGGAAAATAAACTTTTCAAAACAGAAAAAATTATTTGAAAAATCACTTAAAATATATTTACGGTTTAGACTACATTATTGATAACAACAAAGCTAGTCTAGAGTCTCTTCTCTTAGAATAACCCTACGGGAAAAGGGACCGGTCCAAAGTGATATGCAGGATAGATCCCAAGAGGGCAGAGACCGGTCCTTGATCGGTCTTTTTGTTTGAAAGAGACACGTCACTTTAACATGGCGTTGTCATTGGAAGGGTCCATCAATTGCCACAGTTTAGACACCTTGTGACACTTAAGATGGTGTGTCTAGAAATAGCTTTTCAAATAAACTAATAAAAAATTAAGAATTAAAAAAAACGCTCTACCGTGTGAGGCAAACGCTCTACCGTCTGAGCTAATGTCGCTTGTGCATGATGCCTGGCTGATGGTAAAGCAGGGATGGGAAAGTTGATACGATCGTACTTTTATTTAATACTATTTCATTCAAAAAAATACCGTAGTACTCTCGCATCGCATTTGATAGTCTTGCACATCTGGCCGGTTTTGTATTAACCTGGTTTCTTCAAATGCACACTTGCATCGAAATCCCGAGATTTCGATATTCACCACTCTGAAAAAACAATGAAGAAAAGCATATAAATGTTCAATTTTGAAAAAAGCACACATAGCTCTAATAAATACTATTCTTTGAAAATTTAATTAAATTTAATTTTCTTCATTGTTTTTTCCCAGTGGTGGATATCGAAATCTCGAGATTTCAATGCAAGTGTAAAAGCGAAGTAAAAATTATATCAATTACACTGTAGTGGAGGACACTTACCCATTTCATTGGAATTAAGTGATACGCTTGCTATTGTTTTAATGGAAGTGAAGACACTGGTGATATTTACTTCTAATATCTTATCAAATCTAGCGACTTTCAATTGCATTTAGAATTTTTAAATAAGATTTGCTGGTATCGGAAAATCTAGCAATTTTCGTAAGTCGTCCGGATATTTGAGCTCAAATTTTTTAAGTAACGTTAAATTTGTAAGTAAATCTTGAAATATTCGAAGAATTTAGTAATTCATCGCTGGAAAAATCGAAATAGAAAAAAACAAATTTCTGCTAAAAAAAATTAAAAGCCAATTTCAAAACAATGAACTGACTTTAAGATTATATATTATTACTTTTTGACCAATTGATATTATTTTAATTAATTTTTTTTTAGGTAAACGTTTCGATTTATGCATGCAGTTTAATAAGACTGAACAAAATAAGAACCACCTTATATTATAAAATATTGGTAATTCGAAAAAGTATTTGGTAAAAATCGTGTTTGGGCTAATGACTGCAATAATTTTAAGAATTGTTCGCTATTAATAGGTCTAAAAGTCGTCTATCATTACGAAAAAGTAAAGTGGCATGATTAATAGAGCTTTCGCTATTTTGAGGAAATTTTACTCTTAAGTTTGCTTTTGAAGAGTCGTTGCTCAGAAATTGTATGTTTAAGGGAAATGCCCGCTAATGGGGATAAAACCTTTGGTCGATTTCAATGAACTTAATCATTTTTTAACCAAATTATGAAATTTTTCTTATAAAATAGTTCAGCCATTTTCCACCTTTATTTGGGCTATTTTTTTACAAAATTTTTCATTAAATTTGTCCATTTTTTGTAATCTTGTTAGTCTATACGCTAGGATAATCATAAGCAGCTATGGCTTAATAATCCCAGCAAAACTTTGGTAATGGGTTGGACCTTTTTCACGCATTGCCTGGCAATGGGTACCCCTTTACCTTTGGTTTTACTTAGAAACCTAAAGTAATACGTTAATAATATTGTGATACATCAATACTTATGTGGGAGGTATGAAATAATGAGTTACCGATAAAGAGATATATCACTACTTATTTGGAGGCTTTTAAATAATATATTACTGATAATAAGGGTAAAAATAATAAGTGATTGGTATTGCATTATATAACTACTTATTATGCGAAAGTACGATTTAATAAAAATTTATAATCTAATTACATTGCTCGGATCGGTGTACTTTTAAACAAAGTCATTACTCATAACATCTTATTTTATTCCCTATATACAACCAATGATATATGTACTAATGTGTAACGACTTATTTCACTCCATACAAGTACATATGTACTTATTTGAGCTAACTAGTGAATTTAATATTACAAGTAACAACTTATTTCAGTACTTCCTTCGTAATCACTTATTTCAGCCTATACCGGTACGATTTAGGCAACCATTTACGTCCAATGACATCCCCATCTTAAAATAATGTATTATGCGACCAAAGTGTAAGTAGTTACAATTTTTGGTTTCTTATTACATTTCCCTTTACCTGGTAATAGAAGGTTTTGCTTGGATGAGGCTAAGTCAGCTATCTAAAATGTGACATACTTTATGCGATATGGAGATCAACTAACACAGAGGCAATTTTGCTGGATGAAGCTTAATGAAAATTTTCAGTGAACTAATGAAGTTTTCTTCATAAAGTAAATGAAAAATTATTTAAATTTGATGGAAAAGCTTCATATGTTTTACGAATCTAGTTTTAATGAAACTTTTTCATTGAGTGAATGAAACTTTTAATAAATAAAATGAAATTTTTCACATTTTATGAAAAATACCATTAATTCAATGAAAAGTTTCAGCATTTAATCAAATTAAATGCTGTTGGATGCGATATTACAAATTTTAAGTTTATTAAACTCATATTAGCCTTTATTATGTTGCCTGCCTTGACCACATAACAACGACATCACGATTTCCGGAATCTTGGAAGATTGCCAATATCATTTCCGTTGTTAAAAATAATCAACCAACTAGCGACCAATCATTATTTTATTATCTATTTCCAAATCATTCGAACGTTTAATTTCGTAACAAATTGTCGAACACCTGGAGCCGAATTACGGCATTCGTAAACGATCGAAATTGTTCGAAAGCCGTTTTTTTTAAAAAACGTCCTTGATAATTCATTTATAAATACTAGAAAATTATTTTAATAAAAACCAAAGTGAATTTCCTTTTGGCTAGAAATTTATTTATGATGTTATAATAAAATAAAATGATTATGAATAGAATTTTGAAATTTTGTGATTTTGACAATTAATGTAAAACAAATTTAATGTAAATTTTTAATTTCTTAAAGCAAAAGCATTTCGAGCTGCACGTTTTTTTTTAATCTATATTTAAGTTTAATGAAAATGAAGCTTTAAAACAATTTTAAAAAATAATTCAATTAAAGCCGTTCTTACTGGTTTTGTATAATGATTTTTGAAAAAGTTAATAATTAATTTATATTATTTTATTTTAAATAGTTTAATGATATTTATTAAATAGTTTTTATATTATTATTAAGTTTTAATTAAATTTATTTTGGTTGTAATACATTGAAAGATACATTTGTTTTTTTTTTGTTTTTGTTATATACGATTAAAGATTACAGCACCTTGTTTTAGTAAAATTATTAGAAATTTTAAAAAATTGTTCATGGGTGTGTGTTGTAAAGTGTATATGTGAAAGTGTGGGTGTGTTTATGTTATGTTAAATCCGAGTACTAACTTTAACCCTTGTTATAAATATTTTATTTTGTTTTTAAAGATTTTATCTTTTTTTGTATTTTTCAGAAAACCACTTCATTACTAACAACAAACAGAAAACAATTAACAAATACATGTTTGTTATAAATACATACACACATACATATATGATTATTTACACTTCCCACATGCATTTCATATATTTACGTATGTATTTATATTTCTTAAAACAGGCCTAACTTATTAAACATATCATTTATTTACTGTTTGTTAATTTTTTACAATTTTTATTCGTTTATTTCACTATTGTCACTTATATATTAAATTAGAGGTTATTTCTGTTCTGTTCTGATCTCTTCTATTTTGTTTTTTGTTTATTTTAACTTTTGTTTCGGTTTTTTTTCTATTCTTAAAGCATTTGTCATTATATACTCGTAGTACATGTATAATATTTTTGGTTCATATATTCATATTGTACATCTAACTAAATAATCATTATCTACACTCGATTATATAATATACATTATACATACATACCATTATTAATAAACACACACATGTATATACTATACATACATACATATGTGTTTAGTTAGCAAAACTAAATTATCCTTAAATTACTATGGCACAAAATCTTATATAAATTATATATATATACGTTTCATTACATAACATTGAAGTGGTTTGCCCTTTAATTATTTTTAATCATGACTTAATTTTTGATTAAACAAGTGTTAAAGTGTCGGAGGATGAGAATGAAAAGGTGGAGAAGTTGTAGAGGAGAACGTGTTGTGTCATCAATAAAGCCTAAAAGCTAGCTAAAGTAATTTTGTTTCATATTTATATGTATAAATTTAGTTTCTTCTCTTGTTTCTGAAGATAATGCATCTTCAATATACCGGAATACATACACACTCAACATAATACGTCCGTGATTGAACAGAAGTTGATGTTAGTTTTAGGCTTAAAATATAAACAGTTTGAATTAAAAAACTTCAATAGCCTTAAGCCTCGATAAGCTGTACGTAAACGTAACGATTTTTAATACTTCCAATGAGTTAAGTATCTCTAGAACATCTCATATTTTGCTTTCCTTTGTCTATTTCATATTCATTGGTTTCCAAATCAGAAGATAATTGGACGAAATACAATTGATCCAAGGAAATGAAAAATGCTTAAAATCGGTCCGTGTTTAGACCTAGTCGCCATAAAAATGTCCTATGTCAAATTTTAAGACATTTCAAGCACGGGAACTATACAATTTTATTCATAAAATAGATAGTGCTCATTTCGGAGCAAGACCCGCATCCCACATTGGCTCAGTTTCGAATTTTTTTTACAGCATTTTGAAGGCTGAATAGTTAAAAAAAATGTGGTAAAATTATTTAAAACCATTAATTGTCCGGAAATATGTGGAGAAGAAAATTTATATAATCGTCCCAGAGATCTGAGAAGAATTAAAGCGAGTAATGAATCCATATTTGAATTTTAATATATCTAAAGCTATGTTTAAATCAAGTTTAGGGTGTCCCGAGTTTGAATCGCGTTAAGTATTAGCACTCAAACGATGTGGAATTTTAAGTTGATTAAGGGAAAACAAAACAAATAACAATCGTAACATAAAGCCCATTATGAGAAAAATTTCAAACAAAATTTTGAGCGTCAATTTTGTTCCACACTGCATTTTTAAGTTTTAAAAAGATATTTTTTCAATAAAACTTCAACAATTGGTTTTCAAATCAGCATACGGTTATTGCGTACCGTAAGCGAAGTTTTAATAAACGCATATGAAATTTGCGCATTATTTATTTACTCTTAATATACATAATTAGGTTGTTCACATGGGGTGTGCTTTCTGTTGTATCGTCCTAACAAAAAACAGAGTTGTTAAAATTTTAATTTGATTTTAACAACGATTTTCTATTGGATTTTCTCTAACAGATAGAAAACATAGGACACTAAACATACGTAAAAATGTTGTATCGTGCTGTTCTCAAATGTTGTATTTTTGCAATTTAGATTCTAACAACTCTGTTTTTTGTTAGGACGATACAACGATACAACAAATAGCACACCCCTTGTGAACAACCTTAATAGGAAATTTTTTTATGCTTTGTCTAATCACTGAAGAGCAACTTTATATCATATTATAATTATAAACTTCATTAAAAAGCAACGTTATTTGTTTTTTCTGGTAAAACATCAATTTTGGAGCGAAATTTTATTAGATGCACCTCTAAACTTTTAATGGCTTTGTTTAAGGATTAAGAGTCAAATTATTTATTAATTTTTTTTTTTGAAATACAACCATAAATACGGAAAAATTTTCAATACGCAATTTTCGCTATTCATTGAAATATTTTCAGCGATCGAAAAAACTTAGGTAAAGCACGCGTTGAAATTCAAAATTGTGTAAGAAAATGATTCATTTCATTTTAAAACTTATTTTTCATTACAATTAAAGTAAGACTAACTTTTAATGCTTTTTGGGGTGTTTCCTGGAAAATTAATTTTATATTTGGATGGAAAAAAGTAGTTTTTAAATCTAATTTTCCATATAAGTAATTTTTGGGCGTAATCAACTTATTTATTTTTAGCTCTTTAAATATTTTTTTTGCACAATTGTGATAGTTTTTAATTACCTTTTATTTGAAACCAATAAATCTACAGTTGCTTTGGAATAAATATGAAAAAGGAGAAAACTCCCAAAATTAACCCTTTCCACTGACTACCGTTACCCCTAAAATACCGCTACCGAAATAAACGAAATACCGTTATCCTTAAAATACCGTTACCGAAATAACTGAAATTTCGTTATCCATAAAATACCGACACCAAAATAAATCAAATTTCGATACCTCTAAAATACCGTTATCGAAATAAATGAAAAACCGTTATCCTTAAAATACCGTTAACGTTGTTTTTAATTCTCTTCTCTCCGTAATTGCACGCTGTTATTAAGTATTTTGATACAACAAGTTGGTAATTTTGTTTTGCTTTGATTTTCGTTTGTTTTTTGTAAAAAATTTTGTTGTATGCATTGAAATAACTGACAATCGTTACCCTTAGAATACCGTTACTGAAATAACATTAACCTTAAAATACCGTTACCGAATTAACCGAAAGATCGTTATCCTTAAAATACCGTTACCTGAATAACTGAAATAACGTTATCCCTAAAATACCGATACCGAAATTAATGAAATAGCGATACCCTAAAAGTACCGTTACCGAAATAATCTAAAATAGCGTTACCCCTACCGATAACCTCATCGTTTCGGTTACCATCCATGTTTAATATCTAGTTTTCATAAAAAATGTGTGCTTAATGTATTGTTTTTCTATATGTGATATAATGGCTTTAGATAAACTACACTCATAGAAATCAATCTGTAAAAATAGCAGAAAAAGCACCTAAAAATTAGTTGAAAATGATTTGAAGAAAAGACACTGTTAAATTAGCAGATTTTTTTTTTTTTTTTTTGCTAAATACTAGTAAAATAAGAAGACAAAAATACTGTCAAATTTATATTTAACTTTTAGTTAATTGAAAATGACAACTTATACTTTAAAATCTGCAGAAAATTTATTTAAATGTTAGTAGACAAAAATAGCAAAAACAAACTGTTATATATACAAAATTTCTGTTATTTTTAAGCTAAATTTATCCTGCCAAAATCAATAGAAATATTTGCTAAAAAAAAATAGTGAACTGATATTTAATTCAAAACCATTATCGACTTTATTGGATCCCTTAGACAAATCCCATAATATAAATTACGATAGCTTTAATATAAACAAATTAGTTGATGAATATGTAAATACGAACTTTAAGTGGGAATTCAATGAAATCGATTATTTTGGTTCCACTGACTGAGTGGGAGATTTCTTCACAAGGACAAAAAGGCTAAAAAGGATGTAAATAATGTGCTCATCATTCACTACATGTGTATCATAAACTCTATTGTTATCACCAAATTCCCTAGGAGACTTTTCTCTCGGTTTTGGAAACAATCAACCTAATACTTAATAGAAATGATCACTGGCCCCTGTAAACTAAACGCATGAGATTCCTTTTACTGTATGAGCTGTAACGACGAACAATGGATGGAATCAGTTTAACATATTTTTAGCCTTAAAGGGAACTACCTAGTGGTGTGACTCAAATTACTTATCGGAATTAACATGGCTTCCAAGTAAATTCACTTATGGCGAGCTGTCCATAATTTGCTCTATTCAACTGGATCTTTTTTGGTTATGATATGCAAGTATCGCATAAGGATTCATTGGTCAAACCAACGACTATATAGACTAAAGACAAACCACCAGCCTCAACTGCTGTTAAAAAGTCTCTTTAATTTTATATGCAAACTGGTTTTAAGAGAAACAGTATTTAGTGTTTTTTTAACGCGTATTTTTTAATATTAATAAGCAAAATTTTGTGCTAATTATACAAAACTAATGCAGAGAACATATCAAACAACACAAGTGCACTTTATAATTTAATTAAAATTGCTGTAAAACAATAAAAATAATTAATTAAAAATACCACTTTTTCACGTTTTTTGTTATTTTACATTGAAAATCTCTTAAAACCAGTTCAGTTTTTCAGATGAGAGCCGTGGATAGTGCATGGTCAAACGTAAGCGTGACGTTTCTAGTATTTTCAGATGATTCTGTAGTGCTGGTAAAAATATCAGTATTGGGTATCGAGTATTTGATATTTTCAGAGTTGCATTTTGGACGGAAAAATTTATAAAAATGTGACTCCGCTAAAATATTTATTACAATACTACAACTATGCTAAGAGAAAAACTCAAAAGTAAAATATTAAAAATTATATGTTAAAAGAACTATGAAAAACCTAATGAATAGTTGGTAAAAAAGTTTAGAAATATGTTTATAAAATTAAATATTAAATCAACGTAAAAATTTTCAAAGGGTTTTATTAAAAAATTTAAAGCAATTTTAAATTTAAAAACCGTTAAAAGTATCGAGTAGTGTCGAATATCCAAATTAAAAATATCGAGTAGCATCGAGTATTAAAAAGTAACCGAATTTAACAGCACTATGAATCTGCATTTCCACAACATAAATATAATGTGGTTATTATTTTATGCATAACTTTGCAAAGGTTGACGGATAAGCTAAAGCGTCACGTTAACGTATTACTAATTCTAGCTATAAATGTGTATAACAGTTATTTCTTCATGTTTGTTTTGTTTGTGTATATATTTATATATACAGCTGCTATCAAAAGAATAGCACCACGTGGCTTTTTTACAATTTAGGACTGGTGACGTTTATTAGGTAAAAGTTTAAATGAAAAAAAAAAAAAATAAATGTCAAAAAAAAATGTACAAATTTAAAATATGTACTTTATTGTTGTATATCTTCCTTTGAGTGGACATTTACTGTATCGATTAGAGTTGTGTCGTTCATGAACGTACTAGTTCATTTGAACGGTTCAGTTCATTGAACGATATGACATCGTTCACCGTTATTCGTTCAATCGTTCATTTCGATCTTTTTTTATTCATTGAAAATTTCTTATTATTATTTTTTTTCAAAAAATTAAATGTTTTTCTTAATAATTTCAAATTTTTATTAAAATTGTAATTTTCTGATATTATTAGTTTACCATATGGGAAAATCTACGAAACAGGTCGATTTCAGGTTTTAAAAACAAAAATTTCAAATTAGTGGCACACATTTTTTTCTAGAATAACTTATTTAAAATGCATTAAGAAGAAGTAATCTGTTCGCGTGAATAAATTTTTTTGAGTGCTGGAAAAATTATAAACAAAAAACCGCACACATTTTCGCGAAAAAATATTTTTAAATTTCTGGATTTTTTGGTCAAAGTTAACAAAAACCTTTTCTTTTTTTTTGATATTTTTGAGTTGTTTTTACACAACTTTTACCTCGAGTTAATAAAAAATGATGAAACAAGCCATGAAATCATCACCGTAAGTTTATTTGAAAATGCATAGTCGTCCTATATTTCCATTATTGATTTTAAGTAAAGTTGTTTTTTTAATTTTTCCGTCTGTCCGTCAGCCTCTTCATGTATTCTTAAGATATTGTGGTGAAATTTGGTAGACCGAATTATCTACCCAAGGACGAAGTCTATTATTTTTGGTTTAAATCGGTCTAAAATTGCAGCACAAAATTGAATGGCACATCCACGGCTTAAAGAATTATGGGTTCAAATATGTCTTGAATGGTACATATCTCCATTACTATTATTATCTGAAAGTGCTAAATGGATCGGATGAACTTTGTATTCTCTACAGCATATTTTTCTCCAAAAATCGTTAAAAGGTTAAATTCAAATTGAATGGCACATCCACAGTTTTAAAAATTATGGAGTCCAATCTATCTTGAACGGTAGATGTTATCATAGCTATCATTATGTGAAAGTGCTAAACAGATCGGATTTTTTTTAGGCTTTACATCACTTTTCGCTGTACAATATGCTAAAAATCCAACTTCAAATTGACTGGCACATTCAAAGATAAAAAAATTAGTGGTTGAAATCTGGCTTATATGATATATATCGCTATTGATATTGTTATGTGTAAGTGCTAAATTGATCGGCTCTGGGTACCAAAATAATAGTACGATACATTTAGCACTTACACACAATAATAGTATTACTGATACATACCGATCACGCAGGACTGCAACTAATTATTTCTCAAACTGCGAATGTACCCTTAAAAAAATATGAAATTTTAAAATTGAAATTGCTCTTTACTGAAAAAACAGATTTACAGATTTTAAAGTACTACCATTTGTTCCTAATTGAGGGCACCTATTTATTTCAACAAGTATGAGATTTGGTTGACATCAAAATTATTATCCACCGAAGGTTTTAGGCGATTTCCTCTTATGCTGAAAAACTTTTGAAAGTTACAAGCAAAATTAAGGCAAATTAAGGTAGTTTTTAATTTGGTAGAACACATTAACCGTATCAATATTAAAATTTAAGATGTTCGCCTGATTAAATTCGTTGCCTCAAAAATGCTGATAGGTACTATCAAAAACATTATATATTGTTATTAAAATGGTTTAAATCCATACATGGAATCGCCCGGTTCCGTAGATTTGCCCATATGTACAATAAAATTAATGTAAACATGTAACATCCAGTGCGCCAATAAATTGTCAAACGAATGACACAGTTCACGAATCACTTTTCAGACACAGTTCATGAGAAAAAAATAACGTTAACAAAAAAAGAACGATTGAACGGTTTGAGCGAACTAGTTCAATGAATTGTATTGAACGATAAGACCGAGTCACCAAAAAGAACGATTAAACCCAACTCTAGTATCGATATTTTAATAATTGTTTTCGAAAGTCCACAACAAGTTACTCTGAATTTAGCGAAACAAAATTAGGCGAAATTTTATGCAATTTGGATTCTAAAAATGGTATGATTACGATATGGTAAAATTTAGCCTAATTTAATTTTCCCAAATTCAGAGTTATTGTAGCCTTGCAAAAAGTCTTAAAATACCATTTTTCGTTCATTTTCAATCTTGATTTGAAACATTTGGAAAACATAATTGCAATCACGAGCCCAAAATCGTTCGGGTTCAACTATTTTTTATTACGGAGTGGATTTTGATGTAGCATATATCAGTACACTCAAAGGAAAATAGTTTATAGTGTTTCTAAATCTGTTTCGTTATCCGTTTGTACTCGTAAATGTATGACAAATATTTTAAAAACCTTCAACGCTTCACAAAAAATTTCATTAAAAAATCTTATTTCTTATGAAATTTTTAAAAATTTTTGAAAACTACATGACATTTATTGCAAAACTAAAAATAAAATATTTTAAGCTGAAAAACTCAGCTGCCTGGAATTCTTATTTAGCATTAATTAAAATTAATTATATCGTCGGCTTGCCTGCAAGTAGTGCTATGTGTTTTTTAACAGGTTTTGATGAGATCGAAAAAACTGACTTATATTATCCTATTAAGATATTTCAATAGACTTAACATACCTTAATGATGATTTTAGTAATTGTGATCGTGAATCGGTAAGGCATACAATGTTAACAAATTATCTTAAAAGGATAATAGCCGCTTTTTCTAATCACTTGGATTTAATAAATCCAAAAAGTAGTTCTAAAAGTGCTCAACAGATGGGGTTAGACTCCCCCTATTTTAAAAAGAATTTTCTGTCCGACACTTCTTCCACCTTAATTTTTAATACCGAATTTGATGATGAAGGATTTTACTTTAACTTTTAAATTTTAATTATATTTTATATAAAACAGCGATAGACAGTCTGCCTTTTCAGTTTTATCACTTCAATTTATATTTTTACACAATTGAAAAATTCCATTGTAATATTTAATATTCACTAATTGGATTTAATTAAATTACTTACAGTAGAGTGAAAAACTTCCATTTCTATTTCAGCTATTTCTCCATGTCCAGGATGGAAAATATGTATTTGGTGAGGTGTATTTTTTTTCTAAACATATTTCATAAAAAAATTGAATAAAAACCTTTTATTTGTTAATTTTAAAATTTTTTTGTTTCTCTTTTAATTTTCATTCGTATTTTTTTCTGACATTAAATTAATAGGCTGTTTCATATATTTGTGTTTTTATTGTGGATTTATTAAATCCAGCTTTTTTTTTGAATTTAATAAATCCCCTTTTTGTATGAAAAATTCTAAATCCAGGTGATTAAAAAAAACGCTAAATATAAGTCAGTTTCTTCGCTTTCCTCAAAACCTGTTAAAAAACACATAGCACTACTTGCAGGCAAGCCGACGATATTAAAAAATTAAACATAAATTTATAAAACTTTTTCATTAATTTGATAAAATTTTCTCATAAATACAAAAACATTTTTTCGTTAAGCACCGTAAGTTGTTTGAGTTTCGCGTGAAGAAACTGTTATACTCCATATAGAAAAACTAAGTTTTCACGACAATGGGTTTCACGTGAAAATTGTGTAGACTTTGTTTTCACGCAAATTTAATATACAGTACTATTATTTTTCTTGTGAAAAAGTGATATTTTGTGTTTAATGTGATTGTTGCTTTCTAATTACATAAAAAAAAATTTTAATTTTCGGAATTTAAATTAGGTACTATTTAAAGCTTTTAAAGTTTGAGTGAAAATTTTGCACGTGAAAAACAACTTACGGTGCTTTAGTATGAAAAACTGTCTCATAAATTACACTGCTCTACATAAAAAATGGTGAATGATAATTGTGGGGGGTGCTGATTTCGAATCTGTAACCAGTTTGTTAAAATTGGATTAGATTTCGCAGAATTCCCGATTTTTCATTTTTCAACCGATATTTTTAATAAAAATTTATAATTTAGTAACTATAGCTCCAGAAAGAAAACCCTTTACTCATTTTAAGCTTAATTACGTGCCCTATTAAAACTTTGAAAATTTCAATAATTTCGCTACAATATCAATAGTGAATGAAATCTGATGCTTTTAGAAAAAAAGAATTCAATAATAGTACAGTAGATTTTTAGTACAGTGAAATATTTTTTTAAGTCTAAATTTATTTACAAAAGGCCCTAAAAGTGTATATAATTTGTTTATAGAATACGGCATATTGTATATACAAATTAAGGACTTTTTCCTTCCAAATTGGCTTTGATATTTCAAATCCGACTGAGTATAACCTCATTCGCTCGATTACTGAATGTAAAATTTAGAATAGAATCATTCAAAATGGAACCGGGACACTTATCGGAAGAAGGTCTATATATATATATATATTTGTTCCTTTTACTCCTGCAAGGAGCATAGGGCCGCAAGGTCTCTGGATTTGGACAAAATTCTGTTTGTAGATCCTCATGACTATCACGAAATTTACTGTTTTTAAATTTTTGTAAAATTCGTCTTATTTCGCTTTTTTCGCTGTTTTTAGTTGATTTTTTTCAGTAAATTTTTGAAAAATACATAATGTTCAAATGATTACAACTTTTGAACGCGTTATCCGATTGTTATAAACCTTAAAAAACCGTAAAAATCCATATAAAACGCGAACAGTGGTTTTAATATCAAGTTTTATGCATCAGATTTTAAGCCTAAATACGAGTACAGGTCCTGTGCCTATATTTCACCACAAAGAATTTATATTGATTGCATTTGAAAATTTTTGTATATAAAAAACTAAATGGAAAATCACTAAACTTTAAAGGCATTTCGCGGAAAATATGTACCTTAGATCGAAAAATAAAGTACGCCATTGTAATCAGCATGTCCAAAATATATAGAATTGATGGTCAGAGCTCTATTAATTTTTAAAAGTCAAGATTTGTCATGTAGTGTTATGTTTATTTGTGAAAATTCAAAAAACTTTGTTAAAAAATAGCGTTTTTTTTAACCCATTGGCGTTCCAATATGAAATTTGCACAGTCTGTAGCTGAAATATTGAGTTATCTGCTTCAATAATTTAAAGAAAATTAAAGATGGGTTTTTTGAGATATTTGCAAATAAAGGATATTTTGCAAATTGCATTATCCTTTTTCTACTACACATTTTATTTTTGCAATTTATTTTGAAGGTAGATTATATAGGCATTGCTAGGTGAAAATTTTGTAACAATCGGGTAACGCGTTCAAAAGTTGTAATCATTTGAACATCATGTATTTTTCACAAATTTACTGAAAAAAATCAACTGAAAACAGCGATAGAACGCGTACCAAAATGAATTTGGAAAAAAAAATTTAAAGTATTCGTTAAAGTCCCAGTTAGTAGCTAACAGGACATGGTGAAAATAAGGCTAAATGTATTAAGTACATGAAGATATGCTGACACTTTTTGGACTGTTGCTAATATGATGGGTATTGCAAACACTTTTTCAGACATTAACCTAATTACCATCTCCAGTATATAATTAAAAAAAAAAAAACCTAGTGTAGCTTTTGTTTTGACCAGCACTGTTTGTAAATTGTAGAGTACAGGCATTAAGTGTTCATTCAAATAATTATGTATTGCGATATTCATTCATACATACATATAATTAGTTAAAATTGTATTACCTTAACAAACTGAAAAATTAATGGGTTTTATAAAACATCTCACCAGCCAAATTGATTTTGAAGACGATTGCGAATTTCGTACAAAGAAAAAACCTCAAACTGCTTTTATCCCTAGTTTAACATACAATAAACGTTTCATGATTTTTTATTTGAAAAAATTAAATCAAATTATTTCGAATTCATTTTGTATTTTTATACATGCATTAAATAAAATAAAGTTCGGTTCACAATACTCTAGCATTGTGAGTGGATTTTGTTTCTTTCTCTTTCGCACTTACATAAATTTTGTATCATTCTATTTTTTTTTTTCTTGAATCCTATCAGCAGCGTATAGTAGTGCATGATTGTGAATGAACCTTAACTCTAATGAAAAAACCCCGCTCATTTTTGTATTTGTGTATTAAAATTGTAGTTGTTGTTGGCATACTTGTGAATTTTTCATTGGCATTACTTGATGTCAATGCCAATGCCAAAGAATTGCATTACCATTCAATGCCAATGAAATTTTTTTCAATTGGCATTGGTTAAAACAATGGTAATGAAATGTACACGTAATGGTAATGTAATGTACATTTAATTGAAGAAAAAAGCATTGTATACAAAAAATATTGTTTTATAAAAAAGGACATTAAGGCAAGAATATAAAAATTCTGAGCTATAAACACTATAAATATTTGCTATTTTATCAAGTTTTATCAAGTATACTGCAGTTCACTCTTCTTTTAACACTGGTTAGTCTAGATGGATCAGCTTCTAGTAATGTAAACTTGTCAAAATAGCGAATATAAGATAAAAAATACGCAAATTTTTAATTTTTTTTTCTTAATTTGTTCTTTTATCGAACCATGAAAACAAATGCTTTTTTCATCAATTATGATGGGGCATTTAGGCATTGAACAATGCGAATTGCATTGCATTGATTCATTGGCATTGATCAATTGTAATGCCAAAAAATTTCATTGGCATTGGTCAATTGTAATGCCAATTAAATCATCAAATAATTGGTCCATTCAATTAATTAGTCCCAAGTATGGTTTTTGGTCATTGAATTAATTGACATTTGAGGACTGAAATTTTTACAGGAACCGTTTAATTCCTTGCAAGTTATCAAGAAATATTTATTACATGTGTAGACCTAGAGTTGTTGTTGTTTGTTTGATATATGCAATTGCTAGTTGCACTAAATAGAGTTTTTACTAAGGAACAAAATTGTATCAACAAATACATTTTGGTTGATGAAATGTTGTATAATTATTATCATTTTCATTGCATCTTAATGAATTATTTGTACATTAACTGATGTTTTTGTTTTCCTTATAATCTTTTCTAATTTATGTTGCTGTTGTTGTTGTTTGAAACACTCCCCCATCTAAATAATTTCTATAATTTTAATATTTTATCATATATTGCACTAAATAATTTATTTTACCCGCCCCACGTATAACGATAATGATTAACACAGCAACAACAACAACAGTGTTGTTGTTGTCAATTGTTTTATGCACAGTTTAGTAATTATTGCTAATTTGACGTTTGGTTCGTTGAACATTTTTGTTTTTTTTTTTTTTTTTTTGAAAATGTATTCAACAATTTACACATACCACTCCTTGACATCTTTGGAATCACGTTTTTTCGTTTTTACCAAACCCGGACGATCTTCACCTTCACTGTGATCGGTTGAGTCATGATAAACTCGTTCCACCCTCATGGGCGCCGATCTACTACACATGTCGGTATTACCGTTATTGCGCATGGCAATACCCGAATGTGATCGTGAACGTGCATCTTGTGTTTGATGGTGACTATTTGATTGTTGCCGTTGTTGGTGATATGAACCGTTAGTACTGCTATTGCCTAATAAGGAGGCATTAGGATTATGCGTTCCGTAAATTGTTTTCTCACCAGCTGTTTTATAATTACGATCGCCATTTGATTTCAGCCACAAGACGAGAAGTATAACTAGAATAACCGCTATTAATATCCCAGCAACAATACCGATTATCATAGCAGTACGTTCCTCTTCAATTGAATTGATGCGACCTCCCTTGCCCTTGGGTCGATAGTTATTATTGCTATAGGGTGGCGGTGGCTGTGGTAATGGATATGGATATGAACTGATTTCTGTGTCGTGTGTGCTGTGTGGTCGTTCAACTTCGTTTAACTTTCTTTCAGGTGGATAACTAAATTCTGAATTTTGTTTTTCTTTGTCATGCTTCTCAATTATTTGCACATCGTAGGTAGTGGTGTCACGTTCAGTAGCTGTGGTTCGTATCTCGGGTAATGGTATCGCTTCCGTTGTAGACGTAGTTGAAGTTGTAGTAGTAGTTGTTGTTGTAGTAGTTGTGCGTTGCGTAGAAGTTGTTAGTGACGTTGTAGGGACCGATGTCTGGCTTGTAGTTGTTGTTGTTGTACTTAAGGCAGTATTTTGTTGTGGTGTTGTCGTATGACTTATAGTGGACGTAGACTGCTGCTCCGTTGTTACATCTAGTCTTCGTGTATTGCTATCAATTGTAGTCGCTTCATTATGTGATTCTGAAAAAAAAAAATATTTTTATTAACAATTAAAAATAAAGTTTTTGTTACAATTGATCTCTTGAAAAGAACTATTGATTTCATTTTTTTTTACTGTTCCACCATTGGAACCATAACCCAGCAAGAGTTCCAGCACATTTTCTGTTGAACTCATAAAATTCCAAATAAAAAACTCTCAGATGTTATAATAGCATATAATACAGATATGAACAAAGAATAATGTAACTTTTGGGTATCAATAATTCCAGTTTTTGTTTCAATCGATTAATAGAGAAAATAAATATTCGCCATTTTTTCTTGACCAGAGTAATAGAAAAACTTTTTATGTAAAATAAAATACAAATTTTTTTTATTTCTTGTAATTTCTATTAAAAAAGTTAACAAAAAACATATCGGTGATACTTAAGAAAGAAATATACTTATATCGATGTTCATAAGGTAACTACTCATAACTGATGAACAGCGCAAGGAATTCGTAAATTTTTTACTTTTTTGTGAAAAGAAAAGCTTTAGCATAAATCTTACTTTTTTAATTATTACCCAGCTGGAAAATGTGTCTAACTGACAATGTCAGTAGCGCCATTTAAGTGGCAAGTCAGCAGGCACAGACATTTACCAAAGACGTCTTAAAGAAATGTATGCACTTTTTTACTTTTTCTTAAATGACGGCCTATTTGACTAATTACTTGTCGTTATCACAATAACTTTGTCTTGATTCGCCTATTTGTCAGTATCGCGTGTTAATAAATCTATAAAAAAAAAATAATAATAAAAAAATATGTTTGTCGTGACAGTGATTTAAACCGCGAACTTCAAAACTAAAAACACCAATGTCTGAGCGTGTAGATATTTACACCATAATCGATTTAAAACTTGTATGTACTTAATTTGAATTAAAAAAAATCGAATTTGAAAGGAACACTCAATTAAAATTAATGTAATTTGAATTGGATTACAGGAAGATTTAAATATTATTCAAGATTTGAATTTGAAAAATCTAATATAGGAAACTTTTTAAAGTTTATTTGTATTATTATGGTTTAGGTAAACGGGTAAGGCGATGAACTAAAAACAGAAGGATTCTGGTTCGAGGCTTGGTGAGTGTGATACCAAATGAAAAACTTTGAAATTTTTAATAGAGAAAATTAACTGCAAGGAAAAGAAAGAGAGATGGTATTGGAAACAGTTGAAAGTTGAGGTGGTGATGACAACTTACTGACCCACGCTGAAAATTTCAGTGATGATTTTCTAAAGATATGTCATCATTTATTCATCACATTGGCCTCCTAGTCACTTGTCATGATGACATTTTTACATTTGTATGAAAATGTCAGCAGATGTCTATAGGTATTTTATATGGGAGCGGATCAGCAAGTCATCCATGACAGCGACATGTCGCTAAGCCATCATGAAGACGGCTTCACGAAATTTCCAACTGGGCATATATAGTGTACACGATTCGGGATGCAAAAAAAACTAAAAATTTGAACTTTTATAAAGAATTATATTTTTAAAACTATTTTTAAGATTTTTTTTTCAAATAACTTAAACGGTTACCCCCAGTGTTAGTAAAATATCAAAACTATGCTTTAAAATGTGTATTTTTAGCAAAATATACAACCCAATACGTTAAGATCTGCATTTATAGCAAAATATGAGAAAATACGCATTTGTGGTAAAATATGCGTTAACATTTTGTTGCAAATTTGGTGATTTGCAAAGATATTTAGTTTGTGCTGTTTTCAAGCTAACGACAACAAGCATATATTTATGTGACGTTCTTTGCCCTACTGATGCTTTAATTACGATTTGAGATAAGGATGCGAAATTACTTGAGTTCTGCTAAATTCAGATGGAAATCTGATTGTCAGTTACGAGTTATCAACTTATGACGATCGATATGTGGAAAGAAATGTTTTCATTTTAAACTCACGATGCGAATTAGTAATTTCTTTTGTAAACATTTCTTTTCTTTATTTCTTATTGGTGTCTTTCCATATAAAAGCATCAAATACCAGAAATTTGGACCTCACCCGCACCAATTTTAACCAAATTACTTACCATACATTCATCACATCATGCAAGTGTTAGATTGCTAGCGCTTATGGTTCTGGAAATATTGCGTTTTAAAATATGAAAAAAGTAAAAAATTTCTCAAAAGTAGTTGTATATATTGTAATAGCCCATATCTTTTGAACGATATTTTTTTCCAAACCGCTAAGCTATTAAGATGAAATATAACATTTAAAAGTACAAAATTTACTCATTTTTGATACAAAGTACTTAAAAAGAGTAAATTTACTTAATTTTTTATAAAAATAACACTTTTCTCGAAATCCACAACAAAAAAGAGCTTGTCACCGACAGGTCCATGGAGGGATTTACTTCAAAATTGGCATACTTCATCTCTAGGATGTATTTAACAAGCCCTTGAAGTACAAAATCCATTTTTTCAAAATTTATTTAAGAAAACTTTTTAAAAATCGTAAATGGAGTTTTGAAAATTATGCCAAAAAAGTATGCCTTTTTTGCCTCATTGGGCGACAGGTTAACAGACAGGTAATAAAACAATATTTCATATCTGAGTATTTATAAATATAGAGAGATGTCATGACCTAGTGTTGTTTGCCACAAAATTGGTCTGGGGCATTTGCTATTTCTTGGCGATTTTTAACCGATTTTGAAGTTATGTAGCTTTTTGAAAATATAATTTTATTCTGAAATCGATTCATAACACAAGTGGTTGAAAAAATTAAAGTATAGAACGAAATTTTCCTAAAATCTGTAAAAAAGTCATATTTTTCCCATATAAACATCGATTATAGCGAATTATTTGAGAAAAACCTAGCAAAACCACACATTAGCAAATAATGGGTAAAGTAATGTATCACCATACTTTACACCTTATTTCACTGATGAATTTTACAGGCAATGAGCCTCAAAGTAATGTGTGCATTGTTACTAGTACCTACAAAAAAATTAATAGTAATGGGTTATTTAGTTGCAGATAGGAAATGAAAAACTAATTGGTTGCTTGCTTTTATCCCACATGGTTTATATGAAAACCCCTAATTCATTTTTTAAAACTTTTAAAAGCGCAATGAATCACTTAGCTGAATAGATTCTGTTTCTTTCTCCTTCGCACTCATCTATTATTTGCGCCTTTCTATATCTTTTTTTCTTGAAAAAATATCAGGAGCGTAGATTAATCCATCATTTCGACACCACATTAAAATATAATTTTGACTACATTCTCCTAAACAACTTGTTTGTAAACTCCTTTCTTAACTTTTTAGTACACCGGGAAATCATTTCGATTCAACAGTACTTAATTCTAATCGCACATGTTAAAATCAAGTTTACGAGTATCTCCCACTATAAAATAGCTTCGGCAACCGAGAACTGTATAATACCCTTATCTTTTTCAAAACCCTTTCAAAAAGATAAACGTTTTCGAATCTAATATCGAAATTCGTTTACTTTGACCTTTTAGTGGCAGAGTTTTAGAATATTTTGAAACACTTAATTACCATCCATCCATTCAAATCGGCTTCAGTTTCAATAGTAAATATAGTGCCGAGTGAATTTAAGTATGGACTCTAAAATCGATTGGTACGGTAATACCGATACTGATACGATTGAAATGCCGCTAATACTCAAAATTTGTGTTTTATTTAATTTTAACCTAAAGCTGTTTCAGTTGAACCGGGTACTATCATTTAAAAGTAATTAAATAATTTATTTGAACTTGCTTATCTCAGCCATAAAATATGCAGCAGATATTAGAAATTCAGAAAATATCAATTAAAATTCAGGGGCCAGATTCCTCAATTCGTAAGCGTTCGAAATTGTTAAAAAATCACGTTTTCAAAGTGCAAATAAAAGAACACGAACAACTACTGTTACAACTTTAACTCATATTTGCAATAAAGGAACTAAATGCTTCACCTCTAACTTGGTTTTAATATTTGTAATGTTTTAAGTAACAATAATTTCTATCGAATAACACTCGATCACGACTGCGGTAATTTTCCCCCAGAATTTCAATTTGAAATTGTAATGTTGTGACAACCGAGTCAAATCAATTGGAAACAATTTCGGTTGTCGCAACGGAATCGTTATAAGAGTTTTGCCTATGTAGTGGACCCAGGTTTGCCTCTTATTTGAATATTTTGGGCCCATTTTTTCCATTAAAGTTTTAACTCTACAACACATCCGAAGTCCATCAAGATTTGCGGGTCCACGTGGGGAGACCTCTTTTGTAACTGCTGACTATAATACGTGTGAGTACTGGCTCTATATTCTTACCCATAAAATTAATTATGATATTCTCCCGCCTTAAGACCAAGTTTTTATTGTCATATTGTTAGAATAAATATTGTATTTATTAATTAAAAATATTGATTACTCGCAGGATGAACAATGTAATTACTCGTATTTAACCTTATTTTAATTTGTTCGGCTTAAAAACTAAAAAACGTTAAGGACTTCCTCAGTTTCTTTTGTGGCATAACACATTGTACAATAATCTTGTTCATATCTGTACAATCAGAGTTTTATTGTTGTTTTAAATCTTATGAAATACTTAAATTATACAGCTTAAATATTATTAATACAAGCTTTAAAATATTTGGGTATTTATATTTACAACAAACACGATTAGAAAATTTAAATTTTAATTTCACATATTTTTTTTTATTATTAATATTTTTGACATACACACACACATAGATACAAACGATATGTATGTAAATGATATTGAACTGATTTTTCATAAATGTAGATATAAAAAAGTTGCTCAACTGCTAAGCAGGTCAAACATGATCAATATTACATGCAATAAATGATGCAATATTGCACAAGTTAGCAATCATTTTTCGAACCAAATAATAATATTGGTAACTTGAAAATTTATATAACAATTTTGTTTTTCCTAATGGCAAGTGATTTATCTTAAAGAATTTTTAATTTTGGTGTGCTTCACTTCAGTTTTGATCAAATTTTTTCCACTTTTTGTAAATAGATATTTGATATATACATAGGTGAAAAAAGAAATTTGGGAAAAGTAGCCTGAATGCCGAAAAACTAATACGACGAAGAAAAAATATAAATTTGATACCTGTACATTTTTTATTGTTTTCTTTTTAAGGTGAAGCAACACTCAGGAAATTCTTCCTATTAAATAACGTGTTGTTTTCTTTGGAAGAGGGATAGAGAAAAAATGAAAGGTGGTGAAAGATGAAGGGCTTCAAATATGGCAAAGATGGCAACACTGAAGATTTTCAGTTCATAGCCCTGTTGTGCTATTTTCCTTCAGTGAGGTTAAGTGCTTTAGGAACACCGAAGGAGGACGCTGCTATATGTACACTAGACCGTACTTCAAAAAAAAAGTTCGCCGTACACCCTCTAATATGAAGTAGTTTTGCAAGGCGATTTCAAAAAAAAATTTTTTTTTTGCCGAACGTAGGGGTCGCCTTTTTAAATTTTTTGTTATAGCTTTGGCATTTAAAATCGGATTTTAAAGTGTGATATATCGATTTTTTTGCCTCGAGGAGACCAGGGTTTTGCTATATAGTAAAAATCCAATTAAAAAAATTTAAAAACGTTCGGCATCCAATATATGAAAAAAATTTCTACTGGGTTTAGCAAAAGTTTAATGATTTTTTGCGAGCTTTAATTTTCTGACATTAGGGTCGTACATTAGGGTCGTAGCAACTGAGATCTGGTGGGTAACTACTAGAACAGGATACTTGAGCTCAAAATACCCTTAGAGCAAAACACTGGTCTCCTCGAGAGAAAAACTTCGATGTATCAAACTTTAAGATCTGACTGTAAGTGCCAAAGATATAACGAAAAATGTAAAATGGCGACCCCTACGTTCGGCAAAAAAAAAAATAAAAAAAATTTTTTTTGAACCTCCATGCAAAAATACTTCATATTGGAGGATGTACGGCGCATTTTGCTGTTATTACGGGAAATTTAACTGTTTTGAACCCAGCGGTATTAGCAAAAAAGTGTACTAAAAAATAAAAAAAACTGTAAAATGTTTATTCTTCTTCTTAACCTCAAACCTATATAACTAAAAAAATAAATTATAAAAAAAGTTCTTTTTCTTTCGATTGTAACAAGTGTATAAATACTTCATCGTACTTGAAATTTCGAGTCAAAATTGCAAACGGTTCGCCAGTTATTAGCTTTTTATGCATTGGAGATACAATAAAATTTTCTGAGTGTTATTTCCAAACTAAGAATATATCAATAGTAACGAATATAAACTAAATAAGAATTATAAAAAATCAAAAAAAAAAAGAAAATTTTAATTACCCGAGTAAAAAAAGTTAGATGTTATAAAATACAAACTTATCTTTTTTTGGTATAGCCTCAACTACAATTTGATCCGAAAAGTGGTGGATCGTACTGTATTAATTTAGATACACCTTGGATCTAATATAATGAAATACGATCCGAAAAATGGGTTTATCTTACTATATATAATTAGATTTAGTGCAATAAAGTTACATTTTCTTTGATACCATTAGACAAAAATACTTCATTGAAAGTTCGCTCATATTGCATTAAATCATCCATTTTATTGAAATTAGTTTTTGATTGTCATTATGTCACATCCAATTCTATATAATTAGATAAACCCATTTTCGGATCGTATTTGATCATATGGTGCATATAAATGAATACAGCATGATCCACCATATTTCGGATCAAAATTTGTTTTGGGCAACAGCAGAAAAAGATATGATTGCATGTTGTACCTCATTAATTTTTTTAATAGGGTACCCAGCTAAAAATCAACATATATGGATCCATACAGGTTGAATGTACATATGTACGTGCATGCTCATAAATATGCATTCATGACCATACATGGATACATAAATCTACATACATGTTTCATATATGACCATACGTATGGTCATATATGATTCATGTATGGAGATTTATGTAACCATGTGTGGTCATGAAAGCATGTTTATGGCCATGTATGAACATACATTTAACCTGCTTGGATGCATATATGTCGATTTTTAGCTGGGTTATATAATTTTCTGCTAAATTTTGCACTCGGTTTTGAAAAATTAGTAAAATATTTGCTGAAATCAGCAGCGAAAATTAGTAAAAAATATCCGTAATTTGTAATAAGAGAATAGCAAAAATGATTACTTAAAAAAATTCTACTAAAAATCAGTATAAAAATAGTACAGTGCGATTGGAAACAGTTTACAAATTTTTAACTAACTTTTTTATCTGAGTGTATGTTCGATAGAAAACTTATACATATTATTTTTCTAAATTGATGTTGAAGTCGCTGGGGATCGAACCAGTTCCCTTATGTGTAACAGACCAACGTCCACATTTCCATAATATGCTGTCAAATTATAGCATAAATCAAACTAAGTAGGTAATAGGTACACGTTTTGTACACGCATCATTTCATTCGATATATAATTTGTAAAAATATGAAAAATCTTACAACAGGCCTTTTTGCTCTCTAAATATAAGATTGGGCCACTAAACAAATTAAATATGTGCGCAATTAATTTGTCTCCGCTATAATATATCATTTAAATTGTTGTAAACTACACCTCAGAGCAGAGAAACAAGCCAGCCGCCACGAGTGAGTATTTCTAATAGCTGAAATAAATTGTCAATTATTATAGTACTGGGAAATTTGTCACTGTATTGAACATAACACTGGGCTTTATGAAAAAAAACTTATCGTTAATTTCCCATTGATCAGACAAAGGTATGATTTTTATACCCTACACCACTACGTGGAGAGGGTATAATAAGTTTGTGCTGATGTTTGGAACACCAAAAAATATTGGACCTAGACCCATCTTATAGTATACCGATCGACTCAGAATCACTTTTTATTTCGATTTAACGATGTCTGTCTGTCTGTCTGTCTGTCTGTCTGTCTGTCTGTCTGTCCATACATTCTTGTGCGCACTCTACAGGTCGCAAATATTAAGATGTTTTGATGTAATTTGGTACACCGACTTAAAGACGAAGCCTATTGATTATGGTTAAAATCAGTCCATGTTTAGACCTAGTGCCCATATAAGGGTCCCTCTCAAAATTGCCTTTTTTACACGCTGCATGTCGCAAATATGAATATATTTCAACAAAATTTGGTTCACTGACTCACATGGTCCCAAAGACAAAGCCTATTGATTCTAAATAGGATCGGTCCATATTTAGACCTATCCCCCATATGGCTATATTTTCGATTTTCTCTTATTTTATCATTTTATAGAAAATTTTGACACAAGTCCATTTTAACTCATTCCTATTTTGGATCCAAACATTAGTTGGCTTTTAACCAGACTCGAGTAGGATATTATATAGTCGGCATGCCCGACTTTAACTTTTTTACTCGTTTGTCCCTTAAGTCTAAATTCCTTATTTTGAGATATTAAGGAATTTGTATAAAATTTGTGTAATGAAAATTGTTACAACTTTTGATCTAAGGCTGCATTTACAACTGTATCGAGATTACGGTATTCACCACTCTGAAAAAACATTGAAGAAAAGCGTATAGATGTTAAATTTAAAGTACACCATTGTAATCAGCATGTCGGAAATATGTAGAGTTGATGGTCAGAACTCTATTAATTTTTAAAAGTTAAGATTTAACACAAATTTATGCTTATGTCAATATTTCCAGATAAAAAGGTTTCTGTCGAAAATCATCGTTATCAAAAATGCTTGTAACTTTGGAACTAAAGTTGCGTTTACACTTGGATTGAAATATCGAGATTTCGATATTCAACACTATGAAAAAGCAAGGAAAAAAAGCTTATAGATATTCGATTTTGACAGTTATGTAGAACTACACTACTAAATACAGTTCCTAAAAATGTAACGCTTTTCGTAAACTTTTCTTCATTGTTTTTTCAAAAGTGGGAAATCTGGGAATTTCGATGCAAATGTAAACGCAGCTTAAATGAAAATTTTGAAATGTCAGTTAGAGGCAGACATATGTATGTCTTTATAAGGACATCAACAATAAAATCGATCTACGCTTATGTCGACTTAAAAGATTATGCGAATTACCCCCATACCTTCACTGGGTGCAACGGGCAAACTATAGATTATTTGTTAAAAATTATCACGACTTTTTTTAAATAAAGACACAATTTTATAAGGTTGACAACCCTTTCATTGGATTCCGAACTGCCAGTCATAAATGACTAAATTGTATTCAAAATCGCTAGACAAAATATCACTCACTCAAATCAGTGTATAGAAAACAAACAAAAAAAACTAAACAAAAAATAAGCTTAGACAGTATTTAATGAAATTTATTATTAATTATTTGTTGTTTTTCAACTTTAAAACTAAGAACATAAATCCATCTTATGTATAAGTAGCAGATCCTATATTTTAAGGTACATTTGTATTTACGCGAATTAAAATATGTTATTGTATTATGTATAATTTGTTGTATATTATAAATACTTAATGTTTCTTTTTTGTTTTGTTGTTGTAAATATATATCTGTTTATATATGTATATATATATTATATACATATACTTATATAACTAGCTAAATCTTTTTCTAATAATTCCAGGAACTTTTTTACTTAATGCTTTATGTTGTTGTTATCATATATCCTTTCTTCCTTTCTAACATACATTTGAAAGTTTTGTTTCTTAAGTTTAGCATACACATTCAATCATATTCAATATACATACATACATGTTGGTGGTGTTTAGTTGTTGTTTTTATTCGTTGTTGTTGTTGTTATTGTTGTTTTTTTTTACATATACACAAACAAATATATTAATGTCAATTACACTTATGAGCTTAACATTAAAATAATAAACGAAAAAATTATGATGCAGTTGCCCAGCTCTGCTTAATAATTTGGTGTTTTTTTTTATTACGATATTTTTGAATGTGTGTTAATTTATCTACAAGTGCTTGGAATTTGGTTTGGAATTTTAGTATGGTTTACTGAACAGCCGGTGCACCATCACAGTCAGTACTATCAAGCAGAGTTTAATTTCTGAAAGAAATAAGTCCAACTGTAATGCTATATTGTTTCTATTTAAAATTTAGCATTTTGAGATAGTGTCCATGGCTGACATGAATGAGAAACGATTAAAGAGTAGTTATTTATTGTTGTTGTTGTTGTTGATGCCATGATAGATGAAAAAAGCATTTTGGGGATGTTTTAAGGGGAAACTAATCTTAGAATAATATGACATTTGTAACCCAAATCTACAAATTTTATTACAATTACATATTTCAAAATCAAACAACAAAATAAAGAACATCCATTTGTGTTTTGAATAAAAAAAAAATCGGCAGAATTGTAAAGGTTTGTTAGATTTAAATTTTGTTTTAAGCAATTCGGTAACTATAATCAGGCTCTATGCAAGATGCTCACGTACTGTTACGCGCTCTCTCACCGGCACTGGCTGAGATTTGAAGAAGTTAAATTGCAGCTAATGGGTTTAGTTTTTTCATTATATTTTTTAATATTATGAATTTTTATTGAAACAATTTTTAATATTTATTAAAATTTTACAATAAAACTTAACCCCATACTAAATTTTCTTCAAATGTCGTCCATAGCCAGTTAACAGAGAAAGAGACGCATGCATTCTCCTGAGATTCTATGCTCGTTGCTATAACAAACAAGCCTGAAGAGATTTGCTCATATTAAACAAAGACCATTTAGTTAAAATTTTACAGGCATATGTATGTCTTTTGTCAATACATTTTGTAAAAACAACTACAGTAGCCGCTCGGTTATATGAATATCCAGTTATGTAAACTTCCAGAATAGTGAACAACAAAATTTAAACACAGGAGGTTCTAAAGAGTGAACACAGCCTATCTCTATTATGTGAACAGCTTTCACGGGAAGAGATTCAGACGTGGAATCAAGACATTGGTAGCGAAGATATAGATAGCGAAGTTGAAGATGAAGATCAAGAGCAGTGCATCGTAACAACAGCTGAAATTAGCACAACGGAGGCAATCGAAGCATTCAATAAAGTTATTGCTTGGAGTGAAAATAATATATCTGATATTAATGATATTTTGGCATTGCGAAAATGCAGGGACAAGGCACTACAGAAATTCCTTGAAGCAAAAAAAGTACAAAAAAATATAACCGACTACTTTCATGTACATTAATTATTTAAAAACTTATTAAAAACGAGTAAAAAGGTTAAAGTCGGGCATGCCGACTATACAATACCCTACACTGGTCTGGTGTATTGTTTGGATCCGAAATTCGAATGGGTTAAAATGGGGCTTGTGTCAAAATTTTCTATAATGTGAGTCAGCACACCAAATTTCATTAGAATATCTTAATATTTGCGACCTGCAGTTTGTAACCAAGCCAATTTTGGGGGGACCCTTATATGGGCACTAGTTCTAAACATGGACCGATGTTCACCAAAATCAATAGGCTTCGTCCTTGGGCCAACAGAGGTCTATGTACCAAATTTCATGAAAATATCTTAATATTTGCGACCTGCAGCATATAAACAATATAATTTTGGTGGGACCCTTATATGGGCACTAGGTCTAAACATGGACCGATGTTCACCAAAATCAATAGGCTGCGTTATTGGGCCAACATAGGTCTGTGTACCAAATTTCATCAAAATGTCTTAATATTTGCGACCTGCAGCGTATAAACAGTATAATTTTGGTAGGACCCTTATATGGGCACTAGGTCTAAACATGGACCGATGTTCACCAAAATCAATAGGCTGCGTTATTGGGCCAATATAGGTCTGTGTACCAAATTTCATCAAAATATCTTAATATTTGCGACCTGCAGCGTATAAACAGTATAATTTTGGTAGGACCCTTATATGGGCACTAGGTCTAAACATGGACCGATGTTCACCAAAATCACACTTGTTCGTCCTTGGTCCAACATAGGTCTGCGTACCAAATTTCATCAAAATATCTTAATAAATGCGACCTGTAGAGTGCGCACAAGATTGCATGGACAGACAGACAGACGGACGGACAGACGGACATCTTTAAATCGAAATAAAAAAAAATTCTGAGCCGATCGGCATACTATAAGGTGGGTCTACGACCAATATTTTTTGGTGTTACAAACATCAGCACAAACTTATAATACCCTGACCACATAGTGGTGTAGGGTATAATAAAAACTTAATGTAATAAAAATCATTTAAATTACTTATTTTACATTCTCTCGATTATGTGAACTTCTCCATTTAGTGAACAGGCTCTGTTTGAATTAGTTCATATAACCGAGCGACTACTGTAATTTTAAACTCAAAACAAAAATTATTGTTGGTAAACTTATAGATTTCGTCCCAATGATATTATTGCTAAGCGTGTCTAAAATTCAGAAATTTAAAACAACTTAAAAGCATTCTCAGGGAACTTCTGCAGTCAGAATTTGTTAGTTATTCAAGCAGTATTTCAGTTTTGTTATTTTAAAGGAAAATAACATTTATTTGTGGAAGAAATGTAAATTTTAACTACATTCGTAAGTCATTAAAAAAAAGTAAACAACATGAAATATTGAAAATTCATATAATTCATTTTATGCAGTCGTTTTGTTGTTTAAAAAAATAAACCAAATAAAATGTATGTAAGTAAATTTTGATAGTTGTTTTGACTAATTTTTAGTTCATTTTATTAACAGTCAAAAACAAAAGAAAATGTAATTTGAATTTAATGAAATATTAGTAGTCCTGTTTTCAAGAGAAATTTCATTTGTTTTTAATTACATTTGCAGCGGTCTTTACGAACAAAATATTTTAAGTGCATGCAGGTTGTACAAAAACAATCTACGTTTCTGTAATCAGTAGAGATATGCGATCAACATTTAAAATTAGTAGACTTAGGGATGGTATCTTATCTCCAAGGGCTAATCATTGATTTAGAAATCATTGATTAGCCCTTAAACTTACTTAAACTAATATCGGTAACTTACAAAAATTTAATCAACGATTTGTTAATTTTAGATATTTTCATTTGACAATACGAATAAGAAATAAAAGAAAATAAAAAAGTTTGGAAACTCGCGAAATAAGAGTTTTTTTATTGAATTTTTCGCATGATACGGGGTCATAAAATTAAAAAATTAAAAATTTTAAAAATCATCAATCGCTAAATGCCTCAAATAAGAAGTGTCTTTTTGCATGCTACATGCATATCTTAATTTTTTCATTGGGTAAGTGTGTATAATTATAAATTTGTTTTTAGTCCAGGAAGGTGTCATTAAAAATATTTATGAAGGACAAGATGATTTTTGATGTTTTTGATACATTCAATACAAATTTTAAAGTCAGAATTTATTAGAAAACTAGGTTCAAAGGAAAAGTAAAATAACTATGCCTCTATATTATTTGTTATTCGTTTAGGTAAATATATCTGGATCATTAATATACACATCCAGTGACATCTCCCAAAGCAGTAAATTTTTACAAACCGCGAAACTTAAACGCTTGATTTTCTTGATTCTATTTTTAAGATATCTTCTAACAATTTTGTGTAAAAAGCAAAAATCTTCTGAAGAGTCATGTCTGTGAAATTTTGTGTTAATTGAAAAAATTAGAATTTTCTAATTTTGTGGAAAATAAAAGATATGAATCCAAAAATATTCCTCGGAGGAAAAAATATACGGCGTACATAAAAATTGGACTGCAGGAAATATTTAACTGGTCTAAACAACTACCATAGAATCTAAGCAGTATGCATAAATCTTAACCTCTGTTAACTGACTCTGTCCGACATTTCAACAATTTTTAATAGAATGTGGTAGATTAAGTTTTATGGTTAAATTTTATTAAATAGTAAAAATTGGTTCAATAAATAAGCAAAATAAGAAAAAAATTAATAAAAAACTATACTCATTAACTGCAATTTAAGATATTGCAGGAGTACGTGAAGTATGTCTTATATCTTTATATAGCTCATAATTTTCCAGAAAATTGGAAAATTTAAATTATTTGTTATTAAAAACGGCAAAATTAAAAAAACACATTTTTTGGTTTAATTTTCCTTCCACGAATCATGGTTTATTTGTGCTAGGTCTTAGGTCTTAGGTTGAATGGGAGCCCGCCAGAACGGCGAGTTCACTCGGAGGCCATAGGGCCCATTGTGATTCCCTTAGTTTCCCCCGCATGGAAAGAAATACCACGACCCGAGAAATCTAAAACCATCCCGATCCCCTCAAGAAGTTCGCAAGACCAGACAGAGAAACATTGCGTAGACTGTCCAGGTCGTCGAAGAACCTGCACCCCAGATATCTGAGTCGCCGTTCCTTCAGTCCCGGACATTCACAAAGCAGATGATGTACTGTCTCCTCCTCCTCCTCGTCCCCACAGCCCCTGCAGTAGTCCGCCTGGGCGTAACCCCAACGCGCAGCCATTCGGCCTATCGCGCAGTGTCCCGTTAGAACCCCTACAAGCATCCCGACCGTCCGCTTGCCAAATCCAAGAAGAATCTTTGTCCTCCCCGGATCTGGCAGTGGCCATAGGGTCCGAGATATCCTACAATTGGTCAAGGTTGTCCACCTTGTCCTCGTCTCCCTATCCGATATATCCCCTATCACACCGAATAGCTCCACCAGAGGAACCAGGACCTCCGTCTGTATAGGGTCCTCAACCGACTCGGAGCCATTCCTCGCACACTCGTCAGCCCGCTCGTTCCCCGCAATCCCAGCGTGTCCAGGGACCCACGCCAGCCTTACCGAGTGTCGACGAATACGGTCGAGGGATTCAATACAGTGCCGCACACACCCCGATCTGACAGTATCGGATTCCAGGGCTTTCAAAGCAGCAAGACTGTCCGCAAAGATGCTAATGGACGATGGATCCAAATCCCGTTCCATTATAGTGATCAATGGAATCCTTGACTCATTGGGGAGAACGGGGACGAAGGTTGTGGCATACGCCGATGACGTTGTGCTACTGATCAGGGGGAAATTTCTCCAGACGGTCAGTGATCTCATGGAGTCGGCGCTTACGATGCTATCCAGGTGGGCAAGGGAGAACGGTCTGGGAGTCAATCCATCTAAAACCGAACTTGTTTTGTTCACAAGGAAGTACAAACCGGAGAGATTTGATCTCCCTAGATTGGACGGAGTTACTCTTCAACTCTCGGGGGAGGCAAAGTATCTGGGTGTCATTCTTGACTCTAAACTTTCCTGGAAGAGGAATACCGAGGAGAGAATGAGAAAAGCATTATGTGCTTTTTACACCTGTAGAAGGACCTTTGGGAAGAGATGGGGTCTACAGCCGTATATCATTCACTGGATGTATGCGGCGATTATCAGACCAATCTTGACCTACGGGGCACTGGTGTGGTGGAGGGCGGTGGACACGGGTTCATATCTCTCCACTTTGTGCTAAATAAAGATCAAAATTATGACCGATTCTAACAAACAATTCGTACAGAATCCAATATTATGTCATATTATTAAAATTTCCCCCAAATATTTTCTTAATTCCAATTGGTATTTTTGGAGAAGATATATGTGCAAGTTACTAAAGATGTTCATTATTTAGATGGAAAATAAAAATGTTGTACGGTGTTTATTTACAAATTAATTGGTCTACGTAAACCTTTTTAAAAAGTTACCAACATAAGAAAAAAATGTTAATACTAACATGAATTGTAGGGTGGAAAATCTACGTTTAAGGAATTTCTGGAATTTCAGGAATTTCAGAAATTTCTGTAATTAAATTTAAGCAATGTTTAGAGTAAAATCAGAGATTAAAATTTGATGAGTTACTGTAATTAAGTCCTAAACAATGATTTTCTTCTTAATCATTGTTTAATATCACATAAGATACCAGGCCTTAAAATACTAATATAATCTCTAAATATTTATAATTCATCAGAGTATATGTAGCAGCATTTTTTACTGTTATAGTCTTAATTTTTTGATGATTTCAGAGTTAAATTGTAATTTGCAATTTACGAAATTTAACTCATAACTACCCAGATAGAAAAATACGAACGGCACAGTACTGGCTCAGCGTTGGAGACGGTAGTGCATGCACTGGCGATGTGTCGGATTTTTTACGTTTCCAGTACTGGTACGGTGTCGAAATGATAACACCAATATACGCTTGGCCGTAGGTATTTTCCCACGTTGGCCCAGTGTTGGATTTTGTTACTTCCTGGTGTTTTCCCAGTACTATAAATAAAAAATATTCCGTAACTTGCCAGTACTTTAAATACAAAAAATCAGTGTACTGTGTAAAAATCAGTACTCTAAAAACAATTAAAAATCTGGTGGTAAATCACCCTAAATTTTAATAAAATAATAATTTTTTGTTTCAAATTAATTTTGTTGTTTTTTATTGTGTTATAAAATATTAAATAATTGCAAAACTAGAAAATAAAAAGTTTTTCTTAATTATTCCGGTTTCTCGCTGTTTTAATTAAAAAATATTATGAAAAAAGTTATATTGAAATTCTATTAAAAATTAGTCAGATAGAAAAAATCTTGTTAAAATAGCAGAAAACAGTGGCAAATGACATTTTAAGTGGTACTGGCATAATAAAAAAACAGTGCTCTCCCAGTACTATTTTTTTCTACCGTGGGCAATTTCCACCTGGGTATGTATATTACTTATATTTTGGAATTTAACAATCATTTAGCTAACAAATTATGCTGATTGCATCATTTTTTATCACGGATGGTAACCGAAACGATGCGGTAATCGGTAAGGGTAACGCTATTTTAGATTATTTCGTTAACGATATTTTAAGGGAAATGCTATTTCATTTATTTAGGTATCGGTATTTTAAGGATAGCGGTTTTTTAGTTATTTCGGAAGCGGTATTTTAAGGTTAACGGTATTTTAGTTATTTCGGTAACGGTATGTTAAGGATAACGGTATTTCGGTTATTTCGATAACGGTATTTCAGGGGTAACGGTAGTCAGTTGAAAGGGTTTTGAATCGATAACGGTATTTTAGCGGTATTGCCTGCCAACCCTGTTTTTTATATCAGAACCTTTTTAAAAAGTTTAGTAGCTTTTTCTGTTATTTTTACATACTTATTTCTATGAGTATTGTTTTGTTTTATTTGTCTATAAATCATTATATTTAGAGTGAATTATTTTATTTTGTAGGGTTAATTTCAACTACTTATTTTTAAAATTAAAAATATGATGAAAAAAAAATTCCGGGATCTTAAATTTTAAAATTCCGAATACCGGAATTGGTAAAAACCAGCCCCGTTCGGAATTCCTAATATTCAATACGCAAATACTCAATGCCCTTACTATAAAAGAGTATTTTAAATTTAAAGTCGACTTTATTTTTAATCATACGGTTTTGTTCATTTTGTGTATGAAAACTAGTGTTTCCAATTATTTTTCCTTAATTTTTTTTCACAAAACTTCACAATTTTCTTAACCTTGGATAAAAAATTACAAGAAAAGCTTAGAAAAAAAACAAATACTAACTAAAATAGCATTAAATTCTTTAAAAATCGTGTGAAATAGGTCCTTAAGCCTTTAGATACCTTTTTCGAGCAACCGCAAGCAAGCCGACATTGCACCATCGAGACACGTCATATGTTTTAGGAGAATCCCAATTTTTAATAAAATTATGCGCAAATGTTTAAAAAAAAAGTATCAAAGTTTCTTATTGAAAATTTTGTTTAAAATATGGTCCGATAAAATTCTCTCAGAGTAAGTTCGCTCAAACTTTAGGTTATTTTTTTACTGTTAATGTCCCTTAGTAACGAAAAAGGTAGGTACAACAAAGTAAACTGGTATTCTCAATTAACTGAAATTAATCTCAAAGAGACCTCAAATTTTTTAGCGATGCCTTAAGCCCAAATTAGTTTGGAAGTATCGTAAAAAAAGTATCGTAAGAATCTTGTGATGAATAAAAAAGAGTATAAAAAATAGAAAATATTGATTTTTTTATCTTTTTCTTCAGCATAGAGTTAAATGTCAAGTAATAATGAAGAAATTTTCTATTTTCAACAGAATTTGTTTACGATTTTACTTGACAATTGTTTCAATACATAGAAGAAAGACGAAAATATTTTTTGTATTATTTTAACATATTAAATTGTTTACAGATACGTTTTCTTTCTTTACGTTTAGACTAATGGAGCCTTTAATGAAAATTTCATAGGTGTAGGAAAAATCTTATTAAAATTTAAAAAACTTTAGGTATAGCATTTCTTTAAATGCAATATTAAATTTTATTGCGTCAGTATTGATTAAAAATTTTTTTCTGAACAAAAAATCTACGTTATGTAACAGTTTTAAGCCTGGATTAGCCAGACGTAAACGTATCTCTGCATAGCTGAATTAATAAGTTAAATAAGAACAGAAGATGTGTTGTGTTTTTTGTTTCATTCTTATGCATTCAATATAGAGCAAACGTAAATACACAACGAAAATCTATTCAAAACAGATTTTTGTTGTCTATATTGAATGCATAAGAATGAAACAAAAAATACAGCACATCTTCTGTTCTTATTTAACTTATTAATTCAGCTACACAGAGATACGTTTACGTCTGGCTAATCCAGGCTTTAGGTTTGCTGTTCTTAACTTAGTAATATTTTGCTAGTTTCAGCAGTTCCTTCTGCCATCTTCAACCTAAATTTTGGTAGATTTAGCAACATTTTTACAGACCTTTTTTAAAAAATCTCAGATTCCGAAACTTTTCAACCTTAGAATATGAAAACTTTTTTATTAAATACATCGTGTTTATATGTATGTAACGTTAATATTTAATGAAAAGTGTGTTTTAATTGATAAAAAGTTAGGGAAATGCATTAATTTTGCATAAAAAGATTAATCGATTAACCGCCAATTTTCTCGATTAACCGACCCGAATAACCGGTTAATCAATTTTAGTGATTTTTCGAATAATGCATTAACCGGTTAATAATTGGAAACACTAATGAAAACCCTAGAAAAATATTTGTATTTTCAAATATTTTGATTGGTTAAAATAGCGATACCGAAATAAATGAAATATCGATACCCTTAAAATACCGTTACCGAAATAAATGAAATACCGTTACCCCTAAAATACCGTTACCGTTATTTTTAACTTTCTGCTTTTGGCAATTGCACGTGGTTATTAAGTATTTTTCGTACTTTAAGTTGGTAAATTGATTCTGTTTTTCATATCGTTTGTTTTTTGTAAGAAAAACTGCGGGATAAATCGAAATAACTGACTACCGTTATCCTTAAAATATAAATAAATAAAAAACCGTTATCCTTAAAATATCGATACCGAAATAAATGAAATAGCGTTACCCTTAAAATATCGTTACCGAAATAATCCGAAATAGCGTTACCCTTACCGATAACCGCATCGTTTAGGTTACCATCCATGGTTATAAATTTAAGTATTAGTGTCTGATGCGTATGATTAATTTTTAATTTCAATGACACTCATACTTATTGGTAGCGCTCGGAACTTCATGTAAATACATGTTTGTTCTTCTTAGCTGGAGAAAAACGTTAACCAAATATCTTTGCGAATCAACAAATTAGCAACAAAATGACAACAATTTGTGGACGCATATTTTTAGATATTTTGCTATAAATACACTCATAGAAATAAATCTGTAAAAATAGCAGAAAAAGTTATTAAAAATTAGTTAAAAATGATGCTGCAGAAAAAGCTGCGAAAATTAGCAGATTTTTTTACTAAATACCAGTAAAATAAGAACAGCAAAATTAAAATTGTTAAATTTACAGAATTTTAGTTATATTTAGGCTAACTTTTAGTTAATTGAAAATAGCAATATGTACTGTAAAATCTGCAGAAATTTTTGCTAAAAATTTGTAGACTAAAAATAGCAAAAATAAACTGTTAAATCTACAAAATTTTTGTTATTTTTAAGCTAAATTTAGTTGAATGCAAATAACAGTTTATTCTGATAAAATCAGCAGAAATATTTGCTACAAAATTGACTGCTGTTTTCAAAACGCTCGATTTTTATTTGCATTTAAAAAAAATCAAAAAAAAAAGAAAATTTTAAATTTTTTGGTAATTTTTTAAACTACTAATTATTTAGCAAAATTTGTTGCTGATTTTACCAGGTTAATTTGCTATTCTCCATTTACAAAAATTTAGCTCAAATATAACTAAAATTCTGTATATTTAAAAGTTTTATTTTTGCTGTTCCTATATTACTAATATACATATAGCAAAAATAATCTGCTAATTTAGCAGTTTTTTTCTGCAGCATCATTTTTAACTAATTTTTAGTAGTTTTAACTACATTTTTTACGGACTTTTTTCTATTAGTGTACATATTTCAATGCATATTTAGGCATATTTACTTTCAAATATTGTTATAAATGCATATTTTGCTGAAAAATATGCTACGAAATGTTTTCAAGCACACGGAAAAAACTTAAAACGAGTTTTAATTACAAAATTGATTATATTAATTAAAATTTTAATTGATTTTGCACCTATCACTCAAATGATGCTATTAATTACTAAAAATTGTATAGGTTAATTGAAACAATTAAAATATTTATTGATTCAATTAAATATTTGATTATAAACAGTTTTTATTTTTATCATATGGGCATTTCCATCATGTCGAACGGGACCGTCGAACACATTTAAAGTGAAAAAAAGTCAAAATAAAATGGATTATTATTTGGACAATAGGCTTAACTTATATCTCTTTATTAGCCCTATAATTGGTGCTGAGGTTGATTTTTAGCAATTTTTCGTTTTCAAGATAATTGTAAAATACCAAGGCATTCGCATGGGACAAAAACAGAAGTGGTTTTCGCGGCTAACAATTAAAATGCCGATTTCAGCGAAACCTAAGGCAATATTTCAATGTGACTAATTTTACAATATTGTGCATTGATGTCTTTTAAAAATGGTTTTAATTTTACCCAAAAACGATTCATATTATTTTTATACCCTACACCACTATGTGGTCAGGGTATTATAAGTTTGTGCTGATGTTTGTAACACCAAAAAATATTGGTCGTAGACCCACCTTATAGTATACCGATCGGTTCAGAATTTTTTTTTATTTCGATTTAACGATGTCCGTCTGTCCGTCCGTCCGTCCGTCCGTCCGTCCGTCCGTCTGTCTGTCTGTCCATGCAATCTTGTACGCACTCTACAGGTCGCACCTATTAAGATATTTCGATGAAATTTGGTACATAGACCTATGTTGGCCCAAGGACGAACAAGTTTGATTTTTTTGAACATCGGTCCATGTTTAGACCTAGTGCCCATATAAGGGTCCTACCAAAATTATATTGTTTATACGCTGCAGGTCGTAAATATTAAGATATTTTGATGAAATTTGGTACACAGACCTATATTGGCCCAATAACGCAGCCTATTGATTTTGGTGAACATCGGTCCATGTTTAGACCTAGTGCCCATATAAGGGTCCTACCAAAATTATACTGTTTATACGCTGCAGGTCGTAAATATTAAGATATTTTGATGAAATTTGGTACACAGACCTATATTGGCCCAATAACGCAGCCTATTGATTTTGGTGAACATCGGTCCATGTTTAGACCTAGTGCCCATATAAGGGTCCTACCAAAATTATACTGTTTATACGCTGCAGGTCGTAAATATTAAGATATTTTGATAAAATTTGGTATACAGACCTACATTGGCCCAGTAACGCAGCCTATTGATTTTGGTGAACATCGGTCCATGTTTAGACCTAGTGCCCATATAAGGGTCCTACTAAAATTATATGGTTTATACGCTGCAGGTCGCAAATATTAAGATATTTTGATAAAATTTGGTACACAGACCTACGTTGGCCCAAGGACAAAGCCTATTGATTTTGGTGAACATCGGTCCATGTTTAGACCTAGTGCCCATATAAGGGTCCTACCAAAATTATATTGTTTATACGCTGCAGGTCGCAAATATTAAGATATTTTGATGAAATTTGGTACACCGACTTATGGCAGCCGAAGGACGTAGCCTATTGATTTTGGTGAACATCGGTCTATGTTTAGACCTAGTGCCCATATAAGGGTCCCCCCAAAATTATATTGTTTATACGATGCACGTCGTAAATATTAAGATAGTTTGACGAAATTTGGTACACAGACCTATTTTGGCCCACGGACGAAGCCTATTGATTTTGATGAACATCGGTCCATGTTTAGACCTAGTGCCCATATAAGGGTCCTACCAAAATTATACTGTTTATACGCTGCAGGTCGCAAATATTAAGATATTTTGATGAAATTTGGTACACAGACCTATATTGGCCCAATAACGCAGCCTATTGATTTTGGTGACATTAGTTGGCTTTTACCCAGACTGGTGTAGGGTATTCTATAGTCGGCATGCCCGACTTTAACCTTTTTACTCGTTTTAATTTAATTTTGTTCACTGTCGCACGGGACATTTTTTTCCATCATGAGATTTATGTTGTTTCTGTTGCTCTTTTTACGAAATTAAACAAGCTTAGTATTGATAAGCTTTCTGCGTGTACTTTCGACGCACTGATAACAAATATTGTTTTCCAATGTCGCACGGGACATCGAAATATGCGACAATGCAAATCAAAAACTTAGAGTTATTTTCAATCGCATTGTTTCTTATGCTTTCTTTTATGACTCTTTGTATCTTTGGAAATATTTTAGAGAGCAAAAATCAATGCATAACGTCTCTCATTAAAAACTTTTATCAAAACAAAATGTGCAATAGAAATATCCAAATATGAAAAGATGCGCTTGTGCGAATTTGCATTCGAATACCTCGAAATGGGTTATGAATAAATGCAAAATCTTTTTGCGTTATTTAAATTTGATTGTTTCCCTGTGAAAATATGATAAAACAAAGGGTTTTCAAGAACTTTTAATATTTTAGTCTCGGTGGACCTTTCGGTGGAAATGCCCATATGGTTAATTGGATATTTTAGGTTAATTATTTTTTCTGTGCATGCTTTTGGATATTTCACTAAAAACTATCGCCCTTACTACCTAAATTTTTCAAATGTATATTTTAGCTAAAGTCGACTTTAGTTAAAATATTGGGTGGCAGTATGCCTTGACTTGGTTTATTTTTGGAGCATTCTGATTTGTTAATTTATTTTGAACCAATTCAAATGTTTGAAAATATAAATATTTTTGTAGGGTTTTCATATGCAAAATGAACAAAACCGTATTATTAAAAATAAAGTCGACTTTAAATTTAAAATACTCTTTTATAGTTGCAAAATTTATATCTATTATAAAAAAAATATTCTTCCGGATAAAAGAATGAGAAAAATTCAACTACTAACTTTCTAATGAAAATTAACGGTAATTTTTAATGTTTTAGCTTATTATTAAGACAAATCTGCTAAAATTCTATTGTCCTTAGTGTCCCACCGAAGGCACTTTTCTGGGCCGATGCTGAAGCCGATGCCGAACATCGGCAATATTTGCAATAATCGGCCTAAGCCGATGCCGATTATTTTTATTAGGCCGAAAAGCAGTATACACAATATTGAGTACGGGAACACTTTTCGGTTATCGCGGTAAAGTACGGGAAAAGATATATTCTAAGCAATAATTTATCCTAGTAGCTCAAAAGAGCCTAAAAGCGTCTTCTTACTGAAATTGTGTAAAAATTGTTGTTGTTTCTGCTGTTTCGGGTTGGTTTGGATTAGAATTGGTAATCGGCCAAATTATAGCGGATTACCGATTAAAAACATATTTTATGTACTCGTACGCAAAACACGATTATAAATGCATGAACTTCCGAGCCCTATTTATTAGAAAGGGGAGGTTATATGTTGCATGGACTTGATGTTTTTAATTACCTCTAATCTGTACGGCAAAACGTATAACCCTTTAAACACCCGCTGGAATGGACTTTTTATGATATTTCTTAAAAAGAAACTTAACTTGTAGTATAGCGTCTGGTAGATTCGGCCAAAGTAGGACATATAACAATTAACAATTTTATAATTTGTTTTTTACATATGCGTTTTCGTGTAGGTAAGTTCTGTAGTAAATTGAATATGATGAATATACAGATATATGTACATACGTAGATGTGTATGGATTTTAAGGTTATGTTCACTATAAACGGTATAAAGCTAACTGATTTTGTATTAGTATAAAATTATGCTAAATAAATGAAATTATTTATTGTATATACATTTGCCCACTAAAATGCAAAAAAAATAAAGGACTTGCCACTTGTACTTTCTTTCGTTTTGTTGGTGGTGGTTGTGAGAGATGCCAAATAATGAAATGAAAACACAGTTCGATTCAATGGAATAATATATTCACAACACTTACCTGCACCTTTAGCCGTACTTGTAGAAGTAAATTGTTCTGTTGTTTCGCCATAATCACCCGAACCATGTATACAATCTTCATCATCGCAGGCTCTTTCAGTGCCATTCGTTTTATCCGTACTAACATTCTGCGGCATTGTCGTTTGTTTCGTTGGTGGTACATAGACTGGTGTAATAAGATCATCATTACCTGCGCCACTTGATTCAAAAGGTGGCGTACATTCGTCTTCGTCATCGCCTCGACAACCGGAACCAGCGCCAGAAAATATTAAATCATCGATAGCACCTGGATAACCACTAGCAGGAGTCTGCTTAAGAGAGATAGAGATGATAATTCAATTAATTAGATTAAATGAAGGTTTCGTTGTTTATATTGTAGTTTTTGTTGTTTTATAGTATATAGTAGTAGTAAATAAAATGGTTATGTATAGACATGTATGTACTCGTATGGTATGTTTGCAGAGCTTTTAAAATTGTAATCCCTTTGTCCATTTTTTTTATATACAATTTGCCAGTTTCCTCAAAGGCTGAGTTTTTGTTATTCTTTTTTAACCAAAGCTGCGTTAAAAACAAATATTTAAAACACTAATTGTACTAAGTATTCTTTACTGCGACACTTTCTTATAAAGCCTAATCGAAGTTCCCTTTATTCCTTATTTTTCACTTATTTTATGAGTTTTCATATCAAAACCGAATTAACACATATACATAGGCACAAATATCACCAAATTTTAAGTGACAAAAATAATAGTTAAAATTCAGTTTCCATTTCAACAACAATTAAATTGAATCCATTAAATATTTTGTTGATATGACAAGTTTCCAAGTTTTCTTTCAATTAAACTTGTTTGTTAAAAATCAACAAACGTATTTTTTGAAATTCAACAGGTCACTAACGTCAATTCCAGTCCATGAACTAATTCGTAAAAATCGTTTATCTTTTTTGTGATTGAACTAATTTTTTCGTTTCACAACTTTTTACATATTTCTTCAAAGTTAAAACTAAAAGCGAAAAAAAATTTCTCATACATTTTGTATGAAGCGCAAAGATTTGTTGGGCTGACTAAATTTCGCCAGAATAGAATCTATTCTCTGTTCATGACGAAAATTTCACATTTCTCTTATTTACTTTCATTATTTTGTTTTTAGGGTTGCAACATTTTAATTAAAAATCTGTTTTAAAGTATAGAGGCTGTTTTTTGAACGGCAGGTACCGCGTTGTTTTATAAAATTGTCGTCAGTACCCAGGTAGAAAAATACAAACGGCACAATGTTGGCCCGGTATTGGAGGCGGTAGTACATGTACTGGCAATGCGTCGGATTTTTAACTTTCACTGTACTGCCATGTTGTCGAAATGATAACACCAATAAACGCTTGGCCGTAGTTATTTCCCAACGTTGGCGCAGGCTTAGGATTTTATTTTTGTGGTATTATTCCAGTACATTTAATAACAAATTTAGTAGTTTGCTAGAACTTTATTGTCCTCTTAGTGTACATCACAGATTTTTTTATTTTTATTTTTTTTGGCAATGTCTTGAGACTTGATGGAATTTCTTCAAATATATTCTTTCGAAACTTCACAAGAAAAGAATGACGATGTCTCTCTTACATAAATAATTGTGTAATAGATGTAAAATACGTAAAATTTATAAAATTGTTAATTTTAATAAATTAAAAAAAGCTCGTTAATTTTCAGAAAACAGTACTGGCAAAGCACGTTTTAAGTAGTACCGGCATTTCGTAAAAAAACAGTGCTCTCCCAGTACAACTTTTGTTGTAACGTCGGCAATTTCTACTTGGGTATCTTTTAGTTTAATTACAATTAATCAACAATGGTCAGTATCTCTTATTGTGTTTCTACTTAAAAGGCATCAGAAAATCTGCAACAATATTAAAAATAAAAATATCGATTTTGGTGAAACTTTTTTCTTTTTATGAACTTTGACTGCTTTTTCTTAATTTAGAACAAAAGTATTATTACTGAAAAGAGATACAAACAAGTGTTGGAAGACCAAACAATGATGATACCATTGAAATGGTGAATCGTTCAATTGAACTAGTTCATCCATAAATGACACAACTCTGTTATACATGTACATGAGTAAATTAAAATAAAACAATTTTTCTTGATCAAAATATGTTTCAGAAATATGTCAGATTTCCAAATACATCATTTTGTCAAATTCGAGTGATTTATTAGTTTACAATGGGGAATCAAAGACAAGTGCACAAAAAAAATGTTGAAACTATTCAAAATAATCCATTCTGGACTAATAAATAAAAATTGCAACAGAAGTACACATGATCATTGAAAGAAAGTCTGGAAAGCCAAAAAGTTGGAGGAGCTATTGAGGGCGATTCCAAACATTTCTGTCCGCGAAGTGGCACGGTACGTACAATTTTCGGAAACTTTTGTGCGCAGAGTTAAAGGCTAACGTTGGGCTTAATACATCAAAAGTTCAGAAAGTTCCGGCAGAAATGCTAAGGAGAACGTTGATGCCAAAAACTTCTCTGTTACATTTTTTTAGTGCCGCACTCTTTATTAAATAAAAAATATGATTGTAAAAAAATATGAATTTTTCATTGAAGGGGTATTTTTTAATTAAAGAATAAAATCAAATGAATTTGAACAAATGTGTTTGTTGGCTATTTAACTCAAATAAATTCAACGATCTAGTAACAAACATGTTGTTTGTATTTACAAAAACAATTGTACCCAGGTGAAAATGTTCATATATGTTCATATATTGTCATATATGGTTTCATGTATGGGCATATATGGTTTAATGTATGATCATATATGAACATATATGTTATGTATGGAAGCATATATGGGTAAATACATTCAAATGTATGAATCCATATATGATAATATACTGCATTTATGGGTACATATATTGGTTCATATATTCCATATATCTTCATATATGAATTCATATATTATTCCATATATGGGTAATGTTTTAATTTCTTTTTATCATGGGGGTAATTACGTGAGCGGATTCAAAAAATATTGAAATGCAATACATTTGATAATTTCTTAAATACAGTTGGCAATTTCTAAAATACAATTGCCAGTTTCTGAAATACAATTGATTATTTGTAAAATACATTTGATAATTTTTGAAATGCAATTGCAAATTTCTGAAATACATTTAATAATTTTCTGAAATACAATTCTTAATTTCTGAAGTACAATTGGTAGTTTCTGATATACAATTGATAAATATGAAAATCAACTGATAATTTCTGAAAAGCAATTATAAAACTGGAAAAAAATTTATTATTTCTGAAATACAATTGGTAAATCTGAAAAACAATTCATAACTTCTACAATACAATTGATGAAACTGAAAGTCAATTGATTATTTCTGAAATACAATTGATAAATCTGAAAAACAATTGATAACTTCTGAAATAAAATTATAAATTTTTAAATACAATTGAAAATGTTGCAGTAAGATAAAAACAGCAAAAATAAAACTGCTAAATTTAGAAAATCTGCAGAAAATTTTGCAAAATATTAGTAAACTAAAAATGGCAAACTGTTGTATTTAAAAAAAATGTTTGTTAAATTTTGTTCAATGCAAATAGCAGTTTATAAAACCAACAGAAATATTTGCTAAAAATATTAAACTGTTGATTTCAGAAGGCTAGATTTGTATTTCCATTAAAAACAAAAAACGAAAAAGGAACTTTGAAAATTTAAAATTTTATGTGATGTTTTGTTGTCTACTACTACAATTTAATTTTATTTTCTAATAACTGAAATTTAGCTCAATTATAACTCAAATTTTGTAAACATATTAGAAAGTTTTATTTTTGCTGTTCCTATCTTATTTATATTTAGCAAAAATACTCTGCTAATTCAGCAGTTTTTCATGTCCATTAAAAATTTCATAATTTCTCAATTTCATTCAAATGTACAACTTCATCAGTAACGTATGAATTGAATTATAATATTTACATTTAATTTGAATAAAAAAAGCAATATTTTTATTAAAAAATAAAAAAAAAATTTTATATGAACATTCATATATCTCCATATATGGCCATATACCCTCAAATTTCGGATCCGAACCCATATATGTTGCCATATATGACCATATATGAACATTTTCACCTGGGTAGACGCAATTTCAATTAAATGTTTAATTGTATTTACGAACTATTTTGTAACTACTGTGTAACAAATAGATATCATATGAAAGGCATGTGAAATAGTCATTTCACGATGTAGAAGATACGCTCGATCGTGCTCTAAATTTTATAACTTTTCGATGTGGCGGTGGCCATTCGGATGCGAATCACATATTACTGGAACTCAGAAAGGCGTCATATATCTCCGAATAAGAAACTTCAATTCAGGATTTTTTGTGATTGTGTATTTTATAAACACAAATATGAACAAAAGGAAAATACATATTTTTAAAAACTTTGATATGCTTTAGGGGTGTGTGTCTGTATGCGTACGATATGTATTGTATGAAGCATACTTGGGAATTTTTCATTGGCATTACTTGGTCTCAATGCCAATGCCAAAAAATTTCAATTGACATTGATTTAAACAATGGTAATGAAATTTACACCCAATGGTAATGAAATGTACATATAATTGACGAAAAAAGCATTGTATGCAAACAAAATTGTTTTACAAAAAAGGAAATGAAGACAAGAATGTAAAATTTCAGAGCTATAAACATTATAAATATTCGCTATTTTATCAAGTTGTATCAAGTATACTGCTGTTCGATCTTCTTTAACCCTGGTCAGTCTATATGGATCAGCCTGTAGTAACGTAAACTTGACGAAATAGCGAATATAAGATAAGAAATACCCGAATTTTTAATTTTTATTTTGTTCATTTATCAAAACATGAAAACAAATGCTTTTTCATCAATTATAATTGGGCATTTAGGCATTGAACCTTGCCAATTGATAAAAATTTCATTGGCATTGATCAATTGTAATGCAAAAAATTTCATTGGCATTGGTCAATTGTAATGCCAATTAAATCATCAATTAATTGGTCCATTCAATTAACTAGTCCCAAGTATGGTATGAAGTTAATGTATAGTTTTTGCATTAGTGTATGAATAATTTGTTCTTGTTTTGTGTGTTCCATGCATCATAGATTCGTATTCAAGTAATGTGCATTGTTTTATTTTTTAATTACTATTATTAGTGCATTATTTTAATAAATTATTATTTTTTATTATAAATCACAAAAGAAAAAATAAAAAAAAAAGAATTTCAAATAAGTGATTAAAGTCCAAAAAGAGTAGAGAGGAGGCATACGGGTTACTTTTTGTTAAAGTGATAGAAAAAAAATTTATAAAAAATAAAAAAAAGTTTTTTATTTTAGAAATTAATTTCAAGTGCACAGTGCAATATTAAAATATTTATAATACATACATAAATATTCATATTATATATTTATGTAAATATGTAATAATAAAAATTCAGTATGAAGCAATATTATTTTTGGTGTTGTATGTTTCATATACTAAATATGTATGAAAAAAAAGTATTTGAAAATTAAAACAGAAATTATAAAAAGAAGACATTTTTGAGATGGCACAAAAATACACAATTTACAATTGAATTCTAAATATATTTTGTATGACAGATATTAATAATAGTTTAAGAACCATGTGTTGATCTCCTTTGATCAAACGAAAATTGAATTTTTCAATAATTTTGGCGCGATAAATAATTCATGAACATGGTTCTGAAACTTAACTGATTTGAGCGATCAAAAAAAATTGAAATTTGAGAAAGAACTTGTTTTGATTTTTTTTTGTTTTTTTGTTTTAAATACAATAGAGCAAAAACTTTTTACGATGAGAAAAATACTTGAAAAAGTTTGAAGAGAGATTTCAAATTATTTAAAAATAAAATCCCTAACCTGCTGCATTCTTTGCAGATCATTTCTATCTAATACTCCAGTTACCAATTGAACTTCTCCTCGTATGGTTATATGGGGATCACGTTCCACAGCCAAATCCAGAACACGCAACTTATTCACCGACAGACCGGTAATAACACCAGCAAAAGGTCGTTCAATGCGTGTGCGACTAGCACGACTAAATTTACCGCCAACTTGTATATTAGCCATGGTATTGAACATGGTCGATTGATGGCCTGAAAGCGATCAGAAGAGATATAACTGATTAGGGTTAGGGCGTCTTGCACGAACTACATTGCGCTTACCTTGCGGCATTAAGGTTTGTACATTATAATCGTCCAATTGTAATGTGGCGTTGCCACCCCTACGGCTGAATCTTACCACATGATAGGTATTGTCGTTGACTTTTGTGCCAATCTCCCCCAGTGGCAAATCTCTCGTGCCGATATTGTACACCATGAAGATGTTGCCTTCCACAATTTCCAATTCCATATAATCTTGTGTTGTGGCACTTTCTATGCGCAATAATACAGCATCGGATTTTGTTGTTATGAAACCCAATGCTATATTATCTTCTTCGGTATCAGCCTGAGCATTTTCGGGAAAAGTATACTGTATCAGACCCTTGCCGTTTCCGAACTCATAAGCAATTGATTCTAGAATGGGAAGAAAACAAGACAGGTATATAATTAAGTTATCAATGGGAGAGATTTCGAGTCGATGCGAATCGAATAGCTCCCAACTCCCCTTTCCTTACCATCATAACATGTCGGACCCGTATATGAAGTCATATCACACTCGCAGGCATACGCATTCCACTGCTGCACACAAACGCCTCTGTTTGCACATGCATTTTGGCTACATTTTGTTGGGCCCTCACAGCCGGACACAACAAGCGAGCTCGGTACTACAGCGTCATTTGTCAGTGATGGTGATGTGTCGCCCAAATCGAGTGAAGACATACAACCCTCAAAACCGGAACGTGAAGATATCGATGCCGGCAACTTGGCATACATATCCTTAAATACGCCCCCAATATACAAGATGCCAGATAGTTCTAAATGCATACTGTTGCCCGATAGAGTTATTATTTCAAATGAATCATCCACTGCCAGAGTATGTGTTTTCGGTCCCGGTCTTCTTATGCTAACCTGATGCCAGCGATTGTCGTTCATATGAATGCGAGTTTTATCGCGCATCGTTATGGGACCATCGCCCAAATCGAACGTATAGTGAATGTGACCGTTTACCAATTCGACAGCGACAAAATCATTACGCCTGCCGCCATTGTACAGTAAAAGACCATTCGGTTCGACGGTTTTAAAGCGAAAATCTACTGATATCGTTGAGTAGGCTTTAAGCATAGGAAGGCCCACATAAGAATGTTTAGATCGAAAAGTGGCTGCATGATAGGGATTTCCTAGCGGTGAGTTGACAAATCTAGCTGTCAGTTTAAAAGTGGCGCTTGGCAAAGCCGATAATTCTGGGCCCAATGTCTTTACGACATCAATGTACCTTAAATGCATATAGAAATGTCATACGTTGATGCTTCCTGTCATTTCTTCACGTTCTAATCTTACCTTTGACCATTAAATATGAAACCCTGCATTTGACCTACAAAATTCGGCATAGTTGAAGTCATTTGTATTTCCTCTTCGGCATGAAATAGTCCGCCCAAATGTATTGAACGTATCTCTATGGTACTGTGACGTCCCAAAATGGTCTCAGCTGTTGAATATATTTTAAGATCTCGATAGAGTGTTCATATTGAAAAAGATATTCACTAGATATTGTGTTTAAACACCTAACGTCTTTACATCATACATTATGGATTCATTATTTTAACAAATACCATTCATTCATGTATGTATGTAACTAACATTAAATTAATTACATAATTATGAAATAGTATTAAGAAATAATTATTTATGTATATAGATATATATATATATATATTTGTGATTTAGTAGTTAGAAGTTTTTTTGAAACAAAAAGCACGTTTACAATTAACATAAATATTTTATATGTATTTTCGTATTTCTAAATACTGTCATACACATAAAAGATGATCTTTATAAATAATTTACAGCGTTTCAAATATATTCTGCTGGTCTGGTATATAAAACCAAAATGTAAAAATGATATTAGGGACTGAAACCCCCTAATTTGTAATTTTTGTTTGTCAACGAAATTTATCCGATATGATTGGCCCAAAAAATAAACAAGAATTGTGACATTTTCCTTTTTTTTACGATGCGGGCCGAAAAGGATTGACAGTAAATCACTCAAACTTATGCTCGAAAAAAAGTGGTTTGGACCACCAGAATTTTATGAAAAATTCCAGTAATTCAAAATACTCAATTTATCACTAAATTGATTAAGAACTTTTTTTTAGGAATTTTAATGATTCCTTATACATATATACCCAATAAGCACATAGGTTTTAAAAATTCAAGTGCTTTAAATTTTGCTTGAAGTAAAGTACATTTCAAATTCTAGCATTTGTATATTTAACAAAAATATTTGAAACTTGAAATTTTGTTTCCCTTTTGCTGGAGTATGCTATTGAAATAAAATATAATTAAAGTTGTATTCAAGCCTTGAAACTGGAAAACAGGGCTGGAATTGAATTTATTTTCAACTTGAATTCCAGTGAAATTGTTTATAGGGTATTGATTATTGCCTACTCGATTTCATATTTTTTGAAATAATATTCTATTTACACTTCATAAAGATTTCCAGTGAAACTTCATTGGTTTTATGCAAAAATTCATTAATATCATTCTCCAAATGCAGATATAGAGTGACATTAAAAATTTAACTTTGGGTTTTCGTAAAAGCACAAGCGTTGTTACACATAACTTAAAACTAAGATTGTGAAAATGTTTGTAAAATCGGATAATTCTAAGCTGTGCGCATTTGACGACAAAGTTTCGAAATTTTGGAACAAATCGAAAACAAAAAGTTGTATGAAACTAAATATGAGTGCTTCAATATAATCGTATGTAATTATAATCGCTTTTTCCCTCAATTCAACTTATAAGAAAGGTATCTTATTGAGAATCGGATATGTGATATAAATGGAAATAAACCTATAAAAATAGCAGAAAAAGATACTAAAAATTCGTTAAAAATGACCTTGCAGAAAAAACGGATAAAATTAACTGATTTTTTTGCTAAATACAAGTAAAATAAGAACATCAAAAATAAAACCGTTAAATTTTAAAGAAATTTTAGTTATATTTGCGTTAACTTTAAGTTAAATAAAACTGACATATTATACTGTAAAATCTGCAGAATTTTGCTAAATATTGTTAGACTAAAATCAGAAGAAAAACATGTACATCTGCAAAATTTGTGCTATTATTAAGTTAAATTTAGTTGAATGCAGATAGCAGTCTATCCTGCTAAAATCAACAGAAATATTTGATAAAAAATAGTAAACTCGTGATTTCAAAATGCTGGATTTTTATTTGCAATAGAAAAAAAACTGAGAATTTCTTTTTTAGGCTACTAATTATTTAGCAAAATTTTTTGCTAGTTTCAGCAGGTTTATTTGTTATTTTCTAATAACTAAAAGTATAGCTAATATCTCCGTATTTAAGTGTTTTATTTTTGCTGTTCCTATCTTACTAAGATTTAGCAAAAATAATCTGTCAATTTTAGCAATTTTTTCTGCAAGGTCATTTTGAACTAATTTTTACTAGTTTTACCCAAAATTTGTTCAGACTATTTTCTATTAATGTAGTTAAGAGCGAAAGTACATCTATTGGATTATAATTTAATTGTCAATAAAAACGAAATCATTCTCAAATTTTATCACATTTACACGCGAGAGAATACTGCTAGTCTGTAGACTATCTCTAAGGTTTCCAGCTTTATTGTAAGTTGGCTCTTTTTAAAAAAGAACGCCGATCGTCGTAATAGCGGGATGATCAAATTGTACACCGCATTAAATTTCAATTAAAAACTTTCGATTCATTAACCAAAAGTACATTTTATTAAAATCGATTTTTTATATTAAGTCTGTTCGGGTACTAATTTTACCAAAAAGCGTTTTCTTACTGCACAATTGGGTAAATGAGAGTTGTAATGAGAGAGTAATATTCTTGTTCTTCTTTCACGAAAAAGCCCAGACTTGGGTTCAACTAGTTCAATTGAACTATTCACTAATTTAAACCAAAGACCTAGTTCACAACTAATAGCTCTTTTAGTTCAATCGCTCATTTCATTAATTCAGAAAATATGTTTATCATTTACAAAAATTAGTATACGATAAAAGTTGCAAAAGTTTATCGGTTATGTTACAACTCCATAAAATTACCGACAATTTTTGATGATGCTTGTTTAAATGTGTTAAAGAGATAAATATGTAAATAAATCGGAGCTTTTGTTTAATATTAAAATCTTTACCAAATTTTATAAAGTACGTATTCCTTTTTGTAAATAGAAATGCCTAAAAAGGAAATTTTTATTAAAATTTTTGATTTAAAAAGTGGTTTAACTAGAAAAGCTATCTAGATTTTTACAACAAATTGAACAAGAATAAAATATAAGAAATATGCACTAAAAACTATTATTTTTGCAAAAATAATGCACTCTAAAACTTAAAAATATATTTAAGTTAGTTATTTTGCAAACAGACACAGAACTCAAAGATTTCCCATAGGTCAATAAGGTTTTAAGAATGTTTATTTTGATTGAATCAAAATATGAAAACGTATAAATTTTTTATATTTTTTTACAAAATAAAAAATGTTCCTAAAAATGACAAATATGCACAAATATGCATTAAAAAGCACAAAATATGCAATAAAAAGGCACCAAATATGCATTTAAAGTCAAAATATGCAAAACATGAAATTTCTCAAATTTGTGTTTCAATTTTGGGAATATACCAAACTGTTCTCAATTTTCAAATAGAAAAATAAGCTTTTTGCTAAATGGAATATTTGAAATAATTTTGTAAACTGATTTTTATTAATTTGATAGTAGATGGTCTTCACTGTTCGCATACTAGATTTAGTTTGAAATTTCAGCAAAATGTCGTGATATATCGGGCTTAAAATATGGGATTTCATAATTAAGAAGTTATGGCTTCGGAATACCATCATCATATTTTATTCAAAATCATCATATCAAATAGAACAAAAATATTGAAGATTGGGTTAAAATTTATCTCTGGTATTCCAACTTTATTAAAAAAACTGAAATACAATTGTAACATCATCTGAAATTCATATCCAAGCCCCTCCCACGCCGTATATCCTTGTAACAATTTTAAGAACACTTCACTTAGTTTTTGTGCAAAAAATATTTATAAGTGATTTTTTGTCAAAAAGAATGTAAAACAAGTAATTTTCCACTAAAATATTTATTTGTTTAAATTTATTTGCATTATTTTTTAATTGCTTCTTAAGGTACTTTCGTCCTGTACCTTAATTGTATTTATTGATGAGAATTTTGGTATTGTTTCATACGGCTATAAATCTTATTACCAGAGATTGGTAATTATATTTAATGTGTTTGATAAGTGGTCCCGAATACCAGAGATTAATTTAAACTCATTTCTCAATACTATTGTAATATATTTAATGATGATTTTCAATCAAATATGACGATAGTATTATATCGGTACCGCGAAATTCCATATTTTACGCCAGATACATCACGATTTTTTATCTTAAATTTGATAATAAATCTAGTATATGAACAGTGAGGAGACCTGACATCAAATTAATAAAAATCAGTATACAAAACTTTTTCAAATTTTTAATTTTGCTAAAAAGGTTATTTTTCTATTTGGAAATTAAGAACAAATTTGTTTTTTCTCAAAATTTTCTCAAATTTATGAAATTTTTGGTAAAAAGTAGCTAACATTTTAAAAAACAAGCTTAGTAATAAATTTAAAACAAAATACTGAAATAATTCGCAATATATGAAGTCTGTTTTTAATATTCTCTCTAAGTGCGCTATACTTTTGAACCACTCGTTTGGAGCTTAGGTAGCTTTACTGCCAATTTTTTTTTTTCTACAAGGTTAGGGAAATAAGTAAGTATCTGTATTTTTCAGTTGTAAATCAAATTATGTTTATAAATCCAAGAAATTATAATTTTCTGTTGAGTCGTTGCCCAGATATTGAAACACCAAAATACTGCTAGTAAGTGCACTATAATTTTGAGCAGTAGTTTATATAACATTAGATTTCTTAGATTTTTATTAGGTAAACTGTATTGATTTAAAATATCATTAACACTATATTATTTCTCTATGTCCTAATTGTACAAAGATGTTAAAGTTTTTATTTAAATATTGTAGCAGAATATATTTGTCACACTGTATTCTAAGCCATAATTTAAACATACATATATCTAATAACAGATTTAAAAAAAAAATATATATATATATATACATATATATCTCAAGCAAATCGTAAAAAAAATCATTGTACCTTAGTACTTGCAGTTTTGAAAATCTAGGTTAGTGCAGTATATTTATATTTATTATAAATAAAAAGGAAAACAAAAAAATTTAAGGAAAAAGTATAAAGATATCATTTTTTTGTGAAACTACTTGTATATTTGACACAGCCAAATAATGTGGACTCCATTATGAGTCAAATATAATTGAAAACTATAAAAAGTTTTAACCGGTAGATATGTTTGATTTTATACCAGTAGCTCCAATTATTGATCAATTAAAAAATATAACAAATAAAGTAGATAAAAAAGAAAATCTAGTAAAATTAAAATTTTGGTGTATAACGTATAGTGCGATTTGTACGATTATCAGAGTGCAGATTGAGTGTAATTTTAAATTAAAATCTTTAATGATAAATGGGCAAATTAAACTGAGTAACGATCATGGCAAGCTGCAGGTACATCCCCTACGGGAAATTTTAACAAACTGTCACCGAACTGGCCCCTTTATATGAAATAGACTGGTCACTTTTACATGGCGTTGTCATAGGAGGGGGAAATTGACCCCTTGTGACATGTCACAAGACAAATCCTAGGACAGGTTACTGAACTCTCATAAAAAACAAAGTTCAGGGACCTGTCCTCGGATTTGTCTTGTGACATGTCACAAGGGGTCAATTTTCCCCTCCTATGACAACGCAATGTAAAAGTGACCAGTCTATTTCATATAAAGGGGCCAGTTCGGTGACAGTTTGTTAAAATTTCCCGTAGGGTCGTTTAAATTGTTATCTAACGACATACATGTCGCCCATTGTTGAATGTAACATGTATGAACGGACACAGTAATTAAAACTTGAATAACAAATATTATTTAGTTGATACAAACAAATTACAACCTAAAACAACAGCTGTAAATTTTGTTCAGCTTAAACTTTGTTGAAAAACAAATTTAGTTTTCAAGAAAATATGATGTATGTAGATGTTTCTGTTTTTCTTATTTCTTGTTTGTTATCATGATTGAGTGCAAATTTATCCTTTAGATTTAAATTCATCATAATCTAATATTTTGAACTAAAGCTAGTTATTTGAAGGCGTACTTGTTTTTTCTATATATTGAAAGGCTTTCATATTAAAAATTTATTTCATGAATGACTCATGCATGCAATTTGCAAAAAAAAATATGTGCTGTCATGCAAACGCCATACGTGAGGAAATTGTATTTTCCATTTTTAAAATTTTTAATGTTTTTAAATATTCATTATGCGTGTTTTGCTAGAAAAAAATGCAAATGTCCAAGTGGCCCTTGTGCCACAGAATTTAAGACCACAAAGCAAATAACACTGTACACGAAACAACTACATATAAGAAGAACGACAACCGGCCAACCCCCTTAATAGGAGTATTGGCGGAAATGACTCCCATCGAATTTCAGACAGGGCCACAATTGGACATTTGTGTAGTACTAGTTTTAAGAAAAAAAAGTGTGCTGCTACGAGCTAAACAAGAGCATATTTGAGTATTAGTAATAGTAGTAAGTTGTTGTTGTAGTAGTAGAGTAGTAAGTAGTATTAGTAGAAGTAATAAATAATTTAAATTTTTTCAAGTGATGGTAATAAGTTTTAGTGGTAGTAAGTACATAGTATTAGTAGAATAAGATTTCATTTTGTAGTTAATATGTATACGTACACTTACACATATTCTACATTTAACTAAATACATAATTAATTGGTGCAATATTACAGCCCTGGCGTTTTACAAAACATTTCTTTGTTGGCCTTAATTTTCATATACACTCTTGTTACATTTAACAAAAGCCGAACAATATGAGCTTTTAACAAAAAAATGTTTTTGTTTTATATCACCGATCTTGCGTGTCGATTTTTTTTTTCGTTTTTTTCTCTCTGCAGTTAAAATTTTATTAGATTTTTTTTTTTTTTATAATGCTGAAAATATTAAATTGGAGATACTTTAATGTTTATTAAATTAAAAAACTAACAAGAACAAAAAAAAAGAACGGTTTCAAATTCAATTTGTTAATATTGATTTTCTTGGGAAATGTACACAAAATACATATGTATGTACATATGTACAATATATGTAAATAATAGATATGTATGTATGTACTTTTGATGAAAATACATTATTGATATAGTAAGTAGATTCTTTGAATTTTCTTTATTTTTTTTAACTGCAACAAAAAGACTTCTAAAAAAACTACACATAATTAAAATTATATATTCCATTTGTCCAATTTTACCAATTGTAACAACAACTCAAGCGCCATTTTATTTTAAACTTAGTCGGGAATAACCAGTATTGTATTGTACTGATTACTATCACAAGTACAAATATTATGTACTGCTAATTTTAAAAAATGTAGGTCTATTCGATTACTGGATAAGAAACCCATATAATTACAGTGCCTTTAGCCAGGCACTGTAAAAATCGCGCTCTCTCACTGGCTCTGGCTGAGATTTCAAAAAGTTAAATTGCAGCTAACGGGTGTAGTTTTTTTATTAAATTTTTTTATAATATGCATATTTATTGAAACAATTTTTAATATTTATTAAAATTTAACCAAAAAACTTAACATATCACCTTCTAATAAAATTTCTTCAAATGTCGGCCAGAGCCAGTTAACAGAGAAAGAGACGCATGAATCCTCTTGAGATTCTATGCTCGTTGCTTTAGCCAACAAATAGTGCTAAAATATATCTGGCGCATAAAAATTCATTTAAATGTGATCGAAAAATATTATTTTTGGTAATGATCAAGCCATAACATGACTTGTCACCCGACTTCTAATAATCAGAGACAATTAATTATAGAGATAGGAAATCAAAACTTACACTACTCACCGGTAGGGGGCGCTGAAATTTAGTATCACCTGAGCAACTATTTAGTATCACTTTAGTATCAGCTGAGCCTATATTTAAAAACTCAAAAATTGCTGAAAACTGCGCAACATAAGAAAAAATCAAGCGAAAAAAATTTGTTCAAATAATTCAATTTGAAAATTCCTTTTTTTATTTGATTTTTTGTTTGTTATTATTTCAATTTAAATTAAAAAAGAAAATTGTTAATTTTTTGAACAAAGTGCCATCTAGTGATAACGATGTCGTTATAACTTTTGTTTTTGGTGATGCCATACCCCTGCTAATAATATGGTTTCGAAATGTTGAGAAAGCGTTTTTTGTTTTTATATCGCTTTCTTTATTCTGAAGTTTGTTGAATTTTGTTGAAATGGAAATTTTAAGAATTAAGCACCGTAAGTTATTTTTCACGTGGACAATTTAGGTTAAACTTTAAAGGCCTTAAATCGTAATTTAATTTGCGAAAATAAACAATTTTTTTTATTTTATAAAAAATAAATAATCACAACAAATATCAAATGCCAATTTCTCACTAGGAAAATAATGAGAACACTTTTCACGTGAAACTCATTACAGTGAAAAATCATTTTTTTTTATATGGAGTATAACAGTTTTTTCTCCTGAAATCGGAACAACTTACTGTGCTTTATTAGCAAAAATATCGAAGGCTTAACAGAACCATCCAGGCAACAACTAATTATGAGAGGGCTCAAAACTTGAAAAATCAATTTGTTAAATATTTTTTTTATAAAAATCTAGTTATGACAAACAATTTAGGGCGAGTAACTTATTTCCAACATAACCATGGTTAAACATTAACCACAGATATTTCTATATAAATGTGACATTCATAACTATGGTTAAGCACTAAACTCACTTTATTTTTAGATATGTTAACAGGTCTTAGTGAATTTTTTAAATAAATAAATACTACTTTGGAAGTAGCAAGGAAAAGCCTAATTCAGAGATAGCAAAACCTGATCATCCTAATGTCCAGAAAAATTATAGGCTTTATCAATGGTGAATAATTCTTTACATATTTATAATACTTTTTCTATGTTCCTTAGGAAGATGTAATTGAATTTCGCACCTAATTGTTGCTATACCGAGGCCCAAAACTTGATTTTTTCGCCCAAAAGTTTTTTCGAAGTTATCCAACAAAACCTTGGTAATGGGTTGGACCTTTTTCACGCATTGCCTGGCAATGGGTACCCCTTTACCCTTGGTTTTACTAAAAAATTTAGAGTAATACGTTACTAATATTGTGATACATCAATACTTATGTGGGAGGTATGAAATAATGAGTTACCGATATGAGATATATCACTACTTATTTGGAGGCTTTAAAATAATATATTACTGATATTGTGTTATATAATAAGGGTAAAAATAATAAGTTCTTGGTATTGCATTATATAACTACTTATTATGCGAAAGCACGATTTAATAAAAAATTATAATCTAATTGCATTGCTCGGATCGGTGTACTTTTAAACAAAGTCATTACTGGTAACGTCTGATTTTATTCTCTATATGTAACCAATAAAATATATACTAATGTGTAACGACTTATTACACTCCATACAAGTAGGCACTTATTTTAGCTAACTAGTGAATTTAATATTACAAGTAACAACTTATTTCAGTACTTCCTTCGTAATCACTTATTTTAGCCTATACCGGTACGATTTAGGCAACCATTTACCCCCAATGACACCCCCATGGTAAAATAATGTGTTATGCGACCAAAGTGTAAATAATTAAAATTTTTGGTTTCTTATTCCATTTCCCTTTACCTGGTAATAGAAGGTTTTGCTGGGATACTTCATGGAGTTATTCTGATTACTACGAAACATCAGAGTTTATACCCATCCCCATTTTAAATAAATGCGAATTCTGTATTCTCCGAAGTTTAAAGTAACCAAAAAGCCTTTAAGCAAAATTGTATCAAACCAATACGGCGGAATCTAATACGCCCGGTTTTTATTAAAATAAATATAAATAAACACATTGAACTAGAGGCTAAAAAACTGCTCTCACTAAAAAATTTAATTTTAGTCCGACCATGCTGAAATTTTGTGTCAGTGTGGTTTTGAGGTCAGGAATTCCAATGTCGAAATTGGATTTTGAAAATTTAAGATGGTGGAAAAATAAAACCACCAAAGTTAGTCAAAGATACTTTTACGATTACACTTCAGTGTGGTTTTAGGGCCACTGATACTAATACTTTAACACAGAATGACAAAATCTTAAATTTCGAAAGTTAATAGAGTCCTGACCATCAACTCTCTACACAGAGAGAATTTTGCTGGACGAGTTTTAATGAAAATTTTCAGTAAAGTAATGAAGTTTTCTTCACAAAGTAAATGAAAATTTTCATAAATATGATGAAAAAGCTTCATATATTTTATGAAACTAGTTTTAATGAAACTTTTTCATTGAGTGTATGAAAGTTTTAATAAATGAAATGAAATTGTTTACAACATTTTATGAAAAATTCCATTAATTCAATGAAAAGTTTCAATGGACGAGTTCCAGTGCAACTTCGTTATTTTTATGCAAAAATTCATTAATATCATGCAGATAATTCTCTCAGTGTATATTTCGGACATGCTGATTACAATGGCGTACTTTATTTTCAGATCTAAGGTACAGATTTATCGCAAAATGCCTTTATCGCAATAAATACATTTATATACTACAAATTTTGTTTCATTTTTACTGAAATCAGTATTTTAATTTCTTTAGTACGATACTAACATTAGTAAAAAAAATGTATTAATTGCGATACCCTTGGCAAATGGAAACTTTTGTCTTTGAAATTTTGCAAGAACAGTTTTTAGAGGTGACCTCCTATAATACTAAAAGTTGGACTTTGAGGACAACTTGGAAAGCTGTGCTGCCATATACAATTTTTGAAAAATCGCGATTTTAACGTCTAGGTGGCTATTAGGATTTTTCTTTTCCCGGACTTTTTTATTTCCCGGGACAGCGGGATTTTTTTCAGACATTCCCGGGATCCCGGGAATTCCCGCTCGTTAGAAAATATATAAATTCGACATATGTTGTACTCGAAAAACTCGATTTGTGTTAAAACACTGTCCGACGAAGTTCATCTCTTGGTTGTACCCATGAGAAAATGCGCTTAGTATATTCTGAAAGGATGGCTAAATATAAATTATCCATGTCTGCCACTTTTTCTAGATCAATTCGTTTAACAATTTAAATCGTGAATTAATATTTAGGTAATATATTTATATGGAAGGCCGTCTTAATTTTAAAAAAATCTTAGACATACATATATTAACTAAATAGTAATTCGCGGTTTAAACGGTTAAACCAATTGATATAGAAAAAGTGAAAGACACGGGTATTTTATTTTGATCCCTTTTTTTAGGATATATTGGAATTGTTAATGGGTGCAAACTTGGGTCGGACCAGTTTTATAGTCAGAAAAAAGATCGATTTGTTGCTAAAATAATTCTTAAATATGAAATCCAAAAATTTATATTTCTAGATATTTTGTGTCTTTCTATGCATTATCTAGAATTATTTTTATAAAAGAGTTTAAAAGTGAGTATTTTTGAAACAAATTTTTAGGTAAATTCGCCAGATCGTTTTATAGGAATATACACTACAACATTATTAAATAGTTTCTTAACTTTCATATAAAAACATCCAAAATAATTTTAAAAAGCATCTGATGGATTATTTTGAAAACAAATAATATTTAGAAAATACAATTAAAATAAAGGAATAAAAATTGAACTTAAAATTAAATTATTTTGAATAAAATAAAGTCAAAATACTTATGTCAACTGAAAATACGAAAATATTACAAATTTTTTAATTTTAATGCCTAGTTTTTGGAGGTATTTAGAACTGAAATAATGATGTTGGAATGTTGAATAAGACTAGTTTGAACTATAAGATTTTCGGTACGATTTTACTTTAGTACATACGCAAAACATATGCAAGGAAAATATAATAGTGTTAACCAACCCATGTATACAAATATTGCTTTATTTGAACAAAGATCATTTTAAAGAAAAAAAAAAATTTTTCCGATGTACATACAAGTAATTTTGTTGGTAAACTTGATAATGGGTGAATAAAATTTTTTCGGTTTAACTAAACCAAATTCAACTGATCTAAAAACAATATGGCCTAATTCCGTTTATTAAATTTTAAATCGTATTTTTTTAATTTTCAATATTTTTTGTTTAAATTAATTTCAAAACGAGTAAAAAGGTTAAAGTCGGGCAATTTGGGGGGACCCTTATATGGGCACTAGTTCTAAACATGGACCGATGTTCACCAAAATCAATAGGCTTCGTCCTTGGGCCAACATAGGTCTATGTACCAAATTTCATCAAAATATCTTAATATTTGCGACCTGCAGTTTGTAACCAAGCCAATTTTGGGGGGACCCTTATATGGGCACAAGTTCTAAACATGGACCGATGTTCACCAAAATCAATAGGCTTCGTCCTTGGGCCAACATAGGTCTATGTACCAAATTTCATCAAAATATCTTAATATTTGCGACCTGCAGTTTGTAACCAAGCCAATTTTGGGGGGACCCTTATATGGGCACTAGGTCTAAACATGGACCGATGTTCACCAAAATCAATAGGCTGCGTTATTGGGCCAATATAGGTCTGTGTACCAAATTTCATCAAAATATCTTAATATTTGCGACCTGCAGCGTATAAACAGTATAATTTTGGTAGGACCCTTATATGGGCACTAGGTCTAAACATGGACCGATGTTCACCAAAATCAATAGGCTGCGTTATTGGGCTAACATAAGTCCGTGTACCAAATTTCGTCAAAATATCTTAATATTTACGACCTGCAGCGTATAAACAATATAATTTTGGTAGGACCCTTATATGGGCACTAGGTCTAAACATAGACCGATGTTCACAAAAATCAAACTTCGTCCTTGGGCCAACATAGGTCTGCGTACCAAATTTCATCAAAATATCTTAATATTTGTGACCTGTAGAGTGCGCACAAGATTGCATGGACAGACAGACAGACGGACGGACGGACATCGTTAAATCGAAATAAAAAAAAATTCTGAACCGATCGGTATACTATAAGGTGGGTCTACGACCAATATTTTTTGGTGTTACAAACATCAGCACAAACTTATAATACCCTGACCACATAGTGGTGTAGGGTATAATGAAGCTTCCAAAATTGCAATAATACTAGCTAAAACTTCTGTAAAGGAATAAAAATCTACTATAAAAATCCATATTAAGCGCGAACAGTGGCTTCAATAACCAGTTTTGTGCATCAAATCTTAACCCTAAATATGACTACAGGTCCTTTGCCTACATTTCGTCACAAAAAATTTATATTGACTGCAATTGAAAATGTATGTATATAAAAAACTAAATGTAGAACCACTAAACTTTAAACACATTTCGCGGAAAATCTGTACCTTAGATCGAAAAATAATCTACGCCATTGTAATCAGTAGGGCAAGGAATTACATGCACTTAAAATATGCGGCTAAAAAAGAAAAATATGCACTTTAAAACTTAAAAATATATTTAAGTTAGTTATTTCGCAAACAGACACAGAACTCGAAGATTTTTCATAGGCCAATAAGGTTTTTAAGAATGTTTGTTTTTAAAAATAATGAGAAATAAAAATAATAGTGGTATTCATCTAACTGCATTTATGCCCTCGTAAACCGTGTATTATTATTTGCAACTTTACCTGTTTATTTAAATTAACGCACCCTTCAAAAATATTCACATTTCAATTTCGCATTTAGCTACTTTTTTGATATTTTCATAAATTAAACACAGAATTTTTAAATTTATATTATTTAAAAACAAATAAAACAGAAAATAAAAAACAACAAACAAAACAATGTAAAATAATTTTATTTTTGACAATATTCAAATGTGTTAATAAATACGAAAAAGTTTACACATCAAAATGTAAGCGTATATTTACTAGGGCTCGTAAACTTACAAATATATACACAGTATACGAGGCGTAAATACTTTAAATGAATACCTTTAATATTTTGATTGAATAAAAATATGAAAACGTATTAATTTTTTATATTTTTTTACAAAATAGGAAATGATCCTAAAAATGAAAAATATACACAAATATGCATTCATATTTATATGTATTCCAACAAAAAAAAACTTATAACAAAACTAAATTTTTAAAATAAGTATCCCTGCGGGAAGTTTAAATATGACAAAAACAAAATCCATTTGTTGCAAACATTGGTTAAATAAAGCGAGAAAAACTTCTCACATACGAGTACAATAATTTAATTTTGATATCGATTTCTTAACTTTTTTACGCTGCACATGCGCCCATATTAAAAAATTGCTCACATTGCAACATTTTTTGCTGATTTTACTGACTTTTTTTGTAGTGTAGCCAAAAACGACTTGTCATAAGAAATTGACTGTAAATTTCTTTATATGTATTTATATATCATTTATTAGAAGATTAGGGTTGATGCAATGTTATTTCGCTAAGTATATAAGGTTAGAAAAACCACTATATAATATAGTAGCTCATTGAAAAATAAAGATCTTGTTACTATCTCATGTAGTTGTTGGGGTATTAAGAACCATATGTATACGTAAAATTACAAACAGTAGTTCATTTTTTCATATGACAGGAAAAGAGTAAATAAATATGACTAAAACTGCCAAAGTATTTGGCGCTGAAAACACTAAAAACTATTATTCAAATGCTGCTATTTATTACCAAAAATTTCTATGCGATTAATTGAAATAAAATTCGATTAAAGTAGTAATAATATCAATTAAAACATTAACTAAAAATTGAAAACATAAGACATTGATCAAAACAGTGTGTGTACGTCACGTTTATCGTACTTTTGCGAAAAAAGCTGTCAAACTCCATATAAAAAAATGATTTTTCACTAGCGTAGAATTGTTGCGAAATTGCGGTGGAATTTTTTTCACGTCAATTTAATAGACATGACCATTTGAAAATGTAGTGAAAAAGTGACATTTGGATTGGTTACGACTGTAGCTTTTTATAGACTGTAAAAAATTTGTGCATTTTTAAGTTGTTATTATAGTTTTTGGGCTCCAAATATAGAGCGAAATTTTTTCGCTCTTGTGAACAAAATACTAGGCTTTACACTAAAAAATTTTTATTTATGCATACAGTTTAAGAAAAAACTTATGGGAATTATGTAACACATAATTATGTAGCAAATATTTACTAAAATATTTAAAAGTCGATTAAAGTTTTAATTGTTTCGATTAAATATTTGTTTCGAAACAATTTTTATTTTTAACATATGCTTAATTAGATTTTTAAGATTAATAATTTTTTTCTGTGTACAGATAAATATTTAGCGAACCGAATGAATTATAAACTTTTTTATACTTTTCCATTAGTCAATAGCGTGTCAAAAATGTAATAATAATATTTCAGAACGAAATTTCATGTAGTACCAAAAACTTCAGTTACATTTTTTGTTTTTTATTTATAAATAAAAAAAAAACAGGAGGAATATTACCTAAGAGCTATGTAATTATACAACTACATAATTTTCAATTTAGTTTTACAAATTTCTAGTAAGATATGTAAATTTTATTGTAAAATATATACAATCCTTGTAAAATATATACATGTGTAGCGGAAAATATCCGAAAAATTACATATATTTTGCTAGAAAATTGTAAAACTTACTTCGAACTTATGTAGTTGTATAATTACATAGTACTTAGATAAAGTTCCACCTGTTTTTTTTTCCTGCCTGTAGACTTTACATAGTTTAATTTTTCATACCCTTTTATTTTAAAAAAAAGTTCCTCAACTATCCAGTAAGTAAAATACAAACAGAAAAGCGATATCGATGCACTTTATTAGATAGAAAAAGTACTGACAAACAGTGCTTTTCCATTCCTAAAATGATAACATCATTAGACAAAAGGACAGTATGTATGTTAAAATTATGGTCACGGAGCGTAGACTCAAGCGGGGTTGTCATATTTGTCTAGATTTATGCAGGAGTTTGCTGTTGCAAATGAGTAAAATAGATCCAGCGGTCAAGTAAAAGCTGTGAGTGAATATGAATATGTAGTTTAGTACAATTTCATATGGGCGTCTTGTGAAAATCCTATTAATTCATTTATGCACGTTTCGAGAAAAATGGTTTCAAAACCATTCAATTCCAGTTTAAAAAGAACAAGTATGATATTTTTCTGAAGAAGTATCGATCGATTTATATTTATTTATTTTATTTATTTAATTGATTCCATTTCCTGTACAACAAGACTGAGTCTTATATTTATAGTACAGGAGCGTATTACGTTGTGCGAGTAAAACAAAGTAAAAATATTAAAGATTATTTCTTATTCATGCGATACCTAAAAGTATGCATTTTTGGTCAGCCCTGTTTAAATAAGAAATAAAATCCTGTATAGAAAAATCCAATAAAACTTCATCTAAATTCTTTTATGCCTTTTTAACCATTTATCTTCCTTTTAATGGGTGATTCTCTTTCTTCAAGAAATACCAAAGAAGTCTTCTTTAACCCTTGACGACCACATGGGTTTTTCGTACTTATAATTATCCAGACAAAAGATATAGTAACTATGTCCCAAAATGACTTGTTAGGAGGGTTGGGGAACAATAATCTAGAAGGAGATAAATCCCTACCTGGTCCCGCTTTCTCCTTGTAAGCCCTCGAAGTTGGTTAACTAGAATTCTTCATTTAAGGGGCAAAAAGCACAAACTTTGACAAGCGAAATGAAGGGCAAGCAAGGGGTTTATGAGGCCAATTTTTGGTAACATATCTATAATTTAGTTCTTTTTCATGAAAATAAAATAATAATAAAAATCGCTTCGTCCGGAAAGGCAGGGCCATCAAATGTCAAATATTTTTGGCAAGCAAAATGAGGGGTAAGGAGGGGTTCTACAGAGCCAATTTTTCTTGGCGTACCTATTACTAAGGCAAAGATCATGAAAATCGCAAAAACTTCAAAATCGCTTCGGCAGCAAATGTATGGTCCTCAAAGGGTTAACAGACGTTTAAGGGTAGATATGTTCTGTCAATATGTTGTGCTGAGAATTTCACTAGGTGTTGCCAAAGACAAAAAATTCCTCCGGTAGATGTTAAGTTCTTAAAAAGCTGAATTGTAGTTTTTCGTATACATCATCTCAATGAAGTTTTCCATAAGTATCGAATCCCCCTAACGTTTAACAAAAACATAAACTTTCGGATCCAGAACCATTCGGTTTCCACAATATGACATCAAGTTTTCCTTAATTAATCATCTATAATTTGTTTAACTTTGCAATGTTTTGTTTTGATTTAAAAAAAAATGTATATGAAAAGAATCTTACGACGTGATTGAGTAGAGATAAATATTTCCAATATACAGTGGTGGCCACGAATTTAAGACCATTCAAGTTTTTTTATAATTTTATTGTTGTTGCCTTTATTTTTAAAGATCAAAATAGTGGCTAAATTCGCCACGAAAGGCAAGGAGATAGCTCAGAAAATTATACAGAATTTTAATGTAATGTTTTTTCATTTTGTCACTTGTTTTAAGTGGGCGTGGCTTTTAACGAAAAATTAGCGATATCAACCTTTTATCAAATTACATAGTAGAATTTAGGCAGTACTGATCGGTTCTGTACAAACTGTATATTTTTGAAAATCCTATCAAATTTCCTTAAGTCTTGCATTATTTTTGTCTACAAATAGTCGCCAGACATAAAATTGCAGCACTTTAAAAATTACCAAATTTTTATTTGTTTTTAGCGATTTTAAAAGAAAGTTAACAACACTGGAATTTTAACATGAAATGCTTTTTACTATAACGTAAAAAAAATCTTGACTCATTTGTTATATTGTGGTGTAAAAAGCATAAAACTATTCACTTTAAAATTTCAGTGTTGTTAACTTTATTAAAAATCGCTAAAAACAAATAAAAATTTGTTCATGTTTAAAGTGCTGCGATTTTAAGTCTGGCGACTATTAGTAGATAAAAATAATGCAAGACTTAAAAAATTTTAAAGAATTTTCAAAAATATACAGTTTGTACAGAACCGATCAGTACTGCCTAAATTTTACTATGTAATTTGATAAAAGGTTGATATCGCTAATTTTTCGTTATAAGCCATGCCCACTTAAAACAAGTTACAAAATGAAAAAACAAACATTACGTTAAAATTCTGTACAATTTTCTGAGCTATCACCTTGCAGTTCGTGGCGAATTTAGCCACTATTTTGATCTTTAAAAATAAAGGCAACAACAAAAAAATTAGTAAAAAACTTGAATGGTCTTAAATTCGTGGCCAGCACGGTATGTGGAGTTCCGTAAAACTATTTTAGAAAAATTGTAACGACTTTCTTTGAATGTAGCGACTTTTTGTTGGAAAACAGCCCGCTGTAATGTTTTTCTTTTCATATGTATAAATTTACGGATGGCTAAACTAATATTTTATATGGCAAGAAACCCTATATGCATCGACCTTGCACATAACTTGGACTTAAGGACGCCGTGATATGCGAATTTGAATTAAATTTTTATTTTCACAAGTATAATTGTTACTTTTAAGTGGCCGAATTCATTAGGGTGCTGTTTTATAATCAGAGCTAACATGGAAAGACTCCCAACGCGGACCGGAAGATCTGAATTAGCTTCAGATATGTTGTGGAGGAGAAAAATTTAAAGAAAACTTTTTTTAGCTGCCCAATATATTTATTTATAGGTTGAAAAATGGGGTCAAAAATAGCCCAATATTCATTTTTTGTGCTATTTCGTATTTGTTCCAAAGTAACTATAGGAAAATTTGTTGTCAAACGAAAGCTATTTGGGAGGCCACCTAAAATTTTGATGTTTTGTATTATGCCACAAACAAATAGGATAGGCATGTTTAAGCATGTTTTATACACCGGTAAATAGGCCTCTCAAATACCTTTCGTTTGACACCACATTTTCCTATAGTTACTTTGGAACAAATACAAATAAGATCTGAATTAGCTTCAGATATGTTGTAGAGGAGAAAAATTTAAAGAAAACTTTTTTTAGCTGCCCAATCTCATATTTAAGGGTTGAAAAATAGGGTCAAAAATAGCCCAATTTTCATTTTTTGTGCTATTTCGCATTTGTTCCAAAGTAACTATAGGAAAATTTGTTGTCAAACGAAAGCTATTTGGGAGGCCACCTAAAATTTTGATGTTTTGTATTATGCCACAAACAAATAGGATAGGCATGTTTAAGCATGTTTTATACACCGGTAAATAGGCCTCTCAAATACCTTTCGTTTGACACCACATTTTCCTACAGTTACTTTGGAACAAATACAAATAAGATCTGGCAGTCCGCGTTGGGAGTCTTTCCTTGTAAGCACGATTTTTTTCTTAAATTTTACTTAAGTAAGAAATTTCAAACAAGATTTCTTACTTAAGTAATATTTGGGACAAAAGTTGTACTTAGTGCTGAATATATAACTGGCCCTAGAAAATCTAAAACGAATATCGATAATACTGAAGAAATGGCATTTTCATGATTCTTGTAAGAATGGGCAATTTGGTAAATTTTTCATTACAGATTTGTGCTAAGGAGACAAAAATACTGAACAGAAAGTTAATTATTGTTAACTAGTGTAATTAGTTGTTGGTCCATAAGTTTGACTCGTACGTTGGTGTTATGGTGTATACTCAGTGTTCTTTATCAATTCCTACTGCCTACTTTAAAGCTATGCAAAAAAGTAACATGTTTTTAACAAAATAAGCTGCTGTTTTTTAAGTTGTACAATCAAAGGACTTGCTTGTTGTTATGTTTTTAGACGAATACGAAATGGGGTTTGAATCAATAAAAAATTTTTTGTTTTTTTTTTTTTAATTAATGGTTTATAAACAACATAATAGTAAATTTTGTTGGCGCAAATTAAAAAAAAACACAACATCAAGATTTTTTTGAAAAAAAGTTAGTTCAAAAAAAAAGAAAAACCATACAAAAATTTCCAAAAACAAACGAACGTTCAAAGTAAAAAAACTTGTTAAAATTTTACAAAATTGTTGCAAACTTAAATTTGTTGTTTTTCTTTTAATTCATTGTTCAAGTGGTGGTAATATGAGTATGTTATGTAGGTATTTAATTAAAAACAAATGGCGAATCAAAGTTTTTCTTGTTTTTTATGTTGAAATACGTTTTTACAATAAATTGTTTAAATCGTTTTTGAAAAAATGGAAGAAAATGAAAAATAAAATGAGGATTTACAAAATCATACATATACATATGTATACAAATATCGTTCCAAATGTAATGCAATTTCATACATTTAGATGTTTTGGACCGAGACAACAAATAAAAATCAAATTATAATGGAGTTTTTGTTGCAATTTGTTACTAAATATGTATGTTTGTTATAGATGATTACACTACTAACAATGAAAGAGATTTAGAGAGAAAAAATAATGCGGGATTTGGTCGGGTTTAAAAATAAGTACAAGTTGTAAAACTTTTTACATAAACAAAAATTACATTAATGAACATAAAAGTTTTTGCCATTGAACTTAAAATTAATTAAAAACTAGCAAAAACCGTAACAAACCAGTAAACCAAATGTTTATACTAATAATTTATTACACTGTCCGACAAGTTACAAAACAAATATATTAGAAAAAGTATTTTATATTTCTTTTTTTTATATTTGTATGGAAAACAACTGATACTTAAGTATACTTGTAGTAGCATGGCTTGAAAGTTCCTGTAATGATTTCGCAATTATTTCGCACTGCAGTTAAATAAAAGGTTAGTAGAATATGTTAGTTAGCAAAACGTTTTATACTCCATTTTACTTTTTACTATATCTTTTTCCATAATTCAGAGCAAAAAACTGATCAAATATATGAAAATCAACCAAACAGAACAACGTATTTTAAAATAAAAAACTTGCTATATACAGTAGGCATCTATTGTAAATAGTCTGGAGAAGATGTTCTAGTTGCAAAGTTCAAAAGTACTTGTACGCAAACATGGATAACAATACCTGGTAGACACATTGGGAAACATGTTCTCTCGAGTACAACAAAAATTTCAAAAACTGATACAAAAAGTAAACAAAAATTATTCAGTTCCGAAAGACTTACAACCAGCTGAGCCAAGCCGCTCACAATTTTTAGTAGACGCCGCCACTGAAAACTTTTTGGCTAGCGAACGGCTTACAAATACCAGCCGTATTTTTAGCGAAAGAAAATACGGCAGGTATTTGTGAATGTCGACAAAAACTAATTTGTTTTAATTTTTTATCAGAAAAACCAATAAGAATTAGGGGTGTTTAAATGATATGTACTTTTAATTAAAATTTAATTGAATCCCCTATCGGTACTTCAAACAACTTTTATTTTTTTTTTATTTGTTTCGCCTAATAATTTTCAATTTAATTTTCGAAAATTCGCATTTTTTACATTTCCTTTTATCTTCCTTGCACCATATTCCACTCGATTTTTCCTTATTAAACGTCATATTGTCAAATACTTTAAATATTTATTTTTATTTATTTTTTTTAATTTCTTTTCAAAGACAGTTGGACTATTTTTATCATAAAATACTTGCATTTATTTTATATATACTGATATGTACCTTAAATTAAAGATATTTTAATCCTCTATCGATCCCCTTAACCAATTTTTTTTTTTAATTTTTTTATGTTTTTGTGCATAAAAATTTTTTATGATAAAAATAGTCCACCTGTCTTTGAAAATAAATTTAAAAAAATATATATAAAAAATATTTAAAGTATTTGACAATTTGACGTTTATTAAGAAAGTAGTAGTTATTTATTGGTTAAATATGGTACAAAATATTGTACACTCAAAAAATAGTCAGTAAAGTCAGCAAAAAATTTTGCTGTGTCAGAAAATTTTTAGTCAGTTGGTAAGTTGCAAAAAAGTTGGTAATTTCAGCAAAAGGTTTGCTGAAAATGAGCGAGCTGATTTTTACCAAAAAAATAGTAATTTTCAGCAAAAGTTTTGCTAACACTTAGTCGATTGCAAATGAAAAAAATCCTTGCTAAAATCACTAAACATTTTACTGAATATTAGTAGACTGAAAAAAAACTTGTAGCGAAATTTTACTTAAGTTAATTTATTTGCTGAAGATTTAAATAAGAAATTGTGTAGTTGTTGTTCTTTTTTATCATTTCCGTTTCCTGTACTACATCCAGACAAGCTGCGACATCTACATCTTGTATATCTGGTTGTCGTCCACGCTGTAAATGCAGTTATCAGCACTATTTTTGTAGCAAAATAAATTAGTAAAACATTAGTTCAAAATTAGTTTAGTGCTAAAAAAATATAACTAAAACTTTTGCTGAAAACGGAAATTCAGCAAAAAAATTGCTGAAAACTAGTACACTTGATATACAAGAATGTTTTACTAATTTTTCTACAAACTTATTTTTTTGGATGTAGATAAGATAAAAGACAATTAAAATGAAAATTAAATTGATCATAGCAGACACAAATAAATAAAAAAAAATTTTCGGGTTACCGGTAGAGGATTAAAACACCTTTAATAAAAGGTGCATGTCATTTAAAACCCCTAATTCTTATTGATTTTTTTGAGAAAAAATCAAAAATCAATTTGTGCCGAATTTTGTAAATTCAAATACAAAAAAAAAAGAACTTTGAAAATTGGTTACGAATTGTGGCCTGAAATTGGTTACGAATTATTTGCTCAAAAAAATTGCTTTTGCACACATTGTGCGCCACCTTCATTTTTTTCCTTAAGCCGTCATCGCTGATTTATTTGATCGGCGTACCCGCACAGGCACTACCAAGTAATTAAGGGAGTAAGTAGCGCACATAACGCTTCACTACTTACCAGGCTATTTACTCGCATATTTACTTTCGTCCGCGATGTCCCTAAATTCATGGATGGTCATTCACGCTTACAAAAATACACTCAACAAAAAAATATGAAATGGCTACAAAAATTTTGCTGTTATTACTTAAAATTTAACCACTTTGAGCCCTGAGGTATTTTTTTGCTAATTTCAGCAGCTTATAGCCCAAACCAGATAGTCAAAGTGACAGTGGACAGTGGCCGTGCTCTCAGATTTTGTTCTTGAATTTCGCGAAAACTAATATTTTTTAAATTTTCTGATTGCACTTTGTTTGAAGACAGCTCTTGTTTATTTAGAAAATTTTCTAATTTCTCGGCAGTGACAAATAAAGAAATATAAAAACCTGCTTAATCGACTAAACATCGCACTACGGTAGAACACTGTCGACACTGCGTTTATCTGGTTTAGGCTTATGTCTACTGATTTGTAGTAAAATGAAATTAGTAGAAAAAACTAGTAAAATTTTTTTAAACTGTAATTTAAAATTTATTTGCTAAAATTAGCAACAAATATTACTAATTAGTAGTATCACTCGAAGGAAAGGTAATGAAATGGAATGGAATGGAAAAGAAAAAATATTTCATTACAGTTACTTGAATACAATAAAATTAATTACCCAGGTATAAAAATACAAACGACACAATGTTGGCCCTGTATTGGCCCTGACAATGTGTCGGATTTTCAACTTTAACTGTACTGGCATGTTGTCGACATGATAACACCAATAAACGCTTGGCAGTAGTTATTGGTCAACGTTGACGCAACCTTGGAACTTTAATAAAATAATTAGTAGTTTGCCAGTACTTTACTGTCCTTTTAGTGTACATCACAGATAATTAATATATTCTTTCGAAATTTCACAAGAAAACAATGAATTAATAATATTGTTAATTTTAATGAATTAAAAAAATTCGTGAATTTTCAGAAAACATTACTAGCAAATCACGTTCTAAGTAGTACCGGCATTTCGAAATAAACCATGTTCTCCCAGTACAATTTTTTTTTGTTACGTTGGCAATTTCTACCTGGGTACTCCCAACTCTGACGGTAATGTGTTCGTTTACTCGAATTTCTTACTACTTTTACTACAATTGGAAAGTTTTGTTTACTATTTGTATTGAATTTTCCAGCTGTAGTAAAAGTAGTATCTTGTAGTAAATAAACCAACAAGCTTAGTAAGTTGTTTGAGTTTAATATGAAAAAAACTGTTTTACTCCATATAAAAAAAAAAAATATTTTTCACGATAATGAGTTCCACGTCAAAATTGTGCAGTATTAGTTTTCACGTAACTTTAGTGTGCAAGACTATTATTTTTCTGGTGAAAAGGTGACACTTTTTGGTTTATTGTGATTATATTTTTCTTATAAAATTGTTTATTTTCATAATTTAAATTACAATTTGAGGCTTCTAAAGTTCAAATGAAAAATTTGCCCGCAAAAAACAACTTACTACGCTTAAATAACAAAAAAAAAAAGTGGTGGTATTTGAAAATGCATTAATTGTCAATAATTGGTTCTACGAAAGTATTTTTCAGAAGTTTTTTCTCTATTTGTTGTAAAACAAATTGTGGAATCTATTTGGAATTTGTCATATTTGATCTTAAAATCGGAAAAATAACACTAACTGTAACAATCTTCAGATAACTAAAAACCTACGGTAAATAAAAAAAAAGTTTATCAAGAAAACCCTCAAATAGGATTTTGTACATCTTGTAATTGACTGTCAGTAATTTGTCAAAATTAAATTAATTGCCAATATACTTTGTAGAGTTCACAATGTCGAACAGTGTAATTTTTGTTTGTTTTATAACTGCACATATGTTAATACTTTATGTAGACCTAAGAGTTTTGATATGAAATCCAATTATTTTGCTTGAATTCTTTGAACTATTTTGTTTATAATATTACAAATATTATTTACAATCAAATGGTTAATTTCATTATGAAATAAACATGAGAAACTTTTACAAAGAAAATATCTAAACTTTTTCTTTTGAAGGAAACAAAAACTGCACATAAATATAAACCTATTTACAAGGATAATTTACGAAAAAGGCACAAGCAGAGCCCCTAAATAGGAGAATATCCCTTAGAGATTTGATTTTTCTCTTTTATATGAAAGAAAAAGATGTAAAAAACGACACGGCACGACACGTAGTAGGGCAATTAAGGTGCTGGTGATACATACATAACATACCCCTGACAGGGGGAGCCCCGTCAACTTGTAAACGTAAATTAGATGCGCGTCTTGAAAAGCGTATTGTATGCCAGTTATTATCATTAAGGACAGATTGACCAGCCAATAGATTCTACAGATAGAGATAGAGAGAGAGAGAAAGAAACAAAAAGATGAATTGAAAATATGTCCAAAAATTAAATAGATTATAGTTTTTTTACCTTTTCTCGATCACTTAATCTTACACTGGCACGAATACGTCCTGCTACTAGGGCGATTTCTAGTCTATCTGGAGAATTCGATTCAGCACTAGTCATCAACAATAGTCCCGTAGGTCTGGCTGTTTTAAAACGCAGCAGTAATTCTTCGGTTTGAGTCTTTGTGCCCTGACCATTTCCCAGCCAAACGGTCATGTGTTGCGTTCCATTAAAAGCCAAAGTCGCCGATTCTCTGCCACAGGTGGGACCATAGTAAAGTGTTGATGTGCAATCACAAATAGGTCGATTCCAACCTTCCATACAAGTGCCACCATTTAGACATGGATTACCAGCACAAACGTTGGCTTGAACATGACATGAAGGTTTAACTGAAGCTAAAATTGAATTTTAAACTTGATTAGACTCAACTTGGTAAAACTTATTTTTTTATTTCATGCAAACCTGAATCTTGCAACCTAGCAAATGCCGCTATATCTATGGCTTTGCCACTTAATACCAAATCTCTTAGACAACCTACAAATCCTTGACGCAAAGTGGCCGTCCATATGGCCGGCGGCCAATTAGCAGTGTTATAAGCAGGTCCTGTGCCGCCCACATACATGTGTCCATCCAATTCCAATATAGTTCCTTCGCCTGGTGTACGAAAATCGTTCCAAACTCCATCAACACTAACCTTAGCGTCGCGACCATTGCGACGCAATATAAATTCATGCCAATCACCGTCGTCAACACGACGCCGAGAACCCCTCACTTTAGCAGCACCAGACCCCAAATCTAAATGTATATAAATGTGGCCATTTAGCAATTCGATTGCAAAAAGAACAGCCTACATACAAATGGAAACAAGAGTTATTATACAAATTTTAAGCAAATTCTTCAGTTAAAAACTTACATTTTTCGATCTAGGCTGTTTGGAGCCGGTAGCCATAATAATTAAACCATTTGGTTCTTTTGTGCGAAATTTAAAAGATATCGAACTTTGTTTGCCAGTTTCCCAAGGGGGTAAAACCTGAAATAAAACCCAAGCCGAATTAGCGTTGGAAGTATGAAAATGTAAGGATGCATTTTTAAGTTCACAACCTACCAAATGAGATTCCCGAGTTGTAAATGTTACCGGGTCTTGTGGGTCACCAAGTGGGCATTGGTATTCCACATTACCAGCTACTTGTATTAACTTGGAACCACTTTTAGCCAAATCGATTAAATTTAATAACAAAGTATCTGCAGAAAATTCAACCTAAAAATAGAAATATTGACAATAAGTATACAAAAATAGTAATTTTTTTTTTGTTTCTAACCCTTAAATGCATGATCTCTTCGATTGTGACCATTTTTTTTTATCTGTGATTTCTAAAGGCGTGTACATTTGAAAAAATATACTAAAAAAATTTATATTTAAAAAAAAGGTGATTTTTATTAAAAAATTTGGTTTTTTGCCAAATAGCTAAATTGTGATTATTTGAACGTATATGAAAAGAAAAACAAAAAAAAAATCTATAAACTATATCCAGGAAAATTTTTTACAATGCATAGCCAACCACACCCATTCACAACTGGTTCCACTGCAACCGATTCCATGGAACTGGTTCCGGAACCAGTTACTGGGATCCTATATGGAAGGTGTGGGTGACTTCTAATCAGTTCCAGAACTGATTCTAGAGCAACCGGTTCCACTTTGGAGGTATAGAAGGGGTTGCTTTTGGGATAATTTCAAACAAAAAGAATCGGTATTAGAATCGACAGTAGAAGGGGTTGTGAATGAAAAGTAGCTATTCTACAACCAATTGTTTGCAACAGAAAATTTTCCTGGGTACCCAGGAAAATTTTATACAATCGGTAGCCAACCACACCAATTCTACAACTGGTTCCACTGCAACCGATTCCATGGAACGGGTGCGGCACTAGTTCCTGGGATCCCATGTGGAAGGTATGACTGAAGGAGAATCAGTTCTATAACTAGTTCCAGAACAGATTCTAGGGCAACCGGTTCCACCGGTGTTAGAATCGACAGTAAAAGTGGTTGTAAATGAAAAGTAGCTATTCTACAATCGATTCTTTGGAACAGAAAATTTTTCTGGGTAATTTATACATTTATTGTCCCCAAAAACAAATATTTTTGAATATTACACTTTTTATAAAAAAATGCGTGTTTTAGATTTTTACAAATATACGGAGCAAAACCAAGATTTTTACTCTAACTGTTTAAAAATTCTGCGGTAACCTATAGGAACACTATGTACAGAAGGGGCCCATAATGTCCAAAAATGCAGTTTTGTGTATCAAGTGGCTTTTTTTTATTAAAAAACCGGTATGATGCATTTAAGGGTTAATAGCCACGAATTTCATCCTAAACCACGAAAATACTTGTTAGGTAATTGAAAGGTAAAGTTTACCTGAATAAAAAAACATTTTAGATTAATCACGTCTAGTTTAAATTATCGAAATCTGCTGATAATCAAAACAGTTTATAAGAAATAGTTAACAGAGTGTAAAAATTTTGTTAGACGATAAAATCATAAAATCTAAACTAGATAATAAAATCATAAGTTTCCTTAAAGACATTCGAAGAAATATATAAAATTTAAAACTATTAGTTTTACATGTCCTTGCCTAAACCAATTTTAAACTATTCCAATTTTTAACAATTTTTTTTTGTGAAAAGGGTGACTAAGAGGAGATAAGAAGATAAACAAAAAATCGAAAGTAGACTGTTTGTATGTCTGTTTGATCACTTCTGAGCCCAGTGTAGAAACGGTAATGACATATCATTATTTTTTGGACTACCAGTAATGACACCCACTTACCTGCACTATTTTAAAACATATAATAATGAGTTACTGATAATGACGTATTTTTATCATTACCCGAGTAAAAAAGAGTATATATATATATAACAATATCGTCGGCTTGCCTGCAAGTAGTGTTATGTGTTCTTTAACAGGTTTTCAGGAGGGCGAAAAAACTGGTTTATATTATCCTTTTAATATATTTCATTGATATCATATGCCTTAATAATGATTGTAATAAATAAGGTCGTGAATCATTAGGGCATATGATGTCAATAAAATATCTTAAAAGGATAATATAAATCAGTTTTTTCGCTCTCCTGAAAACCTGTTAAAACCAAAAACATAGCACTTCTTGCAGGCAAGCCAACGATATATAAGTTAATATCAGACCCAAGTTCGAGATTAACTAATATATTCGAGATTAATATAATATTTGATCAAAAACAGTTTTTTATATGCTTTACTCAATTTTTTCATTAAATTAATATTTTCTGAGCTTTTTTACTTCCAAAAGTTTTTTTTTTTAATTTAAAAAATCCAATTTAAAAAAAATAACATTTAAAATCATGGCCCGGCTCGTAATGGGTTAATAAGTCTAGGCATGTTGCATATCATTGGAAAGGTATTTCAAGTACCTTTCCAACGATATATATATTTTGTTCTGGTCCGATAAGTTTTGAGTGGAGAAATAAGCCATTGAATATTGTTGTAGATCTTCTTCAGCTCCATAAATCGGGAACTATGAGCCTCCAACAAAAAAGAAGTGCATTGCCGGGCTAACCATTAAAATTTTATTTAAAATAAAAAAAGCTTAACATATGTATTTAAAAAAAAATTATAAGTCCAAAGAAAATTCCCATATTTGATAAAAAATTATGTAGTCTTTAAAGAATAACAGATTTATACATTAACGTCTTTAATAGTTACTCATTATCAACAGTAGCCCTCGGCTGACAGTCAGGCATGTGATGAATATCGAAAACGATCTGATTTTCAATGGTAAATATTTTAGGTAACGATATATTTTTCGATTTTTCGTATGCTGGTGGGTAACCATAACTCATTATTTTTTGCGACATCGCCATATAAAGGTAATAAGAAATGTAATAACAAAAGTAACTAGTTCCATTACCAAGTATGTAGTTAAAAACCACATATCTGGTAATGATTTTCTACACTGGGAGAGTAAATTATCATAGAGACAATCTGACAATAAAACATAAACAATAATACAATTTAATGGAAAATCACTGATGAAGCCTGTCCATAAAAAAAAGGCAGAAACTAGATCTAGTCTGATTTGCAAACTAATAATGTGTCTATGACTTTGAAAAAATGTTTATTCTTCTTCTTAACCTCGAACTTACTTAATTTTTTTTTTAATTTATAACAAAAATTTAAAATTTGTATACAATGCACTAATTAAATTGTATTTGAACTCAAAATGCATTAGACGGCTAACACCTGTCGCTCTTAAACCATTTTACCTGGTATTTAGGCGGGCCAAGTGTTGGCTTTGGAAGATCAAAATCTCAAATTATTGTCAGAAATTATTATTTGTGTTTAGAAGTTGTCAATTATGTTTCCAATTGCATTTTAAAATACTCAAATGATTTTCAAAAATTTGTGATTTATTTTTAAGAACGTATTAATTACCAATTGTATTTCGGGATACTCAACAAATGATTTTTAGAAACTATTATTTATTTTCAGGACTTTAAATTTAAATTCGGGAAAATAAACGTATTTTCAGAAAAATAAAGTCACAGTACATATTTCCAAAAACTATCAAATGTATTTCAATAATTATCGATTGTATTCCAGAAAATACAAGTAGACTTAAGGCCTGTTTATCTATTACGAAAATAGTCTAAACGAAAGAAATTGACAAACACTTTCGTCAAAAATATATGGGAAACAAAAACAAATTTTCGTTAATTTGCTTTCGTTTAGAGTATTTTCGTAATACATAAAATAGGGCTTAATACAATTTCTTTTAAAGGCCGTTAATTGTAGCTGAAATTATCAAATTTTTCTTTTAATTTTTTTTTCAAATGAAACAAAGATGATAAAATTTTACAATCCAATCGCAAAGAATAAAAATTTAAAAAATTAGATAATTCGGCGAGTAGAAAAGAAAAATTTGATAATACATGATCTTAAATCGAACAAAAATATTAATTTACGAGCACAATAAACTTTATTTATCTTAACACACTAGATGGAGTGGAAAATGTAATTTAATATGCCTAATTGTTTACTACCAACATGAATTTAAGTTGTAGATTAAAAATAATTAGAATATGCATTTAAAATGAATACTTTGTTGTCTTTCATAAATCTGAGCTTCATAAGTTTTCGATCAGAGTTGAATTTCATAAAACCAGCTGTGCCACTTTAAGCATTCAAGCTCAAAGCAAAACCTGTAATAACAGAGGGTAAAAATAGCATTGTTAGAGTATGCATGCGTCTCTACCTCTGTTAACTGGCTCTGGCCGACATACTCAGAAATTATTTAAAAAAATAATGATGATTTTTGTAGCGTTAACATTTTGGAGTAAGACATATGTAGGGGATTAACTGCTTAATCAAGCATTAAACAAGTCGATTAAACCATATTTTAATCTTTTTCTTTAACAGTTAATCCCACTTTTAATGTGGGTACTGTTTCTCAACGACTCTGTATTCATACTACTAATTGTATGCAATGCTGTTTTTTGTTCTAATTCGGTTAGCAGCACTGTAAAACACACAATAAAGCATCGTAAGTTGTTTTTCACGTGGAAAATTTTCACTCAAAGTTTAAAGGCCTTAAATAATAATTTAAATTCTGAAAATTTTTTTTTTTAATGTAATTAGAAAGCCACAATCACAATAAATACAAAAAGGTCACTTTTTCACAAAAAAAATAATAGTCTTTTATATTAAATTTGCGTGAAAACAAAGTCTACACAATTTTCACGAGCGACTCATTGTCGTTTAAAATAATTTTTTTTTTATGGAGTATAACAGTTTTTTCACGTGAAACTCAAACAACTTACGGTGCTTAAAGTCAGAAAAAATTAACGTTAAAACAATGCCGTAAAAATATTTTGGCACTGTCGACAAATATGTTGCTAACGCCGACATTTTCCATGCTCATCATATGCCGGTTCGCTATCGGCGCCACCTTGTTATTTTAAACTGACAGAATTAAACTATTAACTCTAAAGTTAATCAAAAAATGCATGTGTAAACGATGAAGATAAAAACGTAGGATTAAGTTTAATCAAGTACATCAATTTTTGTGTCTAAACGCATTATTACTGAATTATTCGGGCCCATAGACCAATTACCAAGGTCTGTTCTTTGTGACGTTAACCAGAACAATAATATTTCAAAATCCAGAAATATGACCAAGTCGGCTTTAATATTCAGTACAGAACTTGATTCACTTAAGATTAATACATGCCTTTAACGATTTATAAAAATTAGATTTCAGCCTATAAATTGAATTACAATTAAAGTTCTGGCAATCACAAAGCAGAATATTCGAAATTCTTTCACATTTTAGTGTAACTATCTGTCGTTTATGTCGAATTTTATTTTCTTATTCCTTTTTGCAAATTCGTAAATATTATTGTTTTCATTGTTGTCAAAATGATCTAGGGCAACCGAAAAAAACATCGATGTAGCTAACCTTTTATAATTAAACATAATCGGGCCGAAGAACAACAAATTTTTATATATGATAGAATCATGATTTATTTATAAAAGGTTAGCTACATCGATGTTTTTTTCGGTTGCCCTAGACCATTTTGATAACAATGAAAACAATAATATTTACGAATTTGCAAAAAGGAATAAGAAAATAAAATCGGCATAAACGAAGGTAATTCAGTCTAGATTACGATTCTATTAATATTTTACAGAAATACAGTTATTTCCCATCCAATATTTTTTTAAAAAAAAAAGCTTTCTGCATTAGTTTTTGCAGTACACTCTCAAAACAATTCCGTTGTGACAACCGAATTTTTTCCAACCTAATTGGCTCGATTGCTGCAACCTCGTAATTCGGTTGCTCCAACCGAATTCAGTTGTGGCAACCGATAACTCGGTTGTCACAACAGCATCGTTGTGGCAACCGATAACTCGGTTGTCACAACAGAATTAAAATCAACCGAATTCCGAGGTTGATAATCAATTCGGTTGGCAAAAAATTCCGTTGCCACAACGGAATTGTTCTGAGGGTGTAACCTGACAAAATAAGCCCCGGATAACTAAAGGACAAAACTAAAACAACCCAGGTATAAAATTACAAAGGGGCCAGCACTGGCAAAGCACCGAAATGGGTGGTATGAGTGCTTGTTAACAGCGCTTTCCCAACGCCCAAATGATAACACCGTTCCACGGTGGTGCCAATATCATAAAAAGCAAATGCTTTGCCAACGCGCAAATAAAAAATTAAAGTGCTTTCCTGACACCCAAATAATAACACCGATCTATTTAAAGCTTTGCAAAGTATTGAGATAGCACCAAGAAACATAAAAATCAAGTGTTTTCCCTGCCACCAAATTATGGGCCCTCATCACTGAAGAATTTTAAATTACTCGAAAAATAGACGATTGTGGAGTCAAAAATTATTTAAATATTCACTCTTTTGGAGTTTCTTTTTCAAAAACAAAATAATGTTATAGGAAAACAAGCGCTGGGAATTCACCCTTTTAAAGCGTTGGGAAGGCGTCCAAATTTAATGCTTTGCCAGTACTTCTTTTTGTACGACCGCGGTCTACTTGCACTTTGCCAGTGCTTCTTTTCTGTTACCACACATAATTTCCACCTGGGAATGTTCAATATTCTTGCCATGTCAGTAAGATATCCTGAAACAAGTACCGACATAATCGTGCACAAAAGAAAGATACTCAAAAATTTTAAATTGGGGAAAAATTGCCAGATTTCAATTCAACATACCAGCAAGATATATTACGAAGGCAGTTTCTATGAAAAGTTTCAAATTAAGTAGTGGAATTTATAGGTCATGTAAGGACGTTTAATAAAATTTATTTCGGGCTTGTTTAACTTCATGCATGCACTGGGTCTGGGCATACAAAAAGCTTACCTTTCGCAGACAACCAACAAAATTATTGTGTACTCTAGCACCAAGTAAGGCTCTTGGATTTACGGCGCCACCTACATATACTCGTGAGGATGACAACATGGTGAATTTACCAGCAATATGCGAATGATCAGTATATACATCATCGACCACGGTAACAAGCTAAAATATAATCGGAATAATTATTAAATATTGTCACATGAATTTTATATTATTTTCAAATTACCCGACAAAAACTGGTAATTGAGGATATTTCTTGTATTCTACGATGTACGGTAACCTTGTGCCATTGGTGGTCATCAAAACGCACTCTAGAGGGTTTAATATGCATCTCCTGTTTACCGTTGGCCAAACCCATGGTCAAGGAAACGCCCCCATCACGCAAAGCCAGATTTAGGTAATCTGTGCCATGTCCTAAATAAAACAAAGAATATGTATGACTTTTGGTAAATTCGGGTAAACTTATTTTAAAATGTTCTTGCAATTACCCGTATAGAATAGTAAACCATTTGGTTGCCTGGTACGAAAATATAATGTTATTGCATCTTGGGCACTGACAATAGGTTCAGCACCAGTTTGACCAAGATCATATGAAAGGAACTGTGTACCGCGGAAAGTGGCTTCTGATGGAGCCTTTTCCTTTTCACAATATTGTCCATCGAATTCAAGATTTCTGCATTCGCAGATGGGGCCGGAATCAGTTGATATACATATGCCACCATGTTGACATGGGTCATGTCGTTCACATGCGTCTGTTGTATTACTTCCTCGTGAATTGCGTGTTACCTTCTCCTTTGGCATTTCACCATGATCGCAAGGTCCATCGCCGCATTTAATGTCACGTGGCTGTTTCATTTCTTGCCGCCTTGTTTGTCCACCTGGCTGATCCGCATATACAAGATTTCTTATGGAACCACGAAATCTGGGTTCAAATATCACACTTGGCAATGCCAGCAAAGCCAATTTTGTGCTATACCAATTTGGCATTCCGCCAACATAAACATCGGAGTTGGTTGCAAATTTTCCAAATTGAAATTCTTTGCCTTTTGTAGCGCGACTCTGTGAAACGCCATCCACAATTAAGGACGTTTGTTCATCATTGCGAATAACCTGAAAATACAAATAATATTAAAAAATTGTTGTCTAAATTTATCCCACAGAATATTCAAATTTCACAGAAGCGTGAAGAATGAAAAATCTTCATACATTTTATGAATCTGATTTTAATGAAAGTTTTTCATTGAGTGTATGAAACCTTTAACACCCAGGTAAAAATCGACATATATGGATCCATACAGGTTCAAATTATGTTCGTGCATTCTCATACCTATGCATGATTTTCCATACATGGATGCATAAATCTGCATGTATGGTCATACATGTTTACGCTTCTTCATGTATGTTCATAAATGTACATACGTGCAGATATTACCTCAATTTTCGTTAATGCACATGTGTTGGCATATGTGGATGCATGTATGGAGAGTTATGTATCCATGTATGGAAAATCATTCATGTTTATGTTCATCAGGGAAGACAGAAAAAGCAAAATCCGATGTATTTAAAGCAAAAAAATATTGTAAAAAAAGCAAGAGCAAAGCCTAAACCACATAAACGCAGTGTTGACCACAGTGCGACGTTTTTTCGATAAAGCAGTTTTTTGTATCTTTTCTATTTGTCACTGCCGAGAAATTAGAAAAATTTGTAAATAAACAAGGGCTGTTTTTAAACAAAACACAATAAGATTTTTTTTTAAATATTAAATCGTTTTCGCTAAATTCAAGAACAAATCAAACAAATCTTTATATGAATATTTTTACAATATATCGGCAGTATCTTGCGCCTTTACATCCATTAACTTCCCAGGAAAATTTTCTGTTCCAAAGAATCGGTTGTAGAATAGCTACTTTTCCTTTGCAACCCCTTCTTCTGTCAATTCTAACACCGATTATTTTTGTTTGGAATTGTTCCAAAAGCAACTACTTCTTAGCTCCAAATTATAAGCGGTTGCCCTAGAATCAGTTCTGGAACTAGTTCTAAAACTAATTACACGTCAGTCATACCTTCCATATAGGATCCCTAGAACTGGTTCCAGAACCAGTTCCGTTTAATCGGTTGCAATGGAACCAAAAAACAGATTAATAAGTTTAATATTAAATTAAAACGAGTAAAAAGGTTAAAGTCGGGCATGCCGACTATACAATACCCTACACCACTCTGGTGTTTGTTTGGATCCGAAATTCAAATGGGTTAAAATGGGGCTTGTGTCAAAATTTTCTATAATGTGAGTCAGCGCACCAAATTTCATTAAAATATCTTAATATTTGCGACCTGCAGTTTGTAACCAAGCCAATTTTGGGGGGACCCTTATACGGGCACTAGTTCTAAACATGGACCGATGTTCACCAAAATCAATAGGCTTCGTCCTTGGGCCAAAATAGGTCTATGTACCAAATTTCATCAAAATATCTTAATATTTGCGACCTGCAGTTTGTAACCAAGCCAATTTTGGGGGGACCCTTATATGGGCACTAGTTCTAAACATGGACCGATGTTCACCAAAATCAATAGGCTTCGTCCTTGGCCCAACATAGGTCTATGTACCAAATTTCATCAAAATATCTTAATATTTGCGACCTGCAGCGTATAAACAGTATAATTTTGGTAGGACCCTTATATGGGCACTAGGTCTAAACATGGACCGATGTTCACCAAAATCAATAGGCTGCGTTATTGGGCCAATATAGGTCTGTGTACCAAATTTCATCAAAATATCTTAATATTTACGACCTGCAGCGTATAAACAGTATAATTTTGGTAGGACCCTTATATGGGCACTGGGTCTAAACATGGACCGATGTTCACCAAAATCAATAAACTGCGTTATTGGGCTAACATAGGTCTATGTACCAAATTTCGTCAAAATATCTTAATATTTACGACCTGCAGCGTATAAACAATATAATTTTGGTAGGACCCTTATATGGGCACTAGGTCTAAACATGGACCGATGTTCACCAAAATCAAACTTGTTCGTCCTTGGGCCAACATAGGTCCGTGTACCAAATTTCATCAAAATATCTTAATAGTTGCGACCTGTAGAGTGCGCACAAGATTGCATGGACAGACAGACGGACGGACGGACAGACGGACATCGTTAAATCGAAATAAAAAAAAATTCTGAACCGATCGGTATACTATAAGGTGGGTCTACGACCAATATTTTTTGGTGTTACAAACCCTGACCACATAGTGGTGTAGGGTATAAAAATTACTAAATCGGTACTTATTTAATAAATTACCAGTAAGTGATTATTTTGATAGAATATAGAAGTTCTACACCCACTACAAACAGTCCCAGTTGTGGCCACCGAATTCGTTTACAATCGAATCGGGATCCCGGGATTTTTGGGCATTTCGGGATTTTTGGGGGTTTTTGGATTTTCTTGTTTTATCATATTTTTAATTGTAAATGAAAGAGCTAAAATAAACCCTTTAAATTAAAATAACTCATTATAAATTTAGTATGAAGCCGGATTCACAAAGCTGGAGTACTCGACACTGCAGAGTGGAGTGTGTAAAATAGAGATAGAATGATAAAAAATATCTAAGTGCAAAAAAGAAAGGAACAAAATCCACTCAGAGTGGAGTACTACAGCATTGTAAATCTGGCTTTAAACAGAGACTACACGTATAAGTATGTAAAAATAGCAGAAAAAGCTACTAAAAATTAGCAAAAAAGGTTCTGCGATTAAAACTACTGAAATCAGCAGAACTTGTTTGCTAAATAATTGTTAAATTTCCGAAATATAAGAAATATACTTATGAGTTAAATTTAAGCAAATTGCAAATTACAATATTCCTCTGAAGAAACTTTTTAACCAAAAGTAGCTAAAAAACAGCTATATCTACAAATGTTTAATTATATTTGGATAAAATTAATTGAATGCAAATACAAACTACTTTGCTGAAATCATCCGAAATATTTAGTGACTATTAGTTTTTTTAAATCAACTAACATAAAATATTAAGCACATACCTCTGGTGAAAGGCAGATTATTAGATTTTTCTAATTTAACAAAAATTTTATGTTTTTAGTCGGCAAAATTAATTTGCATAAAGTTATGATTTTAGCAAATCATCATTAAAATAAATAAAAAGATATCCGTTACAAGACTAAATAAAGCTCAATTACGATTTTCAAAAGTTTCACAGTTGAATAAAAGTTTTGAAATTATTAAGGTTTTTTCAGATTTATTTAATCTGTAATCTATTTTAATCTATTATTTATGAATGGAAAAAATTAGTTCTTTAATAACATTTAATAAGATATTAGATTTATGTGATTTAGGTCGAATATAACAATAAAAACAAATAAAAAATATATAAAATATACCAAATAATGAAATCGGAAATCCCGGGAATTTTTCAAGACCAATCTCGGGATTTCGGGATCCGTATCCCTAGTTGCGACATTATATTAAATTATATAAAGGAAATTTTTTATTTATTCTTGTTCTAGGCCAATTATTTCCTTATTATGTGAAAACATAATAAATACTTCAAAATATTCTACACCTTCAGGAATGAAAAGACGATCTGATACACCAACTAGATGAGAAGAGTAGCAAAAAACAAACATGTTTTCGAAGTTTTTTGCAAGCATAACCAATAGACCGTACTTCAAAAAAAAGTTCGCCGTACACCCTAATAATATGAAGTATTTTTGCAAGGCAATTTCAAAAAAACTTTTTTTTGCCGAACGTAGGGGTCGCCTTTTTCAATTTTTCGTTATAGCTTCGGCATTTTAAGTTGGATTTTTAAGTGTGATATATCGATTTTTTTGCCTCGAGGAGACCGGTGTTTTGGTATAAAGGAAAAATCGAATGAAAAAAAATTTAAAAAGGCGACCCCTACGTTCGGCAACCAATATATAAAAAAAATTCTACTGGGTTTATCGAAAAACTTCCTTAGCAAAAGTTTAATGATTTTTTGCAAACTTTAGTTTTCTGACATTATGGTGGTAGCAACTGAGATCTGGTGGGTAACTACTAGAACGGGATACTTGAGGTCAATGTCCCTTAGAGGAAAACACTGGTCTCCTCGAGAGAAAAACATCGATGTATCATACTTTAAGATCCGACTGTAAATGCCAAAGATATAACGAAAAATGTAAAATGGCGACCCCTACGTACGTTTTTTTTTTTTTGAAACCTCCTTGCAAAAATACTTCATATTGAAGGGTGTACGGCGAATTTTTTTTTTTTTGCCTGTAAGGTGGTACGCTCTAGTAACCAACAATAGAAATATTTTGTTGCTTTTGGTAATAAACAATACGAGTTTTTTTTTATATTAAATTATATATTTAGTCGCGAAAGCCAATATTGGCTTTGGCTTTTTCAATATTATATTTCACATAAATATTATTATGTTCTACAAAATTTTATTGAAATTAGAAAACTTTTTTGATTTTTCAGGTATTGACCACAAACACTTTAAATTTTCTTTGCCATATTTGCACTTTAAAGATCTTATTGCAGTTTAGATCTTAACTGATTAAATTATACATTAATCAGGTGAAATTTTATCCGATTTTTGACCTGATACAATTTTATCGGTTTATGTCGCATGGTAGTAGTTTAGATCCAAATAGATACAATTGTATACAAACTTATATAGTTTTGTACGAGTTTTGACCTGATACAGTTATATCAGGATCAACCATTTGATACCATTGTATAAGGTAAATGCCGGATACAATTATATTTTATTTATATAAAATTGTACCGATTACGATCTAAACTAAAGGTATAAACTGATAAAATTGTATCAGGTCAAAAATCGGATACAATTTCATCTATTAATAAATAATTAATTCAGTTAAGATCCAAGCTGATATAATTAGATAAAAATTTATTAAAAATGTATACAATTATATCGGACCATTTTTCGGATAAGACTGTATATCTATACAGATATAACTTAATCACTATTACATATATATGACTATATGTACTATTTTTAGTCGGGTATTCAAAAAATTCTTACTTTGGTACAAAGACACACAGGATTCCATAAGGATACCTTTAAAGGACATCGCCTTAACTTGAAAACGAATGGACGGATTTTTACGAAATTTGGTAAAAAGAATATATTTGGTATAAGTAGCAAAGCTTATAAGTTAGAATAATATATTTTGAAGTTGTGGGGCGTTTTCGCTCAATTTCGCATTTTTCGAAAAACGAAAATCCCTACAACCTCTTAAGTAACAGCACAAAGAATGTAATTTTTTATTGTAATTAAATCTTGGTAAGAGGAATAATTTATGCTTAAACCTAGTAATTTTTATGCGCTAGTTTTCGAGATTGACCCTTAAAATATTTTGGCCCATATCGCCCAAAGTAGGCAACGAAAAAAAATTTTGTAGAAGAACTTATTGTTTATTTTTCGTGAGGAACACATGGTATAAATTTCATTGCAGAAAAGCTTAGGCCGGTTAGAGGGTTAAACCTATCCTACCAAACTTATTGTCAAAAAATTATGACTTTTATAAAAGCTGTGTTTGTGCGGCTTATGTCATACCCATATAAATTTGACACTAGCCAACATTTAGTAACACTAAAGTTACTAATGTCAAATTTGTATGGGAATGACATAAGCCAACGTTGATAGCTTGCCGCACGAACACAGCTAAAATAGAGAAAAAATGTGGAATTCTGCAAAAAAAAACAGTCTCTTGAAAGAATTTTAACATTTTTATTTCGAAAAAAAAATTATTTTGCCAATAGTAGTCCTCTAATGTACGTCATAGAAACAACAAAATGAATAAACCCTTACTAAAGGAGGGAACAAACACTAAATATTTTGTATAATTACACAGTACAACATTAAAAATTCATCGGGCATGCCTATCGGACACCTATCAAAACTCATACATTTTGGTGCGTAGATCAAATAATGGATTTACAGTTTTAAGAACCATATCAATTTATTTCGATTAGGTAATGGATGTAGGATATCCATGCAATTAAAATGAAAACTTCACTCATTTTTCTAATTTGCAATTCTTGAAAGATCCCATCATCGGATTCGCAAAATTTGAATGCATGGTGTTAGTATATACTCGACTTAATTCATTTCACCAAACAAATCTTAGCTTTTGTATCAAAATTTTCGGGAAATTCAATCTGAAATACAAATTTTATAGCTTTTTGTTTTAAATTAATTTTGCATGAAGTAACTACAGTAAGAAGAAATAAAGTATATCTTTGAACATGCATATTTCAAAATCGTTTTTTTTTAGGAAATTGCACTTCCATTGGCGCAAACTCTGTTGGTATTGATTAGGAAGCATGTGTACTACATATTTGATTGTTTTCATTTGAATTTTGTTAACTAACATTTGTCACAGACTTCTTCTTTCTAAGATGTACAAAATATCAATTTTTTTAGATTTAGTGTATTTCTGAAAGAAAGAAAGTAGGCAATTCTTTTAAAAAATTGAGTAACATGAGATTTTTACTAAAGGCACAAATCAAAATTGTGTGTCTTCTTTTCATGGTAGATTATTTATTAGCGAAATTGCGAAAAAAAAAGAGAAATTTTAACTTCAAACACATACTTAGGGATTATTGCACCTGTCGGAACTTGTAATATATCAAATTAAAGGAATAGTTTGTCCTATTTGAATTTTGCATAAAATATCATTCTTATTTCCAATTTTGCACTTTCTCGTAAAAAGTTTACTAAAAAGTTTATTTTTCCCACAAATGCAAATATTTCTTAAACTATAGCTAATTTTGAAATTCTGGGGCCATATTCGTGATCTGCGTCCCAAAATATATTGCAAATGATGTATCGTAACCCCAATGCATCAAATTTTTCTTATGTTGTTGTACTGTGTTATAAATATTAAAAAAAAAAAAAAAAATTAAATATTGGTCCCTCCAGGAATCGAACCCGCGATCATTAGTTTAGAAATATCAAATGATATCAAAATCACTTTCCAGAATCACTTCTAGAGCAATTATGCTTTAGAAGCAATATTCAAGTGACTTTTTGGATGTTGTTCAGAAGTAATTCTAAAAAATCTGTAAAAATATACTAACGAATACTTCGGAAGCAATGAAAGAAGTGATTTTTTGAAGTTGTTCACAATTGCTTCTAAAAAAGAAGTAAAAATACACTAACGGATACTTGTGAAGCAGTGAAAGAAGTAGTTTGTAAAGCATTACTCCCAATTTTTTTTGCTGGGTTCTAATCTATACGGTAATGACGTGTCATTACCATATTTTTGCTGGGTAATTTTGTATCGCAGTCGAAATCAGGCTTACCAGATACTTTTTTTCGTTGTCCCCAAACAAAACTTAAAATATCCCCAAAAAATCCCCAACTAGAAAAAATGTTGAAAAAGGTATTAGAGCTTATTTAATTTGCTTAAAATGAACATTATCCGCATAAAAACTACAATTAAATATAAAAAGTAGCACTAAAAATAACTGTTTTTAAAAATTCTTGGATTGCTTTTGTATAAATGTCTAAAAAAAATTTCCAGAATTTTGGGACTTTTACGAAGAAAACCTTAAATTTTTATTACCTTATTTAAACAAACCAAACGAACCCAAAACATATTTTATTTTGAAATTTTCAAAAATTTAAGGCATTTTTAAAGGCACATCTACACGGGATAGAAAACTCGCGAGACTTTATGGAAATGCAGCTCTGTATAAGTCTACGAAGTGTAATCTCTAAACCATTGACAATTGCTGTCATACACAATTTTTTTAATTAGTAATAATTTTGAAAATGTTTTGTAACATTATTGAACAATTCAGTTGATTAAATGCACTTTTTGGTATTTTGAGAAAAAATTATTCTTTGAAATACAAAAATTTTAATAAAAACAAATTCTTGACAACTAGAGATGGTACTTTTACGATAAAAATGAGTGCCAACAACATTAGAGATGACAAATTTAACGCAAACTCTACGAGATTTATATCTCGTGTAGATGTGCCTTAAGAAATGTTTAGATTTGAATTTTTGAAGTTTGTCTGTTTAATCATATCGAAATCATTTTTTTGTATAAACAATATTTTAGATTCTGGGACATTAATCATAAATAAACTCTCAGGCAAAAAGGATTTATTTGTGTTAAAAAGCTTTGAATTAATACAGAAAATCCATAAAAGGGTAAATTTGTTACTTTCTTTGAAATTATGCGAACAAACTTGTCTGATGTTTTCTGAAAACTATACAAAGGTAATGTAGGGCCTGTTTATCTATTACGAGAATACTCTAAACGATAGCAATTGACAATAACTTTCGTCAAAAATATATGGGAAACAAAAACAAATTTTCGTTTCTTTGCTTTCGTTTAGACCATTTTCGTAATACATAAACAGGGGCATAATCTTCAAATTTTATGAAAGATTTTAAATATCCCCAAAAAATCTACAAAACATTTTTTAAATCCCCGAAAAAATCCCCTCTCCCCAAATGAAAATTTTTGTTCCCAAGCCCAACAAAAAATCCCCAAATTTGGGTACAACCCCCCAAGTCTGGCCAGCCTGGTCGAAATTGCGGAAAATTTTGTTTGGACATTTCAAAAACAAAAAACATTTAAATAAACATTAAATATCTTGCAAAATGTCGTCCGAATTATCAAAATTATGTTGTACCAATATTCAAAATAAATTTAAAGTAAATATTAGAAAAAATCTGCTCGATAGTCATTATTGACTAGTTGCAGAATAAATAAAGAGAGAAAAAATTTTGAGATCTAGCGCGTCATTTTTAATCAGATTCAATTTTATTTGGGCTTATAATATCTTAACGATAAAACAAAAACTTTAAACTAAAACGAGTAAAAAAGTTAAAGTCGGGCATGCCGACTATATAATAACCTACACGAGTCTGGTTAAAAGCCGACTAATGTTTGGATCCAAAATAGTAATGGGTTAAAATGGACTTGTGTCAAAATTTCCTATAAAATGATAAAATAAGAGAAAATCGGAAATATAGCCCATAGGCTTTGTCTTTGGGACCATGTAAGTCAACGAACCAAATTTCATTGAAATATCTTCGTAATATTGCGACCTGCAGCGTGTAAACGAGCCAATTTTGGGGGGACCTTTATATGGGCACTAGATCTAAACATGGACCGACTTTAACCGAAATCAAAATTTCATCAAAATATCTTAATATTTGCGACCTGTAGAGTCGCACAAGAATGCATGGACAGACAGACGGACATCGTTAAATCGAAACAAAAAGTGATTCCGAGTCGATCGGTATACTAAAAGGTAGGTCTAGGTCCAATATTTTTTGGTGTTACAAACATCAGCACAAACTTATTATACCCTGTCCACGTAGTGGTGTAGGGTATAATTAATAATTAATAGTGAATTTAAAAAAAATTATGTATTTATACCTTTTTGGTTTTTTTTTATTTTTTGAAGCAGACCATGCTGAGAGAACGTGGATTAAACATTTTTGATATATGTCGCTTTAATGCGAAGGAATAACCTAACCAACCATCGCGCTTTTTAAAGCGGCATCATAAGGGCAAGGAATTCCATGCAAATGCATGTTTTTTCTCCATAGTCGAAAACTAATGTGGACTAAATATTTATCCGAATAATCAAATTTAGAATAAAATGGTATCAATTTGTATATTTTGTCAAAAATGTATGTATGTTTTTGCATATTTTGACTTTAAATGCATATTTTGTGCTTTTTAATGCATATTTGTGCATATTTTTAATTTTTAGGAGCATTTTTTATTTTGTAAAAAAATTTAGAAAATTAATACGTTTTCATATTTTGATTCAATCAAAATAAACATTCTTAAAAACCTTATTGACCTATGGAAAATCTTCGAGTTCTGTGTCTGTTTGCAAAATAACTAACCTAAAATTTTAAAAATAATAGTATTTCTTATATTTTTAATGCATATTTTTCTTTTTTAGCCACATATTTTCCATTTCTAAATGCATGAAATTTCTTGCACCATTCGTTAGAACGTCACAATCATAACAAACCCAAATTTCAGTCTTTCGCTACATTTGCAAATGATATTGTAAATGTTTCACAGACAAACTCATTTAGTCTAAAAGTCGACTGATTTTTCTGAAATTTTCGAAAATTTCTGAAAAGGGTGAAATTACACAAAAACGTCGTTATTCAAAAATGATCCAATGAATGTGTAAACAGTCCCGTTTTTGAATAATTATTCAAAAATTGGTAAAACTGATTTTTAGACAAAATAGCTGTGTTTGTGCGGCAGGCTATCAACGTTATCCCATACAAATTTGACATTAGTAACGTTAAGAGGTAACACTAAACGTTGTCAAATGTCAAATTTATATGGGAATGACATAATCCAACGTTAATAGTGCCGTGCAAACACAGCTAATATATTTCAATATTTTCACTGTTTTCTATTTTAAAATAAAATGTTCAAATAATTTCGATTTGTTTTTTGTTCAAAATAGTTAATTTGTATACAAAATTATTTCAATCCAAATTACAAGAAATTCTTCATTCACTCCTCCACTCAATCATAGCAAATAATTGCGTGTGTAGTGTTTTGAAAATTGAAAAATAAAACTTTCAAATATGACAAAAAAAACAAACCACAAGATCGTTTTTTATAACCCTTTATCAGTTAAATATTAAAGATTGTTTTAACAGACTTTGGATTGCGCCCTGTGGTTGGATTGCAAGAGTCGATCATTTTCAATGGAGAGACATGGAGAGATAGATCCGCTAAATATTTTTCAACCAAATTTTGCAGATAGCAATCAGGGCTGTCAGATAATTTTTATGAGAAATCGGCACTTTTTCCCAAAAAATCGGCATTTTCGGCACTTTGATTTAAAAAAATCGGCACAATCAAAAACACTTAGAAAAATATATATATATACTCTTAACAAAATATATATAAAAAGAACATTTCAGTGTAAAAAATATGACTTACACTGAAAATAAATTAAATTTAATAATTAGCAATCAAATTAAAATAAAGGTTTTTGAGATAAATTAAATAATAACAAAAAAATGTTAGTTCAGATATTAACTTATGCCAATACTACATAAATTAGTTCCACAATTTTTAGAGATTTTCAATCAATTCCCATAAAAAAGTTTTGTTTTTATGAATAATTTATGTTATAATAACTTTAAATCAATGATTTGATATTGAATAAAGTGAGATACCCAGCAAAATCTTTCATTACCAAATAAGTGGTTATATAATAGAAATTCATAGCTCCGCACAACTTATTTTTTGGCGTCTAAACTCATTATTTTTGTTTGGCGTGGTCGTTTTTATAAGTAGTCACGCTTACCCGCTCGCTTACGAAAAAATGAGAAGTAAGTAGTTATGAGATTCTGAATAATAAGTGGTTACAAACATGCTTACAAAAAGTTGAATTATAAGTGGTTATCCGACTTCTTACTTTATTATTAAAAATACAGAGTTACACAAATACTATTAGCTTCAGGAAATACATTCAGAGAAATTAAAGTTTTTGCTAGAGTGTAATTTTAGAACTCGTCATAAAAATTTTAACACAAAACATATTTATATGTAATAAATATAAATGTATAAAATTTAACTGTGTAAAAAGTACTTATTTAAACTATTACGAGTAATTCATTATTTTATATTTAGAAACAATGAATACAATAGGCCGTTATTAGGAAGTCATTATTTTATATTATAAAATAATGCAAAAGGTAATGATATATCATTTTTGGTAATGCAGATAGTAATGAGGTGTCATTATCAATATTTTGCTGGGTAATGATTTAGTACAATTTATATTGAATTAATATTGATTCGATTAAATAATTTATTTTATGAAATAATTCGCGAAGTTCAAATCAATGTAACCATTTTTAGTTGAAATGATTTATTAAAATTTTATTAATTTGCTTGATTATATAAAATGAGTCAACAAAAATTAAACTGATTCTTTGAATAAGATATTTATTGAATAAAGTAGAAAATAATTTACTCTATAAAATGATTAAATGATGCGAATCGTCCGAATAAAATTGAATCAGATTTCAAAATGAAATTAAAGAATTATGTTTTTAATAAGTTGTATAATACTTTTACAAAAAATGGCATATTCTTTTTCTTAAATTTTGGAGAAATCCAAAAATTGCAATATGACATACAATCAGTGTTGCCAATTTAGCATATTTAATGCTAGATTTAGGATTTTTTTTATTCATTTAGCATGAAAAAAATTAATCTAGCATATGGCATTTTTTTCAGCATTTTTCCAACAAAATTTAGCATATTTTTAGCATTTTTTACAGTTTTATTTTCTGTTTTTTTAGAATATTCTACATTAATTTGAATTTTTGCTATAAAAATATTATTGATGTTGTTTCCGATATAAAAACGCAACAGACAGTATTAAATCAACCTTTTTCCACGGTTCTCGTTCAACAACTGAACTGGGATTGTTATAGTTTTGTAATAACATGTTAAAAGTGGTTCTTTTAATTAATTATTTTTATTTTAATTATCTCTTATTTTACAATTTAAGTTTAAATGTAATATGAAAAAAGATAATTTTTTTTACTTTTACAGAAGTATCAGCAACTATTTTTATACGTACACATTAATTACACTGTGCAGTCGAAAATTTGAACAAGCTGGGAACCCTACTGGTAATACTAATTCGAGTACGCTGAATGCAGTGGTGATAGCAGTTTTTCAAAGTTAGCGCTCGTATTCACGATATTCGCAATTAAAAATTTTGACGGGTACCAACAAAAAATTTTATTTTTATACTTCTGGGATAATTTTTAATTATAAATTTATCAAATTTGATTAAATATGTACAACATTAAGGAAGCTGTAATTTTTTTTCACGAAATTTTTTTTTGTGGATTTTTTTTTCGCAAAATTTTTTTCCGCAAAACATTTTTTTCTGCAAAAAAAAGTATGTTATATGTTATTTTGTGTATATTCAATAGGGTTTAGAAAAATATTTAATACAGTTAAGAAAAAAAATTTCTTTTGAAAAAAAAAAAACAAAAATCGCGAAAAAAAAATGTTTTTGGGGGAAAAATAGCGAAAAATTGTATTTAACAGAGTTGGATTGATTGAAATTCAAAAATGATCCCAAAAGTATAAAAAATATTGCTTTATGGTACTTTAATATTAAAATTTTAAATCGGCATGCCCGGCTTTAACTTTTTTACTCGTTTCCCTTTTTTTTTGTTATGGTAAAGGAGTGATTTTGTACAAAAATACTACAATTTTTGGTAAAAAAAAAAATAATAATAATTTAAAGAATAGTTTAAAATAGAATTAATAGAATTGCAAAATGTTGATAAGGTTCGTTTTTAATCTTTGCAATTTTTATTGATTTTTTTTTAGGTTTGGGTCATAGAGGGTAATGTGGATAGCGTTTACCTATCTTTTAAGAATTTCAGTAAATTTTAATATTTTTTACTGTAACTAACACCTGTACACTTTTTCATTTAATCATAACAAAAATCTTACAACGTAAACCAACACCACAAAAGTATTAACCCTGATCGCGAAAATTATTTTTTTAAAGGATTTCATGCAGGTAAGCCCAAAGATGCAGAAATTGGAAAACGGTAAACAGAGCGTGCAATAAAAAACCATTAAATTAATTTGGAGTAGATAAATTAAGGCAGAATGGGAAATTCATATTACCCGCCAAAGTATTCCACATTACCACCTATTTTAGAAATAAAACATTTTGGGGTACTTTTGTTTATCCGCCTTTAACTTTTTGAGATAACATATTTTCAGTGACGCAGTTGGGAAATCAAATAATAATAAATTTATTTTAAAGGATTTTTGAACTTTTTTTACAAGAATTAACTTTCGAGTTAACATTTTAATTTATTTTTTTTATATAATTTTAGTTAATAAAATTAACTGAATTCATAATTAGAGATACTTATTTTCAGTCTAATTGTAAAAAGTCATAGTTAAAATAGTTTTTTTTAAACAAATTGAAACATTTTTTTATAAAATTTTTTTAGCATATTTTTTCTAGCATATTTTTTAGTTTTTAGCATTTTTATGCAAAAAATCTAGCATTTTTCCTAAATAAGTTTTGGCAAAACTGCATACAATCAAATGAATCTTTGATGTATCTTTGTTGTATAAGAATATTGCGTACCCCAAGCTTAGCTTCCAATTATTGAATTTCAGATTCCTTTAGTTAAATAGAAAATTCTGTAAGAATTTCAACGATAGAATTATTTTATTATTTATTAATATACACAAAACAAATTAAAATTGCTTGTTTTTTTAATTAAAAAAAATCGGCATTTTTCGGCAAAAAATCGGGATTTTGCATATTTTTCAATAAAAAATCGGCAAAATGCCGAAAAATCGGCAAATTTGGCAGCCCTGATAGCAATGCTTTGTTTGTAATTTGTTTTGCCCTATAATACCCCCAAGTGAAATATTGAAAGTTGTTAGAATATAAATTTAAAACGGTTCAAAATATTTTAAAAATTTAAATATTGTATATTTTTTTTGACAAATTTGAATTGAAAATTTTATTTCATTAAAAACCCCCATTTTTAAAATTTTTTGGAAAATTTGAGTGTTTTTGATCAATTTTTTTTTAATTGTCATATCGGTTAAATTTTCATAAATTAAGTATGTACAATTGGCGAACTAATTTTTAGCACAAACTTAAAGTTTCGTATTTTCTCATCATCATATCAATCAAAAACATAAAAGATTAGTCTTGTTTATATTTTGAAATAATTTTTGAAAAATATCCCATTAAAAAGATCGAGAATTTATTTTTTCAAATAAATACTGGGCTTACAATTTTCTACTTTTTTTCGTTTATGATTTTAGTCAAAATATTAAGTTATTTTATGGTTTTCAAACCACTCTATAAAAGAAAAAAGTATGACCTTTTAAAAGTACTGAGTTGAGAAAGAAACAGTGTCCCAAATCAGTTAAAAAAAAAATTTAAACAAACAGCATTAAATGAAACAAAAAATATGTGGGTTATTTTGTAAAACGTGAGTGTAAAACGTGTGAGTGGTCAATGAACCCAAAATTTAAAAAAAAAATCGCTTCGGCCGAAACGTCATTGGGCAATTATTTTTTCTAAGCGAATTGAGGTATAAAGAGGAGGCCCACACTGGGAGAATCTCTATTCTATCGGCTGTGTTCTGCATTTCGAAATGATTTCAAATCGCAGTGAAATGTTCTAAAATTTTATTTGATTCCATAAAATGAGCTATGTACAATCGTAACTCACTTAAATTTTAAATTAATTTAAATGAAATTGAGAAAAAACTTTCACCCAAAAGTAAAATACAAAACATGCCCGTATATTTCATAAAAATTGTGAAACTTTTTCATAAAATTTTAGAATATCTCTGTCTGGAGAGCCGATTTTTGTGGCATTATTATGTCAATAAAAAAAATCCAAATCGCATCGATAGAAAATGTATGGTCGTTAAGGTCCCAGCAAAATCTTTCATTACCAAATAAGTGGTTATATAATGAAACTAAAATTTTTTACTACTTATAATTCGGCGTCAGTACTAGTTATTTTTGTTAGACGAAGCCGTTTTTATAAGCAGTCTAGCTTTCGCGCGACTACTTATTTTCTTATAAAGATAATGTGAATTTGGTAACTACTTATTTTTTAACCACTAGTGAGTATATAAATAAGTCGTATTATTTAACAACTTTTAACCACTTATTTTTTAACTGCGTATAAGCACACGAATAACTACTTATTTTGGTAACTCCTTATTCCATATACTTTTATAATGCTGCGGGTAAGTGGGTGCACAAATTTTGTGCGTTTTTTCATGCAGCGAATATGGACAACTACTTACAAAAACGACCTTGTCGAACAAAAATAATGAGTTTTGACATCGAATTATATGCAGTAGACCCTAATTCTACTGCTTATTATTTAGATATTAGTAATGTGTACTCATTACTGAGATTTTGCTGGGGTGTTAAGACTTTTATTCAACTGTAAAATCTTAAAACCCGAAACAAAAAGCAACACTTTCGAATCAAATGATAAAAATCTAAAACATACATAATGCTGCAAATATAACCTAAAGTTACTCAATTTACAACATTTGAAAAAATCATACATTTTTAAGCATTGTTTTATTATTAAACTCACAATATTTTATCCTTAAAAACAACGTAAAATACATATTAAATTAATTGAAAAGACAATTAAAAAAAGGACTACTGATTTTTCATTATTTCAAACCATTTTGCTATTTATTTTCAAACATTGTTTAAACAATCCATAAAAGAAATAAAAATAATTGAAAAGTCTATTAAAACAATTATCAATTTTTAACTGACAAACCGTAAAAAACGATTTTTTGGTTTGTTTTTTCATATTTGAAAGTTTTTTTTTTTATTTGGATTTTCAAAACACTTACGTTCATATTTAATTGGCTATGTTTGTGTGTATGAGTAAAGAATTTCTTGTAATTTGAATTGAAATAATTTTGTATTAAACAAACTATTTTAACAAAAAAGAAAACCGAAAATATTTGAATTTTTTGTTTTAAAACAGAAAACAACGAAATTATTTTTTCTAAAAATAAAAATCTAAAAATAGAATATTTGACTGAAAATTAATAACTCCTACAGACGATACATATTTTTTTTTGTTTGTTTTTTATTGAAGAATATAAAAAGTTAAACAATATGTTTCAATGTATTTTAATTGATTCTTCAATTGAAAACAAACTTTACCTATTAAGCTGCCTACACACTAGGGAACATGGTTGAGGGAACAAAAAATATCAAAAAATTTTGTAAACACGAAATGCACGCTCTCAACACGCACACACACACAAACGCACTCATACATTCACAAAAAATGCTCTCTTTTTTTAAGTATGTTCCCTAGTGTGTAGGCAGCTTTACATACTTTTTAAATAAACCTCAATCGGTTTTGGAAAATATATTGTGAGTGTCAGTGTTGCCAACTTTTGAAGGAAGGAAAGCACCGTAAGCATTGTGAAACCGGGTAAAAAAGGTAAAAATTTACCAAAAATGGGGTAAAAAAGCACGATAACGAAGTTGAAGTTGAAGTTTAAATATAACGAAGTTGCTATTTAAAATTGTACTACAAACATTGTGAAAAAATGTATTTTTTGTATATTTCGTATTACTTTTTCAACTTTGACAGAAAATTCAAGAAAAATTGAAAAAAGGGGAACAAATACCAAAAATATAAACTGTACAAAAAGCACTAAAAGCACTGCCAAAAAAGCACTGTAAATACCCGCTTTTTATAAACGGGTATTTCAAAAAAATCACCGGGTACGGGAAGGAAAAAAGCACCAAAAAATACCCGAAAAGCACTGAAATGGCAACACTGGTGAGTGTACTTACCTGTACTTTATGCCAATGTCCATCATGAAGATCACGCCCGACAGTAATGATCTGAGCACCACCACCTAAATTATAACGTAAACGTAATGCACCTTCAACTAATTTCAATTCGAAGAAATCATATGTACCACCATCGTCGGTATACAAGACCAAACCATTTGGCTGTTCAGTCTTAAATTCCAGTTCTAGTGAACCATTAAGGCCAACATACCATTTGCGGAACTGAGCAAATGAATTCTGTGAACCATCCAATTGAAAGGCGTCTACAGTTACGCAAGACGTCATCAACAAGGCCAATAAAAATAAGAATATCATTGATATGCGATTACTGCTGTTGCGGCTGCTACTGCTAAAAACTGAACATAATTTATATAAACCGCTCACTGAAGAAAACGAACGCATTTTATTTGTTGTATAATAGAAACTGCTGCGCTCATGTAAATGCATTGTTAGCGGTGATGATGATGGCCTTAATAGCGACTTTCGTCTTGATTGGTTTCTATGACCTCGTTTATTTGTATTAAGTTTTCGATTTAATTCTAAGTCTAACATTTTTAAGAGATTATTTACTTTTTTTTACTTTTGTTTTAATTCACCAAAAGAAGAAGAATTTTGTTTAATTACGCTAATACTATAACAGAATTTAAATACATTTAGTTTCTTCTGATATGTTTCTTTGTTTTTTTTTGTGGTTTCATGCTAAATTTTACATGGTATGTTGTTTTTTTTTAACAAATCGAACTAAAAAAAAAGGATAATTTTGTATGTGTATGTGTGTCTGTTGTTGTTTTTGTTTTTGCTATACAGTTTTTAAATAAGAATGTGTGTGTTTAAATTTCATGGGTTATAGCATTTAATCTGGAATCTTTCTTCTTCTTCAAAACACATGCACTTTCATGATAAAATTCCGTTTAAAAATCACATGTATTATATTTACACAACTGTGTGTAGGTATGCTTGGATGTATGTGTGTAAATAATATCATCAATTATTATTTTATTTGTTTATACGTGTTTGTGAGTGAGTGAGGATTTTTAAACTACACGAAACAACTAATTTTACCGTTGATTTGTAATAAAAACACAACGGTAGTTTTTGCGCGATTTTATTTTCATGTTGAAGTTAATTCATAGTTTTTTGTTACTGTTTTGTTGTTTTTTTTCTATATTTGGGTAAAGAACAAAAGAGCTAAAAGTAGAATAAGGTTTTGAGCGGTGAGATTATCCGTTAAATTTAGCTCCTTATGTTGTTATTATTGTTTCCATATGTTTTAAGCTTTTATTAAAATTGTTGTTGCTGTTGGCTGTATATAATTTAAACAGCTTTATCAACCCCAAACTGATGGTTATTAACTCGAAAGCTTTTTTCACGGCAATGAAGTGAAGTTAGCAGCGACTAGATTAAAGCTTTCCAAAAGCTATGAACCTTGATTTTTTTCATTCTCCAAAATGATTATGTATATTTAAGAAAACAAATCAAATTGTTTTGTTAAAGCCAACTTTTTGTATTAAAATTTTTAATATTTCGTTTTTTTTTTTAATTTTTAATAATTGTATTACATTAATTTTATTTTATTCTCATTAATATTTTGAAAGCTTTTTGTTGCTCCCTCTTGCGTGTCACAGTGCCAATATGCCTACAATTTTTTTATGGTCATGTGTACATACTAAAAATTGTATATAGGAAAAATTTGAATGAAGAAAAATCGAATTTTTATCTAAATGTAAAATTGTATCGTTAGTAACATTTTCAATGATTTAATTTCTAAACGTTTTATACATAAAAAAAATCCTTTGATATGTTTTCTAGTTTTATAATGATAGAAACATACATATTTTTTATATAATACACAATTAAACCATCACTTAAGTACATTTTTTCACATTATACATATTTTTTCAATCGTTTTTTTATATATTATGTTTGGAAAATTTAAATTTGGTATTAGTTTAAACTTGTTTTAATATTTTTTTCTTTATTACTATTATAAAAAGATATTTTTCATATAAATATCTTATGAAGGACAATCATGTCTACCCCCAATTTTTTCAATTTTTCTATTTTTTTTTTTTTGTACTACCACATAAAATTTTTCTTTACAGAACTATTCCTTTTTTATTAGTATTGATCCACACTGCAATCGCGACGATACTAAATTGCAGTTTTTAAAATTTTCCTATAAAACGTACAATATTCCTTTGAGCGGATAAAGTATGACATAAAAAGCTTTGCGCAAAAGCTTTTTTTATTTGTACCCTAAAAGGGGAGTCAATTTATATTGAATTTGTCCACTCGTAGTATACGCCATCCTTAGCTGAAACAGGTTCATAACCTGCACCACTCCAGTGTTGTCAGTTTTATCAGGATTTATCCCCGAAATGGGGATTTTTTTTCGTCAATGGGGATAAAAATTTCTGTTTGGGGATCTGGGGATTTATTGTGGATGACACGAAATTTTAGTGAATTTTTTGGGGATAACATATTATTGCCTTTTTATATTTTTATGAATTTAACCCTGATAATTCTAAATATTTATATATTTCTTTTAAGAATGATGGTAATAGTGCATGATTTTGGGCTACATAAAGTTGTGTCTGGCAAGCTAATGTGCGTACAAACCTTAATTCCTCTTGATGAAAATTTGAATTCCTTTTGGTTCCAAAATATTTAAGGTTATTCGAATGTAATATGAGTTATAAGAAGATCTTCTTAAATTTAATATATACTTTACATGTTATTCAATTGTCAAAAATTCAATCCATCTGCTGAAATATTAACACTTTTTAATACAGTACCATACGCAACAAAATGTCTGAAGCTGATCAATCGGAAAATTTTGATTCTAAAATATTTAAAACGAAAAATGTTGGTTCCCATTTTTTTGCTGTTATTTAAATTTATTTGTTCTTTTTATAATTTGTTACAATTACAAAATTTATTGAGTTTGAGTGCAAAGGTTTAAAAGGCTTAATTCTTTCATTCACTTTTTAAAAATTAATGAAATTTGAGTTAAATTTCATTCCCTAATAGCATTATTATGGAATTAATTCGATAGCTTACTTCCCTATAGCTTAAAATTATATGAATTCATTCTATTTTGATTGAATTCTAACTGAATGAAACCCAATTTACCTGAATTCATTTAATAAAAAAGTGAATGAAAAATTATTTTTCATTCACTTAATCAAATGAAAAATTTTAATTTGAATGTAATTGCTGAAATATTAGCATAATACAATGAAAAACGTTTAAAATGCATCTAACAGAAATAAATAGTATCGTATGCTTTGTTACAGCTTGTATGCTTTGGTTTTGATTATATGTTAGTTTCAAACTACACTGCACTAAGTGAATGGTAATAAAATTTCTTCATTCAATTAGTAAAATGCTGAATGAACATGCGATTTGAATGATTCAAGTTAGGAATTCATTCAATTCATATTAAAGCTTTGGGAATGAAGCTTATGAATTCTTTACGAATGGTTTAAGGGAATGGTACATGAATCTTTTTAAAATTTGAATTAAGCTTAAATTGAATTAAGTTTTTCGAAGCTCTGTTTGAGTGTATAACTTACTGAAAAGAATTAAATAAATATATTATTTCTACATTAATTTTTAAAAAAAGTTAACGAATACGGAATTTTTCCACAAAATAAAAATTGGGGATATTTGGGAATAACCAATTGAAAATTGGGGATAAAGTCTAAAAAAACTGGCAACACTGCACCACTTGAATTAAATGTATACATTTGTATGTATAAGAATGTTTGTACGTATGAATTGAAAATTACATGCTTCATATTATAGTACACATGTGTACATAAAAGCGTCAATGTAGGAATGTAGTAAAACTGTACGAGGGCTGTATCTTAATATCTCCCGTTTATACAAAAAAAAAAAAAAACAATTAAGAAACATTTTAAAAAACTCGAAATCCAATTAAATAAAAGTTAAGGTTTCCCGGTGAAAAATGCTCATATACGCTCGAACATGTTCATATATGGTTTATGTATGGACACATATGAACAAATATGGATTTTTTATGAACATATATGGATTTTATATGAGCATATATGGAAGTATATGTGATTCCATATATGGAAAAAATTTCATATACAGACATATATGGAAGCATCTGTTATTTCATAGATGGAAATGGCACTCATATATGGACAAATATGAAAGTATATGCTATTCAATTTATGCAAAAGGGACTTGTATATGAACATATTTCGAAGAATACATTTTTCCATATATCCCAATAAGCACATAGGTCTTAAAAATTCAAGTGCTTTAAATTTTGCTTAAAGTAAAGTATATTTCAAATTCTAGCACTTGTATATTTAACAAGAATATTTCAAACTTGAATTTTTGTTTCCCTTTTGCTGGAGTATGCTATTGAAATAAAATGTAATAAAAGTTGTATTCAAGCCTTGAAACTGGAAAACAGGGCTGGAATTAAACTTGATTTCAACTTGAATTCCAGTGAAATTGTTTATAGGGATGTAAAAGGAACTCATATTTGGATAAATATGGAATTATATTTAATGCCATGAATAAAAAAAGGAACATATGTAGCGCCTAATTTGAATGTCATACATAAATTTACATCTATCGTACAACCTTATAATAAAGGACAGCAACGTTCGCATGTACATATTCGCATATATTTAATAAAAGTATATGTTCATATATGTCCATATATGAACATATACTTAGGTGTTACATCATTTTTCGGATCCATACATATATGGTTGAACCATAAATGTTCATATATGGACATTTTTCACCGGGTTGTTTTTTTCGAATTTTGTATAAATATTCCATAAAAATTTAAGCATTTATAAAATTTTTAAGTAGGTATAAATTTAGCTGCTTAAAAATTAAGTACCCGGTGAAAAATGTCCATATATGAACATTTATGGTTCAACCATATATGTATGGATCCGAAAAATGAGGTAACACCTAAGTATATGTTCATATATGGACATATATGAACATATACATTTATTAAATATATGCGAACACATGCGAACGTTGCTGTCCTTTATTATAAGGTTGTACGATAGATATAAATTTATGTATGACATTCAAATTAGGCGCTACATATGTTCCTTTTTTTATTCATGGCATTAAATATAATTCCATATTTATCCAAATATGGTTCCTTTTACACATATTGAAAAATGTATTCTTCCAAATATGTTCATATACAAGTCCCGTTTGCATAAATTGAATAACATATACTTCCATATTTGCCCATATAAAGTGCCATTTCCATACAACGAAATAACAGATGCTTCCATATATGTCTGTATATGAAATCTTTCTCCATATATGGAATTACATATACTTCCATATATGTTTATATAAAATCCATATATGTTCATAAAAAATCCATATTTGTCCATATGTGTCCATACATAAACCATATATGAACATGTTTGAGCGTATATGAGCATTTTTCACCGGGTAGTTATAAAAATGCTACCAAGTCTTAAAAATTCTTGGCTTTTCTCTTTCAAATGTAAACAAAAATATTTTTCATAAAAATATTTGAAATTGTAGAATTTTCTATTTCATAAAATATTAAAAACAACAAAAGCTAACAAATGAATTATGCGTTTGTTAGTAAAGGTAGACCAGGGCACACAAGCTAATTGCTCCATTTCGAGTTCCGGCGAAGTCTTTGTACGAAAACAGCTTTTGTACAAAAGCGACCCCAAATGCTTAAATTCTATTTGTTTACAAAAAATGAAAGAAAATCAAGTAAGTACGGATAGTCGTTTTTTTACAAGTCGTTATAGATATAGATATAAAATTCGAAAAAAAAACCTTTAATACAAAAGTCTGTTAAATGCTTTCTAATTAAATTGAACTACGCTTACAATAATATTTTGTTAAAAGCAACCTTAAATACATATTAAATTATTTGAAAACACAAAATGGACTACTGATTTTTCATTACTACCCAGACAGAAATCGCCAGTGGTACAAAAAGTCAAGTACTGGTATACCACTGGGTAACCGCGGTGTTAAAAATAAATGACTGGCAGAACACTCATTTGGCACCCCTTGCCAGCGTTTGCAAAATGCGTTTTTCCAGTATTTGTTTTACAAAACTTTCGGTGATTTATTAAAAAAGACCGCTGGCAAAGAATGGGCTTAGAGAGCTATGACAAGGTTTGCAACCAGTGGTTATCCAGTGCTACATACTAAGAAATTGCAGCTTTACAAAAAGTAATTCACTGGTAGAGCAATGATTTTTTAAAAATGATGAAGCTTCGTTAAAAAAGGTTTGTAGTCAGGAGGTTCCAAGTTCAAATCCGATTGCAATATTTTAAATACCAAAACAAAAATGTCATTGTTAAAATCTTTTAAAAGGGAATACATTTATTTGACACACAAATAAAATCTTTGCCAAGTAATTAGGAGCATTTCAACTAATAAAGATTTTTCGCATAACTTATTAAAAATTTAAGTAGTAGAACCTAAAAACTTGGTAAAATGTTTAAAAGAAACATGAAAAAAAGCTTTGTTTCTTACAAATAATCGCCCTTACTATCTAAATTTTTCAAATGTATAATTAAGGTAAAGTCGACTTTAGTTAAAATATTGGGTGGCAGTTAAGGCTTCATTAGTCTAATCGTAAAGTAAAAAAACGTATCTGTAGTCAATTCAATGTGTTAAAATAATATAGAAATATATTTTTATCTTTTTTCTATGCATTGAAACTGTTGTCAAGTAAAATCGTAAAAAAGTTCTGTTGAAAATAGAAATTTTCTATTTTATTACTTGACATTTAATTCTATTCACAAGAAAAAGATAAAAAATACAATATTTTTATTTTTTATACTCTTTTTATTCATTATGAGAATGATACGTTACTTTTTTTACGATACTTCCAAACTAATTTGGGCTTTAGGGTTTATGTTCCGGGAATTCCCGCCCTTTTTTGGATCCCGCAATCCCGGGAATTTTGTGCGGGATTTCCCGGGATTTTTTTAAATTCTTTTACAGAAGTTTTATTTAGTATTATTGCAATTTTGGAAGCTTTATTTAAATTTAAAGCATTAATTTTTTTAAATTAATTTAATAGTATATTTAGACTGGGAAAAAACTAGTAGTTTTTGGCCATTTTTAGTTTTTGAGCCGAAAACTATAAAATTCATTTAGTTTTTCCATACAATTTTCATACAAACTAAAAACCAGATTGTACCTGGTTTTTGCCAAAAACCAACTAAAAATATCTGAAATTTGCATTTTTGATACACCCGGTTTCTTTTATATGTAATTTTCGATACACCCTGTTACAACGAATATAGAATTAAAGCAAGTGTCAAAAGTATATTTTTTATTTTTTTTTAAATATTTCAGTTTTCGCTTAAAATTGTCTGTTATTATACATTTTTAAATGTTTTAATAATTTTTTTAATTTAATTCAACCATAAAAATATAAAGAAAAGTGTTTAATAAAAAAGTGATTTTGCAAAGAAAATCCAAATAACCAATGTAAATGACTTGGCTTTTGCAATTTAGTTTTGTAAAAAACCACCTGGTTTTTGCTCAGTCTAAATTCAGTATAAATAAAAAATATTTAAAATTAAAAAATACGATTTAAAATTTAATAAACTGAATTAGGCCAAATTGTTTTTGGATGTCAGTTGCATTTGGTATAGTTAAAGAGAAAAAAAATGTATCAGACATTACCAAGTTTACCAACAAAAATGCTTTTATTGTAGTACTTCGGAAAAATTTTCTTTTAAATGATCTTTGTTCAAATAAAGCAATATAGGCTAGTTTACACTACAATATTTTCCGAAAGGTTTGCCTTCCCTATATGTTTTGCATGTGTACGAAAGTAAAATCGTACCCAAAATTTTATAGTGTTCCAAATACCTTCAAAAAACTAGGCATTCAAATTAAAAAAATTATTAATATTTTCGTATTTTCAATTGATATACGTATTTTTAGTTTCTTTTACTTCAAATAATTTCATTTCAAGTTCAATTGCTATTCCTTTATTTCATTTGTATTTATGAAATATTGTTTATTTTTAAAATAATAAGATGCTTTTTTCAAATTATTTTGGATTTTTTACATGTTAATATAAAATGCAACTAACTGTGAAAATTAGATAAATTCTTTTTAAGAAGTTGTGGCATAAAAAAATTCTATTCAAGAAAATCAATTAAAGTTAAGAAACTATATAATATATTTTAGTGTTTAATTTTATAATACAATTTTGGCGAATTTTCCCTAAAAATTGGTGTGAAAAATACTCACTTTTAAACTATTTTATAAAAATAATTCTAGACCGATACTTCTGAAAATCTTCATAGAAAGAAACAAATGGTATAATTCATAAACTTTTACAACAGTCTTATTGCAGGATTTTAAGCTAATTTGTGAAAAACAGTATTCATATTTGCTTAATAACGAAGAAAATAATAAAGGTTTATAGTTGGTACTCATTAACTTTAAATCTTTTATAAAGTTTGGAGTGAGGAAGCCACCATTTAATTGTTAATTATTTCATTTTCAGGCATGAAATGATTTATTAAAGCCATCCCGTCCCTAGAATGGGTGGCTTCCAACAACTTGCATCCATCAAACTGAAAAAAGCTACAACAATTGCGTAGCCAACGACCTTTTTCGAAAACATATCCAAAAAAATGTAAAAATAAAATCAAAAAGAAAAACAAAACAAAACAAAACAGTAGTGATTTACAGACTGTCAAAACATTATTCGAAATTCGATTACTTTTGTATGCTTCGAATAATATGTTCTAAAAAATTACTTTTTTACACACATTTCCATTGATTTGCTTTATAAATAAAAAAAAAATATTTTTAATGGCTTTTAAATTTATCTTAGCACATCATTAGTTCTCTAATTTAAGAAAATACATTTTCACTTCCAATTACCGAGTCAATCGTTTGCTAAATTTTTACATCACTTACGACTTATTTGGGAGAAGAGAGAAAATAAATAATTGTGTTGCCAGTATCAAATCCAAAAATTAATTTATAGTTAAAATACGATTATGAATCAAGATTTCTAAAGCTGCCTACACACTAGGGAACATACTGAAAAAAAGAGAGCATTTTTTGTGAATGTGTGAGTGCTTTTGTGTGTGTGTGCGTGTTGAGAGCGTGCATTTCGTGTTTACAAAATTTTTTGATATTTTTTGTTCCCTCAACCATGTTCCCTAGTGTGTAGGCAGCTTAATAACTCTTTATTAATGCGGCCTATAGACTACTCAAGTTACTTGCACAATAATGAGTTTGTGCAGGTCAGTTGAACAGTGTGTGGCCTGGTTTGTGTACTTGTACAAGTATATTTTTAGACTTGAGTAAAAATCAAAACGATTTTGATTTTTACGCAATATTTTAGAACTTGTGCAAGTCATTTGCGCAGTGTTTGCTGAAATTAGCACAGTTCAGCAGTAATTTTTGAAGAGTGAACATCATAAATACGGATAAAAAAAATTAAAATTATGAATAAACGTAAAGTAAAAAATGTCAATATAAATTTATTAACATCGCCAACGAAGTTCAGGTATTTTGGCCTGCGCAAAGGGTGAAATAAAGCTTTTTAAGAATAATATTTTCTCATGGCAATAACAATCCGCTACATGTTTCTGCTGCTATGTGTAAATTAAAATGAATATTGCACAGTTTACTTGAATGGTGTGTGGCGAGTAAGGTGACTTGAACAAACTCGTTATTGTGCAAGTGACTTGCATAGTCTATTTGCCGCATAAGCGAAATATGTACTTTAACTATAGCAAGCTTTAAATACCAAATAAATTTTTTTTATGAATTAGCACAAAAATATCTAGAAATAGATATTTTGGATTTCATATTTAAGAAATATTTAAGCAAAAAATCTATCTTAGTTCTGACTATAAAACTGGTCGGACACAAGTTTGCACCCATTACCAATTCCAATATATCCTAAAAAAGGGAAGAAAATAAAATACTCGTGACTCACTTTTTCTATATCAATTCGTTTAACCGTTTAAACTGCTAAATTATTATTTAGTTAATATATTTCTAAGAGTTTTTTTAAAATTAAGACGGCCTTCCATATAAATATATTACTTAAATATTAATTCACGGTTTAAATTGTTAAATGAATTGATCTAGAAAAAGTGGAAGACATAGATATTTTATATTTAGTCCTTTTTTCAGAATATATTAAATATATTTTCTCATGAAACCAAAACATGAACTATTTCGGACGGAGTTTTAATAGAAATCGAGTTTTTCAAGTATAACATATGTCGAATTTATATATTTTCTAACGATCGGGAATTCCCGGGATCCCGGGAAATTCTGAAAAAAAATCCCGCTGTCCCGGGAAATGAAAAAGTCCGGGAAAAGAAAAACCCTGGTGGCAGTATACCTTGACTTGGTTTATTTTTGGAGCATTCTGATTGGTTAATTTATTTTCAACCAATCAAAATATTTGAAAATATAAATATTTTTGTAAGGTTTTCATACACAAAATGAACAAAACCGTTTGATTAAAAATAAAGTCGACTTTAAATTTAAAATACTCCTTTATATTAAGGGTCAATAATTTTATAAGTAACGTTTTCATTAATAAATGTGAAAAGAAAAGACTAATGGTTAACGGTGGTATCTAAATTTGGTTATCCGACATCTAAATTTGGTTCACAAAAAAAAAAAAAAAAATTGATGGTCAGAAAACAACAACAAGAATAACGTTTCAGCTAAAATTAGCAAAGTACCCGAAGAAAAAAGTGTAAGCTGAATAGGCATTAAAGGTTTTATGGTAGGGCAAACATTTCCTGAAATGGTATCCAAATTAGCCGCAGTCAATCCGCACCATAACTAGGCATTAAAGGTTTTATGGTAGGGCAAACATTTCCTGAAATGGTATCCAAATTAGCCGCAGTCAATCCGCACCATAACTAGATCTTCGTTTATTCGAGAAAATTTTTGTAATAAAAACCTGGCATTGGAAAAAAATGAAACCGATGTAAAGAACATTATATTAAATGTAAAATGTAAAAGTTATCACGATAAAAGAAATATCGAGCAATATTTCTAACAATAGAAGATTTACTATAATCTTAGATGAATGGACAAGAATATCACAAAAAAGATATTTGAACATATTTATAAACGGAAATAATTCATTTTATAACCTGGGGTTGGTTTATATATCAGGAGGGTGTAATGCTGATGAAATAAGAAGAATTGTAGAAATAAGAATAGAAGAGTTTTATTTGTCTTTGGAAAATAATATTGTGGCCACCATATCTAATGGGCCAAGTGTGATGAAACGGTTTGTTTCCGACAGTCCAGTAGTAGGTGCTTTCTGCTGGAATCATGCAATTCATTTGGCAGTGCTGCGAGTAATTTATGTGAAATAAAATGTTCAACATTCTGATATTTTTTACTTTGAATTCTCATTACACAGACTGTATTTGTACTGAAATAGTGTTTTTTTTAACAAAAATTACTTATATAGGTGGTTTTCATTAACAATTTTGTTTAAAAATATTTACCGGGAATCCCGGGAATCAAATTTTTTCATTCCCGTTTCCCGGGAAATAAAAAAGTCCGGGAAATCCCAAACCCTAGTTTTTAGCCACCAAGTATTTTATGTCTCGATAGCTCAGTGGGTAAAGCTATCGTCTTCCAATCTGACGGCCTGGGTTCAAATTAGAGATGGGAGTGTGTCACGAAATTTTCGTGTCACGAAAGATCGTGAGTTAAAATGATAGCACTCACGTGAGTCATGCGTGAACGTGAGTTAAAAACAATGTTCGTGCTTGAGTCGTGCGTGAGTAAATTTTTGTGCGTGAGTTTGCGTGATTATATTAAACCAGATTGCGATAATTTACAATTTTGGAAAAATTCCAGAGATCTTCCCCTCCTTCAAATATTGTGTAAAAAAATGTATGTGTGTCAGTTCAGGTATCTGCCAAAATTCTTATGTAAAGAAAAAATCGACTTCTTGTACAAAACATTGAAAAATTTTCTTCCTCCACAAAAATTTGGAATAACATTTAAAGATTTTCAGTTTTAAATATAAAATTAAATTAAAGGAATTAAATGCGCTAAAATCCCAAAACCTAATTAACAAATTATGAAAAATAATCTGTTAAAAGCATGTCCCTATCCAAATTTTATTCTTGAATAAGGCAATCGTCAGGGGCGACGTTTTTAGTATTTCTAAAAATATTTGTTAAGTTAGAGTGCAAACTCAATGAGAATTTCTTCTTCTCGTCTAGAAACGTTTCTAAAAATTTAAATAATCAAAGAAAAAACAACAAAAAATACCACAATTTGCTTTGTCATCTTTCTGTTGTTTTGACAGATCTAGCAATGTAGTGACATCCATTCAAGTATAAAAAATTTTTTTATAGTTAACCCTTTCGGTACTTCTTTTTTGACTTAAAAAATTATTTTTTTCAATTTTGTTACTATTTAAGCCTACATTATAAATAATCAAAAGTAATTTTTTTAAATTTGGTTTCCAAAAGTGGTTTTGGGCATCATGCCATATGGCATAGAATGTACTTAAAGGAAAAAAAAAATTCAAAAATATAAATTTTAATTTTTAATGCAATTTTAAAGGTCTTATCTAGGATCTTATCTGGAAAGATCTAAATCTACGTTCAAATGCATTCATTTTATATTATACATTAACCCTTTCACGACCATATGGTCATATGAGATCCAAAGAGAAAAAAATTGTTTCTTGCCTATTTTGACCTAATTAAGTCGAAATAAGACTAAATCATTAAAATATGTTCTATTTGTTCGATGTTTAGTCTTTTAGACATGGTACGTTCAGCCGCTGCAACGCGATTCAATCACATATAAAATGTTCTTTCCGTTGGGTAAAATCTATGCCATATGGCATAGTACGAAATAAAAAAAATCGTACAGCCTTATTGAACTTTGTTTGGGATCCAACTTTTTTTACATTTAATAAAGCAATAATTATATACTAAATTACTTACATAAAGCTCTCAAAAAAAGAATTTTTGTAATAGAATATATAAAAGTACGAAGTGACCTTTTCTTGTTAAATTCGAAACTCGATAGGCACGCTCGCTTTCTGAACCTTCACAATTTACTGGGTCCACTAATCAAAATATTTTTTTCAATAATTTGTACAGAAAGCTTCAAAGAAGAATATAAAAATACAAAAAAAATAGTATCCGTAACTTTTTTGACTTAAAACAGACACTAAAAAGTGACTATGCCATATGGCATAGAATAACCGAAAGAGTTAAGCTATTTTTAATTCTAACCCCCATTAACAATAAACAAATAACCTGAAGTAAACACAAACTGAAATTTAAAATTTGTATGGAATTTGACATCTTTTAATCTAAGTTAGCTCAAACTTTAGGTTAATTTGTTTATTGTTAATGGCCCTAAATAAATAAAACTTAAGATAAAAACAGGGTTGGCACATCGATACCCTTAAAATACCCTTACCAATATAAATGAAATACCGTTACCGCTAAAATACCGTTACCGATATTTTTAATTTTCTGTTTCTGGCAATTGCACTGGATTATTGAGTATTTTTCGTACATTAAGTTGGTAAATTGGTTCTGTTTTTAATCTCGTTTGTTTTTCGTAAAAAAAATTGAGGGATGCATCGAAAAAACTGACTACCGATATCCTTAAAATACCGTTACCGAAATACCGCTAACCTTAAAATTCCGTTACCGAAATAATCAGAAAACCGTTGTCCTTAAAATACCGTTACCGAAATAACAAAAAACCCGTTATCGTTAAAATACCGATACCGAAATAAATGAAATAGCGTTACCCTTAAAATACCGTTACTGAAATAATCTAAAATAGCTTTACCCTTGCCGATAACCGCATCGTTTCGGTTACCATCCATGGATAAAAACAAATTTCATATTTTTCGTGAGTATTTCGTGAGCGTAAGTACTTCGTGAGCGTGAGTGAGCGTGATTATAAAAAAATTTTTGTGCGTGAGTCGTGCGTGATTATTATTTTTCTTTCGTGAGCGTGCGTGAGCGTGAGTCAAAATTCACTCACGCGCCCATCTCTACTTCAAATCACGGCAGGATCAACAAAAAAAATACATATACTCCCCGACTAAAAAAGTTTTCATATAATCTTATATGATTTGATATAATCATAAATTTTTATATGCGTGGCTTTATGTAACCATATACATTTATCTTAACACTTTGGTTTTATAAATATGTTTGATATGACGTTATATAAAATCATATGCGATTTGATCTGCGATGTAGTTTATATATAATTATATGTATATAATGGCGTATAAGCTTCTGTAAACAATCTTATATGAAAATATATAACACACTCAATAGAAAATTGTATTAATTTTATATATAATTATGTCTCACATGATATCTAATTATACAAAATTTTATAAAGTTTAATTTCACTATAAAAATTAAGAAAAAAAACTTAGAAATTGTGGATCTGGTTTTGCATTTTGCCCTTTGACATATATATTGAATTTTCATTTATTTTATTTGACTTTCCAGCACAACAAGAATGAATTCTTATAAGTGACTGTGCTGGAAGATATATTACATTTACAATTTTGAGTAGACAAATACAACATTAAACATATCAATTTGCTAATTAAATTGAGTTATATAATCATTAAATTAAAAATAAAAAATAATAATAATAATAATAAAAATAAACAAAAATACAAACATAATTATATTAAAATTGAAATCATTACATTATTTTATTTGAGCAATATTAAAATTTAACATCTATAAAAAATAAAAAAAAAATTAAAGAAATAAATATGGGAAAAAAATTTTTTTTTATTGTGAAATTGAAGGGCGAAATAACTATTATTTTTAAATTTTAAAATAAAAATTAGACAAACATATGTTGAAATAAATACGATTTAAGTTCAAGACGATTACCGCGTAACTCGATTCAAAAAAAAATTTTCGAATTCGTAAATTTTGTACCTTATGTAAAAAGAAAAGCTTTTGCATAAAACTTACTTTTCGAATTTTTATACATATGTGGAATTTTTGTACAGAATTATTTTTTTAAGAATATTTGCAAGATTTATGAATTCGAACATTTTTTTTCGAATCGAGTTACGCGGTTACACCCCAGTTATTTTTTCCGTGAAAAAAAAAATTAATTGTGAAAGTTAATTTTTTAATTTTTTAAGAAAGACACACATTTTATAAGAAAGGCCAAAACTCTAAACTAGAAAAAGTTGTAATTTTGACTTAAACTGAAAATTTATTTTGTCAGCTATTTCCAAGTTTATTAAAACAAAATTTTCTAAACCACTTTTTCTCGTTTTGAATTTTGGTCTTTATTGAAATAAATCAAAATAAACCACATTTCAAAAGAAGGATTTCAGTTACAAACTGCGTTATTCTAAGTTTAACGACAATCTGCGTCTAAAAACGGCGTAAATCGCATTTAATCCTCATTTTAAACATCTTTCCATCAAAAAAATTTTTATGTATTCCATCAAAATACCAAAGATCGGCCGATACCCACTTTGTTAGCCAAACTGTTCTGGGCATAAGTATTTAATATGAATGAAAATAAGTGATCTCAACAAAATTTACTAAAATTTTATTTGAAAATTTTCATGAAATTATATGTTTTTATATAATTTGATGAAACTAGATAGACCCATTTTTCGGATCAAATTGTATCAGGTTAGATGACATGCTTATCTCGCTTGATATAATTATATATTCCAATATTCGGATCAAATTAGATATGAACATATATATGGGTTTATATATGGTGATATATGATTATATAACATCTTTTTTAGTCGGGTCTTTTTGTAAATTTTATTTTGTAAAATATATTATTGGGTTTTCCAGCGTTTTGCCAACGTTCAAAAATTTTGTTTCTCTAGTGCTTTTCCGGCACTTTTTGAACAGCCGGTCCTTTTGTCTAATGATGTTACCATTTTGGGAATGGGAAAGCACTTTTTGCCAGTACTTGTACCAGCCGTTAAAGTGCTTTGCCATCGCTTTCCCTTTTGTATTTTTCAAAATAAAATTAAAAAAAGTTCATATGTATTTTTTTTTGGTCTACGGTGGTTTGAACCCAGGCCGTCAGATTGGCAGACGATTCTCTACCCACTGAGCTAACGAGTGGATAGAGAATCGTGGCTAAACAAATTTTTTTTTTCTTTATTTAAAACTTAATATATTAACAGCTTTAAATGTATATGCAACTAGTCTCACATAGACTAAAGAGCATATTAAATATAATACAATAAACTAAACACATTAATGAGTGATAACAGCTGGACAACTACTGCCTGTGCTGAAATTCTAGCACTGGCAATCAGTTTTTTGGAACTTATACGCCAGCGTTGGGAAAGCAAAAACAAAGTTGGTCGTAAAGGAGCTTTTCCACATACAAAAAAACTGATTTTATAAAAAAAAAAAATTTAAAACTATAAAAAATCAGAAAAAAATTTTTTGCTTGCAACCGGATTTGAACTCGGAACCTTCTGACTACAAACTTTTTTTAACGAAGCGTCAGCATTTTTATAAAATCATTTCTCTACCAGCGAATTGCTTTTGCACCGCTGGCAATTTCTGACTAGGTAGCACTGGATAACTAATATTTGCAAACCTTGGCGCGGCCCTATGTTCCACTAGGAATTAAAGGATAAAATATATATATATATATATATATATATATATATATATATTGGCATAGCACTCTAAGCCCATCTTTGCCACCGAAATTTTTGTAAAACAAATACTGGGAAAACACGTTTTGCAAAAGCTGGCAAAGCGTCCCAAATGAATGATCTGTCAGTCATATATTTTTAACACCATGCGGTATGCCAGTGCTTGAATATCTCTCATTTAATTTCGGAGATGTGTAAATACATATAATCTTAATCATATAATAGGAAATTTAGCGTATATTAAAAGGAAAATAAGCGAAATCCCGAAAAAAATTCGGGATCCCGAACTGGTTCAGGAACAAGTTATAGAACTGGTTCTGCGACAGTGAAGCCTTCCATTTTGACTTCCAGGAATCAGTTCTAGAACCTGTTCCACGGAACCGGTGGTAAAAACACCTATTCTAGAACGGATTCAAAGGCAACCAGTTCAAAAAAAATTTTGCTTGGTAGTTTAAGAGTTATACATGGAGAAATCCACGAACCGTTTTCAGGGTAATTTTGAAGACATAAATACCCCGTACCCCTAATTTTTGCCAAGATCTTATTTTTACTCTCAAACTATCCGAAAATATGCTGGGAGCTACAAAAATAACACTTTTGCACATATGGGTGCTCTACCATACACAGATGCATAAAGCTCCGTGGTTTTCGGTTCTTGTTATTGGATAAAAGGTGGTATAATTGTTTGGTACATTACAAAAATGCAACAGTGTGTTTCCGTTAATCAAAGGATCGGTATATTAACTATTTTATTTTCACCAAATCCCTTAACAAATAGCAGACCGCTAAAATACCGTTGTCGATTCAAAATTCTTTCAACTGACTACCGTTACCGAAATGTGGTCATCGGATGTCGCTGCCATTAAAATAGCGATACCGTAATAAATTAAATATCGATATCTTTAAAATACCGTTACCGTTATTTTTAATGCTCTGCTTTTAGTTATTGAGTATTTTGCATATATGTACACTAAAAGTTCTAAAAATGTCACCTACCCTTATTCAATTTTTTTAAAAACATGACTTATAGAATTTTCAGATGATTAAAGCATAGGTACTAGGAATCAACATTTTTTTTTTTTTTAATTTTAACAAATTAAGGAAAGCAACGTCTTTCAAAGCATGCAATTCTTTCAAAGCATGCAAGCATATAACATTGTAAATAAAGACCATAGAAATAAATTAAACCTGTTATAGGTTTCAAGACTTTTGAGTGGTGACTTTGTTAGAAAGTTTGGGCAGAACGCACAAATCTTGTAGGACCCATTTGAATAGATGCCCAATCAATAATGTCGTTAAATGATGAAATTATGTGATCAATTCGAACACTGGGTTCAGCATTATATCTCTAAGAGTGTCCTTTCCTAAACATTAAGGATTTTGCAATATCTTTTATCTTTACTTTTTCATTTATTTGTTCAAAATGTTTAATTTATCCAAAATACTCAACTGGACCATTTTTAAAAATGTATTTTAGAATTGAAAAAATATATCTATTTCTTAGGCCCGTTAACTTATCTCAATTTATGCCATGGTTAAGACCTCTACTAGCCTTAACCACTGGTAAACATATTTTTTGAATAACTTATCTAAATTTTAACCAAGCATTTCTTCTAACCAATGCTAAAATTTAACCATAGAAATTTCTGTGGTTAAGAAATTAACCAAGGCTATTTTAGAACAATTCACCCTACATAAGATATTTTAATAAATTAAACTTTTAATGATGATTATTAAAAAAAATCTAAAGCGCAGCTTTAGGCAAACTTTGACTAGGATCGTTTATGATACATATAAGTATTTTCGATGTGCATTTCCCTACTTTACCAAAAATTACAAAAATTGCATCAGTACTTAAAATCGTGCACAAATTTTTGCTGTTTAGGATTTAGGTTTCTGCGTTAGCTTACGGAAATTCGCCTCATGTAGGAAAATAGGAAAATTTTGTCTTTTTGTGGGTTCCAGGAGCCAAAATCTGCTTTGACTAATTAAAACCAAAAATGGTGACCGATATTAGAACAATTTGACACGACTTACACACCTCTACAAAATGAAAAGTCGCTGCTGTTAGAAGCTTGCATTTAGTATTTTACTTGCTGATTTCAAGTCTCTATTCCGAATTCGTCTCTCACCAATCAAATTTGAAAAAATCATTATTAAAAACGCGGAAAATAGCTTTTTTACCTATTTTGAACTACTATACGAAACGCATCCAAATAGCTTAAGACTTTTTGTGACGATGGTAGTAAAGAATGAACTTTCTTCTCTAAAATACATAGGACAACATTTTTTTTCAATTTGTCTACCATTATAGGAAAAAATTCTTTTAAAAACCACTTTCAGAAAAACAATTAACTTGCATTTAAGGATTTAGAATCAGCGTATCAAATTCAAAATGAATAATGTATCAAAGCTCAAACCGCTGAAAGTTTGTTCAGGTGTGTTATTAAGGATTTGCAGAACTTTGGTACACGTGAAGTACAAGAATACTGAATTTAATTCTTAAATATAAAAAGGCGCATAGAAATCACTCGCGAATTAACGAAATGTGACCCAATCATGTTTTAAATATTTTAAAAGTATTTGAGGAACCCCTGGGCAATCCACAGCTTTGACTCGCAATTACAAAAAGATACAAAATCATGCACAGCGATTATTTTTCTACTCACTTTGATGTGCTGATCACATAAATTGCTTTAATTTAACAATCTATCACAAAATATCCACTGTTTTTTTTTGTAATTTTATGCGCGAATCTTTCCGCGGTTGTCTCGATCAGCACGAAATACACTTTCAAATAATACACTTTTATTTTATATACTTACCAAATGGATTTAATTAAATCACCTCGCGTAGTATGCAAAAAGACACAATCATTTTATAGTATTTCCCGACCGCGAATCCTAAAAAAACAACGTGGTCAAGTGTATTATTTTTTTTTTATGACCAGAAACACACAAAAAACCGCGAGAAAAACTTTTAATTTTCCCGTATTGAAAAAAAAATTTTTTTATTAATTTTTATTTTTCCTTTTGTTTTTATTCTGACATTTCATACTAAGGTTAACTACCCAGAGTTAAAATATTGATAAGTTATGATGGTTAAATTTTCATAGGGATAAATATTTAGTATTGGTTAGTTACCCATGGTTAAGTTAAAGTTAACTGCACGAGAAAAGTTAATGGGCCTTAAAAAGACAATTATAAGGGTGTTTTTTTAAGCCCGATAGAACTTGAAATTGTAAAAAATAACACAAAAAATTAAATTGTAATCAAAATTTTTTTTTTATTGGAAAGATCAATACGTGACATCAACATTTGAAAATGATTTCGGGCATATGGGCACCGCGGCTGTTCTTGACGAAGCGCATTCTGGACGTCCAATTTTGGGCCACTTTTTCGAGCACTGCTGGCCGTATGTCACGAATAACACGAACAATGCTGTCCTCCAAGGCATCAATTGTTGCTGGTTTATCAGCATAAACCAGTGACTTCACGTAGCCCCACAGGAAATAATCGAGAGGTGTCAAATCGCACGACCTTGGAGGCCAATTGACAGGTCCATTTCTCGAAATCAACTTATCGCCAAATTTTGATTTCAATAAGTCGATGGTTGCGTTCGCCGTATGGCACGTAGCGCCATCCTGTTGAAACCACATCTCCTCCGGATCAATGTCATCCATATTTTCAAACAAAAAATCATTGATCATGGTGCGGTAACGATCTCCATTGACCGTAACGCGAGCTCCGGCCTCATTTTTGAAGAAATAAGGTCCGATGATGCCACCAGCGTGAAAACCGCACCAAACGGTGCATTTTTCTGGATGTAATGGAGTCTGTAGGGTCTCTTGTGGATTGGTCTCACTCCATATGCGGCAATTTTGCTTATTAACAAACCCGTTAAGCCAAAAATGCGCCTCATCGCTGAACACAATTTTGCGTCTATAAGTTGCGCGAATCGACGACTGATTTTCAAAGTAAATTTGGATAATTTCGTAGCGTTGTTCAAGCGTGAGTCTATTCATGATGATTTGTCAGAGTATACTGAAACAAATAAAAAAAAATGTTTCATCAAAATTTAATTTTTTGTGTTACTTTTTACAATTTAAAGTTCTATCTAGCTTAAAAAAACACCCTTTATAATCATTTAATATATTTTTTACGACTTTAAAAGCATAGTGACCTTTAAAGGGGGATGACAATTAAAGCACACCGATATTTAAAGTAGGTGACAATTATAGAACTTTTACGGTGGGTCTCATACTGCAGGTTTAAACTTAGGTTAATAGTTAACCCAAAAATTTGTTGTTGTTTTGTGTACATTTTTTTGATATTTTATTTTGTTTTTAGTTAAGTTAAAGTTAAACCTACAGTATGAGACCAGAGCTTTGAAGAATTAATTCCTTAATTCAATTTTTCAATTCTGAATTAAAAATTCGATGAATTAATTCACTAAGTACCATATATTGAATGAAATTAATTCATATTTGCTTTCGTTCGATTTATTTTGTTCCGAATTAATTCAATTACAATAGTTCTTTTTATTAAATCAAATGAATTAATTCACTGGTGAACACGTTCAATTTTATAAATCGAACGGAAAAAAAGTGAATTAATTCCTTACTGAATTAATTCACTACTGAATTCGTTCAATTTCATTTTCGTTCAGTGAATTAAAAAAAAATAAAATTACGTTCAGTGAATTAAGAAAAAATAGAATTACGTTCAGTGAATTAAAAAAAAAATAATAAGTTCACTGAATTGAAAAAAAAAATAAAATAAGTTCACTGAATTGAAAAAAAATAAAATAAGTTCACTGAATTCAAAGCCTGTTTTCTGCCGTTCAGTAGAAGAAAACAATAATGTACAAATAAAATTTTTAATTAAGCAATTTTACAGCGTGTGCTAGTAAAAATAAGCAAATTAGAAACCGGATGCTGTTTATCAACCTACATGATTCAAAAATAAAGCCTTTTACTATTAAAAATAAAAACTTTACAGATATAGATACATTTGGAAAAAAATATAACTATATAACTGGTTTGAAAAATTAATAGTTATATTTTTTTTTCCAAATTTATCTATAAAAGTAAAGTTTTTATTTTTAATAGTAAAAGGCTTATTTTTGAATCATGTAGGTTGATAAACAGCATCCGGTTTCTAATTTGTTTATTTTTACTAGCACACGCTGCAAAATTGCTTATTTAAAAATTGTATTTGTACGTTATTGTTTTCTTCTACTGAACGGCAGAAAACAAGTTTGAATTCAGTGAACTTATTTTATTTTTTTTCAATTCAGTGAACTTATTTTATTTTTTTTTTTCAATTCAGTGAACTTATTATTTTTTTTTTTAATTCACTGAACTTAATTTTATTTTTTTTAATTCACTGAACGAAAATGAAATTGAACGAATTCAGTAGTGAATTAATTCAGTAAGAAATTAATTCACTTTTTTTCCGTTCGATTTATAAAATTGAACGCGTTCACCGGTGAATTAATTCATTTGATTTAATAAAAAGAACTATTGCAATTGAATTAATTCTTTGAATTTGTTGTTTGATGAACGCGTTCATTTGAACGAATTCAGTGAATTACTTAAGAAAAGGAATTCATTCAATTCTAGAGAAAATTGAATTCGATTGGTAGTGAATTCATTCAAAAAGGAATTAATTCTTCAAAGCTCTGTATGAGACCCACCGTTAGTGTATTAAGTTGATGAAATTGTTTTGTTAAAAAAAAAGGAAATAAAGAACAATTTTGAATCGTGATTTTTTAAGAATACATACTTCAATTATCCAAAACTGTGTTGGTATTGATTAAAAAATATGTGTTTTACATAGTTTTATAATTTTATATTTTTCACAGACTCCTTAATTTTTAGTTATTAAAAAATCTATATTTTACAGCTTTAGTCAATTTTTTCTTAAAATTAAAAAAGGAAATACGATATGTGTTGATAAATTAATTAACTTGTGATGTTTACTAAAGGTATGAATTAAAAAATTGGATATTACTTTCGTCGTGACTTTTTTTTTAACGAAATCGTGAAAGGAATTCCAACTTTAAATACACAAAAAGGGAAGACTATATCTATTATCGCAGCTGTCAAAAAGTGCAATATATCAGATTAAAGGGAATATTTCGTAATATTATAATGTTGCGAAAAAGCGTTCTCACTTACAATTTGTATTTTTTTGCAAAAAGTTTATTACAAAATTTAATTTACCTACAAAAATTTATTTTCAAATATTTCCAAAACTGTAGCTAACTTTAAAATTCAAGGGCCATATTTGTGATCTGCGTCCCTAAGTCATCTACTTGCATATGAGCTAACTAGTTTTTAAATCGATTACAGTAAAAAATCAATTTTTGGCCGCCTTATCTAAACATGTACCACAGTGCGACACTTAAGGAGAGCTGTGTAGAAATGCTCTTATATTACACTCGTGTATTACAAGTTTTTCATACTTTTTTATTTGATAACACGATGTATGGCATTTTTTTTTCAAATTGTTTCTGTATGAATACACATATATGTATGTATATGGGAAAATCTACGAAACAGGTCGATTTCAGATTTTAAAAATGAAAAATTTCAAACTAGTGGCACACATTTTTTTCTAGATTAACTTATTTGAAATAAGTACATTAAAAAGAAGTTATCTGTTCGCGTGAATAAATTTTTTTAAGTGGTGAAAAAGTTATAAACAGAAAAACGCACACATTTTCGCTAATAAATATTTTAAAATTTTTGGATTTTTCAGGCATGTGACCACACATTTTCAAGTGACCTTTCCGTGCTGAGTCCGAATTTGGTTTCCAAATTTTTCCAACACATCTGGTTTTTGAGCAAATTGCGGTCAAAGTTAACAAAAAGCTTTTTTTTTTGGCAATTTTTGAGTTGTTTTTACACACTTTTATCTCGAGTTAATGAAAAAAGATGACACAAATTTTTGCAATCATCACGGTAAGTTTATTCGAAAACGCATAGTCGCACTATATTTCCAATACTGATTTTAAGTAGAGTTGTTATTTAATTTTTCCGTGCGTCCGTCCGTCTGTCTCTCCATGTATTCTTGTGCGCACGCTACAGGTCGCAAATATTAAGATTTTTTGATGAAATCTGGTAGACCGACTTATATCGGCCCAAGGACGAAGTCTATTGATTTTGGTTTAAATCGGTCTATGTTTGGACTTAGTGTCCATGTAAATTTCCCTCAAAATTGCAGCACAAAATTGAATAGCACATGCACGGTTTAAAGAATTATTACTATTATTATCTGAAAGTGCTACATAGATCGGACGAATTTCGTATTTTCTACAACATATCTTTCTCCAAAAGTCGCTAAAAGGTTAATTTCAAATTGAAGGCACCTCCGCAGTTCTAAGAATTATGGAGTACAATCAATCTGGAACGGTAGATGTTATCATAACTATCATTATGTGAAAGTGCTAAACAGATCGGATTTTTTTATGCTTTACATAACTTTTCGCTGCACAATACGCTAAAAATTCAACTTTTAATTGACTGGCACATCCACACATTTTTATGTGTAAGTGCTAAAATGATACCGATCACGCAGGACTGCAACTAATTATTTCTCAAACTGCGGATATGCCCTTCAAAAAATATTAAATTTCAAGTTCTTCACGCATAGACATGAAGAGATTATTATTGTCATATCTTCTTTATTTCTGAAGGCACATTAACTAATTTTTATTTATTTGTCAGTTATATGCCAGTGTCAAAAAATTTTCAATTACATTGAGGCTGAAAGCGCAAAAATTAAAAATAACTCATTATTCAAAAAACAGAGTTACAGATTTTAAAGAACTACCATTTGTTTCTAATTGAGGGCACCTATTTCTTTCAACAAGTGTGAGATTTATTAACATCAAAATTATTATCGACCAAAGGTTTAAGCCGATTTCCTTTTATGCTGAAAAAGTTATACCCAAAAGAGTTGAAAAACTTTTGAAAGTTACAAACAAAATTAGGGTAAATTAGGGTAGTTTTTAATTGAATAGAGCACATTAACAGTATAAATATTCAAATTTAAGATGCCCGCCTGATTAAATTTGTTGCTTCCAAAATGCCGATACCATCTAAAAATTATATATTTTTATTAAAATGGTTTAAATCCTGAGTTACATCGCCCAGTTCCGTAGATTTGCCCATATGTATTTTTTAAACACAAAACTCCAAAATACTCGTACTCTCATGAGTTACAAAGTTACATCTGTCTCATTGCGTGTCGATTCCTTGACATTTTAATTTTACATTATACATTTCAACATCCATAACTACGTACATACATTAATACTTACAATACACACGAACGAAGTTATATTAAAAAAAGTAGAAAAATAGCAGTAATTCATTTTTTTTATCATGTTAGAACACTCACTGTGCTGCACTCACTGCTTTACACATGTAAACAAACTTTGATACATTACTAGTGTAATACTTAAATATATAAAGTACTGCTCAAAATTATAGCGCACTTACTACAGTAAATTGGTGCAGTTTATAACATGGATGGTAACTAGGGTTGCCACATGGCCTTGATTGTCAAGTTAATTTAGGTCTTGTCAAGTGCCAAGGTCAAATTTATTTTGTCAAGTTAAATTGAATTTTTGTCGTATCAGTAGTTAAAAAAAAAAACATGTAAAATTACAAAACTGATGAAATTTGTTAGTGTTTTAATTTTTTTGAGTAGCATTTATTTCTAAACAATAAGAAAAGAAAGATGAACTCCAAAATTCATAAACGCTTTGTAAAATTATAGGAGGTTTATTGAACAAATTTTGTATGAAAATGACGTTTTGTAAACCTGCTCTAATTTTAGAAAGCATTTATGAATTGAGGGTGAAGTCTGCAGGAAGTCGTTGAAATGTTCAAACTTTAGGCCAAAAAAAATATATAAATTTTTAATAATTCTCGCAACGCCATTTTAAAATTTTAGCATATTTTCTTTTCTGAAACGTAAAAAACCAAAACTTTTTTTTATAAATTTATTAAATTTATGATATATTATCAAAATAAAATGGCGTTTAAGGTATATCTTTGGTTTTGAGAGCGCGAGTAGAGATTTACGAAAGACGGTTTTCCTTAAAAATCGGTAAACAATAATTTTACTGTGACAATAAAAACCTTATTTTGATTATATGTATATCATCCATTTATAAAAAAAATGTTTTGGTTTTTTACGTTTCAGAAAAAAAATATTTTAAAATTTCAAATTGACGATTCGAAAACTATGGAAAGTTTATATATTTTTTGGCCTAAAGTTTGAAAATGTCAACGACTTCTTGCAGACTTCATCTTTTTCTTCTTATTATACAGGAATAATTGCTATCGAGTTTGTCCTTGAAAATTCCAAAAAAAAACCGAAATTTTTTTATGAATCTTAATAAAATGGCGAGTGTATTCAAAAATTATAAATTTTTATATTAAGAATGACCCTACTGCACACTAGACCGTACCTCAAAAACACATTTCGCCGTACACCCTCCAATATGAAGTATTTTTGCAAGGCAATTTCAAAAAATATTTTTTTTTTTGCCGAACGTAGCGGTCGCCTTTTTCAATTTTTCGTTATAGCTTCGGCATTTAAAATCGGATTTTAAAGTGTCAAATATCGATTTTTTTGCCTCGAGGAGAGCAGTGTTTTGCTATAAAGGAAAAATGCAATGAAAAAAAATTTAAAAAGGCGACCCCTACGTTCGGCAACCAATATATAAAAAAAATTCTACTGGGTTTATCGAAAAACTTCCTTAGCAAAAGTTTAATGATTTTTTGCGAGCTTTAATTTTCTGACATTAGGGTTGTAGCAACTGAGATCTGGTGGCTAACTACTAGAACGGGATACTTGAGGTCAATGGCCCTCGAGATAAAAACACCGGTCTCCTCGAGAGAAAAACATCAACTTTAAGATCCGAAAAACCAAAGATATAACGAAAAATGTAAAATGGCGACCCCTACGTTCGGCAAAAAAAAAATAAAATTTTTTTTTAAACATTGTTGCAAAAATACTTCATATTGGAGGGTGTACGGCGAACTTTTTTTTGCCTGTAAGGTGGTCCGCTCTACTGCACACATAGGCACATTAAATTTTTTATTGTCAAGTTATTTTTTTAAAATCAAGGTTTTTTTTGCCAAGTGTCAAGTTATTAGACTTTTGCGATGTGGCAACCCTAATGGTAACCGAAACGAATGCGGTTATCGTTAGGATAACGATATTTTATGTTATTTCGGTAACGGTATTTTAAGGGTAACGCTATTTCATTTATTTCGGTATCGTTATTTTAAGGATAACGGTATTTGAGTTATTTCGGTAACGGTATTTTAAAGATACCGATATTTGAGTTATTTCGGTAACCGTATATTAAGGTTAACGGTATTTCAGTTACATCGGTAACGGTATTTTAAGGGTAACGGTAGTCAGTTATTTCGATGCATCCCGCAATTTTTTTTACAAAAAACAAACGAGATTAAAAACATAATCAATTTATCAACGTAATGTACAAAAAAAACTCAATAACCACGTGAAATTACCAAAAGAAGAAAACTAAAAATAACGGTAACGGTATTTTAGGGATAATCCTATTTCATTTATTTCGGTAACGGTATTTTAAGGGTATCCAGATTTCTTTTATTTCGGTTTCGGTGTTTTAAGGATAACGCTATTTCAGTTATTTCGGTAACGGTATTTTAAGGATAACGGTATTCCCGGAATTTCGGTAACGATATTTTAGGGGTAACGGTAGTCAGTTGAAAGGGTTTTGGATCGATAACGGTATTTTAGCGGTATTGCCTGCCAACCCTGGTTTATAAACACAATTTGATTGGCAAATTGGCTTATAGCCGTGTTTTCGACTTAACTATATCCGTTAACTCATAAAAGTGCATTGAAACGCACACTTTTCGTATGCACGTTAACTTTCAACACGGATAATTATCAACGTTGAAAACTCATCGTTTATATATTTCCACATCTAGCGTAACTTATTCACGTTACTTCCAAAAAACTTTTGATAACGTACGTTCGATTGTAATGGAACAATTATAAACATAACGTGTTTAAAATTTTTTATACTGCAATCGGTTTAACGTAGATTTGCTTGATATACTTAACGTTGATAGGCATGAGACAAAATGCAGCTATAGATACAGGAGCGGATACAAGGGGGGGCTATGGGGGCTAAAGCCCCCCCTTGAGTCCCAAACAATTTTTTTGTTTTGCAAATAATGCTATAAGGGACAACACGATTAATTTTTTAAACAGACATTTTAAAATTTCACATTAAACAAGCATTTTAAATTTTGCAAATTTCTTGGATTCAAGAAGGAATTTCTTTGTACAGGAAACATGACAGATTCTACATTCTTCCAAGGGATAACTCAAATTTTGTTTTTATAATAAGCTTGATTTTATAGAATTATCTAGAATTATCATTGAAACTATTAACCATTTTTTTTGCAATTTAACAAATTTTTTGATTCATTTTACTTAAGAATCAATATTTAGGGCCAGTTTCTCATATTCTAAATTTTTTTTAATTTTTACTGTAGAACAATTTTATATTTAAAAAACAAATTTGTTAATTCTAACGGTGGGTCTCATACTTTAGGTTTAACTTTAACTTAACTAAAAACAAAATAAAATGTCAAAAAAAATTTACACAAAACAACAACAAATTTTTGGGTTAACTATTAACTTAAGTTTAAACCTGCAGTATGAGACCCACCGTAAGACATTAAAAAATATCAGATTTGGAGTCATATTTTCATTAAAAAAATCACACATCTAAGCAAAAATTACCCCAATTTAAAATATTTGTAATGCTTTTTCGTATTATTTCAAAGAAATTGCCAACAAATTGAATATCAATTGAATATTTTCTAGTGTTTTAAAAGCTTTTTTATTCGAAATAACAAGTAAAATCGAATTTGACAAGTAAAAAATTTGGCTAATTGTAAATGTAGCATCAAAAATATGTTCATTTTGATTTAATACACAAATAAAAAAATATTTAAATTGAAAAAAACTCATTACTTTTAACCTACACTGTGAGAATTATCTGCAGGATATTAATGAGTTTTTGCATAAAACCGATGAAGTTTCATTGGAACTTGTCCATTGAATTAACAGAATTTTTCACAACATATTTTAAAAATTTCCATTTTATTTACTAAAAGTATCATACACTCAATGAAAAATTTTCATAAAATATATGAAACTTTTTCATCAATTCTAAGAACATTTTCATTTCTTTTGTAGAGTAAACTTCATAAGTTTAATTAAAAATCTCACTAAAATTCGTCGAGCAGAATTCGCTTTGTGTAGAGGTAAGAGTGTTTTTTTAGGGTGTTACCGCAATTGACATGCCCTTGCTAAAATAATACGTTTTATAATAGAAAAGTAAGAGCTTACATATCTTAACTTTTTCCTACAAAACTCATTACCGGGTAATATAGGAGGTTTTGTTGTGACTTGGATTTATGGCGTATCTAATAAAAGCCGAGCTATTAATAAGAATAAATTTTGATGATGATTGCAAAAGTTTTCAAAACGAGATTGAATTATGGAAAGGAAAATATCGTAAAGTTCCATCTATTAATTTGGTTAATTTTGTTACTTTTCAATTGAAATCCATGGTACCCAACTGAAACAAATTACAAACATGTCAAACAAACAAAAGGAATTTAAAAAATAACAAATAAAAAATAAAACAATTAATAAAAATAAAAAACCTTAATTCGCCAATCTGGCGAAAAATTTAAAATTTAACTAAGTCGAATATCGGCGTTCTTTAATTTGGAGAAAAATTAAGTAAAATTTTAAACAAAATTAACATAGGGGGTAATTTTCTAAAACACTTCGGTGAAGTGTTGCGTTATTTCTATAGAAATTGTTTTTGTTACAAAAACAATTTACATTGAAAGTTCCCTTCACTTCACCCAAGTGTTTTACGAAATTAGGTAGATAAAGTAAATCAATTGTGGTTAAAGCTTAAGTTTTTGTATTTTTAAGTTGCAAATGAAATTACGTTTATAAACTCTAAAAATTATAGTTTTCTATTGAGTCGTTGCCGAGATATTCAAACACCAACATACTGCAAGTGGGCTATAATATGCCTACATACATCTAGAATCTAGATTGTGTCAAACATATACATAATGCCATTTTATTACACACACACTTACATACTTTTGGATTAGATTCTAGACATAATCCCCAAAACAGTTTAACTTAATTGATTTACACATAAATATATGACAACATTCGCATACTACACCAAAATTGATTGAAGTTATATTGGCAAAACGTTTGCTTTACAGTTGCAAATACAAGTTTTTGTTTTTCACACAAACTAGGAACTATTTTTCAAAGCTTTTAATATTTATACATATGGTATATATTAACTTTAGCAAAAACATAAATCGTTTTCTTAATTTGAATTATAGTTAACATTTTTTAAATATTTTTTATATTTCATTATTCTATTTTACATCTTTTCACTACCGACTGTCAAAGCAAATTTTCCTGGTGGCACAAAGTGCGCATGCCATTGATTCAATGACAATTAGCGTACAAAAACTGGGTGTTAGACACATTTCACTCATGGAGAAATTACTATTGTCGCCATTATGTTCGCCATTACTGCTTTTTTGACAAATATCAGATTCACCAATTTTCAAAAGAAAATAAGAAAACTTTTTTCAGCATTTTTGACTTGAATTCACACTACAATATTTTGCTTTGAAACAATGGGTCGTATGAATAAAAAATTGATACTACTAATAGGGGGAAATATTGGGTCACATGAATAAAAATTAGCAATTACTTCGAAGTAATTACTTTGGGCTTAGGAATGGCTTTTAACTCAAAATTTACCAATGTGCTAAGACACATTTAAAAGCCATTAAAAATATTGTTTTTTATTTATAAAGCAAATCAATGGAAATATATGTAAAAAAGTAATTTTTTAAAACATATTGGGTCATATGAATAAAACTTAGCAATTACTTCGAAGTAATTACTTTGGGCTTAGGAATGGCTTTTAACTTCAAATTTGCCAATTGGCTGGTAGAATAGCATGAAATGTAAACGAAAATTAAAAAATTAAATTTCTAGTCTACTCCCAAGCAGACTAGATTTGTGCCAATGGCTCATATGAATAAAAAATAGATATTACTAATAGGGGGAAATACAGGGTTTTTTGAGCAATTACTTCACAAATCTAGTCTGCTTGGAAGTAGACTAGAAATTTAATTTTTTAATTTTCGTTTACATTTCATGCTATTCTACCAGCCAATTGGTAAATTTGGAGTTAAAAGCCATTCCTAAGCCCAAAGTAATTACTTAGAAGTAATTGCTAAGTTTTATTCATATGACCCATTAGCTCTGTTTCTTTACTTTTTGGGTAAATTCGGTAAAATGAGAGTTAACAAGAAATACTCTCCCGAAATAACAAAAATGCACAAAAGTAAACGAACGCGAAAAACCACATTTGATGCCCGAAAAACAAATGTCAATAGATTTGTGCATTATAGTTCGTTTTGGTGAGCGCTCTTTCTAGTTCTTGTTCAATTTGTTGTAAAAATCTAGATAGCTTTTCTAGTTAAACCCCTTTTTAAATCAAAAATTTAATAAAAATTTCCTTTTTAGGCATTTCTATTTACAAAAAGGAATACATAGTTTATTAAATTTGGAAAAGATTTTAATATTAAACAAAAGCTTCGATTTATTTACATATTTAACTCTTTAACACATTTAAACAAGCGTCTTCACAAAATTGTCGGTAATTTTATGGAGTTGTAAAATCACCGATAGGCTTTTGCAACTTTTATACTAATTTTTGTAAATGATAAACATATTTTCTGAATGAATGAAATGATCGATTGAACTAAAAGAGCTATTAGTTGTGAACTAGGTCTTTGGTTCAACTAAGTGAATATTTCAATTGAACTAGTCGCACCCAACTGATGATATAACAGCTGATTAAAACAATTTACCCAAATTTACACGAAAAAAAAGTCTGGGCTTTCTCGTGCAAGAAGAACAAGAATATTACTCTCTCATGACAGCTCTCATTTACCCAATTGTGTAGTAAGAAAACGCTTTCTGGTAAAATTGGGATCCTGCGGGATCTCAATGTTGAGTACCCGAACACAGCTATTATTCGAAGCATACAAAAGTAATCCAATTTCGAATAATTTTTTGACAGTCTGTACATCACTATTGTTTTGTTTTTCTTTTTAATTTTATTTTTAAATTTTTTTGGAAATTTTTTCGAAAAAGGTCATTGGCTACTAGACCACCCATGAAATATATGAGATATTCAAAAGTGCTTTTTTTGTTCGCTCAACCGGCAGTTTCCGATAGATTGGGCATAAAAAATAATATGAGTATCAAAATTGGATCTCTCGGGGGCATACAGGCCAGTCAGTTTGAACTTTTGACCCTAAAAATTACCTAAAAACACTTCAAAGCTTTTTTGCGCCATATCTTCTAAATTTGACGTTTTTTCAAAATATACTATATAGGCATTTTTATGTAGAATAAGAAGACAAACAGTTCCTTCATACTATACTTCTACCTAAGTATGAAGGATGAAGTTTTAAGGGGAAAAAGTCAAAATTTGTGTGAAGACTTCATTTTAAACGACCCTCGTTAAAATTTCGACAGAGCCACTTAAGATTGGTTTTCATTATATTGTGTAGTAATATATATAGTTTTCATAAAATAATTACATTTTTAACAAATATCGGTTATTCCGTGACAAATTGACCAAAATTTAACTTTGAAGTATTGGTTTATTATACATATATGTTGTATGGAAACCCTTAGTAACAAGATTTGGATATGCTAGATCCCCTAATTTTGTGAGGTTTGAAAAAAAAGCATAAGCAAAAAATGGGGAAGGTGGGGTGGGGACAAATGGCTCTTCTTCGGGGTCAAAGGTGGTGGTAAAGGGTTAAAAATCCACAAAAAGCACCACAACTTCCCCGGAGTCTCCCCTAGAGCGGTAAAATCTAAGACCGACCCCCATTGATTTGTCTTTTTCAGCATTTTTTCCGAACACACCTATCCCCTATCTCCACTCTGTAAGAGGGCTCCCATACAAATGACATATTTATAAAATTTACTCTCACCGCTTTAACTATCCTAAGGGTGCCCCTAGAGAAGTCAAATCTATGGCTGACCCCCAATATTTTTTTAGTTTCAACATTTTCTGGGAACATATCTACCCTCTATCTTTAACCCTTAAGGCGGTCCCCATACAATTTTTTTATAATTTTTTTTTTATGAAATCAGCTCTTACCAGTCCCATGGTGCCTCCTAGAGGGGTGGAATGTAAGATTGACCCCCATTAACTTTTCCCCTCAAAAATTTCTTCCGAACATACCTAGCCCCTATCTCTAATCCGTAAGAGGGCTCCCATACAAATGTCATTTTTATAAAATTTCCTCCCACCGCTCTAACTGTCCCAAGGGTGCTCCTAGAGGAGTCAAATGTATGACTGACCCCCAATATTTTTTGAACCACAATATTTTCTCGGAATATATCTACCCTCTATCTTCAACCCTTAAAACGGTCCCCATACAAATTTTTTATATTTTTATAATTTTTTTTTTATGAAATCAGCTCTTACCGCCCGATGGAGACTCCTAGAGGGGTGGCATGTAAGACCGATCCCCATTAATTTTCCCTCCCATTATTGTTTCCGAACATACCTACCCTCTGTCTCCACTCTCTTAGGGCGCTCCCATACAAAAATTACATTTTTTCAAATTTGCTCCCACCGCTCTAACTGTCCCAAGGGTGCCCCTAGAGGAATCAAATGCATAACTGACCTCCAATATTTTTACAACCTTAACATTTTTTCGGAACATATCTACCCTTTATTTTCAACCCTTAAGGTGGTCCCCATACAAATTTTTTAGTTTTTATATATTTTTTTTATGAAATCGAGGAGGGATTTTTTTGCCAGGACTTGTTAAAGTGCCACTCTAGCGCTTTTCCGTTTGTATTTTTCTGGCTGGATATTTACTCCATTGATAAACCAAGAAATATATGGAATTAATCGAATATGCTGCTCCATAGCACTACATTTGCATGTGCGCAACGTATAATAAATAGGTACTTAAGTCCGATTTTGGTCTTTCTTTCGTGGAATAAGAGATTTATGTTGCAAATGTAATTGGTTTTTAAAAACAACATATCTTACTCTACAAAAAAATGATAACCACTCCTAACTGTCTCTGTCGCGGCCCTATGCTCCTTGCAGGAGTAAAAGGAACAAATATATATATATAACTGTCTCTGTCAAAATTTTAACGAGGGCCGTTTAAAATGAAGTCTTAACACAAATTTTGATTTTATCCGCTTAAAACGCCACGAGAAGTAATACTTAGACCAAATATTAGTATGAACTTTGAACTGTTTTTAGGTAATTTTTAGGGTCAAAAGTCCAAACTGACTGGCCTATATGCGCCCGAGAGATCCAATTTTTGTACACATATTATTTTTTATGCCCATTCTATCGGAAACTGCCGGTGGAGCGAACAAAAAAATACTTTTGCAAATTTGGGTGGTCTATTGGCTACGCCATTGTTGTAGCTTTTTTCAGTTTGATGGATGCAAGTTGTTGGAAGCCACACATTCTAGGGATGGGATGGCTTTAATAAATCATTTCATGCCTGAAAATGAAATAATTAAGAATTAAATGGTGGCTTCCTCACTCCAAACTTTATAAAAGGTTTAAAGTTAATGAGTATCGACTATAAACCTATATTATTTTTTTCGTATTAAGCAACTATGAATACTGTTTTTCACAAATTAGCTTAAAATCCTGCAATAAGACTTGTAAAAGTTTATGAATTAGACCATAAGAATATAAGAATATTTCTTCCACAAAGAACAAAAAAAAAACAATTTCAAAAAAACAAACAAAAAATTTCAAGATCAATTTCTAGAAATAGAAAGCGATTGAGAAGAAAAAACTTTTCTCTCCATATATACTACTCCTACGCACCCATGCACAAATTTCCCATATACGGTACAACTACATTTGTACCATATTCAATGTAAATTTTTTCAAAAACGAAGCCGAACACTTCTCCAATTCTTTTCTTACCAATAGAAAATTACCTGCAGATTTTTTAAAAATATTTAAATAATAAATAAAAGTAGCGTGTTTTTTGATAAATTGAGTTTTTCTAAAAACACAAAAAAACCAAATTCAGAACTTGTTCTGAAAATTTTAATTTGTTTTTTCATTCAGAAAATAGCACGTGAGAAACTCTATAGATTACGTTTAATTTTCAGCTTAGCATATTTAAAAAAATTTTAACAAATTGTTAACTAAAAATGCTTTTAATTTGTTTCAATATTTGACCACGCCTACCTAGCCCACTTTGTAGAAAAACAAGTACGGATTCTATTTTCCGCTACACAGACGTATATATAACGAAAATTTGACATTGATAACACATGTTTTACAGTAGCGGGGCAGTTGGTGTGGAATGCCACATATATATGTATAATAAACTGATACTTCAAAGTCCAATTTTGGTCTATTGTCATGGAATAACCGATGTATTTTCCAAATGTAATTACTTTATAAAAACTAGATATATTAAGCGGAGAATACACGAAGGAACATTGAGAACAAAAAATATCAAAAAATTTTGTAAACACGATTTGAACGATGTCAACACACACACACACACAAAAACACTCACACCTTCACAAAAAAATGGGAATTTTTCACGAATGTTCTCTTCCGCTTTATATGGGCACTAGATCTAAACATGAACCGATTTTAACCAAAATCAATGGGTTTCGTTCTTGGGCCGACATAGGCCTCTGTACCAAATTTCATTGAAATATCTTCGTATTTGCGACCTGCAGCGTGTAAACAAGCCAATTTTGGGAGGACCCTTATATGGGCACTAGGTCGGACGGACAGACATCTTTAAATCAAAATAAAAAGTGATTCTGAGCCGATCGGTATACTATAAGGTGGGTCTAGGTCCAATATTTTTTGGTGTTACAAACATCAGCACAAACTAATTATACCCTCTCTACGTAGTGGTATAGGGTATACTTAACCTAGTTCCAACTTTTCTTTGTTAATTTTTTTCAACCATGAACATTGCGAATCACAAAAACGCGATTGGGAAAGAACAATTTGCGGTTTTTTAAACGCTTTTTTTTATCGTTTTGTGAATTGGATGGTATTTATAATTAAAGAAAATATGGAAACTTGTATGCACGCAGAAAAAAAAAACAGGTGGAACTTTATCTAAGTGCTATGTAATTGTAGAACAACATAAGTTCCAAGTAAGTTTTACAATTTTCTAGCAAAATATATATAATTTTTCGGATATTTTCCGCTACACATGTATAAATTTTGCAAGGATTGTATATATTTTACAAAAAAATTTTCATATTTTACTAGAACTTTGTAAAACTAACTTGAAAATTATGTAGTTGTGTAATTACATACAGCTGTTGACAACTAATTAGAAACGCCTTTTATTTTTAAAATAATGCTTAAGTTTTTATATAAAACAAAATTAATATTCATTTATTTCATATTTTAATTAAATATATTCAATTGTTTACAAATATACAAAAGGAACTTAAAAATTTATTCAGTCTTTAAACTATTTTATAAATTTATTATATTGTTTGAAATATAACAGCGACACCTAATTAGAAACGATTTTATATTAGCTGTGTTCGGGTACTCAACATTGGGATCCCGCGGGATCCCAATTTTACCAAAAAGCGTTTTCTTACTACACAATTGGGTAAATGAGAGCTGTCATGAGAGAGTAATATTCTTGTTCTTCTTGCACGAGAAAGCCCAGACTTTTTTTTCGTGTAAATTTGGGTAAATTGTTTTAATCAGCTGTTATATCATCAGTTGGATGCAACTAGTTCAATTGAACTCTTCACTGATTTGAACCAAAGACCTAGTTCACAACTAATAGCTCTTTTAGTTCAATCGATCATTTCATTCATTCAGAAAATATGTTTATCATTTACAAAAATTAGTATAATAGTTGCAAAAGCCTATCGGTGATTTTACAACTCCATAAAATTACCGACAATTTTGTGAAGACGATTGTTTAAATGTGTTAAAGAGTTAAATATGTAAATAAATCGAAGCTTTTGTTTAATATTTAAATCTTTTCCAAATTTAATAAACTATGTATTCCTTTTTGTAAATAGAAATGCCTAAAAAGGAAATTTTTATTAAATTTTTAATTTAAAAAGGGGTTTAACTAGAAAAGCTATCTAGATTTTTACAACAAATTGAATAAGAACTAGAAAGAGCGCTCACCAAAACGAACTATAATGCACAAATCTATTGACATTTGTTTTTCGGCCTTCAAATGTGGTTTTTCGCGTTCGTTTACTTTTGTGCATTTTTGTTATTTCGGGAGAGTATTTCTTGTTAACTCTCATTTTACCGAACTTTACCCAAAAATTAAAGAAACAGAGCTATTATTAGAAAAAAAAACTAATATTAATTTATTTTTCTTACTTTTTATCAATATTTTGTTGCAAATCCCTTTTGCTTTATCACAGCCTCACATCGGTTGCGCATTGACGTTATTAGACGTCGACATCGCTCTACTGGTATCGCCTCCCATGCTTTCTTAACATCCTCAAAAAGAGTCGCCATATTTGTTATATTTTTCAGACTAATGATGGACTAATACGTCCCCCCATAGATGTTCTATGGGGTTCAAGTCCGGACTGGATGATTGCCATTCCAAAACGTTGATAAAATTATCGTCAAAGAGTTTTTTTTGCCAGACTCGCCGTGTGCTTCGGATCATTATCCTGCTGAAATTGCCATATAATAGGCAAATTCTCCTCAGACCACGGAGCATGACAGTATTTGGTATATCAACGTATTTCTTCTTATTTAAGATTCCATAAATTTTATAAATTGGGCCAACACCATTCCAGGAGAAACATCCCCATACCATAATTGACACTCCACCATGCTTCACTACCCGTGAAACGAAGCGAGGATTAAATTCTTGGTTAATGGGTCCAAGGCGATTAATCTTTGTTTCGTCGCTCCAAATCACATATTTCCATTGATTTTCTGTCCAATTTCAGTGGGACTTCGCAAAATCCACACGACGTTTTCTTTGAATCCTACTCAGAAGTGGCTACTTTCGTGCTGCTCTTCCATGTAGATCGGCTTCCACCAAACGACGTGCAATAGTCCGCTTGGATATCGTGACATTTAAATTTTCTTGAATATCACGTTGGATGTCAGTAGATGACTTTTTTGGGCCGGATTTGGATATTCGCGTTATCATTCGGTCGGTATGTGCTGATGTGTTTCTGGGTCTCTTCTTTCGCGGAACATTGGCTATGGTCTCATATTTGTTGATATGCTCTAAAACATTAAAAACCATTTTTTTGGAACACTTTAGCTGCTCTGCTATTTCTCTATAAGACTTTCCAGACTTCTAAAGTTAAAAAATTGGGCTCCGTTCTTCAGGAGTGCAGCTTTTGCCTTTTCCCATGATAAAGCTTAAAAATTATAATTTCTTATTTGCTATAAAACATTAATTTGGAAACAAATAACCGTAAAATACATTTTTTTTCTAATCAAACTAGCTCTTAGCCAAGAAGACTTTAATAAACAATTACGCATTTCTAATTAGTTGTCGCACTTTCTTAGAATTTTACTAAACAATATGTCTGTTCCCGTACTTTACCGAAGTTACACAAACTAGCCCGAAGGCGTTCCCGTACTCAAAATTGCGTGTAAATTGTTGTTGTTTGGGCTGTTTTGGGTTCCCTCGGGTACCCGCGGTAACGTACGGGAACGCACATAATAAGTGCGTTCCTTTACTTTTTGGGTAAAGTTCGGTAAGATGAGTGTAAGCAAAAAATCCTCTCACAAAATTATAAAATTACCCAAAAGTAAAGGAACGCACAAAACCACTTTTCGAGCCCAAAAATGCATTTCAAAGAAAAATGTAAAAATGCGTATAATTTTAGTTTGAAAAATTGAATAAACACACATATTTATTTGAATTTAGAAGTTCTTATTGAATTTGTTCAATTAATTATTATAAATAATACATTTCTTTTGCGTATTGGTTTGTTTAATTTAATTTTTCAATTTATTTTGACAATTGTTGTTTTTGGTTATCATTGCATCAGCTGTTAGTTTAACAATTTACCAAAGTTACCCGAAGAAAAAGTTTGGGTAACTTTGGTAAAAAGAGAAACACAAATGCACTCTCTTGAATGTTCTCATTTACCCAATTTTCGAGTACGGGAACGCTTTTTGGGTACGTTTGGGATCCCGCGGGTTCCCGCGGTAACGTAAAGGAACGAACCTAATATGCAAACCATTTTCAGAAATTATAACAGCTTTTAAAATAAACAGCAACAAAAATGAGTGTAAATGATAATAAAAAGAGTAATAAAGATAACACAATTGTTTTAAACAAAAAACGTAACGGTAAATTTATGAAAATATCAATAATGATCATCAAGCTCTACACGCAAAGAAAAACTATAGTATTTTCATCTAAAATAAGCGTATAAGTTGCCTTAGTTGATTGTATACTATACAACTACAAAAGTTAAGAATATAACTTATAAAATAACTTAGGCAAGTGTCCAAAAACAAATGTTCGTCAAAATGTCTATATTCGTTGACAAAATTTACGTATTTTTTCCAGGTTCAATAAACTATTTATTTTTATAAATAAAATGACTCCTGTTTTATTGCAAATTATATTTTTATTAATATTTTAATTTAATATACCATATTTTGGATCATATTTATAAAACACAATTAAATACCTCAACAATGCATTATTCCTCTTGCTTATTCTGTTGTGTGAAAAAGAAGATGAGGCAATCACATTGAAGTACATTTTGTCTGAAAGAAAAACAACAAATTTAAAATTAACGCTTTGAATATTATATTTGGATGTATTACTTACATTTCTCACAATTTTTTATGTTTAATTCCATTTTTTATTACCTTTAAAAAAAGTTGAAAATCACTTCGTTTATATTTTTCTACAAAAGAATGCATCAGCCATCTTGGTTTCTGTATGTCAAAGAATAATCTTAGTTGATTTTGTCAATTATCTTGTTTTTTTTGTAAGAGTATACATATAGCTTTTTGTTTCGCCAAAATTCATCAACGGTAATTTGCCTAAGTACTACTTCAATAAATTAACCCTCAAAAAGATAATAAACAACAACAAATATTGGCTACTGACTATTACACTAGAGTGCAACCCTTTACAATTACAACCAAATTAAACCCACGATATATTTACATGGCATGTTTTGTTGAAGTAACTATAGGTTTTTCTTTGCGTGTAGTGTAAAAAATTCGTTTCTAATTAGTTGTCAACAGCTGTAGCTCTTACAACTAATTAACCTGTTTTTTTCTGCGTGTGTGAACTGTTTATTTCTGTTTTTAGTTTTTAAATTAAAATATACATGTACATTGCTTTTTTAAACTTTGTATAAATTTTTTTGATTTTTTTTATTAAAAAGGCATAGCGCTTTTTTACGCTTTTTTAAGCGAAAAAATAACGCTTTTTACGCTTTTTTGCAAAATATTTGCGCTTTTTACAATCCAAAAGTTGGCAACACTGTGCTTACCACTAAAAATTTATCCAGTAAAAACTTGTAAGTTCTCTGGAATCGAACCAGGGATGATAAAGTTGGTACTATAGTACTTTTTATGGTACAATTAGAACCTCAAAAGTACTATGGTACTCCTGCGACTCATTTAGTACTATTTCCAAATTTTCATATTTTAATTCTTTTTTTTTTTAATTTTCAATTTTATTTTTTTAAATTTTCATACCAAATACTGCATTTTAAATTAACTGTCGGAGTTTTAAATAAAAATGTGTTGAAAAACCCAAGTAAAAGATTTGAAAATTGAAAGAAACGTAATTAAATGAAACAAATTATTAAAATATAAAAAATAAGGTGATTTTAATTTTTTCGAAAATTTCATATTTTTTATTTAAAAAAATCCTTAATAATAGCAACATTTAATTGTTGTGATAACCAAGAAGTTGCGTTCGTCGACGATTAAAGTGATACTTTATTTAATAGTTGAATAAATCAAATGAGCTAACAAATTGATTAAATCCCTTTAAAATAATTTTCGCCTTCAAACGAAATTAAACACGACTTTGCTTTATTCAAATAAAATTCTGAATCAAATGTCAGTACAAAGTTATTGTATTCCATTTGATAATTCCATTGAAACGTGTTTAAGAAGTTCAAATATCGATTTCTCCGATATTGATTTTTTCAGATTATTTGTTTTTTTTAAATTGACCCGTTGGTTTTCTAGACTAGTATAACAGTTAAGTCTCGATAGCAAATAAATAGCAAAGAATAAAAAAAAAACACGAAAAAGCAATAAAATATTCGTAATTAATCGAACTTTTCGGCCTTTAGAATGCTGTAAAAAAGAGCCGGGAGGAACTAAGCCAAATGTGAGCCTGGGTTTTTTTCTTGGAATTATCACTACCACATTAACGAATAAAATTATATAGGTCCCCTGAAAGAAATCGTCTAAAATCGCTTTGGTTTGGTTATACCATTAAAATCAATACATTCAATATCAGATAGGACCTGTAATTTGCTTACAAGGATCGTTCACCCACCGGTCCACCCGTAGGAGTGGTTAAAATTAAAAAAAAAATATTTGTTGGTACTATGGAGGTCAAAAAAGTACTATTTTTTAAGTTCGATGGTACTATTTTGAAAATCTCATTTATCATCCCTGAATTGTATAAACAAACCAGAGTACCGATTCTGAATAGTGTGCAGGCGGTGAAGTGATAAAAACTGTCATTGGTTATCATTACTTTTAAATGAGTGAAAAATATTTTTCACAGCTTCACAAATCATTCGGAATCGGTACTCAGGGATGATATTAGTGATTTTCAAAATAGTACCAACCTGCTTAAAAAGTAGTACTTTTTCGACATCCATAGTTCGTATTCTACACCACTCTATGGGGGTATTGAGCTGATGCTTATGATGTCGGTTCTTCTGTCCATATAAAATGAACGATCATTATAATAAAACTACAGGTCGCATTTTAAAAGATAATTTGATGAAATTTTGGTAAATAAGTTTGTACTGATTTGATTACTAAGCTATTGAAAATGGTAATCATGAAGAGGTCCTGTCTGATATTCAATGTATTGGTATTTAATGGTAAAACCAAACCATCAAAGCGATTTTATACGATTTTTTTCACGGGACCTATATAATTTTATTCGTTAACTTGGGGTTTTCAACACTTTTTTATTTTAAACTCCAATAGTTAATTTCTTCATTTTAAACACAATATGTGCGTTCCCGTACGTTATCGCGGGTACCCGCGGGAACCCAAAACAGCCTAAACAACAACAATTTACACGCAATTTTGAGTACGGGAACGCCTTTGGGCTAGTTTGTGTAACTTCGGTAAAGTACGGGAACAGACATAATATTTGGTAGGAAAATTACAAAAATAACACAAAATACGAAAATTTGTAAATACCCGACTAAAAAAGTTTTCATATAATCTTATATGATTTGATATAATTATAAATGTTTATATGTGTGGCTTTATATGACCATATACATTTATATTAACACTTTGGTTTTATAAATGTGTTTGATATGACGTTATATATAATCATAGCGATTTGGTCTCCAGGCATATATTAAGAGATCTGCAAATATAGTTTATACATAATTATATATAATGGCGTATAAGCTTCTCTAAACAATCTTATATCAAAATATATAACAAAGTTAATATAAAATTGTAATAATTTTATGTATAAATTTATCTGACATGATATATAATTATACAAAATTTTATAAAGTTTAATTGCACTATAAAAATTAAAAAAAAAAAAACTCAGAAATTGTGGATCTGGTTTTGAATTTTGCACTTTGACATATAAATAAATGTTTATAATTGAATTTAACATATATTTTCCAAATAGTTAGCGAAATACTCTTTATTAAACTCAAAATTATTTTAAAGAAATAAATAAAGGATTTTTTTTTTTTATTGTGGAATTAAAGGTCGAAATAATTATTTTTACTTCTAAATTTAAAAATTAGACAAACATATGTTGAAATAAATATGGTTTAAGTTCATTTATTTTTCCGTAAAAAAAAATTAATTGTGAAAGTTAATTTTTTATCATGTTGGTTTTTAATTTTTATTTTAAAAAATAGAATTTGTTTTTTTCGACCTTTTTAATTCATTAATTAGAAATTTATTAATTCAATTCGAGGACTATTTCCTTATTATGAATTACCATAATAAGTACTTTTTTCAAAAACTGTTTTTTTTTCTCTTCATCAGGATACTCTCCTGACAAATACTTCACAGAGTTTTTGCTTTCAAAAAACCTCTACGCTTTCAGGAATGAAAAGAGGATCGTTTCGGGGATTTTCCAGGTCCCCTTCATCAGTTTTCTTTAGAAAGTGGTGGCGTAATCCCCGAAACGATCGTCTTTTCATTCCTGAAAGTGTAGAGGTTTTTTGAAAGCAAAAACTCTGTGAAGTATTTGTCAGGAGAGTATCCTGCTGAAGAAAAATAGCAGTTTTTGAAAAAAAGTACTTATTATATTAATTCATAATAAGGAAATTGGCCTCGAACTGATTTAAAAATTTCTAATTAGTTAATTCAGTTATTTTATAAGAAAGATAAAAACTCTAACCTAGAAAAAGTTGTTCCGACAAATTTTTGTAGTGTTTTATTTTGTCACCTATTTCCAAGTTTATTAGCAAAAATTGTTCTAAACATTAAGCATTAGATTTAATATGAATGAAATAAGTGATCTCAATAATATTTACTAAAATTTTCTTTGAAAATCTTCATCAAATTATATGTATTTATATATAATTTGATGCAGTTAGATAGACCCATTTTTCGGATCAAATTGTATCAGGTGAGATAACATGCTTATCTCGCTTGATATAATTATATATTCCAATATTCGGATCAAATTAGATATGGACGTATATATTGGTTTATATATGGTGATATATGATTATATAACATCTTTTTTAGTCGGGTAGTACTAAATGAGTCATAGGAGTACCATAGTACTTATGAATGTTCATGAATGTTCCTTAATGTATGGGCCGCTTTATAATGGAAAATTAACTATAAGAAACAGTAATTTTATCCAATTTAGTCAGCAAGTCTAAAAATGTTTTTAGTAAAAAATTTTTAGTTATCTTTTTAACAGTCAAAAATAACTATTTTAAAAGTAAATACCTTTGTCATGGTTTCATATTCATACTATGGGGTAGGGTACTGAAAGGCCGGGCTTGACCGGCTATAATTTATTTTATTAAGTGTGTTTGCGTACCCGAAAATTTGTACAAATTCGTACAAATTTGTACAAGTTTTTACTGAAAGGTGTTTGTTTACACAATTACTCAGTAAGGAGAGAGGAAAAATAGAGGGTAAAGTGACAGTTCAATACCAGAGAACTTACAAGTTTTTACTGGATGAATTTTTGCTAGTAAGAATTTGTAAGAAAAAAAACATGATTTAAAACATATGATTGAAGAAACAAAACATTTGTCTAAATAATTTTGAAATATTTTTTTGTAAAAATAAAAAATATTTAAATATAAGCTTATTTACGATGGAAGCAGTAAGTAAGTGAACATTTTATTACGTTTTATTTATTAATCCAATAATTTGAATAGGTTTATTTCGCAATCAGCTATTTTAATAACTGTTGCCACTTTAGCTATTTTCTCGGCAAATCTAGCGATACTTCAACTCGTTTAGCGGGATAAAATATAATTTAGCTATTAGCGGGAAAACTGGCGATTTTTCTTTTTAAGACAGTCTTCACATTTTCTTAGCATTTTTTTACATTTATTTCCTTAACAGAATTTTGGAATCATTATTATTCAGCGATTTATCGGTAAATTTTTGTGGAAAACAAAAAAGTTCGAAAAATTTGGCGATGTATCAATAATTTTTTAAGAAAGTTTTAAGAAGTTTGAAAAATATAGCTATTTTTGTGAAATTTTTCAACAGAACCTAAAAAGTTCGTGTAATTTGGGGATTTATCGCTATTTAATTTTTTTTATAATTTAGATATTTTCTAGTGATTTTTTAGTTTGATTTTATATATTTTTTTTAGAAGATTTCCCGATATTTTTAGGGAAGAAGTTGGCAGCAGTATTTTACTAATTTTACAATTTTTCTGTTTGCGTACATTTTTAGATATTTTTCTTTTTGAGAGTAAATTTTGCCTTACTCTCTGTAAATTTGTTACTGAGTAATTTTTACTGGACTTACCCAAACACACTGGAAAAGTACCCAAACACACCTATTGTTTTTCTACTAGTTTTTGAACACTGATGCCAATTTGGTGCTTTTCTAGTTAGAATTATACTGCATTTACATTTGCCTCGAAATCTTATTTTGGTCTGCATTTCGATCATATGATACTGTATAATATCATACAAGATGTAGATTTTGAAATCTAGTTCGTGTATCATATTATACGGTATCATATCATTTATATGTACGCTAACCAGCTCAAAATAAGTTTTCTAGGCAACTGTAAATGCAGCATAAATCCAATAAGAAAAGCACCAAGTTGGCATCAGTGTTTTTGAACAGCTGAGCTATTGTTTTCACCCTATTTATTCTATTTATTTATGTATATTTTCGCGTTTAATTACGAGTAGCTTTTTTTAATACATGCAATGCTGTTTAAACGTTTCAGAAATGTGCCTGCTCTTAAAGAACTTATTTCTAGGAGTATAATGAAACGATTCTCACACTGTGAACGAAAGGTGCGTCTAAATAACCATGAGATTAACATTGTGGAAAGTGGTAAAGGAGACAAAAGTGTTTTACTTTTACCAGGTGCATTAGGATCTAGTTGGACGGATTTTAAACCACAAATCGAACAACTGCCAAATTTATTACCAAATCACACCATCATCGCCTGGGATCCACCAGGCTATGGCAAATCTATACCACCTAAACGACAATGTGATTTAGAATTTTTTCAAAATGATGCCCGTTGTGCAGTGAATTTAATGAAGACATTAAATAGACCAACATTTTCGATTCTTGGCTGGAGCGATGGTGGAATAACTGGCCTAATTATAGCCGGCCGTTATTTGGAAAATGTAGAAAAATTAGTAATTTGGGGTGCTGGTGCCTATTTAAATGCAGATGAAGTAAAGGCCATTCAAAATATACGAGATGTTAACAAATGGTCGGCAAAAATGCGTGAACCTATGGAAAAAGTATATGGAGTCGAAAGATTTGCTGAACTTTGGGCTGAATGGGTTGATGCGTATGCATTATTTTATACTAAACGCGATGGAAATTTCTGTAGGGAAGAAGTGGAGCAGCTAAAAGCTCCTACCTTTATTTTACATGGTAAAAAAGATCCAATGATAGCTGCCGAACATATACCCTATTTAAGGGATCATATCAAAGGAGCCAAGTAAGATCTGATGAAAATTTGAGCTACTACAAATGTATTTAAATACTGTATTGAATTTGTTTGTCTGTTTTCGTTGTAGGTACTACGAATTCCCAGATGGCAAACACAACATACATTTGCGATATGCCGAAGAATTCAACAAAAAAGTGGCTGATTTTATATTAGAAAAGTGCTGAATAATGGCACATTAGCATAAAAATTTTTTTTATGAATAAACGTGGTATAGTCGATTTTTTTTAAATATTTACTAATTGACGATAATTCACAAAATATTTAGTTGTATTTCTAATTTAAACGAAAATATGTACAGTGGATGACAATAGGTCCATTCGATTACTGGATAATTTGTACAAATTTTTACTGGATGGCGTTCGTTAACCCAAATACTCAGTAAACAGAAAGAAAAAAGAGATAATAAAGTGACAGTTCTATGTAGAGAGTTTCTAAGTCTTGTTCTTTTTCTTGCAAATTTTTACTATACAAATTTTTGCTAGTAAGAATTTGCAAACAAAAAAAAAACATGTTTCGAAAACATACATATGTTTGTAAATAAAAAAAAATATTTTCCAATTACATTATTTTATGGAAATGCAAAGCAGTAAAACTTTCAAAACAAATTATGGAAAAGATAAGAAAACCTTCTAAAAAATTTCTGCTTAAGATTTAATATCAATAATTCTCTTCTTCCATAACTCTGAGTCTCCATTAGCTATGAGATTCTGTTAAGATAGCTGTTATGAGAGTCAGAAATAAAAAGTCTGTTCGGGTACTCAAAATTGGGATCCCGCGGGATCCCAATTTTACCAAAAATCGTTTTCTTACTGCATAATTGGGTAAATGAGAGCTGTCATGAGAGAGTAATATTCTTGTTCTTCTTGCCCGAAGAAGCCCAAACTTTTTTTTCGTGTAAGTTTGGGTAAATTGTTTTTATCAGCTGTTATATCATCTGTTGGATTCAACTAGTTCAATTGAACTATTCACTTATTTGAACCAAAGACATAGTTCACAACTAATAGCTCTTTTAGTTCAATCGCTCATTTTATTCATTAAGAAAAATATGTGTATCATTTACAAAAATTAGCGTAAAAGTTGCAAAGGCATATCGGTAATGTTACAACTCCATAAAATTACCTACAATTTTTTGAAGACGCTTGTTTAAATGTGTTAAAGAGATAAATATGTAAATAAATCGAACCTTTTGTTTAATATTGAAATTTTTTCCAGATTTAATAAACTATGTATTCCTTTTTGTATATAAAAATGCCTGAGAAGGAAATTTTTTTAAAATTTTTTATTTAAAAAGCGGTTTAACTAGAAAAGCTATCTAGATTTTAAAACAAATTGAACAAGAACTAGAAAGAGCGCTCACCAAATCGAACTATAATGCACAAATCTATTGACGTTTGTTTTTCGGGCTTCAAATATGGTTTTTTTCTACTAATAGGTCCATTCGATTACTGGAGAATTTGTACAAATTTTTACTGGATTACGTTCGTTAACACAAATACTCAGTAAACAGAAAGAAAAAAGAGAGAATAAAGTGACAGTTCTATGATGAGAGTTTCTTTTTATGATTTATTGACTGACAATTATTATACAAATTTTAAAAATACAAAACTTATTTAAATACAGATATTTAAAAGGCTGTTCAAATACAAAACTTACAATTATAGTTTAAACAATATAAACAAAACATAACACTACTTCACAATTTCTAAGTCTTCTTCTTTTTCTTGCAAATTTTTACTGGAGAAATTTTGGCAGTAAGAATTTGCAAGCAGAAATAAACATATCTTTCGAAAACATATGTTTGTTTATTATAAATAAAAAAAATTATTTTCCAATTATGTTATTTTATGGAAATGCAAAGCAGTAAAACTTTCAAAATAAATTATGGTAAAGATAAAAAACCTTCTAAAAATTGTCTGCTTAAGATTTAATATCAAAATTTTTTTTCTTCCATAGCGATCAGTTAAAATTTATTTGAATATTTGGTGCTGTAATCAGATGTGTCCACAAACTTGCAAAATAAGGCCCATTCGATTTTCTCAGTCAAGGCCAGTAAGAATTAAGCCCAAATTAGTTTGGAAGTATCGTAAAAAAAGTAACGTAGCATTCTCGTAATAAATAAAAAGTGTATAAAAAAATAAAAATATTGTATTTTTATCTTTTTCTTGTGCATAGAATTAAATGCAAGTAATAAAATAGAAAAATTTTTATTTTTAACAGAACTTTTTTACGATTTTAATTGACAACAGTTTCAATGCATAGAAAAAAGATGAAAATATTTTCTATATTATTTTAGTACATTGAATTGATTACAGATACGTTTTTTTACTTTACGATTAGACTAATGAAGCCTTTACTCAGTACAAACTTACAGAGAGTTAACGAACGCCATCCAGTTAAAATTTGTACAAATTATCCAGTAATCGAATAGGACTATTCTTACAAGTTTTCTGTTCGCGTATGTGTTTGGGAAAATTTTATTTTGAGAGTAAATCTTGTCTTACTCTCTGAAAGTTTGTACTGAGTAATTCTTACTGGACTTGACTGAGAAAAGTAATCGAATGGACCTAATACAATGGAAATTTTTAAAAATGTTTATTTTTTCAACTTTATTGGTCAGTTGTAATATTTTGGTTGTAAAAATTTAAAACTTTTTTTATTAATCTGATAATTTGTATATTTTATTTATTATATAAAATAAATTTATGGAAGAAAGAGACTAAACTTCAGAAAAAATTTAAAGAATTGAAAGCCTTCATGATTTTGGCAATACATTGGAGGAAACCAGGCGGTTTTCATCGCCTCTTTCGAACATTAACAGTTTGTATCGAAAAATGTTAGCCTTTGCAGACATGTGTAATTTTTATGGCTGAATTTTTCGATACAAATTAAGAAGAGAGTGATTTAACAGAGGTAGGGAGAGTTGGGTAGTCTTTTAATTATATAGTCGTTGAGGAAACTTTTACCATAGCGAAGTTAAAACAAAGCTCAAAATTTAAGGTTCAGTATTCAGTTGGATATTTATAATTTTTTAGAACTGCTTTAAAACGCCGGTATAATATATCTTGATAATATCCATACAAACTTTTTGCCACTTAAAATAACTTTTAGTAAAATATGGGGTTACCTCTAAATACTGTTCTTCCAAAATTTTAAACAAAAAAGTGTCCATTAGCAAAAGTTATCGCAATAAATATACTTATTTACTAAGGTTAGTATCGTACTAAAGAAATTATAATACTAATTTTAGTAAAAATTAACCAAAATTTAAAGTATATTTTTGGGGTTAAATAATAAACATAAATGTTAACAATTTACACATACTTGGGATTTTTCATTGGCATTGAACTTTTATTAGCATTAGTTGACAAATGCTAATGCCAAAAAGTTTTCATTACCATTTAATGCTACTGAAATTTTCTGACAATGTTCCTTATAGACTATAGCTAAATTAGTCTAATTTACCTAATAAATTACAATAAATATGATTAAATGTATGTTTTTCGTTCGATTTTAGATCATATATGTGACCTTCTCCGAGAAAAGGCAGAAATTCGGAAGCAGTAAAAATGATTAGTGCTTTTTTTCTGCTTCGTTTACTGCTTCTGAGAATTTATAGCTTGCAGTAGTGTGTTAAAAAAGGCAATAGAGTTATGTTTACCACACTTTATCGCTCTAACAAAGCACGAAAGAATGATAGTGATAACCGAATTTACTAGCTAAAAGCTGTGATTTCATGCCATTATTTGGAGCTATGATAGAAGCGCCTTATATCAGCAATAATGCAAGCGCTACACTATTTTCTTTCCCTGACGAACCTGCTTCCAAGCAAGCAGTATTTTTTGCTGGGTATTGTGTCAAAAAACGGGTTTGGACTTAAGAGTGGATTCTGGTACCTAAAGGATGTAGAATAAGATGAAATGAGTTAGATTTCTGATAAAAATTTATTTACCCCATAAAAACGTACAAAACGAACTTGGGAAAATCGATAAAAATGAGAAAAACATTAAAATTATATTTTTTTGAAAATTTCATTTTCACACACTAGGTCCCTTTTCTCGGAGAAGGTCACATGCCAACAAACCAAACGATATCGTTTCGAATTCGTAACGATATCATTTTGATGATAAGTTTGTCCGAGAGTGATATCATTAACGATTCATAAGTGATAGGTACTGTGAAGAAAAATGCACATTCGTTAATGATATCGTTTTTTCATGAAATAACGATAGCTGTATTTTCGACTTAACTATATCCGTTAACTTTCAAAAAGTGCATAAAAACGTTTTTTAGACGAAAACTAACATATTACTTTTCGTATGCACGTTAACTTACAACGTGGATAATTATCAACGTTGAAAACTCAACGTATTGCAAAATTTTTGTCGTTATTTTATCACTATTCGATGAAAATATGATATCTTTAACGATATCGAAATAAAGAAGTATATATGATATCTTTAACGATTAAATTAGAACAAGCAAATGTGATTTTTTCAGAAACTTTATCGTTATTTTTAAAAATTATGATATCATTACGAGTTCATATTTTTGTATCATAAACGATAGCAAATATGATACTTAATATGAATTCTTTAACGATACTGTATCGTTTTATGGTTTATTGGGATATATTAATATCTCTTTCTGTTTAAATTATTTTTCAAATTAAAGAAAGTTGATACAAATTTTACAAGTAAAGCACTGTAAGTTGTTTTTCACTTGAAAAAATTTCACTCCAACTTTAAATGCTTTAAATTGCAATTTAAGTTAAAAAAATTAACAATTTTTTTAATTTTATAACAAATCCACAATCACAATAAACACAAAATTTCACATTTTCACCAGAAAAATAATAGTCTATTTGCGTGAAAACTAAGTTTGCACAATTTTCACGTGAAACTCATTGTCGTGAAATATAATTTTTTTTATATAGAGTATAACAGTTTTTTCACGTGAAAACGGAACAACTTACAAAGAATAAAAAAATTTGAAAGAATTCGATAAGGCCAGCAGGACAGTGTCGTTTGCATTGATGGGTTAATAACACTGTGCTAGTTGAAAAATCCAACAAGCGGGGCACCCGGTGGGTAAACCTAACTCGAGTACGCTGAATCCAGTGGTGCAAGTCGTTTTTCTAGATTAGCTCTTGAAAAAAAGATATTTGTGTTTGAAAATTCTGGGTCCAAAGACCCCAAAAGACGCGATTTATCTAACTTTTATTTTATTAATATGAAGCATATTTTTGCTTTTTTCTCAAAAAAGCGGTAATTTAATAAATTTTTTAAAGTTTGATTTTTAAAATAAAAATTTGAATTTAAAATTTTTTTAATTTAAAAAATCACTGCTGTTAAAATAATTTTTTTTTGTTTTTTAGTTTTTTTTATTTTTTCACCTTGAATTGCAATAGCACAAATATGTCAAAATTTTAATTTTTATAGGAATTTTAATTAAGAAAGTAATGAAGATCTGATGAAATTAAATGGTTTAAAACATTTTTAGAGCTTTTTTTGGTTGACCGTTATAATTATTGTAATTGTGCTCTTAAAATGGGAACATAATCATCATATTGGGCTTGATAATAGTTGCCAGCAATAGGATTTCCTAAATTATATTTGACAATATAATCACGAGTCCTAACACTTACACGTCCATCACGGGATCTAAATGAAAAAAAAAACATTACATAATAATTATTCAAGTAGTGTAAAAACAAGAAAAAAAAATTTATATTACTCACGTTTTTGGAATTAATTTATCGGTTGAAATTTTCTCAGTTTGTTTAAAAATCAAAAAGACATAACGATGTAAACCCGAACCTTCTGGTGGTCCAGAACCAATGTATTCCGCAATAACTTGACCCTCGGCTAATTTGTTACCAGGTATATTAATAACTAACCAATGCAATATTTCTTTATATGTGGGAGTTTCACGTGATGGAGCATCAGGATCTACCATTAGAAGAGTGTATAGAGATCCTTCTTCGGCATTCCATGTTATTTGAGGTTGATCTTTTACTTGTTTGGGTTGTAATTCTTTACCCAACTCCACTTTAATATTTCCACTATATGTTACAGGAGCAATAGATTCTGGTTTACTGTCGATAATATCGGGAATTATACCTCCTGAATCCATTTCGATTTTTTTTTTCTTTGCCAATTCTTTTATTGTTTGCCCTGTCACTTATAATGAACAACTTAACAGTTTTCAATATGAGTTGTTAGTTTCTTTTTTTTATCAATTTAAGCATATGGAATAAATGTATTGTTAATGAATAATAGAAATTTCAAACCTTTAACACAACTCATAATGATAAGTGATTTTTCGGGTACTAATAGATTTAAGCAAAAAATTTATTATAATAGATAACAAAAAATATACGCTGTTTAAAAACAGCTCTTGTTTATTTAGAAAATTTTCGAACTGCGGTAAAACACTGTCCACATAGAAAGTGTTCCCACGATTTCAAAAAAAAATTTTTTTTTAATAATCTATGGTATAAACGCATTAAAAATTTAAACATTAAAAAAAATTTTAGCTGCGGCGCAATAAAACTATATTACTTCTGAATTTGCATGTTTCATCAAAAAGTTTCATTTCTATATCATCCAAAAACTTTGCGTATACCCAGCAAAAAAAAAACCGAATGCATTCTACAAGAATGCATTTTTCACTGCATATAAAGTAGCTATATATGCTGATTTCTTACTTCCAATAAACGTATTTTAAATGACTTCCAAAATGCCATTAATTAAAAACTTTTTTTACTTCCCAGAAAAAAAATATCTGACCAAGAAGTAAAAGCACCCAGAAAAAAAATACCTGACCAAGATCCGTAAAAGCACCTATACTGTTCGGTACAAATGCGTTCAAATTGAGGTGAAAAACGCATTCTTTTAACATTGGCTTGTCATAGGAGAGAAGGTGTTTATGCTACTTTAAGTCTGCTTTGCACGTCATAAAAATGAGTGCTTGGATGTTCTTTTTTATACAAAATAGCAATTCATTTTTTTTACTATCTAAGGAGAGATGAAAAGTAACTTCTTGGGAATGCATTCAAATATATATTTAAGAAGTGATATTTATGACTTTTGAATGCATTCCCAATAAGTTACTTTTCATCTCTCCTGATAGTAAAAAAATGAATTGCTATTTTGTATAAAAAAGAACATCCAAGCACTCATTTTTATGACGTGCAAAGCAGACTTAAAGTAGCATAAACACCTTCTCTCCTATGACAAGCCAATGTTAAAAGAATGCGTTTTTCACCTCAATTTGAACGCATTTGTACCGAACAGTATAGGTGCTTTTACGGATCTTGGTCAGGTATTTTTTTTTCTGGGAAGTAAAAAAAGTTTTTAATTAATGGCATTTTGGAAGTCATTTAAAATACGTTTATTGGAAGTAAGAAATCAGCATATATAGCTACTTTATATGCAGTGAAAAATGCATTTTTGTAGAATGCATTCGGTTTTTTTTGCTGGGGTGGTTTTACGGAAACAAATTTTTTAATTAATGGCATTTTGGAAGTCATTTAAAATACGTTTATTGGAAGTAAGAAATCAGCATATATAGCTACTTTATATGCAGTGAAAAATGCATTCTTGTAGAATGCATTCGGTTTTTTTTTTTGCTGGGCACCTATACTGTTCGGCACAAATGCGTTCAAATTGAGGTGAAAAACGCATTCTTTTAACATTGGCTTGTCATAGGAGAGAAGGTGTTTATGCTACTTTAAGTCTGCTTTGCACGTCATAAAAATGAATGCTTGAATGTTCTTTTTTATATAGGAAAGCAATTCATTTTTGTTACTATCTAAGGAGAGATGAAATGTAACTTCTTGGGAATGCATTAAAATATATATTTAAGAAGTGATATTTATGACTTTTGAATGCATTCCCAAGAAGTTACTTTTCATCTCTCCTGATAGTAAAAAAATGAATTGCTTTCCTATATAAAAAAGAACATCCAAGCACTCATTTTTATGACGTGCAAAGCAGACTTAAAGTAGCATAAACACCTTCTCTCCTATGACAAGCCAATGTTAAAAAAATGCCTTTTTCACCTCAATTTGAACGCATTCGTGCCGAACAATATAGGTGATTTTACGGATCTTGGTCAGGTATTTTTTTGCTGGGTAGCTAACATCAAAAAATTTCCCTGCGGCGGAATTAAACTATGTCAGTTCTGAAATTGCATTTTTTTTTTATCAATTAAAAGTTGATTCCTTTTGTCATTTCCAATTCCAACTGTCTTTTATGTTTCAAATTTTCAAACAAAACAACAAAAAATGGATATTTACAGGGTTTTACCAAAATTAAAATAACGTGATTTTAGACTTTTTTAATTTTTCGAAGGTCTATAGTAAAAAAACTCATTTTTGAAATCGTAAGAAAATTTCTTTTCATTTGAGTGCCATTTTCTTTCATATTAATTTTTACTTTTTTCAATCCCCCTATTGGTCGAAAAATGGCTCTAGTTAGGGCTACGTTTTATGCATATAAAAAAATATTTTTGGAATCGTGAAACAATTTTCTTTAACTTGAGTACCCATTTATAAGTAAGTATGTTCCCCGTTTTTGCCCCCATGGTCCTCCTGGGTCCGAGCCCCTCCCAAAATTAATTTCGGTTTTTTTCTTTTTTAATTCTAGAGGGGATCATATTTTTTTTTTACGAAACCCCATAAACTGCAGTTTTGCCTAAAGGACTAAATAACAGGAAAGAACTTTTCATTCAAATTTTTAATTTAAAGATTGGCTAAACTAGAAGAGCTAATTAGATCTTTACAATAAATTGAACTAGTACTAGAAAGAACGCTCTTCAAATCGAATTATAATACCCAAGTCTATTGACGTTTGTTTTTTGGGCTTTAAATATGGTTTTTCGCGTTTGCTTACTTTTGCACATTTTTGTTACTTCGTGAAAATATTTTTTATTAACTCTCATTTTACCAAACTTTACCGAAAAAGCAAACACAGCTAATAAGCACATCATTATAAATTTGCTCTAGCCGCAGATTTATGATTTCAATTTTAGCTTTAAATTAATTTACGAATCTAGGAACAGCGGAATCTTTGGCGGACAGTTCTTCCCCAGACACCCTTCGCAGGCGAATACCACGTCGTGTTTTAAATTTTGCAAGCCAACCATCGCACAGGGGGGGATTTTGGAAAAAATTTTAAATAAATCTGCTATTTATCTACTGGACCAATTATAATGAAATTTTATGTAGTTGGAGCTGAGGTGTATTTGAGCTTAAGTTTTAGATGAAGACCCCATGGACCTTCTGGGAGCGGCACCATGAGTTCTCAAACTGGCAAACCCCGTGTATAAAAAAACTTCAAACAATCCCCATTTGTTTGTTTTTATCCTATTTCTACACGTTCGATACATTTCTGTAATCTACTAGTAAAGACCTTCAGAAAACATGCTTACATGTGTGGGCTATCTTTTATATAGCAGGTGATTGGAGTGTCGAATATTATTAAGAAATAATTTTTATTTTGAAGAATATCTGAAGTTAAATAAAAAATAAATCAGTGCAACATTTTAATACAGTCAAAAATGGCACTAGTTCAAAGATCAAATTAAAAAAGATAACCAATTTTGTCTTGAAAGTGACCAATTTTTGAAAAATATTTCAACCTTGACCAAAGAAGCTATTCTGTAACTTTTTAACGACAAAATTCGGTAGCTAAATTGACAAGTACTCACAGCAAAATGACAATTTAACTACCGAATTTTCTTGTTAAAAAGTTAGAGAATGCCATTACAGTTACCAAAATCTGTGCAAAGCTGATTTTTAAAATGTAAAATACGATTTGTATACTTTAATATATGTATAAGTATGTCCTGATCCGAGCCATAAATGTGGACTTGACAGCTAAAACATTTCGAAAAACAAATATTTTCGCATATGTAAATATTGGGTTTTTCCGAAATTTTGTTCCACCGATAGCTATATAATCAATTTTATTTTGGCTCATAATAAATAACAGTTAATTCTTTTCTGGGGATACCAAACACTTGTATATTTGAGGCCATATAGTACATAAGAACATAAGAATTATGGTCTAATTCATAACCTTTTACAACAGTCTTATTGCAGGATTTTAAACTAAAATGTGAAAAACAGTATTCATATTTGCTTAATAACAAAAAAAATTATATACATAGGTTTATAGTCGATACTCATTAACCTTAAACCTTTTATAAAGTTTGGAGTGAGGAAGCCACCATTTAATTGTTAATTATTTCATTTTCAGGCATGAAATGATTTATTAAAGCCATCCCATCCCTAGAATATGTGGCTTCCAACAACTTGCATCACTGTTGGTAAAAGTGTCACAAAAGTGCCATTTGTGGCACTATTGAATGTTAAATGGCACCATGGCACTCTTCATAGAATTTTGGCACTTTTTAAAAAAATTTCTATATAATTTGATAAAAGGTCGATATCGCTGGTTTTTCATTAAAAGCCACGCCTACTTAGAACGGGTAGCAAAATTAAAAAACAAACGCTACACTATTTATACAATTTTCTGGACCAGCTTCCAGTTCTTCGGGGACAATTTAATCATTATTTTGATCTTTAAAAGCAATGGGGATAAAATAAGAACAACTTTATTGATTCTATTGTATTGTCCGTCATTGGAATTTTTCAAAAATTTGTTATGGTATTCTAGTTTTTTTTGACAAGCAAAAGTTTTAAAAATTTCACCATACAATGGTGAAAGCTTTTTCTGCCAAAAATAAAATAAAATTATCAAAAAATTGTAATTTGTGAAAAATTACGATTTTTTCGATAATATTATGAAATCTTAAATGATATGAAAACTTAAAAAATGTCCAGGAACCGCAGAACACGAGAGAACTAGTTCTAAGCACTTGGAGTTTCCTTTAAATTTTAGCATCAAGCACCCTGAGCTTATTCCTAGCCCCAAAAATCCCATGTTAATACGTAATCTTTTGGAGGAATTTGCAGGAATGTCAGAATCGGTAAAAGGTTCGATGCATCTTAAAATAATATCTCAAAATATGAATGAGGTATTTCATATTTTATTTCTGTGAAGAAAAATTTTGAAATTCTTCAAAAGAAAATAAAATTTTTATATTTTAAATTGTTGACAATTAAAAATATTTGTTTGTTATGTGCTTTTTATTATATGACTATTTTGTCAAGGTTTTGCTGTGACAATTTTTCTGATAATACCAAAATAATAATAATTTCCATTCACACCAGTTTTGTGACAATTTTGTTATTGTTATAAAGTTTAGAATAAGGGTGTATGTAAATGTATAAAAATTTGAAATAAAAGCTGAACATATTTTTTGAAACATTTGCACGTTGCTTAATTTTTTTTTTTTTGGCACTTTTAAAGCTTTTTTGGCACTTTTTTGGTATAATTTAGGCACCAAACGAAAATTCTCAAATACCATCACTGACTTGCATCCATCAAACTGAAAAAAGCTACAATAATTGCGTAGCGAATGACCTTTTTCGAAAAAATTTCCAAAAAATGTAAAAATAAAATTAAGAAAAGAAAAACAAAATAATAGTGATGTACAGACTGTCAAAACATTATTCGAAATTCGATTACTTTTGTATGCATCGAATAATATGTTCTAAAAAATTACTTTTTCACACATATTTCCATTAATTTGCTTTATAAATAAATAAAAAATATTTTGAATGGCATTTAAATTTATCTTAGCACATCATTAGTTCTCTAATTTAAAAAAAATACATTTTCACTTCCGATTACCGAGTCAATCGTTTAATAAATTTGTACATAGCTTACGACAGGGATGATAAATGGGATTTTTAAAATAGTACCAACCAGCTTAAAAAATAGTACTTTTTCTACCTCTATAGTACCAAAAATGTTTTTTCATTTAATTTTTTTTTTTTAATATGAATTAACAAATAAAAATTGATACAAAATAAAGAGTTCTGTTATATCTAAAGTAGGGCATATACGTTCAATATTATTGATAAATTTTTCAAAAATCAACCAATCAGAACAAAGTATTTAATAATAAAATGTTCTAATTGGTTGATTTTGAAAAATTTATCAATAATATTGAAAGTGTATGCCCTACTTAACTCATACACCAATAGAAAAAAGTAAAATTTTTAGTTAAAACTACTAAAAATTAGTAAAAAATTACCTTGCCGAAAAACTGTTGAAATTATCAGGTTATTTTATTTTAGTATAGGAACAGTAGCAACCAAACTGTTAAATGTACACAAAATTTTAGTTATATTTGAGTTAAATTTTAGTTAACAGAAAATAACTACTTAACCTGACAAATTCAAAAAGAAATTTAGCTGAGTAATTAGTAGACTTAAAAACACAAAAAATTTGAAATTTCGAGTTTTTTTTGATTTTTTTAATGCGAATAAAAATCTAACATTCTGAAATCAGCAGTTTTCTATATTTTTAGCAACAATTTCTGTTGATTTTAGCAGGAACTAAATTTAAATTAAAAATAACAAAAATTTTGTAGATATAGCAGTTTGTTTCTGCTAATTTTAGTCAACTAATATTAATATTTCCTGCAGACTTTCCAGTAAAATTTGTTATTTTCAATGAACTAAAAGTTAACTCAAATTTAAATAAAATATCGTACGTAACTTTAATAGTTTTATTTTTACTGTTCTTAACTTAGTAGTATTTTGCACAAAAATATGCTAATCTCAGCGCTTTTTGTAAAGAAAAGCATCAGATTTTGAGTTTTTTCTATAGAAAAAAATAAACAAAATTTCAGATTTTTATATAAAAAAAGTCCTCAGAATCTAATGTTTTTTTCTTTTTGAAAATATGTTAAGAATCTTAAACTTTTCACTCTGAAAATTTTTTTGAAATTTAGGTATTTTCCTATTTCAAAAAGTTATCGGAAATTAAGGTTTCTTTTTATAGGAAAAAGTCCTGAGACTTTTTTTCTATAGACAAAAGTCTTTAAAATCTATTTTAGGTTTTGTATTTTGTTGTAAATAAGTGTGAATTTTAGCGTAAAGCTTGGATAGGGAGGAATGCTAGTTTGTCTTCCGGCTATCATCAGTCTGGGTGTGATTCTTTTATCCAGCATCATATTAAATAATAAAAAATCGATTCATGCCTAGATTAAATATGCCAGTTATAGGGTACAATAAAATTATAAAATGACCGTAATTTATATCAGATTTAAGTCAGGTGACATTGACTTTTGGAGCATAATTTTTCCTCCCATGGAATATTTCTAAACACCTATGGCAACCCTAATGCTCGTAGTTTAAAGTGAGTTGCCACTAAAATAGATCCTCTAATTAGTAATTTATTCACATGGTTTTAAATTTAACATTCCTCTATTTATTAAGATATACCAATTCATATTTTAATTATAATAATCTCATTAGCAAAATAGAAAATATTATAATTATAAGTAGAATTAAGATTTGATTTAAGTTAAAATGTTATCTTAGTATTAGCTGTCAAATATATTTCATCATTTCTAATTTAAAATTATGGATCCGATAATTAAGGGTTAAGTGTAAATAACCAAATCTTTAAGTATATAACAAGTTGAAATTTTTTTATATAATCATTGAAGTTAATGAATATCAAAAAAGCAAAACAAATGTGAGATGGTTTGCGTCTTGGCTGAATTCGCCGCGCTCACATAAATCGACTAAATCAAATTTTTTTTGTAAAAATGAATAGAAACAATTAGGTACTGCAATATTTGTTAAACTTACAATCGCTGTTGTCATGAGAGACATCTTTACGATGTCTTTTAGATATTATTTCCTCTAATTACAAAAACAATTAGTAAAAAAATTTATTTTATATGGATAAAAACTCACTTTTTTCACGAAATATTGTTAATTATTTATTTTTTATAATATACCCTTCACTTTTCTACAGTTTATAATATAAAATATAATTTATATTAACGAAAATATAATATTTAATAATTTATTTTTAAGACGGACAAACACGCACAAACGGATGAGGAAACAGACCGACGAAGACTAATTGCTTTTTTACTCGTTTGCTTCCAACTAATATTGCTTGCAATAATTCTATTAAGCAATAAGTAATCAATGTGAAAGACTGGGATTAATAGTTAGTGAGATGTTAAACTTAGAAATAAAGAATCATAAGAATAAAATATTCTTTAAAAGAATAACTTAAATAAAGAAATGAGTAAGGATGAAAAATATGATAATAATTTGGATCAGGGATGAGAAATAAGATTTTCGTTTCGGTATCTAACAAATTTTTGAAGAGCACTGATGCCAATTTGGTGCTTTTCTAGTTAGAATTATACTGCATTTACATTTGCCTCGAAATCTTATTTTGGTCTGCATTTCGATCATATGATACTGTATAATATCATACAAGATGTAGATTTTGAAATCTAGTTCGTGTATCACATTATACGGTATCATATCATTTATATGTACGCTAACCAGCTCAAAATAAGTTTTCTAGGCAACTGTAAATGCAGCATAAATCCAATAAGAAAAGCACCAAGTTGGCATCAGTGATGGCCATGGCACTTTACTTTATTTAAAAATCTATAAATATTTGAAATTTTATTCTTATTTAAGCACCGTAAGTTGTTTGAGTTTCATGTGAAAAAACTGTTATACTCCATATAAAAAAAAATAATTTTTCACCACAATGAGTTTCACGTGAAAATTGTGTAGACTTTGTTTTCACGCAAATTTAATGTTCAAGACTATTATTTTTCTTGTGAAAAAGTAACTTTTGAGACATTTTAAGTCCGAGTGAAAATTTTCCACGTGAAAAATAACTTACGGTGCTTCAAAATAAAAATCCCAAAAATTTTGTTTATTTTAAATTTAGAGAATTTTATTTTTAACAAGTGTTTGAATAATTCTTGGAATAGTTTTTTCAATAATTCAAAATGTAAAAAATAGATACCTAAATACTTAAAAAAAGATTGAGACCTACTAACTTCCCAATCAGAAAAATACAAACGGGAAAGCGGTGGCAAAGCACTTTAAAAGGTGGTACAAGTACTGGCAAAAAGTGCTTTCCTATTACCAAAATGATAACATCATTAAACAAAAGGGCCGGCTGTTCAAAAAGCGCCGGGAAAGCACTTAACTAAAAATACAATTTAAAACCAATAAATTTCAGTTAAAACCCGGTCTACTGATATTTTCATTTAATTGAACAATTTTTTTATTTGTTTTTGACTATCAATAATTGACTATAAGAAACCGTAAAATCAACTTAAAGTTAATTTATTTTTACTATAAAAATAACAAGCAAAATGGTGCGAAGAACTAAATTTATATTTGATTTTACTAAAAAATTTTAAATAAAAACAATTCATCAAATAATTGTATTGTTGTTTTTTTATTCTAAACAACTTTTACTAAAAAACACCTTTCTTTGGTTCATTTTTTTTAGTTTTACTTTAAAACAATAAAAATTGACTAGAAAATTTGACTGTTACGAAATATGCGTATTTTCATTTAGTTAAATTTTTAAATAACTTGTGAAAAAAGTTAAAAATTATTTTTCTTCTACGAACAACTGTTATTACTTTTAAAAACAACTTCCGAATTTCTAAAGCATTTTCATTCAAATTTTACAAAAAACATGATTTTAAATCGAATGTAAAAATTACATGTGTCTGTGAACCCAAATAAAAGTTTCAAAAATTGAAAATTTTGTACTAAAATTTTGCAAATCATAAAAATTCAAGCAGTTTTATATGAAATTAACTGTTAAACATTAAAAGAAAAAATGGCTAGGGCAAAATAAAATGGCTAAATCTTCCGACTGGATCCAATCTAGCCATTTAATGGCTAGATGAAATTAAAATGGCTAGATCTAGCCGGAAAATGGCTAAATTGGCAACATTGGTCGCAATCCCGATGCATACAATTTTTCTTATTTTGTTGTACTGCGTTATTTTTGAATTTTATTTAAAAAATTTTTAACTTTAAAAGAAATTTATTTAAAAAATATTAAAAATTAAAATAAATTGTGTGTACAATTACGTATACATTTGATCTAAATGTTGTAAAATCTGTAAAATGTTTATTCGAAAATATAGGTCTATATCAGATTCACGATTTCTTTATGAATTTGCACTTAATATTTTCTCAAAAAAAAAATTTACATAAAGGTTAACAGTATAAAAGAAATTTATCCATATCTAGTATAATATATTGATTAGGGTATTCAGTCGATTAATCGAACAGTTTTTTTGTGTTTATTTGAAAAGTAAGACAAAGAAATTTACAAATAAGTTGTTAACAAGATTATAGTCAAAATTAGTATTTATGATTTCTAAACAATGTTTAATGAGAACTAAATAACCTTTTATATACAGTTATGGACATATAATTGGCACAAATTTAAATTGCGCATAAATTTAAGTATTTTCCAACTAAATATATTTAAAAATGCAAGTTTTATATTTTCTGATTGTTGTTGAAAAAGATGTTTGTCTTAATAGTGCTCAAATGTTCCATTATGTTCTGCTTATTATTTACCGTTATCATTTTTGCGTTAACAATGCTGATTTAAAGTGGACATATAAATGGCACAATTTACTTAAAATAGGCAGTAGTCATGTAGATTTAATTCAAAGCAATAATAAAGATAAAAAGTTAAAAAATTGTTAAAAAGGGATCAGGAAAACATACCACAGGTGAGGAAAGGCGGATCATATGGAAAATGTATGAAGATGGAAAAAAAGTATCGGAAATTGCTGAGATAATGCAAATTTCTCGCAAAAAAGTCTACAATGCAATTAATTCTTGGGTTGAGGATCCCGATATATTGACTAAGGGTAAAATTCGGAATCCAAGGCCACAAAAAACAGATGAGCGTACGGATGCAGCTATAGTACGAATGGTGAAAATTGATCCATTCAAGTCATCAAGGCAGATAGCATCGGATATTAATGAAAATTTTAACATGGAAATATCAAGCAGACTTGTCAGAAGAAGACTAAACGAGGCAAATTTGTTTGGGCGCATTTCCTGAAAAAAGCCCCTTCTCCCAAAAAAAATATTTCAAAACGACTAACCTTCGCCAGAACCCATAAGGAAAATCCAGTGTTTCCAATTCGCCTCTATTTCGGTTAATGTCGAAACAAATAATTTAAAACTCAAATAATTATTCGACCCGAATAATTTTACATTTTTAATATGGAATTTTTCCTTAATTTTTTTCACAAAACTTCACAATTCTCTTAATCTTGGATAAAAAATTACAAGAAAAGCTTAGAAAAAAAAAAACAAATAGTTGGCCTTTTTTAATCATTGGATTTATTTTATTTTGTTAAAAGATCCACATTTTGTTATTTAATTTTCAAAATTTAATATTTTTAGCAAAATCTAATACTTATAATGTGAAAGAAATTTATTAAATTTTGTAAAAATGTGAGCACAGGAATGGAATTAAGATAAATCCAAAACGGATTTATAAAATAAATAGATCCGTTTCGGATTTAGCTTAATTTAATTCCAGAAATTGCATTCCCGCAAAATTTTAATTTTTTCTTTCACATTATAGTAGCGAATAAGTGTTAGATTTGAATAAAAATTTTTAAAATTCATTAAGAAAATGTAGATTTTTAAGCAAAATAAAATAAATCCAAAAATAAATCCAGTGATTAAAAAAAAGGCCTACTAACTAAAATAGCTTCAAATTCTTTAAAAATCGTGTGAAATAGGTTCTTAAGCCTTTAGATACCTTTTTCGAGCAACCGCAAGCAAGTCGACATTGCACCATCGAGACACGTCATTAAAAATCCCAATTTTTAATAAAATTTTGCGCAAATGTTTAAAAAAAATATCAAAGTTTCTATTTGTAAACAAGCCTTAAGAACATAGCAAAAGGCCAAAATGAAGGTGTTTTTTAAAACTTCTCAAAACACGCAATAGACAATTTTGCATTACTGTTTCAATTCTTTTAAAAATTAAAACTAATGTAAATTATATCTCCATGTCCTTAAAGACAAGGCTGCATTTGTTTTAAAACTCTGTCACACATATAACATGTTAATTCTGTAAGAACTCTAACTTTTCTTATTTTTCCTAAGTAAGTGTGTATAATCGGTTCAAAACTACATCAATTCTAAAACATGTTTCTCCATAGCAACATGGAACCCGAACCCATTTCAATGAATTTAAATTCGAATTAAAACAAATAACCTAAAGTTAACAAAAAATTATAATTAAAAATTTTTAATTTATATAGAATTTGACTTCTGTATCTGCACATTCAGAGAATTGTCTATATGCTATTGATGAATTTATACACTGATTCAATTAATTTTCACTGGAATTCGTCTATTGAAACTTTTAATAGAATTGATCCAATTTTTCATAAAATTTTATGAAACTTTCATATTATTTATTAAAAATGTCATAAACGCAAAAAAGTTTTACTAAAAAGAGATTCATAAAAATTAAGCTTTAGGTTATTTTTTACTGTTAATGTCCCTTAGTAACGAAAAAGATAGGTACAACAAAGTAAACTGGTATTCTCAATTAACTTAAATTAATCTCAAAGAGAACTCAAATTTTTTTAGCGATGCCTTAATGAAAATTTCATAAGTGTAGGAAAAATCTTATTAAAATTTAAAAACTTTAGGTATAGCATTTCTTTAAATGCAATATTGTTCTTAACTTACTAATATTTTGCTAGTTTCAGCAGTTCTTTCTGCCATCTTCAACGAAATTTTAGTAGATTTAGCAACATTTTTACAGACCTTTTTTAAAAAATCTCAGATTCCGAGACTTTTCAACCTTAGAATATGAAAACTTTTTTATTAAATACATCGTGTTTATAAGTATGTAACGTTAATATTTAGTGAAAAGTGTGTTTTAATTGATAAAAAGTTAAGGAAATACATTAATTTTGCTTTAAACGATTAATCGATTAACCGCCAATTTTAATCAATTTTAGTGATTTTTCGAATAATGCATTAACCGGTTAACCGCCTATGTCGAATAATTGGAAACACTAGGAAAATCCCATTAGTTTTTGGAAAAACGTGTTATGAAGTGACGAAACAAAAATTAACATGATAGGACCAGACGGCAGAATCTTTGTTCGTCGTCCGAAAGACCAAGAGTTTAATCCTCGGTTCACTCCGAAGACGGTAAAACATGGAGGTATTATGGTTTGGGGTGCATTTTCTTGGCATGGCGTAGGTCCGCTTATAAAAATCAATGGAAAAATGGACAAGTTTCGGTATTTAGATATTTTAAAAAACCATATGGAGCCATATGCCTTCAACTCCATGCCAATAAAATGGAAATTCATGCAAGATAATGACCCCAAACCCTCCTCCAAACTAGTAAAAAATGGTTTTGTGCGGAGATTGATGTTTTGGATTGGCCAGCCCAGAGCCCTGACTTAAATCCAATAGAGAACCTGTGGAATGAAGTCTAGGTTGAAATCGCCAAGAAAAATTACATAAATATGGACGAACTGTGGTCGGCCGCACAGGAAGCTTGGTATGCCAAAAACTAGTGGAAAGCATGGGTCGCAGGTGCAAAGCAGTCATCAGAAAAAAGGCCACAGCACTAAATATTATAGTTAAAATATTTGTACATACCAAAAAATTTAACAAATGCAATATTAAAACCATTTCTTCTCTTTTTTTAAGATTGTGCCATTTATGTGTCCAGCTCATTTCAATGGGTTTTTTTTCATAATGATAATTTTTTATTTACATTAATGAATTTCAATTAAAGTTTATAGCAATATTAAATGTGCATAATAAACATTTGGAAAAAACAAAAACTTGTTGGTTGTTAAAAGTATTTGCAATATAGTAACATAAGAAAGAATTCATGGTAAAATGTTCCATTTATATGTCCACACCTGTATATATGAGCTTTTCAGATCCCAATTCAGCTAACTCTGCTAAAAACAAATTTGTCAAATTTAATCACAAGGTTTTTTTTTAATTTCCTGTTAATAGTTGCTAAAATCAAATAAAGGGATGGAGGGACGTAAACGTGGAGGGAAAATCAATTCTCGATGTCTCTCTACATTTATGTGTTTTATGAGTTGAATGCATACGAAATAGATACAAATTAATCTACTAGTTGTTCTATTCTTCTTCTCATTGAAGATATTATAGAGCGCTATGTATAATATATGAACGTCTAATTTTTATAAAATGCTAAATTTAAAGAAAGGTCTGCGGTGTGGTTATCCCCGATTTGGATAAAATTTGAATATATTACAGAGAGGACAGAATTAATAAAAAAATTTATAAAACATGATCTCAATTATAGCATTTTTTATTTTTATAAATTTTAGAAGAGTTTCCGAAACTCTTTTTGTTCTTTTTTTTTAAATAAAATTATTAAAAATACAACAAATGTATGTATATTATTTTACATAACATTTTTTCGATTAATCGATTAATTTTAAAATTTTATGCGATTAATCGGTTAAGAAAAAACCCGAATAATTATTTGAACGATTAATCGATTAAATTAAAATGTCGATTAATTGAATACCCTGATATCGATGCTTTCGTTTCATTAATTTTAAACATTTCTTATCATTTTTAATTCTTTCTTATATTTTAAAATTTTCTTTTTTGAATACAAATACGCAAATGTTTTGAAAAGGATTTTATATTTATTTTTGTATTTATTTTTGTTTTGTTTTTCTTTTTGTCTTTCGATTGACATTGCAAGGAATAAAATTATGACACAAATGACAAATTTATCTAATAATTCTACCTGGGTAGTTGTACAATGGTTGCTACTATGGTATGTAGTGAAAAATCATACTAATACTCATCCCTAATGGTAATAAATTTTGTACTCTGCAAATAAATGAATAGCTTTTTAGAAACATATTCAATTTGTTATTTTTTAAATTGTTTTGTTTACAAAATATTGTTGCCAATCCGATATTAAGTTTAGCTGTCAAATTTCGTATTGTATTTCGAAAGTCGATTAAATTCGATTTTAAACGAAATTTCACAGAAGTTTAAATTTGCTATTAGCAACAATTTCGCATTAAATTTATTTAATAAATGTAGAAGTGTTTATAAAAATTAAACAATACAAAAATGTTTTTTTTTTGAATTTTCTCCAAAGTTCAAATTCTAATATGATATTGTCATATTAGATTTTATTTTTTGTTTCCAAAGGGTTGACCATTTTCATGATAGACAATACAATTGTTTCGTCGGCATCACCCCACTCATCAGTTATCTGCAATAGGAAAATGATGATTGGAACCAGACCTTTATAAAAATAATTCAGTAATCAGTAATAACTGAATTTCTAAAAAGAATCAATAATATATGTTTTTGATTCACGAATTATGTCTGGATTTATTTGACTATAGCTGTATTTTCGGTCACACCTATCAACGTTAAGTATTAAAAGGAAATCTACGTTTAACCGATTAAAGTTTAAACAAATTATAAACAGTTAATTTTTATAAGTTTCAGTATAATCGAACGTATGCCAGAAAAACTTTTTAGGAAGTAACGAGAAGTTATGTTAGATGCGAAATTTTAACCGAGTTCGTATTAAATGAGTTTTACTGTATGTATGTTTGTGTGTTCGTTGTCAATAATAGTTGTAAAAACAACGATCATCCCAACAAAACAATATCTGCAAGGGACTAGCCGTGGTACACTATTTGTTCAAAATTATTTAAATTTTTGCATTAAAAACAAATAAAAAAAATATTTTTTCGGACTTTTTATATTTTTATAAAGTAAAATGTGAACACGAGTATTTAAAGGACAATTACTGTAATGAAAGTTTTTGTTAGAACAACTTTCGCAAATATTAAATTTTTGGTACATATTTTTATGCACAAGATATACCGAAAGATGAGCTCTTTTCGCTTTCGAGTTTTTTTTTTAATAAACTTCCTTAATTCGTGTAAAAAGAGACAAAATTTTGTTTAGATTTGTATTTGTTGCTTATGCAAAACAAATGTTTTGATCATTTGCGAAATGGCATAAAATATTGTGCAAAAAAAAGTAAAATGTAGTAAAAACTGAGATAGAACCCGTATTTAGTTTTTAAAGCTAGACATTTTTCAATCAATTTTAAACCCAAATGCTGCTAAACCCCTTATCTATATTTAACATGTAACTAGCAAAAATGAAATCTTGCATTTTTAAAATTCGATATTGAAATCAGCGCGGCAGAATTATGAATTATTACTGTTTCCAATTATTCGACATAGGCGGTTAACCGGTTATTGCATTATTCGAAAAATCACTAAAACTGATTAACCGGTTATTCGGGTCGATTATTCGAGAAAATTGGCGATTAATCGATTAATCGTTTAAAACTAAATTAATGTATTTCCTTAATTTTAACCGAGTTCGTATTAAATGAGTTTTACTGTATGTATGTTTGTGTGTTCGTTGTCAATAATATTTGTAAAAACAACGATCATCCCAACAAAACAATATCTGCAAGGGACTAGCCGTGGTACACTATTTGTTCAAAATTATTTAAATTTTTGCATTAAAAACAAATAAAAAAAATATTTTTTCGGACTTTTTATATTTTTATAAAGTAAAATGTGAACACGAGTATTTAAAGGACAATTACTGTAATGAAAGTTTTTGTTAGAACAACTTTCGCAAATATTAAATTTTTGGTACATATTTTTATGCACAAGATATACCGAAAGATGAGCTCTTTTCGCTTTCGAGTTTTTTTTTAATAAACTTCCTTAATTCGTGTAAAAAGAGACAAAATTTTGTTTAGATTTGTATTTGTTGCTTATGCAAAACAAATGTTTTGATCATTTGCGAAATCGGATAAAATATTGTGCAAAAAAAAGTAAAATGTAGTAAAAACTGAGATAGAACCCGTATTTAGTTTTTAAAGCTAGACATTTTTCAATCAATTTTAAACCCAAATGCTGCTAAACCCCTTATCTATATTTAACATGTAACTAGCAAAAATGAAATCTTGCATTTTTAAAATTCGATATTGAAATCAGCGCGGCAGAATTATGAATTATCAATGGTCGGTATCCAATTTTTTTTGTTTAGGGGGGGGGGGGGGGGGTAAAGTTTGTAGCGCTGTGTAATATAGGGAAATCTCTTTTGCTCTGAAATAAATTTAAATCAAACAATTAAGAATTTTATTATTTTAATACTATTCGAGTATATATATTGATTTGTTTATGATATTAATATTTATTATATTGTATGTGTATATTTTATCTAATCAACGATAAATTTGTTATAATTATTTATGCAATTATGGTTGAAAGTTAACCTTTTAATGGTTTTCGTTATTTCACGAATTTCACTTCTTTAATTTTTTTTTTTACTAATAGGAATAGGACAATGGGGGAAGAGGGTTCTTAACAATGTGACAATACAATTAATGTGATTTTACAATTCAAGTTATGTTATATATCAGAAAAACACTAAACAACACACTTTTGTGTGAATTTTTTAAGCATTTATTATGTTTATATTATTAGTTTACTACATTTATACAATTACAATAACTCCAATTATCCCCGGCATTAATGTTATTTCATGTTATTCAGGAAATATAAATTTTATTGAAAGTGCAATACATTACTTGAAGAAGAAATTGCCCTAATGCGTTCTCACTCTACAAGAAATGTTTTCAACACTGATTTTTTTTAAACAGAATATGCTTTTCTTTCTGCGAATTACGACCACCAACACGACTACAATTACCTTATATTCATTTATTTATTTTTGTAATATTTAAGAGATTATTTGTCTGTCTTCTCAAAATCTTTTGCTTTTATATAATTTAATCAAAAAATAATATTTAACAATACACAATACATAAGTTGTAGATAAAGAAAAATAATGAATACATAAAATGGTATAAAGGACTGGAAAAATAAGAAGAAAAAAATCTTTAGGAATACATATCCACTAGTGATTAAAGATTATATTGAATATATTATTGGAATTATATTTTTTTTTAACAATTTGTTTGTTCAATTTTTGAAATTGAGTAAAAATTAGGTTTGTTCAAAGAAAAAATACAAAGTTCCTTAGACCGGTTCTTTGTTTTATTTATGAAAATTTTCTAATTATGCGCATACGTTATTTAGTATTACTACGAGCAGCTTTAAGGTATTTAACAACGTGTTTCATAGAGACCACTTCGTCCAATATAGCGCACCCATTTCACAACATCATGATCAGAATAATTCAACTTGGGCTCAAACACTTTTAGATAACGTACTTTAAAACCAGATGGCGCAAATGGTACTTCGAAATTCATAGAAATTGGTGGACGTGTCCATTTCTTTTTAGTATCTGTTTCAAGCAACTCGATCTCAGCAGACAGTTGGGTCTCTTTCATTCCAGCCATGCGTTTGATCTTCCATACAATGGCATTTTCAGAAGCTTTATATTTAGCCTTTCCCTTCAAACAAATCAATTGAACGCCAGATGTATTTAAAGGAGTGGGAATTTTAACTTCAATCTTTTGCCCCAACAGTGAGGGCTTAAAGTTCGATTTTAATACTACTTTTACCTCCATTTTAGTACGTCCAACTTCTCGCACCAGTGGTATAACACGGAATGGCAGCGAAATATCTTTGGTTGTGCGATAACGCATCAATTCGAATTCACCGTCCGGCGGTATAAAACTGATTGAATGCTCCGTTTCAAATTTACTCAATTTAACACATTGGTGAAATTGACAATCATCAATTACTACCACAGGCTTGCCAGAACGAGAAGTATCGGCAGCCTCAGAGTTGCCAGACAGGCCACGTCCTCTAGATTCCATAACGATTTTATCATTAATACCGAATTTGCACTCGGGCATGCCTTAAAGGAAAAAAGTTACGATTAGCTTGTGTTTTTTCTTTGTTTGAGAGTAAAAATAAGAACATGAGTGTATAGAAAATTCCGAATCAAAATAACTTACCAGACAAATAGGATTTCATCACCACACGACCGGCAACATGAGCAGATAAAACTTGACCTTGGGGACTCATTAGTAAGTTAACATATTCCAATACATCTAAGAACAATTCATTGCGTCGGTATTTAATACCCTCCCGACGCCAGCCAATTTGACCAGTAACCTGGAAGTAAACGTTGACAGCGGTATTCAAAATGAAAATTTAGCATAGAGTTAACATGAGTTTTATTCATAATACTGTTGTTAAACTCATTCTAGTATTGTTGCCAAATTCCTTCTAATGTTCCGTTAGCAAACGCCAAAAAAACAAAAAGTTCCATTCACAATAATAAAAAAAGCTTTGTATTTTCAAACACAGGGTTGCTTTTAACCGGTGTGAAACTCTATTCTAACTATCTGCTTGGTCTAAAAAACATTGTAGTTAACAGCTCGTTGTGTGCGATGTATAAGAAGCTACTAAATTTTCATTTTAAATACGGGGGTAAATGTTTAATGTGTACACAAAACTTAAACGTGTTTAAATTTTTAAAAAGTGAGTAAAAAATATATACTTACATATGTATATATTTTTTAATTAAGGGGTGTACGAAATTTTTTTTACAAAGTTAAATGCATATTAAATAAAAAGAAAAACTGTAGAAATAAAGAAAATATCTCAAATGAAGCAAAATTTATCAAGATTTTAAACAAATAAACAAAAGAAAATTTTACAACTCTCCAGCAAAAAAAAAAAGACCTTTAAAAAAGTACACCGATAAAATTTCATAGTTACATAGTTAACAAAATATGTAGTTGTATTTGAATAAATTAAAAATAACTATCATAATTATTAACAACTATGGCTGTAGTAGACAAAAACTAATTTATAATTACCCTGTGATATTGTTTTTTCAAATAATTTTAAATTGACAAACAATATGTATCCTATAATGATAATGATTTATCCTAAAAAGGAATACATATTTTAAATTAAAAATTGAAATGTATTTTTTTACTTTTGTATTTACTAGGGTTTGGGACTTTTTTATTTCCCGGGAAACGGGAATGAAAAAATTTGATTCCCGTTTTATATTTTCCCGGGAAATATTTTTGAACAAAATTGTTAATGAAAACCACCTATATAAGTAATTTTTGTTTAAAAAAAAACACTATTTCAGTACAAATGCAGTCTGTGTAGTGAGAATTCAAAGTAAAATATATCAGAATGTTGAACATTTGATTTCACATAAATTACTCGCAGCACTGCCAAATGAATTGCATGATTCCAGCAGAAAGCACCTACTACTGGACTGTCGGAAACAAACCGTTTCATCACACTTGGCCCATTAGATATGGTGGCCACAATGTTATTTTCCAAAGACAAATAAAACTCTACTAGTCTTATTTCTACAATTCTTATTTCATCAGCATTACATCTTCCTGATATATAAACCAACCCCAGGTTATAAAATGAATTATTTACGTTTATACATATGTTCAAATATCTCTTTTGTGATATTCTTGTCCATTCATCTAAGATTATAGTAAATATCCTATTGTTAGAAATATGGCTCGATATTTCTTTTATCATGATATCTTTTACATGATTGTAGTAATTTAATATAATATTCTTTACATTTTTTCATTTTTTGGCAAAGCCATGTTTTTATTATAAAAAGTTTCTCGAATAAACGAAAATCTAGTTATGGTGCGGATTGACATTCCGCCGGTATTTGGATACCATTTCAGGAAATGTTTGCCCTACCATAAAACGTTCGGATAAGGCTAAGATGTCGGATAATCTACCTCCGTTAACCATTAGTCTTTTATGGCAAACATTGCACTGCGCTGTATTGTCCTTTTTTGTAAACTATTTCCATACTCCTGACATTTTATTCTTTAATATAAAATAATATTAGTACACTTACTTGAAAATATCACAATTATTAATGAAAACGTAACTTATAAAATTATTGTCCCTTAATATAAAGGATTACTTTAAATTTAAAGTCGACTTTATTTTTAATCATACGGTTTTGTTCATTTTGTGTATGAAAACCCTATAAAAATATTTATATTTTCAAACATTTTGATTGGTTGAAAATAAATTAACCAATCAGAATGCTCCAAATATAAACCAAGTCAAGGTATACTGCCACCCAATATTTTAACAAAGTCGAATTTAACTAAAATATACATTTGAAAAATTTAGATAGTAAGGGCGATTGTTTATAAGAAACAAAACTTTTTGTTCATATTTCTTTTAAACATTTTACCAAGTTTTTAGGTTTTACTACACCGAAAAAAATACGTAGTGGCATAGTCAATAAAATCCATAGTGAATTTATATTTTATGAAAATCAACTATCTTAATTATGAACAACCATGAACAAAGTCGAAAAAATTGTTTTTAGGTTGCCCTGTGATCTAAAACTTCAAAATATTATTTCTTTCAATAACAAAAAATAAAATATGTGTATATGTAAGTAAATATATTTATGGCTTTAATTACAAAATATCTCAAAATTTTCTTACATTTTACAGATGAATACTTCACGCAAATTTTTAAAATAACATAACTAGCAAAAGCCAGTTTTTGCAATGTGTGGAAGCAGAAAGCAAAGGAGTAAGACCATCGAAGTAGTATGTATAATAATTATGTAAATATTGTAAATGTTAATAAATTTTTATGAAAGGTTGAAGTAGTGTTTTTTTTTGGGGGGAAATAATGTAAAATGGCAAGTTACATGGTTTATAAGGCCGTTTCTGGATATCACTTAACGCCGAAGTGATTTGAAATCACTTAAAAGGTGTTCTGAACAGAAATATTTTGAAAATCACGTAATTTTAAACCGGTCAGATAAGTTAAGGTTATTTGAAATCACTTGCTGTTTTTCTGTACGTACTTTGTTATGAACTTAATAATAACTATCTTGAATATGTAATTTTATGTGTTTTTTATGGATTCTAGTAGTAAGATTAGGCTTTTATACATAACGAGTAAAAAGGTTAAAGTCGGGCATGCCGACTATACAATACCCTACACCAGTCTGGGTAAAAGCCAACTAATGTTTGGATCCGAAATTCGAATGGGTTAAAATGGGGCTTGTGTCAAAATTTTCTATAATGTGAGTCAGCGCACCAAATTTCTTTAAAATATTTTAATATTTGCGATCTACAGTTTGTAACCAAGCCAATTTTGGGGGGACCCTTATATGGGCACTAGGTCTAAACATGGACCGATGTTCACCAAAATCAATAGGCTTCGTCCTTGGGCTGATATAGGTCGGTATACCAAATTTCATCACAATATCTTAATATTTGCGACCTGCAGTTTGTAACCAAGCCAATTTTGGGGGACCCTTATATGGGCACTAGGTCTAAACATGGACCGATGTTCACCAAAATCAATAGGCTTCGTCCTTGGGCCAACGTAGGTCTGTGTACCAAATTTCATCAAAATATCTTAATATTTGCGACCTGCAGCGTATAAACAATATAATTTTGGTAGGACCCTTATATGGGCACTAGGTCTAAACATGGACCGATGTTCACCAAAATCAATAGGCTTCGTCGTTGGGCCGACATAAGTCGGTGTACCATATTTTATCAAAATATCTTAATATTTGCGACCTGCAGCGTATAAACAATATAATTTTGGTAGGACCCTTATATGGGCACTAGGTCTAAACATGGACCGATGTTTACCAAAATCAATAGGCGTCGTCCTTGGGCCGACATAAGTCGGTGTACCAAGTTTCATCAAAATATCTTAATATTTGCGAACAGTAGAGTGCGCACAATAATGCATGGACAGACAGACAGACGGACGGACGGACATCGTTAAAACGAAATAAAAAAAATTCTAAGCCGATCGGTATACTATAAGGTGGGTCTAGGACCAATATTTTTTGGTGTTACAAACATCAGCACAAACTTATAATACCCTGACCACATAGTGGTGTAGGGTATAAAAACATCAGCACAAACTTATAATACCCTGACCACATAGTGGTGTAGGGTATAAAAACTTAAAAATGAACAAGTTTTCAAAGTAACTGCTTGTTTGCAAAAAATTGTATTTTTTTTGTATGACATTCTTCGTGATTTTGCAATCATATTTAGTTGTCAGCTGATTTGGCTTTTCGAAAATACATGTGTAGATGCCAGAGTCACACAATGTTACAGTACCGAACAAAGTAACTAAAATATTTTATAAAAATAACCTTTTAATACCAAACTTTATTATTTTTCTTAAGTAAAAATGAAAATAGCCAATAATTATGAAGTTTTTTATTAAGAAAATATATTCTAATAAGCGTTCCATCAACACATCCAACTACGCCGGGTATACCAAACTGTTGATAGAAATGAGATTTTGATGCACTTTGTGTGTGCTGATCTAATGAGATTTGTATCCAAGTTGGACACAAGGTTTCTTCTAATAAATTCATTACGTTCCATAAGATCTTGCAGAAGGTGGAGCGTCCCATACTTATGTTCACATCGTTCGCTATGACCCCTTGATACGATCCGACTGCTAAAAATCTAAGCACAGCTGCTAGCTGAATACTTGCCGGAATGGAGGAGTTTGGTAGCTGTGGTGCTATTTCTTCCAATACCATTTGAAAATTTAATCGTTGATTACTTACAATGTTTCGTTTGTATCCATAGGATATGATACATCAACTTCCGCAATATCAATTTCGTATTGCGGAAGTTTCTTCCGTCGGGAATAACTGTTACCCGAAAGCAATACTTCCAGGCAACACGAAAGCAATACCCCAGAAAGATAAATCGGCGATATCGCTAAGTATCATCTGGAAGATAAAAAGGTAATATCGCCAAATAAACTCCCCGGTACAATATAAAGGTTTTATTTATTCATTATTAAATTTAAGCCTGAAAAAGAACATCTGCATAATCCATTGACCAACACATTAATTATCTTGATTTCATCGTAGCCGATTTTTTCCGCGCATTAAATCTTGATTTTTTCGACAAATTTCTATCCTATGTGTTTGTTGTACGTTTTTATACAAATTTTGTTTTAATTTTTTCCAAAATGACAAAGAATTTCAAACAAATTTTCTTTATCTTCCGGATGATAAGAAGGTAATATTGCCGCAATATCATCATAAAAACCTATGACAAAAAAATCAATTTTTGAACTATTTTTTTACAAATATCACCAAATTATCTTCCAAATAATAAAAGGAAGACAATTTTAAAATACTACTTGATTATTTTCATTCAAATGAAAAATAGAAGATATCGCTTTAATATCTTCTTGGAAGATATCTTCCAAATGCTTGCAGGGATGTGTATTTGACGACATATTCAGTGTGTTCGTTTACTCGAATTTTTTACTACTTTTACTACAATTGCAAAGTTTTTTTGCTTTTTGTATTGAATTTTTCCAGCTGTAGTAAATACAGTAACTTGTAGTAAGTAAACGAACAAGCTTATTGTAACCGATACCTGAATTTTTACGTTTATGTTAGTTTTTAATAAATATAATTAAAAAAACATTTATTTTTAATTGCATATTTTTTATAGTAAAGTGTTGTTTTTTCAAACGCGTCTTATAGACCAAATACAATCAATACTGTCATCAATATGCATTTTTATTAATTCTAATTTAGTAGGTTTGAGGTTAAGAAGAAGAATAAACCTTCCTCAAAAGTTATAAACACATTAAATTTGCAAATCAGACTAGATCTAGTTTCTGCCTTTTTATGGACAGGCTTCATCAGTGATCTTCCATTAAATTGTATTACTGTTTATATTTTTACTGTCAGATTGTCTCTATATGAATAATTTCAGAAGTGATCAAACAGACATATACAAACATTCTACTTCAGATTTTCTCTGTTCATCTTCTCATTTCCTCCGTGTCACCCTTTCACAAATATTGCCACATTGACGTATGGTTTGTACGTACAAGTGCAGGCAATTTGTGTATATTGGAGACGGACAGCCAACAGGGCATTGTTTATTTTTTATAGTAAAGTGTTGTTTTTTCAAACGCGTCTTATAGACCAAATACAATCAATACTGTCATCAATATGCATTTTTATTAATTCTAATTTAGTAGGTTTGAGGTTAAGAAGAAGAATAAACCTTCCTCAAAAGTTATAAACACATTAAATTTGCAAATCAGACTAGATCTAGTTTCTGCCTTTTTATGGACAGGCTTCATCAGTGATCTTCCATTAAATTGTATTACTGTTTATATTTTTACTGTCAGATTGTCTCTATATGAATAATTTCAGAAGTGATCAAACAGACATATACAAACATTCTACTTCAGATTTTCTCTGTTCATCTTCTCATTTCCTCCGTGTCACCCTTTCACAAATATTGCCACATTGACGTATGGTTTGTACGTACAAGTGCAGGCAATTTGTGTATATTGGAGACGGACAGCCAACAGGGCATTGTTTATTTTTTATAGTAAAGTGTTGTTTTTTCAAACGCGTCTTATAGACCAAATACAATCAATACTGTCATCAATATGCATTTTTATTAATTCTAATTTAGTAGGTTTGAGGTTAAGAAGAAGAATAAACCTTCCTCAAAAGTTATAAACACATTAAATTTGCAAATCAGACTAGATCTAGTTTCTGCCTTTTTATGGACAGGCTTCATCAGTGATCTTCCATTAAATTGTATTACTGTTTATATTTTTACTGTCAGATTGTCTCTATATGAATAATTTCAGAAGTGATCAAACAGACATATACAAACATTCTACTTCAGATTTTCTCTGTTCATCTTCTCATTTCCTCCGTGTCACCCTTTCACAAATATTGCCACATTGACGTATGGTTTGTACGTACAAGTGCAGGCAATTTGTGTATATTGGAGACGGACAGCCAACAGGGCATTGTTTATTTTTTATAGTAAAGTGTTGTTTTTTCAAACGCGTCTTATAGACCAAATACAATCAATACTGTCATCAATATGCATTTTTATTAATTCTAATTTAGTAGGTTTGAGGTTAAGAAGAAGAATAAACCTTCCTCAAAAGTTATAAACACATTAAATTTGCAAATCAGACTAGATCTAGTTTCTGCCTTTTTATGGACAGGCTTCATCAGTGATCTTCCATTAAATTGTATTACTGTTTATATTTTTACTGTCAGATTGTCTCTATATGAATAATTTCAGAAGTGATCAAACAGACATATACAAACATTCTACTTCAGATTTTCTCTGTTCATCTTCTCATTTCCTCCGTGTCACCCTTTTTTGGTTTTTAGTGCATATTTGGTTATAAATGCATATTTAAGTGCATATTTTCCATTTTATATTGCATATTTTAAGCGCATATTTTCGATTTTTTAGTGCATGAAAGTCCTTGCCCTGATAATTATATATAGTCACATATTACCTGAGAGACCCTACTATCGAATCCCAGCTCGGGCACAAAAAAATATTTTTTTTTACTTTTTTAACTCAATTTAATTTACTTTTAAATATTTGTTTTACAGATCTTAAAAAAATTAACCCATTTTCTGCCAAAAGCACCTGAAAGTTATGTTTACTGCAACTTGGGATTATAAATATTTTAATATGTAATTATATATTGTCATATATAACCCCACACATAATTATATATGTGACTGAGGTACTATTAACGAATCCCAGGTAGGGCACAAAAAAAAATTTTTTTTTTACTGTTTTTAACTCAATTTGATTTAGTTATAAATATTTTTTTTACAGATCTTAAAAAGTTTACACCATTTTGTGTCAACAGCATCTGCAAATTATATTTTCAATTATGTAATAGTATTTTAAATATATCATTAGATATCGTAATATATAAAAAAATTAGTTAAAGTTCTGAATTTGAGTTCTTCTAGAGCGAAAATGATTTTTTTTGTAATATTTCTACATACAATTTTGGCAATATTCTTATTTTTTACTCCTACTTTTTTTTAATACCAACAAAACAATTTGTGAAAAAGTGTTGGATAAGAGTATTTTTTCCAAAGGATTGCTAAGCTTATACATGTCATACCTTATTTAAAAGACATTTATATTACCTTTTCAACAACATGTATATTGTTCGTATCCCATTATTAATTTCGTAAATACAGACTGTTGATATTTAGACTTTGGAGCCATATAAATCTTTGCCTAGACCCTTTTTTTTTTTATCTTCTTCACCAAAAAAAATTCCGTGAGTGGAAAACATTTAAGATTTTTAATTTTTGTTTTTTTGAAAGAATGTTATTAATTTATTTTTTCAAAGTGATCTATATATGTGACGCGCAAAATAGAACCTAAGACCTAAGATAGAACCCTAGACCTAAGGGTAAAAACCGGTTTTGTTCAGGAGAGCCATTTTAAAGGTTTAAATACGTGTATCTTTGGTGTACCATCACTGAACGTGTTGGTATTGGTCTCATTTGAAAGCGACACATCTCATGTCGTCAGGAACGTGTTGGTCAACCTTGAAAACGCGCGTAGGTCGTCCCTACCTCTTGTTTTGTGTAGTTGATTTTTACTGTTTTCTACCTAGCGCGCTGTTTCCATGAGTTTGATATCAATTTTGCTCGCGGTTTTTCGAACCCAGCTTTATTTTCTGAAATTATTAATTATGAATTATAATAAATACTCATTTATAATTCTTTTAAATCGTGAATATCACTCTGAATATCATTTTTTCACATAACCTTATTATGTTATTCGCGAAAATAATTTAAAACTGATAACATTCTTACTGTTTGTTTTAGGATGAAATGGTGGACGAATTCGAAGAAGTAGATTTACTTTATCGCTTCCCTGATGCGCATATCTCTGGGAGCGAACACTTTTGGGGCATGGGATCGGTCTCATTCGATGCTCAGATCATAGTATAATATAGTAGCTTTACTCTTTTTCTGTCATCTGAAAAAATGAAGTAGTGTTTGTAATTTTATTTGTACATATGGTTCTTAATACCACTACAACTACATGAGATAGGGACAAGCTCTCAATTTTTTATTGAGTGGGGCTACTATAGTATACTATGGCTCAGATGTTGTCCACATCAAACAAAAAAAAAAAAAATTGATTTTTTTACCCTTAGGCCCCTTTCTCTATGCGCTGTCACATATATAAATTTATATAATTATATATAACTCAGTAACACGAACAATGTTGTCTCATATAGTCACCCGAGTAAAAAAAATTGATCTCGCGCAATATCTAATCATATCCAATTTGATATTATTTAAGATCTGCTGTAATATCTAGCTGATCCAATTAGATCTCAAAATTGGGTGTATCCAATCATATCGTATTAGATCCCATTGTATATATGGGGATAAACTAAGATCAAGTTATATCTCAAAATTGGGAGGTCCAATGATATCTTTGGGGATAAACCTAGATCTATTTTGATCCGAAAATTGGCGGATCCAGCTATATATTTGGGGATATTTTTAGATCTAATTTGATCCGAAAAATGGCGGATCCAATTAGATCCAGCTATATATTTGTGGATAAACTTATATCTAATTTGATCTCAATTTTGGCAGATCGAATTAGATCCAGCAATATATTTGTGGATAAACTTAGATCTAATTTGATCCGAAAAAGTGGCAGATCGAATTAGATCTAGCAATATATTTGTGGATAAACTTGGATCTAAATTTATCAGAAAAATGGCAGATCGAATTAGATCCAGCAATATATATGGGGATAAACTTGGATCTAAATTTATACGAAAAAGTAGATGTAGGTATATGTGACCTTCTCCGAGAAAAGGGACCTAGTGTGTCAAAAAACGGGTTTGGACTTAAGAGTGGATTCTGGTACCTAAAAGTGTGTAGAATAAGATGAAATGAGTTGAGGCACCTAACCATACCAAATCGCAACTCCCAACTGAAGGTGTGTTTAAAGTGATAATGCGTTATGAAACTTTAAATGCGTTCTTCTCAAAACTTAATTTTCACCAACAAGTATAAACCTATAGAGAGACTACCGTCCTCACCAAATTTTGTTGTTGTGTGGCGAACTTGGCAAATGCTAAGAAAACATGTTGATAATGTTGTTAAGAGAAAAAATGAGTCGGAAGAGCATTTTGAGAAACATTTTTCGTTATTTGCTTTTGAAAAAAACTTCTTTGATCAGTGTTGTCAAGTTTGATTTTCCATTTAGGGATTTTTTAATGAATGTAGTAAATTTGTTTCAACTACTGTTTTTAATAATTATTGTTAATATTATTTGAAAATTTTGTAAATAATTTATTTTATTATACAAATAATATATAATTCATTTTCACCATTCTTGTTAATTTAAATGTATATTATTTTTGTTAAAATAAACTATATTTTAAAAAATAAAACTATATTAACTATCAATATTAGATTAAAAAAAACCCAAAATTGACACTATTGACAAATGTTTGTTGGCACGTTAATTTTTTCCATGTTGAAGCAACATTGGAATCTCTTAAATCCTCTTAAAAATCTGAAAATTCTCTTAAAAATCTGTAAAAACTCACTCAACCTCAATGCTTATTATATAGGGAAATGTGTAAAAAAACACTCAATCTCTCATTTTTTTTACAATGTTTACCAACATGTTTTGTTTTCTTTCCCGACTTCACGAACAAAAATAAAGAGAAAACGTTAACAGAGGAAGAGTGGTATAGAAACCCACTGTTTTCACACACTAGGTCCCTTTTCTCGGAGAAGGTCACATATATATTTTAGGATTAAGTTGTATCTAACTTTATCTGGAAAACGGCAGATCGAATAAGATCGAGGATTATATTTGGGGATTACGTAAGATCTAAATTTATGAAAAAAATAACAGATGAAATTAGATCCAGTAATATATTTCTAGATTGCGTAAGATCTTAACTTTTTCAATAAGTTGCAGATCGAATTGAATCCAGTGATATATTTAGTGATTTGGTAAAATCTTAATTTTTCCCATAAATTGCAGATCGAAATAGATCCAACAATTTATTTAGGTATTAAAATGGCATAGAATTAGAAACAGCAATATATTTGGGGATTGACATCTAAAACTATCCATAAAATTGACAGATAAAATTAGATGCCGCATTATATTTGGTACTACGTAAGATCTCCATTTATTTGGGATTAAATAAGATCCCAGACATATATTGCCAACTGTTCAAAAAATAATACACTGGCAGAGCACTGATTTTATAAAAATTACAATATTTTGTTAAAATAAGGTTTAAACTCAGAAGGTCTCGAGTTCGATATGCATTTTTTTTACAAAATGAATTTCTTTTTATAAAATTTAAATTTTTTTTCTATAAATTTTTTTATAAAATTATATACATATTTATTTTTTTATTAAATTGAAATCTTTGAATAAAATAATTTTATTTACATCTTTTTGACGCTCTACACCATTTCCAATTGTATTAATTGTTTTAAAATTTATCAATTGTATTTCAGAAATAATCAATTGAATTTCAGTTTTATCAATTGTATTTCAGAACTTATCAATTATTTTTCAGATTTATGAATTGTATTTCAGAACTAGTCAATTGAAGTTCAGTTTTATCAATTCTGTTTCAGAAATTATTAATTGTATTTCCGAAATTATCAAACTGTATTTCAGAAATTATCAATTGTATTTCAGAAATTATGAAATGTAATTTAGAAATTTTTCTCTATTAACTATGATAAGCAATCAACAAGTTTTGAAATAGATTTGATTATTTCTGAAATACAATTAATAATTTCTGAAATACATTCCATAATTTCTGAAATACATTTAAAATTTGTGAAATGCAATTAATAGCTTCTGAAATACAGTTAATATTGTAGTTGAGTTACCATTTATGACCATATATTGCTTAAATGGCACCTTATATGACAATATACTGTTTAAATGGCACCATATATGGTATGTTCCCTATTAAAAAAAATAATATGGAGCTTTATATGGTAATATATAACTTAGAGTCATCCATGTACCATTTGATCCGAAAAATGGCCCGATAAAATTGTATCAGTTGTTTATCAGTTTTTAACTTATTGTATCAGTTTAGATCTGACCTGATTAAATTATGTGTTAATCAGATGAAATTGTATCTGATTTTTGACCTGATACAATTTTATTGGTTTATATCACATGGTATCAGTTTAGGTCCAAATAGATATATTTGTATACAAAATTATATAGTTATATCCCAATTTTGACCTGATATCAGTTTAAAACTTTAATACAATTGTATAAGGTAATTGTCGGATACAATTATATTTTATTTATATAAAATTGAACCAATTACGATCAAACCTGACACCATTACATATAAACCGATAAAATTGCATCAAGTCAAAAATCGGATACAATTTCATCTGATTAACACATAATTTAATCAGGTCTGATCTAAACTGATACAATTAGATAAAAATTTATAAACAATTAATAAAAATATATCGGGCCATTCTTCGGATGAAACTGTATATTTATACAGATATAACTTAATCACATATATGACTATATGTAACTATTTTTATTCGGGTTGTTTAAATGATACGATATATCAAAGTATATGGTACTATATATGGTAGCATATACTATCATATCTGGAACTGTATTAAAAATGTTGTTGAAATGGCACCATATATCATAATGTATGGTTTAAATGTCACCACATATGGTAATATATTGTTTAAATAATACCATATATCAATATATATTGCACCATATATAGTAGCATATATTATATCTGAAACTGTATTAAAAATGTTGTTCATTAGGTCCCATATATGAGCATATATTGTTGAAATGGCACTATATATAGTATCATATATTATCATATCTGGAACTGTATTAAAAATTTTGATCATGAGGTACCATATATGGCCATATACTGTTTAAATGGCACCATATATAATAATTATGGTTTAAATGGTACCATATATGATAATATATGGTTTGAATGGCACCATATATAAATATATATCGCACTATATATAGTACCATATATTATCATATCTGGAACTGAATTACCCGAGTAAAAAAGTTTTGATATAATCATATATTATTTTATGTAATTGCATATAGTAACTTATAGTTACATATGGCCACATATGCTTTTAAATTCAACAGATATACTTTTATATAGTCATATGTTAGATATTTTTTCCTCAAAGGTTTTAATATGGAGACATATGTGATTTTATATTACTACATATTGGCCTAAATATATATATACAGCTGCGAAAAAAAAAATAGCACCAATTAAAGTTTTTTCTAATTTTATCCCCTTTGCTTTTATTTTTAAAGATCAAAATAATGATTAAATTGTCCCCGAAGTACTGGAAGATATTCCAGAAAATTGTAGAAAATTTTAGTGTAACGTTTGTTTTTTAACTTTGCTACCCGTTCTAAGTAGGCGTGGCTTTTAATGAAAAATCATCGATATCGAGCTTTCATCAAATTATATAGTAAAATTTAGCGAGTACTGATCGGATCTGCACAAACTAAATATTGTTGAAAATTCTATAAAATTTCCTTAAATCTTGCATTATTTTTATTCACAAATGGCGGCCAGATTTAAAATGACACCGGTTTAAATATGAGTAAATTTTTCTTTGTTTTTCGCGATTTTAAAATAAAGTTAACAACAATGAAATTTTAAAGCGAATGTTATTATGATATGCTTACCACGATATAACAGATCAGTCAGACTTTTTTTTTACATTATAGTATAAAGCATTTCATATTAAAATCTCAGTGTTGTTAACTTTATTTTAAAATCGCTAAAAACAAAGAAAAATTTACTCATATTTAAACAGGTGTCATTTTAAATCTGGCCGCCATTTGTGAATAAAAATAATGCAAGATTTAAGGAAATTTTATAGAATTTTCAACAATATTTAGTTTGTGCAGATCCGATCAGTACTCGCTAAATTTTACTATATAATTTGATGAAAGCTCGATATCGATGATTTTTCATTAAAAGCCACGCCTACTTAGAACGGGTAGCAAAGTTAAAAAACAAACGTTACACTAAAATTTTCTACAATTTTCTGGAATATCTTCCAGTACTTCGGGGACAATTTAATCATTATTTTGATCTTTAAAAATAAAAGCAAAGGGGATAAAATTAGAAAAAACTTTAATTGGTGCTATTTTTTTTTCGCAGCTGTATGTGCTATATATAAGTACATAAAGTAACATATAAAAGATATAATTACATATGTGTTTATATATAATTTAGTATGACACTATACATAATAATATAAAACTATGTGGATCCATATAAGAAATATTTTATAATTTGTGTTAGTTATGATTATATATTGACGAATATGAACCCATATATAACTTATAACGTTCTTTATAAAATCATCTATAATTATATATCATCCCACATAGGCAATTTTGTCAAAGTGATTTTATATAAAAATATATAAGGTCCATATAAAACCGTATTGTATTATATTTGGTTCCATGTTATCAATGATTTTGAACTAGTTTTAGATTTAGTAATTACTAGGGATTGGCGCGTGACACGAAATGTTCGTGAGTCACGTTATTCACACGTGATCGTGAGTAATAATTACTATACTTAAGAGATTTTGTTAATGAGGTACCATATATGACCATATATTGTTTAAATGGCACCATATATGATAATATCTAGTTTAACTGTCACCATATATAATTATATATTTTTTAAATGATACCATGTATAATTATCAAGGTTGGTTACCGTTATCGTTATAATACCGGTATCGCTAAAATACCGTTTCAAATTGAATACCGTTACCGTTATCGATACCTCTAAAAAAATTTCTAAATACCATTATCGTTACCGATACCGTTATTTTTATGGGTAGTTACCGGTATTTTACCGGTATTCATTATTTTATATAAAAATTAAAATTTTTTTATTTTTTATTTTATAATCTTGAGTGTTTTTTTTACAAAAAATTTATAGATAATAATTTTACTTATTAAAACTACCAGTATTGAATTTATAGCATAAAATCTGTATTTTCAGTACTTAAAATTAAAAATATGCCATGTTTTTACTTGTTTTTAAATGTTTTTAACATAATTTTTAATACCGGTACGTACCGGTATTGCTGTTTCGATAACGGTATACCGTTACCGAAACAGTCTTAAATACCGTTACCTTTACCGTTACCTAAACAAACGAAATCTGATACCGTTACCGTTACCCTTACCGTTATTCGTTTCGGTAACCAACCTTGATAATTATATATTGCTAAAATGCCACCATATATATTAAGATATAGTTCTATATATAACTATATATGCAATAAGATCAACCATGTCATGTAATATATAATTATATATGCCATATCTAATATTATGAAGGCCGATATCTAATAAGATGAAATTATATATGGCACAATATAAGGAAAATTTTTCGGAAAAAACGTCATATATAATTATATATGGATATACATAACGACATGCCTAATTATATACAGTAGACGCTCGCAAATTAGAGCTTTCAGTAATTCGAACGTCCAGAAATTAGAATCAATGTTTGCAATACATTAAACGCTCTGAAATTCGAATTTAAAATTCTAATTTCTGAGCGTTTTTTTTTTTTTTTGGTTATTTGAATACACAGGAAATCCCCAATTTATTTTTATTCTGTTTGAATAAAGTAAAACTAAAAAGGGGAATCACCAAATTATATGTTTTTCTCTATTTGTTTTTTTTTGTCGCATTTATGTACATTTTTGGCTAGTTTATTTGTGAAATTTGATACGCGTGTACATATTATTTGGCAGTCTCTATTAAATAGTGAAAGTGTATCATTTAAAATGTGAAATAAACGTAAAAAAAAACACTTTATCATTGGAAACGAAACGAAAAAAAACGTCCAGAAATTAGAATAGTTCAGAAATTAGAATTGCCTCAAAAACAAAGCGGTTCTAATTTGCGAGCGTCTACTGTATTGTAATATATGCCACATATGATTATATATAATTTTTTTTACTCGGGTTCTATCAAATTAGATATGTCACCATACCATCTTTTTTAATCGGGAGGTCAAAATCAAATTGGATCTGGTTATATATTGTTCCACAAATCTGGCTAGATCTGGTACAACCACATGTACTGAGATCTGGTAAGATCTAATCTTTTTTACACGGGTTTAAAATTTTTTTGAAATTTTTTCTTTGTTTAACAAAATGAAAGAAAAGTCCCGATAAAAAAAATTTATATATAGCCGTATATAGTAATATCTTGTTTTATCTTATAATATGTGAGTACTAGCGGGCGCAGCCCGCTACGTTGTTAGCGTGCCTTAAATGTTAAGGGGGGGGGGCTGCGCCCCCCACAATTTTTATTAAATTCGTTTTTTTATTTAAAGTTTTTTTATTTAAAGCCTTCACCCAGCCACCACAAATAAATAATTCTGCACAACAATGGGTTTAAAATAAATAAATATTTGATCACTTTTTCTCATGAAAGTGGATTGTTAGTAATGAATCCATAATAAATTGCAATATACGTGTGTATGTTAAGATATTTTGGTAAAGTGCGAACTTAGGTAGATAGACCCGTAAGTAGTTTTGTTCATTTGTGTTTTGAATGAAAATAAATAACGTAAAGCAGGGTTGGAAAGCATTTTATAATATTAATATTATTGTTAGCGTGTCTTAAAGTTTTTTTTTTTAATTCCAGTTTATGCAAAGGTAGACCTGGCAATTCAAGTAAATTCACAAATTCAGTTGGAAAATTTACTGCGTCGTTTTCTTCCACCGGTGCTTCGTTACATGAAGTTTAAATATCGGAATATATAAGTTCCATTCCTTTTCTAAGGTTTTTTCTCTTTTAGAAAATTTGTTTAACTTTTTGGAGAGTAAGTTTCAATGCTACATAAGTTTCATATTCCGTGGATAGTGTTTGAACAGGTAATTCCCTCTTCCAATCCATTTGCATTCTCTATAATTTCAATTCTACTCGTTCAACGTTTATATCCATTTCATTCCACTTGTGTAGTGTTTCATTCCACTCGTTTCCTATTTAGTTTCTTAATTTTAGTGTTTCATATACACTTGTTCTTTAAGTTTTAGGTTTCTAGCTAAAGACGCAGACGTTAAGGGGGGGGGGGGCAATTTTCCCCTTTTGAACCACCATTTTTACCACGTTCCTGTCCAAAGTCCTAGAAATGCCTTGTCGATAAGTTAGCCCATACTCCAAGGAAAACATATTATATATTACAGGTTTCTAGCCGAAGGGTTCGGTTAGGCCATCAAGGGGGAGAATTATTCCGTTTTTACCCCTCCCGGTAGGAATTTCCAAAAATTCCGTCTTAGAGGACATCTGCGTTGGAGGAGGAACCTACTACATACATAATTTTAGGTCTCTATATCCAGCAGTTTGGCCAGGCCGTCAAGGGGGAAGTTTTTTCCCTTTTTACCCCTCCCGGTATGAATTTCCAAAAATACCACCTTAGGGGACGTCAACGTTGAAGAAGGAACCCAAATACCGAATTTAAGCTGCCTTGTTGCAGCAGTTTGGCCAGGCCGTTAAGGGGGAGACTTTTCCTGTTTTTGACCCTACCTGTAGAAATTTCCAAAAATCTCATCTTAGCGGATGTCTACAATAGAGGAGGAACTTTAATACCAAATTTCAACTTCATACCTCCAGCGGTTTGGGCAGGCCTTTAAGCGGCACTTTTCGCTTCATTAATCCCCATTTTTGCAATGTCCCTGTCCAAAAAGCACCTTCCCGGTAAGTGAGCCCATACTCCAAGTAACATATGTTTTACATTTCAGGTTTCTAGCCAACTTTTACTATTTGTGCCCCTCTCGGTAGGAATTTCCGAAAATCCATCGACAGGGAATTTCAGCTTCCTAGTTCCAGCAGTTTGAGCAGGCTGTCAAGGGGGACACTTTTTCTTTTTTTGTCCCTCCCGGTTGGAATTAGGCTGGAAGAGGAACCTAAGTACCGAATTTCAGCTTCCTAGTTGCAGCAGTTTGGACAGGTCGTTAAGGGGCAACTTTCCCTTTTTGAGCCCCCATTTTATAACGACCCTGTCCAAAATTCAAAAAAGTATCTTTCTAATAAGTTAGCCCTTACTCCAGGGACCCACATTTTAATCTTCAGGTTTCTAGCCGAAGGGGTTTTTACCGGCCCCCAAGGTGAGGCTTTTCTTCTTTTTGCCCCTCCCTTTAGGAATTTACAAAAATTCCATCTTCGCGGCTATCTGCGATGGATGAGGAACATTCATACCAAATTTCAACTGCATTGCCTAAGCGGTTTGGGCAGGCCGTTATTGGGGACATTTTTCCCTTTCAACCACCATTTTTACTATGTTGCTGTTCCAAAATAGAAAAATTACGTTGCCGGTGAGTTAGTCCTACTCCAAGGAATACATATTTAAAATTTTAGGTTGGCCAAAAGGGATTGGGCAAGCCGTCAGGAGGAGACTTTTACCTTATTTCCCCTCCCGATAGGAATTTCAAAAATTCCGTCTAAGCGGACGCCTACACAGAAGGAGGAACTCACATACCGAGTTTCCTTTTGGGATATCCTGTAGGGAATTCCAAAAATACAAACTTAGTCGATGTCTACTACAGTGGAGGAACCTTTATACCAAATTTCAACTTCTTACCTCCAGTGGTTTGGGCAGGCACTTTTTTTGGAAAAGGTATTTTTTTTAATAAGGTGTTTTTTTTGGAAAAATGTATGTTTTTTGGAAAAAGGTACTTTTTTGGAAAAGGTACTTCTTTTGGAAAAGGAACATTTTTTTAGAAAAAGGTACTTTTTTTTGGGAAAAGGTACTTTTTTTTGGAAAAGGTACTTTTTTTTGGAAAAATGTATGTTTTTTGGAAAAAGGTACTTTTTTTGTCCCCTTTTTGCCCCTCCCGATAAGAATTTCCAAAAATGCCGTCTCAACGGACGTCTACACCGGTCGAGGAACCTACATACCAAATTTCAACTTCATAGCTCCAGCAGTTTGAGCAGGCCGTCAAGGGGGAGACTTTTTCCCCTTTTTGCCCGTCCCTGTAAAAATTTCCAAAACTCCCGTCTTGGTGGATGTCTACGATAGTGGAGGAACCTTTATACCAAATTTCAACTTCCTACCTCCAGCGGTTTGGGCAGGCCGTCAAGGGGGGCCTTTTTCCCCTTAACCCCCATTTTTACAACGTCCCTGTCCAAAATTCCAGAAAGTACTTTCCAGAAAAGTTGGCCCATACTCCAAGGAAGACATATCCTAAATTTCAGCTTTCTAGCCAAAGGGGTTTTGGCAGGCCGCCAAGGGGGAGATTCCGGTAGGAATTTCCAAAAATCCCGCCTTAGCGGACGTCTACGCCGAAAGAGGAACCTACATACCAAATTTCAACTTCCTAGCTTCAGCGGTTTGGGCTGGGCGATGTTGAGTCAGTCAGTCAGTCACGTTATTCTTTTATATATAGAGATATACGTTGCCATGAATAGCAATACACTTCCCGATTAAAAAAATGATATGGTGACATATCTAATTTAATGAAATACAATAACTAACCAGATACAATTTAATCCGAAAAATGGTGAATACAATTGTATCTACGTGAATCAAATTGGATTTAATTACTTTAAATTATATACAATTTAATCCGAATTTTGACCAGACATTGGTTCGTATGAATAAAAAATAGATATTACTAATAGGGGGAAATATTGGGTTTTTTAAGCAATTACTTCACAATTTAAGTCTACTTGCGAGTAGACTAAAAATTTTATTTTTCCCGTTTTCGTTTATATTTCATGCCGTTCCACAAGTCTATGGATAAATTTTGTATTAAAAGCCATTCCTAAGCCCAAAGTAATTACTTACAAGTAATTGCTAAGTTTTATTCATATGACCCATTATTGTATTAAAAAATATCTTAATAGTTAAAATTTGATGCAATTAGGTCCAATTTGATCAAACTTTTCGAATTTCTGTTTTTATTAAATATTGCACTGAAAAACAATGGGGGATTCACGTAAACTTTCGTGTATCGTGTAAACTTAGCAAATGTAGTAACTTTTAGAGTCTTTATGTGAAACTGCATACATAAAAAGTATCTACTTATTAATCAGTACTTATAGGAGCTATAGTATAGTTCAAGAATAATCCATAAAATAAAAAAGTTCTAAATAAAATGAAATTTCAAATAAAGGGTTCTTCAATAAGAGCGCTACAAAAGTTTTTTTAAATAAAACAAAAACGGTTTTGGATATCAATGAAATTCTTTATTCCTGTGAAAGTACGTTCGATGCCATTATGTATGGAAATCGATCTCTTTTGCATGGCCACCACGGGCACGCTTACAGAAGTCCAGACGCTGAACCCAATTTTCGACGGTTTTCAAGCATAAATCGGCCGATATTCGTACGAAGTTCATCAATCGTCGCTGGCTTGTTGGCATAGACTATAGATTTGACGTAGCCCCACAGGAAATAGTCCAACGGCGTCAAATCGCACGACCGAGGCGGCCAATCGACTGGACCATTTCGTGAGATAACACGTTCTCCAAACTTGGTTTGCAATAAATTGATTGTGACATTCGCTGTGTGGCTTGTGGCGCCGTCCTGTTGCAACCACATGTCCTCCAAGTCCATATCATCCAATTGGGGCCAAAAATATTCGGTTATCATTGAACGGTAGCGATTCCCATTCACAGTAACGTGCCGGTCTTGATCATCACGGAAGAAGTACGGCCCAATGACGCCGCCGGCCCATAAACCGCACCAAACCGTAATTTTTTCGGGATGCAATGATGACTCAAGGAGAACGTGTGGATTGCTGTCTGACCAATAACGCATATTTTGTTTATTGACGAAGCCATTCATTATGACGACCATAAATTGGACGTAGCGCTCTTAACGTTGAGGCCACTGACTCCGAATTTCGGTAGTAAATTTTAATAATTTCGACTCGTTGGCTCGTATATCTTTCCATCATGAAATGGCAAACCTTACTGTAGAGAAATGTCAAAAGAGCGGCAAGAAATATGGCGTCGTTTGCTGTCCCTGTCTTTCTACTTTTGTAGCGTCCCTGTTGAAGAACCCTTTAATTTTCCATAAAATATTACTGGATTTTTCACTGAAGGTGAGATTTTTAAGAAAAGTTCAAATGAAACTTTAATTTTTGGGCTATTCATTTTAAAATGAGAAAAATACATTAAAATTCTGATAAAAAATTTGACATGAGTTTTTAATAAAATTAAATGTCATGAAATAATCGTTTAAAAATGTTTTAAATTTGTAAATAATTACACAATTTTAGTCTGCTTGCGGGTAGACAATTTTTTGTTTTAATTTTCATTTCTATTTCATGATATCCTTTAAGCCTATTAATAAATTTGGCGCTTGGTTTAGGAATAACCTAAACCAAAATAATTACTTCGAAGAATTGGCTAACATTTATTAATATCACCCAATATTCAATTTGAAAATAAAATAATCTGTTGTTTCGATGTAAATTTATAACATTTTAAATGAAAATGAATTTCAATTTGAATTTTCTAAGATATTAAGAGTTCATTTAAAACCAGAATTTACCATAGATTATAAAGGGAAAATAAATGTTTCTTTTTCAAATCAAGAGGCTTGTTTTGTTGCTATACATATGTGGTACGAAATATCATACAAAGTCAGATAATATCAATCAGATTCTATTCAAAAATATTTTACCGGTTTCTTGTTTTCATGTTATTATTTTTTAAATCACTGGAACTTTATATCAAAATTTGTTTTTGTAAAAAAGTATTTTCCAATTAAAAATGGATTGTAATTGATTTCGATAAAATCTTAAATGAAATTTAAATTGAACATGAAACGGCGATATTTTGTCTTACAAATTAAATTCCATGGTTGAGATCTGATTAAATATGACAACATATACAAAAGGATATATTTAGATATTGGGTCATATAATATTTTTTCGAAAGACGAAAATTACGTCTTATTATATATAGTGCCATACAAAGCAATATATGACGAGATATAATTGTATTAAATAATATAAAATAATGTATAACCCGTTTTACTCGGGTTAAGTCTCTTTTTATGGGGTTTTTTTTATACGGATTTGAAGTTATGCGGTTTTAAAATCGTCTTGCGTTGCGTTTTTTTTTTCCCAACTTTTATAATACTTTTTATTTAATTTTTGGCCATTTTTAGCATTTTTAAATATTGACATAACTCATTTTTCAAAATAAGAAAGCGAGTGTGTATATCATTAACAAAAACACTAAAAATTGGGATTTCCCGTTCTGGATTTTATGAAAAGCTGAACAAAAGGTAAGTGCAACAAAATGTGTCCGCTCGATTGATTGAAATAAAATTTGTCTTATTTTTTAAAGGTTTTTATTAAAAGAAATGGATAAACCAAGAAACAAAAATGGTAATTTTAGATCCCGTAGAAAATGGTGAAAGATATGCTGCTATTGGAAAATATTTTAAACCCGGAGAATCTTCAATAAGAGCATTTAAAATGAATGAGTCTCAAATAAGAAAATCTGTTATTTCTGGCTCTTATTTTTTATTGATTTTATGTTTTTTTGGTACACAGAAAGAATTTACAAAATTCTAATTAAATTTTTAAACAACTTTCTCATACCAAATTTGTAAATATAAAAACAAAAACTTTTTAAAAAGGCAAGAAAGAAATTTGTAAATCTAAAAAAAAAATCTTCAGTCTTGCATTATCATTTGATGTGTTAAGTCATAGTTTATTCTGTTTCCTTAAAGCAGTGATCGGCATCCATAGCCACCAGTGGCCGATCATAATCGGCTTTTCACACGTACACAACACGAATGGCAACAAAACTATCAACTAAGAGCGTAAAATTTATTTAGTAGCATGGTAGCTTTCAACAAAGCAGGTTGACGTCGCTTTGTTTAAGAAATTTTAGAAAAATATTACACTCTTAAAATTTTACAAGATCAGGAAATTTATTTTGAATTAGTTTTATTTCTTTAGTTCAGTAAAATTTACTAACTAATGGAATACTTTTTAAGAATAAATAATTTATATACAAAAAAATACATATTTTTTAAATAATGTGTATAATAAAATTTATTATGAATTATTTAAAAAAATTAAATTACTATAAATTATTTTTTTTTTATTTCTTTAACTCATTCATGCATTCATTATTACATTTCTTCATTAATTCATGTTGTTAATATACAAATATAAATTTAAAAATGATAAACTAATTTCTCACAGTGAAGAAACACAATACATTCACATTCTCTCTTTGTGCCGACCACTGCCTTAAGGGCGGATTATGGGACCGTAAACGTAAATGTCATGTAACTGTACCGTGCCGTAGCTAAAAAGTACACTTATAGATTACCGTAAACGACATTACTATTTAGCATATATTTCATGTGGTTTTATATTTAATTCTAAATTTTTCCATTTATTTGTTAATTTTTATTCCTTATTTGTTGTTTGAATCAATTTTCTTTATTCATTTCATATTTTTTCCGACTAAAATCAATCAGCTGTTTCGATGCCGGATAGAAATTCTGATTTCAACAGAATGATCCGGCATGTTCGTTTACATTTACGTGTTAGTAACCATTCGTATACATTTCTTCTTGTGGTATCGGAACAGCTGATTCGTTACAGATACGTTTACGGTTGGGTAACTCAACCTTTAAAGTGTAATAAAAGTTTACGGTTTATTTTTATTCTTTATTTCTTGTTGTTATTGTTTGTTAACAATATCTAAATATTATAAAAAAAAAACAAAATTAAACGCAATCGAGTAGAAGATGTTGATGCCTGCTCTGGGTATAACATGAATAGAAAAAAAGGCCACAAACAGCTCTCAGAGAGCTAGCAATTCAAATTATTTTGCACCTCTGCAAACTATTGATGATGACGATAATGATGAAACAATTATCGAACCAGCTGTTAAAGTTAACATACCACCAATAACAATCTTAAAATGTAAAATTGAACAAGTTCATGAAATGTGTAGAATATTAAAAATCAAAGATTACTCTATACGTAAAATTTCCATCGGTCTAAAATGGTTTTGCACAAATAACGTAGATTTTACTACCGATTGTGACTCTCTCACTAAGAAGTTTCAGCTCGAATATTTCACATATGCTGCTAAAAACGAAAAGCCTTATAAGGCTGTACTATTAGGCCTAGATAAAACAGACTCATCAGTTGTTAAGTCCAGACTTTTAGACATGAGACTTAAATGTATTGATGTTAAAATTGTTACTAGAGCCTATGTTGGAGCTACGGACAGTAACAACGAACAAATTATATTTATTGTCTACTTTGAAAAAAAGTCAATCACATTAAGAGAATTAAGGCAAAACTACTCAGCCATCAACTACATAAAAGTCAGGTGGGAATACCAAAAACCCAACAAAACAAAACTGACCCAATGTTATAATGTCAGATGTATGCACACGGTGCCAGCAGATGCAATAGGCGTTTTTTCTAATCACTTGGATTTAATAAATCCAAAAAGTATTTCTAAAAGTGCTCAACAGATGGGGTTAGATTCTTCCTATTTTAAAAAAATTTTCTGTCCGACACTTCGTTCACCCTAATTTTTAATACCGAAATCGATGATGAAGGATTTTACTTTAACTTTTAATTTATAATTATATTTTACATAAAACAGCGATAAACACTCTGCCTTTTCAGTTTTATCACTTCAATTTATATTTTTACACAATTGAAAAATTCCATTGCAATATTTAATATTCACTAATTGGATTTAATTAAATTACTTACTGTAGAGTGAAAAATTGCCATTTCTATTTAAGCTATTTCTCCATGTCCAAGATGAAAAATATGTATTTGGTGAGGTGTAGTTTTTTTTTCTAAACATATTTCATAAAAAAAAATTTAATAAAAACCTTTTATTTGTTAGTTTTTAAATTTTTTTGTTTCTCTTTTAATTTTCATTCGTATTTTTTTCTGACATTAAATTAATAGGCTGTTTCATATATTTGTGCTTTTATTGTGGATTTATTAAATCCAGCTTTTTTTTGGATTTAATAAATCCATTTTTTGTATGAAAAATTCTAAATCCAGGTGATTAAAAAACACGCTAAATGTTAAAACATTTTGTGCTGATTGCGCCGGGAATCACAAAACTGAAGAATGCAAGTCAACCATTGTAAAATGTGCTAATTGTAAAGGCCCCCATAAGGCTATGTCCCCTGACTGCCCTAATAGGGAAACATATAAGCAAATAATGCAACGTGCTCAACCAAAGAGTACCACACAAAGAAGCCAACAATTCAACAATCAATCAAATTACAACGTTAATTTCCCAAATGCTTTAAATCAGAGCGAAACACCAAATCCATCTAGTATAATTTATTGCATTTGAAGACATTAGGTTATGTAGGTGTGAGAGAGCGCCCATGGGCATAGGTGCCGACCTCTGCTCTAAACCCTTACCTAACAACATAAAAATTATGATACAATTAAGGAACGTATTTAAAAGAAACTGGAAGCGTTACAGAGATGTTAATGATCGTCGAGCTATGACACGTTTAAATAAAAATATTACGAATGAAATAAACCACTTCAGAAACCAAACTTGGAATAACATGTTGTCCAATTTGGAGAAAGCATGTTCCCCTTTTTGGAAAGTTTCAAAAATGTTAAAGAAGAAATCTAGCAATATTCCAATTTTGAAACACAACAATGTAGTATGTTTCACCCAGCAAGAAAAGGCTGAAATTTTGGCTCACAACTTTAATTTGAACCACTGTATTTCATCATATTTAAGTGATACTACTACGATTACTGAGGTTAATGGTGTTGCAAACCTTATTCGTAATATTAACCCAATCCCACAAAACTGTTACTTCACTAGTACTGAAAAAGTTGGTGTAATTATAAAAAAACTGAAAAACAAAAAAACTCCAGGTTTAGACGGTATTAACAACAAATGTCTAAAAAATTTACCTAATAAAGGTACCAACTATCTAACGAACATCTTTAATGCTTGCCTTAAATTATGCTACTTCCCCAGTGATTGGAAAATCTCAAAAACCATTCCAATACTCAAGCCAAATAAACCTCCTGATTCTCCACTTTCTTATAGACCCATAAGTCTGCTCTCTTCTATAAGTAAAATCTTGGAAAAAATTATTAAGGAAAAGCTTATTAATTTTATCGATGCTAACAATATACTTCCATCGCAACAATTCGGGTTCAAAAGGGAACATAATACGTCTCAACCCTTACTAAAAATCAGAAAATTAGGTAAAAATAATTTTCAAAACGTCAAATCAACTGGAATGATTTTGCAAGACATAAAAGCTACGTTTGACTCCGTTTGGCATAATGGACTTATTTTTAAATTAAAAAAATGCAACTTTCCAAATGAACTCATAAAAATTATTCAAAACTTTCTTCAAAATAGATCATTGCAGGATGTCCACAAGGTTCTTGCCTGTCGCCAGTTCTTTACAACATCTTTACTGCTGACATTCCAACATTTTCCAATTGCATTACGTCTATATTTGCAGATGATACATCAATTCTTAGTTCTGATGTGTATTCAGCTGATATTATTACAAACTTGCAGTCTGCTCTTACTGGGTTGAGTAATTATTTTGATAAATGGAAGATTTTGGTTAACCCTGAAAAAACGCAGGCTATTTATTTTACAAGAAAACGTAAGTCTTGTTTTATACCCCAGAGTTTACCTCGTTTCATGAACCATGACATTCCATGGGAAAACAACGTCAAATACTTGGGCGTAATGCTTGATACAAAGCTTAATTTTAATAATCATATTCCCTATGTAGTGGACAAAATTAACAAAATTATTAGAATAATGAACATAGACAATAAAAAACTCATCATCACTGTTTTACTATGACATTTTGCAGACGTGTTTTTACTTTGGTACACGTCTGCAAAATGTCATACAAAAAAACTCCAAGTAGCACAAAATAAGCTACTTAAAATGATATTTAAGCTACCATGGCACTATTCCACCCGACGCCTACATAGTCTCGCTGGCTTTTAACTCGTTCTGGATAAAATCGAAAGATTGACTCAAAATTTTAATGGAAGATGCCAACTCTCACAACATGTACATATCAATGAACTGATCTCATCATAATTTTATCTACTTTATCTCATTTTTATCTTATACCTCTGCTTCATAAAGGTTTTTGTAAATTTTTTCCTTCCGTTTAATAATAATGTACATAAATTTCATAAATTAAAAAAATATATTTATATATCTAAGTAGAAAAGGAACGAAGTTCCTAAACTCTTTGCTTCTAAGTCAAATGTAAATAATATAAATATTATAAGAAATAAATTGAATTGAAAAAAAAAATCTTTATTTTTTTGAAACTTTAAATTATTATTTTTAAACAATTTTTATATGAAAGATAACAATTTACAAACCAGTTACAAATATGTATTTCAAAGAAAAAAATTTTTGGGAATAAAATCTAAAAGAAAATGTGATTGCCTTTACAAATTCCATTTTGGTGCCTACAGTTTTTTCTGTGTATGTACTGTATGTATACAAGTGTTATCTGGAACGCATCTACCGCAAAAAAAAAACTTAAGTGTATATATTTATATGTTTCTTATGTGGTACCTTGTATAACCATATATTTTTATATATTGTCTTTTATAAGATAAGATATCAACCATATATGCTATACATAATGAGATATGACAGATTTGTTGTCATATATAGTTATATATGATAATACAATATATAACATAATATATGATAACATATGGTGGCATATAAGCCATATATTTTGAGATATAATAATATATGCCCTCTTAAAAAAATTTTTTGGTTGTATGATGTAAGATATTTTTATATATGATTAAATATCATATTAAATGATATAGGATATAATTATATATGACTCCATAAATGGTGCAAGATTAACAATATAATTTGAGATATGATTAAATATGGTCCCACGTCAGCAATATTTTCGATGTGTTTAATATATAATTATATATAGTCACATATAACCTGAGAGACTCTACTATCGAATCCCAGCTCGGGCACAAAAAACAATTTTTATTTACTTTTTTAACTAGTGTTTCCAAACCGGTTAACCGATTAACCGAAAACCCGGCTTTTTGTTCATTTTTCGGTTTTTTTGTAAACCGGTTAACCGAAAATCTTAATCTCGGTTAACTGAAAACCGGTTTATTTTCAACGGTTAACCGGTTTTTTATTTTATTATTTTTAACTTAAAATTCCTTCAAAAATTAAAAACCATAAGTGGCGAATTGCTAAAAAATGTTGGTTAATACAAATTGCAGCCCAAAATATTGCGGATGTCAAAAATTAATATTAAAAGTTTTGTGTTTAATACCCTATATATTTGTATAAATTCTCTTTTTCAAAAATTCAGAAGAAATAAAGAAGAAACGTCTCCTGGAGACAAAAAAAATCGATATATCACTCTTTAAGATCCGACTATAAATGCCGAAGCTATAACGAAAAAATAAAAAAGACGATCCCTACGTTCGGGAAAAATTTTTTTTTTCGATGTTGCCTTGCAAAAATACTTTATATTCCAAGGTGTACTGCGCACTTTTTATTTTGCCTGTATATATACAGTGGTGGAAAATATAATGGCAACGATTCAAGTTTTTTTCTAATTTTATTCTCGTTGCCTGTATTTTTTAAAATCAAAATAGTGGCTAAATTTGCCCCTAAAGGCGAAAAGATGGTTCAGAAAATTGTACAGAATTTTAACGTAATGTTTGGTTTTTTTTATTTTGTCTTAATTTAAGTGGGCGTGGCTTTTAACGAAAAATTAGCCATATCGACCTTTTATTAAATTACATAGTAAAATTTAGAATACTGATCGATTTTGTACAAACTGTATATTTTTGTATATCCTATAAAATTTCCTTAAGTCTTGCATTATTTTAACCTTAGACATGACCAAATTTTTCTTTGTTTTTAGCGATTTTAAAAGAAAGTTAACAACACTGAAATTTTAACATAAAACATACTAACATAAAATTAATTTTTATTAGCACTTTTTAAGCATTTGTAAATATCTAATTATTATTATTGGAAAGCTTAGGGTAGTAGGTCCAACGTAATGAAAAATTATGTTGTTATCACAGGATTTGAGGAAGTTATTGCAAAATGTAGTTGCTTTCAATCATTTTTTTTTTGGCACCCCAAAAACATAAAAGCACGTCTATCTGCTTCATGTTGTGGTTGTCACAGCTTTAAAAAGAGAATTTGTAGTTAATAACTCTCATTTAAAGCCGGAGTGGCAATCCTCGCTCGGATATATTCAAAAATTAGAATACATCCGAATCGTTCCGTCACATAGTCCGATTGCCATGGGAACCGGGTTTTACCGTCCATTCTCGGTCATCAGAGTCTCGTGAGCGTTAACAAGGGACACCGTGTCCAAGGTGGACTGTGGGTGAGGTTGGCATTTGGAAATATTCCCTTGACCCCCGCTACCACATGAGATTTAAATTTATGAAAGTGGATGTCAAGGAAAGGTAATTGCAAAATGCACAAAATATATTTTTTTCAATTTATCTCCCTTAACTTCGGAAAAAATGGGATTAGTGTGTGCCCCACTGACAAAGAATCCCCCTCTACCCTAGATATCGTAATATATAATAATTTCGTTAAAGGTCTGAATTTGAGTTCTTCCAGAGCGAAAATGATTTTGTTTAGGAATATTTCTATATAAAATTTTGACAATATTCTTATTTCTTTACTCTTACTTTTAATACCAACAAAACAACTTGTGAAAAAGTGTTGGATAACAGTATTTTTTCCAAAGGAATGCTAAGTTTATACATGTCATACCTTATTTAAAAGACATTTATATTACCTTTTGAACAACACGTTCATATATTGCTCTTATCCCATTTTTAATATCGCAAATACAGACTGTTGATACTTGGACTTTTGAGCCATATAAATCGGAGCCAAGGCCCTCCAACAAACATTTTATTATCTTCTTCACCAAAAACATTCCTTGAGTGGAACACATTTAAGATTTTTAATTTTTGTTTTGTATATAACTCAATAACACGAACAATGTTGTCTCATATAGTCAGTCATTTTGTATAGCAGTGTGTGGCTGAGTGAGTTAAATGCCCGACTACAACTCCAAAAATCTAGGTTCGAATTCTGCCGCCGGGGGGTTTTTTTTTTGTAATGAAAAAAATATTTTTTAAATATTTTTTTTTTTAATTTTTAGTGTTATTTTTTAAATTTTATAAAAATTTAAATAATTCTAAATATATCATAGGATAAATTTTGATCTCAAATTATCCAATTCGATTTGCCAAAATTAGCTTCTCCGTTTGTTTCTAATTGGATCTTAATTAATCCCATGGAATATTTTGGGCTCTATCAGGATCTCAATTTTATATTATTGGATATTATTGGACGTCCCAATTTTGAGATCTATTTGGATCTAATTTAATCCTGTAATATATTTGAGGGATCTTATTGGATATTACTGGATACCCCAATCTGAATATTGTATACCACATGAAAGGTATTTCAATTACCTTTTATATGGAAGTAAGCAACTACATATTTTTCTTTGCGAATTTCCTAAAGGGAAATTTGTAATCTGTTATCAAAATTAACTTTTTTAGCCAAAGCCAGCATTATTCATCATATTAACAAATACACATACAAATACATACGTTACATATTCAAAGCATACTTACTTGAGAAGTAATTTGCATCTGCTCTTCTTTTGTTGCCGATTTAATACCCTGTTGAGTAATGAATGTTTTCAAAGTACCGGAATCGGTATTTTGGGGATAACCAAAATCAAGAATTTCATCCAGAAGCTCATATATCAGCACAAAATTGTTTTTAATATTTTCTTCTGAAATTTTACCAAAATACGACTGCATGACCTCAATGATCTTGAGTAGAAACTCAAAAACCATAGCAGCATTGACATTTTGTTTGGTCACAGCAGCCAACCAAATGTTGGCACGCTAATGGGGACAAATACAAATTATAATTTTGTTGGAAAATACTAACAAGCTAATTAAACTTACCTTTATATGGAAAAAGCTAGTGCGAGCAATATTCGTTACTGGTGAACGGACTTGCTGGCGTGCATGGATGACGTTGACTCTGAAAGCATCCACTGCATTTCGACCGATATCATCACGATAGACGCGACTAATTAATACTTCGCCTTTGTGGTTGTATACAAACAAACCACCAATCATTTTTGGTTATTCAATACAACTTCAAAGTAATCAAATTAAAACTTGTATATTATCTTTAAATTCGTCTTTTTTATTACAATTACTGCATGAAAATGAACAATTTCATAAAATTTCTTCTGTTCTTTTTTTCTTCTACTGACTTTATCGATCAAAACTCCCCTTTTTTCTTATAATGACAGCAGAACAGAGTTGTCTTTTTTTTCTGAAAAGTGTTGCCAAGTATTGTTTTGATATTTCCATTTTAGCGAACTTTTCGTTTCAAGTCTTTAATCTACTACCACACACGGTAATAGAATAAAGAACTAATAATACACTTCTATGAAATCTAATTTAATCGAGTTGAATCGACTTAATACGGGATTCACACATACGTGTTTAATACGCCATTCACATGAACGAGATAACTAAATTTCCGCATTTTTGTTCTTTATTCTATTACCACAAAATGTCAAAATATGTTGTATGGTAATAGAATAAAGAACACAAATGAGGAAATTTAGTTATCTCGTTCATGTGAATGACCTATAACCCGACCTGTTTAAGCCTTAAACACTGTTTAAGGCTACATTCACACCTAATTCTTAAACACTTGTTTAGGTAAAACACGTATTTTACCTCTTTATTCTTTCTTTTAGCTAAACACGTGTTTAAGAAACACCTAAATCTTAGGCTGCATTCACACCTAATTCTTAAACACGTGTTTAGCTAAAAGAAAGAATAAAGAGGTAAAATACGTGTTTTACCTAAACAAGTGTTTAAGAATTAGGTGTGAATGCAGCCTAAGATTTAGGTGTGAATGCCGTTTAAGTGAGATTTTTGCAGTAAGCTGGCCATATAGTTACAATATTATTGTATAACTTCTCGCTTTAGTTCTGTATTCTATTACCATGTGTGGTAGTAGATTAAAGACTTAAAACGAGAAGTTGCCAGCTTTACACTATCATATTTAATTCCTATACACGTTGTTAAACGCGATAAGTATAAGTGTAATGATATCAACTGTTGTTGAATGGCATGTTTTAAGCAGAAGACATCAACAAGAAAAAATAAATAAAATAAACTAAATTTAAATAAAAACCAGTTAAATGTGTTTTTTTTAATAAAGTGATAGACAAACAAAACAATTATTTAAATAGCCACCAAGTTGTCCCTTTAAGCACCGTAAGTTGTTTGAATTTCACGTGAAAAACTGTTATACTCCATATAAAAAAAAATAATTTTTCAAGACAATGTGTTTCACGTGAAAATTGGGTAGACTTTGTTTCCACGCAAATTTAATGTACAAGACTATTATTTTTCTGGTGAAAAATTGACATTTTGTGTTTATTCTGATTATGGCTTTGTTGTAAAATTAAAATATTGTTAATTTTTATAACTTAAATATCAATTTAAAGCATTTAAAGTTAGAGTGAAAATTTTCCACGTGAAAAACAACTTACGGTGCTTTAATTAGAAATTGAAAAATCTTGTTTCCGACTGTGGCGGACATTGTTATTTCATTTTTTATAGCAACAATAACGTTGGGAATGCCAAAAATAATTAATTCTTACCGCCGGCCGAAGAAAAAAATTTTTTTCGAAAATTTTCGTATTTTTTAAAATTGTTAGGGACAGCTGTTCGAGGTGTTTAAGTTAAACACTTGAATTTTATACGCGAATTGATATGTTTATAGGTCATTCACATGACCGAGATAACTAAATCTCCTCATTTGTGTTCTTTATTCTATTACCATATATCATCATATGTTGACATTTTATGGTAATTGAATAAAGAACACAAATGAGGAGATTTAGATATCTCGGTCACTTAGTTATCATCATATGTTCACATTTTATGGTAATTGAATAAAGAACACAAATGAGGAGATTTAGTTATCTCATTCATTTGAATGACCTATTACTTTTACATTAACGTATTTAAGAACTGTACTGCGAACGCGCCTACTTTAAGTTTACACTTGTATAGAAATGTCGAAATTTCAGTATCCACTGTAAAAAAAAAACCAATGAAGACGAGCTTATAGACGTTAAATTTCTAGAGAATAGCCTTGTTTTGTTGCCTAAACTTACCATGAATACGAAAAAACAATATATTCTTAAATACAAACTGGCTGTTGTCCGTACATTATAGATGTTGAAAAAACTGAAACGAGTTAACACTTAACATGTCCAATGCCAAAATTTGTATGGGATTTCGTAACACCTATGGGAACAAAAGGAGCCTGCTGATAAAATTTAGCTTTTTTCGAAAAATATTACAGTTTTTTTTTCTTCGAAAAACGCTTAATATTACCAGCAATTATTTTATTTTCACAAATAATAAATAATTCAACTTTTCACCGTTCTTGTTTACTAAAATTTATTTTGTTTTTTTATTGCTAAATTAAAATAGAAACTAAAACAGACATTTGATGGCTGGCATCAATGCAAGAGCCGCTTGCATGTCAGAGATATCATGATATTGCAATAAAATTGAAAATATTTTGACAATTGCTTGCTATCATTTTATTGCATGTCAAGACACTAGGAAAAGACACCGGGTTTAAATAATTTAAGAATAAGTGGCATCATTGTTTTTTACGAATTATGACATTTTATTTGCAGCCAACTTCATTCTGTACATGACTCTGCGGTCTGAATTAAAAAAAATATTTGGGAATATTATATTGTGGAATTTAAATTTTGTGTGTTAATTGTAATATAAACAAGTATAATGCCTGCTGAAAACCTGGAAGAACAAGGATTGGAAAAAAATCCCAATTTGGAGTTGGCGCAGTACAAATTCTTGTTAAGTCTAGCGGAACATAAACAAGATGCTACTTTAAAAAACAAACTTTTGGATGCAGTTAAACTTGATAATATGGCTCCATATTATGAGTATCTGTGTGCGGAGCTCAGTTGGTCTGTGGATAAAGATTTGCTAGCACGTATGAAGGAACAAAATCGTAAGGATTTGGAGAAACTTGATGAGGCCATTGATGACGCTGAAAAGAATTTGGGTGAAATGGAAGTCAGAGAGGCAAATTTGAAAAAATCGGAATACCTATGCCGCGTTGGTGATAAAATTGCAGCAGAAACAGCTTTTCGGAAGACTTATGAAAAAACTGTATCACTGGGTCATCGCCTTGATATTGTATTTCATTTGATTCGTTTGGGTCTCTTCTATTTAGATCACGATTTGATTACACGCAACATCGACAAAGCCAAACATTTAATAGAAGAAGGTGGAGATTGGGACAGACGCAATCGTTTGAAGGTGTATCAAGGCGTCTATTCGGTGGCCATAAGGGATTTTAAGGCTGCTGCAACATTCTTTTTGGATACCGTTAGTACATTCACCTCATATGAGCTAATGGACTATCCTACCTTTGTGCGGTACACAGTCTATGTTGCTATGATTGCCTTGCCACGCAATGAGTTGCGCGATAAAGTTATTAAGGGAGCTGAAATTCAAGAAGTATTACATGGATTGTCCGATGTCAAACTGTACTTATTTTCCTTGTACAACTGTCATTATGCTGACTTCTTTAAGCACTTGTCCGAGGTAGAAGTAATTTTACGCAACGATTACTTGGCCCATCCTCATTATCGTTTCTACGTCAGAGAAATGCGAATTTTGGCTTACACTCAATTATTGGAGTCGTATCGTTCACTTACCCTACAATATATGGCTGAAGCTTTTGGCGTCAATGTAGACTACATAGACCAGGAATTATCACGTTTCATAGCTGCAGGACGGTTACATGCTAAAGTAGATCGTGTTGGTGGTATTGTCGAAACAAATCGTCCAGATAATAAAAACTGGCAATACCAGGCCACCATTAAACAAGGCGACTTATTACTAAATCGTATCCAAAAACTTAGCCGTGTAATTAACATTTAAAAATCATTCAACAAAACATCTTTAAAAAATGAAAATATCTTTTTGTCCCAAAAACAAAATGATTTTTATTTAATAAAAATAAATATAAAAAATGTGTTTTCTTACAATTTTTCTAATTTACTAAATTTAAAAAGTATATCTTTGTCTTATATTCATTGGCAGCTATCGAACAATTTCCAGAAAATGAGTTTCTGGTGCCAAACTAATCATTGTCGTTGTATGGCTTTTTTTGCAAAATTAGATTGGGCTATCTACAACTATGTTTATTTTTGAATGGAAGGGAGTTATCTACAGCAGTTTAATATTATTGTAATAACTTTGAGATATAGTTGTATTTTTTTGCTTTATAATAACTCTTTCATATATTTTGGCATGCTTGTTTGAAATCTGGTATTAAAACAATTTTCAGCTTTAAATGGACTTGGCCATTTTTCAAAAATAGAGCTCGCTTTCGCGATATTTGCGGTTTATTGAGAAACGCAATATTTAAATATTTTTTTTAACTAATTAGATCAATTCTTTAATTGAAAACCGTTAAAAAAAAACGTGCTGGTGGATTCTAACACCATTTTTCATAAAATTTTATCGGTTCTATCTACTAATGTCGATTAATTCGAAATGAAAATGTGGAGCTTTTTTGGGTCGATTTACTAAAAGTAAACCTTATTTAAAAATGCTTTATTTTTAAAAATGCTACATAATTTGCATAACTTTGGAGCGCCATATCTTTCAGACTTCTTATTGTAGCTCAATAATTTGAATGGTACATATATGAATGGTATTTTTATCCTTATTTAAAAACAATTTTTTAGAAAAACATTTTTAATTGGCAATTGCACTTTAAATGCAACTACAGTTTTAGAATGAAATTTTCAGTTCTATTAAAACCTTAAATCAAATTTTGAAAGCATTTTTATTGAAAAGCCTAACATTTTTATTATACATTTATATCCAAAATCCGAAAAAATAAAAAAATGTTTGCGAAGCGAATATGATATAATTGGAATACTTTTTTAAAGGCTCATTATAGTTTGACAGTCCCCAGACACTGATTTAAAAACAAACACACTTAAAAATTTTCAAAATAATGGCGGAACGTGAAAAAAGGCTTTATGGCACAAAAAATTAATTGAAAAACTTAATCAACGATTTTCATTCTGCAAACAAATATACTGATGTAAGAATTTTCTTTTTGCAAATTTTTTTTTCGCGACTTTTTTCGGGATTTTTTTTGCAACTAGCCACTAAACTTTGTTTTATGAATTGGGTATTATAGTCTCTAAATTATATATTTAACAAAACAAAAAAAAAATCGCAAAAAAAATGTAGCGGAAAAATTTGCAAAAAAGAAAATTTTTACATCAGCATATTTGTTTGCAGAATGAAAATCGCTGATTGTGCCATAAAGCCTTTTTTCGCGTTGCGTCATTATGTTGCAATTTTTGAAGTTTTTTTTTAAATCATAATCTGGAAGTTTGGAGGCTAGATGCAGAAAAAAAATCGCAAAAAAAAATTTGCAAAAAGGAAAATTTCTGCACCATTATATTTGTTTGAAGAATGCAAATCGCTGATTAGGTTTTTTAATAAATTTTTTTTATTATAAAGCCATTTTTCGCGTTCCTCCATTATTTTGTAATATCTAAAATGTGTTTTTTTTAAATCACAATCTAGGGACTATAATATCAATTTCATACACCAAAGTTTGGTGTTTATTTTGGTCCTTGAGGACCAAAAAAAAATTTTTTTTGCAAATAATGCTAAACACAACACAATGGTAGCATTCGGCAGAGAAACCTTAAAATGATACCGGTGACTTGTAGCGCTTTGTGATTACTTACTCTGCTGAACGATGTTTTCTTTGTTTTGTTTTTAAATACATTTTTTTTATATTTTCCTTTGATTTTATAAATTTTTTGTTTTTGAATTATTATTGTATGTTTTTATTTGTCAATCATACAAAACAAAAATTTTTTTAAAATCAACAACAACAAATGTATCACTATTTGATCCAAAGTAGCAAACATTTTTTACGCTACCAAAATATGACAGCGCTCAGACTGAGCGGTTAGTGATCAGGTCGTTCAGCAGATAGTTGCACAACTGTTGTAGAACTGTTGACTGTAAAATTGTATCTGCCGAACGCACCCAATGTGTTTTTGTCTTTTTTTGTGTTAGAAGAAAAAATTTGTTTTGTTCAGGAAACCTGACAGATTGTTCATTTTTTCAAGAGATAATTCTCGAAATTTTTTTACGATGCGCTTGTTTTTATAGAATTATTATGAAACTATTAACCACACTTACAATATATTTTCCATAACCGATTGAGGTTTATTTAAAAAGTATTAGGTAAAGTTTGTTTTCAATTGAAGAATCAATTAAAATACATTGAAACATATTGTTTAACTTTATTATCAATCAATAAAAAACAAACTAGAAAAAAATACGTATCATCTGTAGGAGTTGTTATTTTCAGTCAAATATTCTATTTTTAGAAAAAATAATTTTAAATAATTTTTTATTAAAATAGTTTTTTTATATACAAAATTATTTCGATTCAAATTACAAGAAATTCTTTACTCATACACACAAACATAGCCAAATAAAATATAATAGTGTTTTGAAAATCCAAACAAAAAAAAAATTTCAAATATGAAAAAACAAACCACAAAATCGTTTATTTGTGTGTTATTTTCAAATTTCTTTGCACATTTAATTGCATTTGAAGACACTATGTTATCGCGATTGACATGCCCTTGCTAAAATAATTCATTTTATAATACAAAAGTAAAAGGTTGCATATCCTAAATTCTTGTTACAAAAATCATTACCGGGTAATAGTACACTGAGAGAATTATCATCACTTCAGTAATGAATTTCTTAATAGTTTTAATGAAAATTGTCACTGGAACTCGTCCATTGAAACTTTACATAGAATCTATGAAACAGGTTTAATTAAAGTCAATGCTTATGAAAAGTTCATAAAATTAATGAAACTCTTCATAAAATTAATGAAACTCTTCATAAAATTAATAGACCACTCATCCAATGAATAAATCATTCAGCCAATGAAGAGCTTCATAAAATCTATGAAGCAATTTCATATATTATTATTTATTATAGTTGGTTGTTTTTGTTGCTAAGCTGGAGTGGATAAATAAAAAGTATAATATAGTTGTAGCATATTTTACGGATGTACAAAATATATCTAATGAAAGAATTCATTAAATTAAAAAGTTTCTTAAAATTTTATAATAAGCTTAATTCAATTAATGAAATTTGTTCACTAAAATTCGACTTTATGGTTACATAAAACTATTATTTTTGAGAATTAAATGTTTAATATAAAATTGTAATTACACTTAAAGTCTTTTTTTATGCGGTAGATGCGTTCCAAAAAAACGCATATAGTGATTCATACAGGTTTAATGTATGTTCGTGCATGATCATAAACATGAATGCTTTTCCATACATGGATACATAAATCTCCATACATGCATCCACATATGTCCACACATGCGCTTTAATGAGAATACGATCTTATTCCCGAGAATTCGATGACAATGTTGATCTCAGTTGTGAGCCAGAAATAACAGATTTTCTTGTTTGAGAATCATTAATTTTAATTGCGCTTATTAAAATTAAATTAAAATATGTTCCATTAGCAGCATATCTTTCACCATTTTCTATGTGATCTAAAATTACTATTTCTGACTTTAACGAAATTACCTGCCTTTTCTTTTTCTTGGGTTTATTCATTTCTTTTAAGAAAATCTTTAAAAAATAAGACAAATTTTTTTATTTTATTTTAAATTAAATAAAAGTGGTATTCATCTAACTGGATTTATGCCCTCGTAATTCGTGTATTTTTGTAATCGCGTATATTTATAACTTTACCTGTTTATTTGAATGAACTCACCTTTCAAAACTATTCACATCTCAATTTTGCATTTACATAGGGGTTACACGATCAATTTTTGCCTTTCAAGCTTCAATACACTCACATTTTTTTACTAACACACTCACATTTTAAAAATTGAACAGCAACTTGATATCAATTTTTGCTTTCAAGTTTTGGGAAAACTTGAACGGTCAAGTTTTAAACAGCTGATCAATTTCTTGTAAATTTATTTTTCTTTTTACAAAAATATTGTGCCGCAATAAAACACGATTGATAAAATACGGAATGTGAATATTTCGGTATATCGACGAAATGATTCAAAAATAAAAATAAATAAAAAATCAATTTCTGCTGACATTAAAATGTGTGTGGAATATGTGAAGAAAAAAATAAAGTCTTTTCGAACAGCCTACAGTGCGGAAACAGCCCACAGCGGCGAGCATTTTTAGTTCTTTCCTTGACGACGGCATCTTGAAAGCAAAATTGACTATCAAGTTGCATGCAGCCTACGTCACAGCTTCAAGTTCAACTGAATTTGACAAGCAGTATGTGTTATCAACTTAAAAGCAAAATCTTGATCGTGTAACCTCACTGTTAGCCACTTTCTCGATCTTTTCATAAATTAAACACAAAATTTTATAAATTTGTATTATTTTAAAACAAATAAAACAGCAAATAAAAAAGAACACACAAAAAATGCAAAATAATTTTATTTTTGAAAATATTCAAATGTATGTATAAAGCACCGTTAGTTGTTTCAATTTCACGTGAAAAAACTGTTATACTCCATATAAAAAAATAATTTTTCATGATAACGAGTTTCACGTGAAAATTGTGTAGAGATTGTTTTCACGCAATTTTAATGTACAACACTATTATTGTTTTTCTTAGGAAAAAGTTTCATTTTGTGTTTATTGTCATTGTGTCTTTGTTAAAAAATTAAAAAATTATTCATTTTCATAAATTAAATTGCAATTTGAGGCATTTAAAGTTTGAGTGAAATTTTCCACGTGAAAAACAACTTACGGTGCTGAAAATTGTGTAGAGTTTGTTTTCACCCAAATTTAATGTACAAGACTATTATTTTTCCTGGGAAAAAGTGACATTTTGTGTTTATTGTGATTGTGTCTTTGTTATAAAATTGAAAAATTGTTAATTTTTTATAAATTAAATTGCAATTTGAGGCCTTTAAAGTTCGAGTGAAATTTTTCCACGTGAAAAACAACTTACGGTGCTTAAATATGAAAAAGTTTACACACAAAAATGTAAGCGTATATTTACCAGGGCTCGTAAACTAGTTTTGACATTAATCGAGTAAACTTACAACATATACACAGTATACGAGGCATAAATACTTTAAATGAATACCTTTAAAAAGTATTATAAAAGTTGTAAAAAAACGCAACGCAAGTCGATTTTAAAACAGCATAACTTCAAATCCGCATAAAAAGAGACTTAAGTGTATGAACATTTTTAAAAATTAATAAAATGACAATATTTTATGAAAAATTTAAAAAAAGTAAATACTATTGAACAATTTCATATATATAAAGAACATTTTCATTAAATTTATGATGATCTATTTTATGCAATTCAATGAAGTTTTTTAATGAAATTATGAAAGAAAAGTTATGAAAAATATCATAATAGTAATTAAATATTATACACATAATGAAATTCTTCATTGGTTCTACGAAAAAAATTCTATGAAATTATAGCATTAATATCATGAAGGATAATTCAGTGTAGAAGGTTTTGTTGGGATCTGGATTTATGACGAGTTTTGCCGCAGAGCTCTACTACATATAAAATATCAGAATTTCATTAGGATCGGAAGGAACCCATCGGGATAGTTTCCTAGTTAAAAACAACTAACTAAAACTTTAAATATTTTTTCAAGATGTTCGTATTGAAAACAATTCAAATTTTAGACATTCTTCTTGTCAAATTATTTTTTGTTTATTTAATTAGGGTCAGTTTTATAGTCAGAACAAAGATTGGTTTTTTCTTATATATTTTGTTCTCAAATCAATTTTTTCCTTAATAAGACATTTTCAAAGATTCTAGTTCTGACCTTCTATATTAAACCTAAGTATTATATTAGGAAACATTGTTGTGTTCGAAAAATTCTTTGATACTGAAACATTTTTTATATTCTAGGTTTGATATGAAAGTTGTAGGTTTTGGAATAATTTTTCTTATAAAACTATCACAGACACTGCAAAAAGTTTTACAATTTAAGGCACGTTCCTATTATCATATTCTAATAAATTTTTTCATATCAGAATCTCCATTGTGTTTTCTATGAAAATATTATTTAATTTTTAAATGCTTTATACAAAACAAAACATTAAAATCTTGTGATTTATTCAGTAGAAAAGTTTGCGAATTTAGAAATGTTTTCCCTTATAAAGTGTTCGGATTCTGTGCTGCGATCTCTTAATTCATTAAAGACAAAATTTACAATAGAAAATTCTTCTAAGTTCATGTTAAGAATTTTTTGGTTAACTCGTACATTTTCAAAGTAACTAAAACTCAAATTAATTTTGTTGGTGCTTCTTATAAAAAATTACAGAAAAAGATTTACGTTTACTTAACCGAAAGTTGTCTTAAGTTAGCTATATTGATAAAATCGGGAACGAAGACCGCACTAGTGAAGTAGATTTGTAATGAAAAAAAAACTAACTAAACATTCAAAAAATGTTGAAATGCGGTTGAGCAGATTATCCCGAACCGCTTTTTTGATACTTTTTACAACAACTATAATAATTAAAAAAAATGTTATCATTAAGAAGAAAGATTATCATCGTTGACGCAATTGTCCTGTGCTATGTCCAATGTGCGATCCGATTGCGATTGGGACTCCTAGTCGTATACCCTTCTTGCATCTAGTTCATAAACAGTGTGTTCCCGTACGTTCCCAAAGTTACCGAAATTTACCCAAAGTTACCGAAATTTACCCAAAAGCGTTCCCGTACTCGAGAATTGGGTAAATGAGAGCACTAATGAGAGTGTATTAGTGCTTCTCTTTTTACCAAAATTTACCCAGACTTTTTCTTCGGGTAAACTTTGGTAAAACAGCTGATGGAAATATAAACAAAAAACAATTGTGAAATTAAATTAAAAATTGTAATTAAATAAAGAAATAAGCAAAAGAAACTTGGTTTTTTGTTAAAATTAATTGAATAAAATCAAAAACAACTTTTAAAAGCGAATAAATACCCAGTCAGAAATCGCCAGTGGTACAAAAAATCAAGCACTAGCATACCACTGGGTAACCACGGTATTAAAAATAAATGACTGCCAGAACACTCATTTGGGACGCTTTGCAAGCGTTTGCGAAAAGCGTTTTACCAGTATTTGTTTTACAAAAATTTCGGTGGTTTATAAAAAAAACCACTGGCAAAGAATTGGCTTAGAGTGATATGCCAAGGTTTGCAACCAGTGGTTATCCAGTGCTACCTAGCCAATGCTACCAGGCGTACAAAAATCAATTCACTGGTAGACCAATGATTTTATAAAAATGCTAACGCTTCGTAAAAAAATGTTTGTAGTCGGAAGGTTCCGAGTTCAAATCCGGTTGCAAGCAAAAAATTTTTTTTGGATTTTTTTTAATTTAAAATTTTTTTTGTTTTATAAAATCAATTTTTTTGTTTGTGGGAAAGCTCCTTCAAGACCAACTTTTTTTTTTGCCCTCCCAACACTGGCATACTAGTTACAAAAAATTGTTTGCCAGTACTAGCATTTTGGCACAGCCAGTAGTTGCCCAGCTATTATCACTCATTTATGTGTTTAGCCATTAAATATTATATGTCTCGTTAGCTCAGTGGGTAGAGCAATCGTCTGCCAATCTGACGGCCTGGGTTCAAATCACGGCAGAACCAAAAAAAATACATATGAACTTTTTTTAAATTTTATTTTGGAAAATATATTTCCAGACCACCTATTTATTGGTTTTGCCAGCCAACTTTTAAAAATTTTGTTCCTCCAGTGCTTTTCCGGGGCTTTTTGAACAGCCGGTCCTTTTGTCTAATGATATTATCATTTTGGGAATGGGAAAGCACTTTTTGTCAGTACTTGTACCACCTGTTAAAGTGCTTTGCCACCGCTTTCCCGTTTGTATTTTTCTGACTGGGTATGTCTATTTGTGCCGATTTGCAAACTGAAATTATACGTATTTTCACATCAGTGATGGGATTTTTGGAACAATCTAAGATTGATTGGTACAATGGCACAACCGATACTATTTTGGCACATTTTGGTTATCTACAAAATTTAATAGAAAATGAATTTAAAAAATAACAATTCTTTAATTTTTAGTTTCTAAGCATTTATTGGTATTAAAATACCTTTTCGAATAAAGCAAAACTAAAAAATGGCATCGAAGATATTACCGAATAAAGCACCGTAAGTTGTTTTTCACGTGAAAAAATGTCTCTCAGACTTTAAATGCTTTAAATTGCAATTTAAGTTAAAAAAATTAACAATATTTTAATTTTATAACAAAGCCACAATCACAATTAACACAAAATGTCACTTTTTCACCAAAAAAATAATAGTCTTGTACATTAAATTTGCGTGAAAACTAAGTTTGCACAATTTTCACGTGAAACTCATTGTCGTGAAAAATAATTTTTTTTTATATGGAGTATAACAGTTTTTTCACGTGAAAACTGAACAACTTACGGTGCTTAATCTATAGAATCTTAAAAATTCAAATGCTATAAATTTATATCAGAGCTTCGAAAGAATTAATTTAAGTTTAATTCATGAAAAAATTAATTCAGTTTTAGAAAATGTTTATATGTATACCATTCCGTGCAACCATTCCTAAAGAATACATTCATTGCTGCATTCCCAAATCTTTAATAAGAATCGGATGAATTTAATTTATCATTCACTTTTTAATTGAAAGAAAATTTTAATTCATTCAAATATAATTAAGTCCATAAGAATTCAAGATAGAATTAATTCCATAAGAATGCATTTACAAAATGAAAGTTGAAAACACGGGTTCTAAGTGAAAATTGAGTTTTGGCACAATAAAGGCCCATTTGGCACATTTTAGTCACACACTTGGCACAAAACAAAATTTTGCAAGTCCCATCACTGTTTAACGTTATTCTTTGAAATAAGTTTTTGGGCTAGAAAAGTGTTTTTTTGCGTTCCTGTACTATTGGGTAATTTTGTCATTTTGTGAGAGGATTTTGTGCTTACTCTCATTTTACCGAACTTTACCCAAAAAGTAAAGAAACACACCTAAAATATTTATAGATACGACTACCATATAAGGTATAAAAAATTTTTTTGTTAAGAAATTCTAATATAAGTCTTTGAAGATATCAAAGTTTAAAATTTAACTTCAATGCCAGAAAAAATTCACAACTTAAAATGTGTTTAAAGGTTAATCTCGTTCTTATTTAGAATTGACGCTCACATGTCCAACAAACCTGGATTTTAGGGGGAAACCATGTGAATCTTACATTTTAGGTATATGATATGTTAAGCGAACTTATGTAAAACACTACGAGAAACATTTTAACCGTCTAACTCTTGAACTTACGGCTCTTTTTTGTCCCTTTTTAAAAAGGGTCCAAAAAAGTCCCTTTAATTGAAGAGTAATAGGATTAAAATGTTCCACAAAAATGTGCCTCGTAGTGTTCTGCATGAACACTTTTAATACCTAAAATGGAAGATTTACATGGTTTCCTATGCCGATTCACAATAAACATTTCAATTTTATTGAAACACTTTCAATTATGGATACAGACTTTCAATTAATTTGTAAACAACCAAATATTGAAAATCTATTGGGTATATGAATGTTTTTTAGTTTGACTCTAGATCATAAATTAATATTACTTTCTGTTTAAATTATTTTTCAAATTAAAGAAAGATGATACAATTTCCACAAGTAAATTACAAAGAATAAAAAATTTGAAAGAATTCGATAAGGCCAGCAAGACAGAATATTGGGTATTTAACGGCTTATTTTTAAATTGTTAGTGCTTATTTTGCTTTTTTTCGAGCTTATTTTAGGGAACTTAAAACATTGTTTTTATAGCTTTTTTGTGGCTGACACGATACTTTACGATGCTACCAAACTACTACTATAAAAATGTACGAAAATTACTTTTAAAAGACTTTTATTTCCCAAAACTATTTCAGTTTTAAAAAAATCATCGATGAATATGGCAATTTGAAACAACTTCTTGCCAACACTATTTTTGCTGGGTAATATGCCTAATACGTATAAATCAAGTCTAACTTGAAATGGTTTGATAGAAAGAAAACAGTGGACGATATAAATTAGTGACGCACAAATTTTCATTACAACTAATTAAACTTATTAGCATAATATTATCTAAAATGGAAATATTTAAAATAACCATTGCAACTTGTTGAAATCAGCAGGTGCTATTGGTGAACCAATTTTACAAAAATTTATGGCCGTTTTATGGTGAGAACTTAAGAAAATAAGAAAATTTCCCACTTAAGAAATATTAAAACGGCTTTTAAAGACCCTAACGGTTTAAACTAAATAAAAACTAAGGATGGGCAACTTATCTAAAAAAGAATCACAGTTAAATGCAAATTTCACATTCATATCTGTACACTTAAAATAATACGTGATTTAAGCAAAGATTTTAGTTATCTTCATTTAACACAATACTAAAAATCCTAAGTACTTTAACTAATTTTGAGTGTTAATTTTCAAAATTATTTAAAACAAATTTTTAAGAACCCATTCGCTAAATTTTCAAAATTTATTGCTAAAATATAATATTTTCATGTTACTGTTATTAGCCGGTAGGTGGCGCCACTATCTGAAGTTTTAAAGATGGCGCTATTTCGTTCCCCTTCCGATTTATTGAAATGGCCCATATCTCGAAAACTAAGAGAGATAGAGAAAAATTGATGAAAATTTCGGCTACCCCTAACCGTGTAATAGCCCAGCGAAAGGGGTTATCTCTATCCAAAAATGGACCTTGGCCCTTCGGAAATTTTTAATAAAAATTTTCCACTTCATAAAGTGGCCCATATCTCGAAAACTAAGCGAGATAGAGCAAAACGGACAAAATGTTTGCTCCAGTGAAGTACCCTTATATTCCCTCACATGATATGCACCAGGCCCGGGGAGGGTCCCGAGACCCTAAATTTGGATAAATTCTACGACTCAGTATAATTACAGATAAAACTGTAGTTTTACAAATTTTTTACTTAAATTTAGATTTGTTAAAATTAACAAAAGAATTTGTTAAAATCAATAAATTTTATTTTAAGCCAAAAACAAACAGGAATAAATTTTGTTAAAGTAAAAATTTTTCTGTCCTTTTATATGGAAATATCTATGGTTATATATGTATGTAAATAGCTATGTTTATTTTTTAGATAGGTTGTCCGACCCAACGCGAATTTAAAAAATATCCTACATTAAAAATATTCTATTGAATTGCCTCATTTTTACATTGCCAGTCATCGCTTCTATCATTAGGAATATTATTGGAAGTTTGATTTGTATCGTTATTTTCATTTTTTATATTTCTATCATCTCTTTCGGAATGAGTTCGATTAAGCGAATATCGAAGACCGCAATCTAATGGCTCATCATTACCCTCGTCTTCTTCGAGTTCATTTACGAGTTGTTGTTGCTGTTGTTGATGAAGTTGCAGATGTTGATGGTGGATATGTTGGTGGTGATGCTTTAAGTGCTCGACATTTTCCATGCTTAATGAAGATCTTTTACCCAAATCTAAAAGGGTACCCGCAGTGGTTGGATCCGCCGTTCCTTCAATATGCGATTGTAAAGCCAAAGGGGTTGTAGATGTAGCTGCTACCATAGTTTGTTGTAAATTACTTAAATTATTGGCAATACTATCGTGTCGCCGAAAATTCGTACTTAAATTGATAAGGGCATTCATCATTACCTTATGGCGTTGATAGTCTTTACGCAGATGTTGTCTGATTTCCGTATGACAGTGTTCATTATTAGTAACAATAATCTCTCCGGTATCGGTGGTGGTAACTCGAGCCTTACAATTGAACTTGCGCGATAAATTGCATTGCCAATATTTCTTATCTTTACGGACATATTGTATGCCAAATGTATGACCATCATGTACGAGCAGAGGTTTTCCACGTTGGCTTAGCATAAATTCTAATTTGCCCTGAAACCAATGTTCTCCCGGGCCAACTATAGAAAGTTGAAAAATACAATTTCAAAATTAACGTTTAAATTGGAAAATTTGTATAATTGTGATAAAGAAACAAGAAGTTATAGTTTCAGTTTTTATGTAGATGAGAGATTGAATGATGATTTAAAATTTTTTGAATGACCACAGTTTATGTATTACAGACATACGAGTTGGTGATGGACGACATGCAAAGTATGACCCCATTTTATAAATGTTACTTTATATTTGAACATCACAGATCTTGAGATATATTTTAAAAACTATTATAAACTATTTATGTTTAGTAGTATGTACTTAATGCTATGTAACTAATAATACCACTCTCTTTATTATGATTCGTACATTTTGTATGGCACATGCTTAATTTCCTCTTCGGAAATACATTGTTTTTGGGCTGGCAATATGAAACTTTTCAATTATTTCAATGATAAATGTGTTATATGATTCATTAAATTTAGTATTTGTTAATTGCCATAACTTACTTTGTACTTACCTATCATTTTATTTTTTGTATTTACCTTTTATTTTATTTTTAATTGGATGTTGAAGTGAAAAGTAGCAATTATTAGGTCTGTTCGACGGCATGACCGCGGGTACACGTGGTTTCAAACAGCCCTTAAAACAGCTTCATTTTACGTTTTCGCTATATTTTTAATAATATTTTTAACAATATTACAAATTTTCTATTTGTAAAAAAATAACTTTAAAAAACATCGCGAAAGATATATGTTAGTTGTCGAGTTCGCGGCCACAAATTTAGTATGGAATAGCCCTTTTTTTATTATAAAGGTTGGTACCAGAATTGATTTGTTTTTATCAAAGATTGTGTTCAAAATTATATTTTTATAAATAAGGCTTCAGCACGAAACAACTAATGCATACATTTTTACTTGTAAATTATTACTTAAGTAAACAAAAATATTTTTTTAATCACGTTAGCATTGAAAAATATAATGGAAAATTGTGTCCAAATATTAACGATACTGTATAGTTTATTTTGCTTTAAAATGGATAGCAAACAAGAAGTGCGTGAAAATATAATAAGAATTTTTTAATAAAAATCTAAAAATCCTAGAGAGGCAAATGCACCAAATTGTCCAGAACTCAGACCAGTGGAGAGATATGGGCATTGGTAAAAAGAGAGATGAAGAGTACAAATCAAGTCGCCGATAACGTTAAAAATGTTTCTCGGAAATTTAATTCGTCAAGCAAGAAGCTCACTGAAAATACCGTTAAAGCCGTAATGGGTGGTATTCCAGATAAAGTTAAAGCTTTCATACAAAACAATTAGTACAACTTAATTATTATTAAAATGTAAATTCAAATGAAATTCTTTTCAATAAAATGTTATTTTTATTAAAATATGACATTTAGCTCAAAAGTTATTGCACTAGTTATTTCTTGCACAAGCCTTATATTGAGTGCTGGTTGTTTTAACCAGCAGTTTTTTGTTACAAATTTTTGATGTAAAAAAAGCCCAAGCACCAGAAAACGTTTTTTTCTAAATAAAATTAGAAAAACTAATATGCAAGTGCTTGTGCAAATCTAAATGTTACTGACACTTTAGAAAACATTGTTTTCTATTGATGTTTCTACATGAATGGATGTCATTACATTGCTAGATCTGTCAAAACAACAGAGTAGTACATTGGAAGATGACAAAGCAAATTGTGGAAAATTTTCTGTTGTTGTTTTTTCTTTGATATTTTAAATGTTTAAACGCTCCTAGACGAGAACAAGAAATTCTCATTGAGTTTGTAATTTAACTTAACAAATATTTCCAGAAATTCTAAAAACGCCGTCCCCTGACGATTTCCTTAGGCAAGAATGAAATCATGCCTACAGCGGATTATATTTCACAATTTGTTAAATACGTTTGGGATTTTAGCATATTTAATTCCTTTAAGTTTTATTTTTAACAAAAATAAATATCTTAAATATTCTAATCATTTTTTTGAACTGTACAAAAACCAAACAATTATTTTTATTTTGAACTATAAGGGTCATTCCTCAAATCGACCAATGGTTGGAATCGACCCCTGTCGATCTGGATGAATTTTGGTCAGAACTTTTCTTTCATTATATAACAAAGTTTTGCCAAAGGAAAAAAATTACAAATTTTTTTTCCAAAGTTATGCAATATTTCAAATTTTAAAAAATGCCATAATTTTTAGCATTTTTGTTTTGTTACGAGTATATTTTTTGAATATCTCGAAAACTATAATACCTACAACAATGGTTCTTTTTTGTATATAAAACCTCTAACTGATCTTAAGATTCCGAAATTTTCAATTCATATCTTTTTTAAAAAAAAAAGATATGGATTTTTGAATTTTTCTATTTTTTATTTTTTTTGAATTTGAATTTTAATACAATAATAGGATTAAAGTTTCCCTCCTTATGCAAATGTTTATTGTGAATCGGCATAGGAAACGATGTGAATCTTTCATTTTAGGTATAGGATGTGTTCAGCGAACTTAGTATGTAAAACACTACGAGGAATATTTTTGTGGAACATTTTAACCCTCTAACCTAATTGTTCCACAACCTATCGGTTTTGTTGATACTACATATCCCACGGTTTTACCGCAATGAATGTCATGGAAGGATTAAGCCCCTTTTTGTTAATGATTTTAAGCAAGTTTATTCATTAACACAAGCGAAGCTCTTTCCGATTTTATTTGTTAAATTATTTTCTAGTTTTTTAACTAAATATGAAAGAAGAGAAAAAAGATAAGTACAAAGTAAAAAAAATTACTTTATTTTTGAACAATTTGTAACTTTTTAGTTTGAACTTTAATATTTATTATTTTGTACTTTTCTCGAAATATAAATAACTATCTAAAAGAAATATATTGTTTGAACACAAGTGATAGGTTTTGTTGAAGAAAGTACAAAAATATTTGTTTTAAAATTATTACAAGATTGTCATAAATATAATAAAAGAATTGATATTTTTAATATATCGTCCTATCCATGAGAGAACGATGAAAAATGGCGTTTTTATCTCATGTCCTTGAATATTCTGCACACGTATACAGAAAATGCAAAAGTAGGAATAAAATAATCTCGTACTAATATAAGCATAAAGATTTAACTCTTTCATTACCCTTGTACACTACAGTGTACTCATCTTTAAAAGAATATATAAAATTTGATAATGGAAAAAACTTTATACTTTTCGTAAATAAGTTTATTAGTTTCTTGGCCCTCAACTAAATATCATTATATGTATAAGCAGTTCAACATGGTAATATAGTCATGATATTAGTTAATGAAGCCTAACTTTTTGAATATATCATAATTTCCGAGAAAAGGGTGTTTTGGTGTTTCTCATAAACTAATGGAGATAAATAACTCAAATTTGGCATATAGCTTCGCTTTATGATGAAAAGAAACCGAAGGATTTTTGGCTATTCGAACATTTAAGGTGTAAAAGGGGGATGTGAAGTTTCAAAAAATCGATTTCGAATGTCATTTCTGGTGGATAGGAGGAGGAGGGGGCAAACATGTTACATATTTTTTTTCTAATCTGAGGACTCTTAACAAAAATCTGAAGTCAAAATAACGATACATCCGCAAACAAAAAGTCGGTAGTGAAAGTGTTAAAAATAAAACAAACTTACTACATATTTCCATATGAAAATAAAACATTAAGGGTTTTCACAAGGGGTGTGTTATTTGTTGTATCGTTGTATCGTCCTAACAAAAAACAGAGTTGTTAAAAATTAAATTGAAAAAATACAACATTTGAGAATAGCACGATACAACATTTTTACGTATGTTTTGTCTCCTATTTTTGAGTGTGCTAACAGATAGAAAACTGAATAGAAAATCGTTGTTAAACACAAATAAAAATTTTAACAACTCTGTTTTTTGTTAGGAAGATACAACAATACAACACATAGCACACCCCTTATGAACAACCTAATTTAAACATTTTATTTGTACTTAACCCAAACACTTTTACCGATCCTAATATAGTTTTTAAAGCCGAGCACACACGGTCAATATAATTTATTTCAATTTAATTGATCTTTGCACACACAATTTCAATGTTACTAGAAAAATATAAATGAAATTAAAATTGATCAATATTTTCCATCCTAGAAAAAATTGCAAAAATTAACGGATTTTAAAATGAAACCACGTTTATAGTATTTATTTGTTTATTTTGCAATAATTTATATATTTTGTTAATTTTATTTATTTATTTTTTAACAACAAAAAAACAAATTTAAAAAACCAACATTTCAATATTGGCCACACACTTTTCAATAATAGGTTTGTTTTTTCGAATTTTGTATAAATATTCCATACATAAATTTAGCTTCTTAAAAATTAAGTAGTTATAAAAATGCTACCAAGTCTTAAAAATTCTTGGCTTTTCTCTTTCAAAAATAAACAAAAATATTTGTCACAAAAATATTTGAAATTTTAGTATTTTTTATTTCATAAAATATTAAAAAAAACAAAAGCTCACAAATCAATAATGCGTTTTTTAGCAATGGTGGAGCAGGGCACACAAGATTATTGCTCCATTTCGCGTTCCGGCGAAGTCTTTGCACGAAAACAGCTTTTGTACAAAGTTGACTCCAAATGTTTAAATTTCATTTATTTACAAAAAATAAAAGAAAAGTCAGGTAAGTACGGATAGTCGTTTTTTTACAAGTAGTTATAGATATAAAATCTAAAAAACAAACCTAATATGAAATCAAAAAACAAAAATCCAAAACATTTTGAATTTTTCAATTTAATTGATAAACTTTCAATACAGGTTACAGACCTTCAATTAATTTGTAAACAATCAAAAAGTTATCAATAATATTGAACGTGTATGCCCTACTTAATACGAATTTGAAATAAAAACCCATTTTTAATGAAAAATAAATTTTATTTGTTAAGCTCCGTAAGTTGTTTTTCAAGTGAAAAATTTCAATCAAACTTTAAATTCCCCAAACGGCAATTTAAGCATCGTAAGTTGTTTTTCACGTGGAAAAATTTCACTCGAACTTTAAAGACCTCAAATTGCAATTTAATTTATAAAAATTAACAATTTTATAATTTTGTAACAAAGAAACAATTACAATAAACACAAAATGTCCTTGTCCCAAGAAAAATAATAGTCTTGTACATTAAATTTGCGTGAAAACAAAATCTACAATTTTCACGTGAAACTCATTATAGTGAAAAATCATTTTTTTTATATGGAGTATAACAGTTTTTTCACGTGAAATGTAAACAACTTAAGGTGCTTTCAGTTATAAAAATTTACAGTTTTTTAATTTTATAACAAAGCCACAATCACAATAAACACAAAATGTCACTTTTTCACCAGAAAAATAATATTCTTGTACATTAAATTTGCGTGAAAACAAAGTCTATTCAATTTTCACGTGAAACTCATTGTCGTGGAAGTATAACAGTTTTTTCACGTGAAACTCAAACAACTTACGGTGTTTTAATATTAAATAATAGGGGTTTTCATATAAACTCGTAAATTCCTTGTAAACCTTGTATATATACAAACTTGTAAACCTTGTATAAATACAAACCATATTTTTTATGTATGGAGTTTTGGTTTACACTGTTTACGAATAGAATGATTTTCAATCCCTCAGAAATCCCTTAGGAAGTTGAAGTGTTAATTATTTTAACTGATTTAGAAAAAACATCAACTTTATTTTTACTATGGAAAAAATATGTATCGGCCATTCCACGATAGAACGGCTAAAATCTGAACTTGGTATTTCTAATTAAAATCATATTTTGCACCTTGGAACTCTATGTAATCACCTAAGGTTATATAAGTTTCAACATTTATATTACCTTTAATATTCATAGCATCGTCAATGTCAAAAAGGAATATTTGAAAACCGCAGAGCGGGTACTGTCGTGAGTTGGAATCTATTTTATTTTAATGGTGGTTTTTCATTTCATTTTTTCTTTTCCATTCTCACACCAATGGTGCCAACGTCGTTGTTATTTTTGGTGGTGTTACTACATTTTGTAACCAAAGAGTATAGTTAACAAAGGGAATTGATGGCTTTTCTGACTCTTCTTTATTTTAATTCAAAATTTTTATAAAATTTTTAAATTATTAAAATTTTTTTTTATTTAAATTAGTAGCTCGTAAGTTCATCGTTTAATACTCGTAATGTATATTAAGTTTGCAATATACTAAGAGGCATATGAGAGCTATAGCCTCTTTGTTTATATGATCCATGCTAAATTATGCCGCTGTCCGTCATTATTTCAGGCCTGTTTTTTCTCAGAGGACCGACACTTAAACTGGAAAGTATTGGGTTGTTGTTTGATGTATCTCTGGGAATTTTTGTCTGTTGCTTTTCCTCTCATTTTCAGGTAAAGATGTCGCAATGGAAATCTTTCGTTTCCCTGTTTTTTACAATTAAAACAAGAGAAAGCTGCGGTTTTGTTTTATTATTTGTATTAAGTGGGCACTGATTTGAGTGATGTTCACCATATAGAATTCTTTGTTTCTTGGTTTATGTTTCTTCTTTTTGATTATTGCATTACAAATAGTACTTCACTTTTACGTTTATAAATGCACTCCTTTTCAAGTAAATTTTGAACTTCTACAAAAGGAGTGTTTACTTCAACAACAATTGGTGTTGCTTGATGTTGCTTGACCTCAGCAATATTTGATTGGGGAAATGCGCCCATATCATTCAGTTGATCCAGTAAACTGAAACAGTTACGTCATGTTGAGATCGATATTGATTGGTACAAATTGTTTCTTTTTATCCTTTTGGACCTTTTAAACTGTGAGGATTTGGCCCCTCGGGGCCAATTGCATTATTTATGCTTTTGTCCAAATAGACTAACAATTAAATCAATTATAAAAAAACACGTTAAGCGATTATATTTTATACACGATCGGTTGACTAAGAGAGTTAGGATAGAACTCACATCTTTTGTAATACACAATTGTAAGTTCAAGAAAATTCTTTAATATCACGATTCTTATTAACTTATTAATTATACTTAATTTCCCTGTTTGCCCGAGAGGGGAAGGTTCCAACCAGAGAGCCGGATTGAAATTTACCGCCATTTTGTTAATACGAGTTGTACGATCATTTTTTTGACAGTTGTCACGTACAGACCACGCGATTTAAGAATATGGAGAAGTATTCAAACGAACAACGTTTCATTATTCTAAAAACACATTTAATGCTGTGCGGTATCGCGAAATGTTAACGGAGTTTTTGTGGCCCGAATTGGATGTAATTGATGTGGAGGACATGTTCTTTCAACAACCTGCCACACAACACGTGAAACAATGGTGTTACTGCAGACCAAGTTTCCAGGCCGTGTCACTTCTCGATTTGGCAATCAACATTGGTCACCAAGATCGTGTGATCTAACACCGATAGACTTTTTTCTTTGGGGCTATGTGAAGGAAAAGGTGTATGAGAATAAGCCTGACACATTAATATCGTGCGCAAGCTTTACTAACGATATTATTGATCTTTAAACTTGAATAATCTTAAAATTGTGTTTGCATAGAAATATAAAATTTTCATTTTATATTTAAAAAAATCAATTGAAAATGTGATATTTAAAAATGTATACTTTTAAGGTCATAGGTATAATCACTTTTAAAATTAATTAGTGACATATAAACATATAAATCAAATTTTTCATACACCTTTCATAAATACACCTTTCAGTTGACTAAAAAGAGTTACCAAAATAATTAAAATGCTGTAAGCAGAAAAATTCCGTTACCGTAATTGCGCGTCATATTGTTAACTTTATTTGAATAAAATAAAGGGATTTTCAATAAGAGCGCTACAAAAGTGAAAACGTTTAAATAAAACAAAAACGGATTTGGATATCAATGAAATTCTTTATTCCTGTGAAAGTACGTTCGATGCCATTATGTATGGAAATCGATCTCTTTTGCATGGCCACCACGGGCACGCTTGCAGAAGTCCAGACGCTGAACCCAATTTTCGACGGTTTTCAAGCATAAATCGGCCGATACTGCTGCAATTTCACGTTCGATATTGGTAGGAAGTTCATCAATCGTCGCTGGCTTGTTGGCATAGACCATAGATTTGACGTAGCACCACGCTCAATTGTTGATCTGCTAGGACAATTATGACGACCATAAATTGGACGTAGCTCTCTTAACGTTGAGGCCACTGACTCCGAATTTCGGTAGTAAATTTTAATAATTTCGACTCGTTGTTGGCTCGTATATCTTTCCATCATGAAATGGCAAACCTTACTGAAGAGAAATGTCAAAAGAGCGGCAAGAAATATGGCGTCGTTTGCTGTCCCTGTCTTTCTACTTTTGTAGCGTACCTGTTGAACAATCCTTTATATTTGTTTTATTTTGCTTTTAGTTCATTCATCATTGTCGCTAAAATACCGTACCCTAAATAAATTAAATTCCGGCGGTTTTCACGATTAAAATTAGATTTTTTTTTATTTTTGTGTGTACCTCGGAGTTACTTTTGAAAGATCTCTTACAAGGAATGAGCACCTCGCCTATGTGTCCCAAACTCTCAAGAAGATTTATCGTCTTGCACACACTATCATTTCGGGTGCCGGCAGAATGTGCTTGACGGATGCACTCGACCCAGAACCATTCTGTGGATTACCCACAGGGTATGTTACGGAGAAGATAAGGTTGTGCAGGGAGACCGAGTTTTCTAGGTACTGGGAAACTTCTCTTGGTCAACGCCAGGCTAAGAGATTTATTTCTTTGTCCAGTGGATGATCGGAGCGACTTTTGTCCCTTGACAAGGGGAACTTAAGGACCTTAACGTATACTTTACTGGACACTGTGCCAAAAACAGTGTCAGTCGGGCACTGAAGTTTGTAGGTTTTATGATTCGTAACATGTTTTCTGCAAATGGCTTAGGTTTTTGGGTGACCACTACAAGTCACCTTCGGACATTAGAATATTTTGCCTAATAGGATAATTGCCTTTATTGGTAGCTTGAATCTTAACCCTTTGACACGGGAATTTTAATGGCTGGGAATTTTCCGACCAAATTTCGTGGAAATGTAGATCTATGCCCAAGAAATATTGTTTATTACTTTTATGGCTTTGCAGCACCCCCTAGCGGAGATATTTGAAATTAAAGTTCAAACATTAACATGCTGCCGGCCCCGAGCGGGTTAAAATTTTTTTAAAATTTTAATTTAATCTCTACATAAAATCCTTTGAATTTTTTAATTTGATTCATCACACGATTTTTGAGACTAAAATGTAGCTTTTTTTTAAATCCTAACTTCCAACACATTCTCTGCAGCGTTGACGATCATAAGACAAAACGCACTCTACTGATCTAATGTTATTTTGAAATTTCACAGCCTGCATAAAATTTTAATAAGAACAAAATAACGAACCGAAAACAATAAATGAATAGCGCTTTGGTTAAAATTCAAATCAGTGACGAATTGATAAAGTCGACGTACATTATAATGTACGCCACTCGCCAAAGGGTTAAGACAACTCCAGGCATCACAAAAGATCTGTAGTGGTCGCGGTGCGAAGTGATCCCCAATCTAATACTAAATATATTCTTTGTGCCAAATTTCATACAAATCCATCTTATCGTTTTCAAGTTAGAGGCATCCTTATAGAATCCTCTGTGCCCTAGCACCAAATTAAGGACTTTTTCGTAAAGCTAAATCTTCAATCTTACTTTATGCTCATTATCCATGGTTTTTAGTCATCTTAAATATGTTTTTAACATTTTTGAAAATAGTGTTTGTTTCAAAACATTAAAACACGTAAAAGATCTTTTTTCATATGGATTTTGACAGCTTTTTACGCAAAAGTACGAACATAATACTGGACTAAATATAAAAACCTTAGTTGCTATTGGACTGATTTTCATATTTGACAAACATATTTCTAAAAATATTTTGTTAACCCTTTCGGTACAGATTTATTTTGGCTGAATAGTTTTTGACCAAACTTTGTGGAAATATTAACATATGCCTAAGAAATACTTTTTTTTTTGCTTTTTATAGCTTTGTCGGGCCTCCTAGTTGAAAAATTTTGGCTAAAAATTCAAACTTCAACACGCTGCTGCTCCCAAACGGGTTAAGATTTTTTCTAATTTAGATTTTTGTGTTATTTCCACAATAAAACTCTATACAAAATAAACAGAATTTTTCGAAAGAGTTATGGCGCGAATTTTGAGAACTTTTGGAAAAAGCTCAATTTTTTATATGGCAACCCGGGTATAAATATTTTTAGTATATTCAATAATTTTTAGAGCAAAAATTTCAAATTTCATACCAAAATTAAAAAACAGACACATATCTGTCAATTTGTCATTTTATATAGACGCAATCTTCATGTCACGATACATCAAATTAAAAAAAAATATATATATCAGAGATCAGCAATGAATCAATTTTTTTGCTATTCATACTCACTCATGAAATTTAAAGTATAAGTGAGTAGAAATCATTGGCATTCAACCACTCTGACGCATTCATACTCACAATGAAGTTGATTTATAATCTAAAGTTGCAAAAAATATGAATCGAACGTTGTCATCATACTCATACCACCGCAAATCTGTTTTGCTCATCCAATCTATTCATAATATTTAATAATTTTAGAAAAATACTTATAATACTCACTATTGACTTAAATCATTTAGCTCATTCAACTCATCCATGTATAAACACATGTATATTATAGTAAACACATACATATATAGCAAACACATCTATATAGTAAACACATAAATCAGGGATGATAAAGTTAGTACTATAGTACTTTTTGTGGTACTATTGGAACCTCACAAGTACTATGGTACTCCTCTGACTCATTTAGTACTATTTAAACATTTTCCGATTTTTAAATTATTTGTGCTTTTTGAATTTTCAGAGATATTATCGTGTTTATAGCGAACACATCAAATATCGTAGTTTTAAATAAAAAATAGTTATGTTGAAAATATTTAAAATATTAGATGTTAGTATTGAAAACTCAAGTTAAACACATAAAAAATGTTCTTTCGCATTTATTTATTAAAATATGTATGTATACAAAAAAAAAAAAAAAAAACAAAAAATATTAAAAATTAGGAGAATTAAGAAATCTAGAAAATTTTGAATATTTTTAAAGGAGCAAAATGTTTTTTCCCATTACATCTCCTAAAGAATTCTCTCATTCGATTTTCATTTCTGAATGATTAAATACCTAAAACCTATTTCGAAGAATCGAATGAATTCTTAATGCACCTAATTAAATCATTAAATTCATTTGATTCGATTGTCAATCAATCTGTTCATTTCAAAATATTCTTATGATATTACAAGGTGGAATAGACCTGTAAATAACTTTAAAATATTATTCGCTTTAAAACGAAGTCAAATACGATATTCAGGGTTTTTAAATTCACAGAAATGAACCTGTAAAAATAGCAGAAAAGGCTACTAAAAATTAAGCAAAAATAGCTTTACAAAAGACACTTCTGAGATAAGCATAAATGTTGTTAGGTATGAGTACGATGAATACATTAAACTTAAGAGTAAGTATGAGTTTCGACAACATTTCAATACGTATAAATGCGTATAAGTACAATAAATCATGAATCATGATGCAACTCTACTCACTTTTTTACTACTCATTGCTGATCTCTGATATATAAATATATTGTTGGCAAACAATTTCTGAATATTCCCATAAAACCTGAAACTCTCCTAATAAAGCCAGACTAAGAAATTTGGAAAACGGGCATTTCATGTATTTTGTAATAACTAAAGATCAAAAATTGCCAAAAAAAAAAAAAAAACTTAATAAAAAGCTTTTTTTAAGAAGAAAATATAGCAACCATGTGTTGATAATTATTTGGAAGTTTTTATTGCTAATAATCTGCAAGACATTAAAAAATATCGATTAAAATCAAAATCGTTTCTCTAATGTGGAGATTGCTGGATCCACCCAAAATTAATGATTCCATATGGCATCAATATAGCGTAAGGGTTAATGATTAAACCAATATAAAAATGCGGTAGTACAAAATGACGAGATATCTTAGACACCGTTTAAAGCTTTTACAGTTAAAATGAAGGAGTATTCTTAGATAAAATTAATAAATTTCGTTTAAAAAAAGCTTTTACGTTTAAATTAAAAATATTATTCCAAACCCGCTTTCTTTAACATCGAAACAACTTTTTATAACTATTTGCTTTCTGTATAATCTTTGTAAATTAATTTTTTTTGCATAAAATATTAACACAATTTCATTATTTTTTTTGTTGTTTTTTGTATTTAAAATTTCATCAAAACGTAGTTACACTCTTTTTAGTGTAAGCCGAAGAAACATCACTTTCTTATTGCGGACAACTGAAGAGTAGAGTGATGTCTACGAAACAATTGTATTGTCTATCATGAAAATGATCAACCCTTTTTGAAACAACAAATAAAAATCTAATATGACAATATCATATTAGAATTTGGACTTGAGGTGGAAAAATATTCTAACTAAATATATGAAAATATAGAAAGTCCGAAAAAACAATTTTTGTATTTTTTAATGCAAAAATTAAAATAATTGTCGAAGAAATTTAATTTATAATATTTAGCACAAATTTGTTTATTAAAACTAACACTTAACATAGATAAATAATTAATATTAACAATGCAAGTATAAGTATCCTTAAATTTTAAAAATGGATTAATAAAAAATAAAATTTATTAAAAAACTGTACATTTGTAATATTTTTAAGTTTTCATGAACCTGCCGTAGAAAATAGAAAATAGCATCTTAAAATCTTACATATTACATAGATTCCATTTTAAAATTACTTGGAGATATTGTTATTGAATCTATCACTTGTACCTGATGATGTTCAGATGTAATAGACATTTTTGTATTAATTTCCTCATCATGTGTTAGAGCATCTACTGGCCCAGACTTGCTGTGCATTTCCGAAGGGGAGAGTGCAGCATTGTGTATGGCCATATGATCATTATTTAAATGATCTTTATTAAGGGCATTAAGAGATTTTTCATTCGGACCAAAAGTGGAATTTGTATTGCGGGAATGTTCCGAGGGAGAAGATTCCATTACAGGTGATATTTCAAAATTAGAATGAGTTTGTGGAGAATGATGCATACTACCACTATGCATCATATGTTGTACAGCATTATTTTGTGCTGGTGGCACTGATTGTTGCATTAGCTGTGTCGAATGACTACCAGGATGATGCTGTACTAATAGATTTGGCATCGATTGCATAAAGTGATGCGGTGCAATGTTACTATTACCACTACTGCTTGGATGCATATGGGGATTTGTAGCAAACGCTGTTGTTGATGTGGGTGGGGGTGATGTTCCTGAATGATGTTGTTCGTGAAAGTTTTGATTCCCACCACTAGCACCAGTATTTTGAGGAAATCTTAAACCAAGCATATTTGAGCTAGTTGATGTGGAAAACCCACCACCTGTATTGTTTCCTGCTTGCGAAGAAGGTGGTACACCTCCGCTATTACTATGGCTGCCGTGATTTCCCGAATAACCACCACCACTGTGGGATCCGTTGCCTCCGGCAGCACCAGACCCACTTGCGTTGTTTCCACGCATATGTGGCGGATGATTGTGAACTCCTGTGGCTGATATTATCTTTCCTTGGTGTGTTATACAACGAGCTCGACACATGCTTATGCGATACGATTTGCACAACCAATAAGTTTTCATACCCTGTTGAGTGGCCACCGTGTTATTTCGATTGAAGACACAATTACCATGCAAAAGAGATGTTGAACTTAGCATCACTACATTTGGACAGTCTGGTCGTTTGGTATCATCGTAGCAAAGATAAATCCACAAAGAATGAGCATTAGAAATAATTAAAAATTTTTAACTTCATCTTAGTATGGAGTTTTACTTTTTGTTATTTACAAATTAAAAATAAAAGTGTACTTTTGTTTTAATAATAATTATAGTAAGCTTTGTTCGATTACATGTTATTTTTTACTTTTTTTTACTAAAAACCTGTTCAAGTACGCAAAAAATAGCAAGAAATTTAATTGAAAAACAAAAAAAAAAGATTTACTTAAAAAAATTATTCGAGTAAAAAAGTAAATGAATCTTTCCAGTGTTACAAAATGAATATTATTAAATTTTTATTGAAAAGTCTTAGGATCATATGCATAATCACTTTAAAAATTTATAAGTGACTTATAAAACAAATTTTTCATACAATATAAATTTTATAAACGTGTTATAAGGTTTTCAAATTATTATGCATAAGCACTTTAAAATTTATTGTATATTGTGTACTATTTTTTTAATTTCACAATTGTTGCTTGTATTCTGTTTGCATTTTGGGAAAATTCTTTTAAAATACTATTTTTACCATTGTCTTGTTCGAATACATTTTATGCATATCTGTGGCAACTCGGAATAATTTTTGTATTGAAATTAGCTTTTACAAAATTCCTTATAACTTTTGAAAAACGATCATTCAATTTCAAGAGATTGTAAAACACTCAAACCCTATTAAACATACTCTTGCTGGGCCTGGCGAATATTCGAAGAAATTGAACAGCTGTTAGTACTCCGTTTAGACAGAAAAGTTAATTCATTGTATGCAACGCTGTTTTTTGTTATAATGAACATTGGCAGCACTAGAAAACACACATGCAAAGTCAGGTAAAAATTAACTTTCAGACGGTGTCGCCAAATATGTTGCTAACGTCGACACTTTCCATGCTCATCATTTGCAGGATCGCTATCGGCAGCACTTTGGTATTTTAAACTGTCAGAGTTAACCTTTTAACTGTCACGTTAATCCTTTAACAGTCAATAAATGCATGTGTAAACGATGAAGCTTTAAAAGTTGGATTAACTTAAATCAAGTACATTAATTGCTCTGTCTAAACAAGCTATAAGAGTCTTATTATTTCGATTAAATATTAATAAAGTTTTCAATAATTGTACTAAATTAATTAACAAACATCATGTCACAAAAAAAAATTAAACATTTAAATAGCAAAAAAAAAAACAAAAATATGTAACATTGCAAAAAATGCTATTAACTTATTTCTTTGATGCACGGAGAGACATAGACAATGCAATCAAGCGAAGTAACAATAGTGTGGTTAACTGGAATTGAGTGTTCTACAATCTCTTGAGATTATATGCTCGTTGCTATAAGCTACTATTTTGTGTCGCCGCGAATAAATAATAGTTTAATAAATATTCTCTTATTTTACTAGAAATGTAATCAAACAGAGCATTATGTTAAAATTTTATGAATTTTTAACAAACAAAAAAAAAAAATGGCTGAACAATTTAAAGGTGCTGTACGTATTATACAAATTAAAAAGAAGGTGCTATGAGTTGTTTGTCATTATTTATGATCTTTTTTCATTATAAAATAAGCCATCTGCTGATGTAAATCAAAACTAATTCCTATAACAATTAAAATTCCTAACAGTTCTTTTTCATAACAAAAAGGTGTCACTAGTGACGAAACTCAATAAACCACTTATTTACCGTTGAAATTGATGGTGCGTAGTCCCCAGTAATACTTATAAAGCTTTTCCTTGGTTTAAGTGACGTTCACTCGAAATTCACTTTTTCCATTTTTGTAAAAATTCACGAGGTTGTAACATATGCTGTGAATAGCTGCCAAACGCAAATTTAATGAATAACCTAGCTGAAAATTTAAATGGTACAGTGTTAATTTTTAACTGACTATGAAGAAAATTCAAAAAGTCACGCACTTATTGATGCACGCTCATATCTTATGTGATCATTGGCGTACCTAGACCATTTTTCTGGGGTGGGCAAGCGACCCATTAAAACACTTTCGGGATTATTGTAAGCATTATCCCAAAAAACACTTTCGGGATTATGCTTACAATTTTTTCACACAAAAAAAAAAATCTTAAAAATGATTCCTTGCCTTCTAATAGAATTTTCATAATTTTCAAAATTAAATAATCCTGGTAGCTTATCCTATCAAAATCGCCATGTTTTTATACAAAACTCTGAATAGTGCATTTATTTTTCTGAAGGAAATCTCGTACAAGGAATGTATTGCAAGCTATATTCTCAGATTATTATGAAATTTAGATATTTAATAGAGAAAAGAAATCTAAGATCAACCTGTCTAATTCGTCCACCTCGGACGAACCCTATCTAACCCCATATTCTGACCACTTAAATTACAGAGGTGGACAAAAATAGTGAGATGTTCATCTTACAATTTTTGTTTCTACAAAATATTGAAATTTCATTGAAATAACATAGTAGTGTTTAGTTTGAAGTAACTTCCTTGTTAGATATAAACTAATTTCTCGTTTAGAAAACTATGAAATCTAAGATATATAACTCACCAAAAAGATTCTGCGTTATTTTTCTATTATTGAACAACTTTGTGGTTCTAATAATTTTTTTTAAAGAAAAACTCTTATAGTCAATTTTATAATCAGAACTAAGACAGATCTTATTAAGAAATATTTAAAACAAAAATCGATCTTAGTTCTGATTATAGAACTGAACCTTAGATTTCAACAAATTATCTGCCTAGGAAACCAGTAGTTCCCAAACCAAAAACACAGGATTGATATTAAAAAAAAAGTAATATTGTGATACTTTACGCCATCAAAATCATAGATAAAAGAATTCTAGGTAGATTTTTTAAAAATTCTGGGGTGGGCAAACATCAATCTAGGGTGGGCTTAGCCCACCCCAGACCGGCCTAAGTCCGCCAATGTAGTCTCCGATTTTTATGAAATTCGTATATGTGGTACAGAATGGAAATCTAAGAAATCTAATTTTAGTATTTATATTTTTTCCTTCCATTTAATATAAAAATATTGCCTTGATGTCCTTGAAACATTTCTATTTTATAAACTATCTTACTATGTTAAATAACATATTTCCTAATTTTTTAAAATTTTCAAAGTTTTTCTTGTCTTCTGTAAAATTTGTATTATTTCCTTTGAAAGATATTACAAACAACTTGAAAAGACAGAAATACCCGAAATGGCCGATAACCTCAGACACTTAGAATTCTTTTCTCTGCAACATATCCGAACTTCATGAATATCGGCGATTATCACATGAGATACTTTCCGTGTGTACCTAAAACTTAAACACTTTTAAAGAAAAAAGCAACTATGTGCCGTAAACGAAGTTTGCATACACTTTACTTTTAATCAAAATCAAAAGGGCCTATTTTTTACATATTTTTAAAACGTCGTAATTGTTTTATTTTCCTAATATAAATGAGTAAAAAAGTTAAAGTCGGGCATGCCAAATTATGATACCCTACATCAGTCTGGTAGGAAGTCGACTGATGTTTGGATACAAAATTTTATTGTATGGAAATGGGCATGTATCAAAACTTGTCTATAAATTTGTAAAAAATCAGTAAGAAATTTTGATTTTGCCTAATGTTAGGTGTATTTAAGACAAAGTCGGAAATATAGTTCATATGGGCGCTAGGTCCAAAGATGGACCGATTATATACGAAATATACAGTGTTTTTCCCTGGTCAGTGTTCAAAATTTCATTAAAATATCTTTATATTTGCGAATTGTAGTGGCGTACAAACATATTAGCCAATTTTTGGAGGACCTTTATACGGGCACTAGGTCTAAACATGGATCGATTCTAACCAAAATCAACAGGATTTGCTCTTAGGTCCGTGTGAAGCAGTGTATCTAATTAGATTAAAATATATATGTAGAGAGTGCGAACAACTCGGTGTATGAAATTTCGTCAAAATATATTAATATTTGAGCAGCTGAGATGCAAAAATCGTTCGCTACACATTAACTAAATTTTGTGAAGAAGCTAAAAACTTGTTGCGGTTAATTAAATTAACAAAATTAGTTGAATGCTTTTAATTCTTAAATGTTATGCCATTCTTGATTAAAAACTCAAAAGTTGAAAAATCGAAAATATTCTAACAAATCGCCTAAGAACGGTCAGAATCAATTGTCATCTCGTTTTTTTTTAATTTTTGTAACGAACGAGTTTTGCATCTTAGCAACAAGAATATATTGATAGACAAACAGATGGACGGATAGAAAGACATCGTTAAATCGAATCAAAAAATGATTCTGTGCCTATCGGTATACCAAAGGGTGGGTCTAGAGTCCATATTTATTGATGTTACTTCAGCACAAACTCTATATACCCCCGCCCACGCGGGGTATATATACACTACACGTGGTGTAGTGTATAATTACACAGTACAATAAAATAAGAAAAATGTGATGCATCGGGGTTACGACATATCATTTCTAATAGACGCAGATCAGGAATATGGCCTTAGAACTTAAAAGTTAGCTATAGTTTAAGAAATATTTGCAATACATTTGTTGGGGGGAAAAACAAACTATTTGGTTAACTTTTTGCAAGAAAATACAAAATTTAAAATTGGAACGATATGTTATGGAACATTCAAATAGGACAAACTATTCCCTTTAATTTGATATATTACACGTTTCCACAGGTGCAATAATATTCGCTATATTAAAATAAAATTTATATTTTTTTTCCGCAATTTTGCTAATAAATAATCTACGACGAAAAGAAGACCCAAAATTTTTATTTGTGCTTTTAGTAAACATCACATGTGACTTAATTCGTAAAACGAAAAGCCTACTTTCTTTGACATGCCGACCGAATTTTAGTCAATAGAAGTGCAATTTCCTAAAAAAAATAACGATTATAAAATATGGGTAATTTCATGTTAAATCAACCAACGGGTGTACTCTACCTCCTCTGAATTTTTAATTTTATATCACAAAGCTAAAACAAATACAAAGTTTGGGGGCAATGACACATCTGGATCCGGAAATATGAGGTCTTGAAAATCGAAAAAAAACTATAAAAATGTGCAAGGTTGTAATTTCATGTTAAATCAACCAACGGGTGTACTCTACCTCCTCTGAATTTTTAATTTTATATCACAAAGCTAAAACAAATACAAAGTTTGGGGGCACTGACACATCTGGATCCGGAAATATGAGGTCTTGCCAATCGAAAAAAACTATAAAAATGTACAAGGTTGAACTTGTCATTTTCTTGAAAAGTGTTATAGGTACGCAACTCATCAAGGTCGCATTTGAAAGGTTATTAAATTACCTTTGATTTGATATACAACATGATTTTTTGGAAAAAAAAATTTTTTTTTTAATTTTCACAAAAAATATTTTTTAGCCCCTTTTGATTTGGCCATACACTACTTGTTGGACGTTTTTGGACTCCGCAGCGCAAGGTTAATGATTTTATGAGCGACGCTTTAGGTATAAAAGACAATATAAAGTCCAACGGAAAATTCAAAGTTATATTTTTCATCAAAAACTTTAATATTTGATACGTATTTGACATCCAACAAGGATGGGTTAGTAATGCCTAAAAAAGTTTATATTAAATAACATATAAAATCAACAATTGAAATTTCCGCACTCTATTTGAATTGTATGAAACTTGCTATAACTTGGAATGCTTTGTATAGCTAAAATTGGTGTTTAATTTGGGGAAAATGATCAAATTTTTGGGTCTAACTTTTGTATTATTTTAGCTATGTGACTGGTTGATATATCACTTTAAAGCTTCTAAAAGCGTGCCTGAAGTTGGTCTGCAACTCATTCTTTAATTTGATAATTTCTGATTTATTAAAAAAAATTAAATTTTTGAGAATTTTTCTACAATTAATTAATTGTTTCTATCCTTTTATAATTGAAGCCATGATTGAGCCACGTAAATAGTTACTATTTTGAAATGAACTTTAACCATTTATCGTTATCAAAGGTCTAAAGCCATTTTATCTTAATACGCGGTTCGGGATACTTTATCGTAGCCTTTAAATATTTTTGTATTAGTTCTTAGTTTTTTATCAATGACACTGTCAAATATCAGTTTGGTACTCCTTTTGGTTCCTGAGTTATAGTATAGTATTAAATAAAAAAAACAGTTCGATTTTTCAGCATTTGTATGATAAAAGACCCAATAAGAGTGCCAGTATAAGATTTCAAAAGGGCAAAAATAAAGTAATGAGGAACAACATAAGCGTGTTCGTTTACTTACTACAAGTTACTACTTTTACTACAGCTGCAAAATTTCAATATTAAAAGTAAACAAAACTTTCCAATTGTAGTAAAAGTAGTAAGAATTTCGACTAATCGAACACACCGCATATATTTTTTCAGAAATTTTAAAGAATCAATTTTTCGATATACATATGACGATTTAAATCGAGGATTTCATTAAATTAAACTTTGAAAATTTTACGAAAAACGTCGCCGGAGTCTGAAAAGTCCTCAAAATTTGATTGAGATGATTACAAGGATTTAACTCAGAGATTACTTTATAATAACAATACAAAAAGTTAATATTTCCTGAAAAGTTTTGAAATTATTTTCATTATTTTTATATTCACTTTATTTATTAGTGAATATAAAAATGTATACTTCAGTTATAAATTTTAACTAAAAACTTCTAATATTTAAAAAATTCTTGTTTTTTAATTATTTTCTCGGAATGATTCGCAGACCTCCTAGGATGCGATTAGGGACGCTCAGGGGTTCGTGATCAACATTTGGAAAACTTTGTATAATTTAATTTTCATATCGGTTTTGGTTGTGGGAGTCAGATGTCGTTATTAACAAAAAGAATTACTGGCCAATTTTGCTTTGAGGCTATACCAACATTCCGTATTTCAAAGTTAAAATACTTTGCAGGTTGGGAGAAAGTGCAGGATCTAACGCTAGTCAATTACTCGCAGGCAATCAAAAATTGAGTATTTCAAAAGAAATTATTTCAGGAACATAACTATATACTCTACGATATCAACATGTATACTCAGGATTTCCGAAAGACAGACTGGAATAAGTTCAATACGATCCTTTGGAAAGACCTAAAAAAGAACTCCACCATATCTTTCCGAATGAAATTTGGAGAATTTCAAGTGAAATTAATTGTGAATTCTATTTGGAATTTGTCAAAATTTATCTTAAATCTGAACAAAAATAACGGTAATTAATTGTTTTCTTACAATATTGAGAAAATTTTAAAAGAAATTTCGATTTTTTATTTCGAAATGAGAAAATTCTAAAATATAGTAGCATTTACCACTTCAAATTTAGAAAATTCCATTAGAAGTTCAGTTCTGCAATTTTTTTTTTTTTTTAATAATAAATACAGCATTTATTTACTTCAAATTACATAACCAAAGCCCTGGGGCCATATATGATTAATAAAAGCTACTACAATTTTAATGAAAAAAATTCAAAATAAAATTAAATCTTTTTCCCAAAAGCACCGTAAGTGGTTTTTCACGTGGAAAAATTTTACTCGAACTTTAATTTTACTCAAATTTTAATTTAAATTATAAAAATGAACAATTTTGCAATTTTATATCAAAGACACAATCACAATATACAAAAAATGTGATTTTTCCCCAAGAAAAATAATAGTCTTGTACATTAAATTTGCGTGAAAACAATCTCTACTCAGTTTTCACGTGAAATTCATTGTCGTGGAAAATTTTGGAGGAGTATCACAATTTTTTCACGTGAAATCCGAACAACTTACGGTGCTTTACTATCAAACAGTATTTTACTTTTAAAGTCGACTTTATATTTAAACGGCTTTGTTTATTTTGTGTATGAAAATCCTAAAGAAATATTTACATTTTCAAATATTTTAATTGGTTGAAAATAAATTAACCAATCAGAATGCTCCAAAAATAAACTAGGTCAAAGCATGCTGCCACCCAAAATTTTAACTAAAGTCAACAAAAATATACATTTGGAAAATTTAAATAGTAAGGGCGTTTATTTTTATTTAAAAAATTTTCAATTAAAATTGGAATTGTGTTTTAAAAAATGCGAAATTTTAAAATGAAATTTCTTTTTGTCATTTGAAATTAGAAAAATTTCAAACGAAATTGATCTACATACAATTTTGAAAATCTAATTTGAAATTTAGATCTTTTAACTACATTTCTCCACAAACTTTAATTTTTTTATAATCAAAATTATAAGTTTTTTAATGAATTTGTTAAAATATCTATTGAGATTTTTTAAATAACGACTGGTTAAATGAAAATAAGGAAAAAATTTTATATTTTAATTATTATTCATAACAAATTTGTATTTCTTTCACTTTATCCTTTTTTCTCCTCTTTTTTCTCTCCTTTTTCCCTCTTTTTCCTTTTTTCTCTTCTTTTTCTCTCCTTTTTCCCTCTTTTTCCTTTTTTTTTCTTTTTCGATTTCGCTGAGGGGGGGGGGGGATTTCCCTATTCCACCCCCCCCCCCACCCCCTGGAGCCGCGCATGGTAAAAGTAGATAAGTAGATATTTTAGAAGCAAATACTCAAATAAAGACCAGTGTGTTTAGAATTAAATTTATATCATTATTATAAAAGCAATATTTTTTAAATTAAAACAAAAATTACTTAAGTGATTTTTTTCTGTGAAAACAATATGCCATTTAATGCATCATGGTATTGTTGTAATCCTTTTAAAGAAGCTATTCACTGTCAGTATTGCCAACAAATTTTCAAAATAAATGGCTAGATCAGACCCTCAAATCGCTAGAAAATCACTAGATTTATAAACAGTGCAAAAATTTAGCGATTTTACGTAAAGGAGTTTTTTACTCAAAAATCTCTTTAATATTTCATAAGAAGTGTTATAAACTTTTTAATAATGAACAATTTTACGATGAAGCTTCATATAATGAATCCCGATTTTCATTGAATTAATATTTGTATTGAAAATACTCAATAGAGGGCATTATATGATAAAAAACTGCATACCCATATTTTATCGAAATGTGTATTTTTTAGAAAGTTTTTTTACTAAAATCGTTTAAGAAGTTCTGTTTTATAATAAAGCAATATGCGAATTTTATAATATTTTTTAACATAAAACCGGGTTTTCAAAATTATATTACGGCTGATAAAAAATCGCTAGATTTTCGGTAATAGCTACAGGACAATTCTTCTCGCTGGGCGAAATAAAATCGCTAGATCTGACGAGAAAATCGCCGTTATGGCAACACTGGTCACTGTAAGAATGCAAAAGGACTTCGAAAAGTTCGGCAATGGATGACTGAAATTAATAATAAAATTTTAATACCAAATAAAGTCTGTTGTCTGTGGAGAACGGAGCTTCATAAATTGAAAAATAGTAGAAACGATAATATCCAGTCTTTAAACGAGCCTACAAACGAGTCTTCAGACTCGGAAAATTAAGCATCAGTTTCGGAAGATGTTTGTTTTTCAAAGTTAAATGAAAGTTTAGCATATTTACAAGAATATCCACTATGTTCAAGAAAACTTAAACTTATTAAAAGGATATAGAACTAGAAAGTGTAGAAAATCATTATCAGATATGTGGTTATGTAACTACATACTTGGTAATGGTAACTACTTACTTTTGTTATTACATTTCTTATTACCTTTATATGGCGATGTCGCGAAAAATAATGAGTTGTCGTTACACACCAGCATACGATAAACCAAAAAATATATCGTTACCTATGTGCTTACCAGTACTGACAAAAATAATGAGTCTAAAAATACATTTTCAAAAAAATAAATTATATAAAAAAAAATATTTTTTATTGTATTTTTTTTTAAATAAAATTTGCTGGTGCGGGAATCGAATCTGTCAACAGTCAACAGCTCTACCATCTGAGCTATATCGACATGTAATATTTAATAGATAAAAACATAATTGACCTGCTGCACACAAGTAAGCTTACTCGCCAACATACAAAAAATCAAAAAATATGTGGTTACATATATCCTTACCAGTGTTTAAAAAATATTGAGTCTAAAAATAGATTTCAAAAAATTTAAAAAAAAAATCTAAAAAATTATTTTCTATTTGAAATAATGATAAAAATAAGTCATTATCAGTAACTCACTATTATATGTTTTAAAATAATGCAGAAGGTAAGTGGGTGTCATTACTGGTACTCCAAAAAATAATGATATGTCATTACCGTTTTTACACTGGAAAGTTAAAGTCGGAAGGTCTCGGGTTCGATTCCGGTCACGAACATACAATTTTTTGTTTATTTTTTGTTTATTTTTTTTTTATTTTTTTATATTTTTATAAAATTACATTTTTTTTATTAAATTTAATTGTTTTTTATAAAATAATTTCTTTTGAACATCTATATTTTGGTTTTCCTGACGTTACGCTAACGTTGGGAAGCGAGGTCCAGTAGACGTTATGCCAATGTTTACATATTAACCATTGTTATCATTCATTTATTATTTAAGCTATGTTGTACTACATGTCTCGTTAGCTTAGTACAGGGGTGGCAAGACTTTTTTGCTGCGTGCCAGAAACGGACAAATTTTTTTTGCAAAAGTTTTCCGCGTGCCACATTAATTTTAGTTGTATTTTTTTCCTTTTTCGAAAATTATTAAAATTTGGAAAATTTCTTTTAAAAATATCGCAGATGTATATATTTATCAGCGCTATGGATAATTTTTTTTTGACAAAAATTTTTTTAGACCATAAATTTTTTTGGTTTTTCCAACATCATGACAATGTTGGGCGTTTAGTGTCAACCAATCAAGCACTAGCATACCACTGGGTAACCACGGTGTTAAAAATAAATGACTGGCAGAACACTCATTTGGGACGTTTTGCCAGCGTTTTCAAAAAGCGTTTTACCAGTATTTGTTTTACAAAAATTTCGGTGGTTTAAAAAAATACCACTGGCAAAGAATTGGCATAGATATGCCAAGGTTTGCAACCAGTGGTTATCCAGTGCTACCTAGCCAATGCTACCAGGCGTACAAAAATCAATTCACTGGTAGACCAATGATTTTATAAAAATGCTGACGCTTCGTTAAAAAATGTTTGTAGTCAGGAGGTTCCGAGTTCAAATACGGTTGCAAGCAAAAAATTTTTTTTGGATTTTTTTTAATTTAAAATTTTTTTTGTTTTATAAAATCAATTTTTTTGTTTGTGGGAAAGCTCCTTCAAGACCAACTTTTTTTTGCCCTCCCAACACTGGAATACTAGTTGCAAAAAATTGTTTGCCAGTACTAGCATTTTGGCACAGCCAGTAATTGTCCAGCGATTATCACTCATTTATGAGTTTACCCAGTCAGAAATCGCCAATGGTACAAAAAATCAAGCACTGGCATACCACGGTATTAAAAATAAATGACTGGCAGAACACTCATTTGGGACGCTTTGCCAGCGTTTGCGAAAAGCGTTTTACCAGTATTTGTTTTACAAAAATTTCGGTGGTTTATAAAAAAAACCACTGGCAAAGAATTGGCTGAGAGTGATATGCCAAGGTTTGCAACCAGTGGTTATCCAGTGCTACCTAGCCAATGCTACCAGGCGTACAAAAATCAATTCACTGGAAAACCAATGATTTTATAAAAATGTTGACGCTTCGTTAAAAAATGTTTGTAGTCGGAAGGTTCCGAGTTCAAATCCGGTTGCAAGCAAAAAAAATTTTTTGGATTTTTTTTAATTTAAATTTTTTTTGTTTTATAAAATCAATTTGTTTGTTTGTGGGAAAGCTCCTTAAAGAACAACTTTTTTTTGCCATCCCAACACTGGCATACTAGTTACAAAAAATTGTTTGCCAGTACTAGCATTTTGGCACAGCCAGTAGTTGTCCAGCTATTATCACTCATTTATGTGTTTAGACTCAAATATTATATGTCTCGTTAGCTCAGTGGGTACAGCAGTCGTCTGCCAATCTGACGGCCTGGGTTCAAATCACGGCAGGACCAAAAAAAATACATATGAACTTTTTTTAAATTTTATTTTGGAAAATATATTTCCAGACCACCTATTTATTTGTTTTGCCAGCGTTTTACCAACGTTTAAAAATTTTGTTCCTCCGGTGCTTTTCCGGCGCTTTTTGAACAGCCTGTCCTTTTGTCTAATGATGTTATCATTTTGGGAATGGAAAAGCACTTTTTGCCAGTACTTGTACCACCTGTTAAAGTGCTTTCCCACTGCTTTCCCGTTTGTATTTTTCTGAATGGGTAGCTATCAAATATTATATGTCTCGTTAGCTCAGTGGGTAGAGCAATCGTCTGCCAATCTGACGACCTGGGTTCAAATCACGGCAGGACCAAAAAAAAATACATATGAACTTTTTTTATATTTTATTTTGGAAAATATATTTCCAGACCACCTATTTATTGGTTTTGCCAGCGTTTTGCCAACGTTTAAAAATTTTGTTCCTCCAGTGCTTTTCCGGCGCTTTTTGAACAGCCGGTCGTTTTGTCTAATGATGTTATCATTTTGGGAATGGGAAAGCACTTTTTGCCAGTACTTGTACCACCTGTTAAAGTGCTTTGCCAACGCTTTCCCGTTTGTATTTTTCTGACTGGGTAGCACAACTCTGCTGTTATCATTGATCTAATTTTTTAGCTATTAGATATTACAAGTCTTGTTAGCTTAGTATGTAGAGATCGCGGCTGACAACCTGGCGGCCTGGGTTCAATTCCCATCATAACCATGTTTTTGAAAAAAAATACTAAAATCAATTTTTTTTAATTTTTTGAAAAATTTTTTTTTTCAAAATCTATTTATAGACCACCTTTTTTTCAATTTTGACAACGTTGTGAAAACGTTGGCAAGTTAGCGCCAACCAACGGTTGGCCGCTGTTATTAATCGGGTAATAGGACAATACTGTAAAGATTGTTAATCCCACGTTCTGCCGAAGCATAACCACCATCGCCAACGGTATGCCAACATTGTGCCGATCGTATTTTTCTGCTTGGCAGTGTTGCCAAAACTTATTTAAGAAAAAATGCTAGATTTTTTGCATAAAAATGCTAAAAAATGCTAAAAACTAAAAAAATATGCTAGAAAAAATATGCTAAAAAAATTTTATAAACAAATGTTTCAATTTGTTTAAAAAAATACTATTTTAGTGACTTTTTACAATTAGACTGAAAATAAGTCATCTCTAATTATAAATTCAGTTCATTTTATTAACTAAAATTATATAAAAGAAAAATTAATAACAACTCAAAAGTTAATTCTTGTAAAAAAGTTCAAAAATCCTTTAACACTTAAATGCATGATCTCTTCGATGTTAACCATTTTTTCATATATGATTTCTAAAGGCGTGTACATTTCAAGAAAAATATCCCAAAAATGTTATGTTTAAAAATAGGTGATTTTTATTGAGAAAAATGGTTTTTTGCCAAATTTCTAAATTGTGATTATTTTAACGTGTATGAAAAAAAAAAAAACAAAAAAAAATCTATAAACTGTAATTCATACATTTATTGTCGCCAAACTGAATTTTATTGCGAGAATACCACTTTAAATATTTAAACAAATATTTTTGAATATTACACTTTTTGTAAAAAAACGCGTGTTTTAGATTTTTCACAAATATACGGAGCAAAACCAAGATTTTTACTCTAACTGTTTAAAAATTCTGCGCTAAAATATAGGAGCACTATGTACAGAAGGGGCCTCTAATGCCCAAAAATGCAGTTTTCTGCATCAATGGTTTTTTTTATTAAAAAACCGGTATGTTGCCAAATAGCTACACCATGCATTTAAGGGGTAAAACAAATTTATTATTATTTGATTTCCCAAATGTGTCACTGAAAATATGTTATCTCAAAAATTAAAGGCTGATAAACAAAAGTACCTCAAAATGTTTTATTTCTAAAATAGGTGGTAATGTGGAATACTTTGGCGTGTAATATGAATTTCCCATTCAGCCTTAATTTATCTACTCCAAATTAATTTAATGGTTTTTATTCCACTCTCTGTTTACCGTTTTAAAATTTCTGCATCTTTGGGCTTACCTGCATGAAATTCTTTAAAAAAAATATTTTCGCGATCAGGGTTAATACTTTTTGTGGTGTTGGTTGACGTTGTAAGATTTTTGGTATGATTAAATGAAAAGTGTACAGGTGTTACAGTAAAAAAAATCAAAATTCACTGAAATTCTTAAAAGATAGGAATTTATCATATCATATCCACATTACCCTCTATGACCCAAACCTAAAAAAATCAATAAAAATTGCAGAGATTAAAAACGAACCTTATCAACATTTTGCAATTCTATTAATTCTATTTTAAACTCTATTCTTTAAATTATTATTTTTTTTTTTTACCAAAAATTCGAGTATTTTGTGCAAAATCACTCCTTTACCATAACAACAACAAAAAGTAAAACGAGTAAAAAAGTTAAAGCCGGGGCATGCCGATTTAAAATTTTAACATTAAAGTACCATAAAGCAATATTTTTTATACTTTTGGGATCATTTTTGAATTTCAATCAATCCAACCCTGTTAAATACAATTTTTCGCTATTTTTTCCCCAAAAACATTTTTTCCCCGATTTTTGTTTTTTTTTTTTCGAAAGAATTTTTTTTCTTAACTCTATTAAATATTTTTCTAAACCCTATTGAATACACACAAAATAACATAACACATACTTTTTATTTGCAGAAAAAAATGTTTTTGCGAAATTTTTGCGAAAAAAATCTATAAAAAAATTTAGTGAAAAAATGACAGCTTCCTTAATGTTTTACATATTTAATCAAATTTGATAAATTTATAATTAAAAATGATCCCAGAAATATAAAAATAAATTTTTTTTAGTACCCGTCAAAATTTTTAATTGCTAATATCGCGAATACGAGTGCTAAATTTGAAAAACTGCTATCACCATTGAACTCAGCGTACTCGAATTAGCTTTACCAGTACGGTTCCCAGCTTGTTAAAATTTGCGACTGCACAGTGTAATTAACGTGTACGTATAAAAACTTACTCTAAGAGTAAAAAAAAATATTTCTTTTTCATATTACATTTAAATTCAAATTAATGTAGAATATTCTAAAAAAAAAAAAAAACAGAAAATAAAACTGTAAAAAATGCTAAAAATATGCTAAATTTTGTTGGAAAAATGCTGAAAAAAATGACATATGCTAGATGCATTTTTTTCATGCTAAATGAATTAAAAAAATGCTAAATCTAGCATTAAATATGCTAAATTGGCAACACTGCTGCTTGGGTAGTTTCTTACGTACTTGATGGCGCCCAATAATTTAACTTTTTTTAACAATATGAAATAACTACCAAAAATGGAATAACCCCCAAAAAAAAAAAAATGAAAAGGCAATAATGTTCAAACTGTTTTAATCAAAGAGTATACATATAGAGAGAGACGATCCTTCCTATGACTCTCTTATATTTTTAGCGAACTCGGGCGAGCAAATAAAAACCGGGTGAAAACAGTTTGCGCACACAAAAGATGCTGTGAGTACTGTGAGGGGAAAATGTGATGACGTAAAATTTCCTTTTTCATAATTCTTCTTTGAAATGAGTGTTGTCAACTTCTAACACAACATCATTATTAACACAATGAAGTACACAATTTATACAAAACTTGATAAAATCCACGAATTTTAATGAACAAATTTTTAATAAGCATGCTTTCATCATTTTCCCTACAGGAATTTTTTGTTTATGAATTATATACTCTCCACGTAAAATAATTTCTCTGCGATTGATTTTGAAGTTAATTGATAAAAAAATATTAAACCTAATATGTGGTGGAGACAACAAATTATTTTAAAAATTTATTGCGTATTTTATTTCATTTGAAGACACTACATTACATTTTTTTTGATTCCTAGCACAATAAAATAAATTATGACGCATTAGGAAATTATCTCGTTCCCCTTAAAAGCATCTAATTTCCCCGCACTTCTCCTGTATTATAGTTAGAATTTCTCCTTATTTTACGCTCTTTGATTTTACACAAGCAAAATGTGTTATTTTGCTTGTGCCCGAGTTCACGAACAAATAAAAAGAGAGCCGATTGAGCGAAATAAGGGGGGATCGATACCCACTGGTTTTAATTTTATTTCATTGGGGATTTTTTCATAATGAAATAATCTCAATATTTAAAGATAAATAAAATAAACCCCGAAAAATTAAATAACCGTCAAACATTTCTACGTCATTTCTTGTATGTTATTTAATTTTTCCCTTTTAGGGTTATTTCATGGGCGTTATCTCATTTGCGATGATATTTTAAAGAGAAATTTTCCAACTTTTAAAAGTTTTTAAAAAAGGACTTTTAAAAGACAACTACAATTAAGGTGACACGCTAGAAATTTTTACAAAAAAAATTTGTCCGTTTCTGGCACGCAGAGAGAAAAGTCTTGCCACCCCTGATCTAGTGTGTACAAATGCAATGAAATGTGCAAAGAAATTTAAAAATAACACACAAAGCAACAACAACGAAAATAATTTTGTTGTTGCTTTGTTGCATATTTTATTGCATTTGAAGACAATAGGTTACAATTTGATTTATATTTTTGCATCCAGTAGTACTTCCACTTTGAAAATTTGCATAACCATCTTTGACATCTAAAAAGGTCGCATTCAAAGATATAGCCTCCCGCCTAATAGGTCAAGAAAAATTACCTCTGACCTTTCCAAAAAAAAATCATGTTGTGTATCAAATAAAAGGTAATTTAATAACCTTTCAAATGCGACCTTGATGAGTTGCGTACCTATAACACTTTTAAAGAAAATGACAATTAAGTAAGTACAACCTTGTATATTTTTATAGTTTTTTCCGATTTTCAAGACCTCATATTTCCGTATCCAGATGCGTCAGTGTCCCCAAACTTCGTATTTTTTCTTTATTCTGTCATATACTTTATACAAGTCAGCAAATTTGGAAACAGTGATGTCAAAAACAGAGATATTTTAAGTTAAATTGAGATGTAAAATTTGTATTTCAGATTGATTTTTCTTAAAATTTTGTTATAATAGCTGTGATTTATTTGATGAAATGAATTAAGTGGAATATAAACTAACAACATGCGCTAAAATTTCGCAAATCCGATTAAAGGATTTTTCAAGAATTGGAAAATAGAAAAATGAGTGAAGTTTTCACTTTAATTGCAAGTATATCCTACATCCTTCACCTAATCCGAAAAAAAATTGATAAGGTTCTTAAAGCTCAAAGTTCATACTCTAAGCCCATGTTAAAAATTATCCGAATTTTGTTTAGGTGTATGAGCTAATAACCAATTTTAAAGAAAAAAACAGTTTTTTGGTAAAAGTTAAATTTGCGAATATTTAAAAAAACTAGAGCTTATTTTAAAACTTGGTGTCCGCATTCGTGATCTAGATCCCAAAATCTATCAGAAGTGATAGGTCGCATGTCCGATGCATTTTTAGTGTTGCACTGTCTTATGAATGGTGTAGCATTTCTATTCCCGATTTGGACATTAAAAAACAAAAATCTATATTTCGGAAAACAATCTGCTAGTTTTTACTAAAGATTTGGTTTCTTATGGTAGGGGCTATAAAATTTAAACAAACAGGAAATATAAAAAACAGTAGCAATATGCATTTTAGTCACAAATAATGAGGATGAATTGTTAAATGAAAATGATGTTTTAAAATAAAAACCCAACAAAAAAAAAAAACATAAATAAATAAATTAATAACAGAGATTCAGATGCATTGTAATTAATTTTTAAAAATATGTGTAAAAACCATAAAAAAGCAATGCTGTGCAAGTTGTGTAAGTATATTAAAGGTTATTGAAAATATTTTTACTTACTTGGTGGTATATCCATATGATTGGCAAAACTTTTTGAATATTCATTCGCCATATGCAATTCATTGGGATATTCTTGGCCGGATTGTGGGGGCGGTGGTGCAGAACCACTATTATTTTTATAAAAGGTTGTATAATCTAAACCAAAAGCTGCCGAATTGAAAGAATTACGCAGAGACGCGGAAGCAGCAGCGGCGACTGCTGCTGCAGATGCTGCACCAGCATTTTGATGATGCTCAGCTGATTCACGCTTTATACTATTCAAATCATAGCGTGATTCCACCATTGAAATATGTGGCAAGAAGAAATCGTCAGTATTCATATGATCCATGCCACCAGAATCGGGACCATCATTATTGTCACTGCTATGATCAGTAGATGTAATCGAACGTCTGAGCTTATTGCGAGAATATATAGATAATGAGTCGGAATTGTAGTCTGAATGGCGTTTAACGCCAGTTGAACCTCCATGAAGATAAGGATGATGTAAGGATATTTGGGAATCATTGGATTTATTTGTTTGATTTGTTGTGGTTGCATTTAAAGACGTATTGATGGGTGATGCTGCTGGCGATAGGGCTGGTGACTGTGATCTCTGTGGTGTATTGGAATTACTATTACCTGTTGGTGGTTTGTCGCCAATATTAGAATTTTCAGCATTATTTGACGTTTCATTTGTAGACTCGACAGCTGGTTTTGACGTGAGTGATGTTTCAACTTCATTTTCAATGCTCGAATTTTTATGATTAGAAGATTTATCTGATGACGTAGAGGCTGCAGATGAAGATGAATTTGTAGCAAGTCCTTTGATTTGTAATAGTTGCCCAATTTTCATGAAAGCTTGTAATTCAGTATGTTTAACATTTACAACACCTTGGTACATAAATTCCAGAAGTTCGCACATAATATTATAGGAGACATCCTTTAAGATTACTGCAAAAAAAAAGACAATATAGATTTGAGTTAATATTTTCCAATTAAATACATATTTTAGCAAACATTATCGCCCATTCCATGACAGATCGCTTAAAATCTTAATAAAAATCTTTAAATTTTAACAATGTTTTTTACACGAATTTGCGAATTTTCCGACAAAACTTGGAAGAAGGATAGGTTGGTTTCGCGGTAGGCATTTCTTGTAATATTTATACGTTACAAGGAATGTATGCGAAGTGATACACGCCGATTTGATTGAAACTCGGATATGTCGTAGAGAATACAAATCTTGACATATTTTTAGGGGTTAAAAAGTGGAGTCAAAAATAAACTAATTTTTCGTTTTTTCGGTTTATTTCATATTTGTTCTAAAGAAACTATGGGAAAATTTGTCGAATAAAAGGTATTTGAGAGGCCTATTTACCGGTGTATAAAACATGCTTATGTTTCATTCAAATCGGCGTGTACCGCTTGGGGTACATTCCTTGTTAGTCACGGCCTCTAGTGGTGCTACGAATATAAGTAATTCATAATAGGACACAAGGTATTTTTGGACATTATGTGTTTATAAATAAACATATTATGCCTAAAATTAGTATTCTTTTGTTAAATAAAAATTTTACACACAAAGTTGGTAAGTATACATTTTAAATTGGAAAAAATTTAAATATTTTTTAGGTATTAAAAAAAAAGTTAAAATGGATTATTTTTTGTGAATTACTACATTTTTACAAACATATTTTTATACGGAAATAGCAAGGTTGGTTACCGAAACGAATAACTGAATTTTTTTTGTTTCGGTAACGGTAAAGGTAACGGTATTTGAGACTGTTTTGGTAACGGTATACCATTATTAAAACAGCAATACCGGTACGTACCGGTATTAAAAATTATGTTGAAAACATGTAAAACCGCACTGAACCAAAAGTCGTAAGTCAAATCAACATAAAAATTATGTTACTTTTTGATGAAATATATGTTTTATTCAAATTAATGTGTGTTTTTTTTAAGTCAACTACTTTTTTTTTAATGAACATACTTATTTCCGTCAATAATTCTCTACAAAACAATTGTTGTTTTGATAATTTTTTGTCCATTTTTTAACAAAATTTAATTTAACTCTAAAAAATTTTGTAAAAAGGCTGCAACATAAATTTGATATAATTTTTCTTCAATTTGAAAAAAGAGTATTAAATCTGTGGAAGAAAGTTTAGTGAGGTTAGTTTTGTCGCGTCATTACTCGTGCTAGCATGTGTATTTGCAATTGTCGGAAATATCAATAAATTGACATTAATTGTTTTTGTTTTTCAAAGTATAGATAATTAACAAATTCAGTAACTTAAAGTGAATTGCTAATTGAAGATTTATTAATTTTAATTTAAATAAATTTATATAATTTTTAACGTTCTCAATTAAATCGTACATTAAAATTTCTGTCACTAATTTTGATATTATCTATCTTTTTCTTATTTTGTTTAAGGCAAACTATTAATGAATGTTATATAATGTGTTTGAATTATTAATTTAAATAAAGTTATATGTTTTTGTATATAAAATGGTACATGTGTTTTAAATAAAGAGTTTTTAGTATATGCTGTATTATAATTTCATTTTTTTATATTTTATCAAATTCATTATAAAAAAGACATTGATTAAAAAAATTTGAAATTGATGAAATATAAAAAATAATGAAATATAAGTCTAAAAATTAATAATAAATCGATAAAAAATTAATTAATTAAATAAAATGCATTGTTGAATTTAATAAAATGCATTGGTAAAACAACAAAATCATTATGCAATTTAATTAAATATAATTGTTAAGGCAACTAATTTTTGTTAATACATTTGACGATATTTTGTCAAAATAATACCACATAAAATAGTTAAACGTCAAAATATAAATCTACTAAACAATGCGTTAAATTGATGGACAGGTTTTGTTAGTTATATAGTGATCACCCATTCATCAATTTAATATGGATTTTAGTCGATTTCACAGCTGTTTTTGGTTCAGTGCTAGTAAAAACATAGCATATTCTTATTTGTAAGTCTTAAAAATACAGATTATAACCTACAAATTCAATGCTGGTAGTTTTAATAATTAAAATTATTATCTATAAATTTTTTTGTAAAAATAACTCAGGATTATAAAACAAAAATGTTAAAAAATTGGCATTTTTTATATAAATTAATAAATACCGGTAAAATAACGATAACGGTATTGGGAAATTTTTTTAAAGGTATTGGTAACGGTATTCAATTTTAAACGGTATTTTAGCGATAACGGTAACCAACCTTAAGAAATAGCAACATAAGAATGAAATTGTTTTTGGTAATTATTGTTGACGCATGTCAATAGTTATAACCAGGGCAAGTTTTTTTGGCATTTGCCATTAAATGTCATTTTTGCCATTTTTTCACTTATTTTGTAAAAATGCCATTTTTACAATACCTTGCCAAAAAAAATTCATTTTGTCTGTTTTTTTAGACTTTTCATTAAAAAAATTCTATGAAATTCAGTAAAAACTCCTCAATTCATAAATGCTTTGTAAAGTTATAGCAGGTTTACAAAACGTCATTTTCATACAAAATTTGTTCAATAAACCTCCCATAATTTTACAAAGCGTTTATGAATTTAGGGGTTAATATTTGTAAATATTAAAAAAAAAAAAATTACAAAAAACACATTTTTTAATATTTAATAAAATTCCAGATTTTTTTTTTAAATCATACTAATATACGGCGAATGCATTTTAGCAGTTCAACTGTAAATCCCTTCATTATTGTAGTTTTGTTAAAAACATGCAGAAAAACACTTAAATCACCTATTATACTTAAAAATTTTTGGAATAAGCGTGTCATTTTTGCGTTTCTTGTGCCAATTTTACTATTTTTTCGTGCCATTTTGCCTGCCAATTTCAAATTTGTTTGTGCCATTTTAAACTTTCCCTAGTTATAACAAATTAGTACAATAGTTATAACAAATTTTTATTATACCAATTTCATACAAATATACAAATAAGATCTCAAAACGACTAATTTCGACATAAACGATTATGCGAAAAGGACATGGATATTATTATTAATAAAACATGTACTAAAAATTAATTTGTTATTTTATTAAAAAATGTTTCTGGGTGGTTTTACTTTAAGCATAGCTGTGGTAAATATATGCATTTCTGGGAGATTTTTACGCGCTTTCTTTGGATTTTTGAGAATATTTTGTGCCTATTCCTACGTGTGATTCATTGTGACCGTCATAAGACTATTTTTAAGACTGAGAGTCTTAACTTTTCATACAAAACAGCAATAAAATTCAAAAATTAAAAATTTTATTTGTCAATGTTATGATTGTGTCGATACCAGGTCTTAATTTTTTTGAAGTTTTCAAACAAAAATTTGAATAAATATAATTTATTGTGACTTTGCAACACCAAATACATGGGGAATACAGTCTCATCTAAGAGTCACAGACTTTTTGTAGGAATAGACACCTTAATCGGGTTAATATTTTTTAAAAAATTTAATTTTTATATTTAGATAACACAAATTTCTGTAAAAAAAATCCAACAAATTTAAATCACTTCTTTCGCGCTATTTTTAAGAATTTTTTTTTTAAAAATTTGGTATTTTTAAACATTTTTTAAAAATTGTTGTTTGGCAACTCTAACCGCTCAGATTTGTATGCTTCTGTGCTAAACTCAGATAAAAAAGTTAGTAAAAAAATTTGTAAACAGTTTCCAATCGAACTTTACTATTTTTATACTGATTTTTAGTACAATTTTTTTAGTTATCATTTTTGCTATTCTCTTATTACAAATTACGGATTTTTTTACTAATTCTCGCTGCTGATTTTAGCAAAACTTTTTACTAATTTTTCAAAACCGAGTGCTAAATTTAGCAGAAAAATATACTAATTTAAAATTTTTTTTTTAATTTTTTACAATTCTTGTTTAGTTTATATTTGTTACTATTGATTTATTCTTAGTTTGGAAATAACACTCAGAAAATTTTATTGTATCTCCTATGCATAAAAAGGTCATAACTGTAGAACCGTTTGCAATTTTGACTCCAAATTTCAAGTACGATGAAGTAATTATACGCTTGTTACAATCGAAAGAAAAAATTTTTTTTTTAGATTTTACAGTTTTTGTTTTTTTTAGTAAAATTTTTTGCTAATTTCAGCATATTGATTTTAAATTACAGTTTACAACAATTTACTGAAATTTAGTAGATGCAACTAATTATGCCCTATGCTCCTTGCAGGAGTAAAAGGAACGAATATTATATATATGTATAACTAATTTCATTGTACTAAAATTATGATATTTAGTAAGTTTTTTAACTGATTTTAGCAAATCCATTTTGAATTGCAGTTTACATAAATTTTACTAAAATTTAGAACGGGCTACTAATTTTTTCTACTAATTTTATTGTACTACAGATCAGCAGACATGTGTTGCTAAAATTAGCAAAAATACCGCTGGCCTCAAAACAGTTAAATTTCCCGTAATAACAGCAACATTTTCAGTAGCCATTACAGACTTTTTTGGTTGAGTGTAGTTGAGAGAAAATAGCTAATTTTTTATATTAAAAACATAAAATTATTAATTTTCTGCATTTATGAATTGAGTGGTAAATATATAATTTAGTTCAGAACTTAGAAAATTCGTTAAAAATAAAATTTTCTTTTCTGGTTATAAGCCATTCTTAATTGTAATATTTAAAACGTTTCAAAAAGCTTTACCTTTTTGCGCTCTTGGAGATACTTTTATAAAATTTTGTGCCTCTGACTATTTCATAAAAAAACATTTTTATATTGAAATTTTCTTTCTTTACCAGTATCAGGCAATTAATAAAAGAAATATGTCTTTTAATTTTTCTCCTGAATTAGCACATAAAAGGTCTGTTCCTTTATATTACCGCGGAAACCATTGGGAAATTGGACAAATGAGAGCGCTCAAAATGGTGTATTTGTGTTTCTCTTTTTACTATTAACTTTGGAAAATTGTAAATGGGACAGCTGGTGTAATGATACACAAATAATACCATTGTGAAAAAAATTTTAATTTTAATTAAGCAAAGACATACGCAAAATAAAACTTTTAATATAAAAATTAACTGAACAAAGTTAAAAAAAACTTTTAAATGCAAAAAAATATGTGCATCTGTGCGATTTGTCAGCTTAAAACTACATATATGCATTTTAATTTTTTTCTTTTTGTGATTACTTTTGGGATTTAGAGTGAGGATTTTGTACTTACTCTCATTTTACTGAACTTTACGCTAAAAAAGTAAAGGAGCACACTTAACTTGGTAAGGGTTATATATTTTTCAACTGTGTACATAGTTTTCCCTAGATACCAAAAAAAAAAAAAAAAAAAAAAAAACACGTGAAAAATTAACCATAAAAATTTTAAAAAGCCCCCCCCCCTCCCTCCCCCCCCCCCCCCCGAAATAAATTCCTAGCTACGTGTCTGCATCATGGTATCTCTATTTTAGTACACTCTGCAGAGTTGAGTACTCCAGCATTGTGAATCCAGCTTTATTTGACCAAAGTGTAAGTACTTCCACTTTTTGTTTTCTCAAAAAAGTAAGTACACTTTGGTTAAATAACCCCTTATTTTAGCATAGGGTAGTTATTGGAGGCAATAGGTTAAAACGGTCAGTATTTACAAGTAATATGTTTGTAAACGAGTGGGTGGGTATAGCGTAGCCCGATAAAGGGTTTTGTATGGCAGAGTGTATAGGGTACTACATAAATATCATTACTGATAATTAGGGCTCGGGTTTTCATGTAAATACATGTTTGTTTTAGTTGGTAGCTGGATAACAACGTAAACCAAATATCTTTGCGAATTAACAAATTTGAAATAAAATGGCATCGATTTGTTAATACATATTTTTGCATATTTTGCTATAAATGCATATTTTAACGCATATTTTGCATATTGGCTTTAAAAAAATTAAGCAAATATCTAGTATTTTTATCTTAAGTTCTAGCAAAGAAAGTGAATTCGAAAATGAATTCCCCACAATGACTTCCGTAGAAGCGGAAAGATCATTTCCAATATATAAAAACTTTTTAAAACCAAATCGTCAAAGTTTTTCTTTTGAGACTAAATTGTTTTTGTTATGTTTTTTGCTAGTAATAAACATTAAAATAAATCAATAATAAATGCATATTTCTTTAGTTTTAAATGCATATTTTTAAATTTTTAATACATATTTTGTGTACATAAAACACGATTATAAATGCAAGAAAATCCGAGCCCTACTGAGACTACATGAACTGATAATATCAAAAAGCATATATAACTAGAAGATACAATCGCTATTGGATCGCACATTGGACCGGACATGGGACATCGGACAGAAAATTATGACCTTGTCAGGCAACGCCAAAATCTTCTCTGACAATTCTGACAAGGTCATAATTTTCTGTCCGATGTCTGGTCCGATGTGCGATCCGATAGCGATTGCATCTCCTAGTTATATATGATTCTTGGTAATATCCTATTACCAAGGTTTTCCGGACATGTATTAGATACTCGGCGGTTACATTGTTTTTAACACATTTTTTGACATCATCCATATTTTATGAATTCTATTATCTTAACACTTTGATTTATTCAATTTAAGACTGGGAAACTGATGATAATACATTTTATGTACTTTTGTCTCTGTGTTTTTTTTAAATTAATAATTATGGGGATGTGACTGACGTTGTGAAAAAAAGAGGTCAGCCTTATTCCTATAAGATGTTATCGCTTAGTAAGTAATAACAAGTACAAATACTAAATCAATACATAAAATTATTTACGATAAGACACAAAATACAAAAACGAAATCTTAAAAACAACTTAATGGCAACCAAGCAGTAGCAAGCAGTTGAACAGCATCAACATCTACTTAAAAACAATATTATCTCTTGTTCTCAATAATCACATTTTTTAACACGAACTTATTAAACGGAATCGACAAGCGATCATCTGACAGACAAAAATATACAGACGGAAGGGCAGATAAACGAGTCAGTCAGTTATTCAGTGATATAGATGAACGAACGATGATCAGTTAAAATCTTATTCGGTGACTATTTAGACCCAGAAACTACAGAAATGTATCATACAATTTAAATATCACTCATGCTAGTCACATATGTACATTAGAATGCCGTAGCGTTTTTTTTTTATAAAAATCAAGGTTGGTTACCGTTATCGTTATAATACCGTTATCGCCAAAATACCGTTTCAAATTGAATACCGTTACCGTTATCGATACCTCTAAAAAAATTTATAAATACCGTTATCGCTACCGATACCGTTATTTTTATGGTATTTTACCGGTACATATTTCTTATTTTATATAAAAATTACAATTTTTTTATTTTTTATTTTATAATCTTGAGTGTATTTTTTTTACAAAAAATTTATAGATAATAATTTTACTTATTAAAACTACCAGTATTGAATTTATAGCTTAAAATCTGTATTTTCAGTAGTACTTAAAATTAAAAATATGCCATGTTTTTACTTGTTTTTATATGTTTTTAACTTAATTTTTAATACCGGTACGTACCGGTATTGCTGTTTCGATAACGGTATACCGTTACCGAAACAGTCTTAAATACCGTTACCTAAACAAACGAAATCTGATACCGTCACCGTTACCCTTACCGTTATTCGTTTCGGTAACCAACCTTGATAAAAATACATTATGCACCTTTAGGGGGTGCATCATAATAAACAGAAACATGTTTTATGATGATTTCCAAAATATTTCGGTTTTAGCGATATACGCCCGTGAGATAAGCCGTTTTCAACAAACCTTCAAAAATTGTATTTTTTCGTGAATAAAAAATTAATAAAAGCAACTTTAGCCAAGTATAATTGTCAAATTTTAAAGGCACTCAAGAACTCTTCAATTACGCATCAAAACATTGCGAAAATATGCCTGAATACAGACGCAAGATAATGCGATTTTCATGTCATTTTTGTCCGATATTTTTGGTCTGTTTTATTTTTTACTAGAATAGTAAATTCTAGTAAAAATAGTAAACATGGAAATTATGAAAGCCAGAATTGATAAAAACTAATTTCTTTATAAATGAAATGAAAGAAAATGATATCAAAAATAGTAAATGGAAACAACTAAGAAATTAGTAAATTCGGAGACAAAAAGGCATTTAAGAGAAAAAAAATAGTAAAAATTACATAGCATGTTAACAAACATTTTAATATATCATTTTATCTTATTTTCGTTTCCCATACATCGTTCGAAAGATTCTACTAATAAGGAGTGAGATCATAAAAATGTTAACACACATTTTTGCCTATAACTTTGGTTTAAAGCTTCTCATATTTTTTTTTCGGCAGTTTACATTTTAAAAATATGTCAGTTAATAAATTAATTTACATCATGAGTTTTAATTAGCAATTTTTTACAGAATGGGCGATGAAAGAAAAGTGCGTTGAAAAATAATTAAATATTTTCAACAAAACCAAACATGGACATACAAAAATATTGCCAAAGAAACTAATGTATGCCGCCAAACAGTTTCAAAAGTGGTAAAAAGGTATCTGAAACACCTAACAATTGAAAGGAAGTCGGGAACAGGAACAACGACTGGTTATCATAACATTGGTAAGGCATATAAAGTTACGACGAGTTTCAGCTGAATTCAGGCGTACCGCAGGGTTCTGTTCTTTCTCCTTCCCTATTTCTTATCTTTCTCAATGATCTTCTTGGTCAAACTTTCAACCCTATCTACTCTTTCGCAGATGACAGCAACATTTGTCATTCATTTTCCTTCGATCGTAGGCCAAGCCCTGAGGAGATTGGGGGCAAAAGGCAGATTATGAATGACACACTGACTCGTGACCTTTCTACAATCTCTGAGTGGGGTCGTGCGAATAAGGTCGACTTTAATGCACGCAAGACCCAATGTTGTATGTTGACCCATAGGGCTGTGAGGTCAACACAGTCATCTGTACATATGGGTGATATTGATATTGAAGAATCGGATACTCTTGATGTTCTGGGCATGAAAATTCAGTGTGATGTCTGTTGGAATAAACATGTTTTTCAGGTGTCGAAAGAAGCATTCAAGTGTCTAGGTTTTTTACGTCGGTGCAAGAAGTACTTCACTCCATCCGATTTACTCACTATTTATACCACATACATATATCCGACCGAAGATGGAATACAACTCCCATATATTTTGGAGCTTCTGGACCGTGTGCAAAGGAGGGCGTCGGCGCTTATCAATGACAATAGGGTATCCAGCTCTATTGACTCATTGGAGCATTGTCGGAATATGGGTTGTGTGACCCTGTTCTATCGATATTAACTTGGGAAGAGCTCAGCTGAGATAAGTGAACTTGTCCCCAAAGCCCAAGTTTTTATTCGTAATACTCGCTTATCAAGTAGAGCGCATCCGTTTGTAGTCGATTGTCCAGTGGATCGCACGACGCATTATAGAGATAATTCGTTTATCAGTCGCACTAGCCGTATGTGGAATAAACTCCCCGCAGAAGTCTTCCCTGTTAATTACAATGTTGAGAAATTTAAATCAAATATTCACAAACACTACTCCCTCTTTCCTCCTCCTCATAACCTATTTTCCTAATACCAACACAATGCACTGCGTTAATAGGGGGGCATCCCTTGAGTGTTGGTCCATCAGAAAAAAAAAGAAAAAGCATCCTTAAGAGAGCTCCTAACACAGCTGGCAGAAAAACGTAAAGTGAAACGTAAGGCAGGACTAAAGTCCTACAAAGTTCAAAAAATTCCCGATAGAAACGCTTTTAAAAATTTGGAGCAGAGAAACAAGCCAGCCGCCGTGAGCCGTTTAAGCCGCCGCCGCCGGTCAGTTTTGCCTCAGCCGCCGCCGCCGATTTTTTTCGGCTCATTTTGGCTGGGAGTATCAATTTTCCAAAATAAAAAACTAATGCCATTTTTAAAACAAATTTTCTACTTCATCATTTCAGCAAGTTTTGAAATTTTTTAGCTTTTCAAATATGTATAGAATTATTTATTTGTAACTGAAATATGTTGACATTTTTTTAAAAATATTGAAATTAAAAAACATTTTTTTTTAATTTGTATACTTTGACGGCTTTTTTTGCAGTATTTAAAAAAACATTTCTTTACTATGGTAATTTATTTTGAAAATGGGTTAGTGCTTAGTAAAATGAGATTATTTTGTTTAAATTAACTGAGAAAGTTATCGTATTTTTTTTCTATACAATTAATTTTAGCTGTTATAAGACACCTCGATGTTCTTGTTTCCACACTCATTAGGGTTAACATCAATTTTCTTGTAAATGCAGAGATTGCATGTTTATAAAAAAATTTATAACTTTAGCAATTTTAAAGCCATTAAAATAAAAAAAAACTTCATTTTACTCTGAATTAAACCCAGTTTAAGAATGAATTAGATAAAAATTAATTTTTTTATACAAAATGTTGCAATTAAAAGCCGTCGAAATAAAAAAAAAATAGAAAAAATTAGGAAAATCAGTTTTATTTGAAAATATTTTCACACAATTTTGTTGAACATATAAACATATGTACACCTACAAAAAATTTTTGTTGTCCCAACCGAATTTGGTTCCAAACGAATCGTTCGGTTGCTGCAACCGATAAATCGGTTATCATAGCCCCATTTCTGTTGCTCCAACTGAAATAGGGTTGTTATAACCGAAATAGGGTTGAAACAACCGAATTTTCTGTTGCAGAAACCGAACGATTCGGTTGGGACTACAAATTTTTTACAAATAAATTAACTAATATTTTAATATTTTTATTACCTCTGAACTTAGTATTCGAATAAAAAAAAAATTATTTTAAAGCCATCTAGTTTTTTTTCTGGTATTAGTTTCTAAGTGTCGCAGTTTTGGTGTGTTCACCCTTTATATTATTTTTTTTATTTAAAATATATGTTATTGTAGTATTTTCAAAAAATATTGGTTTTAAATTTCTCCAGCCAAAATCGCCAGAGTTGCCACTTCATTATTAGCCTTCATTAGTTATTGGAAAATAAAAATGTAAAGTGATTTTTAATACCAGATAAATTTTCTAGTCCTTATCGAGGCCCGATTATTACTTTTAAAATTTTTTTTAAACAAATTTCCCACACAAACTTGAAAAATAAGGACTACAGTTTTTTTCTTGACTACGAAAGAGAAAAACCGGATCGAAATCGGTTAACCCAACTTGGCTGTACAGTGGCAGCCGATTTTGATTTCATGGTTGTGAGAAAAACGCGTTTGAAGTCTAAAGTTAATTTTAAGCTAAGAAAACAGCAAAATTTAAAAAAATTCTGAATGCATAAAAGTTATATCTCCTAGCTTACTACATGCCTACTACCTGGGACGAATCGGTTAATGGGTTTTTGATATATTAAACCTAATTTTCTTAAAAATTATGGTAGATATATTATTATACATAATGCTACTCATATTGTTTTGTAAAAATGCTATAATTTTGTAAAAAAAAATGTCTCCGATTCGTGCACAGTGTAATTAGTAATTTGTGCCTAGAGTGGGGTTTTTCTTTTCCCGGTCTTCCCGATTTCCTGGGAAAACGGTATTCATTTTAAGATTTCCCGGGATCCCGGGAACTCCCGCTCAAGAATAAAATAAGCGTACTCCACCGTTTCGTGTACGAGTAGTACGGTTAAGTACAGGAGCTTTATTCAAGCACACATTTTTAATAATTATTTTTATTAAATGAATGTTCTTTACTTTGACTATAGATCATAAATTAATATCACTTTCTGTTTAAATTATTTTCAAATTGCAGAAAGATGATACAATTTTAACAAGTAAATTACAAAGAATAAAATTTTTTTAAAGAATTCGATAAGGCCAGCAAGACAGAATACGTATTTTCGGCTTTCGCTACAAAGCAGAGAACGAAGCCGATATTAAATTGCCACCGGCGGCGGCTGATAAAAAATATAGCCGGCGGCGGCTAAAAGTCGACTAAAGCCTAAAAATCTTCGGCGGCGGCGGCTAAACGGTAAATAATTCGGCGGCGACTAAAAGTTGACTAAAGCCGACGATTTGTGAAGAAAACTCGTATTTTTTTTAATTTTTTACGTTGCGAGTTCAATGGGGACTAAAAGCCGACTACAGCCGACGGATTCTTAGAAAATTAATTCAAGTAATTTTTTGTAATCAAAATTAATTAATTGTATAAGAAAGATTTAAAAATCTCATTTCTACCGGCTTAGCTGATACAGTCGGCTAATATTTTATAGCCGAAATTAGTCGTACAAGTTGGCGGCGGCTTAGCCGCGGCTATAAGCCGATCGGCTTCGTTCTCTGCTACAAAGCCATCATCAGTATCGTTTGCCTTGAGGCAAAAAAATTGACATATCACACTTTAAAATCTGACTTCAAATGCCGAAGCTATAGCGAAAAATTAAAAAAGGCTTTGCAAAAATACTTCATATTGGAGGGTGTACGGCGAACTTTTTTTTTTTTGAGGTACGGTCTAATGTGCACTGTACCATTTATTAAATGTGTTTCTACAAAATCTAATACTGTAAACCCCCCTCTTTTTTGTTATGAAATTATTTTTCTTTTATTTGGTTTCAATTATGAATAAACTCATACGCGTTCATTTTTGTTTTTCTGATTTATTCTACATCAAAATAATTGTCGTTGATCCGAACGAATATCAGAATATAATATAGCAAACACAAGAGCATACAACAACTACCTAATCCGTATGGAAATCCAATTGAAGAACAAGCCTAAATCATTCTATAAGCAGTGTTGTCAGATAAGGGGATTTCGACCCAAATTGGGGATTTCAACTTCGGTTTGGGGTCAGATTTTCGTGGGGAGGGATTTGGGGATTTCACAAAATTTTGGGGATTTTACTCATGTTCTTAAATATTTTTGGGGATTTCTGTTTTAGTCTTTTGTTTTGTATATTGTGTATTTCATCTTAATTTAAAATATATGTTTTTTCTGATGTACATTATTTTGTTAAACTACTTTTTAAAGTTGGCAATAATAGAAATTTTAAAGAAATGACAGCCATATTATACAGAGACTATTAATTATAGAGATAGGAAATCAAAACTTACACTAATCACCGGTAGGGGGCGCTGAAATTTAGTATCACCTGAGTAACTATTTAGTATCACTTAGTATGAGCCTATATTTAAAAACTCAAAAATTGCTGAAAACTGCGCAAAATAAGCAAAATATGTTCAAATAATAAAATTTGAGAATTGCTTTTTTCTAATTTGCTTTTTGTTTGTTATTATTTCAATTTAAATAAAAAAAGAAAATTGTCAATTTTTTGAACAAAGTGCCATCTAGTGATAACGATGTCGTTATAACTTTTCAAAGATGTCAAATATAAAGATGTAACAAAATGCATCCCTGTTTAGTTCCAAAAATTTCCAACAGATGGCGATATTGTCACTGCATTTTTGTAGTGTTTTTTGGAATTCTTACAATTTGCCTTCCTACAAATATATGTTTAAATTCATAAATGCTTTGTAAAATTATAGGAGGTTTATTGAACAAATTTTGTATGAAAATGGCGTTTTGCAAACCTGCTATAACTTTACAAAGCATTTATGAATTGAGGGGATAGACTTGAACATATAAAGCTACCGTCATTAAAAAGCCGTCGTGCTATGCTTAATATTTCTTTTTTACTGAGTATTATCCGAGGTGATATCTAGTCCAACTTTTTACTAAGTAATATCCAATTTAATGTTCCTTTTAGATCAACCAGAAATTTTAAACTCATAAATGTAAATTATTTTAATACTGATTATGCTAATAATGATCCCTTCCGTCGTTTATGTGTCCAATTTAATAATTTTTATATCATTGATTTGTCCGAAACCAGGGGCCAGATTCCCGCCGTCGTAAGCGTTCGAAATTGTTAAAAAATCAGGTTTTTAAAGTGCAAATAAAAGAAGACGAATAACTATTGTTACAACTTTAACTCACATTTGTAAAAAAGGAACGAAATGCTTCTCCTCTAACTTAGTTTTAATCTTTGTAATCTTTTAAGTAACAATAATTGCTTTCGAATAAAACTCGATCCCGACTGCGGTAACTATTTTCAAGCTTAATATAATTCTACTTTTGAACAAATAATTTTAAATATATTTTATTTTGTATCGAATGTATCGAATTTTTTAGTCTGTAAGGATAATTTGTAAATCCATAGACTTAAATAAATCAATTAAAAGAAATATATGAATGGTATGAAAACGACCAATGATTGAATCAAACATGCAACAAAAATCACTTGGTTTGATTGATTTAAAATCGGCAACGAATATGTGTATTTGATTATATTCGGCGCTTGAACGCAAACGAATGTTTATTCGGGTGTTGATTACGCATGATAGTTTTGTAATCAGCAGTTGCAGTTCTCTGGTCCATATGTGGACTTATCGGCATATGGACTATATTCCCGATTTTCTCTCAAATACACCTTACATTAGGTAAAATCAAATTTTTTTTTTTAATTTTATTTAATTATTTATTAGTCAATGCAACATAAATTTCTTATCAAATTCATTAATATCTTGCAGATAAATTTCTCAGTGTAGCATTTAATATTACTTTTTTCAATACTTGGCATATTTCAATACATATTTTACAATTTGTTCCGCTCTTACGCTAGGTTTAAATGATGACATATGAACCCAGTTTTTATTAACGATAACATCTAAATCATTGGTTTTATTGACACCATATATAGCTCGTTTCCTTTTAGACTTTATTTCAATCCACCCCGAATTATTTGCTAGTATGTAACTTTCTGCATGAGAGTTTACAGTAAAAGCAACAATAACAGAATCATTATAAATACAAAATTTTATAGAGAAATTTTGACACAAGTCCATTTCAACCCTTTCCAAACATTAGTCGGCATTTCACCAGAATGGTGTATCATATAGTCAGCCTGCCCAATTTTAACCTTTTCACTCGTTTTACATAATATTTTAATCTCATGATATAAATTTCCCAGCAAAAAAGGGGTGCCAAAGCAATAGAAAAAGCACTACAATTAATCATTTTTAACAGAAACACTAATGATATTAACATTGTGTTGTTACCTAGTGTCTTCAAATGCAATGAAATGTGCAAAGAAATTTGAAAATAACACACGAAACAACAACAACGAAAACAATTTAGTTGTTGCTTTGTGTGTTATTTTCAAATTTCTTTGCACATTTCATTGCATTTGAAGACACTAGGTTATGAATGAAAAAATTGTTTTACAAAAATCTAAATATTTTATAGAGTTCCCAAAAAAAAGCTTAAGTTTTTTAGATGTTGTTATTTATTTTTAGATTTATTTATTTAAAGAGTTAAGCATATTTCTCCAAGAAGTTCTAGCAACAAATTATTTTACAATATAGACTAACCAATTATTCCATAACTTCTGGATAACCATTTATTTCATTACTTTTGGGCAATCACTTATTGTTTCACTATGGGTAACCATGCTGGTAACTCGTTATTCTCACTTCTTCGGGAGGGTAATGACCACCCATGAATGTTGGGCATCGCGAACAAAAGTAATTAAGCGAGTAAATAGCCTGAAAGAAAAAAACCCGGATCGAAATCGGTTAACCCGCCTTGGCTGTACAGTGGCAGTCGATTTTGAAGTCAGGGTTGTGGGAAAACGCGTTTAAAGTTTAAAAAAACATGTATGAGCAAAATTTATATCTCGCAGTTTTCTAAATGTACACCAAATTTGGGAAGAATCGGATAAATAGTATTTTATACATTAACCCAAATATTCTTGAAAACGATTGTAGAGAATTTATTAGACATTTCATTTCGGTCAAAATCATTTATTTCGTACATTTTTTAATTTGTTTTGTATTTGTTTTTTATTTTTTATATACATTGGTTACTTTTATGGTTTATAAAAAGCCATCAGTACCTGCCTCATATAACGTGCCTTCGTCCAACATCTACAAATATTTTTATTTTAAAACAAAAACAAAAGTAGCATCGTTCACCAGATTGAGGTAATCATAAAGCGCTACATATCATTTGTAGCGGTAGCGGGTTTCTCTGGTAAACTTGCCCAATGATAAAAAACGCTCCCAAAAAATTTTGTGTACAAATTTAATGCATAGAATATTACTTTGTGACTAAAATGTATTTTACAAAAAAACATTATGTGGAAATTTTATTTCTTTGAATTTTTTATTGATATTTTCTGAGCATATACTGAAGGGTATGCTCTATCCAAATAAATCGAAAACAAAATTTTTCCTAGAGTCGATACCCCCCTTAATAAACAGAAAGAGATATTAATATATATCTAAAATCGAACGAAAAACATTCATTAAAAAAAAAAAATATTGAATTTAAACAAATTAATTATAAATGTAAAAAGAAAATAAAAAATAAATAACCCGGGTAAAAATTTTGGTGTTTTATATAATTATGTTTGTTGTGATTAGTTCCCATATGCAACCACATACAATTTGATCCGAAAAATGGGTCATCTACATGTGTCTAATTATATCAAATTAGATATAATTTTATGTAATTTGATCCGAGATTTGTCCATATCCAGGACATCAAATTATATATAATTCCATATAAACATATCTGACTTTATATAATTAAATCAGACAGTAGGTAGGCTTTTTATGACTAGAAGTTAGGCTTAACAGCTACAAAAATCGGTTGTGTTTTATAAAAATGCATTTGAATGCTTTTGTCTTATGAAACGTATAAAAAATAACTTCGTTTATAGAGCCTTATATGGTTATATGTGAAACCATGTTTAATTAAATCTTAATTTACAGATTTACTAAAATATGTTGAACTATATATTTTGTATAGGATTGTATATAAAATTACAATAAAATATTTTTAGTATGGCGTCAAATACATTTTTATGTTACTTTGTATGGAACCATATATAATCATATCGGTCACTACATATATTTTTATTAATTTCATATGGCTTATGTAGTTATATATGGAGTAAGATTTGGGTACATATAATAATATAAATTACCTTATAAAAAATTCGGTCAAAAATGCTATCAGATGTAGTTGTATATAATGATATGTGTCTTAATGAGACTCCATTCATAGCCAGATATAGCTCAATCACATTATATATGACCATATATAACTATTTTTACTCGGGAAGGATCAAAAAAAAATTTTAAATAAATAAAAAATCAAAAAAAAAAAAATAGATAAAAAAAAAAAACATAAATAAAAAACAAAAAAAAAATTAAAAAATATTGGTAACACCGGGAATCGAACCCGTGATCATCTGTTTGAAAATAAACTGTATCAAAATCACTTTTTAGGATCACTTTTAGAGCAATAACGCTTTAAAAGCAATACTTAAGTGATTTTTTTGATGTGGTTCCAAATAACTTCTAAAAAAAGCTTTAAAAATATACTAACTGATACTTTGGAAACAATGGAAGAAGTGGTATTTTTGTAAAACATGAGTTTAAAAGTCCTTCTTTAGCTTCTTAACCACTCTAATGCACATTGCCTGGTCAGGCGTACTTTTGTTGCATTTTTTTATAAGTTCACAATAGATTAAATATTTTGAATAATTTCATCATTTTATTTATTTTTTTGTGCACTTGTCTTTGATTCTCCATTTGACAAACCCATGCATTTTAAAATCTGACATATTTCTTAAAAATATTTTCATCAAGAAAAATTATTTTAATTAAAGATAGAACAAGTTATTAAGAATAATGTGTGTTGCACTTTGTAATGGCGCACTTCTTCTACATACATTTTTGAAAATCTATATCTACATATTTTATTGAAGCATTGTCTTACTAAAGTTAATAAATGATAGTTTTCAAGATAAACGGACTAATATCATTTTAATTACATTTTTCTATTTGAATACATTATCTAACGATATAGAAAATATAGTTGTTTATGTACATACGATACATACAATACATTGAACACTGATATTTAAAAACGACAAAAATTATATATGTGTTTATTATACATAGAGAACCCATTAACATTTTTATGGAAAAATAATAAATACGTTTCTAGTCTATATGTGTTTTATTTATTTTCTTGGGTATTTCAAGATAAACTTTGTCTAAAGTTCATTGAAATCGTGATAAATCCTCATAGCTCATCATCGATTATCACTGTTAGTGTCTCGAATGTTCATACAATGTACGTAGTAATAAGAGAATAATCATATAAATATGATACAAAAAAAAAAAATAAAATAATAATTGGAGCAAATTTGTTGTTATTAAAATTATAAGAACATTAATGTGTTTATACGAATTTATTTTATTTCTGTAAAATGGTTTGTACTAAATTAAAGCTAAATATCAGTAGTATCACTTGAATTAGAGGATTTTTGTTTTTTTTTTCGAAGTTTGACGATTTCATTTATAATTATATTATTATTGTTATAAACACGCCTATACTTTTGATAGTCAACCAATTGGAAACAAGTTCTGGTCTTAAGAAATATTTTATTATGGTTATGATAAATATTTATCGAATCGAAATAGTTCTTATTTATGAACGAGAACGATTTTTATAAATCGTAAGTGTTATCTACAATATAAAAAAAAGAGTAACAATAACAATAGTACAACTAAACACCTGATTAAAAAAATAACACCAGAACCACACAGATTTAACCTTAATACCATCCCGGGGTCATATTTGACCCAAAGGGGGTTTCATTTCTAAATATTTCTTTATCTATTTAAGAGAAAAAAACGATACTTTAAGTATTTGAAAATTTTGCAATTCTGCATCAGAAAAATATAATTTGAATTTAATTTTAATTTGGTTTGCATTGCCATTAAAAAACTTACATATTCCTTCCTCGTGGTAACTACTGACCTCGTTCAAAGAATGGTTGTATTTTGTGTTTTATCCCGCTTTGGCGGGATTAACCCGCTTTTTAAAGACCTTGAATTTTTATCCCCCTTTTTAAACGAAAATCCCGCTTTTTCATATTTTTATATAATTGAATTTAACATCTATTTTTAAATATTTGGCAAAATATTTTATTATTTTTATTTTATAAGAAAGACACACACATTTTATAAGAAATACCGAAACTCTAAACTAGAAAAAGTTGTGCCGATAAATTTTTGTGATGTTGAGTTAAACTGAAAATTTATTTTGTCAGCTATTTCCAAGTTTATTAGCAAAAATTTTTAAAAACAATTTTTTCTCATTGTGAATTTTGGTCTTTATTGAAATAAAACAAAATATACCACCACATTTCAAAAGAAGGATTTCAGTTACAATACAAACTGCGTTATTCTAAGTTTAACTAAAATCTGCATCCTAAAAATGTCCTAAATCGCATTCAATTCTCATTTCAAATATCTTTCCATCAATAAAACTTTTCTGAATATTTTTTTACTGTTGTCTGGACGCATACGCAACCTTTCCGCACCCCCGTTTTTGAAATTCGCAATTCGGCAAAGTTCGGCCCACTCTACTGTGCATGCTCGCCCAGTTCGTTCTGCGGAAAACATTGCTGTTGTTTGCGATAGTGTGGCAGAAGAGCCGTCAACCTCGAATCGTCGTCGTCTTCAGCGACGAGGCACACTTTCACCTCAGTGGATTCTTTAACAAGCATCATTGCCGCATTTCGACAAATGAGAATCCACGAGTGATTGTTGAAAAGCCGATGAATCCACAAAGAGTAACTGTTTGGTGCGGTTTATGGGCTGGCGACGTCATTTGGCCGTACTTCTTCGAAAATGACGTCGGCCAAACAGTTACCGTGAATGGTGTTCGCTATCGCGAGATGATAACGGACTTCTTGTGGCCAGAAATTGAGGATATGAACCTGAACGATATGTGTCTCCAACAGGATGGTGCCACTTGCCACACAGCAAACGAAACAATGGCTCTTCTGCGCGAGAAATTCAATGGCCGTGTTATTTTACGTCGTGGCGATGTTAATTGGCTGCCACGACATGTGATTTGACACCGTTTGACTTCTTTCTCTGGGGATATTTAAAAGAAAAAGTGTACGTCAATAAGCCAAGAACAATTCAAGAGCTAAAGGATGAGATAATTCGGCACATTAACGACATTGCACCTCAATTATGTCTCAGAGTCATTGAAAATATGAACCATCGGATAGCCGTGGACCATCGGATAGTATTTGGCCGATATTTTGTTTCACACATAATTGTCATAAATCCTTCTATCATAATAAAAAATATTAAGACAGCACTCATAGTACGGAGAGAAAATGTTTTTGCCTCTTTTGTATTAACAAAGAAGAAGGGTAAAAATAAAATTTGTATTTATACAGATGGTATGAAATACAAACACAAAAAACTTTCATAATATTTCTATTGTTGTCTATGATTTGCAGAAGACTTCGAAAACATATTTTATTGTTTGCTCCATTCCCATTTTGTTGATGTAACAGAAATTGTAAAAAACCTGACCTGAAAAATCCCCGAAACGATCGTCTTTTCATTCCTGAAAGTGCAGAGGTTTTTGAAAGCAAAAACTCTATGAAGTATTTGTCAGGAGAGTATCCTGATGAAGAAAAATAGCAGTTTTTGAAAAAAGTACTTATTATGTTAAGTCATAATAAGGAAATTGGCCTCGAACTAAATTAATAAATTTCTAATAATACAAAAATTGTTTTTTCGGACTTTCATATATTTAGTTAGAAGCTCTCTTTGAAACAACAAATAAAATCTAATATAACAATATCATATTAGAATTTGGACTTGAGGTAGAACAATATTCTAACTAAATATATGAAAATATAGAAAGCCCGAAAAAACAATTTTAGTATTTTTTGATGCAAAAATTAAAAATAATTGTTGAAATAAGAGCATAAGAGTCTCATTCCAAATATTTATTTTGTTTTAAGGTAAAGTTTGTTGTTTTTACAAATGTTATGGACAACGAACACACAAACATACATATTAGGGAGGGTCAATTTCTGGGACAAAAAATCGTAGGGGAGGAAATGATTCTACGAAGAATTCTAAGCAACTTTGCCTAGAAACCATAGGTCTAAAATGGATTTCGAGCTTGCGGAAATTCCAAAATATATTAGGCCTTTTTTTTTAATCACTGGATTTATTTTTGGATTTATTTTATTTTGTCAAAAAATTAATGCTCTGATTTTTAATTTGAAAAATTTATAATTTTTATTAAATTCTTATACTTATTCGCCAATATAATGTGCAGGAAAATCATTAAATTTTGTAAAAATGTGAACACAGGAATTGAAATAAGCTAAATCCAAAATGGATTTAAAAAATAAATAAATCCGTTTTGGATTTAGCTTAATTTTATTCCAGAAATTCCATTTTCGCAAAATTTAATTTTTTTCTTTCACATTATATAAGGGAATAAGTGTTATATCTGGATAAAATTATAAAATTTCAAAACTTGTAAAACAAAATGTGGATTTTTTAGCAAAATAAAATAAATCCAAAAATAAATCCAGTGATTAAAAAAAAAACGCCAATTGTAAGTGGTACTTTATGAGTTTGAACAATGAGTTTTATTAATTATACCCTACACCAGTCCATGGACAGGGTATAATAACTTTGTGCTGATGTTTATAGTTTCAAAAAATATTGAAACTAACCACCTTTAAGTATACCGATTGATCCAGAATAACATTTTGTTTCCATATAACGATATCTGTCTGTCTGTCTGTCCGTCCGTCTGTCTGTATATCCACATATTTTTGTGCGCATGGTAGTGGTCGCAAATATTAGGCACTGGGTGTATCCATGGACCGATTTTAATCATAATGCATAGGCTTCTTTCTTGGGCCAATATAAGTCGGTGTACGAAATTTCATCACAATTTTTGGGGGACCTTTATACAAGCACTAAGCCTAAAAATTTACCAATTGTAAAAAAAATCAATAGGCTTTGTCCGTATGCCTATGTGAATTAGCGTACTTAATTTCATTAAAATATATTCGTATTTGAGACCTGTAGTATGCAAAAAAAACAATTTTGTGAGGAACCTTTAATTTCGTATTTGTAACCCGTAGCGTGCAAAAATACCAATTTTGGGGGTACTTTATACGGGCACTAAGTCCAAACGTAGACCGATTTCAAACAAAATTAAAATCCTTCGTCCCTATGATGATATAAGTCGGTATACCGAATTTTATCAAAATACATATCTTAACATTTCCAACCTGTAGCGTGCGCTCATTTTTAGGCTGATATATGTCATTTGAGATTTTTTTTTTCTTACAATAAGGAAAGCCGATGAAGACTCCTATCTAAAAATTTCAGAACTATTATCCTGTTTAACAATACTTACATGTTAACGCAAATTTTACAAAAATATTGCCAATTTAGACCTATGGTTTCTAGGGCAAATTTGCTTAGAATTCTTCGTAGAATCATTCCCCACCCCCCTACGATTTTTCATTTTTTTCCTCCAAATTCACCAGCCCTAATACATGCAAATATGTAGTACCCAAAGGGTACTTTTATGTAATTGTTGCTTTCAAAAAGGAGTTGATTTGTAGTATAGCTGGTTTTACCAAATCAGACAGTTCATATACGAAAGTACAAAATTCTCGTCCCGTTTATTTTTTGTACCTTATGTAATGTCTCGGTTTGTGTAATAAAGCTATCAATTTCTTATTGCAGACAACTGAAAAGTTAGGGTGATGCCTACGAAACAATTGTATTGCCTATCATGAAAATGATCAACCTTTTTAGAAACAACAAATAAAAACTAATATGACAATCATATTTTAGAATTTGGACTTCAGGTAGAACAATATTCTAACTAAATATATGAATAACTATTTTAGTTATCTTCATTTAACACAATACTATCCTGAGTACCCGAGTAAAAAGAGCATATGTATATAACATATATTTTTTAATATCAAAATATATGATAATATAAAATATTGTATGCGACCTTATATGTTTTTATATGATGATATATGAGAAAATTTTTTAGAAATTTTTAGATATATTTAATCATATATCAGTATATTTGCCTTATTGCAAATTGTTTGTGTAGGAATATATAATTTCAGTATTTTTTTATATGTTTTACTCAATTTTTTCATTAAATTAATATTATTTTAGCTTTTTTCCTTTTAAAAGTGTTTTTTAATTAAAAAAATTCAATTTAAAAAAATTAACATTTAAAATCATGACCCGGCTCAAAATGGGTTAATAAGTCTAGGCATGTTGCATACCATTGGTAAGGTATTTCAAGTACCTTTCCAACGACATATATATTTTGTTCTGGTCCGATAAGTTTTGAGTGGAGAAATAAGCCATTGAATATTGTTATAGATCATTTTCAGCACCATAAATCTGGAACTATGAGCCTCCAACAAAAAAGAAGTGCATTGCCGGGCTAACCAATAAAATTTTATTTAAAATAAAAAAACCTAACATAGTTAAGAAAAATTTTTAAGTCTAAAGAAAATTTTCATATTTGAGAAAAAATGAACTACACTCAAAAAAGTTTGACAGTTACTACATGACAGTTGTTTGTGTAGTCATCAGTATTTGTTGTTTTTAACAGTAGGTAATTACAGTTGTTTTTCTATAGAAAAAGGCAAAAAAAAACTTTTATGACGGTTATTTAAGAAAACAACTAATGAAAAGTACTGTAATTTCGTAACAGTTGTTTAAATCAGTTATTTTTAATATCATAATAAACAACTACCAAAACAGTATTTTCACAGTAAACAGTAGTTTTTGTTAGTTATTTAAAAAATATAAAATTTCGTTGAATTTTTTTTTTAATTTTAAAAATTCTTGTTTAGTTTATATTTGTTATAAAATTCTACCGACAAACTTTTGTGAGCGTAGTCTTTAAAGAATTCAACAATAACGTATTTATACATTAGCGTCTTTAATAGTTACTCATTATCAACAGTAACCTTCGGCTGGTAGTGTGTAGGTCGTGAAATTCTGCTACACTCCAATACAGTTTTTTTTATCATTTAAATTTAATCATATCGTATTGTATTCACTTATATCCAATTTGATCGGGACAAAGCTCGGATATAAGTTGATCATTTGATATAACTTTGTATCCTTGTAAATACAACTATATCCGATTTGATACAATTTAGTATAACCATTTTTCGGATGAAATTATATCCAGTTACAATTGCAAATATATCCATTCATATTTAATTTTATTTAAATTTTTTTACTCGGGTACTTTAATTTTGAGTTTTAATTTTCAAAATTATTTATAACAAATTTTTAAGAACAAATTCGTTAAATTTTACACAATTTATTGTTAAAATATAATACTTTCATCTTTCTGTTATTACCCGGTAGATGGCGGCACCAGTGTATCCGAAGTTTTAAAGATGGCGCTATTTCTTTTCCTCCCGATTTTTTAAAATGGTCTGTATATCGAAAACTAATAGAGATAGAGCAAAATTGACAAAAATTTCGACTACACTCAAAAAATAAGTAAGTAGAAAAATTAGTAAAACGCCTTGTATATCAAGTATACTACACTCAACAAAAAAAGTCAGTAGTCAGCAAAAAATGTTGCTGTGTCAGCAAATTTTTAGTCAGGAGCGTGCTTGCAAAAAAATTAGTAATTTCAGCAAAAGTGTTTGCTGAAAATCAGCGAACTGTTTTTTACCACAAAAAATAGTAATCTTAGCAAAAGTTTTGCTAACACTTAGTCGATTGCAAATGAAAAAAATCCTTGCTAAAATCACTAAACTTTTTGCTGAATATTAGTAGCCTGAAAAAAAACTCAAAAAATTAGTAGATAAATTTTACTTTATTTGCTGAAAATTTAAATAGAGAAATTGTGTAGATTTGGTTTTTTATTATTATTTTCGTTGTCTGTACTACATCCAGACAAGCTGCGATATCTACATCTTGTCTATCTGGTTGTCGTCCACGCTATAATTGAGGTTATCAGCACAATTTTTTTAGCAAAATAAATTAGTAAAACATTAGTTCAAAATTAAAGTGGATACATATTTGAATATTTTTAAATCTGTATTAATAACTTTTGTTCAATTTGTGATATCCAAGTGTAGTTTTTCCAGTTTTTGAAGTGGCCAGATCAGAGCCCCGATTTGAATACCGTCGAGAATTGGTGGGCAATTGTCCAAAGTAGACTCTGCCAATGCGAACGAGCACCGAGCAACTTAGATGATCTTTGGTCAGGAGTTTCACCGGAATGGACTAATATTCCATCTCAAACTATTAAAAATCTCGCGGAAAGCATGCCTTCTCGCATAAAATCTGTTATAAAGCACAAAGGACTTTGGACAAAATATTAAAGAAAGAACTTGCCGAAAATTTCAAATATGAACAATACTGGATAAAAGCGGTCACAATTTGCAATTGTTTTTTTATTAACTTCTTAGTGATATTATCTACTGTATTTAGGTTTTTATTGAAGAAGAATATTTTAATTTTATGCTTTAAAAAATCATTTAAGTTTCTATAATAAAATAAAAATTATAACAAATTTCGAAAAATGTTGAATTAATGTATCCACTTTAGTCCACTACTGTATAACTACAAGTCTTTTGAGTTTTTTTCAGCCCACTAATATTCAGCAAAAAGTTTAGTGATTTTAGCAAGGATTTTTTCATTTGCAATCGACTAAGTGTTAGCAAAACTTTTGCTGAAGATTACTATTTTTTGGTAAAAATCAGCTCGCTGATTTTCAGCAAACCTTTAGCTGAAATTACCAACTTTTTTGCAAGCACGCTCCTGACTAAAAATTTGCTGCCACAGCTACATTTTTTGCTGACTTTACTGACTTTTTTTGAGTGTAGCCATATAATATTCCCGTGAAAAGTGAATCTCTATCGAAAATTGGACCTTGGTGGGGCCTTGTACCCTCGGAAATTTTTAATGAAAATTTGTTTAAAAAAATGTTCAGACAACAGACTTATTATTTTGAGTGTATATGGTGATATATGATTATATAACATCTTTTTTAGTAGGGTACCTATTTTGTCAGTTGTTTAAAATTTTTGTAGTAAAAATTGGTCAGTTAATTTTAAGATATTAAGCCAACTTTATGATTTTATCGTGAAAGTTCGGATCATTTTTTTACAAGCTGACATTTACAAGTCTAAACATAAAGGGTGATTTTTAAATCAAAATATGTTAAGTAAATTTTGTTCGGTGTATTGTAAAAACCGCGTTTATGAAGCAGTTTGACTGTTAACAAACAGTGATAGAGGTATAAATTTGATCAATAGAAAGATAAAACTAAGCAAAATTTTGTTTTTGTGTTTACTTGGAGAAAACTAAAAAAAAATCTAAACGAAAAAATTATGTTGAAATGTTTACTTTTTGTTTGTTTTGTTTTTGTTTTAATTTTACTGTATTTTACTAAATGTTATTTATAAGGTTTATTAATATTCTTTATCTTTAAATAATAAAAAAAAAACAGAAAAATTGGTAATGGTAGTAGCACCAGTACCTTTGCTACTACACTTGAAAAGATAAAACATTTTGTTATTGCATTTTGATCAGATAAAGTGGTTGAGTGTGAGTGAATGTGATATGATATCCATTCCATAGTCCACAATAAGAACTAACAAGGAAGTACCGTTAAAGGGTTTACCCCGATTGCAATGAAATTTGGATATGGTGTTGATATGAAAGTAGGAGGCACGTGTTTTTTAGCGGCCCAATCCAATAGTGAGGGTTTCAAAAGTGAGATCAAAAATGTAGACAAATTTTATGAATGCCGAACGGGACTGGTTTTTACATATCCCGGAATTTATTGGTGTACATCAATTTATGAAAAATAATAATATGTATGAGTTTTTTCTATCCCTCATACATATCGCAGCGTCCTCCTTCGGTGTTCCCATAGCACTTAACCCCACCGAAGTAAAATAATATAAACATGGCTATGAACTAACAAGCTTCAACAAAGTTCGCCAACTCACCATTGTTCTAGAATTCGACATCTCGCTCAATTACAGTGTTGCCATATTTGAAGCCCTTCATCTTTCACCACCTTTCACTTCTTCTCTATCCCCTTTCCAAAGGAAGCAACACGTTAATTAATAGGAAGAATTTCCTGAGTGTTGCTTCTCTTTAAAAAAAAAAAAAAAAAAACGACTGTTTCCAATACTAAAATTAAAATTTTTTCTAGAAAAAAACAAGTAAATTTAAAAAATCAATTTGACAAACCAATGAAATTATTCTCGGCGCATCACTTCAAAACTATCTAAATATCGGACGATAATTTATCAATAGTTTTGATCATCACTTGCACAAGTTGCATAAAAAAAATTATGTTCTAGTCAGAACTTAAATTTCTTACTTAAGAAATATTTTAAAAATCATTCTTACCCAATAAACCATAAGTTTCCATTATACAAAGCTTTTTGCTGTTTATACCGCCATCTCTATGTCAGGCTAAGAATATTTCGTACTGCCCTCTAGATGACGATTTTTTCCAAAAACCCAAAAGACTCCAATGTTAAAATAAAGTGATGATAAATATAAACTTTTTCAGTCAGATTGCAAAACAATAACAGATATACGAAGTGCGCCCAATTGAATTTCGCACCAGTTTTAGATTTTTAAAAAATTTTAAAAGCAAGTATTAATCGATTAAAAACTTAAATTATATTTTTAATAACAGTACAACACTCAAAATGCTTCGGGTATGTGACCTATCAAAACTGATACATTTTAGGACGTAGATGACTTATGTGGATACCAAGTTTTTGAAATATTCGCAAATTTATCTTTTATCAAACAATAAGTTTTTTTCTTTAAAATTGCTTATTAGCTCATATACCTAACCAAAATTCAAATAATTTTTAATGTGGACTTGGAGTATGGACTTTGAGCTTTAAGAACCATATCAGTTTATTTCGATTAGTTAAAGGATGTAGGATATACTTGGAATTAAAGTGAAAACTTCACTCATTTTTCTATTTTGCAATTTTTGAAAAATCACTTTATCGAGTCACACATGTCTGGTAAAAAAAATCGGGCTCATTGTATTTTTAATATTTTTTTCAATATTAATTACAATAAAATTATTCAAGTTTTTAAACAAAATTCAAATTAATCGATTAATAATAATTCTGATTAATCAAATTTTCAATTAACAAATTGATTAGTCAAAGTTCTGATTAATTATACTATTTAATTAATCGATTAATCGCACATCCATAATTAAAACCACCCGCTACCCTGTTTTGGTCGAATTTTGATTGATTGGTATTTTCCTTTTGTTTCCAAAGTACCTACCCAGCAAAGATTTGAAAAATAAATCGTGTAAATAAAAAAATTTATTTACTGAATTTTAGAGCAAAATTTGTTTAGACAGGCCGTATTAGGACATTAAAATTATCGATATTTTTCTCATAAATCGATAGTACATACTTCTTCCCAACAATATGATACTAAAATTTGAGAACGAAATTCTAAGTATGTTCAAAGTTACAACCGTTTGAACTAAAAATTTCGGTTATATTGTAGGTGTTTTATAAATTTCAATAGCTATTTTCTGCCGGATATTAATCAAATCTAAAAAAAATATGTTATTTTCAGAATTGTTGCCCAGATGGATTTACTCATCCTCAATTTTATAAAATGTTAAAGGAATAGGGGCCTGCGGTGTGGTTCACTCCGATTTGGATAAAATTTGAATATGTGACAGAAGCGACAGAAACAATAAGATTGTTTACAAAATATGATTTCAATTAACAAATCTTGTATACTTTTGAATTTGTAAATATTTACTGAAATTATTTTTGTTCCTTTGTTTACTCGTAAATAAAAGGATTAAAATACAAAAAAATTGCATATTATTATATATTAAACGAGTAAAAAAGTTAAAGTCGGGCATGTCGACTATACAATACCCTACACCAGTCTGTTTAAAAGCCAACTAATGTTTGGATCCGAAATTCGAATGGGTTAAAATGGAACTTGTGTCAAAATTTTCTATAAAATGATAAAAGAGAAAATCGTAAATATAGCCCGCCCATATGGGCGATAGGTCCAAATGTAGACCGATCCTATCTAGAATCAATACACTTTGTCCTTGGGACCATGTGAGTCAGCGAACCAAATTTCAATGAAATATCTTCGTATTTGTGACCTGCAGCGTGTAAAAGACATTTTTGGTGGGATCATTATATGGGCACTAGGTCTAAACATGGTGTACCAAATTTCATCAAAATATCTTAATATTTGCGACCTGTAGAGTACAAGAATGCATGGACAGACGGACGGACAGACGGACATCGTTAAATCGTGATTCTGTGTCGATCTTTATACTATAAGGCGGGGCTAGGTCCAATATTTTTTGGTGTTACAAACATCAGCAGAAACTTATTATACCCTCTCCAAGATCCAAAAAAAACTTCAAAACCAACAGATATCCGTATTGTAACTCTTGCGAAGAAGGACCCATTTGTGTCTTCAAGAGCGATTTCACCAGATATTTGAAATGTAATTTCATCGCGAACGGTTCGTCGTAGACTACAAGAAGCTCATTTAGGACGGATAGCCAGAACGGATAGCCAAAAGAGTCCCTTTGCTTAGACAAAAAAATTTAAAGGCTAGGTTGGCGTTTGCAAGAAGTCATTCCAATTGGTCCGAAGCAGATGGTGAAAAAAAATGGCAAATCATTTTGTGGAGCGATGAAACAAAAATTAATTTATTTGGAAACGACTGTGCCCGGAATGTTCGACGCCCTAAGGGTAAGGAATTCCATGTTTGCTTTACAAAGAAGACGGTCAAGCATGGGGGCGGCAATATTATGGTCCGGGGTTGTTTCTCGTGGTATGGTGTCTGTCCGATACATCGAATTACCGACACTATGACCAGATTCCACTACAAAGATATCTTGGAAAATACGATGTTGACCTATCACAACAGATGGCGTTTCTTTTACACATGGTTTGTGTCTTTAATAACTTATATTATGGCATTTTGAAGGGTAAACATCTGGAATTTTCTCTCATTTAGTCATTGAACGAGACAGTGTATACAACTAAGTTTTTTTTTGCTTCGAAAATGCCGAATTTTCTGCCAACAAAGCCTTATTTGCGAGAAGTCTTGCTTTACTTTTTCGATTTTAAATTAGAAAGTGCAGCTGATGCACAGCGATTGCTCACCGAAGCTTATTCTGAATATGTTCCATCGATTTCTACGTGCGATAGATGATCGTTTGTGCGTTTCAGAAGTGGTGATTTTGACACGGAAGACAAAGACCGCCCAGGTCAGTCAAAAAAGTTCGAAGATGAAGAATTGGAGGCATTACTCGATGAAGATTGTTGTCAAACTCAAGAAGAACTTGCAAAATCATTGGGAGTCACTCAAGCAAAGAAAATTAAGTACAACACGAGTTGAGGCCGAGAGACGTTGAAAGACAATTTTCCGAAATGCTGCTCTGACGGCATAAAAATAATTACAATCGAATCATTACAAATAATGAACTAATGCGAATTCCAAAAAAATACAACTCAAAAATAGAAGTAGTTCAAATTTGGCATTTCTGTCAATGAATTTAACACGTGGCAAGACTTTTTTCACTGCGTGCCAGAATGGGCGCCATTATTAATTTAAGTACGTAAGACACTAGTTGAAAAATGTTCTTCGGGCAAAAATTTGATTTGGTTAAAATAAATCGTGCAATTTTTATTATCATAATAATGAATAAAAAGCGAATATTATCGATTTAAACAGAGAAATTTATATTTCAGATGAAATGGCTCTGCAATACATGATCAAAACCCAAATTCAAATTCCATATTTCATTATGGAATTTATTTTCAGCCTTTATTTCACTGAGGATTATTTCGTAGCACCTATTTTCCCTTTAAAAAAACTTAGTTTTTTATATCCAATTTTATTACAAGTTATTTTCCATTTTTGTGCAATTTTCTGGTACTTTTTATTTCTCCGATTATGAGGCATTTTCTCGAATTTTTTCGAAACATTTAAACTTCTTTCAATCCCAGAATTTTCTGGTAATCGAATTTGCGAGTTCTGTATTAACCATATTTCTTTAAACAAAAAATGGTGGCAATATAGAGTTTTAATCATTTTAAAAGACGATTAAATCACACATTTTTGTAGCGAAATTTAACATTTAACTAAATTTTTTGATGGTCTTCTAATAGTTTAAATTTTTTAAAATATCCAACAAAACATCGCGTGCCACCTATAATCCACTACTGAAAAGCGGGTCATAGTTTTTCCAGCCCTGTCATACCTTTGTAAATTCAACAAATTTTAAGTAAAAAAACTATGCTTGTCCGTGGTTGTTATTATGTATGTTGTTGTGTTTGTATTATTTTATTTTTGAATATTACTTTACTGGATGTAGATAAAATAGTCATAATTTTTGAAGTAGTCCTTAATATTTTTGCTGGGAAGCTTTGCTCATTTCAACACGTATTTTTTTGGTTATCCATTGTGTTTAAATTAACGATTAGAAATTAAAATTAATTTAATATCTGACATATTTTTAAAAGATAAAGTGATTCAAAAAAGTACTTAACCCTTCACTACCGACTTTTTGTTTGCGGATGTATCGTTATTTTGATTTCAGATTCTTGTTAAGAGTCGCCAAATTAGAAAAAAATATTAGTTAATTCTGGCTCTTCTGATTACAAAACATACATTGTATAGGCTGTGATTGCCGACCGTGGTGTATCTTGCTAAGAGGTGATACTACGAGTCATAACCTGTGGAGAGGGATGCCGGTTCGATCCCCGGTCATGGCAACACATGGCAAAGTTTTGGATATAGAGACAAATTAACAATTAAAAATTACTTTGTCCAATTGACACATAAACTAACCATTAACGAGTCTTTGGGTGAGACGAAACTGCGGCAGTTTGGTGATTCCCTTGTGTCTGTTAAATTTATCAATAAAAATGTTTTCTTCTTCCTATAAATCAGCTTTAGAAAAAATATGTAACATGTTTGCCCTCCTTCCCCTCCGATGAGGTTCGAAAATAGATTTTTTTTTTAACTTCTCATCCCCGTTTTAGCAATTAAACATTCGAGTAGTCAAAAATCCTTTGGTTGATTTTCTTCTTGTCATAAATGAAGCTATGTGCCACATTTCAATTGTCTATCTTCATTAGATTATGAGAAACACCAAAACCCCCTTTTCTAGGAGATTATGATGTATTCAAAAAATTAGACTTCCTAAATGTTGTTTAGTTTCAGGCTCATATGCATAGATACATGATTCATCACTTGTAACGATCTTACACAGGTCCTTTAAAGCACCGCTATTATATTTCTTGAGTATTTGTTTGCACCAACCGACCCGAACAACTTTTGAGTTGTTGTCAAGTTATGAGGAATCCGACGAGAACAAATCTTTTTTACGGCTAAATTTTGATGCAATATTTTATTTATGCTGGTGGAACTTATGGCAATATCAGAGTATGTCACATGACCATCTTCAATTATCATTGTTTGCACAACAACTGATTTTGGACGACCTTCTCAAAATTCGTCCTGGAGTGAAGGATGTCCGCGATTAAATTTGTTATACCAGATTTTTAAAGTTTCAAAGGATGGAGCTTTATCACAAAAGTTGAATTTAATTTGTCTATGCACTCTTGTCTAGATAACCCACATCGAAAATCGAAATAAATCATTGCAAACAGATTTTCATGTGTTAATTTAATTTTTGTGCTAACACAAAACTTTCACTATTTTGTTAACAACACAAATAATGCTCAAATGACAAAACGTTCTAAGCAAGGTTATGTTAAACTTTCTAATGGAAATATCAGCTGCCCCTAACAAGTGTTAAATTGGGCAAGGCTCATAATACAAATAGTTACCCTCGTATAATGAAGGAAAATCGACAAATCGTATTTTGTATAAAATGATTAAAGGATTATATAAAAAATATATTTCTCGGGTATTTGTTTTACTAAAAATTTACCCTATAAACATTTTCACTGGAATTCAAGTTGAAATCAAGTTCAATTCCAGCCCTGTTTTCCAGTTTCAAGGCTTGAATTCAACTTTTATTACATTTTATTTCAATAGCATACTCCAGCAAAAGGGAAACAAAAATTCAAGTTTGAAATATTTTTGTTAAAAAAACAAGTGCTAGAATTTGAAATATACTTTACTTCAAGCAAAATTTAAAGCACTTGAATTTTTAAAACCTATGTGCTTATTGGGTAAGTTTTTTTTTTCCTTTTTTGATTGAAATTATATCAATTTTATTATGGAATATCTCTCAAATTAAATAAAGTAGCAAGTGTTGTATTGATGTTATAAAAATGTGGGTATAAACAAATAAAATCATTTATTTTATGCAAGAACTGACATTTTTATCAGTAAACTACAATAATAGAAACAAATAGTATTTATCGTCACCTAAAATGCAAAAGGGCGTAACAACAAAAAAATTTAAGCCGATTTTCTGATTGATTATGATGCACTAGAATAAATTACATTTCCCTACCAAATTTTAAACTTATATGGATGAAATCAAAAAATGTGATAAATTTTTGGGCCAAATTTGTGAGAAGCAAAAAGTGTTAATATTTCGGTTTTTTTCTTAATGGAATCAGTAAGTTTAGTCATTATAAACCTAATTGCAAAAAATCTCTTCTACAAGTTGTCGCAATAACTTTTTTTGCACAATTTTAATTTTTTTTTGTTGTAACGGAGTTTACATTTCTGCAAGCAAAAGATATAACAAAAAAAATTGGGTACGAATTTTCTTCAATTTATTAGTTTTTCGTATTTGGGTTTTCAACTTGCTTTCCAATGATATATAATTTGTGTTTATCAAATTGGCGGTTTCGCGAATAAAAAAACAATTCCTTCCGCGAAAAAAATTTAAATTTTTTTTTAATTTTGTATTTTTGGTCCTTTTAAATGCTTTTCAAAAATATAAAATTTTTTAAAATCCAAACAGCGGTTGCGCAGTTACAAAATAATATATTAAAAACATAACATTTCACGATCAAAATATTCTTAAATTGTGTGAAACAAATTTAATTTGTCAAACTAATGTCAGTAATGACTTGAAATATCGATTCAAAACCAATGAAATGCAAAATCAATAATTTTTCGCTCCAGCAGCTTAGGGTAAAAAACTGATAACTTTTTTTGATTTGATGCAAAATTATTAGTTGAATCGTCTTTTGACGCATAAATATTAGTTGAATCGCCTCTCTTTATGGTTATTTTAAAATATTTTAAACATTTATCTACATTTATTTGAATGAAACCTGATGCAAACAATTGTGGTTACGGAGTTTACATTTGGTTACTTTTTTCGTTTTCTTTCAGAAACGCTTTGTCAGAATTTTTTTTTCCGAAACAAAATCGCATGATGCCTACAAGGTGAATCCAAATATGACATCGTTTTTCTTACTCGTTAAATAGTTTGGTGTAAAAATTAGGAACGGAGTTTACAACATTTTTTCAAATCTTATTAAAGACATCTTTTTTCATCCCGAGAATGTTACATGCTCGATCATTTGAGTATAAATAACATTATACTTTTCGCAATATAAATAATAGATAACTCCAAAATTCTGGTATATGCATTTTTATCAAAAATTATGACGAAAAATCGTTACAGAGTTGAAGTCGTAATAGCTAAGATATACGAAAAAGTTTGTAAAATGTATTAATTTTTATTAAAAACGGCACTTTTCCTCTTCATAAAAAATCTTGCAGTTAGTGTTTAGCTTTATTGGTTATTAAAATATAAGATATTAAAGTTAAAAAACCTTATGAGTTACTTGTTACGGAGTTTACATTTGGCCTATAAAATTGGTCACAAATTTTATGTATTAACCAAAAATTGGTCAGATTGTTATAAATTTTGTAAAACAGGTGACAATGCGCTGATATATATCGAAATATGTAACTCAAATGTTTTTATCACATTTTTTGATATCACCCATATGTAAAAATAAGTCTATAGTCGTGTTTTAAACAAGAGAAGAAAATATAGAATATCTATAATTCTACAACGTTTTTTTTTTTTGGTTCTCATGTAAAAAAATAAAAAGTGTTGTTACGCCCTTTTGCATTTTAGGTGACGTTATGTTCTTCTACAGAAAAACCTTGTTAAAAAGATTCTTATAAGTATGATTAAATATTTAGCCATGTTTTATGTATTACGAATATAATCTAAAGTAAAGTAACGAAAATTTGTTTTTGTGTCCCATGTATTTTTGACGAAAGTTATTGTCCTGTAAAGGCCCTTATTTCAAATAAAATTTTTTGCTTCCTAAAACTCGAAAAACAATTTTCAACATTGTTTCTTCGTATGCTAATTGTGTATTTATATGTATTGTAGCATTGCATTAGAGGTAAATTTTTTTTTTAATTTTCTATTTTTATCAATTATTAGCTGTGTTTGTGCGGCAAGCTATCAACGTTGCCTTATGTCATTCTCATACAAATGTGACATTAGCCAACGTTTAGTGTTAACTCTTAACGTTACTAATGCCAAATTTGTATGGGATTTACATAAGCCAACGTTGATAGTTTACCGCACAAACACAGCTATTGTTTTGATTATTGTACATGGATGGTAACCGGAACGATGCGGTTATAGATAAGGGTAACACTATTTTAGATTATTTCGGAATCGGTATTTTAAGGTTAACGGTATTTTGGTTATTTAGGTAACGGTATTTCAGTTATTTCGGTAAAGGTAATTTAAGGTTAACGGTAGTCAATTATTTCGATGCATATCAAAAAACTACCGCTGTAATGCAGTATGTTTGACGCTGTTGGTGTATAAAGTCTTATAAGTTATTCGTATTTCTACCAAAAAATTATGAATTAAGTAGGCCAACCAAACAGCTCTGAAAACAGCGCTTTGAGCTTCAAAAAATCTCGAATTTTTTTTTTACCGAAATCTAAATAAGAATGAAGCTTCGACTTGTCTTTAATTGGTCGAGAAATAAGAAAGAAAAAAAACAGTGTAAACTTTAACAATTTTTTTTTTTTTTTTGTAAAAAGTAAAAAGTTTAAGTCGATTACATGATTCATATTTAATTAGTAATTTTCGTTAATTTTTTAACTCAAACGGGCCTTTAAGGGTTAAAATGTTTTACGGAAATCTTTCTTAGTAAATTTCAATACGGGGGCAGCTGAAAAAGCTTAATTTTATATGTACAGTTGCGAGCAAAAAAAATGCAACGCTACGCTAAATCATCTAAGTATGCTTTTATTTCTTCTAATGGTTTTTATTTGCGCTTGCCTATCTTTTGTTAATATATTCGTTGAGGTGTATTTTCAAATTTTAAGTCGTTTGATTTGCATTTATTTATGTGAATTAGTTTTTACGAACTTTTTTATGAAAGTAGTGTCCATTTTGTGCGAGCAAAAAAAATGCAACTTTTATGTATTTTACATTTAATCGATTTTGATTGTTAAAAAATTCAGCATATTAATTAGATTTTTATTATTTAGTGGAATAGCCATTATTTTTAGTTACTCCTTTCATTCGTGAAGGCATGGAATCCATGAGCGCAACCAATTTTGCGAAGGTATGCCTTGCTACACCTGTTTGGCAACAATTTCGAAATCCCTTAAATTTGAATGCTTTTTCTTTCATATTTCGATGTCTACAAGCTCCCATAGATTCTCTATGGGGTTTAAATCTGGTGACTGTGCTGGCCACTGTAAAACTTCCACACTGTTGTTACTTAGAAATTGCCTAGCTAAGCGAACGGTGTGCTTAAGGTCATTGTCGTATTGGAATATGCTTCCAGCAGACATTTTTTCCTGCATGTGAAGAAGCATGTGCTTTTGTAGTAACCCTCTGTGTTTTTTCTGTCCACAATTTTGACTTCTGGTCCAACACCATCACGGGAGAATGCACCTCAAAATAAAAATTTAAACAAGTGTGTTATATTTAAGACAACGATTTCACACCCCACAGCATAAGGGATCATCCGCCGTGTTTAACGCGTTGTTTCTAGTATCTAGGATATTACCGTTTATTTGATGGTTTGCGGATGAACTTCAACCGATCGGATCCAAATAAATTTGATTTTGTTTCGTCACTAAATACCCAATAAACACTGAAAAACTAAAAATTCAAGTGCTGTAAAAAATGCTTGAATTCAGCTTTGTCTTAAGTGTTTTTTTTTTCCAGTGAAAATCCAGTTAATACAAATTGAAATAATTTGTTTTTCTATTCTTGTCAATACTGGAAAAATAAACGAACTTAAAACCATTGTTTTATAAAAGGAATCCGAATTTCGTCCATGGATTATAATAAAGATGTAAGTAATTGATATTTCTTTGAGTCTAAACTTTATTCTAACGTGATTCTTTTCTCCTTAGCTACGAAAAGCAATACAACGTTTGACGCTACCAGAAAAAGGAAGGAGAAACTACAACAAAATTGGTTTTCGCCGCCTCAGGATGTTGGATAATAAAAGAACAATAAAATGTTAATGTATGTATGAAAAAATAATTACATGTATTACTGCAAATAAATTGCATCAAATATTACAATTATCGTGTTTTATTTGGCTTGATTTGTGCTTGAAGATAGGGCTTGAATGTAAGGGTTTTTAGTGTGTTGTTTGAACTTGAATTGGACTGTAATTCAAGGCTTGAATTGAAGCATATTTACAGTGTTATGTTCGACTGGAATTCCAGTGTCCCTTTTGCTGGAGTATGCTATTGAATTACAGTGTAAATCAAGTATAAATCAAATTGAAATTAGAAAATGTGACTGGAATTACGCTTGATTTCAACTTGAATTCCAGCAAAATTGTTTATTGGGTAAAACCTTTGCCCATTGTTCTTTTGCTCAGTGCCTATGACGCTTTCCAAAATCGAGACACTTCTTTGTATTCACTTTACGTATGAAGGGTTTCTTTTCTGGACGTCTTGCTAACAAGTTTGCTTCCTTTAAGCGTCTCTATGCGGTATTAACTCCGACGATTGCGCCCAAATGTTCTAAAGCATACTGCATAACATCTACGGGGGGTCTTATTAGGGTCACTTTAACAATAGAGATTATATTTCTGTCCTGCCTTTTAATTGCTTTTCGGGGTCTTCCACTTCCTATTTTCCTATGAATATAACCGTGAGCCTTATGCCGAGTTGCAATTCGTGACACAGTGGACTTGTTTCCTTGAAACATAGTTCCGATTTCAAGTAAAGGTTTGCCTTCCCAAAGCGCTGTAATATCACTTGATAGTTGTGTTTTGTAAAGAATAAACAATTTAGTTAATTCAGTCCCAATTTCGTGAATAAATACAATTTTCATACTTTCCTGTTACATATTATTCTTTCGTTGCATTCTTTTTTTGCTCGCACAAAATAGGCACTAGTTTCAACAAAAAAAGTTCGTAAAAACTAATTCACATAAATAAATGCAAATCAAATAACTTAAAATATGAAAATACACATCAACGAATATATTAACAAAAGATAAGCGCAAATAAAAAACCATTAGAAGAAATAAAAGCATACTTAGATGATTTAGCGTAGCGTTGCATTTTTTATGCTCGCAACTGTAAATAGAAATAGACTGATACGTTTGATGAATATACAACTAAAATATAACTCAAGACAAAAAATTAAAATCGAGTTTCAATTACGTAATTGATAATATCAATTATTATTTTAATTCACTTTGTACTAATCACGCAAATGATAGTAGTAATTAATAAGACTTGTGTAAGATTAATTGAAACAATTAAACAATTCAAATATTTATCTGATTCTATTAAATATTTGTTTAAAACAAAATTTTATTTTAAACCAATCTTTAATTAGATAGATTATGTTAATAATTTTTTCTGTGTATAAAGCAACAATTCCACAAATTTTTAAATTCTTTAAAATTGTAATCTTCGTAAGATTTTTCTATATTTTCTTGTCTTTCCTACCACTACGCGCCCAAAAAGTCTTAAACGTTTAATTTTTTATCGATGGAATGTTTAATGAATTATTACTGTTGTTTTAAGGGGTTTTTAGTAAATATTTATTACCAGTTGATTTATATCGTACAATATTAACCAATATCACAAACGAAAAGAAATAAATATATATTATATATTATTATCGTGTATGACATAAGTTGAGCTACCATTAACGGTGGAAAAATCGTAAACTCGGACAGTAACATTGATAAATATTAGGGTCATCAAAAAAAAAAAATGTCTTTGGTTTTCGGATATCATCACTTTTTTTTTTAAAGATTTTGCATAGAAAAAAAGAATGGCGTTTTTTTTCTTTTTTATTTCAACTCCTTCCACTGGCGCAAGTCGGCCAAAAACGCTGATTTGGAGACCCATTTTCTGCAGATCAAAAACGGCTGCATTTCTGGGAAATCTGATTTTACCATTCGTTTCGATAACAAAAATTAATATAAAAACCATTTTTTTGCGTTTTCTGAATACAGCAGATAGTCATTAGAGTGGTCCAAAAATCGACTTTTTTCAAAAAAGTTACTTTTTTATAACACACATTGAAAATGTATTCTCTGCTTAGAATATTGGTACAAAACTTTTTGATATACCCCGACCGGTTAAAAAGTTATTTAGTAATCAAATATGTTTAGTAAATAAAAATCTTTGTAATAAATATTATAAAACTTACAAATTATTTTGTCATTACTAAAAAATAAATTTATAATGCGGCAGCGAGTATTGAAAGCTGCATATTAATTAGCTCAAATACTTTTTCATTGAATTAAAAAAAAATCCAAATTTGATTAGCTAATAACTTTTTAACGCTTCGCGGTATATCCAAAATTTTTATACGCATGTACTCCGCCGGAAATACATTTTCATTGTGTGTAATAAAAAAAATTACTTTTGAGAAGTTTTTGAAAAAAGCGGATTTTCGAACCACTCTAATGGCTATCTGGTGTATTTTGAAAATGCAAAAAAAAAGTTTTGTGTATTAAATTTTGTTGTAAAATCGAATGGTAAAATCAGATTTCCTATAAATGCAGCTGTTTTTGCTCTGGAGGAAAAGGGCATTACAATTAGCGTTTTTGGCCGTCTTGCGCCAGTGGAAGGAGTTGAAATAAAAAAGAAAAAAAAAACGCCATCCTTTTTTTCTATGCAAAAACTTTAAAAAAAGTGATGATATCCGAAAACAATCGGATAAAGTTAATATAAAGTTGACAACAAAAGTTTTATAACTAGGGCAACATAAAATCAGCAAAGTTCAATGCTATATGGGGATTTGACTACAATCTTATGGCCCTTACTATAAAAGCGTATTTTATTTTAAATTTGGAGTCGACTTTATTTTTAAACATACTAGGGGTTTTAATATAAGGGAAAATCTATGAAACAGGTCGATTTCAGATTTTAAAAATGAAAAATTTCAAATTAGTGGCACACATTTTTTTTTCTAGGTTAACTTATTTAAAATACGCGTGAATAAATTTTTTTGAGTGCTGAAAAAGTTATAAACAAAAAACCGTACACATTTTCGCTAATAAATATTTTTGAAATTTTCGGGCATGCGACCACACATTTTCAAGTAACTTTTCCGTGCTGAGTCCGAATTTGGTTTCGAAATTTTTCCAGCACATCTGGTTTTTGAGTGAATTGAGGTCAAAGTTACCAAGAACCTTTTTTTTTTTTTATTTTTGAGTAGTTTTAATGAAAGAAGGTGACACATGACACTCGATTTAATGAAAGAAGGTGACACATATTTTTCAATCATCACGGTAATTTTATTCGAAAATGCATAGTCCCGCTATATTTCCATTATTGATTATAAGCAGGGCAAGGACTTTCATGCACTACAAAATCGAAAATATGCTCTTAAAATATGCACTATAAAATAGAAAATATGCACTTAAATATGCATTTATAACGAAATATGCACTAAAAACCAAACAATATGCAATTAAAAATATTTTTTTTTAATTATACACGCAAAATAGTTTGTAGTTTAAATTAACTGAAAATGTAATTTAAAATAAATGAAAAATCACTTGAAAACCGGTCTACTAACTTTTCATTTAAATCAAAAGAACTTTTCATTTATTTTTAAATGTTAATAAATAAACTACAAAATCCTTAAAAAAAGAATGATTTTTCATTTATTTGATTTTTTTTTTGAATTTCAAAAAATTAACTACAAAACCCGTAAGAATAAATGATATTTAGTTTATTTCGTTTTTTTAACTGACCTAGAAATCGAAAAGGCACACTTATTAATTTGATTTCAATTTTTTTGTTTACTTGTCAGTTATATGTCAGTATCAAAAAATTTTTAATTGCATTGAGACTGAAAGCGCAAAAACTAAAAATGTCTGAAATTACTCTTTATTCAAAAAAGAGAGTTACAGATTTTAAAGAACTACCATTTGTTCCTAATTGAGGGCACCTATTTTTTTTCAACAAGTGGGAGATTTTCTAACATCATAATTATTATCAACCAAAGGTTTTGGGCGATTTCCTTTTATGCTGAAAAAGTTATAACCAAGAGTTGAAAAACTCTTGAAAGTTACAAGCAAAATTAGGGTAGTTTTTAATTGAGTAGAGCACATTAGCAGTAAATATTAAAATTTGAGATGTCCGTCTGATTAAATTCGTTGCCTGGAAAATGCTGATACCATTAAAAATATTATATATTTCTATTAAAATGGTTTAAGTCCCGAGTTACATGGAATCGCCCGGTTCCATAGATTTGCCCATAAACTCGTAAATTCCTTGTGAACCTTATATAAATACAAACCATATTTTTTATGTATGGAGTTTGACAGTAATAGTACAGTATAATTGTAGTACAGTAGATTTTTTTTTAAGTCTAAATTTAATTACAAAAGGCTCTAAAGTGCATATAATGTGTTTATGCAATATGACATACATACATATATGTATACAAATTTTTGACTCTTCTTTCCAAATGGGCTTTGATATGTAAAATCGGACTTGGACTTATATTTAAAATTTTTTTCAAAAAAAACCTTACAAAATTTTGAAATTTTTAATTTGATTGAAATATTGATACTAGAGATGGGCGCGTGACACGAAATTTTCGTGTCGCGCGTGATCGTGAGTTAAAATGATAGCACTCACGTGAGTCGTGCGTGATTGTGAGTTAAAAAAATGTTCGTGAGCGAGTAGTGCGTGAGTAAATTTTTGAGTTAAAATGATAGCACTCACGTGAGTCGTGCGTGATTGTGAGTTAAAGAAATGTTCGTGAGCGAGTAGTGCGTGAGTAAATTTTTGTGCGTGAGTTTACGTGATTATATTAAACCAGATTGCGATACTTTACAATTTTGGAAAAATTCCAGAGATCTTCCCCTCCTTCAAATAATGTGTATTCCAGTCAGTTCAGGTACTAGCGAACGGGTGTTTTCTACTTCTGCCAGAATTCTTATGTAAAGAAGAAATCGACTTCTTGTACAAAACATTGAAAAATTTTGTTCCTCTACAAAAATTTGTGCTGATTTTTGTAACACCAAAAACATAACTTTTTACATATAAGAATAACTCAGAATAACTTTTTACACATTCTAGATAGGATCGGTCCATATGGGCTATATTTTCAATTTTCTCTTCTTCTATCATTTTATAGAAAATTTTGAAACAAGTCCGTTTTAACCATGGATGGTAACCGAAACGATGCGGTTATCGGTAAGGGTAACGCTACTTCATTTATTTCGGTATTGGTATTTTAAGGATAACGGTTTTTTGATTATTTCGGTAACGGTATTTTAAGGATAAAAAGATTAAAAACAGGACCAATTTATCAACTTAACCCTTAAATGCCTGATCTCTTCGATTTTGACCATTTTTTTATATATGATTTCTAAAGGCGTGTACATTTCAAAAAAAATACTAAAAAAAATTTATTTTTTAAAAAAAGGTGATTTTTATTGAAAAATATGGTTTTTTTTGCCAAATAGCTAAATTGTGATTATTTTAACGTGTATGAAAAAAAGAAAAAAAAATCTATAAACTATAATTTATACATGTGTTGTCGCCAAAATGAATTTTATTGCGAGAATACCACTTTAAATATTTAAACAAATATTTTTGAATATTACACTTTTTGTAAAAAAAACGCGTGTTTAAGATTTTTCACAAATATACAGAGCAAAACCAAGATTTTTACTCTATAGGCTCCATTAGTCTTTGCGTTCCGTGACGGTTCTGTAATGTGCCGTGCCGGATGGCTCTTTTGTGTAGTTAGTCTTTTCCGTAACAACGTATCAGCTGTTTAATGTTGTTTTTCTTAGCAGATATCTGCGCCAACCAGATTAATCGGTTGCGGTGGCTAAATAAAAAAATTGCAGCGGCGGCTTAAAGCTGGCTGTGAGCCAAAAGCTGATCGGCTAGCCAACTTTAAGTTGACACATACAAAACATCGGCTTAACGGTAAAAAAAGAAAATTTAAAAAAAATATATACTATTTTTAGACTTTTATCGTGTAAAAAAAATTTTCGACGGCGGCGGTAACAAAAATTAGACGGCGGCTCGTCTTAGCCTGTCAACTCACTGTCACTTAACGGATAACAAAAATTCTGTTTTCAACAGGTTCATCCGGCACGGCACGTTACATTACAGACAAACTAACGACTCAAATGCTTTTTCATAGAACAAAAACAAATCAGCTGATTCGTCACGGCACGTTACGTACAAACTAATTATACCTTAACTCTTTAAAAATTCTGCGTTAAACTATAGGAACACTATGTACAGAAGGGGCTCCTAATACCCAAAAATGCAGTTTTGTGCATCAAGTGGGTTTTTTTTATTAAAAAACCGGTATGTTGCCAAATGGCTACACCATGCATCATTTAAGGGTTAATGTACGAAAATTACTCAATAATCACGTGCAATTACCAAATGCAGAAAATTAAAAATAACGGTATTTTAAGGGTTCGATATTTCATTTATTTCGGTATCGGTATTTTAAGGATAGCGGTATTTCAGTCATTTCGGTAACGGTATTTTAGAGATAACGGTATTTCGGTTATTTCGGTAACGGTAGCCAAAAGAGTTTTGAATCTATTACGCTATTTTAGCGCTATTGGCTGCCAAACCTGGTTTTAATCCATTCGAATTTCGGGTCCAAACATTTGTTGGCTTTTAAGCAGACTGGTGTAGGGTATTATATAGTCGGCATGCCCGACCTTAACTTTTTTACTAATTTTTAGTAAAATTTTTTATTAGTAATCCTTATTGTCTTATTACAAATTACGGATTTTTTTACTAATTTTCGCTGCGGATTTCAGCAAACCATTTTACTAATTTTTCAAAACCGAGTGCTAAATTTAGCAGAAAAATATACTAAGCGGTATTTTTTTTTGTTAATTTTGCAACACATGTCTGCTGATCTGTAATACAATAAAATTAGTAGAAAAAATTTAGTAGCCGCTACTAAATTTTGGCAAAATTGTTTTAAACTGCAATTCAAAATCGATTTGCCAAAATCAGTTAAAAAATTTACTAAATATCAGTACTTTTAGTACAATGAAGTTAGTATAAATAATTAGTAGACGCTACTAAATTTCAGTAAATTATTGTAAACTGCAATTTAAAGTCAATCTGCTGAAATTAGCAAAAAAGTGTACTAAAAAATAAACAAACTGTAAAATCTAAAAAAAATCAAATTTAATAAAAAAAAAATATTTTTTTTCTTTCAATTACAAAAAATGTGTAATTACTTTAACATACTTGAAATTTGGTGTAAAAATTGCAAATGGTTCTCCAGTTATTACACTAAGATAAAAAAGTTTGTAAAAAAATTTGTAAACAGTTTCCAATCGCACTATACTATTTTTATACTGATTTTTAGTATAATTTTTATTTTTAGTAATCATTTTTGCTATTCACTTATTACAAATTACGGATTTTTTTACTAATTTTCGCTGCTGATTTCAGCAAAACATTTTACTAATTTTTCAAAACCGAGTGCTAAATTTAGCAGAAAAATATACTAATTTAAAAATATTTTTATTTTTTTTTATTTTTTACAATTCTTGTTTAGAGTATATTTGTTACTATTGATATATTCCTAGTTTGGAAATAACACCCAGAAATTTGTATTGCATCTCCAATGCATACAAAGTTAATAACTGGAGAACCGTTTGCAATTTTGACTCCAAATTTCAAGTACGATGAAGTAATTTTACGCTTGTTACAATCCAAAGAAAAAGTTTTTTTTTATTAATTTTTTTTAGATTTTACAGTATTTTTATTTTTTAGTACAATTTTTTGCTAATTTCAGCAGATTGATTTTAAATTACAGTTTACAGCAATTTACAGAAATTTAGTAACTGCAACTAATTATTTATACTAATTTCATTGTACTAAAATTATGATATTTAGTAAGTTTTTTAACTGATTTTAGCAAATCGATTTTGAATTGCAGTTTACATAAATTTTACTAAAATTTAGTAGCGGCTACTAATTTTTTCTATTAATGTTATTGTACTACAGATCAGCAGACATGTGTTGCTATAATTATTAGCAAAAAACACCGCTGGGCTCAAAACAGTTAAATTTCCCGTAATAATAGCAAAATTTTCAGTAGCCATTACAGACTTTTTTGGTTGAGTGTACCCTTTTATGCATTGGAGATACAATAAAATTTTCTGAGTTTTATTTCCAAACTAAGAATATATCAATAATAACAAATATAATCTAAAGAAAAATTATAAAAAATCAACGAATTCTTATACATAAATAAAATTTCCTTAAAGTATCCACTTGTTGTGAAATTAGTATATTTTTTTTTTGCTAAACTTAGCACTCGGTTTTGAAAAATTAGTAAATTGTCAGCAACGGAAATTAGTTAAATAATCCGTAATTTGTAATTAGCGAATAGCAAAAATTATTACTAAAAAAAAATTGTACTAAAAATCAGTACAAAAATAGTAAAGTGCGATTGATAACTGTTTACAAATTCTTTTACTAACTTTTTTATCTGAGTGTAGTTACAATTTTCAGTGCTCTTAGCAGATTTTTCATCTATATGTACAGCCTTTTTTATGAGTGTATGTGTGTATGTATATTTGTAGTTTAACAAAGTTAAAAGTTCATGTAGACACTTTGGAGTCTTCACCTATATACATAGTTTTTTTCTTTTTGTTTATTTGATTTTATTTTTCCATATCACAATTGGTAAACAAACCTTGTCTTATATGCATTGTACACTCATATCAAAAAGCACGTACAAATAGTTGAAAACTCTGCTGAAATAACTGAAAATAGTACCTGTATTTGAAGTTGAAAATCGTGGTCTGCTAAATTTAGGTAAGCTAAATTTTACATACTGCTAAATATACAGACAATTTTAATTAAATTAGCTAGGAAATTTGAGCTGAATTCTGCAGAAATTTTACCTGATTTAACTACATACTTCTGGTCTGACCCTAGACAGATCCATATTTATTATTGGGAGTATAGGTGGTTTATAAGGATTAATTTATAGGTACTGAGTAATGAATTTTTTCCATTTTGGTCTATCTCTGGTAATTTCCGAGCTATTTTACGATTATATAATAAAAAAACAAAAAATAAGATATAGCGCCATCAATATAATGATATTGATAACAGAGAAACACAAATACAATAATTTGGAAATATTGTAATTGTGGTTTAAATTAGCTGAAAAATTTATAAAGTTAAGAAACACAAATTACTAAAAATTATCAGCAAAGTTAGTTTAAATATGGATGAAAGTAATTGTAATGCTAAATTTGATTTACAGAAAATATTATTTCAATACTGAACTTTAATACAAAATAATAGAAAAAGTAGTTCAATTGAATCAGAACGCGATTAACAGACTTTTGTACTAACTTTTTTTATGAGTGTATGTATTATATCTAGCACCTCATTAAATATTACAATACTACTCATATACCCAACTAATTATTTAGTTTTATGCACTTGAATTTATTTATTAATACAAGAAAACAAATTATTTTATAGTTTTTGTATTTTTAACTACATATGTACATAAGAGCGACTCACCCTATATGGACAGCAAAAAAGTAAAAAAAAGTGCCCCCCTCAAAAAAGCAATGAAATCTCACGAGCTTGTCCATTTTTAAAAAAGGTATTTTTTTTTAGTTTTTGTAAGAATTTTTATTTTTTTTGAAGACAACATACTCAATATGGTTATTATATGAAAGGTTTTTTTTAAGCGCGTCCAGCGGTGTATATAACATATTCAAGGACATCCAGACATGTCCTATTTTCAAGGATATTCTATAAAAAAAAATAATTTTTTACTCTTTTGTACGGAGAAGTTTGTGATTGAAATGTCAAATTTAAATAGCATAATCTATAGTCGATTTAAATGTACACGTGTTTCAGATTTTTTGAAATTCGCGATTGTTCGCATTTTATCAGAAATTCAATGTGGTGGAAACAATATGTTCTAAATAGAGCAATATGGATATCAAAACTTTTCTTTGACAAGTAAATCATCGCTGAGTGGATATAGTTTAGAATTTTTCAAATTTAATACATTTTTTACGTTGTTCTGGACCAAATTTTGATAAAATTTTTGAGTTACCCCAATTCAATAAACAAAATTTATGAAATTTTTTGTAGGTTTATTATTAAATAAAATATTTTATTGAAATACGCGGGGCTGTAATTTTTTTAGGAAAAATCTAAATATAACCTGACCCTAAATAAATTTTTTTTAAATAATTTTTTTTCGTGAAAAAAGATATTACGCCAAAAAAAGCGCGTGTTGGGGTTTTTTCTGTTAACTTGGATTTTTATCTACTAGAAACTGAATTTAAATTAAAATTAAAATTTTATAAATTTTATAAATTTTTTTTTCTGTTAAGTTGTATTTTGATCTTACATCAACTAGATATTGAATTCAAATGCAGATTGTAGTAACTCAAAAATTTTAACAAAATTTTGTACAGAGCACCCTGCAAAATGTCTGAAATTTGCAAACATCCAAACTATATCCTCTCAGCGACGATTTACTTGTCAAAACAAAAGTTTTGGTATCCATATTGCCCTATTTAGAACATATTGTTTCCACCACATTGAATTTCTGATAAAACGCGAAAAATCTCGAATTTCAAAAAAATCTGAAACACGTGTTCACTTAAATCGACTATAGATTATGATATGTAAGTTTGACATTTTAATCACAAACATCTCCGTTCAAGAGTGAAAAATTTGTTTTTTTTTAATATCCTTGAAAACAGGACATGTCGGGATATGCTTGAACGTGTTATATATACCGCTGGACGCGCCTCAAAAAAACCTTTCATATGATACCCACCCAGCAAAACCTTGGTAATGGGTTTGACCTTTTTCACGCATTGCCTGGCAATGGGTACCCCTTTACCCTTGGTTTTACTTAGAAACCTAAAGTAATACGTTACTAATATTATGATACATCAATATTTAAGTGGGAGGTATGAAATAATGAGTTACCGATATGTAGATATATCACTACTTATTTGGAGTCTTTAAAATAATATATTACGGATATTGTGTTTTATAATAACTTATTATTAAGGGTAAAAACAATAAGTTATTGGTATTGCATAATAAAACTACTTATTATGCGAAAGTATGATTTAGTAAAAATTTAGAATCTAATTACATTGCTCGGATCGGTGTACTTTTAAACAAAGTCATTACTGGTAACGTCTTATTTTATTTCCTATATGTAACCAAAGAAATATATACCAATGTGTAATGACTTACTTCACTCTATAAAAGTATGTAATTATTTTAGCTAACTAGTGAATTTAATATTACAAGTAACAACTTATTTCAGTACTTCCTTCGTAATCACTTATTTTATGCTATACCGGTACGACTTAGGCAACCATTTACCCCCAATGACACCCCCATGTTAAAATAATGTGTTATGCGACCAAAGTGTAAGTAATTACAATTTTGGTTTCATATTACATTTCCCTTTACCTGGTAATAGAAGGTTTTGCTGGGCATATTGAGTATGTTGTCTTCAGCTAAAATGCAAAATTCGTACAAAAACTAAAAAAAATATTTCCAGAAATTCTAAAAACGTCGCACAGTGCTTTGACCCATAGGCAAAATTAAAAAAAAAAAAAAAAAGTGTATGCGGAACGTTAGTGATTTATAAATTTTTGAAGAGGTGACATAATACCATAAATAAATATGAAAGAGGAATTCAGTTTCTCCTCTTTTTGTTAACAACAGAGGGAGCTAAAATCAAAAAAATTTTGAGCTAAAATAGTTAAACGAAAATCTAATTTTAACTGCTTTACAAAAAAATTGGCAAAAATTTATTTTTAAAGATATTTCTTTACGGTGGTTTTGTTATTCACTATATTCGCAATAAGCAAATATTATTTTAAGTGAAAATTTGTTATAGAATAATATTTGGTGGCATCGAAAACTTTAGACATTTTTTGACTGGAAATCCCAAAGTTGCTTAAGTTTGGTAGAGCAAAAAAAATATGGAAGAACGTCTTTTTTTATTTATGATTTTAGGACATCGTAATAGAATTTGAAAAAAATTGTTTTTTTTACCGCAAATTTAAAAATTTTATACATTTTCCAAACCCTTTTACCTGAGTTTTAACAAAGTTAGAAAGAGCTAAATTTTAAGGTACCAACAAAAATTTAAATAATGTTTTTTAAAAAAAAAAGAACTTGAAAATTTAAACACAAGCTTTGTTTTAATGTGGTGTAAAAATAATAAAAAAAAATTAAAGAAATTTAAAAAAAAATTTAAGTAGTAACACTTTTTTTGCGGAAAACCTACAATTTTATAAAGTTTAGTGAAATTTAAAAAAAAAATATAAAAAATAACGTCTATTTTCTTTTTTACGATTTAGATAGTCCATTAGGATGTATAATTTTTTATATAAAAAAAAATTAAAATTTTGAACCGCAAATTTTAAATTTTTAACTTTTTCTACATATCCCAATTTTTCAATTTTATGTAGATAATATATATATGTAGATGTATATGCTGTCCCTTAAAATACGATTTCTCGATTTTCATTCATTACACAGCCAAATTTTCATCTAGTAGGTTCAAAATTGAAGAATTTAATTTTTTTTAGAAAAACTTTAACCCGTGCTGAATTGCGGCCGAAAATGGCCCACTTTTGAAAAAGAAAATAGCATATCAATTAAAAATTCACAAAGTTCGAATTTTTTGCAAACACAAGTTTTTTATCTAACTTCATTAAATATACTTAAAATTATTCAGATACGGAATTTTAGTTTCGCTGGATATCATTAACCCACTTTAACCTAGAACCGAAATGCCCATAAATTTAATAGAAATTCAAAAACGGCTTTTTTTATTTATTTGTCAAATTTTTTTTAAAATACACAATTTGGAAATGTCAAAAGCTATTTTTGTAATATAATAATTATTATTAAAGAAAAATAATAAATTGAAAAAATGATAATTCGGGTTTTGTGTGGGGAGCGACTCCTTTCCAGGACATTTTATGAAAATTGATTATTTTAAATGAATGTTCTTTAGTTTGACTCTAGATCATAAATTAATATCACTTTCTGTTTCAAGTTACCAATATTTTTGACCATGTGTGTGTCATATTGAAGGTTTTGCCAAAATAAAATAACATTGCACCATAAAAAACTTGTAAAAATTGAGCAATAATACTGCTCGTCTGTGGCGCCCTTAAAATTGATAATGAATGAGAAAAAGGATATATGGGAGATAGTCATATCCTTGCACCGAATGAAACAAAATTTGCCACAGAGATAAAAAGTATAATTTTATAAACTATTGTAAGTTTCTAGTGCATTTTATATTATTTTTGAGAAAAAGGATATATGGGAGGTAGTCATGTCCTTACACCGAATGAAACAAAATTTGCCTAAGAGCTAAAAAGTATTATTTTACAAACAATTTTAAGTTTTTAGTGCATTCTGATCATAAATGTAGCCAAAATATAGTTTTTTTAGAAAAAGGATATATGGGAGGTAGTCATATCCTTACACCGAATGAAACAAAATTTGCCAAAAAGCTAAAAAGTATTATTTTACAAACTATTTTAAGCTTTTAGTGCATTCTGATCTTAAATGTAGCCAAAACATTGTTTTTTAGAAAAAGGATATATGGGAGGTAGTCATGTCCTTGCCCCGAATGAAACAATATTAACCACTGAGTTAAGGGACATAATTTGACCGGCAGTAACCAATTTTCGCCTTTTTCTGTTTATAATTGTAGCTAAAATTCCTTACACCGATTTTGCTGAAACTTCGAATTTTTCTTAATTTACAGGTTCTGAACCAGCACACCGAATTTCATTCTTCTACGATAACTCCTCTAATTTTGCTGATTTGCTATATGGGGACGAAGCACTGTGCGTCGTCCCCTGACGATTTCCTTAGGCAAGAATGAATTTTTCACAATTTGTTAAATACGTTTGGGATTTTAGCATATTTAATTCCTTTAATGCAAAAAAATACCTTTTTTAAAAATGGTCCAGCTCGTGAGATCTCATCCTAGACCCGAAATATTTTAGGAATCATCATAAAACAAACCAAGGGGGGGGGGGGCACTTTTTTACTTTTTTTCGTGAGTCGGTCTAATGTACATATATTAGTGATGGTATTTGAGAATTTGTATTTCGTGCCAAATTGAGTCGAAAAACATACAACAATATGGAAGTGACCAAAATCCTCGAGAGAAATTTCATCCTCAACAGTTAGTAATATGTGTGAATTAAAAAGGTTTTCAAAGTTTTCTGAAAAACTATCCGGAAATGTTGCATTAATATTTGAACAGAACATTGTGGGTATTTTGTTGTAATGGTTAGAGCGTTGGACTGTTACACATAAGGTTGTGGGTTCGAACGCCAGCCACGGCAATATCAGTTTAAGAAAACTACGTATGTATGAGTTTTCTATCCCTTATACATATCGCAGCGTCCTCCTTCGGTGTTCCCATAGCACTTAACCCCACCGAAGTAAAATAATATAACAGGGCTATGAACTAAAAAGCTTCACCAAAGTTAGCCAACTCGCCATTAGATGGCGCGCAACAACTGTTCTAATATTAAACATCTCGCGCAGTGTTTGCGTATTTGAAACCCTTCATCTTTCACCACCCCTTTCCAAAGGAAGCAACACGTTAATTAATTGGAAGAATTTCTTGAGGTTCCTTCTCTTAAAAAAAATTGGTATCCCATTAGGTGTACCTCGTTCATTATGGCAACAGTGACCAAAACCCTCCAGAAAAATTTCATTCAACCAGCCGAAAGGCCATAATCGGTTACAAATACTACTAAAAGTTTGCAAAGCAAACAATAAAATTTAATACAAATAAAATAAAGTGTTAAATAAAATTTAATTTAAATATAATGATCTTAAAAATAGAAAAAAATATAAATAATAAATAAGAGTGATAACAGATTTCTAGTCAATTCCCAGGTCTTTGAAAAAATTTGAGAGAAAAAATAAAAAAATAAAAATAATGGCCAAAAATAATAAATTAAGTATTTGAAAATATTTGAAAAAGTTTTTCTTTGTATGTTTTTATAGAAAAATCAAATTTCTTTAAAATAGATGGTACTTTGTTGTACTTGTGAGCAACCCTTACAAGAAAAGATCGCCCCAAAAGCGGAGTCAGTTTCGGAAAAACTAATTGTCTATTTCCATGAGTAAAAACGTTTGCATATGATAATATATGATTTTATACACCCATATATGTTTTTGTACACCAGTGTATATAACCGGATATAATTATATGTATCCATATATAATTTATTCTTTCTCAAAAAAAATTAATATGATGTCATATTTAGTTAGATCTTATTAAATACGTTTAAAATAACACACACTCTTTTGTTTGATTTTGCGCTAATGCACTTATTTATTTAACACTTTATTACATATAACTGTATAAAACACAAGTTTACCAACGATTACTAAAGCCCGACTGAATTACACAATCGCTAATAACACGGTGCTACAAAACCACACTTTTTTATATACTTGAAAAACGATATAGTGTAGGTTGTTGGTCTTGTCGAGGCTATCACATAACAGTTTTTAAAAGTTCTGAAATACCCTAAAAATTAAGAGTTATTCAGAAAAAAACATTTTTGGGTAGGTTCAAGTACTTATGAACGCGTAATTCAGTTACTTTTAAGCCTATTTATATTTTTTAAACGGTTTTGGAAAGAAGAAGAACATGCCTTTGGTATGTACGTAAAATTTCCATGGTGATTTTCTTACGAATATCTGATTTTTATTTAAATTTTTTTAGTTTTTTTTCAAATTTGATGCCATTTTTAAAATTATTTTCTTTAAAAAGGTACATCTTTGTGAATATATTATGAAAGAAAATTCAATTCTATGTAAAACAACCTCTAAATAATGAAAATCGGTTACGAAATGTAAAAGTAATTAATATTTTTTCTGAATTCAATTATTGTTCAAAAAGTACCAAATTTTTGAATTAATTAAAAAAATTCTATCGATTACACTGCTCTCTGTCACCTTTTTCACAAATGTAGACAAAGAGGCAAGGTTGGTTACCGAAACGAATAACGGTAAGGGTAACGGTAACGGTATCGGATTTCGTTTGTTTAGGTAACGGTAAAGGTAACGGTATTTAAGACTGTTTCGATATCGGTATACCGTTATCGAAACAGCAATACCGGTACGTACCGGTATTAAAAATTATGTTAAAAACATGTAGAAACAAGTAAAAACATGGCATATTTTTAATTTTATGTACTGAAAACACAGATTTTAAGCTATAAATTCAATACTTGTAGTTTTAATAAGTATTATTATTATCTATAAATTTTTTTGTAAAAAAAACTCAACATTATAAAATTAAAAATAAAAAAATTGTATCGATAACGGTATTAAAAAATTGTATCGATAACGGTAACCAACCTTGCAAACAGGAGAAAAGAAAATAAACAAAAAATTTAAAGTAGAATGTTTGTATGTCTGTTTGATCACTTCTGAGAGTAAATTATCATATAGAGACAATCTGACAATAAAATATAAACAATAATACAATTTAATGGAAAATCACTGATGAAGCCTGTCCATAAAAAAAGGCAGAAACTAGATCTAGTTTGATTTGCAAATTAATAATGTGTCTATAACTTTGAAAAAATGTTTATTCTTCTTCTTAACCTCAAACCTACTTAATTAAAATTAATAAAAATGCATATTAGTTACAATATTAATTGCATTTGGTCTATATGACGCGTTTGAAAAATTATCAACGAATTTTATTTTAAGCCAAAAAACAGGAATAGATTTTGTTAAAGTAACAATTTTTTCTGTTTAGCCAACAGAATTATTTTGAGTGTATATAAAATTATACATTATTATATACAAACGTTTTTACTCGGGCTAGTATTTTTTTTTTAATTTTTGGAATAAACATGCTATTTTTGCAATTTTTCTGTTTTTCGAGCCTTTTTAAGTGATAATTTCAAGAACATTTTCCAAGATTTTTGTCGACAATAGGTCCATTCGATTACTGGATAATTTGTACAAATTTGTACAAATTTTTACTGGATGGCGTTTGTTAACACAAATACTCAGTAAACAGAAAGAAAAAAGAGAGAATAAAGTGACAGTTCTATGACGGGAGTTTCTAAGTCTTCTTCTTTTTCTTGCAAATTTTTACTGGATAAATTTTTGCCAGTAAGAATTTGCAAGCAGAAAAAACATATTATTTGAAAACACATGTTCGTTTATTGAAAACAAAAAAAAAAAAAATTGTACTGAGTAATTCTTAATAACTATTAGGTCTGTTTCTTTACTTTTTGGGTAAAATTCGGTAAAATGAGAGTTAACAAGAAATACTCTCACGAAATGACAAAAATGCACAAAAGTAAACGAACGCGAAAAACCGTATTTGAAGCCCGAAAAACAAACGTCAATAGATTTGTGTATTATAGTTCGTTTTGGTGAGCGCTCTTTCTAGTTCTTCTTCAATTTTTTGTAAAAATCTAGATAGCTTTTCTAGTTAAATCAAATCCTTTTTAAATCAAAAATTTAATAAAAATTTCCTTTTTAGGCATTTCTATTTACAAAAAGGAATACATAGTTTATTAAATTTGGAAAAGATTTTAATATTAAACAAATGCTTCGATTTATTTACATATTTATCTCTTTAACACATTTAAACAAGCGTCTTCAAAAAATTGTCGGTAATTTTATGGAGTAGTTAAATCACCGATAGGCTTTTGCAACTATTATACTAATTTTTGTAAATGATAAACATATTTTCTGAATGAATGAAATGATCGATTGAACTAAAAGAGCTATTAGTTGTGAACTAGGTCTTTGGTTCAAATTAGTGAAGAGTTCAATTGAACTAGTTGCACCCAACTGCTGATATAACAGCTGATAAAAACAATTTACCCAAATTAAAAAAAAAAGTCTGGGCTTTTTCGTGCAAGAAGAACAAGAATATTACTGTCTCATTACAGCTCTCATTTACCCAATTGTGTAGAAAGAAAACGCTTTTTGGTAAAATTGGGATCCCGCGGGAACACAGCTATTATTGGTAATCGAAAAATTATAAATATATTACCCAAGACAATCCGAAACAGCTCAAAAAACAACAATTTTCACCCAATTTACAAAGGAAAAAAAACACTTTTAAGCTGTTTTTAGTTACCAGGATAAATTACGATTTAATTTTATTGCTTAAAATATGTCTTTTCCCATACTTTACCGCGGTAACCGAAAAGCATTCGCGTACCCAAAATTGTGTGTATACTGCTTTTTGGGAATAATAATAATCGGCTACGGCATCGGCTTAGGCCGATCATTGTAAATTTGGCCGATGTTCGATATCGGTCCAAAAAAGTGCCTTCGGTAGGACACTAACCATTAACTCATAAATTGACATTCAATCGCTTGGGAATTTGAAAACTTCTACTTTCTTACTGCCAAATTATTGTTTTCTGACTTTCTTGCTTCCCTTTAAAAGAAACATTGTTCCTTGTTAGGGATATATGTATTTACATTATTACATAATTACATTACAAATATACCTCTGTGTATGTTACTTTTTTTGTATTAGTATACTATTATTATTTATACATTATAATATTGAGATTATTTCATTACGAAAAAATCCCCAATGAAATAAAATTAAAACAGTTTGGACATTATTGCCTTTTCATTTTTTTGTGGGGTTATTCCATTTTTGGTGGTTATTTTATTTTGCGAAAAAAAAGTAAAATTTTTGGGCGCCATTATTTATTTAAGTACATAAGAAACTAGTTGAAAAATGTGCTTCGGGCAAAAATTTGATTTGGTTAAAATAAATCCTAAAATTTTTATCATCATAATAATGAATAAAAAGCGAATATTATGGATTTAAACAGAGAAATTTATATTTCAGATGAAATGGCTCTGCAAAACACCATCAAAACCCAAATTCAAATTCATTATGGAATTTATTTTCAGCCTTTACTTCACTGAGGATTATTTCGTAGCACCTATTTTCCATTTAAAAAAACTTAGTTTTTTAGATCCAATTAGATCAAAAAAAAAAAAAAAAAATTGCGAAAAGGTGACACGGAGGAAATAAGAAGATAAACAGGAATTCTAAAGTAGAATGTTTGTATATGTCTGTTTGATCACTTCTGAAAGTATTCATATAGAGGCAATCTGACAATAAAAATATAAACAATAATACAATTTAATGGAAAATCACTGATGAAGCCTGTCCATAAAAAAGGCAGAAACTGGATCTAGTCTGATTTGCAAATTTAATGTGTTTATAACTTTTGAAGAAAATGTTTATTCTTCTTCTTAATCTCAAACCTACTTTATTACAAGTTGTTTTTCATTTTTGAGCAATTTTCTGATACTTTTTATTTCTCCGATTATGAGGCATTTTCTCATCGAAACATTTAAACTTCTTTCAATCCAGAATTTTAGAAATTTTCCCAGGATTTTCTGGTAATCGAATTTGCGAGTTCTGTATTAACCATATGGTGGCAATATAGAGTTTTAATCATTTTAAAAGACGATTAAATCACACATTTTTGTAGCGAAATTTAACATTTCACTGAATTTTTAGCTGGTCTTCTAATAGTTTAAATTTTTTAAAATATCCAACAAAACATCGCGTGCCATCTATAATCCACTCGCGTGGCACTACTGACACGCGTGTCATAGTTTTGCCAGCCCTGCCCTAGTATATAGTTTTACTGAACAAGATAGATACATATATATTCAATGAATATAACCTTTTTAAGATAAAGGATGCTTGAGAGAATAATTGACGACGTTGGAGCCAGACTGATCTACGGCACAAAAGTAAGTTTCTGAGAAAATTTAGGAAACGTGTTACGTGTTGTTGTGAGATACCTATGGGGTTTTTGTTATTTTTTTTACGTTAAATGTACTTCTGATGAGTATGAAATATATTAGAACAAGTTTTATCTATATGCTTTATTTAATAAAGCAAATATTCGTATTTTTGCGAAGAACAAATTACTTAGATCACTATGGCATTACAAAAATTTGAAAAATATATTTAAAATGTAGGTAGGTAGTAGTGAGATGTTGCGATTTCTCAAGAAGGAAATCACTGAAGAGCAATTACATAAGTGTGGCATGGAAGAACTATTGTGTTTTCTATGTCATTATGTAATAATATCATTTTTGATAAAAATGTCGCTTAGATTAGTCTGGCTCCAATGTCGTCAAATATTTAATGTGTGAAAAAACAATTTAAGATATTAAAAAATTCAACTCAAACAAATTTTGAAACATCTTAACATTACTTACAAGGAATTTGTTTCTGGGTTCTTTTAGATTTCTATGAAATTTGAATGTGTGATAGGGGGGACAAAATTAAATAACTTTCGGTTCTAAAAATATCGGTCTAAATTGACATACATATATAGGTTACAAAGTTGCAAAGTTGTTCGAAATATTTTTGTTTGAAAACTCTGTAATATTTTAAGTACACCATTTAATAGATCTATAAAATACCTTTCATTGACACAAACATGAACAAAATCTAATATATTTTCTGTCTTCTCCATCACATATCCAAATTTCATACAAATCTAAGAAAACCACGTACCCTGATTTTGCTTTTTTATAAAGTGTACAAGAAATAGTTGATAGCATACCAATCGTGCAATATGAAAATCTTATAAATGAAAATCCACAACTTATCTTTAAATTTGAAATTATTAAGGAGTAAGATCATAAAAATGTTAACACACATAAAGATAAATAAAAAACAAACCACTGAATTTTAAGACTTCAAACCAAATTTTTATTAAATGAAATGTAATACAAAATCAAACAAAAAAAACCGCATGGAATTCTAACCACTACGAACAAAGTTATCCACTTTTTCCGGAAACCCTCCCATTAAGGCTTTTATGGTAGAAATTTCACTGTTTATAGAGCCAGATGTCACAAATGACTGGCTTCTTTGGCCGCAGCTACATATGGCTTGCCATACCAAGAATGTTTTAGGGAATTTCGTTTGCTTTTTCCACCTAAATTTTCACGCAACATTTCCTCGAACACCGGAAAAATAAAATTCTTTACCAGGGCGCTGCGAAAAATCAGCCAGGACATAAGTTTCGTCGTCCATTACACAACAGTTGTATTTTTGTATGAAATTTGATTTCAATTTTCAAGCTCTGGTTTTGGCCTCCAAATTTTTAAAGCGTTTCTATCGGGAACTTTTTGAACTTTGTAGGACTTTAGTCCTGCCTTACGTTTCACTTTACGTACAAAAAAGTCCGAGCATTGGGCTAACCGAGCTGTTTTTCTGCCAGATGTGTTAGGAGCTCTCTTAACTTTATATGCCTTACCAATGTTACGATAACCAGTCGTTGTTCCCGGCTTCCTTTCATTTGTTAGGTGTTCCATATACCTTTTTACCACTTTTGAAACTGTTTGGCGGCATACATTAGTCTCTTTTGCAATTTTTTTGTATGTCCATGTTTGGTTTTGTTGAAAATATTTAATTATTTTTGGACGCACTTTTCTTTCATCGTCCATTGTGTAAAAAATTGCAAATTAAAACTCATGATGTAAATTAATTTATTAACTGACATATTTTTAAAATGTAAATTGCGAAAAAAAAATATGAGAAGCTTTAAACCAAAGTTATAGGCAAAAATGTGTGTTAACATTTTTATGATCTCACTCCTTAATATGAATATGTTACGGAATAATGAATTTAAATTCTTTAAATTAGCATAGGGCGAGTAACTTATTTCCAACTTAACTATGGTTAAATTTTAACCGCAGATATTTTCATATAAAATTGATATTCATAGCTATGGTTAAGCACTAAACTTAGTTTATTTTGAGGTAACAGGTCATAATCATAAAAAAATTCTACTTAAAGAAATTTAATAAAGAATAATATTATTTTGAAGATTGTACTTACTTATTGGATGTTTACAGGGATTCGAAATAAAAATCTCCTGAAAATAGGGACTGCAAATTGCCAAAACAATTTTATGAGCCTGCAGTAATTTTCCATCGCAGGCCAAAGTGACATCTACTAAATCTCCACGGTCATATAAACTTTGGAATCCACTAGCGATATTATCCTGGAAATTTTTCCAGCACAATTTGAATTCATCATCCATGATAAAGTATTAGTAACTCCAATTGTCCTTTTTTTTAATTTATCACTTTTTGTAATGAAAAATTTTGGTCTTTGTTGGTATGTTTTATTGTTTTGTTTATTAACTTGTGTTTTAGTTTGACATTTGGCGAATACGAAGAGTAGAAGATACGAAATGTATCTTAAATACCGGGGTTAGATAAAATCAGATCTTTACCTTCGTTGATACAATATACAAAAGTGTGGGGAACACACTACAAAACGAAAATAGTATAAAGCACAAAAACGAAAACTTTTGTGAGTATAACGGTAATTAAATTTAATTATTATAGTTTTTTAGTTAGATATTTCCATATAGTTAAAAATATTTTCATTTGATTATTTAAAGATACCATTTATTATTTATTTTATTTAATCGGGGAACACTTTCGCCAATGATTAGTTTTCAATTCGTTTGTTTTCTTTCAATAAAATATACTTTTCCACTTATGATTAATGTAATGGCACTAAATATGTATCGATTTAATGTGCAAAATTTTACTATAGCAATTCATGCTACAAAATTAAATTCAGGAACTTTAGCGCCCTTAAAAAGTCAATCCACTTTGTTCCTCCAAGCACATCCACCAACTATAAAAGAATTTCTATAACTGATAGAAAATCAACATTAAAACATAAATAGAAAAACAATCAAAAAGAGCTGCCAAATTCTCACTTTATGACAGCGGTGCCAGATGTGACGATTAAATATCAATGACGATTTTTACCGAAGAACAATTTATCAAGAGAAAAGCATTTAACTTTTGTTTTTTTAATTTTTTTTGTTTGTTTTCTTAAGTTTCGAGCTCGGCATTCAGCACTAAGTGTTAAAAGTTAAACATATCAGTTCACACATAAAAATGAAGTTTTAAGTTAAAGATGTCGAACCGCTGTTCCTTAACAATTGTAAAAAAAAAACAAAAATTTAACAAAATTTCCCAAAAAGTTATTTTTTCTCTGGCCGGAGGCAATAATTAATATTTTTGGCATTATCCACCGTTTTAATTGCTACAAAAGTCCCGTAAGTTGTTTTTCACGTGGAAAATTTTCATTCAAACTTTAGGGGCTTTAAATAGTAATGTAAATTCTGAAAATGAATTTTTTTTTATGTAATTAGAAAGCAACAATCACAATAAACATAAAATGTCACTTTTTCACAACAAAAATAATAATCTTGTATATTAAATTTGCCTGAAAACAAAATCTACACAATATTCACGTCAAGCTCATTGTCGTGAAAAATTAGCTTTTTTATATGGAGTATAACAGTTTTTCACGTGAAACTCAAACAACTTACGGTGCTTAAGGGATAACCTTATGGCTGTTTTTGGATTTTCCGTTCACTGGGAGAAAAATTAAAAAAAAAACACATTTTAACTGGTTTTTATTTAAGGTTTAGTTTATTAAATTTTTTTTATTTTTCTTGTTGTGTCTTCTTCTGCATCAAACTTGTCATTCAACACCAATTGATATCAAACTTATCGTGTTTATAACAACGGGTGCATTCGGCACATACAATTTGACAGTCAACAGTTCTACAACAGTTGTGCAACTAACTGCTGAACGACCAGTGTTGCCATTTCAGTGCTTTTCGGGTATTTTTTGGTGCTTTTTTCCTTCCCGTACCCGGTGATTTTTTACAAATACTCGTTTGAAAAAAGCGGGTATTTACAGCGCTTTTTGTGATTTCTGGCTGTGCTTTTAGTGCTTTTTCTATAGTTTATATTTTTGGTATTTGTTCTCATTTTTTAAATTTTTCTAGGATTTTCTGTCAAAATTGAAAAACTAATACGAACTATACAAAAAATAAATTTTGTCACAATGTTGGTAGTACAATTTTAAATAGCAACTTCATTATATTCAATTTTCAAATTTTTAAAATATTTGTTTGGTGCTTTTTTACCCCTTTTTTGGTAATTTTTTGAACCTTTATTACACGATTTTTCAAAGCAAAATATGTCGACTTAAATTAAAAAAAAATTAATATCGTACTTGTTACCCCATTTTTGGTAAATTTTTACCCTTTTTACCCGTTTTCACAATGCTCACGGTGCTATCCTGCCTTCAAGAGTTGGCTGTGAACGACCTTATCACTAACCGCTCAGTCTGAGCCAGGGATGATAAAGTTGGTACTATAGTACTTTTTATGGTACTATTAGAACTTCAAAAGTACTATGGTACTCCCCAAGAAACATGTTTACGGACTCTCCGGCATGTACGGAATCATGAATCCGGCTTTTACGGCACATTAACGGTCCGTAATGTACGTATCCGTCAAAGCTTGTACGTATACGGAACATTAAAGGACCGTATAAACGGATTTTCGAACATAATCCGTTTTAGCACCGTTTTGGTGTATCCGTTTACGTACCGTTAAATACGGACTTGACTGGTGTTTGTTACCTTGTTTTTAAAATAAAATTGATTCAGTTGGTAAAAAAATATTATTGAAACGTAAAATTAGTCGGAAAGCATGAATCCGATCGAAAACAAAGAAACAAAGAAATTCAAACCAGACGGTAAGTTAAATGAAATTTAATATCGCTTAAACCTTAACTAATGTATTGTTTCTTTTAATGTAGATATTGCATTTTATTATAGGCCACTGTTGTGAATTGATGAACTGGATGGAGAGTAAACTGCACCAGATGTAAATATAGTGCAAATTTATGTAATCAATGTCATTATTAATAAATCTATAAAAAAAATACTGCTCATAATTAATAAAAAAGGGTAAATCCTAAAAATAAAAATTCAGAATCAATCCGTTATTTACACGACATAACGGTCCGGAAACGGTCCGGCATTGACGGACTTTCAACGGACTTGTCCGTTTTTTAGACAACATAACGGTCCGTAAACGGTCCGTCACTGACGGACTTCAAACGGACTTGTCCGTTTTTCATACGACATAACGGTCCGAAAACGGTCCGTCAATGACGGACTTTCAACGGATTCGAATCATTTTCGATGTTACTTAAGTTCCGTTTTATGTTCCGTATACGGATCCAGAAAACGGTACGAAAACGGAGTTGGATTCCGTTTATGACGGACCGAAAACGGTGCGTAAACGGAACGAATTGTTTGTTGGGTCCTCTGACTCATTTAGTACTATTAACACATTTTCCTATTTTTAAATTTTTTGTGCATTTTTTAATATTAATGCAAATTATTAGGGGTTTTCATATAAACTCGTAAGTTCCTTGTAAACCTTGTATAAATACAATATAAAATTTTTATGTATGGAGTCTGACATTAAGCGGCCCATACATTAAGGAACATTGAGTAGGGAACAAAAAATATCAAAAAATTTTGTAAACACGAACAGCACGATGTCAACACGCACACACACATTCACAAAAAATGGGAATTTTTTCACGAATGTTCCTTACTGTATGGGCCGCTTTAATCTCATAAACATTCCCAGTTTATACCGTTTACGAGTAGAATTCGAGTTTATATGAAAACCCATATTGTTTTTATAGGGAACCCGTAAATACCTTTAAAAGAATATTCGCTTTTAAACGAAGCTGAATACTCACAGAAATAAACCTACAAAATTTCCGAAAAAGCCACCAAATATTAGTTAAAAATGCCCATACAACAGAAACGTTGAGATTAGCAGATTTTTGTGCGAAATAAGTTAAAAATAAAACTGTTAAATTTACAAAATTTTAGTTAACGTTTTGTTCATTGAAAATAACAAATTTTAGAATAAATATTATAAATTAGTAGAATAAAAATAGCAAAAACAAATTGTTATATCTACAAAAATTTTTTTATTTTTAAGTTAGTTTTAGTTGAATGCAGATAGCAATATATCCTGCTAAAATCAACAGAAATGTTTGCTAAAAAAAATAGTAGCTGCTGATTTCAGAAGGTTAGATTTTTATACTCATTAGAAAAATCGAAAAAACTAAATTTTACATTTTTTGTATTTTTTAAGTCTACTAGTTATTCAGATAAATTTGTTGCAGATAATTTTTGACTAATTTTGAGAAGCTTCAACTAAAATTTTTATTGGTGTATGAGTTAGATATAACAGAACTCTTACGGTGGGTCTCATACTGTAGGTTTAACTTTAACTTAACTAAAAACAAAATAAAATGTCAAAATAATGTACACAAAACAACAACAAATTTTTGGGTTAACTGTTAATCTAAGTTTAAACCTGCAGTATGAGACCCACCGTTAATTTTTTTTAATAAGTTTTTATTTGTTAAATCATACTGATAAAAAAAAAATTAAATGAGAATATTTTCTAGTACTATAGAGGTCAAAAAAGTACTATTTTTTATGCTAGTTGGTACTATTTTTAAAATCCCATTTATCATCCATGGTCTGAGCGCTGTCATATTTTGGTAGCGTAAAAAATTTTTGTTACTTTTGATCAATTAGTGATACATTTGTTGTTGTTGGTTTTAAAAAATTTTTGTTTTGTATGATTGACAAATAAAAACATACAAATATAATTCAAAAACAAAAACTTTTAAAAAATCAAAGCAAATATACAAAAAATGTATTTAAAAACAAAACAAAGAAAACATCGTTCAGAAGAGTAAGTAATCACAAAGCGCTACAAGTCACCGGTATCAGTTTAAGGTTTCTCTGCCGAATGCTACCAACGTGTTTAGAAATTAAACATGTTAATTTTGCGTGTTTAAGTGCAGAAAAATGTGCTGTAAAACATCTCACTTAAACAGTGTTAGAGAAACCCTATACGCTTTATCAACCTACATGATTAAAAAATAAAGCCTTTTACTATTAAAAATAAAACCTTTACAGACATAGATGAATTTGGAAAAAATATAACTATTCATTTTTCAAACTTATGCTTCCCAGTAAAATGTAGATGCTTCACTATGGTGTATTTCATTTATACGTTTTTACAATACACCGTTTTCTTCTACTGAACGGCAGAAAACAGGCTTTTAATTCAGCATACGTAATTTTTGTTTTTCAATTAAGTGAACGTATTTTTTTTTTCAATTCAGTGAACATATCTTTTCTTTTTTAATTCACTGAACGTAATTTAATTTTTTTAAATTTTTTATTTTTTTTTAATTCACTGAATGTAATTTTATTTTTTTTAATTCACTGAATGAAAATAAAATTGAATTAATTCAGTAGGGAATTAATTCACTTTTTTTTGTTCGAATTAATTAATTAGTGAATTAATTCATTTGATTTAATAAAGAGAACTATTGCAATGGAATTAATTATTTGAATTTATTGTTTGAAGAACGTGTTCAGTTGAACGAATTCAGTGAATTACTTAAGAAAAGGAATTCATTCAATTCTAAAGAAAATTTAATTCGATTGGTAGTGAATTCATTCAAAAAAGAATTAATTCTTCAAAGCTCTGCATATAACAACATCATGCTTGATCATCTATAGGCCGCTTAACAAATACATGCGAAACTAGCCGGTAGTTTCGGCGGCGGCGCGATGCCAAAAAAGGTGTCTACGGCGACGCTTCATCTTTGCGTCATTCGACTTGCATTTCTGGTCAAAAGGCTTTTATTAGTCGGATTAAATTTCGTTGGGGTTTTGTTGATTGTGTTTTTTTTTTTAGTTTTGAAAAAATAATTTTTAATAAATTTTGCTAACAATGACGGGTAAGTTTTAGTTCACAAGTTATTTGTCATATAACATAAGAAATTTTTAAGTTTAGCAAATAACATAATTGATTCATCTCTAAATTTTAGGCTTAAATCCTTTTGTGCAATTCCAAAAGTCATTCACTGAAGATGGAGTAGACTATAAATATTTCGACTTAGTATCTATTGACCCGAAATACGGTAAGTTCCCAATTATATTTAATGCACTTATATTTTAGTGCAAAACTAGTTTACCAAAAACCAATACCAAGGATTAGAATCAAATTTTATTTTCAAATCTAAATGTATTGTTTTAGTTCAAACCGAAGGTGAACTTTACGCCCAATGCCAATTAATAAGTTCATTGATTTACATTTGCATTGTAAATATTTATATTGTTGTTTTCCAATAAGATTCCTATTGGTAGAGTTTTTTGTAGTCTAGTAAATTTGTTTTGCATATTTTGTGCAAAAAAAGTGAAAGTATTTTTTTTTTTACTGATTTTTGTATCAAGAGTATAATTTACCAACAGTGGGTAAATGCGGAAGAATACACAGAAAAGTTATCAGACACTAGACGAATGGAATGCATTTTCTGGATAGCTACCATCATCTTAAAATTTGTTATAAAATTTAAAAATTAGTAAAAATACGTACGCTGACCTTAATACTAACCTTAAATACTGACCCACAATGCTCTTAAATTTAGAATTGTGTGGAAAAGTTGCCGTTTTATTTCATCAAAAATACTCCAATTACTGACGAAATCTTTGAGATGGTTATCATCTTTTACATTAACCCCGTTAGTGCATAGTGTCCCTTTAAAGGAACGGCAGTTTTTTTTTTGCTCTGGGCAATAAAATTATTAAATACTACGATTTCTTATGTTTCTGTTATCAGAATAATAATCAGTCTCTTATAACTAGGGCTCGGAAGTCTATGCATATAATCGTGTTTTATGCATTTATAATTCTTTAAAAGTAAGTAGCTTAAACATTGAAAATTAACGATTACCACAAGATCAAGGAATTTCATGCACTTAAAAATGGAAATTATGCGCCTAAAATATGCGTCTAAAAATGAAAAATATGCATTAAAATATAAGAAATATGCACTAAAAACTATTATTTTTGTTAAAATAATGCACTTTAAAACTTAAAAATATATTTAAGTTAGAAATTTTGCAAACAGACACAGAACTCGAAGATTTCCCATACGTCAATAAGATTTTTAAAAATGTTTATTTTGATTTGATAAAAAAAAGGTCCTATAAATGAAAAATATCCACAAATATGCATTAAAACGCACAAAATATGAATTATAAAGGCACTAAATATGCATTTAAAGTCAAAATATGCAAAAACATGCATTTTTGACAAAATGTGCAAATATATGCAACTACAAATCTATGACATTTTGTTCTAAATTTGATGATTCGGATAAATATTTAGTCCATATTAGTTTTGGACTATTGAGAAAAAACATGCATTTGCATGGAATTCCTTGCCCAAGTTATCACCATAAGCAACTTAGTAATTGAAATTTTTTTAGTTTTTTGAGTTCGTGATAAAATTTTAAAAATATTTATAAATTTGAAAAAATAAAATATATAAATTGAGATTTAGTAGGTACATTTTTTCAAAAGTTATAAACACATTAATTTGCAAATCAGACTAGATCTAGTTTCTGCCTTTTTATGGACAGGCTTCATCAGTGATTTTCCATAAAATTGTATTTTTATACCCTACACCACTACGTGGAGAGGGTATTATAAGTTTGTGCTGATGTTTGTAACAGCAAAAAGTATTGGTCCTAGACCCACCTTATAGTATACCGATCGGCTCAGATTTTTTTAATTTCGATTTAACGACGTCCGTCTGTCTGTCTGTCCATGCATTCTTGTGCGCACTCTACAGGTCGCAAATATTAAGATATTTTGACGAAATTTGGTACTCCGACTAAAGTCGGCCCAAGGACGCCTATTGATTTTGGTTGAAATCGGTCAATGTTTAGACCTAGTGCCCATATGAGGGTACCCTCCAAAATTTTTTTTACACGCTGCAGTTCGCAAATACGAAGATATTTCAATGAAATTTGGTACACAGACCTATGTCGGCCCAAGAACGGAGCCTATTGATTTTGATTGAAATCGGTCCATGTTTAGACCTAGTGCCCATATAAGGGTACCCCCCAAAATTTGTCTTTTTTACACGATGCAGGTCAAAAATACGAAGATATTTCAATGAAATTTGGTACACAGACCTATGTCGGCCCAAGGACGAAGCCTATTGATTTTGGTTAAAATCGGTCCATGTTAGTGCTCATATAAGGGTCCCCCCAAAATTGACTTGGTTACACGCTGCAGGTCGCAAATATGAAGATATTTCAATGAAATTTGGTTCATTGACTCACATGGTCCCAAGGAAAAAGCCTATTGATTCTAGATAGGATCGGTCCATATTTGGACCTATCGCCCATATGGGCTATATTTTCGATTTTCTCTTTTATGATTTTATAGAAAATTTTGATACAAGTCCGTTTTAACCCATGGACGTTTTATGGACAGGCTTCATCAGTGATTTTTGATGAAAAGTTTTTAATGAAAAATATGCATTTATAGCAAAATATGTATATCTGCCTACTCACGAAGGAACATACGTAAGAACAGGCCAATTTTCTGACGAACGTTCCTACGTGTGTATCAATGTTTCGTGTTGAAATTCGTATTATCAGAATTTTTTGATATTTTGTGTTTCCAGACTCATTGTTCCATCGTGTGTATCGACGTTTACAGTTTTTGCTGTGTTAGTTCATTGAGAGCAGTCGTGCTGTGAGGTGCTTTTTGTAATTTGTAATGAAAACTATATTAATTTTATAAATGAATATAAAAATTTGCGAGAATTATGGGACATAAAATGTGATAGTCAAAAAAATAAAACTAAAAAACAGCAGCATATGAAAAATTAACAATTAACAAATTAATTAAATTTGATTTTCTTAGGCGCATATTTGATGTGATTAATTCGACACACAAACAGAACTGATGTTTAGTTTGAGGTTTTGTTGTGTGTGGCATCGTCTGTATTAAAAAATGTAAACAAAAATGAAACAAATGTTTTGACGAATGTTCCTTCGTGTGTAGGCAGCATAAAAGTATCATTAACTCAAAATATGCGTTAACAAATCTATGGCAGTTTGTTACAAATTTGTTGACTAGCAAAGATATTTGGTTAAAGTTGTTCTCCAGCTAACGACGACAATCATGTATTTACACAAACTTCCGAGTCCTACTTATATTTGATATTTTAAATTTTCTTTTGGCCGATTCGTACGGAAAAACTTTTAAATGTATGATGCATTCCTTTTTAATTTATGAAAATCCACACTACGGCCCGCGGTTAAAAATCCGTTCCCAACCCTAGTATATTCAATGTCAAATACGAAAGTTTATGTATGAGGGGAAGACGGTTCTTATTGGTATCACTAATATTGACGCCGCATTTTATATTTTTTAGTTGCAGAATTAATGATTTGTGAATAATTGTCCTCAATTGCTTATTAAAGAAAACAAACAAAACATATGAATGAAGAATATGAGGTGATGTTGATTTTGTTATCACATCATATTTCCACTTGGTAATATGTACGTTGTATTTCCTACTATTCAAACATCTCAACCCCTGTTAAACCTTCTCTTTAATCATCAATGGCATTGAATTTTTAGAAAAATAAATTTAAAAAAAAATTGATAGGAAAACTGTTTTTCAAAAAAAAAAAACAAGAAAAGAGAAATCTAGAGAAATCCCGTATTATCATGGTACCAAAAACGAATTCCAAGGTCTCAGTTTTCAAAATCTCGAGATTTTAAAAATGTAAACGCAGTTTGCATCCCTATTCTGAACGTTTTGTTATTTATGTTCTATATAAATAGTTTGCTGTTCGGTTTTATTCGAAACCGAAACCGCGGTTTTTCAAGTCTGAAAACTGAAACCGAAAACCGACAAAAATACGACGGTTTTTAATAAATACTTTAACCACAATACAATTAGAATCCGAAAAGAAATACACCGTCATGTAGCTATGATTTCTAAGGTCTTAGGGCTGTTAACAGCCTTTACTTTACTTTACTACTTTAACCACAATACAATTAGAATCCGAAAAGAAATACACCGTCATGTAGCTATGATTTCTAAGGTCTTAGGGCTGTTAACAGCCCTAAGACCTTAGAAATCATAGCTACATGACGGTGTATTTCTTCACCGATGATGCCTCTTTCCGAGCGCACTTTTATGATTCACAAAAGATTCGGAATTATGAGCATTATTGGAAAGTTTAGAATTTTCTGAGCCATTATGAGTCATTTATGATACATTTTTGAGACATTTATGAGCATTGAAAACATTTTTTAATATTTTTGAATACACCCAAAGTTTGAGAACCCTGAAATTGATCATCTTTTAGAGTCTTTTACGAGTTATAATTTCTGAGCTCTCAGAAAAATGTTAGCTGCGATACTATTGAATTTCGAAAATGGCTCAGCTTCTATTTTACAAAATTTCTTATTTAATTGTAATGAACATTTTCTCCATTAAATATTACTTTAAACAATTTTTTGTTTTTGTTATTACGGGTAACATAAACTGAGGCTTATAATTTTAGAAAAAAAAATACACCAAAAAATCAAGTGGTTTAAGAGATGTTGAGTTTTATATATTCAGTTCAGATTTTCACCACGTATTTTTCAAAAAGTCCTATTTTGTAGTCCGCGAAATTTTTAAAACTTTACCTTTATGTTGTTTTAACCAAATTGCTAAAATTAAAATTTAAACTCTTGAAAATACAACTTTAGTTGCGCACAACAGAACAAAAAATTTAATTTATAACGAGCTTCCGCGTTTTTTTTCGTCTTCTCCCACAAAGGTCTCGAAACGGCGTTATTGCCTTTATTCGAGTGAGAAATTCATTCGAAATTTAATATCTTGAACGTGTTAAAATACGTATTTAATTTTTATACATATTTAATTATTTTAAAACAATTCTATTAATGTCACAAGAAAACCGAAAAATAACCGAAACCGCGGTTTTCATATTTTTTTCAAACTCTAATGTTCTATTTTAGTAGGTTTGAGGATAAGAAGAAGAATAAACCTTCCTCAAAAGTTATAAACACATTAAATTTGCAAATCAGACTAGATCTAGTTGCTGCCTTTTTATGGACAGGCTTCATCAGTGATCTTCCATTAAATTGTATTATTGTTTATATTTTTATTGTCAGATTGTCTCTATATGAATAATTTCAGAAGTGATCAAACAGACATATACAAACATTCTACTTCAGATTTTCTGTTTATCTTCTTATTTCCTCCGTGTCACCTTTTCACAAATATTGCCACATTGACGTATGGTTTGTACGTACAAGTGCAGGCAATTTGTGTATATTAGAGACGGACAGCCAACGGCATTTTTATTTTTTATAGTAGTGTTGTTTTTTCAAACGCGTCGTATAGACCAAATACAATTAATATTGTCATTAATATGTATTTTTATTAATTCTAATTTAGTAGGTTTGAGGTTAAGAAGAAGAATAAACCTTCCTCAAAAGTTATAAACACATTAGTTTCTGCCTTTCTATAATAACATATTTGCCATATATATTTTTATACCCTACACCACTACGTGGAGAGGGTATTATAAGTTTGTGCTGATGTGTGTAACACCAAAAAATAATGGTCGTAGACCCACCTTATAGTATACCGATCGGCTCATAATTTTTTTTATTTCGATTTAACGATGTCCGTCCCACCCTCCGTCCGTCCGTCTGTCTGTCTGTCCATGCATTCTTGTGCGCACTCTACAGGTCGCAAATATGCATTAACATATTTTGATGAAATTTGGTACACCGATCTATGTTGGCCCAAGGACGAAGCCTATTGATTTTGGTCAAAATCGGTCCATGTTTAGACCTAGTTCCCATATAAGGGTCCCCCCAAAATTGGCTTGGTTACACGCTGCAGGTCTCAAATATAAAGATATTTTAACGAAATTTGGTTTGCTGACTCACATGGTCCAGAGAAAAAAGCCGATAGATTCTTGATAGAATCGGTCCATATTTGGACCTATCGCCCATATGGGCTATATTTACGATTTTCTCTTTTATAATTTTATAGAAAATTTTGACACAAGTCCCATTTTCACCCATTCGAATTTCGGATCCAAACATTAGTTGGCTCTTAACCAGACTGGTGTAGGGTATTGTATAGTCGGCATGCCCGACTTTAACCTTTTTACTCGTTTTAATTTAAAGTGAAACGATGGCTTGCCACAGGCTTCAATTTCACTTGCAAGTGAAATCGAAAACGCAAATTGCTTCTCCAGAAGTAAATGGTATTTTTGCATATTTAGAGCAAATATAATAGATAAACATAATTAGTTATAAGCAGAGAAGACAGAAAAAAGCAAGATTCGATAAATTTAAAGCAAAAAAAATATTGTAAAAAAGAAAAAAGCAAAAGTATAGAAACTTGGAAAAACAACAGTTAAAAAAAAATAAGAAAATAAAAATTCATTAAGAGAAAAAATATTTTTTTGTGAGCAAAGCTAAAAAAAAACAGAAAATCCAAAAAAGAAACAAAGATGAGTAAAACAAGCAATAAATGGCAAAAGAAGCAATTTTATCTTCTCTGCCCAGTCAGAAATTGACAAACATAAAAGCGTTCTGAAAGCACTTTATATGGTGGTTGAAGCGTTCTCAAAGCAACATATTTTTGGGTTTTATAGTGTTCTCAGAGCACTAAAATGATAACCATGATTTACGGTGTCATGTTTGTATTTAGAGTCGTTTATAAACGTTCCAAAAGCAAAAAATAAAGTGATTTTAAAGCGTTAGAATTTTTGTTTATAGAACGTTTTCAAAACATTAGAAAAACTAAAAATTAAGTGATTTTAAAGTGCATTAATACAAAAATTGAGTGTCTTCCGAGAATTTTAAAAACGAAAAGTGGAGCAATTTTCCAGTACTCTAAATACAAAAAATAAAGTAATTTCTTAGTACTTAAAAAACATTTATTTTTTTTATATGGAAAATTAAAATTATAATTTATGTAGATAGAATGGATGTCTTTGAAAAATTGAAAGAGAACTTTTGGTCTATAATGGGAAAGGTGTTTTCAACCGCATACATTACCAAGCCATTTTTGATTGGTCTCTGTTATGGAAATTCAAAACCGTATTCGATAATGAAGGTATAAATATTTTTTTTAGTCTCAAACTTAATTAAGTAATCTAATTTTTATTAATGAAGGCATCCAAGTAAATGGAAAAAACTTCAAATTCGAAAAAAAAATTAAATGCGAAGAACGAAAGTTAACGTTAACACAATGGGAACATTATTATTTTGAAAGAAATTTTTAGTACAAAACATACGAAACACAAATACAGTGATATACATTTAAAAGGAAACATTTTCAAGGAAACTAAAATTTTTTTTGACTATCCGTTCTCATCAAAGGAGATAGGATTATATAAAGTAAGAAATTTAGATAAAAACCACACTGAAATAGGTATACATATGGTGGAAGCTAAATGCATTCTTACAATGAATCAATTGCTATTTCTCTTTTACATAAATAATCGTAACAAAACATTTCACAAGTAATAAAAATAATTTTTAGTACTAAAACACATACAATCTTTCTTTTAATCAAAAGTTGCAAAATTTGTTAAAAAGCGTTATCAAAGCATTTTAAAGACGATATTTTCCAAACGTTCTCAAAACGTTTTATTTTTGGTATAGACAATGCTTTGAGAGTACTTAGTTTTTTGTACCATCATCAATTTCTGGCTGGGTGGTTATAAGTTAAGAATGATGTTTTTGTTAATTTCACTTCAAAAATTTTTTGTTAGTGAGAATATTTAGTACCTAATTTCGTAAAACACTTGGGTGAAGTGAACTTTCAATGTAAATTGTTTTTGTAACAAAAACAATTTCTATAGAAATAACGCAACACTTCACCGAAGTGTTTTAGAAAATTACCCCCTTAATGTTTTAACACATATTTCGTAAGAAATTAATATGATTTCGAAGTACAATTACGTAACGTTTTGCTTTTGCTTATTCAGCTTTTTTGCGTTTTCGTAACTTCTAAAATGTTTAAAAAAACTTGTTTGTGGTAATTTTGTATTCCAACTGATAAATTTTTATTTTGACACAAGTTGCCATTTATAGTTAAAAAAAAAGAAAATCGCGGTTCAGAATTTAAAATTCTAATTTCCAGAAAAAATTACGTTTTGGTAATCAATCCGAAAATTATTGAATTTACCAACAAAAAGCGTTTTAAATGTAAATTTTTTTAAGTGAAATAGTTAGACACTATGGAATACATACGAAGCACTATTGAAAAGCTTTTATAAGTTTAAGCTGCTCCAAATATCAATTCCACTTGGTTTTTGAAAGTGGAATGAAAACGATTTTTTTTTTGTTTTACGTTTACTGGAGAAACTTTTAACGTTTTAAGTATCACTATAAATCCTGTAGCATACTCGATACTTACCAAAACGTTTTATTTCCCATACAAAATTATCCGCAGGACCCTAAACTGCAAATTTAGAAGGAAAAAATTGTTTTGGATCATTTAAGGAAAAAAAATTGTGACAGTAAAATTGCGAAATCAAATCAATTCCGTAAAAAACCTGTGACATGCCTGCCCAGGTAGAAATTGCCGACGTTGCAACAAAAATTGTACTGGGAGAGCACTGTTTTTTACGAATTGGCGGTACTACTTAAAACTTGCTTTGCCAGTACTGTTTTCTGAAAATTAACGAGCTTTTTTAATTTATTAAAATTAACAATTTTATAAATTTTATGTATTTTTGCATCTTTTACACAATTATTTATGTAAGAGAGACATAACCATTCTTTTCTTGTAAAGTTTCGACAAAATGTGTGATGTACACTAAAAGGACAGTAAAGTACTAGCAAACTACTAAAATTGTTATTAAATGTACTGGGATAATACCAAAAAAATAAAATCCCAAGCCTGCGCCAACGTTGGGAAATAACTACGGCCAAGCGTTTATTGGTGTTATCATTTCGACAACATGCCAGTACAGTGAAAGTTGAAAATCCGACGCATTGCCAGTACATGTACTACCGTCTCCAATACCGGGCCGACATTGTGCCGTGTGTATTTTTCTACCTGGGTGATTAAATAAAATACTTGAATTATTAAAATATCAATTGAAATAAAAACGAGTAAAAAGGTTAAAGTCGGGAATGCCGACTATATAATACTCTACACCAGTCTGACTTAAAGCCAACTAATGTTTGTATCCGAAATTTGAATGGGTTAAAACGGACTAGTGTCAAAATTTTCTATAAAATCATAAAAGAAGAGAGAATCGAAAATATAGCCTGTATGGGCGATAGGTCCAAATATGGACCGATCCTATCTAGAATCAATAGGCTTTTTCCTTGGGGCCATGTAAGTCAGCGAACCAAATTTCATTGAAATATCCTCGTGTTTGCGACCTGCAGCGTGTAACCAAGCCAATTTTGGGGGACCCTTATATGAGCACTAGGTCTAAACATGGACCGATTTTGACCAAAATCAATAGGCTCCGTTATTGGGCCGACATAGGTCTGTGTACCAAATTTCATTGAAATATCTTCGTATTTGCAACCTGCAGCGTGTAACCAAGCCAATTTTAGGGGGACCCTTATATGAGCACTAAGTCTAAACATGGACCGATTTCAACCAAAATCACTAGGCTCCGTTCTTGGGCCGACACAGGTCTGTGTACCAAATTTCATTGAAATATCTTCGTATTTGCGACTTGCAGCGTATAATAAAGACTAGGTCTAAACATGGATCGATTTCAACCAAAATCAATAGGCGTCGTCCTTGGGCCGATGTAAGTCGGTATACCAAATTTCGTCAAAATATCTTAATATGTGCGACCTGTCTGTTTGTCCATGCACAAGAATGCATGAACAGACAGACAAGCGGAGGGACGGAGGGACAGACGGACGGACACCGTTAAATCGAAATAAAAAACAAGTAAAAAGGTTAAAGTCGGGCATGCCGACCATACAATACCCTATACCAGTCTGCTTAAAAGCCAACTAATGTTTGGATCCGAAATTCGAATGGGTTAAAATGGGACTTGTGTCAAAATTTTCTATAATGTGAGCCAGCGAACCAAATTTCATTAAAATATCTTAATATTTACGAGCTGCAGTTTGTAGCCAAGCCAATTTTGGGGGAATCCTTATATTGGCACTAGGTCTAAACAGGGACCGCTGTTAACCAAAATCAATAGGCTTCGTCCTTGGGCTGATATAGGTCGGTATACCAAATTTCATCAAAATATTTTAATATGTGCGACCTGCAGCGTATAAACAATATAATTTTGGTAGGACCCTTATATGGGCACTAGGTCTAAACATGGACCGATGTTCAACAAAATCAATAGGCTTCGTTCTTGGGCCAACATAGGTCTGTGAATCAAATTTCATCAAAATATCTTAATATTTGCGACCTGCAGCGTATAAACAATATAATTTTGAGGGGACCCTTATATGGGCACTAGTTCTAAACATGGACCGATTTTAACCAAAATCAATAGACGTCGTCCTTGGGCATAAGTCGGTGTACCAAGTTTCATCAAAATATCTTAATATTTGCGACATGTAGAGTGCGCACAAGAATGCATGGACAGACAGACAGACAGACGGACATCGTTAAATCGAAATAAAAAAAATTCTGAGCTGATCGGTGCTATAAGGTGGGTCTAGGACCAATATTTTTTGGTGTTACAAACATCAGCACAAATTTATAATACCCTCTCCACGTAGTGGTGTAGGGTATAAAAACAGTATTTATAACTATGTGAATAGTGATAGGTGATATTTATTGTATTATCATATATGATTAACACTTGTGATACGAAAACGATAGATTTTTTGTTCTAAAACCTACCTTTCGTAACGATATCGTATTTCCAAGGAATTATGATACCGTTTTCGCTATCGAAATTCCCTGTAATAACGATAGTAAAATCGCCAAAGTCTGGCCCGGCATCGAAACACTATCATTATTCCAGGCGATTTCGATATCGAAAACGATATCAATTATGATAGCAAAACCGGAATTCTTTTAAAATGAGCTGAAATGAGATCATAATGAAAAATTGGTAAAATCGTCATGTTCAGAAGAAAAGTCGAACTCACCTAGATTTTGAAACTATAATTGTCTAATAGAAAGGAGTATAAATAGTCAAACGAAGTAAAAATAGCAAGTTTTTATAAAATTTATCGAAAACGATATTGTAATCTTATTGGAATATGATATCGTTTTCGGATATTTAAGGTGATAGCGATTTCGCTATCGTACCGTTCTTTGGTTTATTGGGGAAAAACATTTGTTATGACTGACATGGAATATTTTTAATACTTTTGAAAATTTTCAGCAATACCTGAACAAGAGGGAAATATTGATACCCAATTTTTGACTAGATAACGTAATATTTGCCCAGTTACATCCAAAAACAGCAAAAATGTTATGATTTTTTAAGTTAACATTACAAAATTTTAAAAATTAAATTTATTTTTATAAAACAGAAAAATATAGAATCATGTTCTTCGATAATTCAAATAGTTCAAATGTTGTTCTTGATTTGCAATTGGTACAGTTCAATAAACAAATAAAGCTAGAAAAAGTTATTTGATTCGCTTTTGTTGTTATAGCTAAATTTCTGAACAATGTGAACCCTGTTACACTTTTGCTCCTCAGTGTACATAAAAATTACCCAGTACAAACTTACAGAGAGTAAGACAAGATTAACAACACCCTTATTCTGAACTTTATAACAATAACAAAATTGTGACAACACTTAGGTGAATGGTCAGTGTTGTCAACATTTTGTTATTGTTATAAAGTTTAGAATAGGGGTGTTACTCTCAAAATAAAATTTTCCCAAACATATACGCGAACAGAAAATTTGCAATAATTTGATTTTTTTGATGTTAAATCTTAAGCAGAAAAATTTCAGAAGCTTTTCCTATCTTTTCCATAATTTATTTTGAAAATTTTACTGCTTTGCATTTCCATAAAATAACATAATTGGAAAATATTTTTTTTCCTGTTAATTTGATCCTGTTAATTCCCGTGAAGAATAAGAGAAACAAAAGGAAAACCGAAAAAGTTAACAGTGCACTGTTTTTATTGTTTCTTATGATTATTGATTAAAGCGGTAACAAAAACAACTTTAAGAATGAAATAATAAATAATTTTAATTATTTTTTTATTGTTTTTAATATTGTTTTTTGCTGTAAAATCGTTTTTATTAAATTTATTGTTTTCGCGACGTCCTTCATTTTCTCTCGTTCGCTGTTAAATTTCTTCAAATCCAAATTTTTCTTACCATTCGTGTGTGAAATTTTTTTTGAAACTACGAACTCTTAAAACACCTTAATGGATACCCCTGTTTACAGTACACATCTCTAACTACTTCAAAAATTTCTTTTTGATCACTATCTTCTTCTGTTGTCTGTTTTTATTTTCGCTGCTTCTGTGATTACTTTTGTTATATATAAAGAGTGTTATTTTGAGTTTTGCCGCTTTTACTGTAAAAAGTAATAAACTTTGTGGTGTATTATTTTAAATTGTGCTTCTTTTATTGAAAAAAGTGAGCTTAATTGACTTTACTATTTTGTTATGTTCCTTTTAAGTTTTCAGTTAAAGGCTTATAACTCAAAATTTTAATTTAATTAATTATCTGACCAGAAATTTAATATTGGGACCCATTCGGAATAATTTCCAGCAGCGACACTGATTCGTCTATATATAAAACAATGAACATAACACGTTTTTACCTAGGTTTCTTAATAAATACTTACACATTCTTATTTACCTAATTATGCATTCTAGATCTATTGCCATATTCCATTCGAGTTTTGCTAGAATCTGCTGTACGTAATTGTGATAACTTCCATGTGTTGGAAAAAGATGTACAAAGTATTTTAGCATGGACACCCGATTTGAAACAGGGACAAAATGATGTTGAGGTATCCTTTAAACCGGCCCGTGTTATTCTACAGGTATCTGAAAATAACTTAATTAACATTTCCGAGATCGAGATTTTAAACTGCTGGTTTCCTTTTAGGATTTCACTGGTGTACCCGCTGTAGTTGATTTTGCAGCCATGCGTGATGCCGTCTTGGAATTAAAGGGTAATCCAAAAAAAATAAATCCCATATGCCCTGCTGATTTAGTTATAGATCACTCTGTTCAAGTTGACTTTGCTCGTGCCTCCGATGCTCTATCTAAGAATCAAAATTTAGAATTTGAACGTAATAAAGAACGCTTTACATTCCTTAAGGTAAGTGCATCTGGTGTTTCTAATCTCGTAAGTATTCTACTTGTTTTCTTTTATAGTGGGGTGCTCGTGCTTTCAATAATATGTTGATTGTACCACCTGGTTCTGGTATTGTTCATCAAGTAAATTTAGAATATTTGGCTCGCGTTGTTTTCGAAGTTGATGCTGAAGATGGTGGTAAATTGTTATATCCCGACAGTGTTGTTGGTACCGACTCACACACAACCATGATAAATGGTTTGGGTGTACTTGGTTGGGGCGTGGGAGGTATGTTTATCGGTTTTATCTATTAAGCACTTGATTTACTACATTCACATGTCTTATAGGTATCGAAGCTGAAGCTGTTATGTTGGGCCAATCAATTTCTATGCTGCTGCCAGAGGTAATCGGCTATAAATTGGTTGGCAAATTAGGTCCTCTCGTAACATCCACCGATTTGGTATTAACTATTACAAAACACTTGCGTCAATTGGGAGTGGTTGGTAAATTTGTAGAGTTCTACGGCTCTGGCGTATCCGAACTGAGTATTGCTGACCGTGCCACTATTAGTAACATGTGTCCTGAATATGGTGCTACGGTCGGTTACTTCCCGGTAGATGAAAATACCTTAAGCTATATGAAACAAACCAGTAAGTTTTACATTTAGTAACTTTGAAAAATTCTATTACATACTTGTGTATTTAAATATTTTTAGATCGTTCCGAGGAGAAAATTGAAGTTATAAGACAATACTTAAAAGCCACACGTCAAATGCGCAACTATGAAGATGAATCTCAAGATCCCAAGTTTACACAAACTATTACATTGGATTTGGCTACCGTTGTAACTTCAGTCTCCGGACCTAAACGTCCACATGATCGTGTTTCGGTTTCCGATATGAAAGAAGATTTCCAGTCATGTTTAGTAAATCCCGTAAGTACATGAATATTTCCTATTTTTCAGATTCACACTCAATATTTTGTTGTTTTCATTTCGGTATTATGAGATAAACAAAGCCCAGTGATGCCATGCCTAAGGATTCATGTTTTCGTTTAAAATTAAACACAACTGAACCTTGTGTATCCCATAAATTGAAACTTAAAAAATTATGCGCAAAAAACACACCACACAACTGACAATTTATCAAATTTTGAGGCTTACAAAAGAGCTATCTAAAAGAAACAGCAACTGTGATATGTCAGATATTTTTCAATAAAATCACGGCTACTATTTCCTTAGATAACTCGGTATAATATCAAAAAATTTGTCACACTTTGTATTTCAATTCAATTCACGTTCACGTTCACAACGAAATGCATTAATTTTTTAAATTATCCTTAAATGTTGACTACACAAACGATCACATCAAAGTAATAAATTGAAATATGCCCTTTTTATGATTTTTTTATAAATGACCCGCTGTTGGTAATGCCTATGATTAAACAATGTTGTAAACTAAACGTTGGGACTGTGTATTGTCAAAGCCTTCTTATAAGCTCAGCGTTCAATGCCATCAATTTACCCATAAGTCGCCTCATATTACATGTTGGCAATTTAGCAAAATTACTGAACTCTTACATTTTGCTAAGCTCGGCATTATTATACATACTTTTTGTTTAATTATTGCTTGCATATGAGTTTTTGATGAATTTAAATTTTGTAAAAGTTATTCTTAATTAAATAAAGCATATTGCAATGGATTTTCACTTCTCGAATAAACTTTGAAAACTATTTGCGTATCTATGTACCCTCGCTAAAATATTCATTGGCTACGCGATACTTTGTATGTTAATCTTATCATTGCTTGTTTCTTTTTTTAATTTGTTTGGAATCTTAAAATTAATAAAATAATTCTGATAACGTTGACTTTGCTTATTTAGAATGTTGTAATATCTTTTCCTATTAGATGACTTTTAAATAACTTTAACAACGTATACCTTGATTCTGTTAACTAAGAGAAAATTTTTATGTCCTAAAATTAAGTGCACTTTATACCGTCTTTGTTTTTAAGCTACGCCAACTTTAAAGAACTGATATAATAATATAGAGCACTTTAAAATTTTCTAAGAGGTCTTAAAAATTTATTTTTAATTTGGGGAAATATCTTTAGCAAATGCCCAACAAAATATGCATCACTGCCAGAAGTAGTTCCACAACTATTTCTTTTGATAGCATGTATTCTCCAACCCTGACCATTTACAGATAGCAAGAACACTGACTTTAATTAAATGCTTTTACTTTTCTCGAAAACAAAAACAGATAATCGCTATTTTCGTAAATTTTGATAGCATTTATTTTCCCATAATTCGTATTTTTGTCAATCAAAAATTTCTTACATAATAGGCGTGTTCGTTTACTTACTACAAGTTACTATTACTACAGCTGGAAAAATTCAATACGAAAAGTAAACAAAACTTTCCAATTGTAGTAAAAGTAGTAAGAATTTCGAGTAATCGAACACACTGAATATCTCAGAAACCAGGGTCTAATCGCCGCTTTCGATATTGAGTATTCTATATCATTTTTTCATTCGATACATTATTAATGATCGAAATCATATATTTTTGCTTTGTTTTGCAACAAAAAGCATATGAAAGCATTTACATAGCATAGGGTTTACATGAATGCATTTCAGGTAAAACTAGTAAAAAAGAAAAATATAAAAATGTACTCGAAGCAAAAAATTATAAAAATAGTAAACAGACTAAATAAAATTACGAAAACTGGGAAAAATCGCGCACGGAGTGCAACCTTTAAAGCATTTACTTTATAAAACTAGTTCCCCTTTAAATTCTTCAGTATATTTTTTTTACTTGAACGGATTTTTGGGTGAAATTAATAAAAATGGTAAAGTTAGCAAAAACTAGCATGTAAACGAACACACATAATTGAATCATTATAATATATTTTTTCCATTATACAAATTATCGCAAATTACACAAATTTGTATACAAAATGTGCTTGTTTACAAGTTTTTGTTTTCAATTGTGTATGTTCAGTGAAGTCAATTAGCTTAACATTTCGATACTGCGATCGAATGCCGTGATTCGGCTATTCGATAGGTAACGAATTTTCATTCGATACGTTAGCTTGTTCGATATCGAAAGCAGCGATATCTAAGGAGGAGCCTACCTACCCTCTGTCTCCACTCCCTAAGGGCGCTCCCATACAAAAATTACATTTTTTAAAATTTGCTCCCACCGCTCTAACTGTCCCAAGCAGAGTAGGAAAATAAACTGTACACAACAAGTAGGGTAGGGTACGGCTAAGGAACACATACCGTATCTGTCCTTTTAGCGGTTGTGTGTTTGTTCACAAACCGAACGCGGTACACTACGATTGTCTGATGAACGCAAACGCTACCATTATGTACTGTACTTTCAACACATATTCACACCCCGTAGCGTACCGAATTCGGGTTGTGTGTATAATCACAAACACTTATTGGAGAGAATAGCGTATGTGTTTTCAACGCAACCAATATGCTTGTGTACTGTGTTCGCGATGAGCGGTACGCAACCCTAAAAGTACAGTTCTTTAGAGTTTATTTTCCTACTCTGGTCCCAAGGGTGCCCCTAGAGGAGTGAAATTTATAACAGACCTCCAATATTTGCAAATGTAATTGGTTTTTAAAAACAACATATCTTACCCTACAAAAAAATGATAACCGATCCTAACTGTCTCTGTCCAAATTTTAACGAGGGCCGTTTAAAATGAAGCCTTACACAAATTTTGATTTTATCCGCTTAAAACGCCACGAGAAGTAATACTTAGACCAAAGATTATTATGAAGAGAGAGTTTGTCCTCTCATTCCGCATAAAAACACTTATATGGTATTTTTTCCGTGTTTTTTGAAGTGTTTTTAGATAATTTTTAGGGTCAAAAGTCCAAACTAACTGGCCTATATGCGCCCGAGAGATCCAATTTTTGTACACATATTATTTTTTATGCCCAATCTATCGGAAACTGCCGGTGGAGCGAACAAAAAAATACTTTTGCAAATTTGGGTGGTCTAATGGACATGAAGGCACACCAATCAATTTAGCCTCATTTATTTTGTTTATTTGTCAGTTATATGCCAGTATCAAAAAATTTTCAATTACATTGAGGCTGAAATCGCAAAAATTTAAAATCTCTGAAATTACTCTTTATGCAAAAAACAGAGTTACAGATTTTAAAGAACTACCATTTGTTCCTAATTGAGGGCACCTATTTTTTTCAACAAGTGTGAGATATTTTAACATCAGAATTATTATCCACCGAAGGTTTCAGGCGATTTCCTCTTATGCTGAAAAAGATATACCCAAAAGAGTTGAAAAACTTTTGAAAGTTACAGGGAAAATTAGGGTAAATTAGGCTAGTTTTTAATTGAGTAGAGCACATTAACAGTATAAATATTAAAATTTAAGATGTCCGCCTGATTAAATTCGTGGCCTCGAAAATTATGATACCATCAAAAATGTTATATATTGTTATTAAAATGGTTTAAATTAAAATCCCAAGTTACATGGAATCGCCCGGTTCCGTAGATTTGTCCATATAAAATTGTTTTAAAAAAATTATTCACATATTTGTATTTAAAACGATGGCAAAGTACTTTATGTTTATTTTCTAACGGTTTGACAACGTTAAAATTGGAAAGTTTATAGGTCGTCGGGGAGTTTGAAATTTGTTTTGCCAACGGTTTGACAACAATATAAAATGCCACCCTGTAAATCGGTATATTCTGACAACGCTTGTACCACTTCTTAAAATGCTTTTAAAGCGTTTTCACGATCGTATTTTTCTACTTGGGTTGCTACATACACTGTGGTGCAGTATTATATCCGCATGGACTTTTTAGTGATTTCTTACATTTACCAAAAAATTTGGAAAAATCTGTTTATACCAGTCGATAAAATAGTTATAACCAGGGCAGCGACTTTCATGCACTTAAAAATCGAAAATATGCGCTTGAAATATGCAGGAAAATATGCAAAATAAGCACTTAAATGGAAATATGCACTAAAAATCCAAAAATATGCACTAAAAACCCAAAAATATACGCTTAAAACCAAAGAAATGCACTTTAAATTTATCGATTTTTAAAAATCATTTTTTATTCGAGGGTTTGGTTTAAAATAAAATCCAATATAAATGTCTAAGTAGATGACAACTCGATGTTTTCCTTCTAGTTAAGTACTGCGTTAAGGTTTGCAAATTCTTCTTTTTCTTTATTTTTCATTAAATCTTACTCTTAGTTAAAAAAATTATGAAGAAAATATGCAAATATGTAAGAAAAATCATGAAATGTGCTAAAAAATATTCACTTAAAAGCAAAATATGCATTTATAACAAAATATGCAAAACTATTCAACAACAAATCGATGCCATTTTGTTGCAAATTCTTTGATTCGGAAAAGTCTTTAGTTTAAATAAAATATCCTACACCAGTCTGGTTAAAAGCCAACTAATGTTTGGATCCGAAATTCGAATGGGTTGAAATGGGACTTGTGTCAAAATTTTATATAAAATGATAAATAAGAAAAAATTGTAAATATAGCCCTTTTGGGCGATAGGTCCAAATATAGAATCTACTTCGAACCAAATTTCATTGTAATATCTTCGTATTTGCGACCTCCAGCGTGTAAAAAAGCCAATTTTGTGGGGGGCCCTTAAATGGGCACTCGGTCTAAACATGGACCGATTTCAACCAAAATCAATAAGATTCGTCCTTGGGGTGGCATAGGTCGGTGTACCAAATTTCATCAAAATATCTTAATATTTGCGACCTGCAGCGTGCAGAAGAATGCATGGACAGACAGATGGACGGACATCGTTAAATCGAAATAAAAAGTGATTCTGAGTTGATCGGTATACTATAAGGTGGGTCTAGGTCCAATATTTTTTGGTGTTACAAACATCAGCACAAACTTATTATACCCTGACCACGTAATGGTGTAGGGTATAGAAACCATATTACTCAGCTAACGGTTTTTTCTGTTTCCGTTTTAACTTTCGTTTTTGTTTGCCATAAATAACAATGTACACGAAAATGAGACTTTTTTCCCGACAGGTGGGGGACCCAGTGGGTAAAACTAATTCGGGTAGGCTGATTCTAGTGGTGCTAGTTGTTTTTCTAGGTTAACTCTTAAAAAAAAGATATTTGAGTTTGAAAATTATGGTTTCAATCTCCCCTAAACACTCGATTTTTTAAATTGTTTACCGTTAATTTTTAGTTAAATTGTTTGTTACTCTGCCAAGAAGCTTTGTGTTAAAAATAATCGAAATCGGTCTTGCGGTCTAAAAGTTGTGATTGAAAATGTGAGGACACCATAAAAACCTTTATGCAAATTTGTCACTTCTATACAAATTTCAGTACATTTAACGAAGCAATAAAATGTACAATATTGTATCGAAAATTTCGAAGTGTCCTCACATTTTCACTCAGAACTTTTAAACGTCTGCACCGATTCTGATAATTTTTAACTCAAAGCGGACTGGGGGAATAACAAATAACCTGAGCAAAAATAAATGGTCAAAAAGTTAGATAAATCGCTTTTTTGGGGTCCTTGGACCCAGAATTTTCAAAAACAAATATCTTTTTTTTCAAGAGTTAATCTAGAAAAACGGATAGCACCACTGGATTCAGCGTACTCGAATTAGGTTTACCCACCTGGTCACCCGCTTGTTGGATTTTTCAACTAGCACAGTGTAATTATTATTTTCTGACTTCATATGAGTCTAATTTTCGAAATTCAACGTTGTTGTTATTTTGTCCGATATAAAAAAAAAAAAAAATTACTGCTTTTCCAGAAGAAGGTGTTAGTCATACTACATCCCTCAATTACAATGGCCAGGTTGTTCTCCTGACTAGAATCGAATTAAAAACATCTGGTGAATCAAAATATTTAGTGGCAGTAAGCAATATGACACGATCTCAAATAAAGTTCGTTTAAACCCTGTTCTGTGAATGGTATGGCAGAACGAATCTCCAACAATGAAAGCCCTAATATGTATACGTATTAGAGCACCCATATGGGCAAAAGTGTTATTTTTCCAGCTCCCCGCTCATTTTCGGATAGGTTGAGAGTAAATATAAGATATGTGCAAAAATTGGGTTTCTGCGATGCAAACCGGCCAGGACGTTTACATTTATGTCCTCAAAATTACCCCAAAAAAGGTTCATGGATTTATCCATCTATAACTCTTAAACTAGAAGGTTCTGGTGATTAAGTTACATAGCTGTTGTTTACAGAATGAAAAGGCAAAAGTTTTCTTTATACAAACTTTTAACCCTCTCATGACCGTTAGTGGTGTTTTAAGCGGTAAACATCAAAATTTGTGTCAAAACTAAATTTGGAATGTCTCTCATTTAATTTTGGAAATCAGTAAATACGTATACTCTTCATTATATAATAGGAAATATAGCGTAGATTAAAAGCAAAATAAGTTTTTTTTATATTTCGTCCATTCCATGACAGGAAGCCCAAAAACTAATTCTAAGTTATTGATTTTTTACATATGTCCACTAGGAAACCATGTGAATCTTCCATTTTGGGTATAGGATGTGTTCAGCGAACTTATGTAAAACACCACTATGTACATTTTTGTGGAACTATTTAACCCTCTAACTCGTCAATTTAAAGGCCTTTTTTGGCCCCGTTTTTAAAAGGGACAAAAAGACCCGTAAACTGAACAGTTAGAGAGTTAAAATATTCCACAGAAATGATCCTCATAGTGTTTTACATGAAATGAAAGATTCGCATGATTTCCTCTTAAAATCCAGGTTTGTGGTGATTTGAGCGCCAATTCTGTATAGGTAAGTACGAAATTAACCCTTAAACACATTTTAATTTTTGACTTATTTCTGGCATTGAATTTAAATTTTCAACTTCGATGTCTTTAGAGACTTATAGTAGAATTTCATGACAAATATTTTTATGGAACATTTCAACCCTCTAACTCCTCAATTAAAGGGAGTTTTAGCCCCTTTCCAAAGCGGCCACAAACCACCCGTAAGTTGAAGAGTTAGATGGTTAAAATGTTCCGCAAAAATATTTGTCATAAAATTCTACTATAAGTCTCTGATGACATCAAAGTTTAAAATTAAGGTTCAATGCCAGAAATAAGTCAGAACTTAAAATATGTTTAAGAGTTAATTTGGTGCTTATTCAGATTGGCGCTCAATAGAGCACCCATATGTGCAAAAGTGATATTTTTTCACCTCCACACGCACTTTCCGGTAGATTGGTCGTAAAAAATAGTATCCCAGCGAAAATTGATCCTCTCGGATTAAAACAGGCCAGTCACCCAAGGCTTTTAGCCCTGAAAGTGGACTAAAATTAGTTCAAAGTTTATTTACGCATAAGTCTTAAAGTAAAGGTTTTACAGAAAAATACTAAATAAGCATTTCTACAGACAATAATGTGGCTAGCATTTTTCTCATACACATTTTTGATGTATAGATAACGCGTCATGGTGATTTATGTGGTTAAAATCAAAGTGATTTATATGGTTAAACACAAATTTTGACAACCACTTAAATCACCATGACTCGTCATCGATACGTTAAAAATGCGTATGAGGAAAATGCTAGCCACATTATTCCCTGTAGATAAGCTTCCCAGTGTATAAACGGTAATGACATATCATTATTTTTTGGACTACCAGTAATGACACCCACTTACCCTCTGCATTATTTTAAAACATATAATAATGAGTTACTGATAATGACTTATTTTTATCATTATTTCAAATAGAAAATAATTTTCTAGATTTTTTTGAAAATTTTTTAAAATCTATTTTTAGACTCAATATTTTTTAAACACTGGTAAGGATATATGTAACCACATATTTTTTGATTTTTTGTATGTTGGCGAGTAAGCTTGTGTGCAGCAGGTCAATTATGTTTTTATCTATTAAATATTACATGTCGATGTAGCTTAGATGGTAGAGCTATTGACTGGCAATCTGTAGACCCAGGTTCGATTCCCGCACCAGCAAATTTTATTTAAAAAAAAAAATAAAATAAAAAATATTTTTTTTATATAATTTATTTTTTTGAAAATCTATTTTTAGACTCATTATTTTTGTCAGTACTGGTAAGCACATAGGTAACGATATATTTTTTTGATTTTTCGTATGCTGGTGTGTAACCAGAACTCATTATTTTTCGCGACATCGCCATATAAAGGTAATAAGAAATGTAATAATAAAAGTAACTAGTTACCATTACCAAGTATGTAGTTACATAACCACATATCTGGTAATGCTTTTCTACACCCCAGTGTAGAAACGGTAATGACATATCATTATTTTTTGGACTACCAGTAATGACACCCACTTACCTTCTGTATTATTTTAAAACATATAATAATGAGTTGCTGATAATTACTTATTTTTATCATTATTTCAAATAGAAAATAATTTTTTAGATTTTTTTGAAAATTTTTTGAAATCTATTTTTAGACTCAATATTTTTTAAACACTGGTAAGGATATATGTAACCACATATTTTTTGATTTTTTGTATGTTGGCGAGTAAGCTTACTTGTGTGCAGCAGGTCAATTGTGTTTTTATCTATTAAATATTACATGTCGATATAGCTCAGATGGTAGAGCTGTTGACTGGCAATCTGTAGACCCAGGTTCGATTCCCGCACCAGCAAATTTTATTTATTTTTTAGAAAATCTATTTTTAGACTCATTATTTTTGTCAGTACTGGTAAGCACATAGGTAACGATATATTTTTTGATTTTTCGTATGCTGGTGTGTAACGACAACTCATTATTTTTCGCGACATCGCCATATAAAGGTAATAAGAAATGTAATAACAAAAGTAACTAGTTACCATTACCAAGTATGTAGTTACATAACCACATATCTGGTAATGATTTTCTACACTGGGACTGGGTTATTTCATATTTTTCGGTAAAACCTTTACTTTAAGAGTTATAGCGCAAAGAAGCTTTGAATTAATTTTAGTCCCTTTTTAGGGCTTAAAGCCGCTCAATTTACTAGAAAATGCGTGGGGAGCTCAAAAAAATAACACTTTTGCAAATTAAATTCCATACACTTCATGGGTGCTCTAATGTGTATGCACTTTTTGTAAGAGCGGCTATAATTTTGCACCAAGAAAAAATTATCTTTTTATTAAAACTTGAAAAGAAATACATTTATTTTTGAAACCCTTTTGGATATTTGTAGTTTTAATATCCCGGCTAAAAATCTACATATATAGATCATACAGGTTTAATGTATATTCGCGCATGACCATAAACACGAATGCTTTTCCATACATGGATACATAAATCTCCATACATGCATCCACATATGTGCACACATGTGCATTAACGAAAATTGAGGTAATATCTACATGTATGTACACTCAAAAAAAAAAGTCAGTAAAGTCAGCAAAAAATGTTGCTGTGTCAGCAAATCTTTAGTCAGGAGCGTGCTTGCAAAAAAGTTGGTAATTTCAGCAAAAGATTTGCTGAAATTCAGCGAGCTGATTTTTACCAAAAAAATAGTAATCTTCAGCAAAAGTTTTGCTAACACTTAGTCGACTGCAAATGAAAAAAATCCTTGCTAAAATCACTAAACTTTTTGCTGAATATTAGTAGACTGAAAAAAACTCAAAAAACTTGTAGCGAAATTTTACTTTAGTTAATTTATTTGCTGAAAATTTAAATATAGAATATGTGTAGAGTTGTTTTCCTTTTTTTGTCATTTCCGTTTCCAGACAAGCTGCGACATCTATGAATGTTGTTATCAGCTATGAATGCTGTTATCAGCACAATTTTTGTAGCAAAATAAATTAATAAAACATTAGTTCAAAATTAGTTTAGTGCTAAAGAAATATAACTAAAATTTTTGCTGAAAACGGAATTTCAGCAAAAAAATTGCTGAAAACTAGTACACTTGATATACAAGACGTTTTACTAATTTTTCTACTAACTTATTTTTTTGAGTGTACATTTATGAACATACATGAAGATGCATTAACATGTATGACCATACATGCAGATATTACCTCAAATTCGTTAATGCACAAGTATGGACATATATGGATGCATGTATGGAGACTTATGCATCCATGCATTAAACCTGTATGGATGCATATATGTCGAATTTTACCTGGGATTGCATAAAATTTGCACCCGAGAAAAACGTTTGTATATAATAATAATATGTAATTGTATATATCCATATTTGTTTTTCTACGCCATTGTATATAACCAGGCATAATTACATGAATCCATATATAAATTTTTCTTTCTCAAAAAAAATAGACATATATGAATACATACAGGTTAAATGTATGTTCATGAATGCTCATAAACATGCATTCATGTCCATACATGGATACATAAATCTCCATAAATGCATCATATATGTCCACACATGTGCATTAACGAAATTTGAGGTAATATCTACATGTGTGTACATTAGGGCGGGTCGATTTAATAATCGCCCATGGCTCAGTGAAAATCGTATTCTAGGGATCAAAATAAGAAACTTTGCCGAAGGAACCATACCTCTAAAACTACCCCCCAACTGTTGACTTTTGTCCCGTAGGGTCAAGTTTTGAAAAATCCCACTTTGACCCATTTAGAGTGGCCCAATCGAGTCCAAATGTATGACCGACCCCCACTAACTTTGGAGGGCCGATCCACCCATGCCAGTGGCACACCCCCTGTAACTCCCCTGGGGGGTTCCCCATACAAACATTTTAAAAAATCACCATTTTTGGCACTTTATTTTATTATTTTTTATTTATTTTATTTATTTTTATTATTTTATTTATTTTTTCTCTTTAGAAATTTATTTAGTCAGAACATATGTAAATGAAAAAATTAATTTAACTTAGTAATAGAAGAGAAAATAAAAAAAATTACTGTTTGAAGTCTTTTTTGCTTTCAAATCTGGGCAATTTCGCACGGCTCTCTAATGTCGTCACCATAACAGCCTCTACATTTTCCGGTATAACTCGTTTGGAAACGCTAGCTAGCAATTGAACGTGTCGTTCTGTTGCAGGTCGTAAAATAGGTTGTGTGGGTTTTTTAAGCCACCACAAGACACAGCTGCATGTCGTAAACTTACTTAAGCTAAATCGGTTACAGGTAGAATTGAGCATAAAATTATCATAAAGGATTTTCCAGAAGTAATAAAAGGCGCACTTGCTTTTTGAAAATCCCGGGATTCGGGATTTTGTATGAGATCGGGATCCCGGGATTTTCGGGACTACAAGATTTTTCGGGATCCCGGGATTTTACGGGATTTCGGGATTTAAATTTTCCTTTATTTGTAAAAATTTTTATGTTATGTAACTAATTTTTTTAGAGAATAAAGCGTTTTATAATTATTTAATAGTTGTTAATTAATAATGTGGTACATTTTATGAATATTGAAACATCTCAGTCAGAAATTGACAGTGGTACAAAAAATTAAGTACCTGCATACCACTGGGCAACCGCGATGTTAAAAATAAATGACTGGCAGAACACTCATTTGGGACGCTTTGCCAGCGTTTTCAAAAATCGTTTTGCCAATATTTGTTTTACAAAACATCACGGCAGGGCAAAAAAAAGATACATATGAACTTTTTTTAAATTTTATTTTGGAAAATATAATTCCAAACCACCTATTTATTGGTTTTGGCAGCGTTTTTCCAAAGTTAAAAATTTTGTTTCTCCAGTACTTTTCCGGCGCTTTTTGAACTGCCGGTCCTTTTGTCTATTGACATTATCATATTGGAAATGGGAAAGAAATTTTTGTCAGTACCTGTACCACCTGTTAAAATACCTTGCCATCGCTTTCCCGTTTGTATTTTTCTGGCTGGGATAATATATGAAACCTGTCATTAAGTACACTTGTGTCCAGTATTTTGTAAGCAGATTTTAAACCAGATTCGTTGCGATAACCTTACCCACTAAATCGTGTAATTACAGCAACAAAGTTATTTGGTTATCTTTATCAAATGTTTTCATGGAAGAATTCAAACTTACAGTCCCAGCCAAAATTAGGTTTCAGAAATCGAATTTCGTTTGGAAGACTAAATCGATAAAATAAGAAACAAACTTGATTTTTCGCACGAATTACTCAAAAACTTAATATTGTTTACCAAAATTTCAAATTTTTCTGCAAAGTCTTTGCATAGTTTACTCGAATAATCTACTTAATTTATAATTTTACCAATATCTTGGCATCAATTTCTTGTCAATATGAGAAAATTCAAGAAAAAACGTAGGTAATCTAAAATTGCTCACTTTGTTTATTTGCGTTTATATTAATATTAAAAAATAAGAAAATCCCGGGATTTTTGAGAAATAATCCCGGTATTCGGGATTTTGCCAATCCCGAAAATCCCGGGATTTCGGGATTCGGGATTTCCCGTTTGGCATCCCTAGTGGACATACATGATGCATGTATGGATATTTATGTATCCATGTATGGACATGTATGCATGTTTATGAGCATGCATGAACATACATTTAACCTGTATGTATTCATATATGTCGATTTTTAGCTGGGGTGATATATTTAGTTGCATCTCACTACATATCGATCAATATGTAATTGTATACTGCATTTACAATTAGATAAGGTTAATTCAATTATATATATATAGGAAAAGCAAAAATTAAAATGTTAAATATACAGAATTTTAGTTATATTTGAGCTAAATTTTTGTAAATGGAGAATAACAAATTAACCTGCTAAAATCAGCAAAAAATTTTGCTAAATAATTAGTAGCCTAAAAAATCATTTTTTCGATTTATTTTTTAAATGCAAACAAAACTCGAGCCTTTTGAAAACAGTAGTTTACAATTTTTTTAGCAAATATTTCTGCTGATTTTAGCAGAAAGACTGCTATTTGCATTCAACTAAATGTAGCTTAAAAATAGCAAAAATTTTGTAGATTAAACAATTTATTTTTGCTAGTTTTAGTCTACAAATATTTAGCAAAATTTTCTGCAGATTTTACAGTACAATTAGCTATTTTCAATTTACTAAAAGTTAGCCTAAATATAACTAAAATTCTGAAAATTTAACAGTTTTAATTTTGCTGTTCTCATTTTACTAGTATTTAGTAAAAAATCTGCTAATTTTAACAAATTTTTAGTAACTTTTTCTGCTATTTTTACAGATTTATTTATATGAGTGTATCCGTAATAACAAAAAACAAAAAAATCTTTAAACTTATATTGAATGGAGCAAATGTTCATTACAATTAAATACAAAATTTTGTAAAATAGGAGCTGAGCCCTTTTCGAAATTCATTGTTCAATAATATCGCAACCAACATTTTTCTGAGCGCTCAGAAATTATGACTCGCAAGAGACTCTAAAATATGATCATTTTCAGAGTGCTCAATTTTTCGAGTCATAAATGAAATATAATAGACTCGTATTTATGGGTGTATTCGACATTTTTTTTTTTTAATTTTTTCATTACTCCTAAATAACTAAAAAATTAGTTTTAAATGACTCATAATGGCTCCGAAAATTCAAAATTTTCCAATAATGCTCATAATTTAGGGTCTTTTATGAGTCGTAAGAGAGCGCTCGGAAAGAGGCTTCATCCGTGAAGAAATACTCCCTCATATAGCTATAATTTCAGAAGGTCTTAGGTCTCTTTTATGAGTCCTTTCGGATTCTATTTGCACAATGCTATTCAATCTAATTAATTATTTTAATTGGTTCAAGTATTTGTTAAAAACCGACTTATTTTTGTCGGTTTTCGGTTTTGAAGCTTGAAAAACCGCGGTTTCGGTTTCGATTAAAACCGAACAGCAAACTCTAGAATTTTAGTTATATTTGAGCTAAATTTTTGTTAATGGAGAATAGCAAATTAACCTGCTAAAATCAGCAAAACATTTTGCTAAATAATTAGTAGCCTAAAAAATCACTAAAATATTTAAAATTTTAGAAGTTTTTTTCGATTTATTTTTTAATTGCAAATAAAACCTGAGGCTTTTGAAAACATCAGGTTACAATTTTTTAGCAAATATTTCTGCTGATTTTAGCAGAATAGACTGCTATTTGCATTCAACTAAATTTAGCTTAAAAATAGCAAAAATTTTGTAGATTTAACAGTTTATTTTTGCCATTTTTCATCTACAAATATTTAGCAACATTTTGTGCAGATTTTACAGTACAATTAGCTTTTTTCAATTAATTTAAAGTTAGCCTAAATATAACTAAAATTCTGTAAATTTAACTGTTTTAATTTTGCTGTTCTCATTTTACTAGTATTTAGTAAACAAATCTGCTAAATTTAGCAGTTTTTTCTGCAGCATCATTTTTAACTAATTTTTAGCAACTTTTTCTGCTTTTTTTACAGTTTTATATATAAGAATATAAAATAATCATAAGTGTTTATATAATCTGAGCCGCAAAATGGGTCTATAAAATTATATCAGATTGTATTATATTAGATACAATTCAATCTAATATTATACAATTGGATATACTCTGATGCAATTGCAGCCCAAAATTGGGCACATCTAATTGTATCGTATTATATCTAATCTGATATAGTTATATATTATTTATAACAATTGGATTTCAAGATTTATACCCATAATATGCTGGCTTTTGAAATATGTTTTAATTGTAAAACTGACATAAAAATATTTTTCTGATTTTAAATAATATAAAATTCTATCAAAAATTGATTCAGAAAATATTTTAAATTAAGATTTATATAAACTTGTATATAAAATGACTTAGAAAATGTTTTGAAATCTGGATTATATAAAGTTTTATCTAAAATGACTTAGAAAATATTTTTGATAATTTATGGTATAAAGTTATATTAAAACAACTTCGAAATTTTTTTGATAAAGGTTTATATTAAATCACATCTAAAATAACTTAGAAAATTTCTTTGATTTGGGTTTATATGTTATTATGTTTTGGGTTATATCTAATTGTATATTAAACCTCAATTTATTGGATCAACCATATATGATTCTATATCGTTATGTGTAGGGCAAGGAATTTCATGCAAATGCATGTTTTTTCTCGATAGTCCAAAACTAAAATGGACTAAATATTTATCCGAATCATCAAATTTAGAACAAAATGGCATCGATTTGTAGTTGCATATTTTTGCACATTTTGTCAAAAGTGTATGTTTTTGCATATTTTGACTTTAAATGCATATTTAGTGCCTTTATAATGCATATTTTGTGCGTTTTAATGCATATTTGTGCATATTTTTCATTTTTAGGAGCATTTTTTATTTTGCAAAAAAATATAAAAAATTTATACGTTTTCATATTTTGATTCAATCAAAATAAACATTCTTAAAATCTTATTGACCTATGGGAAATCTTCGAGTTCTGTGTCTGTTTGCAAAATAACTAACTTAAATACATTTTTAAGTTTTAGAGTGCATTAATTTTGCAAAAATAGTTTTCAGTGCATATTTCTTATATTTTTAATGCATATTTTGCTTTTTTAACCGCATATTTTAGGCGCATATTTTCCATTTTTAAGTGCATGAAATTCCCTGCCCTAGTTATGTGTATCTCTAACATTAACAAATTTTTTGGTGTATGATTTAAGATGGTTATACACATGAAAATTTTGGGAAATATTTGAAAGATATTATAATATATGAATACATATGGATATGGCAAAGCCATTTTATGTTACTATATGTTAATGTGTATTTTTGTATTAAAAAATATATTTTTATATATAAACTTTTTTACTCGGGTAACTTAATCAGTTAAGATCTAAACTGATACAATTAGATAAAAACTGATAAACAACTGATACAATTATATCAGGCCATTTTTCGGATGAAATGGTAATGGATTACACTAACCCGATCAAAAAAACATTATATATAGCATATGTAGTCATATCGCATTTGATATAGATCGACATTTAATCTTATCCAAGTTCGTCTCAAAATTGGGGTATCCAGTAATATCCAATAAGATCCCTCAAATATATTACAGGATTAAATTAGATCTAAATAGATCTCAAAATTGGGAGGTCCAATAATATCAAATAATATCAAATTGAGATCCTGATAGATCCCAAAATATCCCATGGGATTAATTAAGATCCAATTAGATACAAACGGATAAGCTAATTTTGGCAGATCAAATTGGATAATTTGAGATCAAAATTTATCCTCTGATGTATTTGAAATTATTTAAATTTTAATAAAATTAAAAAAATAACATAAAAAATTAAAAAAAAATATTTATTATTTAAAAAACGAGTAAAAAGGTTAAAGTCAGGCATGCCGACTATACAATACCCTACACCAGTCTGGTGTATTGTTTGGATCCGAAATTCGAATGGCCCTATTAAAAAAATTAATGAGGTACAACATGCAATCATATCTTTTTCTGATGTTGGCCAAAACAAAATTTGATCCGAAAAATGGTGGATCATGCTGTATTCATTTATATGCACCGTAGATCTAATATGATGCAATACGATCCGAAAATGGGTTTATCTAATCATATAAAATTAGATGGGACGTAATGACAATCAAAAACTAATTTCAATAGAATGGACGATTTAATGCAATATGAGCGAACTTTGAATGAAGTATTTTTGTCTAATGGTATCAAATAAAATGTAACTTTATTGTACTAAATCTAATTATATATAGTAAGATAAACCCATTTTTCGGATCGTAATTCATCATATTAAATCCAAGGTGTATCTAAATTAATACAGTACGATCCACCACTTTTCGGATCAAATTGTAGTTTAGGCTATACCCAAAAAAGATACGTTTGTATTTTATAACATCTAACTTTTTTTACTCGGGGGGTTAAAATGGGGCTTGTGTCAAAATTTTCTATAATGTGAGTCAGCGCACCAAATTTCATTAAAATATCTTAATATTTGCGACCTGCAGTTTGTAACCAAGCCAATTTTGGGGGGACCCTTATATGGGCACTAGTTCTAAACATGGACCGATGTTCACCAAAATCAATAGGCTTCGTCCTTGGGCCAAAATAGGTCTGTGTACCAAATTTCATCAAAATATCTTAATATTTGCGACCTGCAGCGTATAAACAGTATAATTTTGGTAGGACCCTTATATGGGCACTAGGTCTAAACATGGACCGATGTTCACCAAAATCAAAAGGCTGCGTTATTGGGCCAATATAGGTCTGTGTACCAAATTTCATCAAAATATCTTAATATTTACGACCTGCAGCGTATAAACAGTATAATTTTGGTAGGACCCTTATATGGGCACTAGGTCTAAACATGGACCGATATTCACCAAAATCAATAGGCTACGTTATTGGGCTAACATAGGTCTGTGTACCAAATTTCGTCAAAATATCTTAATATTTACGACCTGCAGCGTATAAACAATATAATTTTGGTAGGACCTTTATATGGGCACTAGGTCTAAACATGGACCGATGTTCACCAAAATCAAACTTGTTCGTCCTTGGGACAACATAGGTCTTCGTACCAAATTTCATCAAAATATCTTAATATTTGCGACCTGTAGAGTGCGCACAAGATTGCATGGACAGACAGACAGACAGACAGACAGACAGACGGACGGACGGACATCGTTAAATCGAAATAAAAAAAAATTCTGAGCCGATCGGTATACTATAAGGTGGGTCTACGACCAATATTTTTTGGTGTTACAAACATCAACACAAACTTATAATACCCTGACCACATAGTGGTGTAGGGTATAAAAACGCCGTCGGCAGGATTCGAACCCAGATTTCTGGAGTTGTAGTCGGTCACTTAACTCACTCAGCCACACACTGCTATACAAAATGTCTGACTATATGAGACAACATTGTTCGTGTTATTGAGTTATATATAATTATATAAATTTATATACATATATAGATGACTTAGAAAAAATAAATTAATAACATTCTTGCAACAAAACAAAAATTAAAAATCTTAAATGTTTTGCACTCAAGGAATGTTTTTGGTGAAGAATATAAAAAAAAATGTTTGTTGGAGGGTCTGGGCTCCGATTTATATGGCTCAAAAGTCTAAATATCAACAGTCTGTATTTGCGAAATTAATAATGGGTTAAGAACAATATACATGTTGTTGAAAAGGTAATATAAATGTCTTTTAAATAAGGTATGACATGTATAAACTTAGCAATCCTTTGGAAAAAATACTCATACCCAACACTTTTTCACAAGTTGTTTTGTTGGTATTAAAAGTAGGACTAAAAAAATAAGAATATTGTCAAAATTTTATGTAGAAAAATTCCAAAACAAAATCATTTTCGCTCTGGAAGAAATCAAATTCAGAACCTTAACGAAATTATTATATATTACGATATCTAGGCTAGGGAAGGGATCCTTCGTCAGTGGGGCACACACACTAATCCCATTTTTTCCGATGTTGTAGGGTCTCTCAGGTTATATGTGACTATATATAATTATTTATTAAACACATCCCTATTAAAAAAAATTAATATGGAGCTTTATATGGTAATATACAACTTAATGTGATCCATATACCATTTCATCCGAAAAATGGCCCGATATAATTGTGTCAGTTGGTTATCACTTTTTATCTAATTGTATCAGTTTAGATCTTAACTGATTAGATTATATATTAAGCATATGAAATTTTATCTGATTTTTGACCTGATACAATTTTATGGGTTTATGTCGCATGGTATTAGTTTAGATCCAAATAGATACATTACTATACAAACTTATATAGTTATATCTGAATTTTGACCTGATAAAATTAGATCTGCTTTAAAACTTTGATACAATTATATAAGGCAAATGTCGTATACAAATATATTTTATTTATATAAAATTGTACCAACCACGATCTAAACAGATACCATTAGATATAAACCGCTAAAATTGTATCAGGTCAAAAATTGGATATAATTTCATCTGAATAATGTATAATTTTATTAGTTGAGATCTAAACTAATACAATTAGATAAAAACTGATAAACAACTGATACAATTACATCGGGCCATTTTTCGGATGAAACAGTATATTTATACAGATATAACTTAATCGCATTTTATACGACTATATGTAACTGTTTTTACTCGGTCATAGAAAATATTGCTGACGTGGGACCATATATAATCATATCTCAAATTATATTGTTAATCTTGCACCATATATGAAATCATATATAATTATATCCTATAGCATTTAATATAATATTTAATTATATATAAAAATATCTTTCATCATACAACCAACAAATTTTTATAAGAAGCCATATATTATTGTATCTCAAAATATATGGATTATATGCCACCATATGTGATCATATATTATGCTATATATTATCATATATAGCTATATATGACAACAGATCTGTCATATATCATTATGTATAGCATATATGGTTGATATCTTATCTTATAGAAGACAATATATAAAAATATATAGTTATACAAGGTACCACATAAGAAACATAAATATATATTGCTATTCATGACAACATATATACTCACATATTATAAGATAAAACAATATATTACTATATACGACTATATTTAAATTTTTTTGATCGCGAAGTTATATATTACCATATAAAGCTCCATATTAATTTTTTTAATAGGGATAAAATTAAAGAACCCAAGTAAAAAAAAATGATATGGAGCCATATGAAGTTATATTTAATTATATATAATCTTTTATGTAATTAGATATAATTATATCCGAAAAATGAGAACGTCTTATTGTATCATATTGTATCGAATTGTATACAATTGTATACAATTTGGTACAATTTGATACAATTTTATGCAATTCGATACAATTGTATCCGAATTTTGTCCTCATCCAATTACATCAAATTATATCTTTTTGTATAAAATTATATAAAATGTTATAAAAGTGGACATAGTTTGATACAATTATATCTAAATATTAACCTTATACTTTTTATCATATTATATAGGACCATATCTAACAATATACATACAAAAATAATTTTTTTAAATAAAAAAAAATTTTCAATTACTTATAATTGTAATTGTTCTTTTTTGAATTGCAATTACAAAAAATCGGCCTGATTACGAGTGTCGAATTTGTAGTCGAAATTTTCGACTCCATATAACATGATTTTGTATATAATGGAAATTATAAAGAAATGAAACTCTCATGGTGGATTTTTTTAAATCTGAGTGTACGTATATATGGTAAATCCAATTGAAACATTTTTCAAAAGTTGCGTTTTTAGTGAGTTTTCAGTGAGTAGTTTCGACTACGACTACGACACTCGTAATAAGGCCGAATATGTAATTATAGATGAGTTTTTTTTTTCAATTACAATTACATGTAATTATGTAATTGCATGTTTAATTAATTACAAAATGTAATGATTAACCCCAGGCCTGCTGGAGATCTTATAATTTCGATAAATCTTCCATTACTTTTATCCAGATTTATCATGACAGTACAATAAACATGAAAAAAATTTCTTTTAATTTATTAATTTTAAAATAAAGTTAACAACACTGAAATTTTAAAGTTAATAGGATTATGATATACAACCAAGATATAAGAAATCAGTCAAGTGTACGTTATAGTATAAAGAATTTCGTATTAAAGCTTCAGTGTTGTTAATGTTATGGGTGCGGTGCGTAAGCCATTTTTGACTCATGCTCAAAAAAAAAAACCAAAAAAAAAACAAATTACTCACGCACGAGCATTTCGTTTTTTACTCAGCACATATTAACTTATTAAACTTACAATCAGAAAATTCTCACGCAAAACAGTAAAAATTACTAAAAACATATGATGCAAAAAATAAATTCACACACGAATCAATCACGGGTTATTCTTACTCACGCTCACGCACGAATCACTTAAGTATAGTAATTATTACTCACGATCACGTGTGAATAACGTGACTCACGAACATTTCGTGTCACGCGCCAATCCCTAGTAATTACTAAATATAAAACTAGTTCAAAATCATTGATAACATGGAACCAAATATAATACAATACGGTTTTATATGGACCTTATATATTTTTATATAAAATCACTTTGAAAAAATTGCCTATGTGGGATGATATATAATTATAGATGATTTTATAAAGAACGTTATTAGTTATATATGGGTTCATATTCGTCAATATATAATCATAACTAACACAAATTATAAAAGATTTCTTATATGGATCCACATAGTTTTATATTATTATGTATAGTGTCATACTAAATTATATATAAACGTACATGTAATTATGTCTTTTATATGTTACTTTATGTACTTATATATAGCACATATATGTAGGCCAATATGTAATAATATAAAATCACATATGTCTCCTTATTAAAACCTTTGAGGAAAAAATATCTAACATATGACTATATAAAAGTATATCTGCTTGAATTTAAAAGCATATGTGGCCATATGTAACTATAAGTTACTATATGCAATTACATAAAATAATATATGATTATATCAAAACTTTTTTACTCGGGAACTGATACCTAAATTTGATCTTCTTAAATACCAAGTAATTCTTCAAACAAGACTTGTTTGAACATTTTTACGTTGGTGCCACCTCAAATGGATAAGATCTGGTACTAGAAATATCTGGTAAAAAAAATATCTGGTCACAAAAATCACCCAATTTTTCAGAACACTTTAGATATGATCAGATATGGTACTAGATCATATCAGATCGGACCATAAAGTGTATCATATATCCCATAGATGATCATATATGATCAGATCTGGTACCGGATCCAATCAGATTCAATCATATCTAATAACATCTGATCAGATTAAAAATCTTACATGGCTAGTCACAGGTTGTATTCTATGGATATAAACTAATCATGTGCAAAAACCGAAGTTGACAGGTAATACCGCTAAAACACCATTATCGATTCAAAACTCTTTCAACTGACTAACGGTTACTTAGGTGTAATACCGTTACCGGAATAACCGAAATGCCGTTATTCTTAAGATATCGTTACCGAAATAACTGAAATCGTGAACGTCAAAATTCAGTTACGGTAATAAATGAAATATCTGTACCCTTAAAATACCGTTACCGAAATACATGAAATATCGTTATCCTTAAAATACCATTACAGTTATTTTTAATTATTTGCTTTTGGTAATTTCTCGTGGTTATTGACTATTTTTTACGAGTATATTTACATTAAATTGGCAAATATGTCTTGTTTAAATTTTCGTTTGTTTTTGTTAAAATATTGCGGTATGTATCGGAATAACTGATTACCGTTACCCTTAAAATAACGTTACCGAAATAACTGAAATACCATTAACCTTAAAACACCGCTACCGAAATAACCAAAATACCGTTATCCTTCAAATACCGTTACCAAAATAACTGAAATACCGTTAACCTTAAAATACAGATAAAATGGCATTACCCTTAAATACCGTTAACCGGAATAATCTAAAATAGAGTTACCCCTACAGAAAACAGCATCGTTTCGGTTAACATCCATAGCAAAAACCCAATTTCTTAAGAAATGTATACATATATAAAACTAACAAACCAGTATATTTAAGTTTAAAAAGTTTTTGAAAAATAATTATTTTGAAAGAGTTCCTTCAAGACTGAAAAAGCGCAGCTTTTCGCAATAAATCCCAGTGTAGAAAATCATTACCAGATACATATGTGGTTATGTAACTACATACTTGGTAATGGTAACTAGTTACTTTTGTTATTACATTTCTTATTAGCTTTATATGGCGATGTCGCGAAAAATAATGAGTTGTCGTTACACGCCAGCATACGAAAAATCAAAAAATATATCGTTACCTATGTGCTTACCAGTACTGACAAAAATAATGAGTCTAAAAATAGATTTTGTAAAAAATAAATTATATAAAAAAAAAATATTTTTTATTGTATTTTTTTTTTAATAAAATTTGCTGGTGCGGGAATCGAACCTGGGTCTACAGATTGCCAGTCAACAGCTCTACCATCTGAGCTATATCGACATGTAATATTTAATAGATAAAAACACAATTGACCTGCTGCACACAAGTAAGCTTACTCGCCAACATACAAAAAATCAAAAAATATGTGGTTACATATATCCTTACCAGTGTTTAAAAAATATTGAGTCTAAAAATAGATTTCAAAAAATTTTCTAAAAAATCTAAAAAATTATTTTCTATTTGAAATAATGATAAAAATAAGTAATTATCAGTAACTCATTATTATATGTTTTAAAATAATACAGAAGGTAAGTGGGTGTCATTACTGGTAGTCCAAAAAATAATGATATGTCATTACCGTTTCTACACTGGGATATGTTATGTATATTTTATCATAAACAAATTTAATGTCCTCTGACGACCTCGAAATAAGTGGTTTATATTGGTAACTACAACTATCAAGTGTAGTATTTTAACTAACAAAATAAATTTTATTAAAAGCTTTAAACTAAAAATATGAAAGAACCCCAATTTGAAAAAAAAAAAAAATTCCATGAAATTGATAAAAAAAAAACTTCCGCAATATGTACTTTATTTTAAAATTTTACACTGACCTACTATTGCGTTCTGGGTACAGTGAGCGTCAAAAGAAAGTACACACATGAGTCTGTCATGTCTTCATATACATATTTAGGGATTATAGGTGGCTGATAAGGATTAATAAGTACAGAGTAACGAATTTTTGTTCATTTTTATAGCCCCGTCTTATAAAAATTTTGTTTTTTTTTTAATTTATCAAAAAAAGTATCTAAAGTTTTATAGGACTTTTAAATTTTTGGTTCCTCTGTTTTGTTTACGATCATCTGTACGATCGCCAGACAGCTATTCTAACAAGTTACGCTTTCTGTACAACTAGCAGAAAAAGCTGCTAAAAACTAGTTAAAAATGGGCCTGCAGAAAAAGGTGCCGACTGTAGCAGAATCTGTTAAGTAAATTTTAGTTAGATAAAAACAGAAAAAATAAAACTGTTAAATCGAAAAAATTTCAGCTATATTTGGGTGATATTTTGGTTCGTTTTAAATGACAACTTACCCTTTTCATATCAGCAAAATTTATCTGAATATTAGTAGACAATACACAGGAAGGAACAACTGCTACTTCTATAAATTTTTTGTTATATTTAAGTCAAATTTAGTTAAATGCATATATTATTCTCTTTTGCTGAAATTAGCGGAAATTTTTGCTGAAAAATTGTTGATTATTAATTTCAGATTGGGAGATTTTCAATTTATTTTACAAAATAAAGCATATTAAGGGAAAATTCTCAATTAAAAATCTTTTCCATCTGGAGGTGGTCAAATTTGGCACTCTCTACTTCACGCTGTATTGTAATAGGGTCACTCCAAATGTGCTATTTTGGAAGCTTATATCGCTGACTGGAACCGCCCATACATAATATTTCAATCCGATAAATAGTTTAAAAGTTACATATATAGTAAAAATTTTTTTTTTTTTTGGAACCACTATGTACTAATATGATAAAAATGGCCATATCTCGAAAACTACCCAAGTAGAAATTATGTTTGCACTGAGAGAATTATCATCACTTCAATAATGAATTTCTTCATAGTTTCAATGAAAATTGTAACTGGAACTCGTCCATTGAAATTTTTCATAGAATCTATGAAACAGGTTTCATTAAAGTCAATGTTTATGAAAAGTTCATAAAATTAATGAAACTCTTCATAAAATTAATAGGCCACTCGTCCAATGAATAAATCATTCAGCCAATGAAGATCTTCATAAAATCTATGAAGCAATTTCATTTACTATTATTTATTATAGTTGGTTGTTGTCGTTGCTAAGCTGGAGTGGATAAATAAAAAGTACTTAGCAAATGCAAAAGGCGTGATAAAATCGTAGCATATCTTACGGATGTACAAAATATATCTAAAGAAAGAATTCATTAAATTAAAAAGTTTCATTAAAAATATGTTTCGAAAAAATTAATATGATTTATAAAGAAATTTCATAGTCCAAAATTAATAATAAAAATTAAATTAAATTATAAAAGATTATTCTCTCAGGAAATGACGATATTTTATAAAAAAAATTGAAAAAAAGTAAATACTATTGAACAATTTCATATATACAAAGAATATCTTCATTAAATTTATGTAGATCTAATTTATGAAATTCAATGAATTTTTTTTTTATGAAATTTTATGAAAGAAAAGTTATGAAAAGTTTCATAATATTAATTAAATATTATATACATAATGAAATTCTTCATTGGTTCTACGAAAAAAAATTCTATGAAATTATATCATTAATATCATGAAGGATAATTTTCTCAGTGTGGTAACAAAAAACAAGTACTGGCAAAGCACAAGTACAAAAAAAAAGTACTGGGAAACCACTAAATTTGGATGCTTTACCAACGCTTGAAAAGGGTGCCTTCCCAGCGCTTGTTTTCCTAATACATTATATTGTTTTTGAAAAAGAAGCTCCAAAAAAAAGAGTGGATACCCAGCTAAAAATCGACATATATGAATAGATACAGATTAAATGTATGTTCGTGCATGCTCATTTGGGTGCTCCAACTTTGTATGGAGCAAAAAAATTTAAGTTATTGACTGCCCCCCCCCCCCCCCCCTTAAAATATGTATTTGGCTGTAAAACAACGTCTCCCAAAAAATTAGGATAAGAGGAACACGTGCCTCAACGGCCCTGAATTTTGAAAAACTGTATATGTGACGCGCAAAATAGAAATGGACCTAAGGGTAAAAACCGGTTTTGTTCAGGAGAGCATGGGATCGGTCTCATTCGAAGCTCAGATGTTGTCCACAAAAAAAAAATTGATTTTTTTACCCTCTATGCGCTGTCACATATATGGGAAAAATATGACTTTTTTTTGTTAAAATTTTTAATATTTTAAATTAATCTTGAATTAAAACCCAGCAAAATCTTTCATTACCAAATAAGTGGTTATATAATAGAAATTCATAGCTCCGCACAACTTATTTTTTGGCGTCTAAACTCATTATTTTTGTTTGGCATGGTCGTTTTTATAAGTAGTCACGCTTACCCGCTCGCTTACGAAAAAATGAGAAGTAAGTAGTTATGAGATTCTGAATAATAACTGGTTACAAACATGCTTACAAAAAGTTGAATTATAATTGTTATCCGACTGCTTACTTGATTCTTAAAAATAAGGAGTTACACAAATACTATTAGCTTCAGGAAATACATTCAGAGAAATTATAGTTTTTGCTAGAGTGTAATTTTAGAACTCGTCATAAAAATTTTAACACAAAACATATTTACATGTAATAAATATAAATGTATAAAATTTAACTTTGTAAAAAGTACTTATTTTAACTATTGCGAGTAAGCCATTATTTTATATTTAAAAGCAATGACTACAATAGGCCGTTATTAGGAAGTCATTATTTTATATTACAAAATAATGCAAAAGGTAATGATATATCATTATTGGTAATGCAGACAGCAATGAGGTGTCATTACCAATATTTTGCTGGGAAGGATTAAAAATCGCAATAAACAGTAAATTATCTTTCTAATAAGGCAATAAAAACTAAAATCGGTTTAAAAAAACCAAGTTATTACAATTGCCCCCGGCAACTAATGTGTCACAGAACGCTTAATCAAGAAGTTCGAGCCCAAATTTTGAAATTTGTAGAAATAACGTAATACAAAAACATTTTCTTATTTTATTAACTCCAAGGTACTCAATTAAAAAGTATTTTTTATCATGTGCTTTGCAAACTCGTTTTAAATTAGTGCCAAAAAAGTCGGAATTCTTAAACACCGTTTTCAAATCTATAATTTTACATTTTTAAAAATTTTTTTAAAGAAATTTTAAAAATTCAACGATTGGACTTTAAGGTTTTATTAAGAACATATTGTAGATTAAAAACTACAAAAATTGTAGGAATTCCTTTTTTCATTTGGCTGGGGCAGAGATTTTATTTTAACTGATTTCGAGAAAACGGCGATTCTTGGCATTTATTTAGCTTTTAGGCAAGTTTTTCTTTTTTCTTCTTTTAATTTGAAATAATTTTGGCCGGAATATAACAACACAAGACCAAATACCTCAATCCTGAAAATTAGGGCAAAATATAAATACACTAAATTGCCCCTGTGTAAGGTCAGAGGTCAAATTTTAGGCGTTTTTAATTTTTCTTAAACATATTTATATAACATATATTCCTGAGCGGATTTTAATGAAACTTCTTGGTATTATTTTTCCAAGTCTAAAAATAATATTCCTAATTTAGTTTTAGAAAATTAACCCGTTTATAATACGCATCGTTTGAATTTCATTTGTTTAAAACTTCGGAGGAATATTTTAATTAAACTAAAACAATATAAACCAAATTTCAACCCTATTGGTGCGGGAACTTTTTTGACAGCAGCGAAAAAGTAAGATTGCGTTTCTTAATATTTTTTTATGGCCTTTTTGGCTAGGGCATGTAAAATTTGATATTTGCAAAAAAAATCAAAAAGTCATAACACTAATGTCCACACATGTGCATTAAAGAATTTTGAGGTAATATCTACATGTATGTACATGTATGAACACACATGTAAACGTACACTACTCACCGGTAGAGGGCGCTGAAATTTAGTATTACCTGAGCAACTATTTATGCTGAAAACTGCTCAAAAAATAAAAAAACAAGCGCGAAATATATATTAAAAAAATAATAAGATTTGAGATAACCGTTTGTTTTTTTGCTTTGTTGTTTGTTATTATTTAAATTTAAATAAAAAAAGAAAATTGTAAATTTTTTGAAAAAAGTGCCATCTAGTGATAACAATATTTTTATAACTTATTTTTTTGCTAATATTTTTGGTATTCTACATCAATATTATTCGTTATCGCTGATTAAGTTTTTAATTAATTTTTTTTTTACCATAAAACCTTTTTTGCATTCAACCATTATTTAAAAAAAAATCATCGGGAAAAAATTTTTAATAAAGGAAAATTTTTTTTGCAGAATTTTTTTTAAGTTTTTTATTTTATTTTTTTGTCAAGCCTTTTCTCGCACTTAGAAAATTCCATTAATTTGCAATTTTTTAAGTGCGGGGTTTTAAAATTCATAATCTAAAAAATACAAACAAAATATCCATCTAGAGAAATAAATTTATTTGTAAACTAGTGTTTGTTTTTTATAGAGGAATAAAAAAAATAAAACGTTTTAAAAGAATTAATATAATATCAGGTGCCTGGTTACAACAAAAAAATGTCATTGAACCTTTTTGTTAATGTTGATTTTTGCTTATTTTGCAATAAAATATTTTTAAGTTGTTTTATTTTACAACACAATTTTCAGGTTGGTTTCAAGGGTTTTGCAATTCCCTCTGATGCGCTACAAACTTCTGGACAATTCCAATGGGACGATGGCAAAAGTTATACCATTAAACATGGTTCGGTAGTTATCGCTGCTATAACTAGTTGTACCAACACCTCAAATCCATCGGTAATGTTGGGTGCTGGTCTTTTGGCCAAAAATGCTGTCGAAAAGGGTTTGAGTATAATGCCCTACATAAAGACTTCATTGTCCCCTGGCTCGGGTGTTGTTACATACTACTTAAAGGAATCTGGGGTTATACCTTATTTGGAACAATTGGGTTTCAATATTGTGGGCTACGGCTGTATGACATGCATTGGCAACTCGGGTCCCTTGGATGATAATGTCGTCAATACTATTGAAAAGAATGGTCTGGTATGCTGTGGTGTCTTGTCAGGTAATAGGAACTTTGAGGGTCGCATACATCCTAATACACGTGCCAACTATTTGGCAAGTCCATTGTTAGTAATCGCATATGCTATTGCCGGTTGTGTAGACATTGATTTTGAAACGGAACCATTGGGTGAGGATGCCAATGGGCAAAAGGTATTCTTGCGTGATATTTGGCCAACTCGTGCAGAGATCCAAGAAGTTGAAAATAAACATGTTATACCAGCTATGTTCCAAGAAGTATACAGTAAGTTGAATGAATCGGCTCAAACGAAAATCTTTTGTAAATTTTATAAAATTTTCTTTAGGCAAAATTGAATTGGGATCGGAAGACTGGCAAACTTTGGAAGTTTCCGATGGTAAATTATATCCCTGGAGTGGGGAATCTACATATATCAAACGTCCTCCCTTCTTTGAGGGAATGACTCGCGAATTACAAAGCTTTAGTAGCATTGAAAAGGCCCGTTGCTTGTTGTTTTTGGGGGATTCTGTCACCACCGATCACATTTCACCAGCTGGTTCAATTGCACGTAACTCTCCGGCGGCTCGTTATCTATCTGAACGCGGCTTGACACCAAGGGATTTCAATTCATATGGCTCTCGTCGTGGCAATGATGCTATTATGGCTCGTGGTACATTTGCAAACATACGTTTAGTTAACAAATTGATTACCAAGACTGGACCACGTACCCTTCACATTCCTAGCCAAGAAGAAATGGATATTTTCGATTGTGCTGAGAGGTAATCAAAACAATTTTTAGATATTTTAATTTTAACTCTGTGATTTTCCTCTGCAGATATCGTGAAGAAGGCACCCCATTAGTTTTGGTAGTTGGCAAAGATTATGGCAGTGGCTCTAGCCGTGATTGGGCAGCCAAGGGTCCTTTCCTACTAGGCATTAAAGCCGTCATTGCCGAATCTTACGAACGCATCCACCGTTCCAATTTAGTTGGTATGGGCATTATACCCTTGCAATTTTTACCCGGACAAAATGCTGAAACACTCAACTTAAGTGGACGTGAACAATATAACATCAGCATTTCTGAACAAGGTCTTAAACCCGGTCAAAAAATTCAAGTAGAGGTAATCGTTGTTGAATATTTTTGTCTTTAGGGTACATTGATTAACGTCCTGTTTTATTCCAGGCTGATGGAATTGTTTTTGAGGCTATTTTACGTTTTGATACTGAGGTCGATATTACATATTTTAGGAATGGTGGTATTTTGAATTACATGATTCGTAAAATGTTGAATTAAAATTGTTATAAATTAAAATAAGCAAAGTATCCAAAATGAAATATTTGTATACATATTTATAATAAAATAAATACATTTAAGTGTATGGTGATACTGTGGTAAAATGAGTTAAATAAATATAATTAAAATATGTAAAACGTTTATATTTGCGTGCTGTATTCTAAGGAACAGGGTATTCTATGGTAGCTAAACCGTCCTTGAAAAGAAAATCGTATGAGTTGTATTAGTTTCTCAATTTATAGGGGAAGTCGTATGAGGTTTTCAAGTTATAGGTTGATATTTTTATCGTTGAAAATAAATATTTAAGATAATTGAATGAAAATTGGTGAACCGGTGCACACTGTTACATATTTAGAGAAGGCGGCAAAAAATCTTTTGCCGCCTTCTCTTAGCCTTATCTCGGGGACTCAAAATTCTTTTTGTTTTTTCTTTTGTAAAGTTATAAGTTTCTTAGATTTTCCCACAGTTCAAATGTTGATATTTTTTTTTCTTTTCAGAGATATTAACTTCAGGTAAATGTTTTTTATTTGGTCGGTACGTTCGTAAACGCAGTCGTTAGGCATCACTGCGGCATAATAAAAGTAAAACGTTAAAAAAGCAACACTTGACAACACTGATTTACGTCAAACGTTTTTTTTTTGTACATACAATTGACAGTGTTGCTGCAAATTTTTGCAACTATCGCATCATTTTAATTTCTTTATCATTAGGTATTATTAGTTTTTTTCATTACTGCTTGTATCAACTTTAATAATTTTTTATGTTTTCTAATTGTTATCAAAACTAATTTATTTAAGTTTAACACACTTGTTGTTGTTAATAATAATTTTGAGTTCTATCTTTGCTCAATTTAAATGAAATTTTGGGTGAACAAATTTTAGTATAGTAAACGCTCATCACTCATCACAATGCCTGCCTAACTGCTTGAAATTTAAACTATTGGCTTTTTTATGAGCAAAATTTCATTTAATAAGGTATGTTTCGATTACTTACCCAGCAAAAAAATACCTGACCAAGATCCGTAAAATCACCTATATTGTTCGGCACGAATGCGTTCAAATTGAGGTGAAAAAGGCATTTTTTTAACATTGGCATGTCATAGGAGAGAAGGTGTTTATGCTACTTTAAGTCTGCTTTTCACGACATAAAAATGAGTGCTTGGATGTTCTTTTTTATATAGGAAAGTAATTCATTTTTTTTACTATCTAAGGAGAGATGAAAAGTAACTTCTTGGGAATGCATTCAAAAGTCATAAATATCACTTCTTAAATATATATTTGAATGCATTCCCAAGAAGTTACTTTTCATCTCTCCTTAGATAGTAACAAAAATGAATTGCTTTCCTATATAAAAAAGAACATCCAAGCACTCATTTTTATGACGTGAAAAGCAGACTTAAAGTAGCATAAACACCTTCTCTCCTATGGCAAGCCAATGTTAAAAGAATGCGTTTTTCACCTCAATTTGAACGCATTTGTACCGAACAGTATAGGTGCTTTTACGGATCTTGGTCAGGTATTTTTTTTTTCTGGGAAGTAAAAAAAGTTTTTAATTAATGGCATTTCGGAAGTCATTTAAAATACGTTTATTGGAAGTAAGAAATCAGCATATATAGCTACTTTATATGCAGTGAAAAATGCATTCTTGTAGAATGCATTCGGTTTTTTTTGCTGGGTAACGTAGATTTTTTATTTAGAAAAAAATTTAAAAATCTGAAAAGATTAGATACAAAATTTCTTTGAATGTGATTTTTAATCAATACTGACACTATAAAATTTAATATTGCATTTAACTTTTCAGACCCAACTAGCTTGCAAAAATGTATTCATTTTATAACTTTAAGGTAAAATGGTACTAAAACTATTAAAATTTCCTGGTGTCAATTCATATTTTATGAAATATAATTTAGCTAAAAGTATAACTGAAATTTTTTATCTAAATAAACCTATTAGTATTGAAAATATTTGTAATTTTAAGAGAAAACATCACATCTCACAATCGTGTATGCTGTGTCTGAAAGGGTTAACGAAATGCTATACCTAAAGTTTTTTTAAATTTTAATAAGATTCTTCCTACAGCTACGAAATTTTCATTAAAGGCATCGATAAAAAAATTTGAGTTCTCTTTGAGATTAATTTCAGTTAATTTAGAATACCAATTTACTTTGTTTCTCAGTATCTTTTTCGTTACTAAAGGCCATTAACAGAAAAAAATAACTTAAAGTTTGAGCGTACTTACTCTGAGAGAATTTTATAGGACGAGCTGTAAACAAAATTTCCAATAAGCTAATGAAGTTTTCTTCAAAAAGTAAAAGCCAAATTTATTAAATTTTATGAAAAAGCTTCACAATTTTTATGAATCTCTTTCTAAAAAAACTTTTTTGGGTGTATGACATTTTTAATAAATAATATGAAATTTTTCATAAAATTTAATGAAAAATTGCATCAATTCAATTAAAAGTTTCAATAGACGAATTCCAGCGAAACTTAATTGAATCAGTGTATAAATTCATAAATAGCATATGTGACGCGCAAAATAGAAAGGGACCTAAGGGTAAAAAAGGGTTTTGTTCAGGAGAGCCATTTTAAAAATTTAAATACGTGTATCTTTGGTGTACCATCAACAAAAAAAAATTGATTTTTTTACCCTTAGGTCCCTTTCTCTATGCGCTGTCACATATAGACAATTCACTGAGTGTGCAGTTACAGAAGTCAAATTCTATATAAATTAAAATTTTTTAACTTTAGGTTATTTGTTTTAATTCGAATTTAAATTCATTGAAACGGGTTCGGGTTCAATGTTGCTCTCTTGGAACATGTTTTAGAATTGTTGTGGTTTTGAGCCGATGTTTATGTACACTTTCTTAGGAAAAATAAGAAAAGTTAAAGTTCTTACAGAATTAACATGTTAATTGTGTAACAGAAACAAATGCAGCCTTGTCTTAAAGGACATGGAGATATAATTTATGTTAGATATAATTTATAGTCAGCCATTTCCAAGTTTACAAACAAAAGTTTTCCGGAACTTTTTCTCATTTAGAATTTCGGTCTTTACTAAAATAAAACAAAATAAATCTTATTTTAATAGCAGTATTCCAGTTACAAACTGCGTTAATCTAAGTTTAAAGATAATCTACATCCTAAAAACTCGGCCTAAGACATCCAATTTGCCACATCTATCAAAAAGTAATATAAAACTTTTTACTAAGTAGTGAAATATTTTAACATTTTACTGTCAAATTATCAATCATAATTTTCAAAAATTTCATACTTAAGTTACACAATAGAGAGCGTGAAATGAAAAAAATTCCTTATCGAAATGTGGAATTTTTTTAGAAGCTTTTATAAAAAAAAAAATCATTTTAGTAGTTGAGGGAACTCACAATTTAAGTAAAGGCTAACGGTACACGTTGTAAAATACATGATTTTTGAAGTTCAACCCATAGAAAGTTGTCAAATTTACGATAAATGCTAATTTACCACTTATAAAATAGTACGAACTGTGAATTCCATCAACAAAAATCTGTAAATTTTTAACATACAACTTGTTTCTAAAAATAAAATTAAAAATTGTTCAATGCGAGAAATGCAGAAAAATTTTTTGACAAAAATGTGAATAAAATACTACATTTCAGTATATACAATTTTACATGAATCCGTACTTTCAAAATCCTTCAAAAGGTTTACGAAATCCTTCTATTTCCATTTCTTCAACGTCGATAATGTACAGGCAACTGTCAAATTTTGTCGTTTTTTTCGTCTTCATGCTAAGTGTGAGCAACAAGACAAGGCTATTATTTAAATGTTTTTGAAAAAAAAACCCTTTACCAATAAACCGAAAACCGTTTTTTTTATTCGGAAAGTTTACAAATATATTTGGGCAAATTCAGAGAAAAATTTTCGGATTATGGAACAACTTATTTATTATCTTTCGGTATAAATATAAAAAAAAGTAAATAAACATTTTTTGAAAATCTTTGTACTTTATTCCAATATTTTTGTTTCAAGTTTTGGTTTGTAATGTGATTTATTTAAATTACTGTTTTTTTTAAGTTACCAATTTTTGCTAAACATACAACTATATTTAATTATTATAGAATATTACAGTACACTGACTTAAGTTAATAAAAAATAAATTGTTACATTTGCAAATTGAAGTTTAACGATAAATGATTGGTTTAACATTTTAGTTTCGTTTTGTTTAAAAAAAAAAGTTGTATCTTTTTTAAAACTTAACAATAAAAACAAATAAACACATTGTTTTCTAAATAAATAATTATACAATTTTCTCTCGTCTCTATAAAATTTGTTACACAACGACGATGTATTTATAACGTTCTACTTATACAAAATAAAAATAAAGAAAAAATTAACTATGGCTAAATAATAAAACGCTCACTTATTTACAAATCCTTGAGGAGTTTTAATTGTTTGTTGTGTGTTTAACATAAATTTCTTAAATCTATAATTATTAAGTCTGTTCCCGTACGTTACCGGCAATCCAAACCCAAAAGCGTTCCCGTGCTCAAAATTGCGTTATATATATATGTATGTACAGTATTGTTCGAAACCTAAGCAACTTCTCCTAATAAAGTAATGAAAGTATATTCTTTTTAAATTGATTTATACAAAATAACACTTCGTTGCTGCGCCTAAGAAAAAAGCTGTTTGTTTTCAAAAATTATTTGTGGAACACCTAAATTAGGTCTTTATTTTGTGCCTTGGCCATGTTTTTTGGAAGTAATTTTTTTATAAATGAAAAGCTTGAAGTTTGGTTTATATGTGTGTAAAAAAATAATTTCTAAAAAGTTTTTCGACAAATAGCTATTTTCTTAGGCGCAACGACGACTTTTAATTATTATGTTATGTGCCTACATTCTAATAATAACAAGAAAAATATTTAATTCCATTTCCTTGCCAGTAAAAAAAAACAAAAATGAAATTGACTCCATATATTATTGTTCGAAACTGTTTTTTTTTGCAACAAATAAAGAAAAATTTTGAAACATTTATTTAATTGCCGTTTAGATTGAGAAAGAAAATTTAATTTTTTTTGTTTCTGTAGATTTAGAATCAATTACTTAGAAGTGCAGCTATGGCGCGTACACGTTACGGAATCGATTTTAAGCTCAAAATTGTTGAACTATTTAATAAGGGCCATTTGCAAGTCTCTATAGCTAACAAATTAAGCATTAACAAATCAATAGTTTCGCTACTAATTAAAAAGTACAAATCTACTGAAATAGTAGAGAAAGCCAATACTAGAGGGCAACCTCGAAAAACTTCACATCGAACAGATTGAAAATTGTCCGATTAATTAAGAAAAAAACCCTTTATTTCTTCCGATGATGTTGTGAGTGAGCTTAATCTCAATATTAGTTCGAGCAGTGTGAGAAAACGATCATTGGAAAATAATTTGAGAAGCTTCATGCCGTCTAAGACAGCTATACTGACAAAGAAACATTTAAAAAAGAGGTTTGCCTAAATGATTTTGCAACGTATTCGTTAATTTTCATTAGTTTTAAGGTTGGATTTTGCAAAAGCTCACTCAAATTGGACTGTGGGGAAATGGAAAATAGTTTTATTCAGCGACGAGTCTAAATTTAACCTGTTAAATTCAGATTAAGTATGCCACGTTCGAAGACCGAAGGGAAAACGATTACATCCACTTTATTGTAAAGGAACAATAAAGCATGGGGTCGGAAATGTAATGGTGTGGACCTGCTTTTCGACGAGTGGAGTTGGCCTTTTATTGAAATACAAATAAAAATGCATCGCTTTGTTTATATGGATATTTTAGACAAAAACACGTGCTTCAATATGCCAATTGGAAATGCCACTTCGATGGGTGTTTCAGCGTAATAATGACCCAAACTCTCGTCAAAGTGGGTCAAAGAATGGTTACCTGTTAATGGGATTCAATTATTGGATTGGCCACTTCAATCTTCAGACTTGACTACCATAGAAAACCTATTCGGCATTTTGAAGCGCAGGGTCAGAACTCGCCGTTTTAGTAATAAGCGGAAGCTGATAAATTGCTTAAAATCAGAGGGGAATCAATACCAACCACAACACTATCAAATCTAATAGATTCTATGGCAAAAGGATGTGCGGAGGTCATATGAAAGAAAGGGTATCATAGGAAGTAATGAAATTTGCTTAAGTTTCAAACAATAATATATGGAGTTAATTTTGTTTTTTTTTTTATTGCCAAGGAAATGGAATTAAATTTTTGTTGTTATTATTAGATGGTAGGTACTATTTAAAAATTAAGAGTGTTATTTTGTATAAACCAATTTAAAAAGAATATGTAGGACTTTGATTACTTTATTAGGAAAAGTTGCTTAGGTTTCGAACAATACTGTATATTGTTGTTTAGGCTGTTTCGATTTTTGTTGTTGCGATTTCGCGGCAATGTACGGGAACGAATATTTTGTTGTAAAACATATAATATGTTCAGAAAAAAAAACGGAGTCTATTAAATATTCGGGTATATAAAAGATATCTTTGGTGATTGATCTAAATGAATAATCTTTTACTTATGTAATGAGTTCTTCGTTTAATAACTTTTTTGTAGCGTTTTTTACGTTTTCTTTAAATATTTCTGTAGCATTATTGTTATATTAAGTCTGTTCCCGTACTTTGCCTCGGTAACAGAAAACCGGCCAAAAGTATTTCCGTACTAAAAAAATGTGTATAAATTGTTACTAGTTGCTGGGTTGTTTTGTGTTACCGCGATAAAGTACGGGCACGGACATATTGTTCCATATAAATCGTAAATGCATTTATATTTCGGGTTTTGGGTTAATTTTGTGCATACCCGCCAATGCTGTTTTGTACGGTGGGCTGGCCTTTTATTATTATTGTTTTTACCAACGAATCTGATGTTTATATTGTTCATCCACTGCTATACGTTTAATGGTTTCATAGCCTAAAATTATACTAAAAGAAAAGGCAGCCGACTGCACCAAACGAGCTGACAATCCTTTAAAGAAACAATTGAGTCTTTCTTCGCGCCAAAGTTCTTGGAAAGCTATTTTCATACTATCCAGTCGATGTACCTTAAATTATAATAAACAAAGTGTAGATTTAAATTAGACATAAAATAAATATTTATTTAATTCAATTACTTTATTAGAATAACCTAGCCTATAGGCCATACATGGGCAAATGGGGCCCGTCAATCAATTTCGTGCGGCCCTTCATTATTTTTAAAACAAAATTTTTTTTAAATTGTAAAAAAATTAGAACCGGAATTTAAAAATATACATTAGGGTTCTTTTATTGTTTTTTTAACCTTTTTATTTTTTTCTTCTATTAAGTAGCTTTCATGGCTAGTACCTGATCCTCACGTTATCATTTTTTTATTTTTTTGGGGAAAATTCCCTTCTCCTTATTGGGAGTAATTTGCTTTTTTGTTTGGCATGATAATGTGCTGATTTCGGTTATAGTTATGCACTACTGTGTTATTTAAATTTTTATAATGGTAGTTTGATTGTTTTATTCAATCATTTGGTAATTTAATATATTTTTTTTTTTTTGTTTTATTATTTATTAATTTTTTTTCTTAATAACATTATTATATATATTTCGCCACTTTTATTTGTGTTTGAAATGAATTTAAGACATAATCTTGGAAACATTGTTAGCGATAATAGTTTTTTACAATCCCAATTACTAAATTTTAAACAAAATCTTAATTTTGGTCACCTGAACTGTACAAGCTTTAATTTGAGGCCAAATGCTACTAAATTTTGTGAAATTAAAAGCCTATTGGAAGGTGGTTTATTACAAGTAGTTGGTTTCAGTGAAACATGGTTAAAGAATACCATATCTGCTAATGCCACTAATATTTCTGGCTATGTTTGTCACAGGAATGATCGCCCGTGTGCCAATGGTGGTGGTGTAGCACTTTTTATTTCTGAGAATATAAAACAGAAGGTTGTACATGTTGGCGTAAATTATAGAGTAGCTGAATGCTTGTTTGTGGAATTGATTCTTAATGATATTAAAATTTTGGTAGGAGTTGCGTATTTGCCTCATGGTGATTTTGATTCCTTTGAGCTGGAGATTTCTGATTTACTTGTTCAGTATTCTAATATTGTAATTATGGGTGACTTTAACAATAATCTTTTTGATCCGTTGAAGGCCTTGAGGATAAGAAACAGTTGTAGTAGATTGAATCTATCGCCTGTTCACAATTCTATTCCCACACATATTGCTGGTAATTCCACCTCCTTGTTGGACTATTTTTTGGTCTCATCCTCTGAATTAGTAAATTATTCTAATCAATTTCAATGCCCAGGCATAACTCGTCATTCATTCATATTTATGTCGCTTAAAATTTTACAACCGGTTTTTAGAAAAGTTTATGAGTTTTATGATTATGATGCAGTTAATATTTCCTCTTTAGAAACTGCGGTACTGGAATGTAATTTTAGTGATATGTTCTTAACTAATAATGTGGATGAACAGTTGTTGATTTTAAACAACAACTTGCAGTTTTTGCATACTATGGTTCCTTTGAGGAGGCGCGTGATTCGAAATTTGAATGACGGTTGGTTCAAAGATCCTGTAATACAATTCCATCAGTCACTTAGGGATCTTGCGTACAGCACTTATTTGAATGATAGAAGTGATGAAAACTGGAAAGTTTTTTGTAGGTGCAGAAATCGTACAAAAAATATAATTAGGAAAAAGAAGAGAGAGGCTCACGGATTGATTTTTCAGGACAAGACCAGCAAGGAGATTTGGTCTATTTTAAATAGAAAAGGTGTTGTTGGTAAAGCTGATGACCTTGAAGTAATTGATCCTAATTATTTAAACAACTTATTTTCTTCTAATCAAATTTTAAATAATAACAGCGTTGTGCCTCGAATGAATGATAATGGTTTTTCTTTTCGTGCAGTAGATAGTTATGAAATGAACTTAGCTTTTAACTTAATTAAGTCAAAAGCTATTGGTTATGATGGCTTTGCTCTTAAGTTTCTTAAATTGTTGATTCCCATAATTGGAAATTACATTTTACATCTGGTTAACACTATATTAACCACCTCTGCTTTTCCATTGCTATGGAAAGTTGCTAAAATTGTTCCTATAAGGAAGAATAATGGGGTTAGTAGTACTGATAACTTGAGGCCGATTTCTATTTTACCGATTTTATCGAAAATGGTTGAATACCTTATGAAGGATCAATTGATGTTGCATGTTAATAATAATCGTTTGCTCCATGATTGTCAATCCGGGTTTAGATGTAACCGTAGTACTACATCGTTGCTTATTGGTCTAACGGACAATATTAGGCAGAAAATTGCTGACAAAGGTTTTTGTGTTTTGTTGTCTTTGGACTTAGCAAAAGCTTTTGATAGGGTTAGCCATCCGCTTTTGATTCAAAAGTTAGACAGATATTTTGGTTTTTCTGGCTCTGCCTGCAAATTAATATCGTCTTATCTTTCGGATAGAAAGCAATATGTGTTCAGTAATGGCTCTTGTTCTGGGACTCTTCCTGTTTTCAGTGGTGTACCCCAGGGGTCTGTACTTGGGCCTTTACTTTTTATTATGTTTATAAATGATCTTTTTGATATTTTGTCAAATAATATGTGTCTTCCATTTGCGTTTGCAGATGATGTTCAGATTTTATTTAAAGGGGATAAGGAATTTCCTGATGTTATGCAGAGTATGATAGATTTTACTGTAGGTTTATTAGGTAATTGGATATCTTCCAATTATCTACATATTAATTCTGATAAATCTAAGGCATTGTTGTTTGGTAATAGTTGTATTAATAACTTTTCTATTAATTTAAATGGTAATGTTGTTGAATTTGTAGATAAAGTTAAATGTCTTGGTGTGGTTCTGGATACCAAGCTTAGTTTTGAGCACCATGTTAATAATGTTGTTTCTAAGGTAAATTTTACTTTGAGGAAATTATACAGCTTAGACGTTATGCTGCCATTTAATGTTAAGCTTATGATTGTCCATGCGTTAATTATGCCAATTTTTTTATATGGCTTGGAAGTCTATTCTGGGGCTTTGGGTTATGTAATGAAGAAGGTAAAGTTAGCTGTCAATCGTGTTATGAGATATTTATACTCTCTTAGATTGTCTCAGCACATTTCGTCTTATGTTTTAAAATTTTTAGGATGTTCATTTGATAACCTTGTTCAAATTAGAAATATTATGCACTTTTATAAAGTGTTTAAATTGCAAATGCCGTTGTTCTTGGTTGATATATTTGAATTTGGTAGATCTAATAGGAATAGACAATTAGTTATTCCAAAGCTTACACCGTTGTTAGGCCGATCTTTTTTTGTAAGGGTTGCTCGAAAATACAACAAATTGCCACCTGACTTAAAGACTTTTAATTTGTCTATTGATACGTTCAGGAAGAAACTTTTTGAAGAATTTTCACTTAATGCTTAATTTTGCAGTCATTGTTTTTTTAAATTAAAGCTTACATACACTATTTATTTTTTTTTTTTTATAGAATTTAGGGAATTTAGAAACTATTATCGCTAATTTTTTTTAATTTTTTATAACTTTTACGTTAAATTTTTTGCATTTATTAATTTTATTTTTACATTGTTATTTAATTATACATCTAATATTATATTTTATACCTTAATTTTTTTTTATTATTTTAAGCAAATTTTATTGCTTGTTTTGTTACTTTTAGTAGAAATTTGTAACCGATTATGGCCTATAGGCTAGGTTATTGTAATAAATAAAGAAATTAAATTAAATTAAATTAAAATTAAAAGGGTTAAAATTTGGTCTATATGGTTTTAGTTTATTTAAAATATTTCTTCAGAGTTTTAAACAAATGAGGCTCAAACGATGCTTATTAAAAGCTATTTACTCTAAAAATAATGAAACCTTTTTGGAGGTACAGTTGCGAGCATAAAAAATGCAACGCTACGCTAAATCATCTAAGTATGCTTTTATTTCTTCTAATGGTTTTTTATTTGCGCTTATATTTTATGAATGTATTCGTTGATGTGTATTTTCACATTTTTAGTCGTTTAATTTGCATTTATTTATATATTAGTTTTTACGAACTTTTTTTTGAAACTAGTGCCTATTTTGTGCGAGCAAAAAAAATGCAACGAAAGAATAATATGTATGCATATTATTTATATATTAGTTTTTACGAACTTTTTTTTGAAACTAGTGCCTATTTTGTGCGAGCAAAAAAAAATGCAACGAAAGAATAATATGTATCAGGTAAGTATAAAAATTTTATTTATTCACGAAATTTGAACTGAATTAGCCAAATATAACTAAATTGCTTGTTTTTTACAAAAAACATCTATCAAGTGATAGCCGTTCTGCTATTATTACAGCGCTTTGGGAAGGAAAACCTATACTTCAAATCGGAACTATGTTTCAAGGAAACAAGTCCACTGTGTCACGAATTGCAACTCGGCATTAGGCACGCGGTTATATTTATAGGAAAATAGGTAGTGGAAGACCCCGAAAAACAATTCAAAGGCAGGACAGAAATATGATTTCTATTGTTAAAGCGACCCCAATAAGACCGCCGTAGATGTTATGCAGTATGCTTCAGAACATTTGGGCGCAACCGTCGGAGTTCATACCGCACATAGACGCTTAAAGGAAGCAAACTTGTTAGCAAGATGTCCAGAAAAGAAACCCTTCATAAGTAAAGTGAATACAAAGAAGCGTCTCGATTTTGGAAAGCGCCATAGTCACTGGGCAAAAGAACAATGGGCAAAGGATTTATTTAGTGACGAAACAATATCAAATTTATTTATTACGGTTTTAAGTTATTATTACACAATTTTAGTCTGCTTTTTCATTTCTATTTTATGGTATCCTTCACAGAAAGAATTTACAAAATTCTAATTAAATTTTAATTAGAATTTAAATAAAAATTTAACTTTGAATATTTATTTTTAAACAATTTTTAATTTAATTTCTTTATTTATTAATAACCTAGCCTATAGGCCATAATTTTTTGTGTGAAAGATAACAATTTACAAACGAGTATTTCAAACAAAAAAATTGTTGGGAATAAAATTTCAGTTTAAAAGAAAATGTAATTGCTTTTACAAATTCCATTGTTGGTGTCTACTGTTTTTTCTGTGTTCAAGCCTATGGATAAATTTGGTGCTACGTTATTCCTAAACCAAAAAAATTACTTCGAAGAATTGGCTAACTTTTATTAATATGACCTAAGATTCAATTTAAAAATAAAGGAATCTGTTGTTTCGATGTAAATTTTATAACATTTTAAAAGAAAATGAAATTCAATTTGAATTTACTAATATACATGTATGTATTAGGAGTTCATTTGAAACAAGAATATACCATAGATTAAATCAATAGACTTGTTTTGTTGCTATACATATGTGGTACGGAATCCCAGTCTGACTGCGTATGTTAGGTATTAACTCTTTTAACATAATATTTTCAACGTCGATAACTGTCAGGTAATCTCACTCAGATTCTATATAAAAATATTTTACCGGTTTTTCGTTTTCATGTTATTATATTTTAAGTCTCTTGAACTTTATACCAAAATTGGTTTTTCTAAAAAAATGTTTTCCAATTAAAAATGGATTGTAATCGATTTCAATAAAATATTAAAATAAATTTAAATTAGACATGAAACTGGTCTTTATTTGGTCTTACAATTTAAATTCCATGGGCGAGATCTGATTAAATATGACAACATATGTAAAATGATATATTTAGATATTGGGTCATATAAAATTTATTCGAAAGACGAAAATTATGTCTTATTATATATAGTGCCATACAAAGCAATTTATAACGAGACATAATTGTATTAAATAATATAAAATAATGTATAACCCGTTTTACTCGGGTTGTTATATATTTGAAGGTAAAAAAAATTAATTTAAAAACAGAAAAAATTGTAAAATTTTTGACAATATTTTTTTAACCAGCACAACGGAGATAACACATGAAAAAATGCAAAACTTCGATTTTTATTTTGTATCATATCCGAGTTTAATTGAAATCGGTGTGTAAGCGTCGGGATATACCCTTGAGTATACAAATAGTGTATCGTATCCACTACAGGTGTAGGGTTATAGGTATATTGCAAAATAATATTAGCTACGATTTTCATAGATTTTTATTCAGAATTTATGAATTCAATGAAAGTGCTAGTTTTGAAAGATGTACAATTTGAAATCTAATTTCAAAAACAAAAATATTCAGTTATTGAAGGAATTCACAGTTTACGTGTAAACGTTAACACGCTGTAAAATAGCATAATTTTTAAAGTTTAACCCATAGAAAGTTGTGAATTTACTAAAATGGTAGTACCCTACTTAAAATAGTACAAACTGTGAATTTCATCATAATTTGCTGTGATCAAAATTTATTGTCCAAAATTAATGGGACTTCCCAGCACTATTGTAATATGATAATTATTTAATTACCTGCAATCTGGCTCTGACTATATCCAGTGGATTGGTGAGTATCGTTGTTGTAAAACCTCCTAAGCTTCCGGCCACACATTGTATAAGCAAATGAGATACCCAAGGAGGACATATTCGACAAAGTTCATCTATATTAAAAAGCAAAAGTTTTTATCAAAATGATTATTTTTATATTGAATTATCCGGGGCTGTTCTAAAAAACGAATATATATAAAAGTATTAGTTTTTTACATATTAAAACACATTGGCTTTTCAGAACAGCCCCGATGTTTCACCTTGGTATAAATGATAAAAAGCCCACCACATTGCTGAATTTGGTACATATGCCATAAGACTTGCAGTGTATCCACGATAAAAACCACGAAATCCGTCTCGGCGCAAAATTTCCTTGGCAATATCAATGGAAATGTTTAGGCGACTTCTTCCGGGCCCTGTTTGTATGCCAAGAGGATTCATATCGCCTTTGGAACCAGCGTGATGTGCCATCCCTAATACCATGGCATGTTGTGATATAACATCAAAAGGAACTATTATTGTTTGACCCACAAGGGAGGCACAACCGCCGCCCACCAGGGCTTTTACTCGATGACCAGCACCCGTGTCATTTAGAATGTGGCGCACGCCTTCATATGTGCTTATGTAAAATACTCCTGAAACGATTTGTACGGATGATATCCAAAAGCCGCGATATAAACCAGGAATGCCTTCCGAGCGATAAATTTTGTAAGCACAATCAAACATGCCCTTATACACATCACTTTTATGCTGGACCTGCAGTTGTGTCTTGATCACTGTCAAAGGGAACAGACAACACCGCACCGAAAACGAACTCAACATTGAGAGGGGGAAAAACTTGGCTTTGTCCATCATATCCCATTCGATTGTTCTTATATAGGGAGCATCTAAGTTGTTGCTAGAGCCACCGGTTACACCGGTCGCTACTGTAATAGCTGTACGGCTCATTGCTTAGTCGTCTGTTTATGATCGCTCAAATTGTATGAGAGTATTCAAAACTCAAGACTTCAATAAAAAAAAAAGAACGTACGTAAGTTCACACGCAGTGACAGTATACTCAGGTCAAGAGCTCATAAGTGCAAACAAGATGTTTTTTATTTTCTTTTAATTTTTGTTTATCTGACAAAATATCTAAAAATACAAAGAAAACAAATCCTTAAAAATACAAAAAATTCAGCAGTTTTTTTAATACATATAATCAAAGGTAATGAACCAGAGACACCTTGGCCCTAACTCTTCAAACAGAAAATTTAAAAGAGCGGACTTTGCCCCCTAACACTTCACCACTCCTAACCATTGCAATTGGCACTTTATTATTGTTTATATCGCTATTTTCTTATATCGATTTTCACTTTTCAAAAAATGCACTTAAAATATTTACAATGTTTATTAATTATATAATGTTTCTGTATTTTCAATAGTCATCACTTGCAAAGAAAAATTTATCTTTTACTGATTTTTGCATCAACCTTATTGAAAAAACCAACCAGCCACACACAATCGCACTCATAATCACTACATTGCTAATCGTGTTTTGAATTATGACGACATCCATTTACAATGTACGTAATTTACATTTTCCATACAAGAACAAAACTTTTTATATCACTTACATTGTTTTTAATTGAATATTCATTGTTTCACAAGAAAGACGCCATTTAAAATATTAATATGTGTATAGCAAAAAACAATTTAATATTTTTGAACGACTTGAAAAGTATATAAGAAAACAAGAAATTTTTTTGCCCAATTTGACAGCTATCATATGCTTTTTAGCATTAAATGGGTTGGCAAGTCGATGTAGGCAATAGAGATAATAATTAAGCACAGTCTTGCCAGAACTCTTAGATGGAAATTGCTAGATTCCTAAAAAATTTCTGCTAAAATCTGCTAAATCCTAAAATAAAAAATATATGCTTTGAATATGCTAAATTAAAAAATCGTAATTTTTTTATTATATTCATTATGCTAAATATCTGCTAAATTTAATACAAAAAATTTGCTGAAAATCTGCTAAATAATTTTTTTAGTATTATTTAATAAAGTCTTATTAAAGGAAAAATACTTTTTTTAAACAATGTTTATAAAAAACTATATTTTAATATGTTTTTAAACTATCATAGAATAAATATAAAAGTTTACCCCTTGATTCGTAAATGCTTTCAAAAGTTATAGGAGGTTTATCGAACAAATTTTATGTGAAGAATTTGTTTTGTAAACCTCCTAGAACTTTGCAGAGTGTTTATGAATTGAGAGGTAAACTTTTACATTTATTCTAAGATACTTGTAAATATTGTTTAATCTTTCTTTGAGACTAAAAAAATAAACTTTCTCATTTAATTTTTTCACAATAAATATAACTGATTTTAAATTGTTGCAATATTTTTTTATGGTTTTTGTAGCATTTTCAAATTATATTAGTATATCAATACTACTAAAAAATTTTACATTCAAAAAAGAATTGAATAATTATGCATGAAATAAAAAGTTATGAAAATATTAGCCGCTTTTTCTAATCACTTGGATTTAATAAATCCAAAAAGTAGTTCTAAAAGTGCTCAACAGATGGGATTAGATTCTCCCTATTTAAAAAAGAATTTTCTCTCCGACACTTCTTTCACCCTAATTTTTAATACCGAATTCGATGATGAAGGATTTTACTTTAACTTTTAAGTTTTAATTATATTTTATATAAAACAGCGATAGACAGTCTGCCTTTTCAGTTTTATCACTTTAATTTATATTTTTACACAATTGAAAAATTCCACTGGAATATTTAACATTCACTAATTGGATGTAATTAAATTACTTACAGTAGAGTGAAAAATTGCCATTTCTATTTCAGCTATTTCTCCATGTCCAAGATGAAAAATATATATTTGGAGAGGTGAAGTTTTTTTCTAAACATATTTCATAAAAAAATTTAATAAAAACCTTCTATTTGTTAGTTTTTCAATTTTTTGGTTTTTCTTTTAATTTTCATTCGTATTTTTTTCTGACATTAAATTAATAGGCTGTTTCATATATTTGTGCTTTTATTGTGGATTTATTAAATCCAGCTTTTTTTGGATTTAATAAATCCCCTTTTTGTATGAAAAATTCTAAATCCAGGTGATAAAAAAAAAACACTAATTGTTATAAATATTGTTACAGAAAAAATTATTTTGTTAAAAAATAAGCTTTTATTAAATAAAACAAAATATGCTAAAAAATCTGCTTTTGTCCAACAGAATATGCTAAAAAGCAGTTAGCATATTTTTACAAACAAAATATGCAATTGCCCAACTCAATCTGCTAAATCTAGCAGAAAATATGCTAAAATGGCAACACTGATTAAGCGGCCTATATACGACCAATCATGCTGAACGGCATGAATTTGAATCATGTAATGTCTAATTTGACGCTTTGTCAAGAATGTTGGACGAAAAACAAAATTTTTTGATTTTTCGGCAAACACGCTTTACCGTCTAATGAAAAAAATCATCAAACATTGGAGAATTTTACATTTTGAATAAGTTATTTTGTGACAAGAAAGCTATAACGTTAATAAACTAAACGTCGATGTAGGCAATAAGAGATATAATTACAGCTGGATCGACAACGACAATTGCATACAATTGTATGGGAAGCAAAATGTTGGCATGTTGTGCAGTGATTTGTCGTAACCTAGTGTCTACAAATGCAATAAAATGTGAAATAAATTTTACTAAATTTTTCTCAAGGCACATTTACACACGAGAGAAAACTGCTAGAGATAGAGCAAATATTTATTTTAGCAGTTGATTTTTTCAAGAATTTCCCAATGGCCCCCAATTTTTTTAAACAAAAAACTTTAAATAGTCATAACTTTTAAATTAGTCTACAGATTTTTTTTAAAATGCTTGTTTTTAATCATAAATATAGTGTATTCAACCCCTATACTCACTTTTTGTGGAGCATTGTTTTTTGCCAATACCTTATTCTAGACCAACCGTGACCAAGTTTTTGAACAAAATTCCATAACTGATCTTTATTTTTAAAAACCTCCTTTCCAATTCTTTGTTTTAACTCTCCCCAAAGATTTTCGATGAGGTTTAAGTCTGGAGATTGACTTGGCCAGTCAAGAAGGGCCACATGATTGTCTTGGAACCAATCCTTTACCAACTTAAAAGTATGCTTTGGATCGTTATCCTGCTGGAATGTCCATCTACGAGGCATACTTTCCTCAGCATAGGTCAACATCGTAATTTCCAAGATATCTTTGTAGTGCACGCAGAAAAAGAAACAGGTGGAACTTTATCTATGTGCTATGTAATTATACAACTACATAAGTTCGAAGTAAGTTTTACAATTTTCTAGCAAAATACACTCAGGGAATTATGTAGGTAAAATCAACTGCAAATGACGGTTAAAATAACTGCATTTGCACTTAAAAAGGTGTAGACTACATTTGCAGTTAAATTAACTGCAATATGAAGTAATTTTTAACTGTTAAAAATCAACTGACAAATGTAGTAAAAACAACTACAAATGCAATTGAAACCACATACATGCAAATTATTGTAAAACTGTACAAACAACTTGCAAATGTAGTTAAAAAAACATAAATAAAAAATTTTTTTTTTAATTATTAATTTAATAAAAAAACAAATTTATGTAAACACTATTAACTTAATTTTATTCTATAAAAAATTTAAAATTGACAAATCAAAATTTACACTTAATGTCATTTTTTTTCACTATTAAGATATTGTTGTACATGTCCGTCTGTGAGGGATGAAATATGCTGTTGTTTGGCTTCCTTTTTTTCTCCAGGTAGAAAGGAATGAGAATATAAAAGAACTGAAAGAAAATAAATACAATATTTTTTTAACATTCCCCGTAAATTAATTTATATTATAAAACTTACCTTATTATTTTAGTAATTTAATAAAAAATATATAACCTTTTCCGTATTACGCGTGCTCACTCTTTGGCGTTGTTTTATGACTAAGACAAGAGAAAAAATGTTATACTCATATTCTTTCACTAGAAATTTCTAAACAAGTGATTCATACACATACTTCTGTTTGCTTCGTGTGTGTGCATACACACTTGAAAATTTAAGTATTTGTAAATAAAATTCAAAATAACTGCATAAAATAAATGTTACTACAATGTAGTAATTTTTGTAGTTTGTTTAAAAAAATAACTGTCAAAAACATTGAAAAATTTTGTTCTAAGTAAATTAACTACAATTGTAGTTAAAATAACTACAACCGCATTACTACATAAATAACTGTCATGTAGTAACTGCAGAACTTTTCTGAGTGTATGTGTAATTTTTCGGATATTTTCCACTACACATGTATATATTTTACAAGGATTGTATATATTTTACAAAAAAATATGCATATTTTACTATAACTTTGTAAAACTAACTTGAACATTATGTAGTTGTATAATTACATAGCTCTTAGGTAATATACCGCCTGTTTTTTTCTGTGTGTGGAATCTGATCATAGTGTCGGTAATTCGATGTATCGGACCGACACCATACCACGAGAAACCACCCCAGACCATAATATTGCCGCCTCCGTGCTTGACCGTCTTCTTTGTAAAGCGCACATGCACTCAGGGAGTTATGTAGGTAAAATCAACTGCAAATGACAGTTAAAATAACTGCATTTGAAGTTAAAAAGGTGTAGACTACATTTGCATTTAAATCAACTGCAATGTGAAGTTATTTTTAACTGTTAAAAATCAACTGACAAATGTAGTAAAAACAACTACAAATGCAATTAAAACAACGTACATGCAAATTATTGTAAAACTGTACAGATAACTGCAAATGTAGTTAAAATAACATAAATAAAAATTATTTTAAAAATTATTAGTTTCATAAAAACAAATTTATTTAAATACTCTCAACTTAATTTTATTCCATAATAAATTTAAAATTGAGAAATCAAAATTTACATTTGATATCACTTTTATTGTTCACTATATTGTTCTAGATGTTCGTCTGTGAGGGATAAAATATTGTTTGGCTTCCTTTTTTTCTGCAGGTAGAAAGGGATGAAAATATAAAAGAACTGAAAGAAAATAAATATAATAAATTTTAATATTCCAGTAAATAAATTTATATTTATTTATATTTTATGTTATAAAACTTACCTTATTATTTTAATAATTCAATAAAATATATAACCTTTTCCTTATTACGCGTCTTCACTCTTTAACGTTGTTTTATGACTAACAATAAAACAAGAGAAAACAAATGCTTCGTACAAACATTCTTCTTTACTTCGTACTAGTGTTTCCAATTATTCGACGTAGGCGGTTAACCGGTTAATGCATTATTCGAAAAATCACTAAAATTAATTAACCGGTTATTCGGGTCGGTTAATCGAGAAAATTGGCGATTAATCGTTTAATGCAAAATTAATGCCTTTAGGAATGATATTAAATATCTTGGAATTCATTTTAACAATCTCCTAAAATTTAATAAACACGCCAGGATTGCATTAGGAAAGTCATATAAAATAATGGGTGCATTTTCGAGAATTTTATACAACAAGAGTCTACCGAGGAAAACGAAATTATTATTGTATAAGACCAGTATAAGACCAGTTTTTTTATATGGCTTCCCAATATGGTTTAATGTATCACCCACTGTTATCAGAGAAATGGAGATATTCGAAAGAAAAATTTTAAGATGTTGTATTGGAATGAACTATGAATCGGAGTATAAGAGGCACTCAAATTGTTTTATTTATAAAAATTCCGGAATAACCCCGATTGGTCTATATGCTTGTGAAATATTAAAAAGATTTATTACTAGACTTTCCCTACATGAGAATAATTTCATCAGGGACATTTTTAATGAACAAAGAAACTTCAGTTGGTCAAACATAAATTATTTATCTCCTATTGGATTTATGAATGAGGATCCACCAAATTTCGATTTAAATATTTGTCTATGTCCAGAATTTTACACAAAAAGTATTCCTGGTACTCACAGAGGATAGTAATTTTTTTTTTTTTTAATTTTATTTTTTGTATTGTTATATTTTGTGTGTTTTTATTTTTAAATTTTTATTTTAGATCTTAAGTTAATATTAAGTTTATTATCAGAGACTTACTCTCCTGCCATGTAAGCTCCGGGAGCAAGAGCAAAAAATACTTTTATTTTATTTTTATATACAAAATTTAAACTTTTCAAGGATAAAGCATGGTGCTGTACTAAATTATTGTTATTAAGATAATACATTACAGTCTTAAGTTATCTATCTTTCTTATTTGTTTTATAATCTTTTATTATATCCAAAAAAAAGGCTCAATAAAAATATATATCAAATATATCAAATATTAAAATTAATGTATTTTCTTAACTTTTTATCAATAAAAACACAACGGGCTGACTTTTTTAATATCAAAAACTAGAAGAGCCTTTTACATTGAGCCATTAATATAAAAAATGTTAAGCTCTATTTGAAAATACCAATTTACTCTGCAAAAATTAAAAAAAATTCTTTAAAGTTTGTCGGTTGTCCATTCAGTTTTTTATATAAAAAATTTTTCAAATGTAATTAATATGATTTTTTGTGTGTTAAAATGTAAGCACAGGACCTGTGTCCATATTTACGATATAAATGCGATGTGCTAATCTTGATATTTAAACCACTACTTAGCGTTTTATATAGGTTTTTATGGTTTTTTGCTATTTCAGCGACTTGAGTCGCCGAATGTAAAATCGAGCTCAATAAATGTAATGCCTTAGTAAGGAAGCAATTGAAAGGAAAATATTTCAATAAAAAAATGAATTCATCTATAGTATTCATCCTATACGTTAAAATCGCGAATTTTCAAATATTTTATATTGCAGCATAGCTTTCCAAGATGTCCCCAAAGTCCAACTTTTAGTATAATATGAGGTCACCTCCAAAAACTGTTCTTGCAAAATTTCAAGCAAAACAGTTTCCATTTGCAAAAGTTATCGCAATAAATAGATTTTTTATTAAGGGTAGTATAGTACTAAAGACACTTTAGTATCATTCAGTTTTTAGATTTTTGTTTATCTGCCAATCTCCTCCGTGTTTCAATAGACGAATTCCAGCAAAATTTCATTGAATCAATAGCTGTATTTGTGTGACTCTCTATCAGTGTTATCAAGAACGATTTTGACAGTTTTTCAACGCATTCCGGCTTTCCACTGTCAAAATTGTTCAAGATATCATTGATAGGAATGCCGCACAAACACAGCTAATATAAAAATGCATAAAAAGCATGTAGACAATTCCCTCAGTGTGCTGTAACAGATGTCAAATGCCAAACAGATTTGTTTGTTCGAACTTTATCACAGATTTTCAAAAGTGAGAGCAGTTTTTCAGCTTTTCAAAATTCTATGTTTGCTATAATAAAATTTTAAAAATTAATACGCAATTTTATTGTTAAAATAAATATAAATAAAATCATCGACTAGAGGCTGAAAAACTGCTCTCACTTTTGAAAATTAATTTTACAATTTAAAGAATTAAAATAGAAATAAAAAATTGTCTATTGTATTTTATAAAGCCTGCTCCAGTCATTTTTTTTAGAAATCGAAATTTTGTTATTTTGCTAAAAAAAAAATTCGAAAAAATTTTATTAAAAATTAATTGCGATAATGTAAAACAAATCCGTTTAAGAGTCTTTCAAAACCCATGACGTGTCTCGCTGGTTCAATGTCGACTTGCTTGGAGTTGCTCAAAAAATGGTATTTAAAGGATTCTCTTTCAATCGATTTTAAAACAATTTGATCGTATTTTAGTTAGTATTTGTTTTTTTTTCTACGCGTTTCTTGCAATTTTTTAGCCAAAGTTAAGAAAATTATGAAGTTTTGGGAAAAAATAAAGCAAAAAATTACATATTAAAAATATAACCGGTTAATCGACCAATTTTAACCGATTATTCGGGTCGAATAATTATTTGAGTTTTAAATTATTTATTTCGACATTAACCGAAATAGAGGCGATTAATCGAGGAATCGGTTAAAAATTATAAATACATTTGTTAAATTTTACACAATATTAATTTTTGTTAAACTACCCAGCAAACAAAGATGATCATTAATGACTCACAAATGAGTTCCAAAAACATAAACATTTTTCCACTTTTTCCTATGAAAGTGGTCCGTCCAAAAGAGCCCCGTGTGTACTCAGAAATGACTCAGAAAAAGGAACGTATAAAATCGAAATTTTCCTCATAAATTTAAATAATTTTGTAATATCTTTTGAGTCCGAAAAATGAATGAATTGAGACAGCTTTTTAGATTGTAGAGACAAATTTTTCGATTGTTTTCTGAGGGTTCATATTTTCTACCAAAAAAAGAGTTTTTCAAAAAACAATAACCATTTCTATGAGCCATTTAAGAATCTGTTTATGAGCGCTCCGAAATTGCTGGCTGGGTAATAAATTTTTCTGTTGGGCCAACAGACATATTATTTTGAGCGTATAAGTTAAAAATTGGGAAGTAGTTTATTAAATTAATATTTTGAAAATTTACACTCAAAATTATTTAAAGTACTGAGGATTTTCATTAATGTGTTAAATGAAGATAACTAAAATCTTTGTTTAAATGTGTTTTTCAATCATGAATGGTAACTGAAACGGTGCGGTAACTATTTTAAGGGTAACGCTATTTCATTTACTTCGGTATAGGTATTTTAGGGATAACGGTATTTTTGTTAGTCAGTTGGAAGAGTTTTGAATTAATAACCTATTTTAGCGGCATTAACTGCCAACCCTGGTTTCAATCGATTTTAATACCGTTTCACAGATTTTTTTATTGCCGTTTTATTTTAAGTGGACTAACAGATCGATCTTTGAAAAGTTAATTCGTTTTCGAATGAATTCATTAACAATAGAATCAGATTTGTTTTGAATGAAATGAATTCCTTTTTAACTTCGAATTCGTTCAATTTAACACGTTTGACTAAAAAAACAAATTCAAAAAATTAATAACAAGGTTGGTTCTCGTTATCGCTAAAATACCGTTTCAAATTAAATACCGTTAGCAGTAAAAAATTTTCCAAATACCGTTATCGTTACGGATACCGTTATTTTTATTGGTAGTTAGCGGTATTTGTTAATTTTTATCAAAATGCCAATTTTTTAACTTTTTAATAATAATCTTGGGTTTTTTGTTTTTTTTTTAAATTATAAATAATAATTTTAGTTATTAAAGCTACCAGCACTGAATTTAAAGCTTATAATCTGTATTTTTAATATTTAAAATGACAAATATGCAATTTTTTTTATTTGTTTTTGAAGCAGTTTATAATACCGGTACATACCGGTACTGTTGATTCGATAACAGCATACCGTTACCGAAACAGTCTTAAATACCGTTACCTTACCGTTATTCGTTTCGGTAACCAACCTTGATTAATAATTAACTACTGTCGTAGTCTTTATGGAAAACATACTGGAATTGGATTGAAAAAGGATGAGATTCTGTAAAAGGGGTTGTGAAACTTAACGGAAATGGCATTACAGTATAGTCATTAAACTTTTATAAATTTTTTTTTTATTTAAAATTAGATAAATACGAGTACGTACACACAAAGAAATACTAGAATGCATATTGCCTTGGTTGGCATAGGTACCCTATTTTTGTATGTTATTAGTAAAAATAGTTTTATTACCTATGCCAACAGGTAATTAATTTACCTATTGGCATTGTAGATTTAACTTATGAATATGGGCAACTCTCCGAAAATTTGTAATTCGAAATGTCACAAATTTAAAATATTTTATTTACTTTTCCTGAACATTTATTTTTTAACGAAAAAATTAAGAGTATGAAATATACTGAAGAAAAGATTAACGAGGTAAGACATTGTTAAATGTTATGTTAAAAAATTAAATTAAAATTATTCTTTGATTTTTCAGACGGCCGTATAAGGATTGGATGCTGAATTGCTTTTCATACTATGGTACTAATACCAACGGCTGTCAAACTTTTTTAAACTTTAAACTCAACACATGCGGAATGAAATTGAGAATAAGAAAGCCCAATCGGGAATTCAAAATATCGGGGATTCATGTACATCAAGACACATTTTCTCAACAAGGAACCCCGGAAAAAAACTATGCGGTTTTATATAGCGAAAATTTGGGTATTATTTCTGTAAGCACATTTACACCCGATAGAAAACTGCTACATATAGAGCTAAACACACCTCTAAACAGCTCTATTATGAATGATTTAGGCTATTTAGAGGCGTTTTTATCGTTACTATCCATGGTCTTCTCTCATGGTTTTCAAACAGAACGGTACGGTGTCGATTACTGTAACAGATTATTTGTAAAACGTTATCTTTGGGATAAATGTTTCTCATTTATTTATTTCGGAAATGCAATTTTATTGCAAACGATATTTTGACTGTTTTACAACTGGAGTTTTAAGGGACATGATATTTTAAGAAACAAAAAATATAAAATACTCTAGTCTGTTGAGTATTGAATTTTGTATCGATAAATGTATTTGTTTAATTGCCAGCCAGCACGAGTTTTTTTTTACACTCAAAATAGTTTGTGGGTATATTTTATTGAAATGACAGTTAAAACAAGGATATACAGTTAAAAAGGCGACAATAGTGTTTGCCTGCAAAATAAACCTTTAATTATTTTTAACTGTTGAAATATAGCTAACAAATTCCTAATCAAAAATTTTTAAAACAACTGACAAAATAGGAAAAAATTATTGTTTTTTTACAATTAATTTTGTTGATAAAAAAAAATGTATAAATACATATCTGAAATTTAAAGTAAAATCTTCAAACCGTTCCGGAGTTATGATTTCAAATTGCAAACTAAGAATATATCAATAATAACAAATACAAACTAAATAACAATTTAAAAAAAATCAAAGAAATATTTTGACAACTAACCAAGTTGTTTATTATGCTGTTAAAAATAACTGCTTTAAACAACTGCTTGGAAATAACGGAACATTTCGCAAGTTGCTTTCTTAAATAACTGTCACAACAGTTATTTTATATTTTTCATAAAAAACAACTGTTACAGTTGAAAACAACTACTGATTACAACTAAATAACTGTCAACATTTTTGAGTATATGAAACAGTCAGTTTGAGGGATTTTGAGCTAATATTTCTTAGAGCCTGACCAGGTTTTCCTTAGGTAAATGTTCCCAAAATCGCAAAAATTATCTGTACAAAAAAGTCTTCAGAATTTAATAGTTTTTTGCAGATTAAAAAAATCTTCAATTCTGATAAATTTTTTGTATTAGAAAATATTTTCTGAATCCAAAGAAAAAAACTAAAAGGGCAAAATCTTCCTATATCCTTGATCCTTGGATGCTGTGAAGTGGTTCCGATTTTCTTGACTTTCTCTTAACGAAAATCACATAGATTCTGCGTACTTTTTCCCATATAAAAACCCCAGATTCTCAGGACTTCTCAGATTCTGATTCTTTTTCCACCTTCAGATTCTAGGACTTTTTCTTATAGAAAAACTGTCAGCGTTTGATGATATTTTCCCATAGAAAAGCTTTCAGATTCTAAGAATCTTTTCCTATATAAAAAACCTCAGATTCTGAGTACTTTTTTCTATAAAAAAAAGTTCAGATTCTGAGGATATTTTCCTATGGAAAAACCTTTAGATTCTGAGGACTTTTTCCTATAGAAAACCGTGGCATTTCAAGCACTTCTTCCTATAGAAAAACCCTTATACTATGAGTAGCTTTTCCTATAGAAAACTGCTCAGAAACCGAAGGCTTTTCAAAAATAATAACAGATTTTGAGGACATAATCTATAGAAAAACCTTTAGATTCTGAAGTGGCTTTTCTACAGAAAAAGCCTGAGTACAGAAAAAGAAAATTTTCTTCAAAATACCTCAAGAAATGTAACGACTTTTATATCAGGAAAATTCGCGTTTTCGGCGACTTTATAAAAATGAGATTCACAAACGTTTGAAACTTGTTTAAAGACTTTTTAAAATAGTGCATTATAAGATTATTCTCACAAATACCTTTCATTTAAAAACCAATTCATCTATAATTAATTTGGAAAAGTATGAAAAAAGATCTAAAAATATAGAAATCCAGAAATTTCTAACCTCTTTTTCATTCCCTGAATGTGAGATTGGGCCGCTAAAAAAATAAGTGTTCAATAATTTTCTCTCCTCCATAACATATCCAAATTTCAGGGAATCGGTCGGTGACCTTTCTTGTGTCTTTTTTATATATAAAAAACCGCTAATTTTATGTTATATAGTGTACTATTAATATCTCTATTTGTGTAACTAAACCATTTGTATAATTTATATGTATTTTAATATATTTTTTAATAAATAAATTTTCATTTTCTAAAATAAAAAAACACATTACTTTTTGCAACAAAAAAAAAAACCTAATATCAAAGCTATATTACCGAATTTTCGCCTACGTTAAAATAGGTAATACACCTATTTTTCTTAGCTAATTTAACAAAAATTATAGGTGATTTTTCGAACATAAACGTCAAATACATATTACCTATTTTTTATAGTAATATCGCCATAAAACATAGGAAACTCTATGTTGCCTTTGAAAATAGGTGATATCACCCCACAATTTTAGGCAATATTACCTTTATTTTTCTTTGTGTGTATAACAAATAAGTAACTTATCAAAATTTCTTATTTAAAAAAATTTTAGCCCAATCGGAATTTTATCAGCAAATCAGTAGAGCGTTTTCATTTTGATGTCGGCTCAGCCAATTATTCACGGCGGCTGAATCGGCTTGGCAAAGGTGTCGGCTGGCGGCAGCTGACCGGCTGAGATCGGCTGGCTTGTATCTCTGGTCCTTACCCTTAGGGCGTCGAACATTTCGGGCACAGTCGCTTCCAAATAAATTAATTTTTTTTTATCGCTCCACAAAATGTTTTGCCTTTTTTTTTTCACCGTCTGCTCTGGACCAATTGGAATGACTTCTTGCAAACGCCAACCTAGCCTTTAAATTTTTTTGTCTAAGCAAAGGGACTCTTCTGGCTATCCGTCCTGGTAAATGAGCTTCTTCTAGTCTACGACGAACCGTTCGCGATGAAATTACATTTCCAATATCTGCTGAAATCGCTCTTGAAGACACAAATGGGTCCTTCTTCGCAAGAGTTCCAATACGGATATCTGTTGTTTTTGAAGTTTTTTTGTGTCTTCCGCGAGTTTCGACGGAATTTTTAGGCTTTAAAGCATTTTGTACAAAAAATAGCGACCGATTAATAGTTTCTGCTATAGAACGAAGACTTTGGCCACTTTCTCTTAGCCTTGAAACAATTTTTCTCTCCTCCGGAGAACAATGACTTTTCGCCTTATCGCGGATTTTTTTTTATATATATTTCGTTATCAATAAAGATAAACAACAGTAAAATAACTAGCCTTTCCAAAAAACTAGAGCAGACTGCGAAAATATTAAAGAATTCAGCAATGTATTATTTTGTCCAAGTATTGAAATCACACCTGTACAAAACTAACACACAATGAAAACAACGGGGAAGCCCCAGTTTTGTTTTTACTTTTAAATGCATTGCCATATTAAAGTTATTTAAATAAAAAAGAATTGCCATGTTTACTTTCCGTTAAAGTAACTAAAATTAAACAAAGAAAAAATAAGCAGGTGTACTTATTATTTTGACCATACGATATGTGTATTTTTGTAATCGAGAGAAAAAAGAATTTTTTTTATTAAAATATACTTTTATAAACAAAAAGAATTGACTGTGAAAACAGTAGTTTTTACCGATTTCGTCAGTTGTTTTGAAATGTTTGTAGTAAAAATTTATCAGTTAATTTTACGACATTGGTAGTTATTTTTAATGCATTTGTTAACTGTTGAAAAACAGTTAAAAATAGCAAACTTTTTAGTTATTTTAAACGTAAATACCTTTGTCGCCTTATTAACTGAATATTCCTTTGTTTTAACTGTCATTTTCAGTAGATTCTACCGACAAACTTTTGTGAGTGTACAGATTTTGGACCTTTTTCTTTCCAAATTGGCTTTGATATTTAAAATCCAACTTCGTCTTATATTTAAATTTTTTTTTAGAAAATCTTAAAAAAAATTTTTAAATTTTGATTTTGAGCGATTACATTTAGAAAAGTTATTGAGATATTGATACACCTTATGGTGTTTTCTTTTCTGGAAAAAAAATGTTGCCTTGTTAAAGTGTAAAATTTTAAAAATTTTGCCCTCACCCCAATAAAATGCTACATTTTTCCAATCAGAATAGAACAATAAAATCACTTATTTGCATTTTTCAAAACACATGTGTATGTATATGCAATATTGTTTACGCTAGCTACTCCCAGCAAAATATTGGTAATGACACCTCATTGCTGTCTGCATTACCAATAAAGATATATCATTACCTTTTGCATTATTTTATAATATAAAATAATGACTTCCTAATAACGGCCTATTGTAGTTATTGCTTTTAAATATAAAATAATGACTTACTCGCAATAGTTTAAATAAGTACTATTTACAAAGTTAAATTTTATACATTTATATTTATTACATGTAAATATGTTTTGTATTAAATTTTTATGACGAGTACTAAAATTACACACTAGGAAAAACTTTAAATTCTCTGAATGTATTTCCTGAAACTAATACTGAATTTAGACTGAGCAAAAACCAGATGGTTTTTGTACAAAACTAAATTACAAAAGCCAATTCATTTACACTGAATTTTTAGTTTTTCTTTGTCACATCACTTTTTTATTAAGCACTTTTGTTTATGTTTTTATGGTTAAATTAAATTAAAAAAATTATTAACATTTTTAAAAATGTATAACAACACACTATTTTAAACTAAAACTGAAATATTTAAAAAAAATTAAAAAATATATTTTTGACACTTGCTTTAATTCTATATTCGTTGTAACAGGGTGTATCGAAAATTAGTTATAAAAGACATCGGGTGTATCAAAAATACAAATTTCAGATATTTTTACTTGGTTTTTGGCAAAAACCAGGTAGAATCTGGTTTTCAATTTGTATGAAAATTGTATTAAAAAACTAAATTAATTTTATAGTTTTCGGCTCAAAACCTAAAAATGACCAAAAACTACTAGTTTTTGCCCAGTCTAAATATACTATAATAGTATTTATGTAACTCCTTATTTTTAAGAATCAAGTAAGCAGTCGGATAACCTCTTATAATTCAACTTTTTGTAAGCATGTATGTAACCACTTATTATTCAAAATCTCGTAACTACTTATTTCTCATTTTTTCGTAAGCGAGCAGGTAAGCGTGACTACTTATAAAAACGACCACGCCAAACAAAAATAATGAGTTTAGACGCCAAAAAATAAGTTGTGCGGAGCTATGGATTTCTATTATATAACCACTTATTTGGTAATGAAAGATTTTGCTGGGCTACTATATTATAGCCTAGTGGATGTGATGCTTGCCTTTGGCTCGGGATGGCCAGGTTCAAATCCCAGCCAAGGTGAAGTAATTGTTATATACTACTCTCTTTCTCTTTTTTCGATATATAAGTTTTCCTCCATATTAAGAAAAAATTGTATAATTTTTTTTATTTATTGGTAGCGGTAAAACTAGTAAATACTAAATAACAGAGCAAATTATTAAAAAATTAAATAAAATCAACGAGGATATAGGCTAAAGAGTTCCCATAAGAAAAAAAGTGTACTCTTTGGTTCCCTTAAAATTTATATGGATTGGGTGCCTGTTAATTCCTTTGAAGAATAAGAGAAACAAAAGGAAAACCGAAAAAGTTAACAGGGCACTGTTTTTATTGTTTCTTATGATTATTGATTAACGCGGTAACAAAAACAACTTTAAGAGTGAAATAAATAATAAATAATCAATTTTAATTATTTTTTTTATTGTTTTTAATGATTTTTTTTTGCTTGTAAACACGTTTTTATTAAATTTATTGTTATCGCGACGTCCTTCATTTTTTCTCGTTCGCTGTTAAATTTCTTCAAATTCTTTGTGTTTTTCTTCTCAGTCGTGTGTGAATTTTTTCAAAAATCTTAAAACACCTTAATGGATACCCCCTGATAAAATTTTATAAAAAAATAAAATTTATAAAAAAAATAAAATTTTATAAAAAAAATAAAATTTAAAAAAAAAAAAAAAAATTAAATTTTATAAAAATAAAATAAAAAAATGTTGTGGTCCAACCGGGGTTTGAATCTGCGACCTTCTGCATCAGAAGCCAGGATAGTACCCCCTAGGCCACCAAGCTGCGAGTTTGCTGGCAAACAACATTGCAGTATTGCAGGTTCGTCAAAAAAAAAAATTCTTTGATTTTCGGATATCATCACTTTTTTTAAAGTTTTTGCATAGAAAAAAAGAATGGCGTTTTTTTTCTATTTTATTTCAACTCTTTCCAGTGGCGCAAGTCGGCCAAAAACGCTGATTTGGAGACCCATTTTCTGCAGAGCAAAAACGGCTACATTTCTGGGAAATCTGACTTTACCTTTCGATTCGACAGCAAAAATTTAATATAAAAAACATTTTTTTGCGTTTTCTGAATACAGCAGATAGTCATTAGAGTGGTCCAAAAATCCACTTTTTTCAAAAATTTCAAAAAAGTTAGTTTTTTATTACACACAATGAAAATGTATTCCCTGTTGAGAATATTGGTACAAACATTTTTATATACCGCGATCCGTTAAAAAGTTATTTAGTAATCAAATATGTTTAGTATAAATAAATCTTTGTAATAAACATTACAAAACCTACAAATTATTTTGTCATTACTAAAAAATAAATTTATAATGCGGCAGCGAGTATTGAAAGCTGCATTTTAATTAGCTCAAATACTTTTTCATTGAATTAAAAAAAAAATCTAAATTTGATTAGCTAATAACTTTTTAACGGTTCGCGGTATATCCAAAATTATTGTACCCATGTACTCCGCCGGAAATACGTTTTCATTGTGTGTAATAAAAAAAGTTTTTGAAAAAAGCGGATTTTCGAACCACTCTAATGGCTATTTTGAAAATGCAAAAAAATTTTACAAAATTGTACAACAATGGAATTTGTACAATGGAATGGTAAAATCAGATTTCCTATAAATGCAGCAGTTTTTGCTCTGGAGGAAAAGGGTCTCCAAATCAGCGATTTTAGCCGACTTGCGCCAGTGGAAGGAGTTAAAATAAAAAATAAAAAAAACCCCATTCTTTTTTTCTATGCAAAAACTTAAAAAAAAGTGATGATATCCGAAAATCAAATTTTTGTGACGAACTCTAATACACATAGCTTTGATAAAAAGAAAAGAACACAAAACAAGTTATTCAAAAGCAAATTGCAAAAAAAAGGCAACATTTTTGTCAGAAAAGAAAACACCATTAAGTTTGAAAAATAGGGCAGGAATTAAGCTTAAACTGTATAGAGCGTTTTCTTTCCAAAGATATAGTTACTAAATTTTTTGTTGAAAAACTCGGCTGAAAAATTTTAAAAAAATTAAAAAGTGAATTGTGCAAAACCTAGAGCCAATTTGAATGAACTGCAGATTCGAAATCAGCACCCCCTAATTATTCTAAAACCACTGCAAAGTTGTGCAACTTATAAATATTGTCATATTTTTTAAAGCTGTGCTATTTATTGCAAATAAAAACATTTTTTTTAGGAAATGGCGGTTGACCATTATTGCCATAATGGCATATCAATCATTATTGCCATAATGGACCATATGCTGTAATTATTGAGACAATTCAAAATGAGGAAAATAGAAGACCAATTAATGCATTTAATGTTTCGTTATTATTGCAGGAATATAAAGTTAATAAAGTTATTGAGACAGTAAAAATTGAATATGGAAGATGTAAAATTCTATTTAAAATGCCAAATGCTAATAAATTAAATTTTGGCAAACTGGGATACAGGATACGTATTTTTTTCACATTTTATAAGCAAAATAGGTGTTATCCATGATGTACCGGTAAATTTATCAATGAGAGAAGTTTTTTGCAATTTAGAATCTCCAATTCCTATTTTAAAATTTATTCGTACACTCACAAAAGTTTGTCGGTAGAATCTACTGAAAATTACAGTTAAGGGTATATGCACTTAATAAGGCGCCAAATGTATTTATCTTTAAAATAACTTAAACTTTTGTTATTTTTAACTGTTGCAAAATAACTAACAAATGCATTAAAAATAACTACCAATGTCGTAAATAAATTTTTACTACAAAAATTTCAAAACAACTAAAAAAAATCGGTAAAAACTACTGTTTTTAGAGTCAATTCTTTTTGTTTATACAAGTATATTTTAATAAGAAAAAGAAATAATATTTTTCTTTCGATTACAAAAATATGTGTTATTATTTCAGCCTATTTAAAACTCGAAGTAAAAATTCCTTACCGTTCTCCAGTTATTATGCTTTTATGCATTGGAGATACAATACAAGTTTCTGAATTTTATTTGCAAACTACTAGTTTTGAAATAGAATGACCTTTGCCATTTTTATGGATTAGCGGCATCCCCCGGTGGGTCGTCAAATACATGACATTCCAGAGTAGGGTAGAGGGGGGATCCTTCGCCACTTTGTTTTCAAAGCACTGTCATTTCTTAACCCCTAATTATTTTTCAAAAATTACTTTCAAATTGGAGATCTACATACATATCTTGGCTTTAATTTCTATGATTTTTATTCTAATTATTTGCATATTTTCTATTACTTTTTTAATGATTTTCAAAGTAACTCAAATCGGCGTAACTGCCCCAAACTTGGGGGATATTCGCCAAAAGAGCTAGATAAAATTTCAACAAAAAAATATTGTTAATACGGCAAAGCCAATGTTTTAATGACTGAAATAAATAATTTAGAATAAGTTCTTTAAGGTATATGATTCTTTTTATTCAATATATCTCCACTACATTAAAAAAAAATTATTTAAAACTATAGTATAATTATTCTTCAAAATTACAAAAAAACTGAATAATTAATATAAATTTAAGAATGAACACGATTGTTCTAATTTCCTGTTATACATATTTTAAATATTTAGAGAAGTCTTATAGAGCATTTTAGGCAGGGATGCACCAACTATTGGTAGCTACAGGGGCCATCTGGTGATTGTGCCCCAGAGACAGGCACTAATATAAAATTAATATTTTTCACACTTTTTAAGCATTTATTAAAATTTAATTATTATTTTCTGAAAGCTTAGGATCATAGGTCTGACATAATGAAAAATTTTTTTATCACACGATTTGAGGAAGTAATTGCAAAATGTAGTTGCTTTCAATTATTCTTTTGGCACCCAAAAAAACACAAAAACACTTCTATCTGCTACCACATGTAGGGTTGCCATTTCCATTTTGAGAAAAAGAGGACGTCAACCCCAGAAAAGGAGGACATTTGTCTTAAAAAAGAGGACAATTTTTTTTTAATAAATTAATTTTACAAAAATCAATAACGCGATAAAATATACAAATAAAAATTTATTTTATAAATAAAACAATTTTTATTCCCACTAAAAAAAATTCACAAAAAACAAAAACTTCATTCTGAACTTTAAATTAGTGGTACATAAACAAACAGAAAAAAACCATAACGATTAACCAATCCATTGCATACATTTTCAGGAAAATACATTTCCATAATTTCTTGATACGATTTGTAAAGGGTTTCAGGAATGTTTTTTAATGCTTCCAATTTAAATTAGTATAAAAATATTCAAAAAACTCTTGAAAATTCATATTAAAATTTTATTTGACTCTAATAATATCAGAAATATAACTAGAAATAGTTTCTGGATTCATTATACCCTACACCACTATGTGGTCAGGGTATTATAAGTTTGTGCTGATGTTTGTAACACCAAAAAATATTGGTCGTATAGTATACCGATCGGTTCAGAATTTTTTTTATTTCGATTTAACGATGTCCGTCTGTCCGTCCGTCCGTCCGTCTGTCTGTCTGTCCATGCAATCTTGTGCGCACTCTACAGGTCGCACCTATTAAGATATTTTGATGAAATTTGGTACGCAGACCTATGTTGGCCCAAGGACGAACAAGTTTGATTTTTTTGAACATCGGTCCATGTTTAGACCTAGTGCCCATATAAGGGTCCTACCAAAATTATACTGTTTATACGCTGCAGGTCGTAAATATTAAGATATTTTGATGAAATTTGGTACACAGACCTATATTGGCCCAATAACGCAGCCTATTGATTTTGGTGAACATCGGTCCATGTTTAGACCTAGTGCCCATATAAGGGTCCTACCAAAATTATACTGTTTATACGCTGCAGGTCGTAAATATTAAGATATTTTGATGAAATTTGGTACACAGACCTATATTGGCCCAATAACGCAGCCTATTGATTTTGGTGAACATCGGTCCATGTTTAGACCTAGTGCCCATATAAGGGTCCTACCAAAATTATACTTTTTATACGCTGCAGGTCGTAAATATTAAGATATTTTGATGAAATTTGGTACACAGACCTACATTGGCCCAATAACGCAGCCTATTGATTTTGGTGAACATCGGTCCATGTTTAGACCTAGACCTATATAAGGGTCCTACCAAAATTATACTGTTTATACGCTGCAGGTCGCAAATATTAAGATATTTTGATGAAATTTGGTTCATAGACCTATGTTGGCCCATGGACGAAGCCTATTGATTTTGGTGAACATCGGTCCATGTTTAGACCTAGTGTCCATATAAGGGTCCCACCAAAATTATATTGTTTATACGATGCAGGTCGCAAATATTAAGATATTTTGATAAAATTTGGTACATAGACCTCTGTTGGCCCAAGGACGAAGCCTATTGATTTTGGTGAACATCGGACCATGTTTAGAACTAGTGCCCATATAAGGGTCCCCCCAAAATTGGCTTGGTAACAAACTGCAGGTCGCAAATATTAAGATATTTTAATGAAATTTGGTGCGCTGACTCACATTATAGAAAATTTTGACATAAGCCCCATTTTGACCCATTCGAATTTCGGATCCAAACAATACACCAGACTGGTGTAGGGTATTGTATAGTCGGCATGCCCGACTTTAACCTTTTTACTCGTTTTTATTCTGGCGTCTTGATTAAAAAAAAAACTTCACAAAAAAGATAAAAAATTATTCTGAATTTAAAATTAGTAGTACCTGAATAAACAAAAAAAAAAAAAAAAAAATGATTAACAAATTTTTTGCATACATTTTCGGGAATGTACATTTTTATAATTTTTTCCAATTCGAATCAACATATTACTGTCACATTTCTTCAAATAAATGAATGTTTTTTAGTTCGATTTTTAGATCATAAATTCATACCACTTTCTGTTTAACTACCTGTTTTTATAAAAAGAATCGGTGAAATTCGTTAAAACGTTTGTGTGAAAAACACAAACTTAAAAAGATTTATCTTACAAATTTTTTAGCCTCATTTGTTCTACCTGGAAGTCCTAACAAATTTGTGCAAAGATTTTGAAGGAAAAACGTTTTTAAATTAGTGTTTTTCACACAAATTTGTTAACGAATTCGTTTGATTCTTTTTATAAAAACACCCAGTAAATTATTTTTCAAATTAAAGAACGATGCTACAATTTTCACAAGTAAATTACAAAGAATACACTTTTTTTTTTTCAAATATTCATATAACTCTTGACAATTCATATCAAAAATATTTTGACTCTAATAATATCAGAAATGATTTCTGGATTCAATTTATTTCTTTTTGGCTTCCACTGCGCCTTGATTAAAGAAAATATAAGTTCTATCTACGTTGGCCTTATGTGCTGGTAAAAAAAATCGCACAAAAACTTGTAATCAGTCATGTTAATTGAATTTAAAGGGGGTTATTTTGTAAAACGCAACGCCTTGCGTTGCGTTGTTTTCCATATAAATTGTTTTTGTAACAATAACAATTTACACACAAATCAACCAATGCAAGGCGTTGCGTTTTACAAAATACCCCACTAAGTTTTTTACATAATTTTTCAGGATAATTAATTCATTAAATAAATTTTCATCATTAAAGGCAATGTTGATTTTTTTTTAATTCAACAGTTGGCTCACTGCTGATAAGCTTCAAATTTGGCAATTAAAGTAAGTGATGCCATGTCAATTGAAATACAGCGACAGAACAGCGATGCCAACAATTTAAAAAATAAATTATAGAGAAAAGTGCAAAAAGTAGGACAACCCCGGACACTTACTGAAAATGAATGAGGACTGCCCCGGATGCCCTAAAAAAGAGGACGGTTTCCGGGGAAAAGAGGACGGATGGCAACCCTAACCACATGTGATGTAAATTCATCAAAGTGGATGTCAAGGAAAGATAATTGAAAAATGCATTAGTGTATGTGCCCCACTGGCGAAGGATCCCCCCTCTACCCTACCGATTCTGAGTACCGATTCCGAATTGTTTGTGAAGCTGTGAAACGGTGAAAAATATTTTTCACTGATTTAAAAATAATGAAAACAAATGACAGTTTTTATCACTTCATCGCTTGCAAACTATTCAGAATCGGTACTCAGTATACTGCGGCTTTCATGATTCAAAAAGTGATGTCAATTGAATATATCTAAAAATGAAGCTTTTCCTAGATTTGGTGATGTATTGTAATTATCACTAAAATACCGTTACCGTTTTTTTTAAATTTTCTGTTTTTTGTAATTGCACGTGGTTATTGAGTATTTTTTGTACAATGAGTTAATAAATTGGTTTTATATTTATTCTAGTTTGTTTAAAAAAAAAAATTTGCGGTATACACCGAAATAACTGACTATCGTTACCCTTAAAATACCGTGTCCGAAATAACTGAAAAACCGTTAACCTTAAAATACCGTTACCGAAATAATCAAAATACCTTTATCCTTAAAATACCTTTACCGAAATAATCAAAATACCTTTATCCTTAAAATACCATTACCGAAATAGTTAAAATACCGTTAAATTTAAAATACCGATTCCGAGATATTTTAAATAGCATTACCCTTAAAATACCATTACCGAAATAATCTAAAATAGCGTTACCCCTACCGATAACCGCATCGTTTCGGTTACCATCCATGCATAGAACCCTTAGAGGGTTAAGATACCGAACAAGGATTTTTCAACTAAATTATTCTTTTTTTAATTTTAAAGGCAGAAGACTTTGGGTCCCGGGCAAGACCGGGCACAAATTATTAGTAAATAAATTAAATTATGACAAGAATGTAATTTCAAAATATTTACTACTTTAATATTTATTTAAAATATATCGTCGACCGGCCTGCAAAATGTCACATGTGTTTTTTAATATAGTTAAAATGATTCAGACATGGAATTTTGACTTCATCGGATATCATTTACCCACATTTTACAAAAATTGATTATTTTGTCAAAAATATAACAAAATTTGAATGTCTTTATTAAATTTTACGCAGTTTTCGGAAAAATATCACTTAAATTTGGTTAGACTATAATTATCTTTACATTAGTTTAAAAAAATATTTAACCCTTAGTGACAAATAGCAATCGAGATCTCCAAATTAGGCATTTTAAAAAATATTCAAAATTAATTTAAAAAAAAAGCACGTTTTTGCATTTTTATCAAATTCTTGGGTCATTTTGGATTCCAGGCTAAAGTGGGTTAATGATATCCGATGAAGTCAAAATTCCATGTCTGAAGCATTTTGACTATATTAAATGAATGAATGGACTAAAAAATATTTTTTTTCGAAATTTAGAATTTTGGGAATTTTTACTAGTAGTACACTTTTTTTTCCAAAATGGGCCATTTTCGTCCAAATTTCGGCACGGGTTAACGTTTACCAAAAAAAAAAACCGATTTCTTCCATTTGGGACTATTTTCAATAAAACTGGGGGGTGTAAAGACAAATCTATTTTGAAGATACACCCTAATATATATAGTAGATATTGCTTTTATCTCTTCTTGGAAAATATTTTTCAAATGATTATAAGTGTTTGTGCATCTTTTGGGCTAATGACATTTATGACTTTAGATTAAATATAGTGTGACGACGCTTCCGAAAAAAATACAGCCATAATTCGAAAATAATATCATAATAGCATACAATAAAGCGCCTCACTAAAAATATTATGGGCTAAATAACACACAAAATGCGTAACATTTATTTTGTAAAATTTATCCCCTCAATTCATAAATGCTTTGTAAAGTTATAGCAGGTTTATTGAACAAATTTTGTATGAAAATGACGTTTAATAAACCCGCCCTATGCTCCAGTGGGAGTTAGAGGAATATATATGTATATAGGAATATATCAATAATAAAAAATATAAACTAAAGCCCAGTATTTTGTTCAAAAGAGCGAAAAAATTTCGCTCTATGTTTGGAGCTCAAAAACTATAATAAAAACATTAAAATGCACAAATTTTTTATGGTCTATAAAAAGTTACAATCATAATTAATTCAAATGTGACTTTTTCGCTACATTTTCAAATGATCCTGTCTATTAAATTCATACGAAAAAAATTCCACCGTAATTTCGCAACAATTCCACACAAGTGAAAAATCATTTTTTTTATATGGAGTTTGACAGCTTTATTCGCAAAAGTACGAACAAAATACCGTTAATTAATCCAAATGTCACTTTTTCGCTACATTTTCAAATGATCCTGTCTATTAAATTCATACAAAAAAAATTCCACCGTAATTTCGCAACAATTCCACACAAGTGAAAAATCATTTTTTTTATATGTAGTTTGACAGCTTTTTTCGCAAAAGTACGAACAAAATACCGGCCTTAAACAAGAATTTTTAAAATTAAAAGAAATTCAACGAAATTTTTTGTTTTTGAAATAAGTACAAAAAAACAACCGTTTACTGTAAAATTGCCGTTTTCGTAGTTGTTTAGTATGATATTAAAAATAACTGATTTATTTTATTTTTTTATTTATTTTTATTTATTTAAACAACTGTTACAAAATCACAGTACTTTTCACTAGTTGTTTTCTTAAATAAGCGTCATAACAGTTGTTTTGCATTGTTCTATAGAAAAATAACTGTAATTACTGTTAAAAACAACAACTACTGATTACTACACTGTCATGTAGTAACTGTCAAACTTTTTTGAGTGCATAAATTGAAATGTTCTAAAAATAAATTGTTTTATTATAAATTTTTACTAAAACGTGTGCTAATGTTATCTGCGGTGACTTAAGCTGGACTAGTAATTGTGGTATGTCTGTGCAGCATCTACACTTCAGAAGCAACGATAAATAAATTTTGTTAGTCTTTTAAGGATTTCGTTTTACATTATAATTGTTGGTCAAAGCTATGCTAAATTAAGGTCCCTCTGGTCAACACAGTTTTTCACCCCATTAAAAATTAGAATACTACTCGCAAAATCGTATCTAATTCCTGGCTTAATATATGGTTGTGAGCTTTTTGAAAATTGTGATGCTGTTAGTAAGCGCAAGTTAACTGTGTTGTACAACAATATCGTCAGATATGTCTATGGATTAAGGAGGCTCGAACGTATTTTATCATTTGCGACTAAACTCTATGGCGTATCTTTTGAAAATCTTCTAAAAATTCGGGTACTTTTATTTTACCATAAAATTATTTACAAGAAAAACCCTCTATATCTGTATACTGTTATAGAATTTGCCTTATCCCCTAGGGGTAGAAAGACTATAATATCAAATCATCGATATCATGTGTCTGAATGGCATTTTTATATAAATGCTGCACGTCTTTGGAGATACCTTCCAGCAAACCAACAACTCAACATCAACGCATACAACTTTAAACAATTTCTTTTCAATTTGTTTGCCGATATTTAGTTTTGTTTCTATCTTTGTTGACATTTTGACGAAATTACCAAATTATTTTATATTTGTTTTTAACAATTTGTGATAATAAAATAAATTATGATACTTATATTTTGAAATGTAGTTTTAAGTTTTATAAAATTTGCAATTAGGTTGTTCATAAGGGGTGTGCTATCTGTTGTATCGTTGTATCGTCCTAACAAAAAACAGAGTTGTTAAAATTTTTATTTGTGTTTAACCACGATTTTCTATTCAGTTTTCTATCTGTTAGTACACTCAAACATAGGATACTAAACATACGTAAAAATGTTGTATCGTGCTATTCTCAAAAGTTGTATTTTTTCAATTTAATTTCTAACAACTCTGTTTTTTTTAGGACGATACAACGATACAACAAATAGTACACCCCTTGTGAAAACCCTTAATGTCTAATTTCCACAAACTGCTTTCCTGTACTTTAATTATAAGATTTAATCTTGTTGTGCAGGATATGTGAAAAATTAAATTAAATAAATAAAATAAATAAATAAGTTTAATTAATTTACATTATAATGTAAGTATAATTTGTCCTCAGAATCTGAGGTTTTGATATGCAGAATCCTCCTCGGAATCTGAGGCTTTTAGTAGGCTTAAATGGAATTATAACACTCTTTTTAATAAAATATTTTAAAAATGATTTTATTCTTTTATTTTTGGGCGATGTAAAGCATTTTATGTGGTAAATTTACGCACAGAACCGGTAAAATTGCACTTAGTTTTCTACTATAAGTTGGGTAAATTTAAACAAAAATTAAGTAGAGTGCAGAACGAACAGCTATTTTGTTTTTCATCATGTTTATTAGAGATGGACACTAGGGTTATGATTTTTTGATTTTTGTTTTGCAAATATCAAATTTTACATGCCCTACGAAACCTTTTTGGAGGGATTTTTTCCCGTAAGATATTATTCCGTAAACTTGCGTGATTCACGTGAATGACACGTGATCCCGCGTGAGTGAGAGTAAAATCTGAATTTACTCACGTGAGTGAGTGTGACTAAAAAAAATTGTTGAGTGTCAGTCAAAATTCACTCACGTGCCCATCTCTAATATTTATGAATCTTTTCATAAATATGATGGATTTTTTTCTTCGAGTGATCCTAATATTTAGTAAAATTCAACTTCACAAAAGCGAAAAAATTTCGATCACTCACGAATTATCATTTTAGTTTTTGATTCGCGAATCAATTTTAGTCGGTAATAGTCTGTAAAGGCACATTTAGAGATAGGGCAAAAAACACCTCTAAATACCTCAACGAGTGTTGTGGATGATTTAAGCTATTCAGAATTACATTTTGCTTTAATTTTTGCTCTATCTCTAGCAGTTTTCTCTCTCGTGTAAATTTACCCTAAGAAATAAACTTTGATAAGGAAATAAACATTGATTTAACAATCGTTTTCAGTACAAAAAAAATTAAATTTGCTCCTAATAAATCAATGTCTTAAATTGTAATGCAGTCTTTTAAATGAATTAAAAAATTTACATCAATTCGCGAATCAAAACAAAAAATTAGATTCACGAATCAAAAAATGTGGAAGTAATTCGCGCGAATTATCTTTATATTTTTGGATTCGCGATTTATAAATCAGTTTTCTTTAATCATCTTTGAAAATAATTTTTTTTAAATCCATTTTTCAAAGCCCTGGGTACGAGGCAGTTTAATGTGCATACATTGATTTGATTTTCTAACCAACGATGCTTGTAAAATACGTTTATTAAGTAATTACCGCTTATGCAGGTATTAAATATAAAGTATTTACCTGTACATATAAACATTAGGGTGGAAGCTATTTAATGAAAAATCCAATTGAAGGAACATTACCCCCTATTATACAATAATCTTAAAGTGATTTTGAACTGCGCACACTGGGATCAAGTTTTAGATTTTGGAAAAAAACGAATTTAATTATTTTTTCCTATATTTTGAAAAATGTTTAAAACTATTCTAAATTTTCTGACACGAAATGACTTTCTGTGCTTTCCAATGTATTTTTGACGAGAGTAATTATCAGATTCCATCACTTAGACTATTTTCTTAGTATATAAACTAGTGTTTCCTTTTATTCGATGTAGGCAGTTAATTAGTTAATGCATTTTTCGAAAAATTAAAATTGATTAACCAACTAACTAATAGTTAACCCAAAAATTTGTTTTCTTTTGTTTAATAGTTAAGTTAAAGTTAAACCTACAGTATGAGACCCACCGGTAATTTTAGTCTTCAATAAAAACACAAAAAGCTGTTAAAAACGTGAGGTGAGGGTTAAAAAGTTTCGAAAACTGAGATTTTTTTTTGCTGAAACTAATGGATTTTTTCCCCCCAAATATTAATAAGTTAGCAACAGCAAATCTAAAACTGTTACATATAGATAATTTAATACAAATTTTTAATTCTTTAGAAAAAATTTTAAAAATCTGAAAAATTGTAGACACAAATAGGCAATACTGCCAATAATAAAATATAATAAATTAAAAACAAATTTTATATCTATAGTTATAAAGATTTTATTAAGATTCTTCCTTCTCCTTTGAAGAAATAAAAAAAAAAACTAGTTACAGCTTTTTTTACACTGAGACATCGAAATAAAAAATTTTAGTTCTATTAATTAAATTTCACTAAATTGAAGACACAATTTACTCTGCAAAAATCAACAAAAAATTTTTCTAATTTTGTAAGTCTCTTTTTGGTTTTTTTAAGGGCCATTAATTAATAAACAAAATAACATAAAGTTTGATGAAGTTCAATGAAAATTATCCTTGAATCAATGTAAAAATTCATAAATAGCATGTTGACAATTCTCTCATTATGCTTTTTGTGCATTTTTTAACTTTCATTTTGTCTTAACTTTAGAATATTTTTTTTATTTGAATGAAAATTAAAATTAGGTGGAATGGGTTCGAGTTCCATGGTATTCTAGTGGAACATGTTGTAGAATTAAACCGATTATACACACTTCCTTGGGAGATGCAAGAAAAGGTAGAGTTCTTACAGAATTAACATGTCAATTGTCTGATAAAGTTAAAAAACAAATGCAACCTTGTACTCAAGGACATGGAAATATAATTTACATTAGTTTTAATTTTTAAAAGAACAGAAATGAAAAACTGCCTATTGTAGTTCCTAAAGCCTGCTCCAGCCAGACCATCGTTTGCTTTAAGAAGTTTTTAAAAATACCTTTATTTTGCTCTTTCGCGATGTTTTTTAAAGACTTTTAGAAACAAATAGAAACTTTGAAATGTTGTTAAAATATTTGCAAAAAAAAAAAATTATTGGAAGGATCTCTTAAAACACATGACGTGTCTCGCTGGTGCAATATCGGCTTGGCTGGAGTTGCTCAACAAAATATATTTAAAGGCTTAAGGACCTCTTTCAGTCGGTTTTTAAAGATTTTGATGGCATTTTAGTTAGTATTTGTTTTTTCTAATAATGTAATAAAATCAAATGAGAAATTTTTACTATATAAATTTTGAAACAACTGACAAGTTGGTAAAAATCTACTGTTTTTACAGATAATTTTCTATATTATGAAAGTATATTTTAATAATAAAAACAAAAATTTTTTTCGATTATGAAAAAAACTGTGATACTGCAAAAACTGAGCAAAAACTACCTAGTTTTTGTCGCATGCATAAAACCAAAATAAAAACTAGTTTTGTACAAAAACTAGGTAGTTTTTATGCATGCGCTTTGACAAGTAAAAACCAGCAACGACCAAAAACTAGTTAGTTTTTGCTCAGTCTAAATGCAGTATAAATTTAATAAATTCATTGTATTTAAAATTTGAAGAAAAAATTCTAAACCGTTCTCCAGTTGTTACCTTTTTATGATGCATTGAAGATACAATACAATATTCTGTTTTTATTTGCAAATTAAGAATCAGGGTTGGGTTGCAGTTCATATGGATAACGTTATTTCAAAATCACTCTGTTAGGGTTTTTTGAGGTTATCGATATTTTAAGTTGTTTCGTTAAGTTATTTTAGCGTTATGCCTCATTCATACTGAACCCAAAACTAATAGTTTTCAAATTTCAAATCGAAAACTTAAAAAAAACCAAAACTTCTAGTTTTGGGTTCAGTGTGCTAAAACTACTTCGTTTGGTCATTTAAAGGTTAACGGTATTTTTTATTGATTTCGTTAGTAGTATTTTAAGGTTAACGATAGTCCTTTTTTAATTTTTGATAACTCTACAGACCGTCACTCTGTAAAATCTTATGTGTGTGTGTGTAAACAACAGTAATAGCTGTCAAATAAAAACCGAAAATCAATATTTCATGCATGATGTTTTTGAGAGAAAGAAGGAAAAATGTAAAGTTATTACGTTAGGATATTTTAAGGTTAACGGTATTTTCAATTATTTTATTAGGGTATTTTAGTGATATTTTATGAAATAAAAAATACTAAAATTTCAAATATTTTTATGACAAATATTTTTGTTTACATTTGAAAGAAAAAAGCCAAGAATTTTTAAGACGTGGTAGCATTTTTATAATTCCTTAATTTTTAAGAAGCTAAATTTTTACCTACCCGGTGAAAAATGTCCATATATGAACATTTATGGTTCAACCATATATGTATGGATCCGAAAAATGAGGTAACACCTAAGTATATGTTCATATATGAACATATAAATTTATTAAATATATGCGAATAAATGCGGACGTTGCTGTCCTTTATTATAAGGTTGTACTATAGATATAAATTTATGTATGACATTCGAATTAGGCACCACATATGTTCCTTTTTTATTGATGGCATTAAATTAAATATAATTCCATATTTATCCATATATGACTTCATTTTACACATATGGAAAAATGTATTCTTGCAAATATGTTCATATACAACTCCCTTTTGCATAAATTGAATAACATATACTTTCATATTTGTCCATATATGAGTGCCATTTCCATATATGAAATAACATATGCTTCCATATATGTCTGTATATGAAATTATTTCCATATATGGAATCACATATACTTCCATATATGTTCATATAAAATCCATATATGCCCAAGTAAAAAAAATCATATGGAGCCATATGAAGTTATATTTAATTATATATAATCTTTTATGTAATTAGATATAATTATATCCGAAAAATGAGAACATCTTATTGTATCTTATTGTATCGAATTGTATACAATTGTATACAATTTGGTACAATTTGATACAATTTTATGCAATTCGATACAATTGTATCCGAATTTTGTCCTCATCCAATTACATCAAATTATATCTCTTTGTATAAAATTATATAAAATGTTATAAAAGTGGACATAATTTGATACAATTATATCTAAATATTGACCTTATACTTTTGATCATATTATATAAGACCACATCTAACAATATACAAAAATTATTTTTTTAAATAAAAAAGATATGCAATATCTGGAGATCAGACCTGGGGGATTTCAATTACAATTGCAAATAAATGTAATTGAAATTAAAAAAAAAAACACAATTACATTTCATGTAACTGTAATTGATTTCAATTACAAATTTCAATTACATTTAGAATTAAAGTATTTTTTGTTAAAATTTTGTAGAAAAAACTGACTGGGATAGGTTGGATAGGCGTGGATAAGTATAAAAAGAATACGGCATGTTGGGCTGACCCCTCACTTGTGCTTTTTGTCATTATTTCTTTTCCGAAAAAATGTAATTGTAATTGAAATTTTTTCAATTACAATTATATGTAATGTATAATTGCAAATTTTCAATTACAAATTACTTGTAATTGTGTAATTGCATGTGTTATTAATTTCCAAATATAATGATTAACCCAAAGCTATGCTGGAGATCCTATAATTTCGATAAATCTTCCATTACTTTTATCCAGATTTACCATGACAGTGCATTAAACATGAACAAAATTTTCTTTATTTTTAGTAATTTTAAAATAAAGTTAACAAGACTGAAATGTTAAAGTTAATAGGATCATGTTATACAACCAAGATATAAGAAAAATAGTAAAAAAAAATAGTAAAATATTACAAAATAGTAAAAATTACTATAAAATATATGATGCAAAAAATAAACTCACACACGAATCATGCACGGGTTATATATTCTTATTCACGCTCACGCACGAATCACTTGAGTATAGTAATTAATACTCACGATCGCGTGTTATTCACAGAGATGTTCGTGACTCACGAACATTTCTAGTCACGCGCCAATCCCTAGTAATTACTAAATCTAAAACTAGTTCAAAATCATTGTTAACATAGAACCACATTATAATATAATACGGTTTTATATGGACCTTATATATTTTTATATAAAATCACTTTGAAATAATTGCTTATGTGGGATGATATATAATTATAGATGATTTTATAAAGAACGTTGTATTGTTATATATTAAAAAAATCATGAAATATTGTAGATATGGAACGGTATTAAGTTATATATGGGTTCTTATTCGTCAATATATAATCATATCTAACACAAATTATGAAATATTTCTTATGTGGCTCCACATATAGTTTTATATTATTATGTATAGTGTCATACTAAATTATATATAAACGTATATGTAATTACATCTGTAATATGTTACTTTATGTATTTATATATAGCACATGCAATTATATGTAGGCCAGTATGTAATAATATAAAATCACATATGTCTCCATATTAAAACCTTTGAGGAAAAAATATCTAACATATGACTATATAAAAGTATATCTGCTTGAATTTAAAAGCATATGTGGCCATATGTAACTATAAGTTACTATATGCAATTACATAAAATAATATATGATTATATCAAAACTTTTTTACTCGGGTGTTCATAAAAAATCCATATTTGTTCATATGTGTTCATACATAAACCATATATGAACATGTTTGAGCGTATATGAGCATTTTTCACCGGGTACATATTTAAAAATTTTGTAAGTGGAATATTTATAAAAAATTTGAAAAAAAACAAACCTAATAATAACAAATATAAACAAAACAAAAATAAAAAACCGATGGTGATAAATAATTGTTTATTGTAAAAATACTGTTTTGGTACACCGAAAAATTTCCATAGTTGAAATCAAATAAATTTCAAATAACTATCTCTAATTATAAGCAACTATATTTTTGTTTTATATTATCAATGTTATAATTACCCTGTAAAAAATTCAAGTTAGAATATCAAACATATTTGTAAGTTAAAACAATTTAAAAATTGAACTCCAAAATATGGAAATTTAATCAATTAATGAATTAAAAGAAATTTGGGTTCCCTGTTATTATTATTAGTGCAGATCTTAACTCCAAGGTAATCAAAGTAGTGGATTATATCACATTTTTTTTTAATCGAAAATATTTTTTTCCCCAAAGGATGTAATAAAGTTTAATATTAGTCGGACGCAGATAAATAATTTATAAAGGAAAAGAAAACTCTCGTAGTTTATTGAAAATTTTAATGGCAGATGGCAAGAAATAGAAGTTCAATAGGAAACAACAGAAGAATCTTTTTTCTATACTTTTAAGGTTGTAGGAGAATATTTTGAAGTTTGTTTTAAATTTATTGATATTTAAATTTTTTATAAAATATAAAGTTTGTTATATTCAATACAAAAAATAAGATAAAATAGCAAGATCTATTGTTTATATTAACCATATTTAAATTGGATATATTTGATATGCACTAAACTCAAAGTTTATTTAACATATAGTTGAAAGTAGCTAAATTTCTAGTTAACTTGCTGATATTTAAAAACTTAGTTGACACCAACTAAATCAATTCAACTATATATTAGTTAGGGGTATTTCACATATAAGATAGTTGAAATTTTCGTCAAAATCAACTACGAAATATTTTGGGTGTAGTTGTTCATTATGATGTTACAAATAACTGCTTTAAAAAACTGTTCCGAAATTATAACACTTCGTTAGTTATTTTCTTAAATAACTGCCATAACACTTGTTTTGTATTTATCCATAGAAAAACAACTTTAATTACAGTTAATAAGAACAACTACATATTACAACATAAACAGCTGACATGTACCAACTGTCAAACTTTTTTAAATCCAGGCCTTAAAATTGTAAAAAAAATTTATTTGAATATGTATATATATTTGAGGACATGAATCGAAGTTTGACATTTCGCCAAAGAGCTGCCACCCTAATGTATATACCTACATACATATGTACGCAGACATATCCATAGGTACCACTTCTGCATGCGCGCATGCATTCAGGTAAAGCGGTAACTTTCTCAAAGACATATTTATGTAGGTACTGCCGATTTTGCTGATTGCATTTCCCTGACAGATGTGTTTGTGATAAAAACGGATGTAACACTGAAAAATAATTCAGTTCTATTTGTTAAATAAATGCAGCAGCAAAAGCAAAAAAAGATTTTGATTTAAGTTAAATTAAGCAATAGCGATATTTTACCGCATTATGTCACGACTTAACTGGATGTATATAATCGTAATGGGTGTTCTGGTTTTGAAGACCGTTAATGCAGATCATGACTCCAGTACAAGTGATTCAAATGAAGTAACTGAAAGTAAACCATTTAAGTGGCTTAAAGGTGCCCAAGATGCATTAACAAGTCCTACGGGTCATATTGCAGTGCAAGTCGCAAAAGAACTACTAAACCGATCTGCCGGAAATAGCCAGGTAATATCTCGAATGCACTGTAAATTAATGCACATTTACATTATTTTAATTCAATATGTTTTCTGTTTTTCTTTTTTAAGGTTTTAAGTCTAAATCTGACAAATTTAATGATTATTTTACTTCTCAAAATACTAATATTTTCGGCTGGTTTGCTAGGAGCTGGTCATTGGAGTAATTATGGCTATGCACGTTCAACTGATATTGGTAAAATTAAAACCCTTAATACTTATTAGGTATACCCAGAGCTTTGAAGAATTAATTCCTTTTTGAATGAATTCACTACCAATCGAATTCAATTTTCTCTAGAATTGAATGAATTCCTTTTCTTAAGTAATTCACTGAATTCATTCAACTGAATGCGTTCATCAAACAACAAATTCAAAGAATTAATTCAATTGCAATAGTTCTTTTTATTAAATCAAATGAATTAATTCACCGGTGAACGCGTTCAACTTTATAAATCGAACAGAAAAAAAATGAATTAATTCCTTACTGAATTAATTCACCACTGAATTCATTCAATTTCATTTTCATTCAGTGAATTAAAAAAAAATAAAATTACATTCAGTGAATTAAAAAAAAAAAATAATAATAAGTTCACTGAATTGAAAAAAAAAATAAAATAAGTTCACTGAATTCAAAGCCTGTTTTCTGCCGTTCAGTAGAAGAAAACAATAATGTACAAATAAAAGTTTTAAATAAGCAATTTTACAGTGTGCTAGTAAGAAATTAGAAACCGGATGCTGTTTATCAACCTACATGATTCAAAAATAAAGCATTTTACTATTAAAAATAAAAACTTTACAGATATAGATAAATTTGGAAAAAAATATAACTATATAACTAGTTTGAAAAATTAATAGTTATATTTTTTTTTTCCAAATTTATCTATATCTGTAAAGTTTTTATTTTTAATAGTAAAATGCTTTATTTTTGAATCATGTAGGTTGATAAACAGCATCCGGTTTCTAATTTCTTACTAGCACACTGTAAAATTGCTTATTTAAAACTTTTATTTGTACATTATTGTTTTCTTCTACTGAACGGCAGAAAACAGGCTTTGAATTCAGTGAACTTATTTTATTTTTTTTTAATTCAGTGAACTTATTTTATTTTTTTTTTCAATTCAGTGAACTTATTATTTTTTTTTTTTAATTCACTGAATGAAATTTTATTATTAAAAATCTGTGGTTATCATACACAGAGTTGAATAGAATCAGCTGAGATATCTTAAGAATTAAGGTTCAAAGCAAAATAGAGTAATAATAACAAAGGATAAAAATAGTATTGTTAAATTTCGTTGATGTTAGTCTAAGTTGAGTTGTTGATACGAAACTCGATTTTCTTTCAGCGGTCACATAAGTAGACAACATTAAACATTAAAATATTATTAGACGAAATACACTGATGATGGCTTTGTAGCGAAAGCCGAAAATACCTATTCTGTATTGCTGGTCTTATCGAATTCTTTCAAATATATTTTTATTCTTTGTAATTTACTTGTAAAAATTGTATCATCTTTCTTTGATTTGAAAATAATTTAAACAGAAAGTGATATTAATTTATGATCTAGAGTCAAACTAAAAAGAACATTAATTTACTTAAAAATAAGAGATCAACTAAATATTCCCCCATTCATTTTATTTTTTTTTTAATTCACTGAATGAAAATAAAATTGAATGAATTCAGTGGTGAATTAATTCAGTAAGGAATTAATTCACTTTTTTTCCGTTCGATTTATAAAATTGAACGCGTTCACCGGTGAATTAATTCATTTGTTTTAATAAAAAGAACTATTGCAATTGAATTAATTCGTAACAAAATAAATCGAACGAAAGCAAATATGAATTAATTCCATTCAATATATGGTGCTTAGTGAATTAATTCATCGAATTTTTAATTCAGAATTGAAAAATTGAATTAAGGAATTAATTCTTCAAAGCTCTGGGTATACCCCAATTACCAAGCACTCATACAATACAGTAAAACTAGCTTAAGACGAACTATGGGCGACCAGACAAATTAGTTCGATGTGAGCGAGGTTCATATCAACTGGTACACTCACAAAAGTTTGTCGGTAGAATCTACTGAAAATGACAGTTAAAAAAAAGGTATTTGCAGTTAAAAAGGCGACAAAGGTATTTACCTTTAAAATAACTAAAACTTTTGTTATTTTTAATTGTTGAAAAATAACTAACAAATGCATTAAAAATAACTACCAATGTCGTAAAATTAACTGATAAATTTTTACTACAAAAATTTCAAAACAACTGACGAAACCGGTAAAAACTACTGTTTTTTGCAGTAAATTCTTTTTGTTTATAAAAGTATATCTTAACCCTAAAATGCATGATGTAGCCAATTGACAATATACCAGTTTTTTAATAAGAATTGATGCACAAAACTGCATTTTTGGGCACTGGGGCCCCTTCTTTACAAAGTTTTCTTATAGTTTAGCTCAGATTTTTTAAACAGTTATAGGAAAAATCTTGGTTTTGCTTCGTATGTTTGTGAAAAATCTAAAACACACGTTTTTTTTTACAAAAAGTGTAATATTCAAAAATGTTTATTTAAATATTTATGCCTAAATTCATAAATGTTTGATAAAGTTAAAATAGGTTTACAAAAGAAAATTTTCATACAAAATTCATTCCGTAAGCCTACTATAACTTTATAAAACATTTATGAATTTACACATTAAAGTGCTATTCTCGCAATAAAATTCATTTTGGCGACAATAAATGTATAATTCACAGTTTATAGATTTTTTTTCATACACGTTAAAATACTCACAATTTAGCTATTTCGCAAAATACCATATTTTTCAATAAAAATCACCTTTTTTTTAAATCATTTTTTTTTTTGTATTTTTCTCGAAATGTACACTAGACCGTACCTCAAAAAAAAAGTTCGCCGTACACCCTCTAAAATAAAGTATTTTTGAAAGGCGATTTAAAAAAAAAATTTTTTTTTGCCGAACGTAGGGGTCGGCTTTTTTTAATTTTTTGTTATAGCTTTGGCATTTAAAATCGGATTTTAAAGTGTGATATATCGATTTTTTTGCCTTGAGGAGAACAGTGTTTTGCTATATAGTAAAAATTCAATTAAAAAAATTTAAAAAGGCGACCCCTACGTTCGGCAACCAATATATGAAAAAAAATTCTACTGGGTTTAGCGAAAAACTTCCTTAGCAAAAGTTTAATTATTTTTTGCGAGCTTTAATTTTCTGATATTAGGGTGGTACATTAGGGTGGTAGCAACTGAGATCTGGTGGGTAACTACTAGAATGGGATACTTGAGCGCAAAATGCCCTTAGAGCAAAACACTGGTCTCCTAGAGAGAAAAACATCGATGTATCATACTTTAAGATCCGACTGTAAATGCCAAAGATATATCGAAAAATGTAAAATGGCGACCCCTACGTTCGGCAAAAAAAAATAAAAAATTTTTTTTTGAAACCTCCTTGCAAAAATACTTCATATTGGAGGGTGTACGGCGCACTTTTTTTTTTTCCTGTAAGGTGGTACGCTCTAATGTACACGCCTTTAGAAATCATACATAAAAAATGGTTAAAATCGAAGAGATCGTGCATTTAAGGGTTAATAAAAAAATTTTTTTTTTCTTTCGATAACAAAAATATATGTTATTACTTCAGCCTATTTAAAATTCGAAGTAAAAATTTAAAACCCTTCTCCAGTTATTATGCTTTTATGCATTGGAGATACAAGTTTCTGATTTTTATTTGCAAACTAGAAATACATATATCAATAATAATAAATATAAACTAAACAAGAATTTTTAAAATTCAACGAAATTTTCTATTTTTTAAATAACTACCAAAAATAACTCTGTATTTGAAAATTCCTGTTTTGGTAGTTGTTAATTATGATATTATAAATTAAACAGCTTTAAAAAACTGTTACGAAATTACAGTACTTTTCGTTGGTTGTTTTCTTAAATAACCGTCTTAGAATTTGTTTTGCATTTTTCTATAGAAAAACAACTGTAATTTCTGTTAAAAACAACAACAGTACTGATTACTACACAAACAACTTTTATGTAGTAACTGTCAAACTTTTTTCAGTGTATATTGTACAAAAAGTCACAAAATTCTAAAAAATTGTGTCATTAAATACATAATTGGTTTTCTAATTAAAGTTAAAAAGCAGTCAAAATGACTTCCTTGGGCAATCTAGTGTTAAAAAATTGATAATTTTTAGAATTTAAATTAACTTTTAAGGCCTTTTAAGTTCGAGTGAAATTTTTTCACGTGAAAAACAACTTACGGTGCTTTAGAATGAAACGAATATACAGTGGTGGTCAAACTGAAATCACGTGAACCTTATAATTAGTTTTTATCATCAAAAGATTTTCAGCATAAGTTTTTTTGTTTTATTGAATTCAGTTATTGAATATTACAAAAACAAAAACAGTATTTCTTAACTTACAACGATAAAAAATAACTTTAATATTGAATTTATACTAAGCAAAAACTACCTAGTTTTTGTACAAAACTAGTTTTTGTTTGTTGTTTATATGCGTTTTGACAATTAATAACTAGCAAGAGCCAAAAACTATGTTCAATTTTAACTCATCTGACCATCGTAGGTTCACTTTTAACTCATCTGATCATAAAATATTTTTCTATTGCTGTTGGGTCCAATTTAAATTGTGATGAGCAAATTCAAAAAGGCATCGATTTGTAGTTGCATATATCTGCATATTTTACAAAAATTAATATTTTGCGCTTTTTAATGCTTATTCTTCATTTTTAGTGACATTTTAAAATTGTGAAAAGATATAAAAACTGATACGTTTTCAAATTTTGATTCTATCAAGATATTTATTATTAGTATTTTTCAAGGTTGGCAACCGAAACGAATAACGGTATAGGTATCGGTATTGGTATCGATTTTTTATTTGTTTCGGTATTGGTATTGGTAACGGTATTTTAATCATCATCGGTTATACCGATACCGAAACATTAATACCGGTATATACCGGTATTATTGAAAAAATTTACAAAAATATAAAAAAACGTTCTTAATTATAAAAAAACTCAATTTTATTAAATTTTTATAAAGGATAAGTATAGTTTATGGAAATGTTTTTATAATATAAACAAAAAACAATAAGTTATTAAAAATTTCTAATTGTAAGTGTTTTATTTTTTAACCACAAAAATTTTTTTAAATCTATTAGGAACACAAGTTGATTCACTACAAATATTTTATATTTGTATTGAGATATTATAAAAAAAAAAAAAATAAAAGTTTATAAAATTAATAAATGGATTCTATAAAAGAAACTATAAATTCAATTAAAGGTTTAAGAAATCAGTTTATATATTAAATTATATTTACTAAATTTGTCACAAGTTAGAGAATATTTATGAAGTTAAATAAATTAAAAACAATGTTGCCAATGCAAATTAAAGGTTGATAACCGCACTTTGAATTTATAACACGATTTTCTATTAACAATGAAGAATAAATTTTAATTGTTTAACAATTTTCGAAATTTTATATCAAAAAAATTTGTATTTTTGCTAAAAACGTGAAAAAAAATTTTTTTTTAAACCGATTCCATACCGGTACGACACCGGTATTAAGGGAAAAGGTTTTTGAATACCGGTATTTTTTGAAATCAAGAATTTCGGTATTGAATACCAATTTGAAAGGGTTTTGAAACGGATAACGGTATTATAACGGTATCGGTTGCCAACCTTGGTATTTTTTTATTATTTTTAATAACAAACATTCTTAAAAACTTTAATTATCTATGAAAAAGCTTCCAGGTGCCTATTTGCAAAATAACTACATAACATACATGTAATTATGTTTTAAAGTGCGTTATTTTTGAAAATATAATCGTTTTTAGCCGAATTTTTTAGGCGCATGTTTTCGAGTTTTAGGTGCATAGAATTCCCTGCCCAAGTTGTTAATAGTTTTTCTGTATTTTTCCATCCAAAAACAGCTATAACTACAGTTCAGCACAACAAATAATGGGTGCGTTCGGCAGATACTATTTGACAGTCAACAGTTCTGCAACAGTTGTGCAACTATCTGCTGAACGGCCTGATCACTAACCGCTCAGTCTGAGCGCTCAGGTAGCGCTGTCATATTTTGGTAGCGTAAAAAATGTTTGCTACTTTTGATCAAATAGTGATACATTTTTTGTTGTTGTTTTTAAAAACTTTTTGTTTTGTATGATTGATAAATAAAATCATACAAATATAATTCAAAAACAAAAAATTTAAAAAATCAAAGGAAAATATAGAAAAAATGTATTTAAAAACAAAACAAAGAAAACATCGTTCAGCAGAGTAAGTAATCACAAAGCGCTACAAGTCACCGGTATCAGTTTAAGTTTTCTCTGCCGAATGCTACCAATGATTAATACCAGAGCTTTGAAGAATTGATTCAAAAAGAATGAAAATTTATTTATAAAATTGATTTATAAATCCGCAAATCAAAAAATATAAAGATAATTATTATTGTAGCGAAAGCCGAAAATGCGTATTCTGTCTTGCTGGTCTTATCGAATTCTTTCAAAAAATGTTTATTCTTTGTAATTTACTTGTAAAAATTGTATCATCTTTCTTTGATTTGAAAATAATTTAAACAGAAAGTGATATTAATTTATGATCTAGAGTCAAACTAAAGAACATTCATTTACTTAAATAAGAGATCAACTAAAACATTCCCCCCATTCATCTTAAATACATTGAAACTAGGGATGCCAAACGGGAAATCCCGAATTCCGAAATCCCGGGATTTTCGGGATTGGCAAAATCCCGAATACCGGGATTATTTCTCAAAAATCCCGGGATTTTCTTATTTTTTAATATTAATATAAACGCAAATAAACAAAGTGAGCAATTTTAGATTACCTACGCTTTTTCTTGAATTTTCTCATATTGACAAGAAATTGATGCCAAGATATTGGTAAAATTATAAATTAAGTAGATTATTCGAGTAAACTATGCAAAGACTTTGCATAAAAATTTGAAATTTCGGTAAACAATATTAAGTTTTTGAGTAATACATGCGAAAAATCAAGTTTGTTATTTTACCGATTTATTCTTCCAAGCGAAATTCGATTTCTGAAACTGGGACTGTAAGTTTTGGCTGTTTTGACTGTAAGTTTGAATTCTTCCATGAAAACATTTGATAACGACAACCAAATAACTTTGTTGCTCTAATTACACGATTTAGTGAGCAAGGTTATCGCAACGAATCTGTTTTAAAATCTGCTTACAAAATACTGGGCGCAAGTGTATTAAGTACACTACAGGCCTTCATATATTATCCCAGCCAGAAAAATACAAACGGGAAAGCGATGGCAAACAAAAATTGCTTTCCCATTTCCAATATGATAACGTCAATAGACAAATGGACCGGCAGTTAAAAAAGCGCCGGAAAAGTACTGGAGAAACAAAATTTTTAACTTTAGCAAAACGCTGCCAAAACCAATAAATAGGTGGTTTGGAATTATATTTTCCAAAATAAAATTTAAAAAAAGTTCATATGTATCTTTTTTTTGCCCTGCCGTGATGTTTTGTAAAACAAATACTGGCAAAACGATTTTTGCAAACGCTGGCAAAGCATCCCAAATGAGTGTTCTGTCAGTCATTTATTTTTAACATCGCGGTTACCCAGTGGTATGCAAGTACTTGATTTTTTGTACCACTATCAATTTCTGACTGAGATGTTTCAATATTCATAAAATGTACCACATTATTAATTAACAACTATTAAATAATTATAAAACGCTTTATTCTATAAAAAAATTAGTTACATAACATAAAAATTTTTACAAATAAAGGAAAATTTAAATCCCGAAAAATCCCAAAATTCCGGGATCCCGAAAAATCCCGTAGTCCCGAAAATCCCGGAATCCCGAGATCGGGATCCCGGGATTTCATACAAAATCCCGAATCTCGGGATTTTCAAATATCAATCCCGATTGGCATCCCTAATTGACACGGTGCAAAAATATAATTTAAATAACATACATTTAAAATTTAAATTTAACGGTTCGTTGTATTTCAAAAATATGTGGTTATCATACACAGAGTTGAATAGAATCAGCTGAGTGAGATATCTTAAGAATTAAGGTTCAAAGCAAAAAGAGTAATAATAATAAAGGATAAAAATAGCATTGTTAAATTTCGTTGATGTTAGTCTAAGTTGAGTTGTTTATAACAGATAATTATTATATTCATATTTTTTGATTCGTGAATAAAATTTTTTGATTCGCGAATTTTTTGTTGTTTCTTTGGTATTTATTTAAGATGTTTATTAAAGTTGCTAGGCAAAAACAAGAAATTTTTACTGAGTTTAAGCTAACAAATATTTCTAGAAATTCCAAAAAGTAGTCCCCTCATGTTTTCCTTACGCCATAATGAAATGAAGATAGGTACATTCCCACAGAAAATTATTTTGCACTATTTTGAATTTTAGCATGTTTACTTCAATAAAAAAATAAATATTTCTTAAACATTTTTGTAATTTTGTACCAATTTTGATTAATCAATTAATGGTATTAAATTATTCGTTATTCGAAATTTGGGCATTTTAAATTATTCGAACAATTTTTGAGCAAAATTTTCGGTTAATAGAATAACGATTATTCGATTGAATACCCTAGTTTTAACGCTTTATTTATATACATATGACTCTTTTGAATTCAATTATTTTAGGTAACGCATTTCCTTTTAACGAAGGTGAGGCATATTTAATCACTGGTTTCTTAGCAGCCCAAGGCGGTTTTGATGATTGCTTATACGCGGCTGCCTGTGCGGCACCAAATGTGGCCTACGAGTATGCAAAAGCGGCAAAGGCTTTAATCGAAGGCATTAATAAATTCGAGGGGTAAGTAAATCTTAGTTTATGTCAAAATCATGGCATTAAAATACGTGGCAGATACATTAGAAAACATGTAGTCTACACTAAGTTGCCTCCTTCTGCCACTTTTCTTTCCAAGCAAGTTGTAATAACGGACAACAATTGTAGATCCTCTTAGAGATTAAAGATCTAAATCTTTTTTGAGATCGGTTGAGATCTTCTGTGAGAATTTTTTCCTCAAAATATCGGTCTTTCGAGAAAAATTGGCCAATATTACAAAAAAGGAAATAATATTAAGGAAATTAACTACCAGCGTTGCCAATTTAGCCATTTTATGGCTAGATTTAGCCATTTTTGAACACGTTTAGCCAGAAAAAATTGGATTTAGCCATTATTTTAGCCATTTTTGAAAATATTTAACCATTTTTTTACCCATTTCTCGTTTTTGTACAAAATATAATTTTTGAGCGTGAATTTATAGCTAAACTAAGGAATTTTCCTCAATCTGTCAAATTAATTTCATTAAATATGCTAAAACTCAAAATCTTATTTAACAAATTGTGAAAAATAATTTGTTGAAGGCATGTCCATATCCGGATTAAATTCATTCAAATAAAATTTAACACATAATTAGTATTGATACAAATTTCAAACACCTACTTTGTTTTAAAAAATGACGGAACAAAAATAAATTTCTACACTTTGTAAAAGTTCGTTTGAAGAAAAACTGTTTTTTTTTTTTAATTAAAAAAATCCAAAATTAGTATTTAATTGCTTTAAAATATCAGGATTTAATTATAAAACATACTTAAAGTCAAGTGACTTCACTTAAAATAATACGCCAGTAAAAAATCTGAAAACGGGTTTGAAATTGATTTGACTAATTTTTAACAAATTTTTAGTTTAAAACAAAGATTTTAGTTATTCTTATTTAAAACAATACAAAAAATCCTCAGTACTTTAACTTATTTTGAGTGTTAATTTAAAAAAATTTTTATAACTAATTTTAAGAACCCATTCGTTAAATTTTACACAATTTATTATTAAAATATAATAGTTTCATGTTTCTGTTATTACACGGTAGATGCCACCACCAATGTATCCGAAGTTTTAAAGATGACGATTTTTCCCTCCTCGATTTTTTAAAACGGCCCATATCTCGAAAACTAACAGAGATAGAGCAAAATTTACGAAAATTTCAACTTCTCCTAACTATACGATATCTCTATCCAAAAATGGTCCTTGGTGGGGCCTTGGCCACTCAGAAATTTTTAATAAAATTTTTTCATTTAATAAAATGCCCCATATCTCGAAAACTAAGCGAGATAGAGCAAAACGGCCAAAATGAAAACATAATATTCGGTGGCAGAAATCATAAAAATTCTTCGCTATTGAGAGGTCTAAAATCCTTCAAAACTACACTCAAAAAAAAAGTCAGTAAAGTCAGCAAAAAATGTTGCTGTGTCAGCAAATTTTTAGTCAGGAGCGTGCTTGCAAAAAAGTTGGTAAATTCAGCAAAAGGTTTGCTGAAAATCAGCGAGCTGATTTTTACCAAAAAATAGTAATCTTCAGCAAAAGTTTTGCTACCATTTAGTCGACTGCAAATGAAAAAAATCCTTGCTAAAATCACTAAACTTTTTGCTAAATATTAGTAGACTGAAAAAAAACTCAAAAAACTTGTAGCGAAATTTTACTTTAGTTAATTTATTTGCTGAAGATTTAAATATAGAATATGTGTAGAGTTGTTTTTCTTTTCTTGTCATTTCCGTTTCCAGACAAGCTGCGACATCTACATCTTGTCTATCTGATTGTCGTCCACGCTAGGCATGCGGTTATCAGCACAATTTTTGTAGCAAAATAAATTAGTAAAACATTCGTTCAAAATTAGTTTAGTATTAAAAAAATATAACTAAAATTTTTGCTGAAAACGGAATTTCAGCTGCGGTTTCACTGCGTTTAATAAATTTTTAAAGAAAATCTGGAGATTTGTATTAAAAATTATTCAGCCATTTTTTTAGCTTTATTTTAGCCATTTTCCCCAGAAATTTTGCCATTTTTGGTAACCAAGTTCTGGCAACACTGTTAACTACGGACACAAACATTTTTGTGTAGATTCATAACTACCTATGTCAAAAATAATAGGGGTTTTCATATAAACTCGTATTGTACTCGTAAACGATGTAACCTGGTATGTTTATGAGTTTAATGTCAAACTCCATACATAAAAATTATGGTTTGTACACTCAGAAAAGTTCTACATTTACTACATGACAGTTATTTGTGTAGTAATGCGGTTGTAGTTATTTTAACTAGAATTGGAGTTAATTTACTTAGAGCAAAATTTTTTAATGTTTTTGACAGTTATTTTTTTAAACAAACTACAAAAACTACTACATTGTAGTAATATTTATTTTATGCAGTTATTTTGAATTTTGTTACCAATACTTAAATTTTCAAGTGTCCAAAAAACCGGCCATTTCAGAATACCGGGTTTCGTTTTGTTCGAAAATTACTATTTTTAAAAAACCGGTTTCGGTTACGGTTTTTTTTAAGAAAACCGGTTAAAACCGGTTTCGATTTTTGTTAATTAAAAATCAATATATTTTTTATTAATTTTATTATTAATAATATTAGGATATTATACTCATTGAAATAAATTTGTACAAATAACAGAAAAAGCTAATAAAAATCAGCTAAAAAGTGCCCTGCAGAAAAACTAACGATTTTCATTACACCCCTGAGTGTGTAGGACCTGAAATCCTGCTGCCCTCGAATTCAAAGTTTTTTTATCATTTAAATTTAATCATATCGTATTGTATTAACCTATATTCAATTTGTTCGGGACAAAATTCGGATATAAGTTTATCATTTGATATAATTTTGTATCCTTGTAAATACAATTATATCCGATATAATACAAATTAATATAACCATTTTTCGGATGAAATTATATCCAATTACATATTGCAAATATATCCATTCACATATAATTTTATATACACTTTTTTACTCGGGTTGTATTGATAACACATACAAGTATTGATTGGTATTGGTAAACGAATTTTTTACTATATTTGTTTTCCAAGCAAAACATATAAATTCAAAATTAGACTTCAAAATTAATAAGTGTTTGTGGTGTAGTAGGTGAGGAGTTGGCCTAGTATGCCGGATTTCCAGGTTCGAGTCCCGCAAAAGACAAAAATTTAGATGTTTTTTTAATTAAAATAAAATATTCATATGTATAAATAGTAAATATGGCTAAGAAAATTAAAACTAGTTGTGGTGCAGTGGGTAAGAGTGTGGACTATTAACCTGAATGGCCGGGTTCAATACCAGAAAATTCCAAAAAGTTTTTTAATTTCAAATAAATCTTTGTTTCGCCATTTCTCTTAAATTGGAAGACCAAACAATAAAATAAAAAAAAATTTAACCTATTTATCACACAAAAAAAGTTATTACATTTTTTTTTGTATTCATCACTCGCCCTGTATATAAAAAAATATTTACTAAGCTATATTTTGGCATATTGCATTTCTTAAAGAAAAATATTTGTAATTAGTCTAATTGAGAAAAAAAAGTACAAATGTCAACAATAGCTGAATTTTAAACAATTACATACGATTTTCGTATCATATTTATTTGAATACATTTGGAAAGCTATATTTTTTTTATAAAAAGAACAAAACTAGTTTCGTTTATTGAAATAATAGCTGTGTTTGTGCGGAAAGCTATCATCGTTAGCTAATGTCATTTTCATATAAATTTGACATTAGCCACCGTTCAGTGTTAACTCTCAACGTTACTAATGCCAAATTTGTATGGGAATGACATAAGTCAACGGTGATAGCTTGCCGCACAAACACAGCTAATATTTTAAAAATAAAGTGCATTCGAAATATTGTATTTTAAAACGATTAGTTTAAAAAAAGCTTTCATAAAATCATGTTTTAAAAAACCGGTTAACCGACAAATAATAACCAGTTTTCGGAGAAGAACCTGTTTTCTCTTGTCTTAGTCATAAAACAACGCCGAAGAGTGAAGACGCGTAATGCGGAAAAGGTTATATATTTTATTAAATTATATTAAAATAATAAGGTAAGTTTTATAATATAAAATAAAAATTTATTTGCGGGAATATTAAAAAATATTGTATTAATTTTCTTTCAGTTCTTTTATATTTTCATCTCTTTCTTCTTAGAGAAAAAAGGAAGCCAAACAACATTTCATCCCTCACAGAAGGACATCGAGAACAATATTTTAATAGTGAAAAATAAAAGTTATATTAGAAGTAAATTTTAATGTATCAATTTTAAATTTATTTGAGAATAAAATTAAGTTAAGAGTATTTACATAAATTTGTATTTATTAAATTAATAATTTTTGTTTATGTTATTTAAACTACATTTGCAGTTGTTTGTACAGTTTTACAATAATTTACATGTATGTTGTTTTAATTGAATTTGTAGTTGTTTTTACTGCATTTGTCAGTTGATTTTTAACAGTTAAAAATAACTTCACATTGTAGTTGATTTAAATGGAAATGATTTAAATGCAAATGTAGTCTACACCTGCAAATGCACTTAATTTAACTGTCATTTAGTCGATTTTACCTACATAATTCCCTGAGTGTATTTAAACAAGGTTTACAAGGAATTTACGAGCTTCTATGAAAATCCCTATTGACTTTCTAAGAGAACGTTAGCTTGTTTTTACCTAAGGCCAAAAATCCTTATTTTGGCATAATTTTCAAAAGCAAAGAGTTTAAAAAATAAACAGTATGCAAAACTCGCAGTTAATGAGAAAAAATATATACATATAAGTGTAGGCCCAGAATAAGTGTAGGCCCAGAATAAGAGCGCAGAGGCTAGCGATTTACGCTCTGAGAAAAAACGCGCTCGTAATAACAACGTACAGCGGGAGCGACATAATTGAGCATGTGTTATATACAGGGCAAGGACTTTCATGCAAATGCATGTTTGTAGTCAGTGGCCCAAAAATTATTTTGACCAAATACTTTTCCCAATCAAAGAATTTGCAAAAAAATGGCATCGATTTGTTGTTGCATATTTTTGCATATTTTGTTATAAATGCATATTTTTGCATATTTTGCTTTTAAGTGCATATTTTATTGCAGATTTTATGATTTTTATTGCATATTTTTGCATATTTTGCACATTATTGCATATTTTTTAATATTTTTAAATATGAAATTCGATTTAAGAATTCATACTTTAAAACAAAAAAAAATTCTAAAGAATTAATTATTTGGAAGCGCTGTTGGTAATACAACACTACACTAGAAAGAGAAACACATAGTATACAATATATTGTCATCCACTAACACATTTTTTAAAGATGTAATTTTAAATTAAATTATTGCTCACAAACAGAAAGTTGCAAAATTTTATAAAAATTATTTTAAGGAAACTTGTCCCCGAGCATTAATATCTGCCACTTTTTTCTCTGAGTTACGAAAGTGAGTACGATTTTATAGTACACATATTTAAGTTCTATTTTATAATAAAGTTTTTTTTCAGGTAAAATGCCACACACAAAAATATATTTAACTATGTGTATTTGAAGACACATTCAGTGTGTTCGTTTACTCGAATTTCTTACTACTTTTACTACAATTGCAAAGTTTTGTTTACTTTTTGTATTGAATTTTTCCAGCTGTAGTAAATATAGTAACTTGTAGTAAGTAAACGAACAAGCTTATTGTAACCGATACCTGAATTTTTACGTTTATGTTAGATTTTAATAAATATAATTAAAAAAACATTTATTTTTAATTGCATATTTTTCGTTATAAATGCATATTTAAGTGGATATTTTCCATTTTATAGTGCATATTTTAAGCGCATATTTTCGATTTTTTAGTGCATGAAAGTCTTTGCCCTGGTTATATATAACAAGGAGACCCTATGCCACTCATATGTCTCTTAGTTTACTGCAAACATAATATACAATGCTTAACGACGAACTAACGAGCTACTAATAATGTTCAATATCTCAGTTGAATAAAGAAAACAAAATTTTAATAATTTAAAAATTTTATTTTTTTTTTTGCAAAAAAATAGAAAAAGAGTCAGAAGAGCCATTGATTGCCTTTGTTAGTTGTACTCTTTGATATTACAAAATGTAGTGAAAACCAGCAAAAATAACAATAGAGTTGACAACATTGGTGAGAGTATGAGAGAGAAAAAATGAGAGAATAACAAAAACCGGCATTAAAATCAGTGTTGCCAACTCTTGAAGGCAGGAAAGCACCGTGAGCATTGTGAAAACGGGTTAAAAGGGTAAAAATTTACCAAAAATGGGGTGAAAAAGCAAGATATTAATTTTTTTAAAAATTTATGTCAAGAATTTAAAAACACATTTTAGCTTTGTAAAATCGTATAAAAAAGGTTAAAACAATAACCAAAAAAGGGGTAAAAAAGCACCAAACTAACATTTCAAAATTTTGGAGATTAAATACAACGAAGTTTGTATTTAAAATTGTACTACAAACATTGTAAAAAATGTTCTTTTTGTATGGTTCGTATTATTTTTTCAACTTTGACAGAAAATTCAAGAAAAATTTAAAAAAAAACAAAAACAAATATCAAAAATATAAACTGTACAGAAAGCACTAAAAGCACTGCCAGAAATCTGAAAAAGCACTGTAAATACCCGCTTTTTTTAAAAGGGTATTTGTAAAAAATCACCGGGTACGGGAAGGAAAAAAGCACCAAAAAATACCCGAAAAGCACTGAAATGGCAACACTGATTAAAATAAAATAGATTCTATCTCACAACAGCTACGCCCAGCGATTTTTAAATGTCAAATTGTATAGAAAAAAAACGCTGCTCTCTTATTCTGGGCCTACACTAAGAGAGCAGCGATTTTTTCCATACAATTTGACATTTAAAAATCGCTGGGCGTAGCTGTTTTGAGATAGAATCTATTTTATTTAAATGCCGGTTTTTGTTATTCTCTCATTTTTTCTCTCTCATACTCTCACCAATATTGTCAACTCTACTGTTATTTTTGCTGGTTTTCACTACATTTTGTACTATGAAAGAGTACAACTAACAAAGGCAATCAATGGCTCTTCTGGCTCTTCTGGCTCTTCTGACTCTTTTTCTATTTTTTTGAGATTAAATACAACGAAGTTTGTATTTAAAATTGTACTACAAACATTGTAAAAAATGTTCTTTTTGTATGGTTCGTATTATTTTTTCAACTTTGACAGAAAATTCAAGAAAAATTAAAAAAAAAAACAAAAACAAATATCAAAAATATAAACTGTACAGAAAGCACTAAAAGCACTGCCAGAAATCTGAAAAAGCACTGTAAATACCCGCTTTTTTTAAAAGGGTATTTGTAAAAAATCACCGGGTACGGGAAGGAAAAAAGCACCAAAAAATACCCGAAAAGCACTGAAATGGCAACACTGATTAAAATAAAATAGATTCTATCTCACAACAGCTACGCCCAGCGATTTTTAAATGTCAAATTGTATAGAAAAAAAACGCTGCTCTCTTATTCTGGGCCTACACTAAGAGAGCAGCGATTTTTTCCATACAATTTGGCATTTAAAAATCGCTGGGCGTAGCTGTTTTGAGATAGAATCTATTTTATTTTAATGCCGGTTTTTGTTATTCTCTCATTTTTTCTCTCTCATACTCTCACCAATATTGTCAACTCTACTGTTATTTTTGCTGGTTTTCACTACATTTTGTACTATGAAAGAGTACAACTAACAAAGGCAATCAATGGCTCTTCTGGCTCTTCTGACTCTTTTTCTATTTTTTTGCAAAAAAAAAAAATAAAATTTTTAAATTATTAAAATTTTGTTTTCTTTATTCAACTGAGATATTGAACATTATTAGTAGCTCGTTAGTTTATCGTTTATCATTGTTTATTATGTTTGAAGTAAACTAAGAGACATATGAGTGGCATAAAGTCTCCTTGTTATAAATAACACATGCTCAATTATGTCGCTGCCGCTGTACGTCGTTATTTTCTCAGAGCGTAAATCCTTAGCCTCCGCGCTCTTATTCTGGGCCTACACTAATGCGGCGGCAAATAGGAAATTGATGTTGTTTTCGAGCGTTTTTAATGATGAAATGATATTTTCTAATTTTTTTATTATATTATATATTATTATAATTGAAGCATACAATTTCTCAATTCATCTTTGGTTCTCATTTACCCTACGTTCTCACATGCAACAAAATTGTTGTAAATTTCGATTTACTATGCCACAAGTCGCATAGGTAAGTGTTATTGGATTAGTGCAAAAGTATATGTGTATTGAGTTTTTCGAACTTGCACTTGCATGTGGCAATGGGGGGTTAAACGATATCGAAACGATATTAACTAGGTGATATTTATCTATTATCATATTTGTTCATCACTTGTGATACGAAAACGACAGATTCAAAATGTACTTTTCGTAACGATATTGTTTTTTCAAGGAATTATCAAAATGTCTTCGCTATCGAAATTCTCTTTGATAACACTGCATGACAAAATCTTGACTTTTAAAAATTAATAGAGCTCTGACCATCAATTCTATATACTTCGGACAGGCTGATTACAATGGCGTACTTTATTTTTCGATCAATGGTACAGATTTATCGCTAAATGTCTTTAAAGTTTGTCGGTTTTTCATTTAGTTTTTTATATACAAAAATTTTGAAATGCAATCAAAATAAATTTTTTGTGGTGAAATGTAGGCACAGGACCTGTATTCATATTTAGGCTTAAAATATGATGCATAAAACTTGATATTAAAACCACTGTTCGCGTTTTAGATTTTCACAGTTTTTTAAGGTTTTAGCCAATTGAAACGCTGAAAGCAAAATCGGCCTTAATAAATAATATGGCTTAGTAAAGAAGCAATTAAAAGGAATATATTTCTACAAAAAAAAAATGTATTCATCTATAGCGGCCTATACGTTAAAATCGCGATTTTTCAAAAATTTTGTATATCAGCATAGCTTTCCAAGATGTGCCCAAAATCCAACGTTTAGTATAATATGGGGCCACCTCTAAAAACTGTTGCAAAAAAGTTTCCATTTGCAAAAGTTATGGCAATAAATACATTTTTTTCTAAGGTTAGTATCGTACTAAAGACACTTTAGTATCTTAAGGGGGTTAAATACTGTAACAACAGAATTTTAAAGGGCATATTTAAACGGTTGTCAAAAATTCAAATAACAATATTTTTAACCCTAAATTCATAATACCTTTGTAAAATTACAGGAGGTTTATTGAACAGATTTTGTATGAAAATGACGTTTTGTAAACTTTAAAAAACATTTATGAATTTAGGGGTTACTATATTATCTTTTTATTTAAAATATATATTATTGTAGTATTTTCAAAAAATATTAGTTTTAAATTTCTCCAACCAAAATCGCCAGGGTTGCCACTTATTTATTAGCCTTTTTTAAAAAAGGCAAAATCGGCTGCCACTGTACAGTAGAGTGGTCCAAAAAAATATGAAAGTTGGAATTCGCGATCTCCACAATGTTGCCCCTATTCCTTAATGTCTAAAAACTCTCTGTGCCAAGTTTCAGCTAAATCCGCTGTTATTTAGAGGTAGCACAAAAAGTTGTCTTTTAATAATTAGTAATTTATCTCTAGAGTAATTTATACAAAAAGTAGGGTTGACTTTAAATTTAATTATTTCTTAACCTGTACGCTATTATTTAACAATTTTTTTTAAATCTGGTCTTAATTAATGTGAATATAAGGAATTTGAAATCAAAACTTAAAAAAATTAAGTAACTTTTAAATAATTCGCGGTTTTTTTAAATTTATACAAAAAAATACATATTTTAGTCAAATTTTCGAAATTTTCCGAAAAGATGTAATTAAAAATTCAACTTGTTTTTACCTTGTATGCGCAAATTTCTCAAATCTGATCTTTATTTTAACGAAGATTATGAATCAGCAATCGAAACTTAAAAAAAATTTGTGGTTTATGAATTATTCGCGGTTTTTGAAAATTCAAAAAAACTCAAGTTTTTTGAGATATTTTCCTAATTACCTGTAAACGGTGTTATCGAAAAATGCAATTGGTTATACTTTTGCAATTTACTTACCAAGGACCTTCATTATATATAACACTGATTTTAATTTTAATAAGGATAACAGATATCCTTGCAAATTAACTTAAAATTTGACATTTTTTTAAAAATCGCTATTATTTAGATTGCTATAATTTTATTGCTACCAAAAACCATATCTCACATAATAGGACATTCCACAGATATATATTAATGCAAAAACGAAATTTTCATATTGGTAAATATAAGAAAACATCCTGATCGAAGTTGATCATTTTTTGTATGTAATTTTCAAATTTCGCGAAATCCGCGTCTCCGATTTCAATTTTGATTTCATATTCGTAATGTACACCTAAAAATATATTAGATTTGATATGTCGCGATCATAATAATTATATTTAATTTTTCTCATTTTTTCCATTATTTTTAATTAATTAAAAATAATAGAACAAGTATAACCTCGAAACTTCAATTGCAATGTGCTACCTCTAAATAAAACGTTTTTGGTGATTTTTTTGATCAGACCACATTTTTTTTCAAAGTGGCATATTTGTAGGTTTGTGGAGCGTGAAAATTCCAACTTTTTTTTTTTGGACAACTCTACTGTACAGCCTTCATTAATTATTGGAAAATAAAAATGTAAAGCGATTCTTAACACCAGATAAATTCTCTAGTCCTTATAGTGGCCCGATTTTTATTTTTTAATTTTTTTTAACAAAGCTGCCACACAAACTTGAAAATTCAAAAAAAGGCATGAAAAAACAATTTTGCTTGGGAATATAAAATTTATTTGACTGAAATTCAAAAAAAGGGCCACGATAAGGACTACATAAGGACTACATGTTGACTACGAAAGAAAAAAACCGGATCGAAATCGGTTAACCCACCTTGGCTGTACAGTGGCAGCCGATTTTGAACTCATGGTTGCGAGAAAAACGCGTTTGAAGTCTAAAGTTAATTTTAAGCTAAGAAAACAGCAAAATTTCAAAAAATTGTAAATGAAGAAAAGTTATATCTCCTAGCTTACTACATGTCCACCAAATTTGGGACGAATCGGTTGATGGGTATTTGATATATTAAACCTAAAGGCTGAGTTACCCAACCGTAAACGTATCTGTAACGAATCAGCTGTTTCGAAACCACAAGAAGAAATGTATACGAATGGTTACTAACACGTAAATGTAAACGTACTTGCCGGATCATTCTGTTGAAATCAGAATTTTCTATCCGATATCGAAACAGCTGAATGATTTTAGTCAGAAAAAATATGAAATGAATAAAGAAAATTGATCCAAACAACAAATAAGGAATAAGAATTAGCAAATAAATGAAAAAATTTAGAATAAAATATAAAACCACATGAAATAGATGCTAAATAGTAATGTCGTTTACGGTAATCTACAAGTGTACTTTTTAGCTACGGCACGGTACAGTTACATCACATTTACGTTTACGGTCCCATAATCCGACCTTAATAGTCTTAAAAACGATGGTAAATATATAATTATACATAATGCTACTCATATTAGTGGTATTCATCTAACTGGATTTATGCCCTCGTAAACCGTGTATTTTTGTATTCGCATATATTTATAACTTTACCTGTTTATTTGAATGAACGCACCTTTTAAAACTACACCGAAAAAATTCCTCAGTTACTGGCTACTAAATTTTCAACTGAGTCTCAGGTGAAATACCCCTTACTGAGCCTCAGTTGTTTAAATTAATTAAAAATAACCAATTCTTCCAAAAGAAAAAAAAAACTGAGATCTCAGTTGCTGGAAACCTAACTGTTCGTTAAAATAAATAAATATGGACTTTTAGTAATAAACAACCAAAAGCCATCAAAAAGAATAAAAAATTCCTGTCATTTTAAAATTTTTATTTTATTGTAGAAATAATTTAAATAAAATTGATTGTTTTTATAATTTTTGTTAATTTTTGTTCTTGCTAGCTCGCCAATCAGTTCAATTCTTGTTAAATTACATTCATAATTTCATTTAAATTGTTTTTACATGATAAAAAAATTTAAGATTTTTTTATACACATATATTTAAATTTCAGTTTAAAAATTAGTTTTACCTTTTTTGAACAATCCGCTTTAATTTTGCAAATTTATTATTGAAAAATTGATATGATTTCCTTTCCTTAATGGCCAAATGTGCGTTTTTCGTAATGAATTTCGAATTTGTTTTCTCTGTATTTTCACAAAAATTTGACAATTTTAAATTTAATTATTTGTACATACAGGGTACTAGAACAAAATTGTATTTAATCAATTTCAGTTAATTAAAATTTTTTCGGTTTTAACTAAGAAATTCTCTAACTGAGTAACTGAGAAATTTTATCGGTGTATTCACATATCAATTTTGCATTTAGCCACTTTTTCGTCTTTTCATAAATTAAATAATGAATTTTTGAAATTTGTATCACTTAAAAACAAATAAAACAGAAAATAAAAAACAACACACAAAAAAATTCAAAATAATTTTATTTTTGACAATATTCAAATGTATGTATAAATACGAAAAAGTTTACACACAAAAATGTAAGCGTATATTTACCAGGGCTCGTAAACTAGTTTTGACATTAATCGAGTAAACTTACAACATATACACAGTATACGAGGCGTAAATACTTTAAATGAATACCTTTATTATTTTGTAAAAATGCTATAATTTTGTACAGTTTTTATTTTATTTCGTATTTTTTCCCCATTTTTATATATAATGATTACTTTTATAACTTATATTAAGCCATCAGCACCTGCCCCACCTGCGTCCATTAAGGAATCGTCATTGGCTTTTCTTTGAAAACTGCGTGCAATTTTACATCTTTTGATGAAGTTTTTATCTTTTCATTCTGCCTTGTTATAATATATATACGATTTCTAATAAAAATAAGTTAATAAAAATGCAAACAAAAAGTGTTACACACAAATTTACCACATAGAGTATTACTTTGGGACTAAAACATATTTTACAAAAAAATATGTGAAAATTTAATTTCTTCGAATTTTTTATTGAAATTTTCGGAGCATATATATATGCTACATCCAAATAAAATATAAAAAAAATTCGAAAAAAAATTTTCCTAGAGTCGATAACCCCCTTAAAATGTTTTTAGTACGATACTAACCTTAGCAAAAAATGTATTTATTGCCATAACTTTGCAAATGGAAACTTTTTTGTTTGAAATTTAGAGGTGACACCATATTATACTAAAAGTTGGACTTTGGGGACATCTTGCAAAGCTATCCTGCCAAATAAAATTTTTGAAAAGTCGCGATTTTAACGTATAGGCCGCTATAGATGAATACATTTTTTTTATTGAAATATTTTCCTTTTAATTGCTTCCTTACTAAAGGTAGAATTAGCTATACGTGGACGTAACGTGACGAGTCTCCTTATGGAAAATCGAATGAGTCAAAAGAGCATAGCTGACAGTCTATATTTTTTTACTCATTATTTTAGATTGAATCAGCTGATTCGTCACGTTACGTATGGCTAGATGAGCCTTAAGGCATTACATTTATTGAGGTCGATTGTACATTCGGCGACTAAAGTCGCTGAAATAGCAAAAAACCATAAAAACTTATATAAAACGCTAAGTAGTGATTTAAATATCAAAATTAGCACATCGCATTTATATAGTAAATATGGCCACAGGTCCTGTGCTTACATTTTAATACAAAAAATTCATATTAATTAAATTTGGAAATTTTTATACCCTACACCACTACGTGGAGAGGGTATTATAAAATTGTGCTGATGTTTGTAACACCAAAAAATATTGGTCCTAGACCCACCTTTTAGTATACCTATCGGCCCAGAATTTTTTTTATTTCGATTTAACGATGTCCTTATGTCCGTCCGTCCGTCTGTCTGTCTGTCTGTCCATCCATCCATTCTTGTGAACACTCTACAGGTCGCAAATATTAAGATATTTTGATGAAATTTGGTTGAAATCGGTCCATGTTTAGACCTAGTGCCCATATAAGGGTACCCCCCAAAATTTTCTTTGTTACACGCTGCATGTCGCAAATACGAAGATATTTCAATGAAATTTGGTTCGTTGACTCACATGGTCCCAAGGAAAAAGCCTATTGATTCTTAATAGGATCGGTCCATATTTGGACATATCGCTCATATGGGCTATATTTTCGATTTTCTCTTCTTTTATGATTTTATAGAAAATTTTGACACAAGTCTATTTTAACCCATTCAAATTTCGGATCCAAATATTAGTTGGCTTTAAATCAGACTGGTGTAGGGTATAATATAGTCGGCATGCCCGACTCTAACTTTTTTACTCGTTTTATATAAAAAACTGAATGGACAACCGCCAAACTTTAAAGACATTTGCGAAAATTTTTTAAATAATGAAAATTTTGAAGTATATTTTATCATTAAACCTTATCGAAAACGTTATTCTAATCTTCTTGGAAAACGATATCGCTTTTGGATATTTAAGATGATAGCGATTTCGCTATTTTATCTTTCTTTGGTTTATTAGGAAGAAAAACATAAAAATAGCAATATATCTTCTTGATTTTATTAAATGCACTTTGGATAATGAAGAAAAAAACGACAATGGGTCATATGAATAAAACTTAGCAATTACCTCGAAGTAATTACTTTGGGATTAGGAATGGCTTTTAACTCCAAATTTACCAATTGGCTGGTAGAATAGCATGAAATGTAAATGAAAATTAAAAAATTAAATTTCTAGTCTACTCCCAATTTGTTAAGTAATTGTTTAAAAAACCCTGTATTTTCCCCTATTAGTAATATCTATTTTTTATTCATATCAGCCAATGAATAAATTAAACACTTCACTCACCTAAAACGGCATTCACAACTAAATCTTAAACACGCGTTTAGCTAAAACGAGTGTAAAAGAATTAAGAACTTCTGCAATGGAATAAAGAGCTAAAATACGTGTTTAGCTAAAACGAGCGTAAAAGAATAAAGAACTGTTGTAATGGAATAAAGAGCTAAAATACGTGTTTTAGCAACCACGTGTTTAAGAATTAGGTGTGAACGCAGCCTAACGCCGGGATTGAAAATTGGATTTCACATCTTCGTGATCGATTTTTACGTTACAACTTCAATCGTCATGTATTTACATTTGATAGTTGCCATCTTTGTGAATAGATTTTAAAATGTTAAGCCTTTACAAATTCAATAAAAAGAAAACAATAAAAACAAAAGAATAACGTAAATTTATCTAATTTTTTATTTTTTGTAATATTGATCAATTTTGGCAAAAGTTCAAAACTTTGTGGCAAGAACTCTAACAGAAGATCTCAAGCGATTTAGAAAAATGTTAGACCTATAAGGTCTATAGGTGTTATAAACTTTCGCGCGCTATTACATCTCACACCGAAATATAAGTGGCAAAAGAGGCTACCTAGTGTACACCAATTGAAAAATAATTTAACGTTACTACAAATTTGTTCAAAAGGGCACTGCAGAAAAACTGCTGAATTCAGTAGTATCTGTTTGCTAAACATGGGAGAAATATAAAAAGCAAGAACAATTTTTATTTTAGTTAACTGCAAATGAAAATTTACCCTGCTAAAATCAGCAAATATGTTTGTTGAATATTAGTAGACTAAAGCATCACAAAAATATTTTATTTTTTCAAGGTTTTATAGATTTTTTCAGTAGTGTTCTTTTTCAGCAAATATTTCTGTTGATTTTAGTGGGATAGCTTCATCAAACTAAATTTAACTTAAATATAACTAAAACTTTGCAGTTATAATTGCTTCTTTTGGCAGTTTTCTACTAATATTCAGTAAGTTTTTTTTGCTAATTTCATTTGCAATTAACTAAAATATAACCAAAATTTTGTATATTAAACAGTTTAATATTAACTGTTTTAATCTTACTATTATTTAGTAACCAGATTATGCTGATTTAAGCAGTTTTTCTACTGGGCCCTATAAACTGGAGATGATATGATGCAAATAATATGTACATAATTGCAAAAAAGTAAAAAACAAAATCCGCTCTGCAACATTGCGAATCGAGCTTAAGAAATCGAGACATTAATTTACAAAATGAATCACCTTATATCTTTCTAGAACTGATTTTAAGGACCAGCGATATATCAATTTAATAGTTTTGGTAGAGGAAGCAGCCCACAATGGTTATCGCGGAGTGCCCTGCAATACAACAACCAAATGCGACGGTTTACTTTAAGATAATCTTCAAAATAAATTTATGTGCAGAAATTATCCGTGTTTTATTTATTTATTTCAGTCTACTAATAATATTACATAGAACTTTGACTTTTTATGTAAAAATAACTATTAACAGTAACGAAATTGTTAACCATTAAAAAAAAATTAAATTTTATAAAACAAAATAATTTTCATATAATTTTTTACTGTGTTATTCAAAAACTTTTAAAATAGCCTAATTACAGATTTGTAAGCTAAGAATTTTTTATTCCTTTATAATTATAATTTGCGCATGTTGATTATTCTTTAAAAAATATATAAAAAAAAATCGACTGCTGATGTATCATTAACTGCTCACAAGTAGCAGAGTCATTCCATGCTACTCTTACGTGCTCAACTGGTACTCGATAAACAACAAAAGAGTAAATATTGACTTATTTAAAGGAATTTTTAGTATGAAGTTGCAGAAATTTAGTTCGAAAGCACAGAAATTGGGTTTGAAAGCACAGAATTGAGTTTGAAGTATTCGGAATGTCCAAGAACGAAAAATCTCCAAAAAAGCCCAAAAAAATTTGGTAATTTGTATTTTTTATTTGGTTTTTTGTACACATTTTTGACAAATTTGTGTAAAATATGTTGAAAGAGTAAAAAAATTGCTTACAATTAGTGGTGTTACCGCAAATTTATATAAAAAGTGGGCGTATAACAGGGAGAGATCATAATTTAACCCAAAACTGGCATAATTTCACCAAAAACCGGCAAATTTATCACTAATCATCACACAGGTTGTTTATCCAGGGGTTATCCATTAAGGTATTTTAAGAGTTCGTAGTTTCCAAAAAAATTTCACACACGAATGAGAAGAAAAACACAAAGAATTTGAAGAAATTTAACAGCGAATGAGAGCAAATGAAGGACGTCGCGAAAACAATAAATTTGTTAAAAACGATTTTACAAGCAAAAAAAAAACATTAAAAACAATAAAAAAACGAGTAAAAAGGTTAAAGTCGGGCATGCCGACAATACAATACCCTACACCAGTCTGGTTAAGAGCCAACTAATGTTTGGATCCGAAATTCGAATGGGTTAAAATGGGACGAGAAATTTGTAAATATAGCCCATATGGGCGATAGGTCCAAATATGGACCGAATATATCGGCTTTTTTCTCTGGACCATATGAGTCAGCAAACCAAATTTCATTAAAATATCTTAATATTTGCGACCTGCAGCGTGTAACCAAGCCAATTTTGGGGGACCCTTATATGGGCACTAGGTCTAAACATGGACCGGTATTAACCAACATCAATAGGCTTCGTCTTTGGGCCGACATAGGTGGGTGTACCAAATTTCATCAAAATATCTTAATATTTGCGACCTGCAGCGTATAAAAAATATAATTTGGGGGGACCCTAATATGGGCACTCGGTCTAAACATGGACCGATTTCAACCAAAATGAATAGGCGTCGTCCTTGGGCCGACATTTGCGGTACCAAATTTCATCAAAATATATTAATATTTGCGACCTGTAGAGTGCGCACAAGAATGCATAAACAGACAGACGGACGGACAGACGGACATCGTTAAATCGAAATAAAAAAAATTCTGAGCCGATCGGTATACTATAAGGTGGGTCTACGACCAATATTTTTTAGTGTTACAAACATCAGCACAAACTTTTAATACCCTCTCCACGTAGTGGTGTAGGGTATAATAATTGAAATTGATTGTTTATTATTTATTTAGTTCTTAAAGTTGTTTTTGTTACCGCTTTAATCAATAATCACAAGAAACAATAAAAACAGTGCACTGTTAACTGTTTCGGTTTTCGTTTTGTTTCTCTTAGTCTTCACGGGAATTAACAGAATCACTATCCATATAAACTTTAAGGGAACCAAAGAGTGTACTTTTTCCGTATGGGAACTTTTTAGCCATTACCCTCGTTGGTATATCATTTATCATCTCACACATGTTGTAACAAAATTGACTAAATGTTTCAACTCAACTCATTTATAAGATAAAAATGTTGTTTATCGAGTTTTACCGACTTCGTCTTTTTTTCAAGAGATTTAAAAGTAGCATAATATCTCTCTATAATATATACTCTTTGGTTTTAATTTGCTTTGCCCTCAGTGTTACCATATATTTTTTTTAGAAAAACTGTAAAAAAAAACTGTTTCTGTATAGAAAAACTGTTTTTCGAAAAAAATGTAAAAATCAGAAGAAATTCTGGGATCTCGAAGTATCCTGAAACTAAAGTATTATCCCAGGGTCTCTATTTTCGAAATATCGAGATTTGAATAATTTAATTGCGTTTGGTATTTATAGTAAACGACTTTTTGCACAGCCATCTAATAAAACTTTTTGGTCTCCTAGGCCCGAATCTGAAGTTAAAAAGTTCATCGAATCACCCTTCCGAGATGTCAACCTTTTTTTATTAAACCCTAACTTAGGATAGAATACTTTACTGGTCAATGTTGGACTACAAAATATTCTTTATGGATTTACATTCCACATAAAATTGCCTTTCATGGGATTAAGTATTGTTATGAAGGGAAGTGTTTGGCAGTGTGTAAAAACCCCGTAAAAAAAAATTACGTTTTTTAGAATTGTCCTTGATCATAATTGAAAAAATAGTAGTATATTGTTATCCCGAATTAGCAAATATTTACTTAAAAAATAAAAAATCAATTTCGGCCTTTGTTGATGAGACATTGTTTTAAAAAAAATTTTTTATACAAACTTCATCTTATAAACGTGTTATAAGGTTTTCAAATTATTTTGCATAAGCATAATTCTTAAATTTTAGTTAAAAAATAAAAAAAATTGTATATGAAACAAATGTGCCGATTTAATATGAAAAAACTGTAAAAAAATGCATGATTTAAAAAAAAACAGTTTTTTACGAGAAAAAACTGGATACCTGTTAGGCATCCCAAAAAAACTGTAAAAAACAGTTAAAACTAGCTATATGGCAACACTGTTTGCCCTACTTCACGAACAAAACTAAAGAACAAAGATTGAGCGAGGAAGAGAAGTACAGAAGTCCACTGATTTAACCCTCTAATGCTCTTTCTTCTGATTACAATAATATTTAAACCATATATTTGGCGTTGAAAATCTACTATGGAACAAATATTAAAATTTTGATTAGCGCTTTATTTAGGCAATATAGCACAACAAATGTTGAAGAAGTATCTTGAAACCATTATTCAAATAATTTCGGGTTTTGCTGTAAATAACACTATCAATAAAATAAAATCACGTACCGAAAATTGTTGATCAATTGTTGTTATTTCAAAAGTTATGGCGATTTTCGCTTTTTGAAAATTACGAAATTTGGCGAATTTGGTACTAAACATCAATAAATTTTTTCTGCGAAATTAGTTCTGCTTACTACTACCTCCGAGTATATAATCTGTGTTTAATTTCAAGAAAATCTGTTGGTTAGTTTTTGAGTTAGAGAGATATTTGTAAAACGTATCCTGGCGTTATCCTGTGAGTCCTGGATAAAAATTTTTGACTGATTTTACAATTAGAGGCTCTAAACTAGCTTTGTTATTATCGGTAATGTACGCCAGATCGTAAATGTATTTTTGGCAATTTTTCAAATATTTACTTCTGTTTTAAAGATAATTTTTTCAAAATTTCTAAATTTTCACTTTACATGCTTCTCACTTGAAAACCGTTCCTTATACAAAAAAAGTTTGAAGGCAAAAAAGTAGGCAGTTACGTTTTCTATGGATATAATACAAATTATTTAATAAAATATTTGTATTTAGCCAAAAACTATTTAAAATCTGCAGACCGCCTAAAGGCGGCCTTGGGCATTAGAGGATTAATTTAAACGCGGTAATGTTAAACGAGTTCTGATTAAATTAAATTTTAAGTAAAATATGTACATACATATATATTTTCATCTAACAGTGTTTTTAAACGTTTAAATAAAAAGAAAAAAACTTAAAAAAGTCGTTTATAATATTATATATATAATAATAATATCCAAAATTATTAAATTTAGTATCAGTAAATTTTATACACAAACTAAAAAAATTAGCCCATCGGAACTCTTAAAATACATTTTCAAAATCCTTCATATATCCCAGAATACCTCTAGTGAACAATTTTTTTTTTTAAACAAATATAGCAGTAAAATTTGCTAAAAAGTGATATCAAAGTAATAAAAATATACTTGTAAACATAGCAGAAAACGCTACTAAAAATTAGTTTAAACTGACCTTGCAGAAAAAAACTGCTGAAATTAGCTGATTTTTTTTGCTAAATACTAATAAAATAAGAACAGAAAAAATAAAACTGTTAAATTTTCTGAGTTTTAGTTATATTTGAGTTAAATTTTAGTTACTTAAAAACGACAAATTGTGAAATCTGCAGAAAATTTTGTTAAATATTCCTAGCTTAAAAAAGCAAAAACAAACTGTTATATCTACAAAATTTTTGTAATTTTTAAGTTTAATTTAGTTGAATGCAAACAGCAGTCTATACTGCTAAAATCAGCAGAAATATTTGCTAATAAAAATAGTAAACTGCTGATTTTCATTTGCATTAAAAAAAAATTAAAAAAAAAATAAAAGATTTGCAAATTTTTATTTTTTTGCTTTGTAGTCTACTAATTATTTAGCAATTTTTTTTTGCTGATTTTAGCAGGTTAAGTTGATATTTTAATATTAACCCAAATATAACTAAAATTCTGTATATTTGGCAGTTTTATTTTTGCTGTTCCTATCTTACTAACCCCCATTAAGAATAAACAAAAAACCTAAAATTAACACAAACTGAAAGTTAAAAAATTCAAATTTATATGGAATTTGGCATCAGTAACTCTAAGTTAGCTCAAACTTTGGGTTAATTTGTTTATTCTTAATGGCCTTAAGGGCGGATAACACAATGTCCAGTTAAAATTTAAGCTAATGTTAAATTTAAAATTTATATAGTACAAAAAATATGTCAGTTAAATTCCCAGTTAGTAGTTAACAGGACATTGTGTTAATGGGGCTAATAGTTAAATTTTTTACAGACTTTTTTATTAGTTCACAGAGGGAATTTTACTGGACGAGTTTAAATGAAAATTTTTCAGTAAACTAATGAAGTTATCTTCACAAAAGAAATTAAAAATTTCTTAAATTTTATGAAAAAGCTTCATATATTTTATGAATTCAGTTTTAATAAAACTTTTTCATTGAGTGTATGAAACTTTTAATAAATAAAATTAAATTTTTCACAACATTTGATGAGAAATTTCATTAATTCAATGAAAAGTTTCAATGGACGAGTTCCAGTGAAACTTCATTGGTTTTATGCAAGAATTTATTAATATCATGCAGATAATTCTCTCAGTGTTTCCATTATTAATATCATGCAGATAATTCTATAATAATTCCGATATACCATGATAGTCTTGAACTTTCAAAATAAATTATTTATTTATGCTGGGGTTTCGTACTGCCGGTTTATGATTTATATTAGTTCCCAATAAGATTCCCAATGGAAGATATATAACCTAGAAGATATTACGGCAATATCATTATTTTAAATTTTAGTAGACAATCAAAGTAGTATTTTCAACATTTCTTCCTTTTATCAGCTGGAAGGCACATCGGTGAAATTGAAAAAAATGTCAACAAATATATTTATGTATCATATAAAAAATTTAATTTGTCATTTGAAAATTAAAGGAAAAATTATAATATATTCTTTTTAACTTCCAGATGATATATAGGCGATATTATGAGATGATGATTTAGCGTCATCGCCTATTTTTCTTTCAGAAGAATTGCTTTCGTATTGCTATGAAATATTGCTTTCGGGACACGTTTTCTACCAAATGGATTACGAAAACGATTGTTGCCGCAATAAAATTTTTCTTCCAGGCAACACGATTAGGGAATCGTATTCTTATTGCCATGTTTACTGGGTTAACTTAAAAATTTATTGGTGTATATAACTTTTTGATTTTGTCTTTTGTTCAATAGCTTAATAGTAGAGATGTAAGTCATTAATTACTTTGTAATGACCATTGCGTTGAATTTATATAATGGAAATTAAAAAAACCATTATCATTACAAAATGTAATTGCAATGAAAAAAATGTTAATTATTAATTATTTTTGTTTGTTTGGGTAGTATAGTCTGGATTAGAAATTTAAAAAAATCGCATTTAAAAAATTGCAAAATAATGGCGGAATGCAAAGAAAGGCTTTGCAGTGCAGAAAATTCATTGAAAGACTTAATCAGCGACTAACATTCCGCAAACGAATATATTGATGCAAAAATTTTCCGTTGGTATACGATATGGGTATTATATTATGGCAGTTTTTTAAATAAAAACTTTGACAAAAACGGCAAATAATGAAAATGAAATTTGTGTTTCAATTAAAAAGTTTCATTTTAATTTACAAACGAACTGAAAATTTAAAAAAATATTCATTAATGGTAATAAAAACAAAACGTTACCATTGCGCTAAAAAATGATAATCATAAAAAAGCTCCATTACCATTACATAAAGTAATTGTAATGAAAATGTAATGGTAATGGTTTTGGCCCATCTCTGAATATTAGACCCACACTTAAAAGTGATAATTAGGCCAACCAAAAAGAAGCCAAGGCATGTTTGTTATTTGAAGAGATAGAACAGTTTAGATTAAATACAATTAAAAAAATGATAATCATAAAAAAGCTCCATTACCATTACATAAAGTAATTGTAATGAAAATGTAATGGTAATGGTTTTGGCCCATCTCTGAATATTAGACCCACACTTAAAAGTGATAATTAGGCCAACCAAAAAGAAGCCAAGGCATGTTTGTTATTTAAAGAGATAGAACAGTTTAGATTAAATACAATTAAAAAAATGATAATCATAAAAAAGCTCCATTACCATTACATAAAGTAATTGTAATGAAAATGTAATGGTAATGGTTTCGGCCCATCTCTGAATATGAGACCCACACTTAAAAGTGATAATTAGGCCAACCAAAAAGAAGCCAGGGCATGTTTTTTATTTGAAGAGATAGAACAGTTTAGATTAAATACAAGTTCTGATCTTAAAAATATAAGAATTTTAAGTTATATTTGTTAGAGCTTTTTTTTACTTATTTTATCTAATTTTGCTTGTTTTTGCTTATTTGAAAATAGAGCATATTTTTGCTTTTTTTTTTATAAAATCAGTCATTTTTAAAATTATTTTAAGTGGAAATAAATTTTTTTATTTACAATTTGTTTTGTTAAATTTATTTTAGATTAAAAAATCTCTTGTTAAAATAAACTTTTTATTTTTCCAACCTGAATTCTAATAGGAAAAATATGAAAATGACGATTTCGTTAGGCAAGAATGATTTTAGCACATTTAATTGTCTGATTCCTGAAGTTCCAAGGTATGTAGCATTGTATTAAATAAAAAATTTTAATTTTATGAGGATTTTAATGAAGGAGTGATGAAGTTTAAGGGCTTATTTTTGCATTTTAACTGCTTATTTTACTGTTTTTTCGAGCTTTTTTTAAGAACTTAAAACATTGCTTTTAGAGCTATTTTTTGGTTGCCCTAGTGATAATAAATATATTACTATCCTTTTGTTATTATTACTCTTTTTTGCTTTGACTATATTACAGTATTTCGCGAAAAATCAAACACAGAATTAAACAGAATTCTGATCAATTAACGCTGGGTCTCCTACTGCAAAGTTAACTTTAACTTAACTATCAAACAAAAGAAAATGTCAAAAAATTATATACAAAAAAAAAAACAATAATAACCCATAAACCGTTAATGTGAAACCCAGCGTTATTGATTAACCAAACAAATGGTTACTCTGATTTACGATTAATCGACAAATTTCACGAGAGTATTTTAAATTCGTATGTGTTTACTGCATCGAAGCACCCATTAGCCGTTGGTTGCGGTTTTTGAAAAATAAAACAAACTTAAAACTAAATTACAATTCGCAATTTGGAAAATAACACCAACTTTACTATCGCCTTAATGCGTAATTAGTCGTTTTTCGATTGTATCTCTTCCTGTGAGGCACCTGTTACTGCCTTAACATATTCCGGATAATGAAGCAGACCATCTTTATTGGCATCAGCTAGCAACAGAAACTCGTCAATAACTTCTGCAATGATAAAATTTAATTTTTAACTATATTGTTAGTTAAATTCCAACTTGAGTTAAGCATGCCAAACGACTTGTCCATCATACTAAAGTCATTTGGCATCCTTTTGGCTTAGATCTAAGATCTAATACGTATCTATACAAATACATTTACACCTTTTTAGTGCCCGAATCTCGCATTTAGAAAGTCAAGACGGGGCCTATGCTTCGTCCCATGGATAAAAATAAAAAAAAATTTTGTCTCAAATTGTGATTAACCCTCTCTGCTCTTTCTTCTAATTACAATAATATTTAAACCATATATTTGGCGTTGAAAATCTACCATATAACAAATATTAAAATTTTAATTTATCGCTTTATTTAGGCGATATAGCACAACAAAGTTTGAAGACGTATCTTGAAACCCAGCGGTCAAACAATTTCGGTTTTTGCTGTAAATAACACTCAATAAAATAAAATTACGTACCGAAAATTGTTGATCAATTGTTGTTATTTTAAAAGTTATGGCGATTTTCGCTTTTTGAAAATTTCGAAATTTGGCGAATTTGGCACTAAACATCAATAAATTTTGACGAAATTAGTTCTGCTTACTACTACCTCTAAGTATATAATCTGTGTTTAATTTTAACAAAATCTGTTGGCTGGTTTTTGAGTTAGAGAGATATTTGTAAAACGTATCTTGGCGCTATCCTGTGAGTCCTGGAAAACATTTTTAACTGATTTTAGAAGTAGAGACTTTAAACTAGCTTTGTTATTATTGGTAATGTACGCCAGATCACCCAGAAAACAGGTTCGGTGCTGACAACCCCATTTGTTGCCAATCGAATGGTTCAGTTGCATCAAATGAATTTTTCGGTTGTGGCTACCGAATTATTGTTGATACAACTGAAATTACGTTGTCACAGACAAATTAGTCCTGTCTCAATTGGTTTTCTGTTGCGACAACTGAAAAATTCGGCTACCACAATCGAACCATGCGATTGGCTACAAATGCGGTTGTCAGAACTGAATCTGTTTTCTGGGTTATCGTAAATGTATTTTTGGCAATTTTTAAAATATTTTTTTCTGTTTTAAAAAGTTACCCAATAAACATCGATTCAAGCCTTAAATAAATTTTAAATTCTCTATTTGATATCAAACATTAACTTCAAGTCATTACCTATGAAACAAATATAGCCTTTGAATTTTCTTTGTGAAACATTTGTGAAAAATTACAAAACTATATTAGAATTATTTTTAAAAATTTCAAATTTGTGTATTAATCTCAAGTCTAAACTCAAATGTGTTTCTAGTTAAAATATGCTTTGAAATTTATTATTGATATTGAATCATTATCAAAGTGTTTAATATAATATTTTCTATCAACAATATTGCTCGATTTAAATTTTCTGTTTTCAAGTTTGATAAAGATAAAATTCTCAAATCATTATCAACAATATTATAAAGTTAAATTATGTAGTAATATCGAGTCTAATAATTGATTCGAAAAATATTTACAAAAAAAGCTTGATATCAACAAATCGTTTTTATTGAGAATCCTATAGTTCACAGTTCGAGAACTACAATTTCTCAACAGTATTCTCTAAGGCTAATATTTGAAAAAATTATTGTTATAAAATCGAATTTAATTAAGTTTTAAGTGTAAATGTTTATTGGGTAATTTTTTCAATTTTTATAAATTTTACTTTACATGCTTCTCGCTTGAAAACCGTTCCTTATACAAAAAAAAGTTTCAAGGCAAAAAAGTAGATAGTTAAGTTTTCTATGGATAAAAGACAAATTGTTTAATAAAATATTGTTATTTAGCCAAAAACTATTTAAAACCTGAAGACCGCCTTTAGGCGGGCTTGTGTATTAGAGGGTTAAAGAAGAATTTTTTTAAAGATAAGAAAGTAACTCAAACAAATGTGAAAAAAAAAATATTTGGTGTGATTGCTTTTGCCGCCAAGAGAGGGCGCTAAACTCAGAGAATTTTATGCAAAAATGACTTAAAAGAAAAATGGGTTATAATTAATTAACTTTAATTTAATTACTTCAATATATTTGTAGTTAAATTAAAATATGTATTTTAGTACATGTTTACAAAACAACTATTTTTTATTGCTCCGAAAAACACATTTTTTTGTCGAAAATCCAAAAATTACTTAAGTTTGATTGAGTATAAAAAAAATTATATAAAATTAGATATTTTTTTTTTTATTTTTGTAAGTTAATACTGTTATATAAAGCGTGTTCGTTTACTTACTACAAGTTACTACTTTTACTACAGCTAAAATAAATCAATACAAAAAGTAAACAAAACTTTCCAAAAAAGTAGTAAGAATTTTGAGTAAACGAACACACTGATAACACAGTACAACAAAAGAAGAAAAATTTGATGCATCGGGATTGCGACACATCATTTCTAATAGACTTTGGGACGCAGATCACGAATATGGCACTAGAATTTTAAAGTTAGCTATAGTTAAGAAATATTTGCAAAACCGTATTTGCAGAAAAATTCAATTTTGTAATAAACTTTTTGCAAAAAAATACAAAATTAAAAGTATATACCCTATTCTTTGCATAGTTTTAATAGGATGAAATATGCCCTTTAATTTGATATATCGCACGTTCTGATAGCTGTGATAATATTCTTTATATATGAAGTTGAAATTTCTCTTTTTTCACGATTTCGTTAATAATTAATCTGCGATAAAAGGAATATCCACTTTTTTAATTTATACCATTAGTAAACATCTCATGTTACTTAATTTATCAAAAAAATTTTTGCACTTTGTGTTTTAATTTTAAGTAAAAATTGGCTAAAGCTAAAAAAGATTGATTTTTTTAATACCTAAAAATTAAATTAAAACTAATCTGAAATTAAAACGAGTAAAAAGGTTAAAGTCGGGCATGCCGACTATACAATACCCTACACCAGTCTGGTTAAAAGCCAACTAATGTTTGGATCGGAAATTCGAATGGGTTAAAATGGGACTTGTGGCAAAATTTTCTAAAATGTGAGTCAGCGAACCAAATTTCATTAAAATATCTTAATATTTGCGACCTGCAGTTTGTAACCAAGCCAATTTTTGGGGGACCCTTGTATGGGCACTAGGTCTAAACATGGACCGGTGTTAACCAAAATCAATAGGCTTCGTCCTTGGGCTGATATAGGTCGGTGTACCAAATTTCGTCAAAATATCTTAATATTTGCGACCTGCAGCGTATAAACAATATAATTTTGGGGGGACCCTTATATGGGCACTAGGTCCAAACATGGACCGATGTACACCAAAATCAATAGGCTTCGTCCTTGGGCCAACATAGGTCTGTGTACCAAATTTCATCAAAATATCTTAATACCCTCTCCACGTAGTGGTGTAGGGTATAAAAAGCTCGTTAATGGAGTATAACAGTTTTTCCACGTGAAACTCAAACAATTAACTGTGCTTAATTCTGTACGGAATGAGTGCGATTTAAATTTTTTTATACAAACTCTATTTAATTGAGTGATTTTTTTAAAAAATATATTTTTTAAATTCCTTTTAGGAACTTAAAAAGTTGGATCAAGTACACAAATTAATCAGTGTGTTCGTTTATTCGAAAATCTTACTACTTTTACTACAATTGGAAAGTTTTGTTTACTTTTTGAACTTTTCAGTTGTGGTAAAAGTAGCAAATTGTGGTGAGTAAAAAACAAACCTAATGTAAAATTTTTTACTGTTTTCAAAACGTTGGAAAAATTTTGCATATGAAAATTTTAAATAATTAACTTATTACTTTAAATTACATTTTTTGAAATCCCGGGATTCCCGAGAATGCGGGAACGAAAAAATCTTTAATTTCCCGGGAATCCCGGGACGGGAAATCCCGGCATGCATTCCCTAGGTATAATAAAAGGAGCTGTAATCAATATAAAAGAAAAAAACGAAAAAAGGTATTGAAAAGCATAAAATTACTGTTAATTTTACCCAGGGGTATGGCATCATAAAAAAAATAAGTTATAAAAACATCGTTTTCACTAGATGGCACTTTATTAAAAAAACTGACAATTTTCTTTTTTATTTAAATTTAAATAAAAAAAAAAAAACAACAAAGAAACAAACGGATATCTCAAAATTTATTATCTGAATGTATTCCGCGTTGTTTTTTTTCCTTATTTTGAACAGTTTTCAACAGTTTTTGAGAATTTAAATATAGGCTCAACTGATACTAATAGCCCTCTACCGGTGAGTAGTGTAAGTTTTGATTTTCTATATCTATACTTAATAGTCTCTGATTTTACGTACAGTACAATATGCTTATGTTGTTTTAAAAATAAATTAAAATAACATGGTTGTTATTTGAATATCACTTTGAAAATTCAAAGTGTCCAACTTTTTTCTTTGTACACTGTATATACATACATACCTATAATGTGATTGAGTTCGTCATTTGCATTTTGAATGTAATTGTCCCGGTCAAGCTTTTTGAAATTTTCATCTTGATGTATTGCGGCTTGAAGCATTTCTAAACCATCCAATGCATTATTATTGTCACTATCATGTAACTAAAAATTATTTAAGATTTAATGTTTTTTTTTACTAATTTTGCATTACAAAGGAGTTTGCTATACATACTAAATACATGTAAATTATGTACTTATGTACATATTATGCGGATATATGCAATTGCTTGTATGTAGAACTTACTTTAAAATAATAAAAATTTTTCTCCTCTTCAGACATTTCATCTAAGTTAGCACTAATTCCCATTTCTTTAAGATCGTCTTCAATGTGGCTAAAATATTAATAATAGATTTAAATAACCATAATATATATTGTATATATATAAAACATCACTCACTGCTCTTCATGGGTTAAGTGCTGGTCGACCTTCCTTATTTTTGATTGTTCACTACGAGGATGATGGGGTCCTCGTTTTATTGCAGTACTGGAGCCGATAGTTTGACTAAATGTTGCAATACATACGATAAAGTTAACCAAATTTAATAACTTACACATATCCCTAAGTGTTTCTCCTCTGAAAATTGGAATTTTCTATTCACTAGACGACAAACCGGATTTGTTATCACAACGTTTATGTTCGGTATTATGGAAAGTGGTGGTGGGAATAACACAATATTTACTAGTGGTGGAAATCAGATGGCTGAAGTGCGCAAGACTTTTACCCAGTAAACATGGCAAAAATTCTGTCTCTGAACTATTCTATCTGCAGTTTTTAAAACAATTTCATGGATTTAGAATTCTGTCGTTTCTATTGTAATGTCATATTTCCTAAATAAAAACACAAAAATAATGTTAATAATAGGTCCATTCGATTACTTTTCTCAGTCAAGTCCAGTAAGAATTACTCAGTACAAACTTACAGAGAGTAAGACAAGATTTACTCTCAAAATAAAATTTTCCTAAACATGTACGCGAACAGAAAATTTGCAACAATTTGTAAGTTTGTAGACACAGCTGATTACAACACCAAATATTCAAATAAATTTTAGCTGGTCGCTATGGAAGACAATATTTTTTTAATGTTAAATCTTAAGTAGAAATTTTTAGAAGGTTTTCTTATATTTCCCATAATTTATTTTGAAAGTTTCATTGCTTTGAATTTCCATAAAATAACATAATTGTAAAATATTTTTTTTTTGTTTTCAATAAACAAACATCTGTTTTCGAATCATGTTTTTTTCTGCTTGCAAATTCTTACTGGCAAAAATTTATCCAGTAAAAATTTGCAAGAAAAAGAAGAAGACTTAGAAACTCTCATCATAGAACTCTTTATTCTCTCTTTTTTCTTTCTGTTCACTGAGTATTTGTGTAAACGAACGCCATCCAGTAAAAATTTGTACAAATTTGTACAAATTATCCAGTATTTGAATGGACCTAATGTTGACAAAATCTGTTTAAAAAAATTAACAATAAGGGTATTCACGATGGTACATGTGCATATTTGCATTTTGCTAATTTGCTATTCAAATTGTAACATATCGTGAACGTCTTTTTTAAGATCAATTGCATATTTGCTTTATGAGCTATTTTGTTCACTGCTGCTAACTTTTTTCCTAAAAATATCGCTAAATCAAACTAAAAAATCACTAGAAAATAGCTGAAAATGGTAAAATATCGCTAGATTTGACGAGAAAATAGCTAAATTGGCAACAGTGATTTTGTTTACGTCAAAAGTAAAAATAAATCGTATTTTTGAGAAAATTTGTGAATCATAAAAATAATAATAAAATAATAAATAAAAAAATTTTTTTATTTAATATCCCGAGTAAAAATAGTTATATAGGAAATTATATAATTTAATATGGACTAATATGTTTATATATAGTCAAGTTTAACACTATATCTTTGCGGATATAATTATGTATAGCTTTGAGTTTTTCAAAAATTTCTTATATGATGTCATATATAGATCAGTATAAATATACATGTCCCCATATTTATTTATATGTGCCATATCTATTTACATATGCTATGACAATTTTAATACATCGTCATATATAATTTAAAATGGCTTTATCGAAAATATATAAAGTTTTATATAGCTCAATGTTAAATTTTTTTTCTAATTTGTTTTAGATATGTTTAAGTATAGCGCAATGTAAAAAAATTCTATGTTTTTTTGAGATATATTTATGTATGATTTCAAAATATAAAAGGCGTACTCATTACAACTCCTAAATTCCTTGTAAACCTTGTATAAATACAAGCCATATTTTTATGTATGGAATTTGACATTAAACTCATAAACATACCAGAATTATACAGTTTACGGGTAGAATACAAGTTTATATGAGAAGGCTTAAAATGCTTGGTTACAATTATGTACAACTTCTTCTAAATTTTTATTTAAATTTTTAATTCTTAACTTAAGGGTGTTATTTTTCAGTACTTTTTAAAAGTTTTTGTTTTGATCTTGAAGTATGAAGCGTTATATAATTATGTCTTTCTACATCAAATTTGATATAATTATATCGGGTCAAAATCCGGATAAGATTCTATATGATTCAATATATTTAGATCTTATCCGATATAATTTTATCCACCATTTTTCGGATCATAGCATATCTCCAATTATATTAAATAAGATATCATTACATATAACATCATATTATTTTTTTTACCCGGGATCTTATTTTATAAATCATAATATGGCGGCTGATATGTTAAAAACAGATGTTTTGTTTTATTTGCAACTTAGCTTATATGCAAAGTGATTTTTTCTAAAGGTTTTTTTATTGCAAATGAAGAAAAATAAAGCAAATTGGAAATACATACATTTAGTTGTTGTGTTGATGCAATCGCTGTTTATTTGCAATCATTTGCAACGTTTGCATCGTTTGCAATACCCATCGTGAGTACCCTTAACAAGTCTAACCTAAATGCATATTTGCATTATGCATTATTTTATTTATTTGTAAGAGTTGTGCAAATTTCTTCAAGTTTTTGTATGCGTTTCAAAATATATGTACATTTTTTCTAATGATAAACATTAATTTTTTGTAATTTTTTTCCAATATTTCTGATATAACTTCTAGCTAGTAAGAAGATACATACATACATAGGTTTAAAATACTACTTTAATTATCTTCTAATGAGAAATGGACGTTATTGCCGTGGTATATTTTGGGTGTAATATCTCCCAAATGCTTGTTGGGTGTATGAAAAATACACTCATAAAAAATATTGTTCAAGTTATATAAAATATTGTTGAAATTCACAGTTCATATTATATTAACTAGTAAATTAGCATTTATCGTAAATTTGACAATTTTATATCGGTTAAACTTAAAAAATCTTGATATGGCGTTAGCACAGAAACTGTGAATTCCTTCATTATAACTAGGGGTTCATAATTTGACTTTAATGCTGGGTAAAACAGTTTTAATTTTGCTGTTCTTATTTTACTAGTATTTCTGCTCATTTTAGCAGTTTTTTTCTGCAGCATCATTTTAAACTAATTTTTAGTAACTTTTTCTGCTACTTTTCTATGAGTGTACGATTAGTTGTTTTCATTTTTTTATTGAAATCCAATAAGGATTTCTTCAATTATAGGACCACAGAATTTTTGCGTTGTAGCTACAACAAAAAAATATAATAATTATTTTCCACATACCCTAAAAAATACTTGTTTTCCAATTGGGTGTTACCCTAACAACATAATTTTTGTTTTTATATCGATCAATTATAGGCTTCATTGCAATTGGAAATTGTAAATAATCTCAAAATTCAAGCTAAGATATTTCTCATTTGTATTTTATTTGAAAATAACGGTCAGTACAATGTGTGAGAACTTTTGCAGCTCCCTGGACACATTCAATCCCGAGATTGAATATCAGAAGTTTCTGAAGCGTAAACCCATTGTACAAACTGCTAAATTATATGAACAGCTGCATGTAAGAGAAAAACTAAATTGCCCCTGTAAGTAATGAAGTCTTTTATCAATTGGGCAACGTGTATTGATCTCTTGTTTAATTACAGATAATTTCAAAGGTTACGGTGTGGAAACTGATAGAAACACTATGTATCGGACATGTAATTCTGAGTACGGCTATTATGCTCCCAATGCTTATACAATACCATCAAGATATTTCCCCCTATCGCAAAAGTTTTCAAACGAATTACATCGTTGTGGCATGTATCGCAATTTCTCATTAAATACACACGTAGATAGAGCATTTTACTAAAATATTTTTTTCGCTTGTATAGTTCAAACTTGTTTACGTGGCATGTATTTGAAATAAAATCATTTTTCTTTTTTCCAATTGTTGTCAATTTAAATTTATTTTTTTACAGAAATCTAATTAAATAAAGATAATAGATTTGAAAATGAGGTAACATATCGAGATATACTGAAAACAAATTTTTAATTACCTATGTGCATATCTTCCTTTAATCGATATCAAGTGCTGTAAAGCCTATTTTGGACTCTTTACTATGGGGTATTTATGGCGAGCAGCGTCAAGCAAGAGTTCGTTGTCAACGATCAGGACACGACTCAAATTACTTTGGAGAAGCTCGTCTTGATATCATGGCATCAAGTCTGATGGAAGTCCAATGCAATGTCAGTAATTTGGAAAAACTAGAGGTACTTAAGTTGATTGATGTATGTGCCATACTAAAAGTAGAAATACATTTGATGGCTTATCTCTTGGAAAGAGTACTTGTAGCACGAGATCGAAATCGTCGTCACCAAGATGTTTTATGTGGATTTGTCGATGCCATTCTGCATCTAGAATTTTGTAAGTACTGTTTACTAATGCTAATATTTAGGCATTTGAATCCCTAAGGAGATAAAAATAAATTTTAAATACAATTAAAGTTTTAATTGAAATTAAGCACACTCAGGGAATTATGTAGGTAAAATCAACTGCAAATGACAGTTAAACTAACTGCATTTGCACTTAAAAAGGTGTAGACTACATTTGCAGTTAAATTAACTGCAATATGAAGTAATTTTTAACTGTTAAAAATCAACTGACAAATGTAGTAAAAACAACTACAAATGCAATTGAAACAACATACATGCAAATTATTGTAAAACTGTACAAACAACTTGCAAATGTAGTTAAAAAAACATAAATAATTTTTTTTTTTTTAATTATTAATTTAATAAAAAAAACAAATTTATGTAAACACTATTAACTTAATTTTATTCTATAATAAATTTAAAATTGAGAAATCAAAATTTACACTTAATGTCACTTTTTTTCACTATTAAGATATTGTTGTACATGTCCGTCTGTGAGGGATGAAATATGCTGTTGTTTGGCTTCTTTTTTTTCTCCAGGTAGAAAGGGATGAGAATATAAAAGAACTGAAAGAAAATAAATAAAATATTTTTTTAACATTCCCCGTAAATAAATTTATATTATAAAACTTACCTTATTATTTTAGTAATTTAATAAAAAATATATAACCTTTTCCGTATTACGCGTGCTCACTCTTTGGCGTTGTTTTATGACTAAGACAAGAGAAAACATGTTATACTCATATTCTTTCACTAGAAATTTCTAAACAAGTGATTCATACACATACTTCTGTTTGCTTCGTGTGCATACACACTTGAAAATTTAAGTATTTGTAAATAAAATTCAAAATAACTGCATAAAATAAATGTTACTACAATGTAGTAATTTTTGTAGTTTGTTAAAAAAAATAACTGTCAAAAACATTGAAAAATTTTGTTCTAAGTAAATTAACTACAATTGTAGTTAAAATAACTACAACCGCATTACTACATAAATAACTGTCATGTAGTAACTGCAGAACTTTTCTGAGTGCACAGAATTCTGCCCTCTGAGCTATCGATACATAAGTATAACATTTGATTGCTTAAAATGTAAACTAATTGTTGTGCTTCTTGTTTCCTCAAGTTATGTCGAAAAAGAATACCTTAATTGCATAGAAAAATAAAAAACAGAAAGTAAAGGGCAATTTACATGTCGACGGATATGAATTGACAAATTTTTGTAAATTCTATTTTGAAAAAGACATTTCGTATCCCCAGTACTGTGATATAGTAGATATGGATGGACAGGGAGGGATACCGTGTGAATCAAGCAACTGTCTACACTCAAAAAATTTGCTAGTTACTATATGGCAGTTGTTTATGTAGTAATCAGTAGTTGTTGTTTCTAACTGTAAATATATTTGCTGTTTTGTATTTTTCCATAGAAATTCAAATACTATGACAGTCATTTAAAAAACAACTAACAAAAAGTACTGCAATTCCGTCACCATTGCTTAAAGCAGTTATTTTTAATATCATAATAAATAATTACACCCTTAAAATTACGTAGTTGCTGATCACTATATTTTCAACTATGTCATAGGTGAAATAACCCTCACTATGACATAGTGGATATGAAATAGTAAAAGGTAACTACATTTATTTAAAATCTACAAATCAACTATAGCAAAGTAATTGGCAACGACTGGGTAGTTAAAAGTATAAAAATTTCGAAGATAGTAAATATCAACGACCTGTATTTGAAACATTTTTACCAGAAGGCACCAATTTTTTCATCCCTTTTTATTTTTTAATAAAAAAAGAAAACATCTAACCGTTTTTTCATACCTTTATTTATACAATATATGTGTGTACATTTATATAACATTAACAAAATTTTTATTTACGATTTTTATGCAGACGATATTAATTTTTGATGATTGAATGGTGGTGGCCCAGAATTTATAATATTAAACCATCGTCCTTTACTCCGTTTAGATTTAACAATTTATTGATATTTATTGATCATATTTTTCGCCAATCGTCTGTCTTCTGAAAGTTAAAATTAATAATGCATTTCAATGTTATCTTGCTAAATTTAAAAGAGCAATATTTGTTTCAACTTACTCCACGAAACAATTGTGAAACTTTTTTTTTATATCACAATACAAATAATTTAAAAATTGATGTGTTAAAGTCAATTGTTTTTAATTTTTTTTTCAATTTGAACAAGTTGACATATTATTCACAGGGTAATTCAAAACTAGTGTTTGCTAACTCAATCCATAGTCGATAATGATTATAATAGTCATTTAAAACATTTTTCCATTCAACTGCGGATTTCGTTAACTACGTAACTATGAAATTTTATGGGTGTACCATTAATAGTATTTTTAGAGTAACTACTTTTATTACTTATTTAAAAAATATAAAATTTAGTTTATTTTTTTTAATTCTTGTTTGGTTTATATTTATTATTAGGCTTGTTTTGTTGCTCACACTTACCATGAATACGAAAAAAACGACAACATATTTATACCCTACACCACTACGTGGAGAGGGTATAATAAGTTTGTGCTGATATTTATAGTATACCGATCGGCTCAGAATCACTTTATTTAGATTTAAAGATGTCCGTCCGTCTGTCTGTCTGTCCATGCATTCTTGTGCGCACTGTACACAGAAAAAAGTATCACAAAATTTTAAGTAATTAAAAAAAATTGTTGGCTTTTTACTTAGATATCTAACAATTTCTTTATTAAATGTTTGTAAATTGTATCAAAAATATCAAAACAATAGCCTTAGAATTTTTGAAACAAAAAAAAAAAAACAAATCATTTATTTTTTGTTTTCAATTGCTCAAATGTTTGTAAATTGTAACAAAAATTTCAAAAAAGTATTTTTTTTTGTCAATACGACAACATAAAGCGAATAATTGTTTTAATATAACAAACTCGTTGTTGAATTTTATTTTTTTATTTTTAACAAATACAAACAAGTTACAAAAAAAAATTATTGTATTTACAAAACACATTGTTAAAAAAAAATTGATTTTATTTTTAACAACCCGAGTAAAAAGTTTTGATATAATCACATATTATTTTATCTAATTGTATATAGTAACTTATAGTTACATATGTTCACATATGCTTTTAAATTCAAGCATATATACTTTTATATAGTCATATATTAGATATTTTTTCCTCAAAGGTTTTAATATGGAGACATATGTGATTTTATATTATTACATACTGGCCTACATATATATGTATGTGCTATATATAAGTACATAAAGTAACATATAAAAGATCTAATTACATATACGTTTATATATAATTTAGTATGACACTATACATAATAATATAAAACTATGTGGATCCATATAAAAAATATTTTATAATTTGTGTTAGTTATGATTATACATTGACGAATATGAACCCATATATAACTTATAACGTTCTTTATAAAATCATCTATAATTATATATCATCCCACATAGGCAATTTTTTCATTTTATATAAAAATATATAAGGTCCATATAAAACCGTATTATATTATATTTGGTTCCATGTTATCAATGATTTTGAACTAGTTTGAGATTTAGTAATTACTAGGGATTGGCGCGTGACACGAAATGTTCGTGAGTCACGTTATTCACACGTGAGTAATAATTACTATACTTAAGTGATTCGTGCATGAGCGTGAGTAAGAATAACCCGTGCATGATTCGTGTGTGAGTTTATTTTTTGCATCATATGTTTTTAGTAATTTTTACTGTTTTGCGTGAGAATTTTCTGATTGTAAGTTTTTAATATACTCACGTGTGCTGAGTAAGAAACGAAATGCTCGTGCGTGAGTAATTTGTTTTTGTTTAGGAGCATGAGTCAAAAATGGCTTACGCACCCATAACATTAACAACACTGAAGCTGTAATACGAAATTCTCTATTCTATAACTTACACTTGACTGATTTTTTATATTATATCTTGGTTGTACAGTTGTGGCCAAACATTTAAGTCAATTCAAGTTTTTTTATAATTTTATTGTTGTTGCTTTTATTTTTAAAGATCAAAATAGTGGCTAAATTCGCCACGAAAGGCAAGGAGATGGTTCAGAAAATTGTACAGACTTTTAACGTAATGTTTGTTTTTTAATTTTGTCACTTGTCACCCTTAAGGCCCCCCTTGACGGCCTGCCCAAACCGCTGGAGCTAGGATGTTGAAATTTGGTATAAAGGTTCCTCCACTCAATACTATTGAGTATTCAAATTAAAAATATCGAGTACTATCGAGTATTGCAAAGTAACCGAATTTACCAGCACTAATTTCACCTATTTGAAAACCGGGTTTACCGTGTTTTTAATGATGTTTATATCGTGAGCTGAAATGCAAAACCACGTAACTAACATTTTTACTATTTTACAGGAGAAACAAAAAATGTTATATATTGAAAAACAAATGGAATTTTGGTAATCAAATATCGCAGATTTTCTAAATATAGACTGATTAATTCATTTCTGGAATAAAAGTAATAATTTATTAATGTTTCAAAGAGTTACGTTAGTTACGCGCTTTTGAACTCGTATTTTCTTAAACAAAAACACGTAACTACAATGAAGTTTTTGTAAGTTTCAAAGAAAATTTTGTTTTGCATTCATAAAATGTAGAATAAAAGAAGTTGTTCTCTTGTTATTTAATATATCGCTTTATATATTTATTATTTTTTTTTTTTTTTTTTAAATAAGAAAATAAAAAATGATTTACAAAAGCTAAAGATAATTAACAACAATAACTACAATACAAATAAAAGAAAAAATTAAACCTTTACTTCTCAAATGGAATTTCATTGTAATAATAATGACAATCGGGTGGAAGAAATGGTTTAAGGTCCTGAAGATGTTGCCATTTTTTGCTTGAAATTTTTATTCTTTGTAAATGCAACTTCAAAGTTTCAAACGCTTTTAAATTGTTTCCAATTCTTTGTGGAAATTCCTTAAACTCATCTGTTGCACTTAATTTAAAATAAATTACTCCAGGGGATCATACGCTAATACACGAATCATATTGACTGTGGGATCTCCAAAAAAAAAATTTATTATAATTAACAAAGTAAAAATTTCAAACTATAATCACTATAATTATGAGAAAATAGGACTACGTGCTTTCGATTTTCGCTAATAATATGTCTAATTTTTATTATATGACAGTAAAAATTGGAGAAGACGTGGACCTCGTTGATATGCATCATAATCGATCAAAAAACCGATTTTGTATTTTTTGTTAGTTACGTGGTTTTGCATTTCAGCTAACGATATGAAAACTTTATTTATAAAACTTAGAAAAAATTGCTAAAATTTTTGAAACTTACGATTTTTTTTTAATCAATTTAATCGACATGATCATTTTAAAATGGTCATCATTCTGCATTAAAAAAAAAAGCTTTATCATATACATATGTCAAGTTTTATATGGGACAAAAAACTATTCAGTTTTCCATCACATTTATGAAGCTTTTTATAAATATAATGGTGGTTTTTCTTCGAGTGATACTAATATTTAGTAAAATTGTTGCTAATTTTAGCAAATAAGTAAAATTTAGAAGCGGTTACTAATTTTTTCTACTAATTTCATCTCTATATATAAAAGAATAACGTGACTGACTTACTGACTGACTCAATATCGCCCAGCCCAAACCGCTGAAGCTAGGAAGTTGAAATTTGGTATGCAGGTTCCTCTTTGGCTAGAAAGCTGAAATTTAAGATATGTGTTCCTTGGAGTAGGGGCTAACTTTTCTGGAAAGTACTTTCAAGAATTTTGGACAGGGACGTTGTAAAAATTCCTACCGGAATTTCCAAATATATTCGGCATAGACGTCCCCATAGACGGTCTCACAAATTGGAAAAGTGTCCCCTTTAACTGCCTGCCCAAACCACTGGAGGTAAGAAGTTGAAATTTGGCATAAAGGTTCCTCCACTGTAGTAGACATCGACTAAGTTTGTATTTTTGGAATTCCCTACAGGATATCCCAAAAGGGGGATGTTTCTTCCTTGACGGCCTGCCCAAACTGCTGAAACTATGTAGCCGAAATTCGGTATGTGAGTTCCTCCTTCTGTGTAGGCGTCCGCTTAGACGGAATTTTTCAAAATTCCTATCGGGAGGGAGATAAGGGGCCTGCCCAATCCCTTCTGGCCAACCTAAAATTTTAAATATGTATTCCCTGGAGTAGGACTAACTCACCGGCAACGTAATTTTTCTATTTTGAAACAGAAACATACACTCAAAAAAATAAGTTAGTAGAAAAATTAGTAAAACGTCTTGTATATCAAGTGTACTAGTTTTCAGCAATTTTTTTGTTGAAATTCCGTTTTCAGCAAAAATTTTAGTTATATTTTTTTAGCACTAAACTAATTTTGAACTAATGTTTTACTAATTTATCTTGGAAGGAGTTGCATTGGAACACTGAAATTGTTAAACAAAATGGAATGGAATTTGAATGACTCAAACTGCCGGAGTTTGGTACTTGAAATTTCGCATGCGATTGAGGCAAGATTATATATATTTGGGATTTTTACTGGGAGGAACAAAAAGGGGTGAAGAACCCCTTTTAATTACCTGTTCAAACACTATCCACGGAATATGAAACTTATGTAGCATTGAAACATACTCTCCAAAAAGTTATACAAATTTTCTAAAAGAGAAAAAACCTTAGAAAAAGAATGGAACTTATATATTCTGATATTTAAACTGCAGGTAACGAAGCACCGGTGGAAGAAACCGACGCAGTAAATTTTCCAACTGAATTTGTGAATTTACTTGAATTGCCAGGTCTACATTTACATAAACTGGAATTAAAAAAAACTTCAAATAGCTTTGCCCGCTATTTTTAATATTATAAATCGCTTGCAAACCCTGCTTTACGTTATTTATTTTTATTCAAAACACAAATGAATAAAACTACTTACGGGTCTATCTACCTAAGTTCGCACTTTACCAAATTATCTTGACATACACACGTATATTGCAATTTGTAATGGATCCATTAATAACAATCCACTTTCATGAGAAAAAGTGATGAAATATTTATTTTAAACCCATTGTTGTGCAGAATTATTTATTTGTGGTGGCTGGGTGAAGGCTTTTATTATAAAAACTGTACTTTAAATAAACAAAGCGAATTTACCCACCCAGCTTGAACAACAGACAATTAGTTGTTACATGCTCACGTGTTGGTATACTAAATGATTTATTTATATAAAAATGAAGAGGCAAAAAATAGTGTTTGTACTTAAACATTACAATAAATTTACCTTAACAATTATTTTATCTTAATAAAAAATATTGTGTTTTATTTTATCTAAAATAAATTTAATTCTAAACTTTAAGGCACGCTAACAACGTAGCGGGCTTCGCCCGCTATCTTTAATATTATAAATCGCTTACCAACCCTGCTTTAAATGTTTTTTTATTTTTATTCAAAACACAAATGAACAAAACTATTTACGGGTCCATCTACCTATGTGCGCACTTTACCAAATTATCTTGACATACACACGTATATTGTCAAGAATTATTGTTGTGTCAGAATTATTTATTTGTGGTGGCTGGGTGAAGGTTTTTATTATAAAAAACTGTATTTAAAAAAGCAAATTTTAAGAAAATCAGGGGGGGCGACTTATCTATAATAAATTTACCTTAACAATTATTTTACCTTAGCAACAAATATTTTGTTTTATTTTATATAAAAGAAATTTAATTCTAACTTTTAAGGCACGCTAACAACGTAGCGGGCTGCGCCCGCTAGTTGTACATATTAGCAAAAATACCGCAAGACCCAATATATTTCAATTTCCCGTAATAACGGCAAAATGTTCAATAGCTATTACAGCTTTTTTGTTGAGTGTAGCTTTCCAATGAATGTGAAAATTTGTATCTTAAAATTTTTATTACAACCGGCATTTTTCAAAAACCGGTTTAAAAAACCGGGAAATATAAAACAAACACGGTTTATCGAATAATTCGGAAACCGATCTTGACAACTCTACTCCCCAATGCATAAAAAGGTAATAACTGGGCAACAGTTTGGAATTTTTACTTTAAATCTCAAGTGCGATGAAGTAATTACAAATTTTTTGTAATTGAAAGAAAAAATTGTTTTTTTGTATTAAAATATACTTTTATAATATTAAAAAAAATAACTGGAAAAACAATATTTTTAACCAATTTTATCAGTTGGATTAAAATTTTTATAGTAAAAGCATATAAAAATGTATGTTTTTTTCTTTTTTGATAGTCCAAAACTAATAATTTCCCGGCTAAAAATCAATATAAAGGTTTAATGTATGTTCTTTTCAGTGCATGTTTTTGTTGTTATTAATGCATATTTGTAATTTTTTAACCTCATTTTCTAGGCACATATTTTCGATTTTGAAGTGCATGAACTTCCTTGCCTAGTAATTAATAATTGCAAATCTTGTTCCTCAGCCCTGTGGAAGGTTCTTTTGCCTCAGTCCTGTGACTGGTTATTTTCCGCCGGTCCTGTGATACGTCACAAGCTGCAATCGACCCCCAGTCAGTCAAGTATGCATATTTATTCCAGTTTCTTACATTTTCCTCGTCATCTGTCAAGTTTTGAAATTGTATTACATATCCTGCCAGCAAAAAAAAACAACTTCTTTCACTACAAAAGTATCTGTTTTTTACTGCATTTTTAGAAGTAATTCCGAACAACTTCAAAAAATCACCTCTTTTATTGCATCCAAACGACCTGCCAATGTCAAAATTTGTATGGGATTTCGTAACACGTATAGGAATAAAACGAGCTCACTTAAGAAATTACACGAAACATTTAAAAATAGATGACATATCCCCGTCATTAAAATCATTGCCGGTCTGTGTAAAAAAGATCCAGTTTTGGGTGGCCATCAAAAACTTACTCATACTGACACGAGCGCTTATACATTAAATTCACAGTGCGCATACTCCACATACATATGTCAAACAAATGTCATAAGGTGTAGTTGGAAAATTCATCAGTAGAGTTTTATTCTTTCAATCGTCAACTTAAAATTTTCTGTTAAAGAAAACCAGAATAAATAATAAAAAGGTCCTTTGCATACAATCACCACACACATTTGTTATAATTTCATAGAATAGTGAACATACCTTTAACACATACATAGGATTCATTGACAGACAGAAGTTTTCAAGTTTAGCCTTGATATTTATTGAAAATTTCAAATGTTTAACAATAAAATTTTAAAGTTTAAAATCAATTTTACATTAAAACTATTATTGTTGCTAAAATAAAAAGGAAGTAAACTTTCTATATATGTACATACATAAACGAAAATTAAAAAAATAAAAATAATTTACTAAAAGCTTGATATTTTAAAAACTACCACTTGTGAAACGGTAAAAATCGATGAGATAAAAACGGAATAGATTATAGTGATCAAAAAAGAAAAGTGAAAATTGTGAATTAACATTGAATTCATGTAGTCAAATTGTCTAGAACGTTAACAAAAAAATAGTAAACATATTTGTTTTTGATTGAAGTTATGTAAAATGCATTTTATTTATTTATTATATAAAAAATGTAGTATTTATATACTACATATATAAATCAATGGTGTAAATGTACAACCACAGTGGTATTCCTCCTAATAGGTCAAGGTTGCATTTGTAAAAAAAGATAGATAATACATACTAATGTATACATACATATATAGATATCGTATGTACGTACGTACTTTTGAAAGCGTATTGCATTTTATTAAATTTAACGCTTTTTTCTAATTATATTCATACATAGTCTGTGCATACATTAATAATATTAAATTTTCAAAGCAAAATTAATCATACGTCATATTTTGTTCGATTGATCATAAAATGTAAATTATAAAAAATCTTAATACAGTCAAAAAATACAAAAAAAAGTTCAGTTATTTTTTAACATCGCAGGTGGAATATGGGTAAATATGAAGCGTTTATGAACATGTGAGATATAAAAATACATATATGTATACATATGTACATATGTGCGAATAAATGTTTTTAAGTATTCATCATCATATTACATACAATTCGTACATTTCATATGCTTAAGCATACAGTGGGACAGGACACGCCATCGATTAACCACATAATTTTATTTCAATGCAAGTCAAACTAACTTTTAATCCATAAAAGAAATAAAATGAACTCCTTTCATGGGGCTTTATAAAGAAATAATTAACTAACCATTCCAGTATTAATAATTTTAGGCCCAAATTCTTAATGCTCAGTTAAAATTTAGCCGACAGATGAATTAAAATTTTATATGAGAAACAACAAATGTGTCAGTTAAAGCTCCAGTTAGTAGCTAACTGAACATTCAGTAATCGGGCCTTAGTGTATAATATTAATAAACTCAAATTAATAGTCGCATTCGATTAATTGCAAAGCATATTATTTGAAAAAAACTGTAGGTAAATACCGTTATTCAGAACCGACTCAATGGCTTAAAGTGATGTAGTTTTATTTGTTTTTGGACAATGGTGGGCGCGGATAAACCCAAAAATGCAACACTGACACTATTTTCCTTAAAAACTCTCACTCAAAAAGTTTGTTGGTAGAATCTACTGAAATTGACAGTTAAAACAAAGGTATATGCCGTTAAAAAGGCGACAAAAGCATTTACCTTTAAAATAACTAAAACTGTTGAAAAACAACTAACAAAAACATTAAAAATAACTAACGATGTCGTAAAATTAACTGACAAATTTTTATTACACAAATTATAAAACAAATGCCTTTCATCTCTCCTTCCCCTTTACCGAAGAAAAATCTATAATTTTTTATTCTGAACCTTCATCGCTATTCGTCTCAGTAAATAAAATGGGATAGTGTCTCTCGAATATTAAATTACAATATGTGTAATTTTAAGAATATAAAAACTTATTTTTATAAAAAATATTTTGGATTCTGAGCACTGTTTTATAAAAAATTTTTATTACAGTTTCTTTAAAAATTTATTAAATTCTATCAACACTTTACTGTTCTAGCTGTCGTATTTTGAGAAATTCAACCTTTTCTATAGAAATATGTATATTCGAATTGTGAGGACTCTTATGAAGAAAATCACTTGAATTCATTGGCGGACTTAGGCCGGTCTGGGGTGGGCAAAGACCACCCTAGACTGCGTTTTGCCCACCCCAGAATTTTAAAAAATCTGTCTATAATTCTTGTTCTATGATTATTTTTTTTTTTTTAATAGCAGTTAATCCTGTGTTTTTGATTGGGAAAATGTCTTCTAGTTTCCTAGGAAGATAATTTGTTGGAATCTAATCAATCTAAATAAATCTGTAAAAATAGCAGAAAAAGCAACTAAAATTAGTTAAAAATAATGCTCCAGAAAGAACTGTTTTTTTTGGCTACTTAAATACTAGTAAAATAAGAACAGCAAAAATAAAGCTGTTAAATTTGCAGAATTTTAGTTATATTTAAGTCAATTTTTAGTTAATTGGAAATGACAAATTGTATTGTAAAATCTACAGAAAATTTTGCTAAATATTAGTAGACTAAAAATAGCAAGAACCATTGGCGTACCTAGACCATTTTTCCTGGGGTGGGCAAGCGACCTATTAATTTTCTGCTGTTTATTTGCACATTCTCACACTATTAATCGTATAAAACACTTTCGGCATTATGCTTACAATTTTTTCACACAAAAAAATCTTAAAAATGGTTCCTTGCCTTCTAATAAAATTTTCATAATTTTCAAAATTAAATAATCCTGGTAGCTTATCCTATCAAAATCGCCATGTTTTTATACAAAACTCTGCATAGTGCATTTATTTTTCTGAAGGAAAACTCGTACAAGGAATGTATTCCAATCTATATTCACAGATTATTATGAAATTTAGATATTTAATAGAGAAAATAAATCTAAGATCAACCTGTCTAATTCGTCCACCTTGGACGAACACTATCTAACCCCATATTCTGACCAGTTAAATTGCCGAGGTGGACAAAAATAGTGAGATTTTCATCTTACAATTTTTGTTTCTACAAAATATTGAAATTTCATTGAAATAACATAGTAGTGTTTAGTTTGAAGTAACTTCCTTGTTAGATATAAACTAATTATTCGTTTAGAAAACTATGAAATCTAAGATATTTAACTCACCAAAAAGATTCTGCGTTATTTTTCTATTATTGAACAACTTTGTGGTTCTAATAATTTTTTTTAAAGAAAAACTCTTATAGTCAATGTTATAATCAGAACTAAGACAGATTTATTTCAAAACAAAAATCGATCTTAGTTCTGACTATAGAACTGACCCTTAGATTTCAACAAATTATCTGCCTAGGAAACCAGTAGTTCCCAAACCAAAAACAAAGAATTGATATTAAAAAAAAAGGAATATTGTGATACTTTACGCCATCAAAATCGTAGATAAAAGAATTCTAGGTCGATTTTTTAAAAATTATGGGGTGGGCAAAAATCAGTCTGGGGTGGGCTAAGCCTAAGTCCGACAATGGCAAGAACAAACTGTTATGTCTATAATTTTTTGTTATCTTTAAGCTAAATTTACCCAGCAGAAATTACTGTTTGCTTGGAAGCAGTTTTGTCAGGGAAAGTTGAGCAGCGAAGCGATTGCATTATTGATGATATCATGCCTGATTTTTGTTCGAGATAGCTCGCGTGAAAGCACTTGTTTCGAGATCCAAAAAGGCATGAATTCACCGCTTTTAATTAGTGCTCCTCTTTTTCTTTTAAAATGGTGATAATTCATGCCTTCTCGGAAGTGCATATTATAAAGCTTTTCAACTATTTAAAGCCATGAATATTTTTCCGTGAAGACAAAATACCGCTTTTTTAGTAAAACCTCTTAGTTTCATTAAAATAACTCTTTTCCGCATTTTAAAAAATTATGATAAAAGAACCGCAAAAACATGTAAGCAATCAAAATGTATTGCTCCTTTCATGCCTTTTTGAAAAGCACAGCAAAAAGCGATGTAAACAATTAATCAACTTAGGCCTTTCATTAGTGCTGTTCACGAAGCTATACATTTTTAGAAGCGGTAAAAGTAGCAGTAAGGAAGCAGCAATCGTTTTTACTGCTTCCGCATTTTTGCTGGGTAGTTATATGCAAATAGCAGTCTATAATGTACCCCAGCAGAAATTGCTGCTTGCTCGGAAGCAGTTTTGTCAGGGAAAGTTGAGCAGTGAAACGATTGCATTATTGATGATATCCTGCCTGGTTTTTTTTCGAGATAGCTCGCGTGAAAGCACTTGTTTCAAGATCCGATAAGGCATCAATTCACCGCTTTTAATTAGTGCTCCTGTTTTTCTTTTAAAATATCGATAATTAATGCCTTCTCGGAAGTGCATATTATAAAGCTTTTTAACCATTTAAAATCATGCCTGCTCAAAAGCACAATATTCCTGCTTATTTTTCCGTGAAGAGAAAATGCCTCTTATTTTCAGTAAAACTTCTTATTTTCATTAAAATAACTTTTTTCTTTTTTGATAAAAGAACATCAAAAATATTTAAGCAATCAAAATGTATAGCTCATTTCATGCCTTATTAAAATGCGCAGCAAAAAGCGATTTAAACAAATAATCAACTTAGGCCTTTCATTTGTGCTGTTTACGAAGCTATACATTTTTAGAAGCAGTAAACGTTTTTACGAAGAAAATGTCAGTTTTTGATCACATCGGTAGTTTAAGTTGTCAAAATATGGGGTAAGAATAGACAGGTTGATCTTAGATTTGTTTTCTCCATCAAATATCAAAATTTTATACTATTCTGAGCGTATAGCATTCCCTGCACGAGGTTTTCTTCAGAAAAAATGATGAATTTTTCAGAGTTTTCTATAAAAAACATTTGAAAATTTTATCAAAAGAGAGGGAGTTATTTTTAAAAGTCTTTTTTTGTATGAAAAAAATTGCATGCGTAATTTCGAAAGTGTTTTTTAGGATTAAGGGTCTGAAAATGGGCAAATAAACAGCCAAACATAAATGGAGCCCTTGCCCACCCCAGGAAAATGGTATAGGTACGCCTATGCTTGAATTTATATTTTATAGAACTATAGAAAATCCTCGGGATTCTTAAAATACCTTTATTTAAACCTTCTATATGTCTGGAACACTCTTTCTTAGAATAAATGTTACAGATATTCTGATATGGAATTCATATAAACTAATTATTGATAACCCTCGTATTTAATTTTCGAGCCAACGCTGATATTTATAATCACCAACTTCCAGAACCATGCAACAGCATTAACTATAGAGCTGAAGTATATAACGTTCGGATTAAAAACAGTCAGATTGTCGAGCGTTTACTGTATATTGATTTTTTTCGTAAAGTTATTCCTGTTTCATGCGAAAAATACTTCATAAAAAGAAAACTTCTCGTAAACTCAAAGAAATAAAATCAAAAATAAGAGGAAAAACTGCTTAAAATTAGTTAAAAACTGCTAATTGCTAAAAACTACACCATTTTCACTTTTATTTCAGAAAATTCCAAATATATTTCAAAATTGTCCAAAAATGTTTTAAAATTATCCAAAAATATTTTAAAATTGTCCAAAATGTTTTAAAATTATCCAAATATATTTTAAAATTTTCTAAAAATGTTTCAAAATTGTCCAAAATGTTTTAAAATTATCCAAAAATGTTTTAAAATTTTCCAAAAATGTTTAAAAATTGTCCAAAAATCATTCAAAATTGTCCAAAAATGTTTTAAAATTGCCCAAAAATCATTCAAAATTGTCCAAAAATGTTTTAAAATTGTCTAAAAACCTTTGATATTTGTCCAATTGCATTTCAAAATTGTCCAAAATGTATTTTAAAATTTTCAAAATGTATTTCAAAATTATACAAATATATTTTAAAATATTACAAATATATTAGTGGTATTCATCTAACTGGATTTATGCCCTCATAAACCGTGTATTTTTGTAATCGCGTATATTTATAACTTTACCTGTTTTTTTTTAATGAACGCACCTTTTAAAACTATTCACATCTCAATTTTGCATTTAGCCACTTTTCCGATCTTTTCATAAATTAAACACAGAATTTTTTAAATTTGCATTATTTAATAACAAATAAAATAGAAAATAAAAAACAACACACAAAAAAATTCAAAATATTTTTTTTTTGATAATATTCAAATGTATGTATAAATACGAAAAAGTTTACACACAAAAATGTAAGCGTATATTTACGAGGGCTCGTAAATATACGCATATTGACATTAATCGAGTAAACTTACAACATATGCACAGTACACGAGGCGCAAATACTTTAAAGGAATACCTTTATTTTAAAATATTTTATTTGTATTTAGGAAAATTCCATTTGTATTTTAAAATTGTCCAAATGTATTTCAAAATTATTTATTTTTATTTAAAAATTTTAAATCTGTATTTCAAAATTGTCCAAATGCATTTCAAATAATTCCATTTGTATTTCAAAATTCTCCAAATGTATTTGAGAAAATTCCAAATGCATTTCAAAAAAACTCTATTCTGGAATACAAATATAGTTTTTTTATATAAATTTGAAATATTCTCAAATACATTTGGAGAATTTTTAAATACAAATGGAATTATTTGAAATGCATTTGGACAATTTTGAAATACATTTGGACAATTTTAAAATACAAATGGAATTTTTTTAAATACAAATAAAATATTTTAAAATATATTTGTAATATTTTAAAATAAATTTGTATAATTTTGAAATACATTTTGAAAATTTTAAAATACATTTTGGACAATTTTGAAATGCAATTGGACAAATTTCAAAGGTTTTTAGACAATTTTGAAACATTTTTGGAAAATTTTAAAACATTTTTGGATAATTTTGAAACATTTTCGACAATTTTGAAACATTTTTAGACAATTTTAAAATATATTTGGATAATTTTAAAACATTTTGGACAATTTTAATATATTTTTGGATAATTTTAAAATAAAACATTTTTGGACAATTTTGAAATATATTTGGAATTTTCTGAAATAAAAGTGAAAATGGTGTAGTTAAGAACAGCAAAAATAAATTGTTAAATTTACAAAATTCTCTTTTATAAATGACATTTCATATTGCCAATACAGGGAAATAGTTGGTATTGATGAACAGCATGTGAATCAGTCAACCAATGATGGATAGCGTGTGAATCAATCTTAATTCTACGGTATTGAATTTTTGTATGAGTTAACGGATATAGTTAAAGCGAAAACATAGTTTGTAATTTTTTTGGGCGGAGAAAAAAATTACTCCGATCTTGATCCAATTCTCTATTGTTGAAAAAAGTAAAAAAATGGGCATTTTTGCAATTTTTAAGGCACTGGATGGACTTTTTCGGGTAGCTTTGTTCAGCATTTTTTTGTAATATTCAATATTTACAACTTTGCTTCAGACACATAAGAGATATTCCGTACGGTATACCGAGATATTACCGTGTTAAAATATAGAAAAAGTGCTAAAAATCCGCCTTGAGCCAAAAAATTCATATGGCCATTAAATTTTTAATTCAGCCAACTTGACAAAACGAATGATGCAGAAGTTCTTATTTTTGGGTCCCAAAATCATGTGTTGTACTGTGTAATAAACTGATTTTCAAATAAAATGCATTGCCACAATTAAGGAAAGGCAGAGATTTTATATTTTTAATACCTATGTTGAGTCCATTAATATGAACTTCACTTCTTTCAAAGAACATTAGTTAATATCTCTCATGGATCAATGGATAAATTGCAAAAACATAGTGCGCTTAATCGTAGGAGTACGACTGTATTCCTGAGCATTTTCTGATTAAAATTTACACATTTACTACAACTGAAAAATTGAAACACTCAATGCCGAACCACTAAGAATATCGAAAGAAGAAAAATTACGCGTTCGATGAACCTTAATTACAATTTATATTAAATTCGCACTCTCCAGCAAAAGAAAAACAAAAATTCAAGTTTGTAAAATTTACAAGTGTTAACCCAGCAGAAACATGGTCTCAACTACTTTCCAGCCTATTTACTCGCTTAATTACTTTTGTTCGCGATGCCGCAACAGTAATGGGTACTCGTTATTTAGTGTTTTTTTTAAACTGAAGAATTTTTTCATGTATAGCCTACGAATTGGAATCCAGAATTAGTTTTAGTACTGCAAAGCTTTTAAGTTTGAACAATATATATTTAAGTTGAGGTGCGTTTTCGCCAAATTCCGGAAATCCAAAATCGCTACGTCCTCTTAAGTAACAACAAAGAAAATGTAATTTTTTTATTGTAGTTATATATTATTAAAAGGAGTGATTTATACCAAAACCTACTAATTTGTATGCACTAGTTTTCTTAACCTATTAAACCCTTAACCTATTTAACCTATTGCTTACCTTTCATGACGAACATATGGTAAAAATTTCATTGCAAAAAATTTGATTGTTTTCAAAGAAAAAAAACATGGTTTAATTTCGTTCCAAAAAGTTTTTTATGTAGCTGAACTTCGGCCTGACTAAGGGATTTTCTCGTCGGTCGATCTTCGACCGGGCTTTGGGGTTCCTTACTTTGGGGAATTTCCAACACCGGCTTCGCTAAAAAATGGTTTTCTATGTAGCCGGCCTTCGTCCGGGCTCAGTGGTTTTCTACTCTGGGATATTTTCAACGCCGAATTCGCTGTGTAGCTTTCGGCATCGCTTATCTGTAGTCTTAACTAGCCACTTTGCAGAGTGGATTTTGTTCCCTTCTTTTTCGCACTAACATTTTTTTGTATCATGTCATATCTATGTTAGTACAATCCACTCTGCAGATTGGAGTACTCCATCATTGTGACATATTTCAAAAACATTCATCTAAGCATTAATAAATATTTATACATATTTTCAAGATTAGCAACCGAAACAAATAACGAAATTGCTATATATGCTGGGTTTGTGTGACTACTTATCAGTGTTATTCAGAATGATTTTGGCAGTTTTTTAACTTATTCCAGCTTACTACTGTCAAAATTGTTCGAGACAGCATTGATAGGCATGCCACACAAACACAGCTAATATTTGTTTGTTTCGGTATTGATATTTATTACTGAAACATTAGTATCGTAAGGTACCAGTATTTACAAAATTATGTAAAGTTACAGTAAATTACGCTTTTTGATATGTTTGATATGCTTACTACTGTCAAAATTGTTCGAGACAGCATTGATAGGCATGCCACACAAACACAGCTAATATTTGTTTGTTTCGGTATTGATATTGATTACTGAAACATTAGTATCGTAAGGTACCAGTATTTACAAAATTATTTAAAGTTACATTAATTTACGCTTTTTGATATGTTATTTTCAACAAATTAACATACAGTAGCCGCACGGTTATATGAATATCCAGTTATGTAAACTTCCAGAATAGTGAACAACAAAATTTTAACACAGGAGGTTCTAAAGAGTGAACACAGCCTATCTCTATTATGTGAACAGCTTTCACGGGAAGAGATTCAGACGTGGAATCAAGACATTGGTAGCGAAGATATAGATAGCGAAGTTGAAGATGATGATCAAGAGCAGTGCATCATAACAACAGCTGAAATTAGCACAACGGAGGCAATCGAAGCATTCAATAAAGTTATTGCTTGGAGTGAAAATAATATATCTGATATTAATGATATTTTGGCATTGCGAAAATGCAGGGACAAGTCACTACAGAAATCCCTTGAAGCAAAAAAAGTACAAAAAAATATAACCGACTACTTTCATGTACATTAATTATTAAAAAACTTATTAAAAATAAAAACTTAATAAGGGTATTCACGATGGTACATGTGCATATTTGCAATTTGCTAATTTGCTATGCAAATTGTAACATATCGTGAGCGTCTTTTTTAAGATCAATTGCATATTTGCTTTATGAGCTATTTTGTTCACTGCTGCTAACTTTTTTCCTAAAAATATCGCTAAATCAAACTAAAAAATCACTAGAAAATAGCTGAAAATGGTAAAATATCGCTAGATTTGACGAGAAAATAGCTAAATTGGCAACAGTGATTTTGTTTACGTCAAAAGTAAAAATAAATCGTATTTTTGCGAAAATTTGTGAATCATAAAAAAAATAATAATAAAATAAAAAAAATTTTATGTTAATAAAAAATCACAAACAATTTTTTTATTTAATATCTTATTTTATAAATCATAATATGGCGGCTGATATGTTAAAAACAGATGTTTTGTTTTATTTGCAACTTAGCTTATATGCAAAGTGATTTTTGCTAAAGGTTTTTTTATTGCAAATGAAGAAAAATAAAGCAAATTGCAAATACATACATTTTGTTGTTGTGTTGATGCAATCGTTGTTTTTTTGCAATCATTTGCAACGTTTGCATCGTTTGCAATACCCATCGTGAGTACCCTTAATGTAATAAAAATCGTTTGAATTACTTATTTTATATTCTCTCGATTATGTGAACTTCTCTATTTAGTGAACAGGCTCTGTTTGAATTAGTTCATCTAACCGAGCGACTACTGTATATGCTAAAATTGTAAAGAAACATATTAAGGGAAAAGTTTTAATAATACCTGTATTGTTCGGTGGCGATTATTATAAGAGTATCGGTTGCTAAACTTGCATTTTTTATAAGTGGATATGACACACTGTGGTCCAGGATTTCTATTTTTGGCAATTTTATGAAAAATCATCAAGAAATCGTCATCAGTAAAATATTATATTGTAAAAACACTAGTTTCTACTAATTTTTCATTCAAAATTGTTTCCTACACTCAAAAAATAATTTAGTAGAAAAATTAGTAAAATGTCTTGTATATCAAGTTTACTAGTTTTCAGCAACTTTTTTGCTGAAATTCCGTTTTCAACAAAAGTTTTAGTTATATTTTTTTAGCACTAAACTAATTTTGAACTAATGTTTTACTAATTTATTTTGATAAAAAATTGTGCTGATAACCGCAATTATAGCGTGGACGACAACCAGATAGACAGGATGTAGATATCGCAGCTTGTCTGGATGTAGTACAGACAACGGAAATGATAATTAAAAAAACAACTCTACACAATTTCTATATTTAAATTTTCAGAAAATAAATTAACGAAAGTAAAATTCATCTTAAATTAACGAAAGTAAAATTTATCTACAAATTTTTTGAGTTTTTTTCAGTCTACTAATAAAAAGTTTATTGATTTTAGCAAGAATTTTTTTCATTTGCAATCGACTAAGTGGTAGCAAAACTTTTGCTAAGATTACTATTTTTTGTGGTAAAAATCAGCTCGCTGATTTTCAGCAAACACTTTTGCTGAAATTACCAAATTTTTTGCAAGCACGCTCCTGACTAAAAATTTTCTGACACACCAACATTTTTTGCTGACTTTACTGACTTTTTTTTTAGTGTAGAAACTGGAGCATAATTCTTTATAACTGCCTGCCTATATTGGTGCTTCAAATTGCAGGACGTCTGAATTTTCCAGTTCCTCAAGTGTTCTGCTTATTAGAAGTTAATGCAATTAAAAAGTTGAAAAAGTTTTCATTTTACGTCATTAAATGACGATAAAATTAGATTTCTAGGTTATTTTAATAGAATGCGATACATCATCAAATCCATTAAATATTTTCAGGATAATAACTTATATGAAGTCTGGATTTGACGATAATGCTGATTTAAAATATTCCAATGGAAATATTTTCTTGTTTTGAAATTGTTCAATTTAATCAGAACGCGTTTAACAGACTTCTGAACTAACTTTTTTTATGAGTGTAATAGAATAAAACTTTTACGCTAACGAGATAAGGTAGCGCCACCTCAACATGTAGACTTAGCGATATGTAATCAAATCGTTCACCATATTTTTGAGTAATTAGCAGATTAGTAGCAGTTGAGCGTCTGACAAACTCAGCCATTGCTTGTGTACGTTTTCTACCACAAAGCCCTACAAATAACCCATTTTATACTATATTCACACTAACGAAAATTGTTTTGCTTTTTTAGTATTAGAATAGAAAACAACAAAATTTGAATACAAATTTAAAACTACCGAGTTTTTGTCACAAACAATATAAACAGTAGGGTTTGGGGTTCGGGAATTCCCGGGCGGGAATTCCCGGGAAATCCCGCGAAAAGTTTGGCGGGAATTCCCGGGAAAATAATATATTTTTCCCCGGAAAACGGGAAATTTTAAAAATATTAAATTTTTTAAATTGTTTTTGTTTCGAATAGGATTTTTTAATTTTAGTCATAAAAAACATTTTAAATACTAAAACAATACATTTATTTGACACAGAAATAAAGTCTTTGCCAAGTAATTAGAAGCATTTCAACTAATAAAGATTTTTGGCATAACTTATTCAAAAATTAAGTAGTAAAACCTAAAAGCTTGGTAAAATGTTTAAAAGAAATATGAAAAAAAGCTTTGTTTCTTACAAATAATCGCCCTTACTATCTAAATTTTTCAAATGTATAATTTAGGTAAAGTCGACTTTAGTTAAAATATTGGGTGGCAGTATACCTTGACTTGGTTTATTTTTGGAGCATTCTGATTGGTTAATTTATTTTCAACCAATCAAAATATTTGAAAATATAAATATTTTTGTAAAGTTTTCATACACAAAATGAACAAAACCGTTTGATTAAAAATAAAGTCGACTTTAAATTTAAAATACGCCTTGATATTAAGGGTCAATAATTTTATAAGTAACGTTTTCATTAATAAATGTGAAAAGAAAAGACTAATGGTTAACGGTGGTATCTAATTTGGTTATCCGACATCTAAATTTGGTTCACAAACAAAAAAAAAAAATTGATGGTCATGCAACTTCTCTTGAAGAAAACAACAACAAGAATAACGTTTCAGCTAAAATTAGCAAAGTACCCGAAGAAAAAAGTGTAAGCTGAATAGGCATTAAAGGTTTTATGGTAGGGCAAACATTTCCTGAAATGGTATCCAAATTAGCTGCAGTCAATCCGCACCTTAACTAGATATTCGTTTATTCGAGAAAGTTTTTATAATAAAAACCTGGCATTGCAAAAAAATTAAACCGATGTAGAGAACATTATATTAAATTACTAAAATCATGTAAAAGATATAATGATAAAAGAAATATCGAGCAATATTTCTAACAATATGAGATTTACTATAATCTTAGATGAATGGACAAGAATATCACAAAAGAGATATTTGAACTATACATATGTTATTATGAAATAAATCATTTTATAACCTGGGGTTGGTTTATATATCAGGAAGATGTAATGCTGATAAGACTAGAAGAGTTTTATTTGTCTTTGGAAAATAACATTGTGGCCACCATATCTAATGGGCCAAATGTGATGAAACGGTTTGTTTCCGACAGTCCAGTAGTAGGTGCTTTCTGCTGGAATCATGCAACTCATTTGGCAGTGCTGCGAGTAATTTATGTGAAATCAAATGTTCAACATTCTGATATTTTTTACTTTGAATTCTCACTACACAGACTGCATTTGTACTGAAATAGTGTTTTTTTTAACAAAAATTACTTTTATAGGTGGTTTTCATTAACAATTTTGTTCAAAAATATTTCCCGGGATTCCCGGGATTCCCGGGAATCAAATTTTTTCATTCCCGTTTCCCGGGAAATAAAAAAGTCCGGGAAATCCCAAACCCTAATAAACAGTTTAGATGATTTAAAAAACAATTTAATATGTTCTAAGATTTATACATTTAAATTTTTTTTTCTTAAATTAACAATCCAAAATTCGAATATTATAAATAAGAGCACGTCCTTTAAAATATTTTGGCAAACGAAAAAATAGATGTCCTTGACCCGCAGTGTGATTTATGTATTAGTTGTTTTTTCTCAGGACATTTAAATTTATTTTTAAAAATATTTTTGTGCATTATTTTTTATGTTCTCTTTTATTTATTTATTTCTTTTCTACTTTAAATTAATATTTTATGATACTAATTATATAAATGACACGTAATGTTAAATGAAGTTTGCATACTGCACGGATACTGTAAGTCTTAAATTCTATTTAATTTAATTTATTTTGTAGATCGTACGCAACATTATATCTGTATATTATTATTAATCTTTTTCATTTATTTCATTTTCTTGATAAACATATTTTATTAAATATCCAGCAGAGACGATATAAGTTCTAACTGACATGCGTTGTGTTCAGACCTGTATAACAGTTTACTTGAAATATTTTTTTGAAATATCCACTTATTTATATTTGTAAATTTGAAAACAATACTGCGTTTTATTTACTAAAATACGCACATAAGTAGAGATGAGCGATATTTTCATACCGGTGATTTAATCACAGTTATTGATAAATCACTGGTAACGACAGTGACCAAATATTTCAAGTCGCAGTTACTCGGAATGTCGTTCTTTTAATATTTTTGTACTATTCTTTCTTGCAAACTTCATTGTGCACAGTAATACATGTTTTTTTCAATAACAGTGAATTGCTTTCACACTCTTCTGAATAAAATGTCTCCTTCTCTCATGTCTTTGCTACCGGTCGCAACTATTCTTCTTTTAAGGCCCAGTTTTTAGGAAGTGGATTATCTTTAAACTTAGTTTAACGCAGTTTGTAACTTGAATACTGCTTTTAAAATGTGGTTTATTTTGTTTTATTTCAATAAAGAAATTAATTATACTCGAGAAAAAGTTTTTCCGGCAAATTTTTGTAAATAAACTTTGAAATGGCTGACAAAATTCGTTTTCGGTTTAACTAAACCAAGTTTAACTGACATCTTAAAAACTCGCCATAAATATTATTTCGTTTATTTATCAGAAAATCGCAGTCTTTTCCATAGAAAAACCGTGATCACGACCACAGTTTAAAAGAAAAGCGATTTGCAAATCACATTCACTGAGAAGAATGTTACGGATCGCCCATCTCTATTACAAACCCGTGATCACGGTCACTGTTTAAAAGAACGGTGATTTGAAAATCACGATCACTGGTAGTAGCGTTATTCAAAAATCACCGGATCGCTCATCTCTACACATAAGTAAGTAAAAAAATATTAATATTTAAGGTGCTTTCGCAATGGTAGAGTGACTCTACTCTGAAGCAGCGTTGCCAGAAAATTTTGTGCTCATATCCCCATTTGACAAGTTGAAATCCCCAAAAATCCCCAAAACAAATTTCGAAATCCCCAAATATTTACCCAATATTGTTTTTAATACGAATTTGAAATAAAAACCCATTTTTATTGAAAACGAGTAAAAAGGTTAAAGTCGGGCATGCCGACTATAAAATACCCTACACCAGTCTGGTTAAAAGCCAACTAATGTTTGGATCCGAAATTCGAATGGGTTAAAATGGGACTTGTGTCAAAATTTTCTATAATGTGAGTCAGCGAACCAAATTTCATTAAAATATCTTAATATTTGCGACCTGCAGTTTGTAACCAAACCAATTTTGGGGGGACCCTTATATGGGCACTAGGTCTAAACATGGACCGATGTTCACCAAAATCAGTAGGCTTCGTCCTTGGGCCAACATAGGTCTATGTACCAAATTTCATCAAAATAGCTTAATATTTGCGACCTGCTGCGTATAAACAATATAATTTTGAGGGGACCCTTATATGGGCACTAGGTCTAAACACGGAACGCTGTTAACTAAAATCAATAGGCTTCGTCCTTGGGCTGATATAGGTCGGTGTACCAAATTTCATCAAAATATCTTAATATTTGCGACCTGCAGCGTATAAACAATATAATTTTGAGGGGACCCTTATATGGGCACTAGGTCTAAACATGGACCCGTGTTAACCAAAATCAATAGCCTTCTTCCTTGGGCTGACATAGGTCGGTGTACCAAATTTCATCAAAATATCTTAATATTTGCGACCTGCAGCGTATATATATATATACAATATAATTTTGGGAGGACCCTTATATGGGCACTAGGTCTAAACATGGACCGATTCATGGGATAGGTCCCTTAATGGCAGTTGACTTGTTTTTTGCGTTGGCCATAATTAAATTAAAAAATCAATTAAAAATTATAAAATTACCTCAAAACCTCTGATAATAGAAATAAAAATTTAAAAAATTCCCCTTAAGTTACAAAGAAAAGTTAAATGAAATACCAATTGTTAAAACTAAAACGGCTTTAATATTAAAAAAACGTTGAAAATACAAAACTTAAAATTTGTTAGCAAAACATTAAAGAAATTTAAAATAAGAGCTAAAATAAGCAAATCGTCAAAAAATAAATTTAAAAATAAATAAAAAATATAAAAAATATTTTTAAAAATATGCCGCGAATTTTGTTTTTTATTTCGGTATCGGTCAAGTTTTTTTAAAAGTAACAGTGAAAATAAAGGATCAGAAAATACTTAGAAAATTAATTTATTTTCTTTTGTTTATATTTGTACTAATTTAGTAATATGCCTTCGGTTGACCGGTCACGGGATAGGTCCTTGGAGGGCTATTGACTCCTCATTCCCCGTAGGGGCCTTACAAGCAGGAGGTTGTGTTATCGAGCCCTACTTCGACGCCAAGTAGATTATTTTTAATTCTTAATTTTTTATTAGTTCATTTGAAAAGCTATTTTTAGACACACCACCTTACTGTCACAAGGTGTCTAAACTGTGGCAATTGGTCAGTTCCAATGGCAACGCCATGTTAAAGTGATATGTCTCTTTCAAACAAAAAGACCGATCAACGACCGGTCTCCACCCCTTTGGGACCTATCCTGCTTGTCATCTGGGACCGGTCCCTTTCCCGGTAGGGGCAGGTTGAATCAGCTGATTCGTCACGTTACATTTACGTTCAAGTAATTCAAGGCTTAAAACAAAAATCCCCAAAAATACTTAAGAATATGGGTAAAATCCCCAAAATTTTGTGAAATCCCCAAATCCCTCCCCACGAAAATCTGACCCCAAACCGAAGTTGAAATCCCCAATTTGGGGCGAAATCCCCTTATCTGACAACACTGCTCTGGAGCACAGATTAAAATGTTAACTGTTCGAAATGCAGAGTAGAGTTACTTAAAAACTTATTTGACATTTAGTACTTACTTCATATTTTCTCCACTCTTTTGCCAGAATTTTTATCGTTTTTTATTTCAATATTTTTTTTATTTTAAATAATACCGAAAACACCACAAATTTTATATTTATTTATTATATTTTGTGATTATCTTTTTTAATTTGTTGACAATTAGAGATGTGAACAAATTAGATATGTGTTTTTTGGGTATATTTGTCATGTTAAACAGTTAACAGACCAATGTTAACTCGAGAGTGTTAGCAAATCCGTACTCCAGAGTTACACAAGTTTTACTCTGGAGTGGAATAACAAGAGATAGCACAATACAAAAATGTGTTAGTATGAAAGAGAAAAAAACAAAATTTGCTACAGATTGGAGTAATCCGTCATTGTAAACGCACCTTTAGGCTTTGAAATTTTAAGTACATTTTAATCTGAAATATAAATATTTTGAAATATATGAAATATGTACATAGTTAAGTAAAATACTTAGCCACATTTTGTAAATATTTAAATTTTTTTAAATATTTAAAAAAAAGAAAAAAAAGAAGATTGGAAAAAACCCCTCGTAGAATTTGAAAAAGTTTAAAAAAACTGAAAATTTTAATTATTATTATTTTTTTAAATGTTTGTCTTATTAGAAGTATGTTTTTCCCCGAAATAAGTGAAGTATGTACCTGCAACCTGCAATGATATTTTGGCATTGTGAAAATGCAGGGACAAGGCACTACAGAAATCCTTTGAAGCAAAAAAAGTACAAAAAAATATAACCGACTACTTTCATGTACATTAATTATTAAAAAACTTATTAAAAATAAAAACTTAATGTAATAAAAATCATTTGAATTACTTATTTTATATTCTCTCGGTTATGTGAACTTCTCCATTTAGTGAACAGGCTCTGTTTGAATTAGTTCATATAACCGAGCGACTACTGTATTTTGGAAATAACAGGTCATTTTCTTTTAAAGATCGTTTAAAATTCAAAATCGGTTAAAAAATTACTGAGTTCAAATGTTTAAATGCGCCAGTCACTCTTTTGCCGTTATCTCGAAAATTTAAGGGTATATTGCAACTTCTCAAACCGGTTTTGTAATACACTCGGCTAGACCTACAACCTACACTAGGAGGTCATTTGAAAAGTGTCTTAAAATTTTTTTTTCGTATCACCGTGTAATAATTTTAATATATTCTTAATAATAAGAGTAATTTTTTTCAGCATATAAATATTATACTGTTATTATTATTATTATGAGTATTTTTCGCTACTTCGAAATTTCTTTTCTTTCGAAAAACTAAAAATTAATATATAAATTATTTGGAATTTATAAAAACGATAAATTATAAAAAAAATATGTACACTCAAAATAGTTTGTAGTTTAAATTAACTGAATATATAATTTAAAATAAATGAAAAATCACTTGAAAACCGGTCTACTAACTTTTCATTTAAATCAAAAGAATTTTTCATTTATTTTTAAATGTTAATAAACTAACCACAAAATCCTTAAAAAAATAATGATTTTTCATTTATTTCGTTTTTTTAACTTTCAAAAAATTAACTACAAAGTCCGTAGAAATAAATGATATTTAGTTTTTGTTTTTTTAAATGACCTAGAAATCTAAATGGGTTTCTTTTTTCAACAAAACATTTTAAATGAAAATATTAACTGTAACAGAAAATCCGTATTTACATATATGTAATTTATTCTTTAAATAAACGACAAAAAAAAGTTAAAAAATATATTTATTTTCATTTTAACTGTATAATTATTTAACTTTTAAATTAACTTTTTAAATAAAGTACATTCAGGTACTGTAATAATATTTTCAGTGTAGTAGTATTCATAGACCAATTATAGACCAAGGACCGTTATTTGTGACTTTACTCGGGACAATAACATTTCAAAACCCAGAATTATGGCCATGTTCGACTTTAATGTTTAGTACACAACTTGATTCACTTAAGCTCATTGTATGCTCTTAACATTTCTTAAGTAATTAGATATTAATTAGCCTTTAAATTTAATTACAGTTAAAGTCCTCGCAATATCAAGGCAAAATTCTTGCACATTTTTGAAACAAGAATATTTTTGAGTACACATGAGTTATTTATGACGAATTTTATTTTCTTATTACCTTTTGTAAATTCGTAAATATTATTGTTTTGAATTTTGTTAAAATTGGCTGGGGCAGGTGAAAAAAATTTGCAACTAGCAAACCTTATATAATTAAACGATGGTGTAAATATCCAGAAAAACCTTCTATTACTCGGTACAGAGTTTTATAAGAAGATACTTTTCTGTTACAAAACCTTTTATTGACCCGAAAATAGGTATTCTATTCTGCTGGCCTTATCGAATTTTTTAAATTTTTATTCTCTGTATTTTACTTGTAAAATTTTTATCATCTTTCTTTAATAATAAAATAATAATAATAAAATAATTTAAAAAGAAATGTGATAATATTTGATCTCAAAATCGAATGAAAAAAACATTAATTTACCAATTAACCTTCATTCATCTTAATGCGGCCTATAGACGGTCAAGCCTGCTGTACAGCATTTGATTGTGTAATGCCTTGTTTGATGAAAATCACAAAAACAAATACACGGAACCATCAAGCCAAGCTGTACAGCATGATTGATCGTCTACAGGCCCCTTAACACACTAGATACAGTGAAAAATATGATTTAATATGCCAAATTGTGTACCAACAACATGGATTTATGTTGTAGGTTAAAAATAATGATTATATGCATTTAAAATTAATGGTTCGTTGTCGTTCATAAATATGTGCTTCATGAGTTCATGAGATCAGAGTTGAATGGAACCAGCTGCAATGCTTTAAGAATTAAAGTTCAAAGCAAAAACAGTAATAACAGAGGATAAAAAAGCATTGTTAAAATTTCGTTGATGCTAGTCTAATTGAGTTGTTTACATTTGTTTATTTGTCTCCCATTCAATATAAATAGATCATCATCAATTATTAACCCATAAAGGCATAGGATACTGATGATGGGTCTGTAGCGGTAACCAAAAATACGTATTCTATCCTGCTGGTCTTATCGAATTATTTCAATTTTTATTCTCTGTAATTTATCATCTTTCTTTAATTTGAAAATAATTTAAACAGAAAATGTGAGAATATTTGATCTCTAAATCGAACGAAAAAACATTCATTCGAAACTAGTGTTTCCAATTATTCGACCTAGGCGGTTAACCGGTTAAGGCATTATTCGAAAATTCACTTCAATTGATCGATTAATCGTTAAATGCAAAATAAATGTATTTCTTTGGTTTTTTGCTTTGTTGCTTTGTTTTAAATTTCAAGTTAAGTCGATAGCATTGGTTTATAAAGTGTTTTTTCAGGATGATTTCAAGCACCCTGAGATTAAAAACATTCCTTAGAATCTTGGTGTTTGGAGGAATATGAGGGGTGCTTAAAGAGAAAATATTCTCAAAAACGTTCAGTGGAAGTAAACCTTTAGAGCTAAGGAGTTTTTCTATTGAAAAAGTTTTAGAAATCTGCCGCTAATTACACTCTGAAAAAAATCGCCCTTTATGAAACATATTTGCTGCTGATATATGAGCAAATTCTAAAAACGTTCAATATTTGGGGTAAAAAAAACTGATGTTTGTTTTGAGAGCACATTAATGGTGTTTTGTGTACACATAACCTGATATTTGAGCTGTTCAAATTCGTTCGCGTGAATGACTTTATGCCCTGACTTTATGCAGGGCACTTTATCTACAAATGGTCGCCAGACTTAAAATTGCAGCACTTTAAACATGACCAAATTTTTCCTTGTTTTTAGCGTTTTTAATAAAGTTAACATCACTGAAATTTTAAAGTGAATAGTTTTATGCTTTTCTTACCACAATATAACAAATCAGTCAAGTTTTTTTTTAAGTTATAGTAAAAAGCATTTCATGTTAAAATTTCAGTGTTGCCAACTTTCTTTTAAAATCGCTAAAAGAAAAACTTGGTCATGTTTAAAGTGCTGCAATTTTAAGTCTGGTGACTATTTGTAGATAAGAATAATGCAAGACTTAAGGAAATTTTATAGGATTTTCAAAAATATACAGTTTGTACAGAACCGATCAGTACTGCCTAAATTTTACTATGTAATTTGATAAAAGGTTGATATCGCTAATTTTTTGTTAAAAGCCACGCCCACTTAAAACAAGTGACAAGATGAAAAACAAACATTACGTTAAAATTCTGTATAATTTTCTGAACCATCTTCTTGCCTTTCGTGACGAATTTAGCCACTATTTTGAAATTTAAAAATAAAGGCAACAACAATAAAATTTAAAAAAAACTTGAATTGACTTATTTTCGTAAGCACAAGTGTATGTTGTGTTCATTGGAAATTTGAGTTCAAAATGGTTGGAGGGCTCTGGTAAGAGAACACTAGCAACTGGGAAATATTTATTTATAAAACACATATAAATGAAAGTACCCTTCAAAGAAACTTACATAGTTCTGAAAGAAGAAATGTAGACAAAGATTCTTCAAACAATTAATCTTAAAAAAGGGCAAAAATGTAGTTTTTACTTTCCAAACATTGGGTCATATGAATAAAACTTAGCAATTACTTCGAAGTAATTACTTTGGGCTTAGGAATGGCTTTTAACTCCAAATTTACCAATTGGCTGGTAGAATAGGATGAAATGTAAACGAAAAGTTAAAAAATTAATTTCTAGTCTACTCCCAAGTAGACTAGATTTGTGAAGTAATTGCTTAAAAAACCCTGTATTTCCCCCTATTAGTAATATCTATTTTTTATTCATACGAGCCATTAACTCAAAATTATTTTGGTTCCGACAGTAAGAAAGACCAGCCGTTAAGAAATGGCTGAATTATTTTCAAAATATTTTGATTCTACCCCAATATGAGCATGAGTTGGTCCAAAGGGCCTCATATTTGTATTTTGTAATTTTTTGTATATAAAATAGCCATTTTTTGAAATAATATAACAAAATATTTTTAATTCTTTTTTGTGTAATTTGCTATGGTTTTGGATAATTTTTGACCTAGAGCTGTGTAATTTTTTGATCCACTCGTGGCAACACTGGGGACGATCCTTCCTATGACTCTCTTATGTTTTTAGCGAACTCGGGCGAGCAAATAAAAACCGGGTGAAAACAGTTTGCGCACACAAAAGATGCTGTGAGTACGTGAGGTACAAAATGTGATGACGTAAAATTTCCTTTTTCATTATTCTTCTTTGAAATGAGTGTTGTCAACTTCTAACACAACATCATTAACACAATCAAGTACAAAATTTATACAAAACTTGATAAAATCCACGAATTTTAATGAACAAATTTGTAACAAGTATGCTTTCATCATTTTCCCTACAGGAATTTTTTGTGTATAAATTATATACTCTCCGCGTAAAGTAATTTTCTCTGCGATTGATTTTGAAGTTAATTGATAAAAAAAAAATATTAAACCTAATGTGTGGTGGAGACACCAAATTATTTTAAAATTTTATTGTGTATTTTATTTCATTTGTAGACACTACATTACGTTCTTTGCGATTCCTAGCGCTTTTCATGTTAAATTTTAAGTTTTTCGGCCAAAAATGCTAACAGTGAACACAGTAAATTAAATTATGATGCATTAGGAAATTATCTCGTTCCCCTTAAAAGCATCTAATTTCCCCGCAATTCCCCTGTATCATAGTGGGAATTTCTCCTTATTTTACGCTCAATATTTCACATGTGATCTTTTTGAGAGAAGGAAATAAAAAATTTAAAAGTATTTCGTGAGAGCATTTTAAGGTTAAATGTATCTTAAATTATTTCGTTAGGTTATTTTAGGGTTATTGGTATTTTAAATAATTTAGTTAGGGCATTTGAAGGTTAATTGTTAACGGTATTTTAAATTACCAATAACGATAAAAACCCTTTCAAATGACTACTAACGCACAAATTTTTAACTATTTTATACAGTAAAGGAAAAAATTAACATATCAGTCAGTAGTAATAACTAAAGTCTGGTAAAGTTGCTAATAATAACACTTTTTCAACTTCCAAGCGACAGCAAGTTGACTGAAAATTTATAAAAAGTTCAGTTTTGTTCGGCTGTGTAGTTTGATAAAATTTGTACTAGATATAATGAAAAAAAAAATAAATTTTTTCCGCTGTAGGCAAATTAAAATAGCTTAATCTGACGAAAAAATGCCAAATTGGCAATTAGAACATTTTTTCAATGCGACATATAAAACGAGTAAAAAGGTTAAAGTCAAGCATGCCGACTATACAATACCCTACACCAGTCTGGATTTTTACCAAAATCAATAGGCTTTGTCCTTGGGCCGACATAGGTCGGTGTACCAAATTTCATCAAAATATCTTAATACTTGCGACCTGTATCGTGTAAAAAAGGCAATTTTGGGGGGGACCCTTATATGGGCACTAGGTCTAAACATGGACCGATTTTAACCAAAACAGGCGTCGTCCTTGGGCCGACGTAAGTCGGTGTGCCAAATTTCATCAAAATATTTTAATATTTGCGACCTGTAGAGTGCGCATAAGAATGCATAGACAGACAGACGGACGGACATGGTTAAATCGAAATAATACGTGATTCTGAGTCCATCGGTATACATATCAATCGGGTCTAGTTCCAATATTTTTTGGTGTTACAAACATCAGCACAAACTTATTATACCCTGACCACGTAGTGGTGTAAATGCCATATTTTAATCAAAAAAACATTTTTTTGATTAAAATATGGCATTTACAATCCAATTTTATGTTACATGAATCCTTACTTTTTAAAAATATTACGAATCCGTCAAAAGCTGAGTTGTTTTAATATCATTATTTTGATTTTTTCCAGCCGTTCAAAAATTTCAAAGCTTTTTCAATTTCAATTGACTGCCTTTAATAAAGACCCGAAAAACCGGTTAACCGGTTGAAAAAACGATTTTTCGACTAAACCGCAAATCCGTTTTTGAAAAGGCCGGTTTTTTTTAATATGGAGTGTGACGAAAATCGAAAATCAACAGTTTTTTTCTAGAATAATTAGTTTCGCGAAAATAAAATTGACTTCAAATTATTATTTATCGATTTATTTGACTCAGAACATCTAAATTAGGAAATAAAAAATAATTGGTATTGTACAGATCGTAAAATATTAACCATCCAAAATCAGATCGTTTTCGTTTTCGATATTCATCACATGCCTGAATATTCTAACTATCGTTAACCTTAAAATACCACTAACGAAATAACTTTAAATGCCGTTAACGGTAAAATACCCTAACGAAATACTTCTGAAACAACGTTATCCATTATCATTAACCTTATGAATCCGTTGCTAACCCTGGTATTTTTGCATATTTTGCTATGCCAAAATAACATGGCGCATAATTTTGCATATTTTGCTAAAAATGCATGTTTTAAAGCGCATTTTTGAAATTGTCCTAAAACTGAATTTTTCACAATTTTTAATTAAAAAAAAAAGTATTTCTTTAAATTTATAAACATTTTTTTGAATTATTTTTGTATCACGAAAGCGAAAATGTCAGCAAAATGCAATTAATGATAAACGATCTTTTCCAATATTTAAGGTACTTTTTAAAGAAAAAAATTAATAAAATTTAATTGTTCACATTGCAATAAATTAATAATAACTGCATATTTTTTATTTCTCGATTTTAATATAAATGTTACGTAAATAAAACACGATTTTTAGTGCATGAACTGGTAAAAAAAAAATAAATTTCGGCAAAAATTAGTCATGTTTACATTAAAATATTTTTGTTAGAAAAATGTTTATGAATTTTGAATATTTTGCTTTGTTATTGCGAGAACTTTAACTGTAATTAAATTTATAGGCTACGCAGCTAACATTTAGGAATATTTTATGAGTTATAAAAGAACGCTCAGAAAGAGACACCATCATATAACTACGATTTCAGAAGATTTAAGGGCTCTTTTATGAGTCTTTTCGGACTTCAATTGTGCACTGGGTAATAGTAAGTGAATCAAGTTTTTTTTGTGTACTGAATATTAAAATCGACCATGATCATAATAACAGGCCTTGTTAATTAGTCTATGTTTTTGAAGTACTTCTTTAATAACTAACTAAGAAGTGTTATCAGAACTAGTTAAATAACGCATTCAGAAATAAAAACTGATCTCAAGAACTTTTTCCTAAAGTGATAATTTCGAACAAAATCAAAGGCGGCGGATCAAGGGAAGTTTTTTTGAACTATTGTGAAAGTGATGCATATTATGCACAGACTTTTATAATTTAAAATAAAAATATCAATAAAAATTCTGAATTATTATTTGAAATTTAAAAAAGAGAACTACAAATTCTAAATTTCTATTTAATTAAAAATATAAATTACAATAAAAATAAATGAAAAATTAAAATGATTCTTTTTCATCCATTTCATTTATTTAAATTAATTAAAATTAAAAAATAGCATTAAAATTTATACATATAATTTAAATTAGAAAAAAACTAACAATTCAAAAAGTAGCAATTATAATTAGCAAAATATTAATAAATTTTGAATTTCAATTAATAAATTTTGAATTCGGGTGCGAACTAGATCTAAATTAAATACAGGTTAATAAGTTTCTATAAATTTTAAAAAAATTTGCAAATAATTTTCAATAAAATTTTAAACCCTTTTGTCAATTAGTATTTAGTTTAGAGGAGATTAAGCCACCTCGCAGAGGGGTGTATTCTTTGATTTTAAATCGTGTTTTGATTTAGTCAACATGTGAATTGTTGTTAATTCCATTATTTTTTTGATATCGATTCGGATCGCATCGATAATAAAGCACGAATTGTTATTTTTTGCATGTCAATTTTGGTTTGGTATCCAGGGAAAAACTCCGTACTAAATCACGAACACAATAAGGTCAAATCGTAAAAAGAAATATGTATACAAGATGAGATGAAAGTATAACATCTTGAAAATTTTTAATGCTGAAATAGAAAATCTAATACGTTTTAAGTAAAGACTAAACACATATCGTCTCTGAGCGCATGCGCAGATAGTTGCGAACACTACCACAATGACATTAAGAGTTCAATTATATCTAGAGTTGAACATCTGCCATTTCATTAATAAATATTTTGTTGTATTGCCGTTAACTGCTTTGTCCCCACCAACACCTTGTGTTTGATTTATGGTTCGCCTCCACATAGACGATGTTCAGCCAAAAATGCGTTTTAGTCTCTCGCCACCTCCACCAAAAGCCATCTTTTCATCGACCGTAACTCCGGCCTACCGATGTAGTAGTGACCCAGTAACAACAGCTGCACCACCACTACCACCCAGCGTACCCAAAAGTCAATATCACTTTCAACATAACAATACGACCAATACCGACCAGTACGCGATGCTACACCAAGAAGATACTAACAACTCCAATTCCAACCAAGCAGATAAGGAGACTTCGTCCGATTACAAACAATGGTTGCATGCAATGAAATTAGTGGCACGGCTCCCTGGTGGTATTCCCCCGGAATTTCGCCGCAAGGTATTCATTTTTAATTTTTATATAAATTCAAATATCGATTAGACTCTGTATTATGTGATTATACTTTTTTTAAGTTGTGGCTTTCATTGGCGGATAAGTACTTAAAATCAAAGAATGTCGACTGGACAAAGGAAGAGGAAAAATGTTTTTGTGAAAAATGGCGAGAGGACGACGAGGAACTAGGCATTCAAATTGTTAAAGTATGTGTTTAATTATGTTCTCTGAGATTACTAATAATAATAATTTAATTGTAATTAATTACTAGGATCTTCATCGCACAGGCTCCACTCTATGTACCGGCCCAGCAGGTGATATAAATCAAGCTAAATTGAAGCGAATTCTCTTGGGTTATGCCCGATATAATCCAGAAGTTGGGTATTGCCAGGTACATAACACTATTCATACTTTTTCTATAGATTTTAACCCCAATACTAATTGTTTTATGTATTTTGTATTCCAGGGATTTAATATGTTGGGTGCTCTTATTCTTCAAGTTATGGATAAAGAAGAATCCGAATCAATCAAGGTTATGATCTATCTAGTCGAAGGCATTTTACCGACAGGTTACTTTTGTGGATCTATGGGTGGCCTACAAGCGGATATGGCAGTCTTTCGTGAACTTATGCAAACTAAATTACCACGTTTGGCTAAGCACTTGCAGAAACTACAAGGGCCAATGGAAAATGCCTTCGAGCCACCATTGACAAACGTCTTTACAATGCAGTGGTTTTTGACAATGTTCTGTACCTGTTTGCCCATGAGTTGTGTCCTGAGAGTTTGGGATTTGGTGCTTATCGAAGGTAGTGATGTACTGTTAAGAACCGCTTTAGCGCTTTGGAGTTTACTAGAGGAGTACGTATGCAACCCAGTTGGAAATTTCCTAAAGACGTCTTCATGACGGCTTAATAAAATTGCTAAGATATTTCCAACTGGGAAAGTAACAATTCAAAATGCAAATAATTACTGGTGATTCTTCTGTACTTTAACCGTATTTCAGGCGAGTGCTTAGTACGCGAAGTGCTGATGATTTCTATGGCAAAATGGGATCATTTTCAAGTGAGCTTTTAAATGGACACTTGGTTGATTCGAATGGCTTAATTGAAAAAGTCGTTCAGTTAGGTCCAATTCCGGACATACAAAAGTTACGTGACAAACATTTGTATAACATTGCTCCTTTGAGGAATCAACAAGGGCTACAGTAAATATAGACAATATTTTATTATTTATAAGTTGATTTTAAGCGTCTTTTTTACAGCCTCTACTACGATGACGATGAGCCAGATATGGATGAAGATTCTCGGTTGGCCGTTGCCACTGTTTGGGGCATTCCTTGGGGCCGTCGAGGTTCACAAGGTCAGACAGCGGCGAATGTTGTAGCAAAGCAAGCACCGGAAAACAAGGACCGCATTGCCTTGGATATATCATTGTTAAAGAAGCAATACGATCGACTACGTGAACGACAGAAACAGGCGCATATTATTATAACGACTGCCTGCTCTACTGCTCGTCAGGGTGGATCATCCAATGTATCAAATGCACCACTGTTACCAGTAAACCAATTGCTTTCTGGTCGTTCAGCCATAGTTACAAATAAAGGCCGTCGCAATGGACCGCCTATTGGATCAATACCACCTGCAAGAAAACCTTCACTGCCTGCAGTTCTTCAAGAAAAGCCATTAGAAAAACACCTTAGACGGGGAGAAACTTTAAACTGGCGCGATACAGGTGATACTAGTCAAAGACGCGATAGTCTATCTTGGAAGGAGATCAAAGCCGAACGGGCGGCCATGATTACTTCCGGTAGTGTTGATGGTCTAAAATCACAAAAAATTCGATCCCGTCGCTTTGGAAAAAGCGACTCTTCCTCCTACAGTGAAGAAAGTGACGACGATAATGATGATAAGGGAGGTGGTGGCTCGAGTACTGACACTAGTGTTTGTGATGACGTTAACGCGGCTTCTACGGGTGGTCGAAAAAAACCTTTAGATCTGGGGAACAATCAAAAGTCCTTTACCAAATTTGTACATAAAACCAAAAAAACCCAAAAAAGTCAGCGGAATCTCTCACCTAATATTAAAGATCATGTCGATAGGAAACGTCCAAAGTCATGGGCTCCTTCAAACAGCGAAATTCCATTTGTATTAATGACTATAGAATCACCTAACAATAGCGCTGACGAAAATTCTGAACGATTATGCATGGGGAATAAGTATACCGAATTATTGAGAGATGGGGAAAATAGCGCCACTGAAAGTGATCAATTACGTTTTAAAGAAGAGGTCGATTTAAGTTGGAAGAACACAATATATTCGCCGATTGCTGGAGATTTGGCAATTTCGAAATTGGATATTCTTCCCACCCAAACATGTGCGAGAGAATATCCGGGCGAAAACACGTCGGCAACGACAATTGTTACCGATACTACACCAAAAACACATTTTACGGACTCTACTAACTCCTTAGGAAGTGGTGATGGGGGGGAGGATGAAGTACAGATGTTTGATGTTAGCGATGAAGGTGTCACTAATGAATATTTCGAACGGGTCAATAGCACCGAACGTCCCACAAAACTTGATTTGCTATATTCACTTAATGAAGAGGAAGTCATTCGTGATGCATATAAAGGAGTCGATGATAAAATCGCCGATTCTCAACCAAATAAAACATGTGAGCAACAAAGTAATACGACAAATATTGAAACGCTCAATACTAAAAGATGTATGGATCTTCTAGTAGACTATTCTGAGAAATCTTCAGCTGCATGTATTGCTGAAGCGAAAACGGAGATCTCAACAACTCTTCAAACGATCGACGCTAACGCTGCACTTTCTATGAGTAAAGAGCCTGCCACCATTACAGATGAGATTGTGTTAAACAGGCCAAAAGCCACGGCTGCCGAAAAGAGAAGAAATCCCAGACGGCTCACATTAACAAGATCGTCAACAATGGATATTGAAAAACGATACCAAGCGCTGGAAAAACGTCTAAGTATTGAAGTTTCCTCCAAATATAAGCCTTTCTTTGGCGAAATCGATAACGAAGAAAGCGATAATCAACGAATTTCTTTTATCAAGGATGAAGAAGCGAACAAAAAACCATTACAAATAAAACACAACGAAATTTCGGATATGAAAAGAAAAATACCATCAACTGCAGATTTAGAGCAACGTTTTAAAAATATGCAACTACACCTTGTGGGAGATCGCGCTGATAAAACAAATTCTCCATGTGATTCGGAAAATACTGGTCAACATAAAAATGGTGAATCTCGTAAAATGTCTATACCAGAAAGTACAGAAAATGGTTCTTCAAATGGAAAGAACAAGGACGAAGCAGAAAAGGAGGCAAATATAGAGAAAGATAAAATATGTGGGGATAAAACAAAGACAAAAGAATTAGATTTAAACAAGAACTCCCCAACACAAACAGATATCAACGATGAGAAGAAAGCTAACGATAACCCCAAAGTTAAAATTTCACCTTCCGGATCTGATTCAAAGCAAATACCTGAAAAATCTAATCTATTGAAAAGTAAAAAGGAACCTCCCGACAACAATAAAAAGGATACTAGCACTATCGAATTAGAATTGGATGAAAATAAATCTATGGATAAAGCAAGCCCTCAGCGTACTGCGAAAGATATTTATGAAAAAAATATTAACATCAGTGAAGATCATTTAAAACAGGCAGAAGATTCTGAACAGCTACAAGAAAATTCGAAATCAATAGAAAGTTCCAAAGTTGACATTAGGGATATTACCGTAGACAGCAAGGAGTCAGATAAAAAACTAGTAAAGGATGTGAATACAAATTTTGAAATGGCCGAAATCAATAAAAATGATACCAAGGATGTAGATAAAAGATCGGTTGATGAACATAAAGGTGATTGTAAAACAAATACTTTGTCACAAAATAGTTTAAGCAATTCCGCTCAAAGAAAATCCCCGCCATCTACAGAGGAATTAGAAAAGAGATTTAGTGCTTTAGAAAAGCAAATGAGTGTAAATAAGCATGAATCAAAAGAAGTGAATCATGAAGATGGAATTCCTAATGAAAAAACTACCTCGGAAAATAAGTCTGAGAAAGTCCTTACGAATAGAGAAGATGATCAAAACAACACTGCGAAAAATGCTGATAATCAATCTGAAACCATCTTATCAGCAGCTAATAAAATATTTGTGGACAATGCAAAACGTCGATTGTCGGAGCCACCATCTACAGAAGATCTGGAGAAGCGGTATGAAGTTCTAAAGCGTAGGATGAGCTCCCGAAATTTTGAAACAATGTCTTCTGCTAAAGCAAGAAATATCCATGTTAAGAATGATGTGGACAAAGAATTAGTGGAATCTAAAAGCGGAGACTTACCATCTAAGAAGGCCAACATAAATTCACCACCATCTACAGAAAATTTAGAAAAACGTTATGAAGAACTTCAAAGTAAATCTGATCGAAAAGAGCTGGATAATTCAAGTACAAAGCAATCGCCTCCATCTACTGAAAATTTAGAAAAACGATATGAAGAACTTCAAAATAAATCCGATGACGATGAATCAAAATGTACGACTATAAAGGTGGACACTCAATCTACATATTCACCATCATCTGCAAAAAATATAGAAAAAGAATCAAACATTTCAAAAGCCAAACAAACTGCACCATATACTGAAATTTTAGAAAAACGATACGAAGAGCTTCAAAATAAAACCGATAAGAACGAAATAAAGAAATCGGTACCAAAACAGAATTCTGTCGCCATGGATTCATCACCAACAATTGGAAAAAAACATTCTAAAGAATATCAAGACGACTCAACAAGTAAATCAACAACAACCAATGATGCCGATCACAACAAAATAAGACATATTCAGGAAATTCAGGAAAAAGCTAAGAGTCCTGTTTTAGATGGCGGCGGTAGCCGTCAAAAGAGAACAGCACTAATCACGGAACTTCAAAACAAAATAAAGGCAACTGCAAACGACGGACCTGTAAAACCAAGCTCCATTAATCCCACACGCAGACCACCAGCACAAAATGCTCTTCTAGCCAGTAAAAGTTTTAATGATGAAACCTCGGAAACACATGCGACTTCCGCTTATAGTAGATCGGGAAATTACGAACTAAGGAATTCGTCTAATCGAAAAATGGTTCGTCGTTTTTCTGATTTACCCTCAAGGGCCGATCTTGAGAATCGTTTACAGTTCTTGGAGGAACAATTAAGCAAAACGTTGAGGAAGCAACGTCGTTCAAGTGATTCCGAAGTAGCATCGAAACAGCATCGTTCTGAGCACAATATAACATTCAGTAATGTCACACCACCACCACCACTCAGTGGAAGCCTAGAAAGCCGCGTACAAGAATTAGAGAAGCACTTAAGGGAAAAAAGAGCACTTTCAAGGAATACAGAAAGTTCACAGCCCAAAAACCAAAAACATGCACAAGATTCTGAAATTGAAATTTCACAAATAGCGGATGCACTTGCTGTTACCGGAAAAGAATTAGTTAGATATTCTCAGTTTGGTGATGGTGAATTTGATCATCAAAATCCCATCAATATTAGCATCAATATTCAGATGACCCTTAACAAGGACGACACGGGAAATAAAAAGATGAACGATATACCAAAAGCTGAAGATTTAGACAAACGTTTGCAAATTTTAGAACAACAACTTAAAACTCCGCACTTAATTAATGTCTTACAAACTGAAAACGAAGAATCGACTTCAGGTGAAACTCCAGTGCAGGCTAATGAAAATAAGATATATTCAACTCAGACAATTGATTTGAAGTGCAACTCTAAAGAGATGAAAAAACAAACTGAAAAGGGTTGTAAAATGAATGAAGAAAATACTGCGGATGATTTTCTCCCGACAACAGAAAATCTTGTTCAAGAAACAAATCAAAAGTGCTTAGAAGAACCTGCAAATAAACCTACTCCAAAAGAAAATACCGCTGAAAATGCTGATTCTAAAACCAATGATGATGAAAAATGCTATGAAAAAAAAACTAAGAAACAAAACGAATCCGAAGAACTATTTGCAAATCAAAATACTGAAGCCAAACCTGAGCCTGGTGTCAATGATTCTGAAGTTAAAAACGATGGTAGAAAAGAGCCAACAATAGAAAAAAAAAATTTCGAAGCCGATGGCATTAAAAAAATTCAGAACGAAACTGAAGCCAACACTAAATCTCAACAGAATGAAGCTTCTGAAACTGTAAAAGAAATAAAGAAATCGGAGGAACATACAGATATTCAAAAGCATGAAGTTACTGAAGGAACAATCATTGAGGACCTAAAACTAGTGCAAAATAAATCAACAGCGGAGGAGGGTGATGGAACTGAGACTAATAAAAATGATGAAATTCAACGCTATTCACATCAGGTGGAAAATGAATCAGAAGAGATAGCACAAAAGAATATTCTTACTGATATTTCGTCAGAGACTATGGGATCATCATCACAAATGGTACCAATTGAAGTGAATAAGAAAACATTGGTTTTATTATTGGATAACGAGCCTAAAGCTGTAAAGGTGCGACGACTTACACGAGCAAATACCGAAGAACTTGAAGATCTTTTTCAAGCCCTTGAAAAGCAAATAAGCGAAAGAGGCCAAGTTAAAACTGACGAGAGACTAGTACAATCTAATCAAAAAATACAAAAGACAACGGAATTGGAAATAACTCAAGCAATGGCAGAGTTGACTAAAGAAATACACGAAATGCACGAACGAGGCCAAATTAAAGCTGACGAAAATATAATGCAATCTATCGAGAGAGATAAAAAGCAACAAGAATTAGAGATAACTCAAGCAATGGCAGATTTAACCAAGGAAATACACGAATTTTCCAAATCGGAAAAAATTAAACAGGCCGAGCCTACTCCAAAGAAGCAACATACTCCAAAGAAACAGGAAGAATTTGATTGGGGAACTGATCCCATAAAATATCATTTGAAAAAAAAGACAGTTTATTTGCCATCGACTAAGGAACTTGAAGCAAGATTTCGATCATTAGAACGCCAAATAATGCTACTCGAGCATGTAGAAAAAATTGATGTTGAGCAACGCTTAACTGAAATTGAACGAAAGATTAAACTACAATATTCCCTTTCACACGAAAAAGATTTAAATAAATTTTTAGAGTTATGCGAGGGAAAGGGATTGGATGATACATCGCCATCTATGATAAAACAACATGAACGAAAGGACTGTGATTGTCATAGTATAACATCCGACCAGAAGCACTTACCGAGAAGTTCACCAAAACATACATCTCCAAAACGTTCAACAGAGCCAATACCTTCAACGGGTAATCTAGAATATCGATACCGCGCACTTGATCTAAAGCGATCAAGGTCTAAGCAAAACCTTAAAAAGGAACCCATACATCCTCTAGAAATGCTTCTAGATCCCAGTCCAGATGATAGTAATATACCTACAACTGGAGAGTTGGAACATCGAATGCGTGTTATGGAAGAACATCGTTATACACCATCGCCGCCATCGCGAAAATCACGATCTCAATCACCTCTTAAGTCCAAATCAAGCATACATAGGTTAGAAACAATGGTAACAAGTCCAGCCGAACGTGATCTACCTACAGCAGAGGAGCTCGAAGCTCGTTTAGATGCCTTAGAGAAAGAACAATGTTTCAATTTTAAAATGCAAAAAAACTTTCAACAGTTCAATCAAAAACTAAAAGACGTAGTTTCACCCTCACTTTCGTTTGACGAACCCATAAAGTCTTGTGAATTAGAATCCAAAAACATATACAGATCTTCATCGCCTAGATCGATGGCCAACGTTACAACGGACTCTGTAGGTTCAAAAACTATCCGTTTTCTTGACGATGAGCAACAATCGCAGATAATGCATCGTTGTGACAATGAATCCATGGTTAGCACCAATAATGATGTGATACAAATATTAGAAGAAAATTCTAAAATTATTCAACGTATTCTTAAGAAGACTATTGCAGATTCCCATAGTGGCTTTGTAGGAACTCAACAATTCGCAACAGTACACACGGAAGGCCTTGGAGTCATGGGGATTCGTTTAATGAGGGTAAACTCAAACAAATATTTAATAATAATTTCAAATATAAACACAATACGAATTTTTCGTTTATAGGAAACATCACCACTGCGAAGGAAGGGAACACATACCGGAGTACCTCTGCGGACTGGCGAAAATATCAACGATCAGCTGACATCCATAAAAAATACCATTAAATCCATTGACAGCCTTTGTGAAGAAAAACCTTACCGTAAGGAAAGATGTCAACAGTATATCGATGCCCTGTTTTCGGATTCAACACACTTTGCCACCAAAAAGTCTTCACTGGAAGACCTTACCTCGCGCAACATCAGTCGATCGACGTCGCGGGATATTGGACCGTCGATACGAATCTCCGATCATAGCCCGGCCTTCACACGATCAATGGGTTCAGCGGATTCAATACGATCATCTAGTCCCTTGAGACCAACAAGCCCACTCCAATACCGCTCCAATAGGGACCTACGAAGAGAACCTTCACCACGACGTCGTCGTGAGGAGGACCGTGAAGAACATGAGAGTAGGGTAAGACGTGATAATTTATTGCCAAATAATATTAATTTTAATCATAGCACATTAAGTCATAGTAGTCATAGTTTAACTAAGTTTCATAAAGTAGATAGTCAACTAATTCCAAATGATATTGAGGTCGAACTCGACGAGAGATTACGACATCCGACATTCAGCTTAACAGAGACCATGGTAAATCATGACAACAACACAAATACCTCAAATACCGTCAACACACCCACAACAACAATAAACCCCACTTATATAAATGAAGTCACAACATCCGACACATTGAAAAGCAATATTTTGGACAGACCGACTTCAACATACCGGCAGACTGGCCTCACAAATTCCAACACACCCGTTTATACACCAGCAAAATTAGAAATACGACATACAACGGTAACTTCTACATTTTACGATCGTGTACTGACTGAGAAACAATTGGAAAAACAACAACATTCCAACCGATCGCCAATGGTATCACCATTGTTCGAAAGACATGTTAGACCAAGCTTCCAAACAAATACATCATCACCAACGAAAGCCCCATATCAAGAGTCTGCAAACACTATGATTCTTTCTGAAGCTTCCACAGGTAATTATCATATGTATCAACCCAACATCAATGCCATTAATGACGGCTAAAGGTTAGAATATCAAAAAGACATTGAACACTTCTTACATATCGCACTTGATCAACAAGAGGGTATTAACTCAATATTTTTAAAATTTCACTTTTTGCAAGAAATCAACTAACAACATCAATATCTATCTACTGTAAAAATTTCAACGTATTCCGATTACTCTTTCATCTCGAAAACCACATTTGAGACCATTTTCGTGATAGTGTAGTAACTACACGCAGAAAAAATGGTGTAAATTTACAAAAATTAGAGTAAAAGTTTACAAAGTTCCGTGGTAGATATACAACTACATAAAATTAACGACAAATTTGTCAAGACGCTTAGGTAAATTTTCAAAGAGATATATATGTAATTAGATCGAAGCCTTTGTTTAATATAACAACACGCAAAGGAAAATTAATTTATTTCTTTTAGTAAAAAAAACATGGTCTATTTTTTAAATAAATAAAAGCAAAATTGCAAATTCTGTATTTTTATTTTAGTTTGTTTATTTTAATTTTAATTAATTAATTTTTATTTACATTTTAATATTTTTCGTTGTCCTCAATTTCTCTGCTGTGTTTACCAACCCTTCATTGCTCTATTCGTCATTTCCGTTCAATAACTGTAGGTATAATAATGTGGATGTATATATAAAAACTATTTGTCTAAAAAACAAATGAGAATTATAAGACACATTTTTCAAAAAAAAATTTACTAAATATAGAATTACTATGTCTGTAAAAGTGTTGAGTACCGAGTACTCATTTCCGACTTTTTCTTAGGGTACTCAATACTTTTAGGCTTGTATTTTTTCAACAAGTAAGCAATTTTGACATGAAAATTACACTAAAAATATATTATTTTTGTTTTTATTTGCATTAATATTTTTTATTTTTGTTTGCATTAATAATATTATAAGATAAAAACTTGAGAAAATCCAGCATCATTATTCTTTTCTATTAGAGATGTACATCCACCATATGGATTTGCATATGTCAAAGGAAATTCTAAGCGCTTTTTGACATTTACCTGTCTTATTAGAAAAATATACTTATTGCTTATTTTATTTTCAAAATTTGATCAATGCAAATTTTACATAGTACGTTTTTAAATAAATTTCACCAATGTAAATTTAACAAAGCACGTACTTAGCCAACTTAACAAAAAAAAAGCATTCGTAATTTAGCAAAAATGCATATCAATTAATTACCAGGAATTTGGGGCTTGTATTTTTGTATTAGTTCAAAACTATGCAAATTTTACATAGCAGGCTTTTTAAAAGATACACCTGATTTTTTTCTGCGTGTACCTTCATATCAACAAAAAGTATCTGAAAAATGGTATTAACTCAAAAATTAGATTTTTTTGCAATAATTGTAAAAATTTAAAAGAAAAACAATGGTAGCATTCGGCAGAGAAACCTTAAACTGATACCGGTGATTTGTAGCGCTTTGTGATTACTTACTCTGCTGAACGATGTTTTCTTTGTTTTGTTTTTAAATACATTTTTTCTATATTTTCCTTTGATTTTTTAAATTTTTTGTTTTTGAATTATATTTGTATGTTTTTATTTGTCATTCATACAAAACAAAAAGTTTTAAAAAACAACAACAACAAATGTATCACTATTTGATAAAAAGTAGCAAAAATTTTTTACGCTTCAAAATATGACAGCGCTACCTGAGCGCTCAGACTGAGCGGTTAGTGATCAGGTCGTTCAGCAGATAGTTGCACAACTGTTGACTGTCAAATTGTATCTGCCGAACGCACCCAATGTAAATATATTTTCAAATGGAATTTGCTTACTATGATGTATTCGGATTTTCAAATTTTCTTGATATGTAACCACAAACAGTTTTTCACCTCTACTGAAATTTTTAAAATTTTGAGTTAATACCCTCTTGTTGATTAAGTGCGATATTCATTCATTCACTTCATTCTTAAAAACAAACAACAACAGCATGAAAACAATGCTACCAAAGACTTGCGAAAATACTTCTATATGTTAATTTACCAAGCAACTATGAACCTTGATATTGTTAGGTCAAATGCAAAACCCCCGTAACTAAAGACCAAACCAGATAAGTGAAAGTTCCAGTGAACAGTGGCAGTCCTGTCAAATATTCTTGAATTTCGCAAAAAATATTCAATATTTTTTATAATTTTTTATACCAAATGTACACTTAACCAAACACTAGTAATTTTTGAAAACTACACTCAACCAAAAAAGTCTGTAATGGCTACTGAAAATTTTACTGTTATTACGGGAAATTTAACTGTTTTGAGCCCAGCGGTATTTTTTGCTAATTTTAGCAACAGATGTCTGCTGATCTGTAGTACAATAAAATTAGTAGAAAAAATTAGTAGCCGCTACTAAATTTTAATAAAATTTATGTAAACTGCAATTCAAATCCAAGGCACTGCCTGTGGCAAGAGGAGTACCTCAAGGCATAGTATACTATAGTATCCCCACTCATTAAAAAATTGAGAGCTTGTCCCTATCTCATGTAGTTGTAGTGGTATTAAGAACCATATGTATAAGTAAAATTACAAACACTACTTCAGTTTTTTAAATGACAGAAAAAGAGTAAAGCTACTATATTATACTATGCCTCAAGGGTCCATTGTTGGGCCACTATTATTCTCACTGTACTCTAATGACCTCCCAGGCATTTTAACAAATTGTAATGTAAGAATGTACGCGGATGACGTTCAACTTTATACCAGTTGTATTAATGCCTTAATTGACCAGTGTATTATCTCTATTAATCAGCAACTTGATCGTATTTATACATGGGCAACGGCAAACGGTTTAGGAATAAATCCGAAAAAATCTAAATGCATTGTAATTCAAAAGCGACTTGCCAAGCTAAATATTATACCCAATATATTTATAAATAATCAACAAATTGAAATAGTAAAATCTGCTAAGAATCTCGGAATTTTTTTTAATGACACTCTTTCGTGGTCGAACCACATTAGAACTCTTTGGCGGACCCAGCATTGTACACCTATGAGAATAAGAATACTACTTGCCAAAACATATCTGATGCCCGTTTTACTGTATGGTTGTGAGCTATTTGCTAAATGTGATACAACTAGTAAAAGGAAATTGAACATTGCTTTTAACAACATAATCCGATACGTGTATGGACTTAATAGGCGTTCTAGTGTATCATTGTTTTCATCTCAGCTATATGGGCTTTCTTTGGATAATCTACTAAACATAAGAGTTTTAGTTTTCTTACATAAAATAATATACACCCATAAACCTGATCATCTGTACAGCAGACTTTGTATTTCAGATATAAGCAGGGGAAAACGAATTAGATCATTTGGATACAAAAGTTTAATTTCGGAGTGGCATTTCTACATATTCGCAGTAATTCTCTGGAATTCTATACCCCATAGCACGCAACTTTTAAGTAACGCACGAAAATTCAAAGAAAATATTTTTAAACTGTTTTCGGCATAACAATTTGAAAAAATAATTATTTGATGTGATATGACTTAATTATTTAAATTGATTTTTTTTTATATTTATATTTATTGTTTAATTGTAATTGTTTAATTGTTTTTTGTATTTTATATAAAAATTTTTAATTAGTTATTAACTTATTAATTGATTAATGATTTTCATAAATTTACCTATCCTCAGTTCCATACTGCAAAATAAGACTTTTAGTCTTGTGTATGGAGCAATTCTACAAAATAAATAAAATAAATCGATTTGCTAAAATCAGTTAAAAAACTTACTAAATATCATAATTTTAGTACAATGAAATTAGTATAAATATTTAGTTGCAGCTACTAAATTTCAGTAAATTTTTGTAAACTGTAATTTAAAATCAATCTGCTGAAATTAGCAAAAAATTGTGCTAAAAAATAAAAAACTGTAAAATCTAAAAAAAAATTTTTTTTTCTTCCGATTTTAACAATCGTACTTGAAATTTGGATTCAAAATCGCTAACGGTCCTCCAATTATTACCTTTTTATGCATTGGAGATGCAATAAAATTTTCTGACTGTTATTTCCAAACTAAGAATATATCAATAGTAACAAATATAAACTAAACAAGAATTGTAAAAAATCAACAAAAAAAAATTTTAAATTAGTATATTTTCCTGCTAAATTTAGCACTCGGTTTTGAAAAATTAGTAAAATGTTTAGCTGAAATCAGCAGCGAGAATTAGTAAAAAAATCCGTAATTTGTAATAAGAGAATAGCAAAAATGATTACTAAAAAAGAAATTGTACTAAAAATCAGTATAAAAATAGTAAAGTTCGACTGGAAACTGTTTACAAATTTTTTTTACTAACTTTTTTATCTGAGTGTACTTCTATTTATTTGCCAAATTCAAATTCCAAACAAATGTGGAATCAAAAACCAAAAGTTTTTAAAAACTGCTAGTTTTTCGTTGCCGTATAATACTGAATCTAGACTAACTAGTTTTCGTACGAAGCTAGTTTTCGCATGTTTTGATAAGTATAAACCACCAAGCGCCAAAAGCTAGATAGTTCTTCCACGTATGAATTGGGATTTGCGTAATTTTGTTACTTTAAAGTAGTGCTGCTAAATTCGGTTACTTTTCAATACTCGATACTACTCGATATTTTTGATTTGGATACTCGATACTTTAAACGGTTTTAAATTTGAAATTTTGTAAATTTTTTTGGTAAAATTCTTTGAAAATGTTTATGGTAATTCAATACTTAAATTTATAAACATATTTTTAAACTTTTTCACCAACTATTCGTTGCGTTTTTCATAGTTTTTTAACATATTATTTTAAATATTTTACTTCTGATTTTTTCTTTTAGCAGAGTTGTAGTTTTGTGACAAATATTTTGTGATAAATATTTTAGCGGAGTCACAATTTTATTTATTTTGTCTGTATATTTTTTACCTCTCTGGATATGATTTTATAGTATTTTAAAGGTACTTAAACAAGCTGTTTATCGATACCCATTTTATTCGGATCCTAAAAGTGCTCTGGAACAATTTTGGCCTTTAGTTTTTTTCCATATCTTGTATAGTTTTAGCGAAAAATTCCAAATATATAATCAAGAACAACATTTTGGATGCTCTCGCTTTTGGGTTGGAGAAAGTAATAACGCAATCGTTATAACCAGGCAAGTTTTTTTTACATTTGCCATAAAAGCCATTTTTTATACTTTTCATCAAATATTATAAAACAAATAAAATAATCCCAGATTTGCGCAGATTGCACATTCCGAGTTCATTATTGTTTTTTTGTTAGAAATATAAAAAAACACTAAAATCAACTAGTTTTTCCAAAAAAAATTTGGAATAAGCATGCCATTTTGACCATTTTTCGTGGCAATTTTGCTGTTTTTTGTGTCATTTTGAGTGCCAATTTTAACATTTTTTGTGCTATTTAGGACTATAGAACTATAGAGAACTGCAAGTAATTTAAACATAAACATTAAACAACGGTTACAATCTAAGATAGGTACTAAGAACTATTATCAACGCAGAATGATACATCTAAATTGCGATTGGAAACTGTTTATAAATTTTTTACTAGCTTTTTTATCTCAGTGCAATAAAAAATATTTCTTTGGCATATATGTAGATTTCCACGAAGTTTGGTCGGTAAATTCCCAGCCATTGAAATAGGTGCAGGAGAGGGTTAAGACATAAAGCTTGTTTGTTGGCTTACTACAAGTTATTACTTTTATTACGGCTGGAAAAATTCAATAAAAATAGTAAAAACTAACTTTCTTATTGTAGTAAAAGTAGTACGAATTTCGAGTAAACGAACACACTAAAGGTCTCGTTACTAGATCGTAAATGTAACGAAAACGAGTCGTAACGTGGTATTTTATTTTTGCTAAGTTACTGAAAATATGTAACGTGCTATTAAGGATTGATAAATTTGATTTTCAGAATAGTACCAACCAGTTTAAAAATAGTACCAAAACTTGCACTTTTTAATAAAATAACAAGCAAGAACTTTCATAAAAATTCATTGTGGATTATATTTTATCCCTGAAAATCGGATTCAATTTCATTTTAAATCGAAAATAATTTGTAGTCGATTTAGCTCATTTGATTCATTCAATCATTAAATTAGTTTTTATTTACTTAATTTGTTTACTTTTCAAATATTATATTTTATGTTTCGTTTTAAACAAAAGTTTTTGCATGAAAATTAAAAAAAAATTTTTTTTATTGTTTTTGCCAATTAATTTCTTTTTTAAATAAACTGGATTTCTATAGAATTTTTGGAAATAACAAAAATGTGCAGTGTACCAATCAAACTTTGATTGTTCCAAACATTGTACAATTGTGCCACAAATTCCATCACTGATATGCAACTAAAAACAGCTGTTTTGCTCTCTCACGTAAAAACGGAGAAAAAATTCTGTTTTCAACAGAAATGAACGGCACGTTACGACTCGTTTACGTCTAGTACTCAGCACTATGTGTTTCTCATTAAGCAGGTTGAATCAGCTGATTCGTCGCGTTACATTTACGTTCAAGTAATTTGGGCTTAATATTAATTCAACGTTGACAGCTTGCCGCACAAACACAGCTTTCTTTATTTTTATCTAAAAATTATAAAGTTTTCCAATAAGGTCCGATAACAGAATGTCCGTTTAAAATTTAACCTAATGTTAAATTCAAAATTTATATAGGAAACAACAACAAATGCGTGAGGTCAAGTCCCATTTAGTAGCGCTAACAGGACATTGTACTAATGGGGCTAAGGGTAGGTAACTTTTCAAAAAATAACCTGAGCTTAACACTTAAGTTATACTACATTTCATACAAATTTTAAATAAAAAACTAAAAGTTTTTAAGAACTACTAGTTTTTGGTCGTAGTGTAAATCGGGCTTAAGAAATTTTGTTTAAAAATTTCTAAGATGTCTTTTTCGACTAGAAACGATATCTAGTCTATTCTGACTAACTGGCCCTAAGCTCTGATGAAATTTGGCAGAAATGCCGCTGTTCACTGGCTCTGTGAGTATCTGGATTGGGCTTAAGAGTTTTATACACTGCTATATTTTCAAAGAAAACATAAAGGCCATCCAAATTATATATATCACCATTGGCGGACCTAGGCCGGTCTGGGGTGGACAAAGCCCACCCTAGACTGCTTTTTGCCCACCCCAGAATTTTAAAAACTCTACATATAATTCTTGTATCTATGCAAAAAGTATCACAATATTATTATTGTTTTAAATATCAATTAATCCTGTGTTTTTGGAAAAATGTCTACTGGAAGTTAATTTGTTGGAATCTAAGGGTCAGTTTTATAGTCAGAACTAAGATCGATTTTTGTCCCAAATATTTCTTAAATAAGAAATGTTGCTTAGAAAATATAGCAGAAACTTTTTTGATGAGATAAAATCTAAGATTTAATAACTTTTTAAAGAAATAATTAGTTAATATCTAACAAGGAAGTTACTTCAAATTAAACACTACTATTTTGATGAAATTTCAATACGTTGTAGAAACAAATCTCCCAGTTTTTGACCACCTCGGTTAATTAAGTGGTTAAAATATGGGGTTAGAATGGGTTCGAAAGGGGACGAAAAAAATAAGATAGGTTGTTCTTAGATTTATTTTCTCTATCAAATATGCAAATTTCATACTAATCGGAGAATATAGCTTGAAATATATTCCTTGTACGGGGGTTTCTTCAAAAAAATAGGTGCACTTTTCAGAGTTTTCTATAAAAATATTATTGAACTATTAGATTTTAATAGAAGTGACGGAGTCATTTTTAAAAGTTCTTTTTTGTATGGAAAAATTGTAAGTATAATGTTGAAAGTGTTTATTAAGATTAAGAGTCTGAGAATGGGTAAATAAACAGCAGAACTTAAATGGGTCCCTTGCCCACCCCAGAAAAATGGTCTAGGTACGCCTATGTATATCACAGATTATACTCAGAGAGAAAACAGCTGATTTGGTCAATATGGCCGATAGAAAATTCGCAAAATTAAATGCAAAAATTTAAGAAAACACAAAAGAGAAAGCACAAAAGTATAAAAAGAGACAGATATATACAAAAATTGCACAATACAAAATGTATAGAGATTTTATATTGTTATCTCCCTCTTGACATTACTGCCATGTAAACAAAACCATACGGTTTGAGGATACTTTTTTGGCACCTGTCATTGGCAACACATCTGTGTATAATCTATGGTATAATTCGCAGATTATACACAGATAGGAATCAGCTGATTTGGGCAATATAGCCCACAGAAAATGAGCAAAATGAAATGCAAAAATTTAAGAAAAATACAAAAGATAAAGCACAATAGTCTAAAAAGAGACAGATATATGTATACAAAAAATGCGCAATACAAAATGTATGGAGATTTTATATTGTTATCTCCCTCTTGACTTAACTTCCATGTAAACCATACCATACGGTTCGAGAATACTTTTTTGACGCCTGTCATTGGTAACACATCTGTGTATAATCTCTGTCAAAACCATACGTTTTGGGAATACTTTTTTGGTACCTATCATTGGTAACGCATCTATGTATAATCTGTGGTATATACATTTTTGACAGATCAGATTATTTAGTATTGTAGTGCAAAAAACCTTATCAACATTATTTTTTTCGGGACAAGTTAATGTACAATAACAATAATAAAAAAATCAAATGTTATGCCATTTCTCTCACGACACAATAATACCGAGTTCAAATTTGCACCTCATGTCTCAATTATTAGTTATATAACACGTTAT